>OZ010793.1:437352578-438697035 GCA_963932465.1 Maratus speciosus
TAACTGAAACGTTAATTTCAGGCCTAATTAATGCATAAGCCTCTGGGGTTTTAACAACAAATTTGTAATATGATGTAAATAAGATGATAAAACAGGAAACATTACAGATATATTTTAATTAGTAAAAGGAACAGATATTAGATTAAATACAATATCAGTACAGATAGCTTTTACTGTAAGAAATATAAAAATGTTTATATATAGGTACTATACATTGACAATAAGGAAAACTGACTTGAAACATTAAGTTCTGAACCTAATTAATTTATAGGATTCTGGAGTTTTAACAGCAAATTTTACAAATGGATTACAAAGTTTGATGTTTACACAAAAGAACAAAGGTAAGTTAAATAAAAGTGTGGAAGAAAAAGAAGCTGCTCATCTCAAGTTGGCGAAAGACATAAAACTCGGAGAGTAAAATACCAAAAAATATGTGATATATATTCAAAGAAATTTGTCATTTGTATTAAAATGTTTAATCCCGTAAAGTTCGCATTAAATTACTGTTTAGAAATTCAAATTGCTTATTGGCTCCACTTTTTTGAAGAAGAAATATTCACCTTATTTAATGACAGTTTAAATGATATCATAATAAAGCCAATTACATTATTTTATAAAACTGGTGAGAATCAAACAATCTGAATAAAAGACATATCCCGTGATTATCACGGGAGTGAGAATTATGGGGTTAAGCAATAAACAAATAAAAATAACTAAAAAATAAATACATAATTAAATAAAATAATAATAATAAATAAATACTTAATTAACTAAAATAATATTAAAATAAATACGTAATTAACAAAAATGCTAATATTATTAAAAAAAAATAAAGCATCTGTTTATAAATTTAGGCAATTTTTTTTATTTCCTGGAAATTTCCTACTTATATATATGTGTGTTTAATTTTCTATGTTTATCAACAAAAAATTATGTATATTCTAAGCCTATCAACGAAATTATAATATATATATTTATTTGTTAAAAAATATCCTTTCAGCATAAGGATTAATGTATTTTTGTAAGACGATGAATTCCTTGTTCTTAGGAATTAATGTCTCAAGTATTTATAAGAATCTACTTGTTATCAGTTTTCTCTACTGACTTTATTTTCCGGATGAAACCTTATTTAGTTGGCAAACTGAGAAAAAAATATACCATTTCCAGGAAAAAATTATACCCATTTACTTAATAATATCAGAACTGAATAATAGAATTTCCTCGAAAATAAAACCGGATATAGTTAGTTTTTACTCCAAAAGATACTGTATTTTCAGGAGATGTCATTGTATCCCCACAATTAATATTTGCCATTTACAACGAACTAGATACATTCATATATTAAAGGAGGAAAATACACATCTACATTCCTACATTTATACGTAAATGTTTATTAGCTCCTGGTACAGTATGCTATTTCTTTCTCCCAGCTTATTTTGTCTCCAAAAAATAACGTTACCTTACAGCAGTAAGCAATAAACAAAGCAGATGTATCATTGTATGATTAAATGCTCTATAGCATTTTTTTTAATTTCTACGCATCGCACATTTTCAATTTTTAGACCGCCGTATCCTTCTATATATAAAAAAAAGTTTTGATTTGGAAATGGACCAATGAACATCTGCGTAGATATTCCGGGTTGACCACATCCAATTTGAATGCTTAAGCATGGCCTTTCATCGTTAATATTAAAAAAACTGTTGCATACAAAAATATGAAAATCGGTGGTATTATAGAGAAATGTTTGATAAATACGCTAATGCAGACAGTTTTCAAATCGAAGAATTATTTTAAGAGATATTTAATGCTAAAGTTGGACAAAATCGTTCCATTAAAAAAGTTTTATTGGAGCAAAAACTATACATGAGAATTTAATCATTTTTAGATCATTTTTATACGTTATAAGTTCCCGATGTGCAGATTGCATTTAGTTTTCTTATTTGACTCATTTTTTGATGTTTTATTTCAATTTTAAATTCAAATTTTCAGCATTTCGAGAGATATTTTTTACAAATTTTAGAAAATGTTATTAATTTAAACTGTTGCCAGTTGCATAAACAGCGCAAACAATAATGTTTACTCCAAATTAAAAATTTATTTACACGTGACTATTACAAACAGAAAAAAAACTTTCAAATTAGAATTAAATGATTACATGTTAAAAGCAGGAAAATTACGTCATAAGAACCTTAAGCACAGATGTCATATACGATCATTTTGGCGGCAATTTTTTTCCGCGCCAAAGTGTCGTTATTTTGCTTGATGTGGTAACCCGGATTATGTTGTTTATGCTATTGATGTTTTCGCCAAATTGGAAACCGAAAAAAATCGCGCCAATATGGGGCGAATATGACATCTGTACCCATCCGGGTTACGATATCAAGCAAAATAACAACACTTTAGCACCAGTTAAGTACCCGTTGCGTATATGAAATTAGCGTCAGAAAAAAATTGCGCCAATATGGGGTCGTATATGACATCTGCGACGAACCATATTTGCACTTGAATTTTAAAAGAGAAACAAAATCTTAAAATAAAAAAAATCATTATTATGCGTTAAAACTTGTAATTTGAGGAAATTACGTCATATTTAAAATGGCAAAAAATATAGCAAACCAATTTAAATTGAAAAATATATTTGTGCGAGATATTTTGAGATAATCTTTTCAACTATTATCGTGAATTCGAAGACAGCGCAAATAATATTTCCTTCTAACAACAAAAGTATTTTCACGTGAATATTAATAAGAGAAATAAAAATTTGGTGTAAATTACGTCAGATTTAAAACGATACATTTAAAATGAATTATTTAAAAGAACTATCTTATAGCGCTGTTAAAAAATACCGGAAGACAATGACGCTGTTTACTTAATTCATTTTACATTAGCTTATTTTCAAATGTTTAACTATTTTTTTTAATTAAATACGAAAACCACCATTGTATCTCTTAACAGCAGCAGATTTGGTCTTAAAAATCCCCAATCCAAGAAAAACGAATGGAAACCCGTTTACAGAGAGATCGCTACTGTTTTTTTAAATTTTAATTCAATATTTTTAAAGCCGATCAAATTAGTGTGCTTTTTGGATTTTGGTGTGCCTGAACGGGGGTTGGCGAGCGTAGCTCGTAGGGGGCAGAGCCCCCTAGTTGGGAAAAAAAAGTTCTTTTAAATGCAATTTGTTTTAAAACTGTATCTCCATTTATTCTTGAAATGTTAATTTTTTTGCAGTTTTTAGCGACATTTGTTTAATTTTGGCAACTCAAGTACTCTCTGTAGAAAGTAAAGGGAAAATAGTTGGAAAAATAGCAATTATATCTTTTTGTTGCTACTTTCTCATAAAAACAGAAAAAAAGTAATTAAAATACGTGCTATTTTAAAAAATATATAAAAATTTGATTTCTTTTTGCTGCATATGTGTATAATTCTGAGATAGTGGCGTCCTACCCAAACTTTATTGTAGATGTTTATGATTGGATCGTAAATGAGGAATTCTTCAGCGGATTCGGATGACTTCGTTTTATATAAATAAAATCGCATGTTTTAAGTCTTAAAACTGAGCTACAGTAGAGTCCCGATTATCCGAGTCGCGCTTAACCGAGTTTCCGCTTTAACCCAGATATTTTCTTCTGATGGACTGATGGCTTCTATTATTATGAAACAGCCATTATAAATGAAGTGTTAGGTGAAAATGAAAGAGCAGTCGTTGACCAGAAAATCAGAGTTCTAACTTTTACGGCTGCTCTTTCATCTTCACCTAGCACTTCATTTATAATGGCTGTTTCATAATAATAGAAGCCATCAGTCCATCAGAAGAAAAGGATCCATTTCCAAAGGCATAAGTTCGATTAACTTGGATAATCGGACTCTACTGTATCTATATTTATATACATATATTTCTTTTTTCATCGGGGGCGACACTAAATTCTGGAAAAGCGGAATTCCTGTTCTCTAGTATTTTATATTTATTTTCATAGAATCATGTATCTTATGAAATATCGTCATAAAGCTCAAAATCCTAAAATCCGGATTTATTTATTTTGTGATTCTAGTTCCTGTAGAACCATTGACCATAATCTCTCGACCAATAAAAATCTCCTCAAATGAGCCTTTGTTGTTGTTGTAGTCTGTTCGTTGTCCATTAGCAACCCAGTTCTCAGTTCTCAGTGATTTTAGAAAGCTTTCATTACAAAAAGTAAAAAGGTACCCATTGCAGCCGTCCGGAGGAAAGCAATTCCAAAAAATTTTCGTATATTTTCACCGAACATGACTCCCAGACCCCTAAACTACTCTCCGTTCAAATGTGATTTACATGTCTACACTCTCTATATAACATCCTAATAAACTAATTTATGAAACGAATTTATGAAATGATTTTATAAAACGACTGATTATTTTTCTCAGCTATTTATCCTAAAATATGGAACGTATGTTGTTGAAATTGACTGCAATTATCCTTATTGATCCACAGGTTTCAAAAATGGTATTAGAATTTTAAATTGGAGTTAGTTTCAATATATTAAATTTTTTAAATTTTTTTGTTGATTCTACTAATGACGGCAACTAGATTACTTCCTTTTTGCGGAAAAAGCGAGAAAAGAAAAAACACAGTGATTATTAGATTTTTTTTGTCATTTTCGAATTGCAATTGCAATTATCTTTTATTTCAATCGATAGTAATGATAATATTTTGATTAAATTATGTTTTTCAGGAAAAAAAGCATTTTTTCACATTTCGATCACTCCGAATTAGTTTATTTTGGAAACCAAAAATCAACTGTCGCATTCAAATAATATAAACGTAAAAAAAAAAAAAAAAAAAAAAAAAATAATAATAATAATAATTAAAAAAAAAAATCGTAATTTAATAGATTATAACAACCATTTGGAATTTAAAAAATCGAAAGCAATTCCACCGAATCATCCACAGATCGCGACAAATCACCTTCGTAACAAAATTTAACCGAAAAATCTAAATTTCGTCCACCAAATTCCGTCGCATTCTATTCAACAACAGATCGAAAAGATCGAACTTCAGACGACCAAAACCTTCATCGATAAACTCTCCAAGTCCCGCTTCGAGAAGAACAGTTTACAAATCGAAAGTAGTTCCACCGAATCATCCACAGATTGTGATAAATTACCTACGTTCAGTTCAATTTTTCCCGGTTAGATTCAACCGATTGCAAAACGGCATGGCTAGTGGATTGAAGCCCCTCGAGACATAGCCTTTTACTATCAATCGATTAAACATTAGAGTGTTTCCTTTTTCGCGTTCGTCTTTTATTCTGTAATCGATTTTCATGGGCTACATAATCAGTTGAAGACCTCGATTTTCATGGCCTACACAATCAGTTGAAAACTTGATTTTTGCTTTGCAAGACGATTTTCATTTCGGCGTCGCTCTTTGGCTTTGGATTTTTCGATATCTGATAATTTGCGCCTACCCATTTTGTAACTTTTTCAATTTTTAACGCTTTTATGCCTTTCGATTACCTATTCAAACAATTGTTAACGATTTTATTCCTTTCTATTACCTATTCAAATAAAAATTCTTCTAAAAGTAAAGAACATCGTTGAATTTCGTTAAAAAAAATAAAATGCGAGCATCACTTGGCCCCATCCTCGACCGAAAACAACAATGTTTAATAAATAAATTATTACATGAGAAATGCATTTAATAGGGAAAATTGCGTCAAATTGCATTTAAGTGTAATCAGATATTTTCAATTCTTATAATATTTTTTTAAATCTACCCTATATACATAAAATCCTAAAGAAACGAATTTATGAAACGAATTTATGAAACGTATATATGAATCGACTACAACTGATTATGTTTCAAGCGATTTCTCCTAAAATATGGAATACTTTGCGACGAACAATAAAAATCATCCTTGATCCTCAGATCTCAAAACTGGTATTAGAATTTTTAAATTCGAATTAGTTCTCGAAATATTATTTTTTTTCTAATTTTATATACATTTTTCTAATGATGGCAACTCAAATTTTAATCAAACAAATATTTTTTTTTTCATATTTCAGAAAAGGATGACATGGTAACTCGGCTATTGTTCTTTATTTGATAATAAATGTTTATTTACTTTTATTTCTTTTTATAAATTATATAAATTATTTTGTTCTATAATTATTAATTATTTTTTTTTATATTTCCTTTAGAAAATAATAGAAAATCATTAAAAAAATACGGTACTACTTAGTTATTCCGTTGACCAATTTCGCCAAATTATATAAATCGCCAAAACACTCGCCAAATTATACAAATTGACATATATTTTATTTTAAATAACGAAAGAACAAATAAATTAGTATAACATTAATAAATATACAAATAAAAAGTCGAAATAAAAATCACTTGATGACGTAAACACGTGTAACTTGCTCAAAGTCAAGTGAATGTGACATTTACGATCAACTGTTATTGGCATTTAATCTTAAGCGATAGATTTTTGGTCGACGGGATAACTAAGTAATACCAAAAATGCATATGTAACTGGTATTTGAAAACGAGGTTTTCGCCAAATTTTCGTAAAAAAAAATCACGCCAAACCTGCTGTGCGTATATGACATCCGGCCACATATTACCACTCAAAAGAAGAAAAAAAAAATGCTAACTGGCGAATTGAAAAAAAGCTATTGTCGAGATGTGGATCCGACTAGCGTAACAGTACGAAGAATTCTTTGCAACCATGGCAAATTTTATGTAGTTTTATTAAAAAAAAAATTTGATTTTTTAATCAAAATGGAAAACTTACGGTCCCATATTGGCGCGATTTTTTTCTAACGCCAATGTCATATACGGCACGGGCACTTAACTGGCGCCAAAGTATCGTTATTTTTGCTTGATATGGTAAGCCGGATGTTGTTGTTGATGCTGTTGATGCTTCCCAAATTGGCGCCGTTAAAAAATCGCGCCAATATGGGACGTATATGACATCTGTGCCAAACTTTCATATGAACGGCGAAGGGATCAGACCGTATTTGTTTATGGCAGTTGATGACTTGAACTATTATAATAAAGATGAAATGATGGCGATAGAATAATATTTGGCGACTTATCACCTGTGCCTGGCTAACATTAATGTACCAAAATGGCACCTAGAATATAAAAAGCGAAGTGGTCCGTCTGGAACTGTTGATGATAGTCACATGACATAGGCTATTGTTATAGAGATTGTTTTAAAATACCGGGAGACAAAGACTCTGTATAGTTAATTTGTTTTATTTTAGCTTCTTTTCAAATGTTTAACTGATCCTTTTTAATCAAAACGAAAACAACCATTGGATGTCTTAACAGCAACTGATTCACTCTAAATTTTTGCAATCAAAGGGAATTGAATGGAAACCCGTTTACAGGGATATCTGCACAGCTTTTTTCAGTATAATTCAATCTTCTCTAATATTTTTAAAACCCACCAGATTAGCGTGTTTTTAGATTCTGCGCTGTCTGAACGTGGGTTGGCGAGCGTAGCTTGCAGGGGGAAGAGCCCCCTAGGTATACTATAAAATGGCAAAAAGAAAGTTACCGAAAAAAGTGTATCATCAAATTGAAATTAGTTTAAACAAGTAAGAAAAAATCATGCGTCAAGCATAGATTATGAAACACTTTCTAAAACATTCAGAATAATGTAATAAATCTACACTCTTTAAAAAATTAAAATATTACGTCTAATTCAACCATATGAAAACGCATAATACATTTCAGAGCCCAATTTCAGCTGTTACCATCCACAGTCGGAAAATTATGCGAATTGCAGCCCTGTATATGATGTATAGATTTGAATCTATTAGCTACATGTAAGCCAAATTTTAGTTCACTTAAGAGCTACATATACTTCAGTTGAAAATTTACCTTCAGCAATTTCCTCTAATAAGGAGAACGGTACGTGAATACTTTTGTGCAGCCCTGTATTTGAGGTATAGAATATATATATAACAAGTAAGATGCAATAAAATAATTAAATTTAAAAGTGCATACCGAATTTTAAACCGTGCGCTCCAGCAATTATTACTTAAAGACAGTACTGTACTGTAACCGATTTCTTTTGTGTGTCCCTGTAAATAAATAAAAAATGCTATGAATGCCCTGTTCTAACGTGATCGTAATGAAATACAGTGATTTATATAAGTTTCAATTCTTTTGAAATAGCATAATGTCATTAAAATACTCTGCAAACGATTTTCCCCCATATACCGTAATATAATGGAATACTTTTGAGTGCCCCTGTAAATGAACGATTAATCCTACATACTTCATATACAATACCAAACATACTTTGGTGACCCTAAATAACCTTTATCAATTTCACGAAAATCCGAGAATATTTACAGGAGTTATTCCCATATACCATAATGTAATGGAATACTTTTGAGTGCCCCTGTAAATGAACGATTAATCCTACATACTTCATATACAATACCAAACATGCTTTGGTGACTCTAAATAACCTTTATCAATTTCATGAAAATCCGAGTATATTTACGGGAGTTAGAGCGTGGACAAACGGACAGACGGGCAGACGGACTGACGGCCAGACAAACCGAATGCATAAACACTTTTTAACTTTGTTGGAAAGTGTTAAAAAAGTATGGTTTCGAAACAATTGTTTTGAATATTTGTAATTTTTAAGTTTAAATTGATAATAGGTAAGATATAAGATTTGAAGAGCAAAAGAAAAATGAAGATCTACATATTAAGACTACTTTAAGAAATACCGCACGATGAAGAAATATAAAATGTAATTCTTAGATAAAATTAAAACATATTATTGTGTTACATATATCTAAAGTTTAAAAAAGAATTAATAAATTTTGTTTTTAGGGTTCCGTACTTAATAAGCAAAAACGGAATTATTATAAGATCACTCACTCCTGTGTCTGTTTGTCCGTCTATCACAGCCATTTTACTCGTAAAATATGGAACGTGGAAAATTCAAACTGGGGGGAAGTAATAAAGTCTATTAACCCACATATATACAAATTATTAAACATTCACAAATATATTTAGGAAAAATCTAGAAGAGCTAATCAAGCTACTTGAAAAAAAAAATTCTTTGCATATCGTATGAGGTATCTTGTGAAAGCTTTCATAACGCTGAACTCAAAAATACATTTCTTTTAATTTTAGGTACTATAGTTGCAGAGATATCGTCGAATATGGAGTGCAAAAATATGCCCTCACCCCCCACTATTTCCGAATCTACTCAAACTAAAAGTATGAACAAATTACGGGTTGTAGATGTTAACTTAAACCTTGCAGGAAAATCATAGTGATTACCCTAGGTTTCATACTTTACTTTTTGAGAAAAGCGCATTTTACTGTTACACACAAATTTCCATTTGGGGGGCATTCAGCAAAGGTGTTGATGAGCGGTAATGGTACATTTTGTAGCAGAAGTATAAAAGTATTGTTGATAATTATTTTCGAAAAAATTCGTCGGTAATTAGCCGAGATATTAACCGTTAAAGACACGGAAGGTTTGGACATACATAATGACAGGGGCGCTTACTCTATGTGCCATCGACTTTTAAAGCCTAAATAGCAACTTTTAATGATATATTTGTATAATGCAATGCCCAGTAGCAGTTAAAAAGCAATAAAGAAAATTGTTAAAAACAGACTAATTTAATTAGAATTACAATAAACATCCTCTAATCCGGCACGGTCGGGACTTGAAGGTTGCCGGATTACGAAATTTTCCGGATTACAGGATGAATGTCGAGAAAGACGTGTAGAAGTTAGAACTGAACAAAAAATGGCAGTATAACATATTTTTTATTCTTTAAACAGCTTGAATAGAAAAACAAAAAATCAATAATGTAAAGTACAACATGAACATATGTACATAACTATAAAATGAAAACGTGTACTGTAGGTCTACATAGTAGGCCTACAGGTAAAAGCCATCTTAAACAGATCTCTAGTATCAGGTTGTTTTGTAGCAAGTCTTCTTTTTTTAGGAAGTTCTTATGATGTGGAGTAACAGATGGTGGCCCTACACATATGGCGATATACTATGTCCGGCACGATATCTATCAATCTTGCGTGCAGATGTTTTGTTCGATATAAATTTGCATGTACTCCGAAAATTCATCAAAAATATTTTGTTTATTTTTCTCAAAATAAAGCAAACATTTAAATCTAATGATCCACATTCGATATTTATTATTTGATGACTGATATCAATTTCCGTTTAAAGGGGAGCAATCTTTTCTGAAATGGAACAAGTATTTAATTCTGATGATAAAAATGTATTTTTCTTTTCAACAGTTTCGTAAATTATCCACAGAAATGTTTTTTCCCACCCCAGTCCCACCAGATTATGATAAACGCCATGTGTGATTGAACAAGAAATACTATTTTTTTTTCGAAAGTCGTGCCGGATTATCCAGCGTGCCGGCCCGTAGGATGCCGGATTAGAGGATGTTTACTCTAATCACAAAAATACTATGGGATTCGCGACTAGTTTGCATTGAGCGGATCTGTCAATACGTCTCCCGTGTCTTTAAAAGTTAATTAAAAACCTATTTGAAAAAGCACGGCACGGACCAAAGTGACGTTGTAACTTTGCGATCACCTTTCGAAGCGCGCTTAGCATAATGCCAAGTTTAAACTTTGAACAAGGATTTTGTTTTAGCTACACTGTAAAAAGAAAAGATTAATTCTACGCTGAATTTAGTTTTATGAAATGCCAAATAAAGTTTAAATATGCACTACTTTTATTGTCAGTACCGAATGAAGTTCATCGTAAACAGATTAGGATAAGATTAAAAAAAGAGTTATTCAGAATAGCAATATTTGAGTTTATTTAGGCTTCATATGTCTTTGAACTTTTACGGTATACCCATTCATACTTTTCTAGTATATACAGCTATACCCAACTCTACGTTGTATAGTTTGTTTTACAAAGTCTTATTATTCTTTTAGCAGCAATTTTTTTTCATCGGAACGAGAACGGTTTCAAATATATAGATTTGTCTGGTGTGTATCAAGACAATTTTATAAGTTTCATCGCTTTAAACTCTGGGATAGCATAAACATTTTATTATTTCTTAATAATGTCTATAAGTTAGAGAGAATTTTTCATCTAATATTTTATACAGGGTTTTTCAAAAAATAAAGTCCGGCGATAGAGCACTATAAAATACAATATTTATATAGGAAATCAGTCTGAAGTGTTCAGTTAAAATAAATGCTTGCCTCACTCCCTCCCTTCACCCGGATATTCGTTCATAACATTAAAAACAATGAAGTTATTTTATTTAAATTTTCAGTAGAGTACTTTTTCTTTTTTGTTAAACCTGATGACATCATCGGAAGTGCTGGATGTACGGGAGTGCTGTTAGCTGCATTAGCCTCTTCGCTACCTGGGTCCACATATGTGGACCTCTTTTCTTTTTCTCACTAAACTGTTGGCTTTTGACTACATTTCTTAATAGCTGAATGTTTTTTGCTTTAAAAGCAAACCAATAAATGGCAACATCTATGCTGATTTCCTAATAAAATATATATTATTTTCATCTGATTTTGCAAAATGCTTTCAAGACGGTGTGGACAATAAATTGAGAAATTATCCGTAATTATTTAGCTTAAATCCTTTAGAATAAAATATTTTGAGGATTTGGATACCATTCACTTGTTTAAAGGCCTTAAATTTGTGATTGTGTAAATTTAGGCTAGTGATAATTAAATTAGTATTTTAAAGGGATTTGTAATTTTAGATTCCTATTTGTGAATTTAAATTACTTGTCCCTTAAAGTATGAAATTCCGAAAAGTTCTTTTTTCTGTCATCTACAATGTCATTTTGTTTGTTTAAAACGAACTAATGAGTATTTGTAGTATTATTTTCGCTTCAGGAAGGAAGAGGTTATGAATTATGGAGAATCTAGCTCAGTATTTCTTGGACGTGCATGGTGTTCAGTTTCCGCGTGTCTATTAATATCATCAGGTTTTATAGAAAGAAAATAAATCTGTTGAAAATAGAGTGACAATAGATTCATTGTTCTATACACTTTTACTTTATGTATTCATTAACTTGTTTCTTATACAAAAAATGTTTATTCTAGTGTACTTTACCACCTCTTAACCCTCCTCCTACCAGACGGGTCCAATGGACAGTGTTGCCAGATAGTCGAAAGTTAATTTCCCCAAAATTTCTGAAAATGTCCCGAAATCAGTATGTTAATCCAAAAAAGCCCCCAACTCAGTTTCTACTAAAAAAAAGTAAATTTGCAATTTTAATTTACCACTATAAAATTTTTTAACTAAATTAAACTGAAAATTTTTCCCCAAATCCAGCCTTTTTTTGAAAAAAGTCCCCATTTACAAAAAATAAACATTTAAACAAGGCAGAATTTGGCATGCATATTCGGAGCTAAACGAAGAGAATGAAAGATACATTTTTCAACGACAAATTCGTTTACGCTTGGTTTTATTATTATTATTATTATTATTATTATTATTATTATTATTATTATTATTGCCAATCGATGATGCTGGCCGATCGTTACGTTAGCTCCATCTACGCTTATGTCAATAAGTTTTTCAAGGGTTAGACCATCTCTAATCAGTTAGTATTTGAATGAAACTGAGATGGTGTTAGCATCATGTTCTTCCAACATGATGCCTTAACCATATAAACTTACCATTTGACTTAACCATATAAAACGTTGTTCTCAGTTTTTTGTCATCCCTATTGAAGTACCTAATCGTAAACTTCGTAGTATCAATCACTGTGCTTCCGTCAATAAAAAAAGAAAAATAGCTGCCTCCCACATATTTAATGAAATCTTTTAAAAATAACGGCAAAAGACGTTTCAGATAAGTCCTGAAGATTTAGTAATGTGAAGGCTTATGCTGCTTAAGACCGCAGAATTTCAACTATCTTATAAAGAAAGCTATGGGGGTTTGCTGCATTCATTGAGCAATGTTCACTTATAAACGTAGCAATGTGATTGTAGTAGGCAATTTTGTGTCTTGAAAAAAGCTCTACTGCCATTCCAAGAAGCACAAATTCACTAGCCTTTAAAAAAAAAAAAAAAGTTATAAAATTGTTTTTATTTCTGTTGTGTGTATATATACTAAATAGCAAAAGCCATGCTTTGTTTGGATTCGCGAAGCATTATTTAATAAGATAAATATTTGAAAGTAACAATATTTTTTATGTTATTTTTGCATCTTTATTGAGCAAAAACGTTATTTTATGTTTTGGCGGATTTTAATTTTAGAAATGAAAATTCAGCCAAATAACTAAGAATTTCCTCGGAATTTTTTATTTATGAGATAATGAATTTAACAATCAATTTTATTTGTTTACAATTCTTTTGTTGCTACTTTACGAAAGAAAAATAATATAATTCTTTTAAAATGAGAAAGTATCGTCTGCGTAAATGTTTTCACATAATAAGAATAAATTGTGTATTGGAATTCTTAACGCTGGAAAATACTTTTGTAATTGAATTTTCACAAATTTTAATTCATTAAAAATATGCTATAATTTTCATTTAAAAAAGGATATTTTAAAAATCTCTCTATTCTAAAAAAAAGTAACTACCGCTGTCACCGCCGCCGCCGCCGCCGCCGGTTTTGATTTTTTTGTGACCGGAGGCCTTTCTTCGTTAATATTAACAAAAATAATGCATACAAAAATATGAAAATCGGTGGTTTTATACAGAAATGTTTGATAAACACGCTGATGCAGACAGTTTTCAAATCGAAGAATTATTTTAAGAGTTATTTAATGCTAAAGTTGGACAAAATCGTTCCACTAAAAAAGTTTTATAGCAGCAAAAACTATACATGGCAGTGTAATCATTTTTAGATCATTTTATGCGTTAGAATTTGCCGGAGTGCAGATTTCATTAATTTTTTTATTTTGACTCATTTTTTCAGGTTTTATTTCTATTTTAAATTCAAATTTTCAGCATTTCTAGAGATATTTTTTACAGATTTCAGAAAATTGTACTAATTTAAACTGTTGCCAACTGTATAAAAAGCGCAAGCAATAATGTTTGCTTTAAATTAAAAATTTATTTACACGTGACTATTATAAATAGGAAAAAAAACTTTCAAATTAGAATTAAATAATTACGTATAAAAAGCAGGAACTTATTTAAAATTACGTCATAAAAAGTATACACGTGAATTTTAAAAGAGAAAGGATATTGTAAAATAATAAATTCATTAACATGCGTTAGAAGTCTTAGGAGAAATGACGTCATATTTACGTCACATTATAGTTATTACATAAAATGAACACAAAATAATATTGCAAAAAAGTTTAAATTTAGAAATTGCGCTAGACATTTATTTGATATTTTGAGAATTAATTTAAAATATCTCATTTAAAAGAACTTTCTTTTCGCTTTGTTAAAAAATACCAGGAGACAAAGACTCTCTTTACTTAATTCCTTTTATATTAGCTTATTTTGAAATGTTGTTACACGTGTCTACGTCATCAAGTTATTTTTATTTCGAAGTTTTATTTGTGTTTTTATTAATGTTGTACGAATTTATTTGTTCTTTCGTTATTTAAAATAAAAATTATATCAATTTGTATAATTTGGCGAAATTGGTCGACGGGATAACTAACAAGTACCATAAATTGTAACTAGACGGATGTTTCAATCCCCAAAAATTATTTTACCTCAAACCTTGGTCGACAGGATAACCAAGTAGCACCGCAGCGGATTTGGCGTTAAAATTCCCCAATCAAAGAGAAATGAATATAAATTCGTTTATAGGGAGATCGCCACTGTTTTTTAAATTATAATTCAATCTTTCGAAATATTTTTAAAGCCGATCAAATTAGCGTGCATTTAGAGTCTGCGGTGTCTGGACGGGGGTTGGCGAGCGTAGCTCGTAGGGGGCCGAGCCCCCTAGTTTCATAAAAAAATCGTGAAACTATTTAATTAATCATGATTTTATCTATAATGATTAACTCCATGACTTTTTTTTTTCTTCTAAAAATATACGTGTTTCATTTTTTATTTTCAAAAATACGTCCGTAATGGAAAGACATATAAAATAAATGAATTAAAATAATAATTTTTTAAGGTTATCTCTCTGTTCTAAAAAAAAGTAACTACCGCTGTCACCGCCGCCGGTTTTGATTTTTTTGTTACCGGAGGCCTTTCTTCGTTAATATTAACAAAAATAATGCATACAAAAATATGAAAATCTCTGGTTTTATACAGAAATGTTTGATAAACACGCTGATGTAGACAGTTTTCAAATCGAAGAATTATTTTAAGAGTTATTTAATGCTAAAGTTGGACAAAATCGTTCCACTAAAAAAGTTTTATGGCAGCAAAAACTATACATGGCAGTGTAATCATTTTTAGATAATTTTATGCGTTAGAATTTGCCGGAGTGCAGATTGCATTAATTTTTTTATTTTGACTCATTTTTTCAGGTTTTATTTCTATTTTAAATTCAAATTTTCAGCATTTCTAGAGATATTTTTTACAGATTTCAGAAAATTGTACTAATTTAAACTGCTGCCAACTGTATAAAAAGCGCAAGCAATAATGTTTGCTTCAAATTAAAAATTTATTTACACGTGACTATTATAAACAGGAAAAAAACTTTCAAATTAGAATTAAATAATTACGTATAAGAAGCAGGAACTTATTAAAAATTACGTCATAAAAAGTATGCACGTGAATTTTAAAAGAGAAAGGATATTGTAAAATAATAAATTCATTAACATGCGTTAGAAGTCTTAGGAGAAATTACGTCATATTTACGTCACATTATAGTTATTACATAAAATGAACACAAAATAATATTGCAAAGAACTTTAAATTTAGAAATTACGCTAGACATTTATTTGATATTTTGAGAATTAATTTAAAATGTCTCATTTAAAAGAACTTTCTTTTCGCTTTGTTAAAAAGTACCAGGAGTCAAAGACTCTCTTTACTTAATTCCTTTTATATTAGCTTATTTTGAAATGTTGTTACACGTGTATACGTCATCAAGTTATTTTTATTTCGACGTTTTATTTGTGTTTTTATTAATGTTTTATGAATTTATTTGTTCTTTCGTTAATAAAAATTATATCAATTTGTATAATTTGGCGAGTGGTTTGGCGATTTATATAATTTGGCGAAATTGGTCGACAGGATAATCAAGTAGTACCGCAGCGGATTTGGCGTTAAAATTCCCCAATCAAAGAGAAATGAATAGAAATTCGTTTATAGGGAGATCGCCACTGTTTTTTAAATTATAATTCAATCTTTCGAAATCTTTTTAAAGCCGATCAAATTAGCGTGCATTTAGAGTCTGCGGTGTCTGGACGGGGGTTGGCGATCGTAGCTCGTAGGGGGCCGAGCCCCCTAGTTCTGTAAAAAAAAAAAAAAAATAAGTGCACATCTATAGATCATAATTTATTTTTATATTTAATTTAAAGTCAAAATACTGAATAGTTTTTTTTGTAAAGTGTACGACAAAATGTAATTTGTGTAGCCTAGTAGAGGATTCGCTTCGCTGATCCTAATAAAATAAATGTGTATATGTGTGTGTCTGTCTGCGATGACTAAGAAAATCTGCCGCACTTACAAGGAAGGTCTTCTTACAGTGCATACTCAGAATATGTAGTAAAAAATGCTAGAGAAACTACTCATGTATGTAATAAGGGATCAGTTAAATTTAACGGCAGAATTTCAGTAGAAAGTCTGTAAAAAAATAAAATACTTTCGAATATTTGGCGCGAAAATACGAAAGTGACACGGGATTTGACGAGCAAGATTTTTCCTCGCCAAAAGCAAACGATTTTAATGCATCTAAAAATTGTTTATTAATTCTTTTTAGAATGCACGATTTTGAATGAATTTAAACTTAATCAATGAAAGAGGTTATTATATATTTTTTATATTACATATATATGTTGCTTGGTGCTGTGGTTATTTAATTTTATCACTGTAAAAATATTTTCTATACTTTGCAAGTTGCAAATATCTATTTTAAGTTATAGTCAGCTGACATTTGATTGTCATAATACATTTCCATATCGAAGACGAAGTCGTTTCCATAGCAACAAAATCAAATCGGCAGTGTTTTATCTGCCATTTTTGAGCTTGAAACAATTTAGATTTTGTTTTAAATCGCAAAATATGATATTTAAATTTTATTATAAATACATATAAATATATATGACAAACTATAGTTAAAGCAAACTAAAAATGACAAAACTATAGTTAAAACAAATTAAAAATGACAAAACTAAACTTATTTAAATTAAACTTATATAAACAAATTCAACATGAAAAGTTTTTTCCTACATAAAAGCGTATATATTTTTTTTTTCATCGCCAACCGGCGATAAATCGGCAGATAAACGAAAATTTCATTATTTTTTTACGGACGCTGTATCGGAGTTCCGCCAAACATTTTTTTATAAACATATATATCCATATGAGAAGAACATTCTGTAATTTTTTCAGATTTTTCTGAGTATGCCCGTACGGAGACCTTCCTTGTTAGTGATCTGGAAATTCAGGTCGAGATAGTCCAAGGAAGGTCGTGATGCAACTGCGATACGTGTAAACTGAATGTTGTAAACGATGAGCACGACCACAAGAATAATGAATGATATCTCCGATTTCTGTATTTTATTTTCGTTTTCCAAATCAAAATAGAGTTAGCCGCAAGTTCAGTGTTCTCAGATGACTAAAAAAAACTTTACGTGAAATAATGAAAACAGTTTCCCAAGTTTTTTTCCCTAAAATGTTGATAGTCTCCAAACATTTCCCCACGAATTACAGTGGAGCGCCGATTATCCGAACAAGTCGGGACCGACCCTAGTTCGGATAAGAAAAAGTTCGGATAAATGGACAGACAATTTAAGGGATTTTCCTGACTATACTAAAACCTTCACACTTTATCCAGGCAGCATCAGTTAATGTTAGTGTGTTTAAAAACTGTTTTTATTGTTTGCTTTTTTATCATTTAAAATTTTCTTTTTCTCTTTTATCATTTCCTGAACTCCAACGACC
Source organism: Maratus speciosus (assembly GCA_963932465.1). Classification (NCBI taxonomy): domain Eukaryota; kingdom Metazoa; phylum Arthropoda; class Arachnida; order Araneae; family Salticidae; genus Maratus; species Maratus speciosus. Next base: position 437,370,596 of record OZ010793.1, read on the forward strand.
ATAATTTAATCAAAAAAGCATTCAATTGTTGCTTGCTTTAAAGTAGACGTTCTTTTCAATGCTGCCATATCTCGAATTCTTTTTAAATACGTTAGTTGAATAGGATCAGAGTTCTTCTGCCGTTCGAGCCATTTAATGGCTGTTTCAAACATTTAAAGGTTTCATTATGTGATGGACCTGGGTCATTTTCAAAGCATTCGTTTTCGTTTTGGTTTTTTTTTTTTTTTTTTTTTTTTTCAGCTTAAATCGCATGATTCTTAAAAATTTTTTTGAGAGAAACAGGCTGTTCGGATAATTGGAAGTTCGGTTAATTGGAGTTCGGATAATCGACGCTCTACTGTACTTGTCCCCAAGAAATTGCCCTGGAGGTTCAAAATTCCCCAAAATGGGGACAAAATCCCCAATCTGGCAACACTGCCAATGGACCCAACAGATACATTCTAAATATTTATTGAAACGAGAAATTCTTTTAAAATAAACTAAATGTATAAACTAGGCAGAAAATCAGTTAAATAAATAAGTTAAATACTTTTAATAAAAATTCCGGTATAGAATATTTTTACAAAAATTGAGTAAAATTTCCGATAGTTCTTGGATTAAAATTTAGTCCATATTTTTTCAAACACCCTGTCAGCTAGCTCATTTGCATTAACTTATCTTTTAAGAATTATAATTATCTGCAAACGGCATTAATTTTGAAAGTATACCTCACCATTTCTTTTCAAACATATCTCATTTTAAAAGTAAAAGTATCTTGGATTTTAAAAAATGTTTTCCTTCTATCTATCTTCTAAAGCTGTCAATCTTGGTTTTCAGAACTTTTTTACCCTGGAGAGAACTGTTTTCAAAGATATCGATTTGTCCGATGTATGCCAAGATAATTATACGGGGTGGAGTACTTGATATCCCATGCTATTGTAAAAATTGGTATTATTTCTTTTAAAGCAACATGTATGGGTTTGCGCGGGATTCGGAGCTTTAGTTTTAAAAATTTATATATACAAGTTGGAAATTACACGTCAAACGTGGCAAATGAGGTGCGTTCGTACTATAACTAGCTTTATAAATATTTTTTGCAACGCATATTGTACCGAATGTATATTTTAGTACACTTCATAAGTGCATATAAATTTCATTCTGTTCGTAATGCTGTAACATTATTAAAATGCACTCGAAATATTTTTTTTTTCCATTGGCCGTCATGTAACGGAAAAATTTTGACTGTCCCTGTAATTAAACTATACATCTGAGTTTCATAAAATTTGAAATGACTTGACAAATTTTTGCGACAATTATGTATTTAAAATTTCAGACCATTCGGTTATGTAGATTTTTCTGTGTTGTACGCGGACCGACGAACGGACCGAACGTCAACTATAGGTGCTACGTATTTACATAATTACGAAAGCACCTAAAAAGAAATGCATTTAGTTTTACTTTAAGGGGCTGTACATATATAACTTTATTAACTTTTCGACAGTTTTCGACCCCTTCCTCCCTTATGATATCATGCGTTATCATTCCTCGCCCCTGTCCTCTCCAAATGATATCGCCATCAGTGTCTAAAATTTCTTTTTATTTTTACATTTTTTTCTTCCTTTTTAGTTTTATACGTTTGCAATAATATACAAGTATGGTTATACATTTATATATTATTCGCTTACTTTACTGATTTAAAAGAAGAGAAAAAGTTAATAAAATATCATTATAATATGTGAAATAATTTTTTTTATCAAGTAACATCTCTATAATAATAGCCTAAGTCATGTGACTGTCATCAATAGTTCCGGGCTGACCGCTTCGCTTTTTATATGCCAGGTCATTATCTTTTACATTTTTTATTTTTCGCGTGGTAAATTAAAACAATGCTTTGATATTGAAATTAAAAGTCATGGTTTTTGGTAATATTTATTATTTTTCTTTTCTTTTTCTTAAAAAAGGGAAAGAAAAAGTGAAAGTCATGAATTTCAAATTAAAATTATGTATTTTAAATTAAATGAGTGAAATTATTATATTTTAGATGAATTTAATGAAATATGAAAAAATGCGATTGGAAAGACAATGTTTGATGATTTATCACTTGCGCCTGGCTAGCATAAAAAGGTACTACTTAGTTATACCGTCTACCCATTTCGCCAAATTATACAAATTGACATAATTTTTATTTTAACACTAGAACGGCGGCGAGGGGTCATTTTGACCCTTGCCGAATGAAAACATTTCGATTCGAACCAGAATTTGTTTTATAATATAAGATTAAACTATGCTGAACAAAAATACCTTAAATAAATAAGTTAAATAGTTCTAAATAAAAATTCTGATGTGAAATATTTTTATAAAACTTGAGCAAAATTTCCCGCCGTTCTAGTGTTAAATAGCGAAAGAACAAATAAATTAGTATAACATTAATAAAAATACAAATAAAACGTCGAAATAAAAATAACTTGATGACGTAAACACATGTAACTTGCTTAAAGTCAAGCTAATATGATATTTACGATCAACCATTATTGATATTTAATCTTATAGTTTGGCGATATATTTTTGATCGACGGGATAACCAAGTAGTACCCATAAAAATACAGAATTCTTGATTTCTCTACTAGAAACTTCTGATTTGGCGAAGTATTGAGAAAGTAAATTAAATTTTGGATAAAAGTAAGATGGTACAAAATGCTTAGCACACATCTAACGGAGACCAAACTGGTCGCCAAGGGCGGCTAGTTGTAAAGAAATACTCATTGTTTAAAAGCAATTATCCCATTTATGCCTAGCATCCCATTTTTAGGACGTTTCGAAGTTTAATAATTTTTTATAATTTTCTTCTTCTTTACAACATGAAAATTGTATGAAGTAATTGACTATACATACTTTTATCTATTACTGAGAGATGACAGCATAATATTGATAATTATTTGCTCAAAGGAAGGCCTTTTTTTCGGTGTTTAAACAGGGTGATTCATAAATATCGAAACAATAGGCTATTTCCTTAAATATTGCCCCTAGGCCCATACTTCCAATTGCAAAGTTTCATAAAAAAAGGTGCAAAATTTAATGACATAAGTTGCAACTCCATGGGGTGTCTATTTGAAAAAATACGAAAATTAAATTTTTATACGGCCCCCGTAGTGTAAACATTCCAATCAGTAAAACTTTCCTTACCCATTCCTGAATTAAACACAAAAAATTGCATCTTCATATTTGAAAAACTGGCAGGTTTATGGCCGTTTAAATAATTCATCAGGTTTTAAGGGATTAGACACAAATTCAAATGCGTGAAATCCAAGAAACAATGTTACTTTAAGAGTTCGAGGAAACATGTAAAAAATATATTTGTTGAGTTAGAATTTTGATTTTTCTTTCTTTTTTTTTGATGGTTAACCATATAATTTGCAAACAAAATCACATCCTAATATTTCTCATAAAGTTAAAAAAAAAATTAAATGATTAGTATTTTTTTAAGCGGATTTAATTTAAAATCTTTAAAAACTCGAAAAATTATTCATCGGATTTCAATTTTTTCCCCTTTAATTAAAGAGGAAAGTATAATTTTAGTTTGATTCAGGATTTTTTTAAATATTAATTTTTAAAATATTTATTTAAAAAATTATGTAATTTATTAAAAAAAAAATTACAATTTCAAAAGTAATTTTTTTTTCAAATTTGCCGAAATAAAATTGGTGTAATATAATCAAAAAAGACATGTTCCAAGTTTGCACCTTTTTTATTTACGATTCTTGACTTATAATAATTTAATGACGAAAAATGGTAAAAAGAAAAAGAAAAAGAAAAAAAACTTCATGCAAAAAAAAGCATTTAAAGTTTCACACATTGATTGGATTCTAATAAAATGTTTAAATGCTTTTTTAAAAATTGCACGTGGAAAAATAGCTTCTTTCTGTAGCTTAACCTTCCGATTCAGTTTAACTTTTGCCGTCTCCACCTCCTTTTTGTGCTATTTAAATGTCCATGAATAAATGTTAAATGTGTAATTTGAAACAATGCATTTTCTAACATGCCGATTAAGAGTTTTTCATAATTTTAGTCCTCACAAATTCAAGCTTTTTATCGTCCCGGCGAGGCCGTTAAAAAGTCTATATTCGGGGCCCGGGCCGGGCTAGGCGACTTTTTTCTGAAGACTCGGTCAGGCCGTGCCTAACGTATTTATTTTCATTCCGAACCGGGTGTTGGTGCAATTTAAGACGGCCAATTATCTACACGATGGATATGGGTCCGAAGGGGGGGGGGTGCCTTCCGTGGAGGTCTTTCTAAGAGAATCTAACCCGTATTTACGCAAGGATATCCAAGGTTCGAAGAAAACCACTGAAAACTCCGAACGATTGGGCCGAAGGGCGCGATTGGGTTCGAACCCAGCACCTCTTGTCTTCCAGCTTTGAGAGCAGAACTCCTGGCCACTGGTTATACCGAATAGGGACTGGCTTATTTATTCCTAGGTCTCCTCTGGGCGAAATTTTCCGTCCCGGTCTCGAGACAACCCGTATTAAAATCATTATCTCTGACTGACCTAATCCGTGCAAAAAATAGCTAAAACTTGGCTCAGCCCAAAAACTTTTACAACAAATGCATATATTTTTAAATGGCCATTATTTTACAATAAAACTTTAAAATTCACATTTTTAAAGGATAGTAGATTTTAAGGCAAAAAAAATTAAAATACAGCAAAACTATTGAAAAAAATCTGCCTATCATGGAATCCTTTCTTAAACGGAAAAATCTGTTGATCCATGGAAATTGAATGTAATAATACCTGAGAAAAAATAGGCTAGTACATTTACAACTCCTAAGAAGGGAACTTGTCCAAAACCCTTTTTTTTTTCTTTCCTATGTGATTCCATCTTATAAGATTTTACTTTATAGCATTTTTCATCGTCTCCAACACGTGGAATACGGATTAACGATATTAAAGGAGAAGTGAATCGTTTACATATAAATAGAGATTCATTAATAAAACAAATAATCACAGCTTTTGGCGCTTCTTTAAAATTAATAATTATAAACATGAAAAAACAAATAATATAATAATTATTTTTGGTCAGAACTCCTTCATACGAAACAACTTTTAACCATATCGATGTAAAAAACTATGTAGAAATTCAGTCAGGCAGGGCCAGGCTACGATTTGAGCTTTTCCTAGGCAGGGCCGAACTTTTTCCCCTATGGGTCGGTTTGGGACCGGACCTAGATATTTCGACCCGTTCAGACCTCTAGTGCAGACCACCATCATACTTTGAAAGCAGGTTTAAAGTAAAATTTATACGCTGCCTATTTTATGCCCAAAGGAGAGGCACCGTCTTATATCGACTTTTAATAATGTACAATTTGTGAATGATCCCTATCTTGCGTTAAAAATGAGTCAAAAACTCCTCGCTCAGAGGCATGGATAAATGGTGTAAGTCACGAATTTCGGATTTTGATATCTCTGCGAATTTTGAAGATATCGAGATGAATTTTTTTCTGTTTAATTCAGGAATGGATGAGGAAAAATTTCCTGATTGGGAATTTTACTCTACGGGGGCCGTATAAAAATTTATTTTTTGCATTTTCTCATATAGACCCCCCATGGCGTTAAACTTATCTCATCAAATTTTGCCCTTTTTTTGTGAAACTTTGCAATTGGAAGTATGTATCTAGGGGCAATATTTAAGAAGATAGCGTATTGTTTCGATATTTATGAATCACCCTGTATATTTTTCATTTTTCAAGATAGCGGTATGTAAAAATTATGTTTATTTGAATTTTTTTTTTTATCAAGGATCCAAGTAAATAAGTCATAATCTTAGCTTGTAGACTTCTTTGAAATACTCATTTTTTTAAATTGTGAAATTATATTTTCAAGCCTATTAGGTAGATTTCGTATGAAATACTACCTATTGGCGTCGTTCCTATGTTGGAATTTCTGAAAACGTTTTGCAGATCTACACCGATCATGACCCCTAGAGCCCAAAACCACCCTCAGCAAAAAACTTTATATCTATCTATCTATCTATCTATCTATCTATGTATGTATCTATATATATCACTTTCTTCTGGACACGATAACTTCCACAATTCTGCACCAATCTCTTCCAAACTGATACATAAAATCAAGGGGCATAAAATATCGGTCAAGTTCGTTAATGGGCAAAATCGGACCAAGGGGAAGGAAATAGGGAGGGGTTTTGTGAAAATCGAAAAAACCCCATAACTTCTTAAATTTTGTACATATCGAATCAGTTTAAAGTTTTTATTACTTCTAAAAATAAGGCCAAAAATTTATGTATCACAGACTTTTGATAAAGTTAAAAATGGGCTCAAGGGGCGCAAAAAATAGGGTTTTTGGGAGAAACAAATTCATAATTTCGTCAATTCTAAAGATATAAATCCAATTAAATTTATCATGAATCTCCTTAATATTATCTACAACTTTTATATTCACAAGTTTTTGATAACCAATTCGTACCGCAAAAGAAAATTAAAAACGAAAACAAAAAGGGCGTTTGACGAAGAAAAAAATCCACAACTCCGTCAATTCAAAAGATATAAAATCACCATGAATTTATGATATATCTTCTTAATATTGCCTACAACATCTATATAGACAAGTTTTGGATAGGACCAATTCTTACAGCAAAAACAAATTAAAAATACATAGCGGTTGAAGAAAAAAATCATCTTAGTAAGGGTGTATTCGAATCCAAACTGCTTATTTTCTGACTCATTTCACAATTCATTTTTTCTCTCAAAGGCTTCCAATTGGTACCTTTTCTTACTCAGAAACTATATAATATAAAGCACCGTAATGGTCAATTTTTTGATAGAGGCAGAATATATTTTAAAACATGCTGTCAAAGTGGGCCTTTTGAACCGGATTTCCCGAAGCGGATTGTGTTGGAAAAATCATCGTATTAAGGGAGTATTCAAATCCAAACTGCTTATTTTCTGACTCATTTTTAAATTCATTTTTGGTCTCAAACGCATCCAGTTGGTAGATTCGCTTATTCAGAAACTATACAGGGTGTCCGGTCTCAACGGTGTCCAATGGCGAATTCCTAAACCGTAAGTCATAGACATATAGTTCCAATTAGAAAAATGCTTTAAATCAGATAAAGAAATATTTTAAAAGCGATTTGGGTCAATAAAAACATTTCTTAAAAAATTACGAAATTTAAATTTTTATACGGTCCCCCGGTCCTATAAGTTATATTTAGTAAAATTTTCCTATTACACTGACAAGTAAGACAAAAAAAGTCCCGTTCATATGACACTAAAATTGTGTGAGTTATGAAACTTTAAAAATGCATGACTTATGCCACTTTTCTGCTCTGAAAACAAATGAGTTCGGCTTGGCTTTGAGGGGTCATATTCCAAGTGCTTAAAGTATTCGAAGATCTCATTTCATGTGGATTTGCGCTTTGAAAAAAATCGTACAAGTATTACGATTAAGTTAACGTTTATTAAGTTTCAGATTGGCTGAAATAACATATGTTTTATTTTGTCAGGATTTGAGACTGTTTCTTTTATGATTTCTTTTAATAAAATTATGTTATTTTTATAAGTTTTTATGTTACTTCAATGATCTTATGTATGTTTTTCCAGTTCAAAATTTGTATTCGAACTTTAACCCACTTTCAAATATCCGAACGAGATTACATTTTACATACTGGCTCAAATCCGATAACAATCTAATATTATTATGATTTTCGGTGGTTACCATTTATACTTATTTTATAGGATAACACAAAAAATTTCGGATAGATTATCGCCAAGAAATTTATGGAAAAGTTTTAGATTAGATAATACAAGACGGAGATTGTTGGGATTTTTAACTGTTATGTATTTTTTAGCACTGTATCCGAAAATTGCCTTAATTTTTAACCATCATGTCAGGATATTTCGCAAATCATAAACTGTCGAATTTAAAGAATAACAAAATTCGGTTACTATAAAGTAGAGGAGATGGTTATATTTTTTAACTTTTGATAATTGATTTTTACGTACTTTTTAGCACTAAATCTGAAAATGACTTTCATTTTTAACCATCACGTTAGAATTTTTTTGCAAATGTGTAAGTTAAAATATAGCGAAAACCTCATACTATAAAACTTATGTAAAACTTTTTTTATTTTATTTGATTCAATAACGTATTCGATATTTTTGCTTATCTTGGAATTCTTACAGCTGGGTGGTGTGATGAGATGGGGGAGGAGATTCAATTTTAACTTTGAACTTTTTAACTTTGAAATTTACAATTTGCGAAAAATCTTGATGTGATGGCTAAAAATGAAGGTCAATTCCGGATTCAGCGGTACAGAATACATAAGAATCAATTATCAAAAGCTAAAAAACATGAAATAACCCAACTTTTGCAGGCTAGTGTAATCTAATAACATTTTAAAATACGTATCATTTTGTAAAGAATTGAGGCTGTTAATTTAGCATCATTTTATTTAACAAAAATTCTGTTTTTTTTTCCCTTCTTAAATGCGTATTACAAATTGTATATTTTGCATTAATATGTCAAAATGACTAAAGATTTAAAATTTATATTGCAATGTTAATTTTACTCTCAACCATTTTTTAATATATCTGACGAAATTATATTTCAACTAAATTTCTGAATGACCCCCAATTTGCAGCAAAAAATATGCTCCAACTTTAAACAGGTATTACTCGGTCAATTTTAATCGTAGAACAACGGGACTTTTTTTGTATTACTTGTCAGTGTAAAAGGAAAATTTTACTAAATATAACTTATAGGACCGGGGGACCGTATAAAAATTTAAATTTCGTCATTTTTTAAGAAATGTTTTTATTGACCCAAATCACTTTTAAAATATTTCTTTACCTGATTTAAAACATTTTTGTAATTGGAACTATATGTCTATGGCTGGCCCCCTAACGGTTTAGGAATTAGCCATTGGACACCGTTGAGACCGGACACCCTGTATAATGTACCGTAATGATCGATGTTTTGACAGAGGCAGAATATATTTCAAAAAATGATGTCAAAGTGGGCATTTTGAACGGAATTTCCCGAAGCGATTGTGTTAGAAGCGAAAAATATTGTCTTACTGAGAAAATAATTGTTTATGTGTCAAGTTTGAATTAATTGAACGAAAATTAAAAACACAGGTCGCTTATAAATCTCTTCAAAAATCACGTCAAAAAGTTTAATGCTTTTCCTATTAAAAATGAATCTGGAGTTATGCCAGAAAATTTCGAGTTGTTGAGCATGGAAAAGTATTTTTTTGAATACCGCCCTAACATGATTCTGATAAAACCAGTTGTTATATAAAAATGAAATAAAAACTCGTCAAAAGCGGCCAGATAAAATTGTTAAAGTGGGTTTATCTCTAATCATGATTTGGTTTTTGTTTGTGAAATTAATATACTTAACTTCGAAATTACCTCCGCGTGTAGGCCGGGCCGGCAGGGATTTTTTTTTTATTCATGTTTGTAACGTAAAAAATGTAGACAGCTAGGCGCAAATGGGTACATATTTCTATTAGTCCTTTAGGGAACAGTTATTGATGTAAAGTCCTTTTCAAGACGATTTTGAAATAAATTGTTTTTTAGCCTCCAATACGATTATTCTTAATTTAGTATTAATTATACTTATAATATTATTAGTCTCTGTAAAGAAATAAATCTATTTTTTTTAATAATTCATGAAAATACTAATTTTAGTATATTATATGCAATTTAAAAGCTTAATTTATATAAATTTAGACAAAACATATAATTGATTATTTTTACACATAATGATATTCTCATATTTAGCACGTTTACGTTTTATCAAATAAATACAAAAATATTTTAGCGTAATTTTTTTTAGTATTTTTCCAGTTCATTTTGCAACATTTTAAAGTGATTTTACAAAAAAATTTGAGAAAACAAAAATTCAGACATAAATGGGTTAATACTAGCTTTTTGTTGGTACATAATGCATTTAACAATAATATTATCTTCTTGCATTTGTTCCCTGAACGGGGGTAAGCAGCACTTCTTATAAACAAAACAGGCGGACAACTTTCTTCACCATTATTTACTAGTAAACATGGCAAGTATCATTTCGAAGCTGGTTTCTCAAACAACGAATTACATGCGTATATGGCAGAAGAATAGGAATGGCAACATTGGTATATTAAATATCTTGAAATGAAATGATTTTATAATAATTTAATGGCTTTAATAATAACTTTGTATTTTCATAAAAGTAGGTAACTGACTAAAAAAAGGATAACAGACTATATTGGTGTAAAAAAAAAAAAATAAATAAATAAAATAAATAAATAAAAAATAAATAAATAAATAAATAAATAAAATAAATAAAAAGCAATTTAACAAATTACGACCATTTGGAAAATGATTTTTTCAAAGACTAAAATTTAAGACATAAAAAATCGCACGGAATTGATGATACATTACGTACGCTATGGATTAAACATTAATAGTGTTATGGCACGTAAAAATTCCAAGCGACAAAAATCACCTGCGACTCGTCAGATTTCCTGAAACTTACGTATTATCCACCTGAAACTTACGTATTATCCAAGCATTTCATTGGCTGTTCGAGAAAAGGCTTTTCCATTGTAGAAATCTGACGACCAATTTAAAATGAAATTTCATTCTTAAACTTCTAAACATCCCACAATATTACTTTTTACACCATCGTATAGAGAAAAAAAATGTACTTTTAAATGCAATTTGTTTAAAAGCTGTATCTCAATTTGTTTCTGAGTTATTAATATTTTTGTAGTTTTTATTACTTTTTGTCATAGTGGCAACACTCTGTTGTCTATCTCTGTTGAAAGTATAGATCAATCAGTAAACGAATAAAATGCGGATTCAACCAATAAAACTCCTCAGATATGCTTTTGATTTCCTACCCTGACAGAGAACAATAACCATTTTTCCAAATGGTTAAAAAAAATAAAGGTTTTGGGTGTATAAAAATTGATAACGATATAACCCCCCCCCCCCCTCAGATATCTTACGATATCAAGTGCTAGACCCCCCTCCTCTTTCTGAAGTGATAACGTTATGCATGTGGAGTCCCTAATCCTTAACGCCCATATATCTAAAGTTTAAGTGTAACGCGTTGATACAGGTTGTTGTAACTAAAGTGATCACCCCTACTATCCTGCCACAAATCATTGTAGAAAATGTGACTGGTACAAGTCGATTAATAATAACGTCTACTAATTAATGATAATTTTAAATTTTTCTAAAGGGTCGTCTACATACAGAAAAAAGTACCAAACTTTAAAATTTGCAATACTAACACCGGATTTTGACATCATATTTGTATTTTTCAGTAAATTTTCGCTACCAAACATAAAGATAATCGCATCAAGTAGTTTAGAAATTATGCATGTTTAAATTATGGAAATTCTAAATGTTAAACTCATTTTTCGTCGTTCCAAATCAAATTTTATTTTATTATGTATAAATCAAAAACTACTTGGTGAAATGACTTGTTACACTCTTAAGCAAAAATGCATGAATATAAAATGTACTACGATTATATATATTAAATTCATTAATACGGAAAAATGGGACTCTATCTTTAATAGGACGTAATCACCAAACCAACCTAGAATCGTTACCTATCATGGGATTTCATTGAATTAAATACATATGATGGGATTTAATAGAATGAAGAAAACGGTTATTAATATATTTTTAAATTTTGATTCGATTTTTATAAAATTCGAAACGACTCGACAAAATTCTGCAACAATTATATGTATTAAATTTCGAAACATTCTGTTGGGTAGTTTTTGTGCTGTTATATGCACATATATAGTCTTATTTAGAAGCTAAATATCTGAAAATAATTAAAAAAAACAAGTTGGATGTGCCACTCCTTAAATTTTTTGCTATCTCATGTATATTAATATTTCAAAATGTTGTTACAAATACCAATAATTCCTTTTTGTTAGTTTTATTAGTATTTTTATTAGAATTATGCATAACTTCATACACTTTTCGATGCTACAATATTGAAAATTACACAAAAAGTGCTATTACAGCGCTCCCTTCCGGTGGAATTTTTCAATATTTAGGGTGAACCTTCTTGCCATGGTCAAAAGTATACACAAAAAATTTGGTTCAATTCTGTGTATAACTTCATACATTTTTCGATGGTACAATAGTGAAAATGGCACAAAAATCGCTATTACAGCGCCCCCTACTGGCGGAATTTTTTCAAACTCAGGGAGGACTTTTTTGCCATGGCTAAAAACACACACAAAAAATTTGGTTCAATTCTATGCATAACTTCATACACTTTCTGATGGTACAATATTCAAAATGCACAAAAATCGCACAAAAATTTCTATAACAGCGCTCCCTACCAGCGGAATTTTTCCAAATTCAGGGAGGACCTTCTTGCTATGCCCAAAAATATACATAAAAAATTTGGTTCAATTCTATGCATATCTTCATACACTTTAGGATGGTACAATATTCAAAATGCACAAAACTCGCACAAAACTCGCTATTACAGTGCTCCCTACTGGCGGAATTTTTCCAAATTCAGGGAGGACTATTTTGTTATGATCAAAAACATATACAAAAAATTTGATTCAATTCTATGCATAACTTCATATACTTTTCGATGGTGCAAAATTCAAAATGCACAAAAACCGCACAAAAATCGTTATTACAGCGCCCCCCCCCCCCTACCGACGGATTTTTTCCAAATTAATGGAGGACCTGCTTACCATAGCCAAAATCTTTAAAAAAATTTGGCTCAATTCTATGCATAACTTCATACAATTTTTGATGGTACAGTGGCGACACACGGACATACGGGCAGACGGACACACAGGCAGACGGACACACGGACAGACAGACATTTTGTATAAACAAGTTTTTGTGATCTCTAATCCCTAAAACGTGTAAATCCGTTGAAAACCGGAAGTCGAAAAAAATTTCGTTGACAATACTTTCTTCTGTTGAAGATAGAAGAAAGTAATAAAGCAAATATTTCTGATAATTCATAAAACTGTTTTATTCCTGTTTATTATGGGTTCTATATATTTGTAAAATGCAATAATATTTTTTGTAACATTTGTTTATCGAAATCCGTTGTCAATGTCATGATTAATGTCCTTTTGTAATCCAATAAATATCTCGCGTTCTTAATGTAGTATTCTAGTGCAATTTTTGGTAGTTATAATTTAATTGTGTTTCTATGCTACCGGTTTTCTTTATCGGTAATTTAACTGCGTAGAATAGCCTTATCAAATTTGTTCTGTAAATCAATATAATTACAAAAAGGAGAAATTTTAGTCAAAATATATCCTTACAATTTTAGTTTATTCAAAAGATATAAAAAAAATCATTTTATTGGTTTGATATTGATTTGTCCAAGCATAGAAAAAGCATTTGGAAAATAACTCTTTTATTTGGTCTTTATACGAGATATTTAAAATTGTTTGTCAGTGATTTTTAAAGATTAATGCAAATAGATAAATACATGCACAACTTATATTTCTTTTTCCACAAAATATTTGAATTATTTAGAATTTGGATAGTTTCGCAGCAATTGATTATTGAAACCCATTGTCAACATAATGATTAATATTATTTAATTCAACAAGTTTCTCAATTTCATAAAATAATGTTTTAAGATAGTGTAAGATTAAGTTCTATGTAGTGTTCACTGATTTGTCAAAACGCAGAAGAAGCAACGGAAAATGAATCATTTTATTTATTCTTTATACCAGATATTCAAAATTGTCAGTGATTTTTAAAGATTAATGCAGATAAATCCACGCACAACTTATATTTCATTCCCGCAAAATATTTGAATTATTTAGAATTTCGATAGTTTAGCAACAATTGATTATTGAAACCAATTGTCAACATAATGATTGATATTCTTTACTAATTCAATAAGTTTCTGAATTTAATAAAATAGTGTTCTCAGATAGTGTAAGATTAAGCTCTTTCACTGATTTATCGAAAGACAGAAGAAGCAATCGAAAAAGTACTATTTTATTTAATCTTTAAACGAGCTATTTAAAATTATTTCTCTGCCCTTTTAAAGATTAATGCAGCTAAATACATGATTAGCTTATATATCCTTTCCCACAAAATATTTGAATTATTTAGAACTTGAATAGTTTCGTAGAAATCAATTGTCAACAAAATGATTAATATCCTTAATAATCCAATAAGTTTCTCACTTTCATAAAGCAGTCCTCTAAGATTGGATCTTGATGATTTTTAGTCAATTGTCTCCACGTGTTACAAATTTTGTTTATCGGTATTTTTACTAAAAAGGAATAGCTTTACCATACGTGTCTATTTGTTGTGTAAATCAACATAAAAACAAAAAGATAAGTTCAGTCAAAACATTTATATTTAAAATGTTAATATACTAAAAATATATTTAAATATACTTTTCTGGGTGTAGTGCTGTTTTAATCGAATCCTAAAAGAAGCAATCGAAAAAGAACTGTGTAAATTACAAGATATATGAAAGTATGTTTCAGTGATTTTAAAACATTATTGCAACTAAAATGCAACTGAATGAAATTATTTCTGATCCAATAAGTTTTTCACTTTCATAAAGTAGAACTCTGAGATAAATCGTAAAGATTTTTGATTAATTGTCTTCTTCTATTACCAAATTTGTATTGGTATTTTTACAAAGCAGAACAGATTTATTAAATGTATAGAATTGTTGTCCGAATTCTTTCTACGAAAGAACAGCAAGAACAACAACAACAATAAGAAAGAAAACTAGTCATATAAGGATATTGCGTCTAATGAATTTTTTTATTGGGTGCATCCGGTAATATTATACTGGCACGTTGCAATTATAAAAACATTTCATTTTTTTTTCATATTTTCGAAATTTTTTTTACACAACTTCTTTACCAGATCCCCTTGTGGAGAAAAGTTCTTATGCTTCACGACAGGGGGGGTGATTCCATTTCATTTTTTAGCCTCCGGGACGGTATGCTATTTTTTTCTCCCAGCTTATTTTGTCTCCAAAAAATAATGTTAGCTTACAGAAGGCAGCAATAAACAAATAAGATGTATCAATGTGCGATTAAATGCTCTATAGCAATTTTTTTAATTTCTAAGCATCGCACATTTTAAATTTTTATACCGTCGTATTGGAAAAAAGAAGTACTTTTAAATGCAATTTGTTTGAAAACTGTATCTCAATTTATTTTTGAAATATTAATTTTTTGTAGTTTTTAGCACCATTTGTTTAATTTTGGCAACTCAAGTACTCCATTTATATAGAAAGTAAAAGGAAAATAGTTGAAAAATAGCAATTATTTCTTTTTGTTGCTATTTTCTCATAACAACCGAAAGAAAATGTAATTAAAATACGTGCTATTTTGGAAAAATATAAACGAATAATTTCGTTAAAACATGGAGCTATTATAAATTATATTTAATTTTAAGTATCTGTAGACGCTTTCAGTGTGACCTCAGTCATGACGTTTTGGTTGGAAACTGACTCCAAATAAACGGTTGCTATGCGTCATTTCTTTTTAAATATAAGTTGTGGAAAATGTTACCAGTACATATCAAGTATTAAAACACTTAGATGTGAGATATAAATATAAGATGTAGCTGCAACACACAAACAAAATAGAAAATACAACATAGCAAGCGTTTGTTTGGAGTCAGTTTCCAACCAAAACGTCATGACTTACGTCACGACTGAAATCGTCTATATTAATGTTACAAACAAATGAATGCCTATGAATCATTAGATAGCTGTTTTTTTTGTCGAGTTTCTTTAATGACAGCATCTTTTTGCTGCATTTGTGTATTATTTTGCGATAGTGACATCCTTATGCATGCTTTACTGTAGATGTTTAAGAGTAGATCGTAAATGTGGAATTGTTAAGCGGATGCGAATGACGCCATTTTAAATAAAATAAAAGTGTGTGCTTTAAGTCTTAAAATTGAAATCGGTTTTGTAGTATTTATATATATATATATATTTTTTCATCGGGGGCGACACCAAATTCTGAAAAAGCAGAATTCCTGTTTTCTAGTTTTTATTTCCCGCCTGACGCTGGAAATTTTCGAAGGATATTTATAATACATTTAATGTTACTCACGTCACTAGACTGGCGTCGGACAGAGTGCCAGTAAGGACACTTAACGCTGTCTGGAAATATAGAGACGCTGCTACAAGAGAGAAAATACTATTTTGTTGCCGATATTAAAAATACTGGAGACGCTGCAACGGAACTTGAAGTTGAAAATGATGATATATAAATAAAATAATCTTTTTGCGGAAAGCATTACATTTAGAGGGGAATGATTAAGATAAGATGAATTAAATGAAGACCACTCTAAAGCTCAGATAGCAGAAAATCGTCAGGAGTTGTAAAGACAACTGAAACAGAAGAAGGTCCTGGAAGAAAAAGACAACTCATCAGAATAGGAGGAAGACACCAACTGAAAACATTAGAAATCATAAAAATATAAATATTCGTTTTTCTAATAATTGCGAAACAGTATGATAGTGATGTAGTCTAAAAAAACAACAAATAGAGGGTATACGAACATTATAGGCAGAGGGTATACTTTAAAAGCTGAAGGTGTCCGTTATATAGTGTGCGCTATACTTTTTTTGAGAAACCGAGATATACAGAATTCCTTAAGAAATCCAGAGGGCATACGGGGTATATCACCGCATAATCTCCTCTACATCGCTGAGTATGAAATTTCTAAACTTAGAAATTTAACCTTATTCTAACCCCTGGCTGTTCCATTAATTTCAGTAAGGTTCAGAAGTCTTCTTTAACAAACAAAACAACATTTTATGATTGGAGATTACAGGGGTAATTATATCACTTATATTCAAAACATACACATAACCAATTGTCGGCGTAATTCTACGTGTTTAGAGCCTTCTGATGGTTTTTTTCCATTTCACAACATCAACAAAACTAAAAGAATAACAACAGGGTGACATTAAATAAGTAATGCATTAAAATAACAATTAAAGCCTTTGTGCAGGTATATTAAAAAGCAGAAAACCAACGATTAAAAATGCATAAATAATACGTGAAAAGCATAGCTGAGCTTTGCTTTTTCTAGCATGCTGTGTCTTGCTCTATCTTGCACTGAAGAAGAATCTCGCTAGTAGATTCGAAACAACTGTTTGCTGCTTTTCACATATTATTTGTGCATTTTTAAACGTTGATTTTTTTCTTTTTAAGTGATGCGTTACCAGGGAGAGTTCCACTCTATAATTACAGTGTAACATTCCAATGAAGATGAAATGAATATAATGCCATTTGGTGGTTTTGCTCACTTTGAAATATCAAGGAAACAGAAAGAATTTCAACAGGGTGACATTAAAAAAGTGATACATTATTATGAAGAGTTTACGGCCATTAACTACGAAGTAACATTAAAGATGAAATGAATATGACACTATCTAGTAGTTTCGCTGATTTCGGAACATCAACAAAACAGTAGGAATACAAACAGGGTGACATTAAAAAAGTGATTCATTGCTGGGAAGAATGTCAGTCTTTAACTACAATATAATTCCAATAAAAACGAAATGAATATAACGTAATCTGGTGGTTTTGCTCACTTCGGAACATCACCAAAACTGAAAGAGCACTAACAGGAGGACATTAAAAAGGGATGCATTACTGGGAATGGTTTCAGAATTTAACTACAATGTAATATGCTAATGAAGATGAAATGAATATGACGTCATCTAGCAGTTTTGCTGATTTCGGAACATCAACAAAGCAGTTGGAATACAAACAGGGTGACTTAAAAAAAGTGATGCATTGCTGGGAAGAGTTTCAATCTTTAACTACAATATAATTCCAATGAAGATAAAACGAATACAACATCATCTGGTGGTTTTGTTCATTTCGAAACATCAACAAAACAGAAGAAGTTCTAAAAGGGTGACATTAAAAAAGGGATGCACTACTGTGAAGAGTTTAAGTCTTTAACTACATAGATTGCAACATTCCGATAAAGATGAAATGAATATAATGTCACGTAGTAGTTTTACTCATTTAGGAACATCAACAAAACAGAAATACGAACAGGGTGACATTAAAAGAGTGATGCATTGCTGGGAAGAGTTTCAGTCTTTAACTACAATGTAATTTCAATGAAGATGAAATGAATATAACGTAAACTGGTGGTTTTGTTCATTCGGAACATCAACAAAAAAGAAAGAACACAAACAGGGTAACATTCAAAAAGTGATGTATTACTGGGAAGAATTTCAGTCTTTGACAATAATGAAACATTTCAATGGAGATGAAATGAATATAACGTCATCTGGTAGTTTTGCTCATTACGGGGCATCAACAAGACAGAAAGAATATTAAGAGGGTAACATTTAAAAATTATGCATTACTGGTAAGAGTTCCGTGTTTAACAACAATGTAGTATTCTAACGAAGATGAAATGAATAAATTTGTGCCTTTGTTGAAGAGAAACTTCCGAATTTTTTTAAAAACACTCGGGAAAAAAGTTAAGCCTAATTAGCTCTTTTTTATATCAAATCTTGCAATTAGATGTTTATAGTTTTGTAGTAATTGATTATAAAAATCCATTACATGTAAAGTTTAATATACTTTTATCATCGGATAAATTCAACCCTTTCATAAAATATCAGTCTAAGGTAGATTTTCATTTCTTTAATTGTTTTCTTGTGTTACCAGTTTTCTTTATCGATATTTTAACTGAGATGAATAGCTTTATAAAATGTATCGATTACTTGTGTAAATCAATATATTATGAAAAAGAAAACTTTTTGTGAAAATATTTATACATTATAATCTCAATGCACTACAAAAAAATCTTGAAAAAGACTTTTCTGTGTTTAATATTGATTTGTAGAACATAAAAGGAGTAATAGAATAATAACCAAGATTTTTTTTCATATTTTATAGGAGGTATGTAAAAGTATTTTAAATAAGTTTTAAAGGTTAATATACTTTAAAAATGCACTTGCGATTAGTATTCTTCAATATATTTGAGTTATTAAGATTTTCTTTTCTTAGTTTTCTAGAAATTGTCCTTAAAACCCCAGTGAAAACATAATCGTTATTATCTTTTTATAAACCAATAACATTTTGTCAATGTAATATTCTAGGATAGATGCTGAAGTTTTGTCCTTAATTATTTTCTTATGTTACCAGGTTTATTTATGAATATTTATCTCTAGGAGAATAGATACAAAGCGGGAAGTCCCACTTTCCGGTCCTGGCCCAGGAAGGCCTTTGCGCCACAGATCCTGGCAGACCGAAGCCCGCCTTTCACGAAGAATCCGGTCTTGACTGGACGGGGCTTTGTAGCGTGAAACTTAGGTGTAAACACTGCTGAGTCCTCACCATTGTACCCAGCAAGTTCCCGATGCGGACAGACACGCAGGACGAAGGTCGGACCGAAATTTCGCATTTGAGTCGCAGCGCCACCGCATTAGTCGGTGATCTTCCGGCCGGTTCCCTGCGGGTTGGATCACGTCGAGTAACCAGTGTGGGGTTGCATGACGCCCGGTAACCAGTACCACACTGGCCTCCCTCCGCGGTCGCCCTCTGGTCGGCGGGACACCTCCATTCACCACCCACATAGGAGTCGGCTCACAATTGCTAAAGCTACAGAGGACACAAGGGGATGAGTCTCCTGACGAAGGGGGTCGTCCTAGAACCTCTCCCGAAGGTAATACCGGGAGATCCTGCATGACAATCCCGTGAGTCCCGTCAACTCTAGAGTCCTTGAGTCTTGTTCTACAAAGCACACTCTCTCCTCTCAAACACCGTCTCAGTCAAAAGGTTGGATGAGGTCCTACCACATTGGCTAATCGTTGCCCAGAGTTACCATCCGACTGGAGGCTGTGACTGGGATTGAGCTACGGACGTCGCTACACAGCTTGCCTCAAAAACCGAGGTACAGGGGACGTCGCACTCGAATACCCACCGAAGTGGATTACGACAACAATTCTTAACGTCCGTTTCTCGTGGCTACAGGACTCTAATGAATCTCTCGTGGAGGCTGTGATTCGTCCTGATCCTCACCCCTGGCATTCATGTACTGCGAACTCAGTCGAGCCCCAGGTCCAGGTCTTCTCCCCACCAAAGGAACCTGTTCCTGACCACCCGGAGGCGCAGCCACTAGAATATGATACATGAAATATATATATATATATATATATATATATATATATGTGTGTGTGTGTGTGTGTGTATGTATATGAAATAGAATAGATATATGAAATTTATCGATTTGTTGTGAAAATTGTTATAAAGAGAAAAAAAAAAGTAGTCAAAATATTTATGCCTTATATCTTACAATCATGATCTATTGAAAAATACTTCCAAATCTCATTTTATCGGTCTCAGATTGTTATGTCGAAAACTAAATAATTGGAAAAACACACTATTTTCTTCGTCTTTACAAGAAATACTTAAAAAAAAATTTCGTTTATAATAAATAAAAATTTTAATATAAAAATTATTCAGTTGTAACGACATTTTTAATAATTAAGAACCTTTTTTTAAATTTTATTCAGATGATCAGTAGGTTTGCAATCGTACCAACCAGCTCACCCTTACCCCCCCCCCCCCCCCCCCACACACACACACAACTTTACCAGACTATAACTTTTACATGATTTTCATTTTTTATATATATTTTTTCAAAATATTAATAAATATGTTGTAAAAGAATCAATGGTAAAAATACTTTTTTTTTTGTCGAGCTCGACAAAAAGCCCAAAATTTATGGCTCTAGATCAGAATACAACCTTAAATGTCAGATCTACTACTTAAAACAAATTAATAATAGAAAGAATAATCTTAATCAAAATTATGCACTTCATTTTTAATTCAATGAAAAAAGTATTTTCAAAAATTCTTATCTGTGTGTAACATTGATTTGCTAAGCATATTAGAAGTAATCGGATAGAAATCGTATTTTACATTATTCTGAGGTATTATGATTCTCGGTGATTTTGAAAAGTTAATAGAACTAAAAGATATATGTGTAATTCGTAATTCTTTATTTAGCTAAATATTTGAGTTATATAGAATTTAATACACAGTTCAAACACATTTGTTTATCGAAATTCACTAGCAATCTAATTTCCTTTTAAAATTCAACAAATTTCTCAGTTTCATAAAATAGCGCTCTAAGGTAATCTTGAAAAAAAAATTCTTTAATTGTCTTCTTTGTGTTGAAAATTTTCTTTATTGGTGTTTTCATTCAGAAGAATAGATTTATAAAATATATCGATTTGTTGTGTAAATCGATATAATGAAAAAAAAAATCAAAATATTGTTATCTTACAAGCTCAATGTATTGAAAAAGACATTTTGAAAAATCCTTTTCTGAGTTTAGTATTGATTTGTCGAACCATAAAAGAAATAACAGAAAATAACTGTATTTTTTTATTTACAGGATATACTTAAATGTGTTTTTTTAATGATTTTTAAAAGTTAGAACAACGAAAAATTGAACGGGGAATTAGGATTGCATTTCCATATTTTCGTTATGTAGAGTTTTGGTTGTTTTATGGTATTTGTTTATACACCAAGATGCATCGATACCATAAAGGTTATTAACCTTTCTTTATACAGGATTAGCACAGATGAATGATCGGATTTTAAAAATTTATATTTTCAAAACTATTACACATATTATAGCAAGTGACATCTATAATAATAAGGAAAGAAGTTTGTGTATGAGTGAGTGAGTGTGTCGACGGTGTTCTGAAAAGACCACTGCACGTAGAGCTACAAAATTTTGAGAAAAGGTACGTCTATATATGAAGTTTTGCACCTCGAAGCCCGATTTTCGATTTTTTTATTAGATTTTTTTAAATTTAATTTTTTATGCGATTTTTAGCACTTTCTTAAGTTTCGAGGCGATTTTTCCATATAAGTGAGAAGAATGTGGTTTCTTTCTTTTAACCCAATATATTAAATTTTGTTTTCTTTTCAAAAAAGTTTATTCGGAATTCCTGCAGCGATTTTTGAATTTTTAGCGAATTTTTTATGCAATTATTGAACAGCATTTCCATACCTATAAGGAGGTTACCGTAGAGGGACACAGTTCTGTCGCCAAATGCCGCCAATTTTGTCGCCAACTTTGCGGTATAACGCCAAATTTGGCGACCAAAATGAGTCGCCAAAAGTGACGAAAAACTTGGCGATATCTCTAATATTTCGCCAAATTCTCATAGACGAAACCGCTTTGAGGCAACAATCTGCACACTTGAGGGGTGCAAAAAAAGAGAAAAAAAATCAAAATTTTGACCTAAAAAAGTACAACTCTTCAGGCAATTCTGACATTTCTGTTTATAATACAAAATGTTCTCGTTAAAAATACACCAGATCAAAGTAACAACATTAAAATAATCATCTTTCTTTTATAAAAACTCTTCCATGTGAAAAAAATCATAATAAAATATGCTGTTATAAAGTAACGATTTATAAACTTCACTTGGATTAATAAAATTTTTATTCAAGATCTACATATTTAGGAATGTTAGAGATGTAATTGTAAAAAGTGATGAAAAATGTAATTACCCTTTAACAATTTTTTGTTATTATTTTCATTGAAAAAAAAAAATCAGTTTTTAATAAAAGTATTTTTAATTTAATTCAAACAGCTTCAAAACCGTATTTAACATGCTCTTTGTAACATTGTTTTTGAGACTGTTTCAGAATGCTTTTTTTAGAATTTAAATACTCGTATATTGGTAAGTTAAATATGGATGCTTTTAAAAGAGTTGTTTTCAAAGGTTGACTGAGAGAAGAAATATTTTTTTTTTAAAAAGCTTGAAACGGTGATTTGAAATATAACTCACCAGCTGCACAATTAATTCTGGTAAAAATTAAAGAAGCAGGTTTCTTTTGTTATTAAGAAAACTTGTTGCTCTTTGTATTTTAAGTTGAATTAATAAACTATTTCTATTTTTAGAAGGATAAATTTGACATTCTCATGAATTGCACACGTTTACTATAAGTGTAAAATTAATTTGATTTTAATATACAGGGTGTTCCTAAATTCGAAAGACGAATTAAGAGGAGGGACAGAAGGCATACCAAGGGGATAAAAAATTACCATAGAACATGGCGTTGCATACCATGTATTCACAACCAAACATACAGGATGGTCTGCATGTAATTCGGTTTGTGTTCCCGGCAATAATTTTCAGAAAACCGAAGTATATTATAATAAAACTGTTAATAGACATTCTCATCTTTGTTGTAAATGTGAAAATATCGATAAAAGTGGTAGATGTTTCCATTATGCGATCCAGCAGCATGGACTTGGCGCTCCACATTTTCGACTACGATTGCCAGTTCCTACAGTATCATTGAATACTTGAGCACCCTGTTTCTCCAGAACTTTTCGTGATGTTATAACATTTCACTCAAAATAAGGTACATATCGTAGTACTGTAGAACCTCTTTTATCCGAAACTCTTTTAACCGAAACTCTCGGTTAACCGAAACTCTCGGTTAACCGAAATTCATTTTTAAAGCTTTTATTTTTATTTTAGCATCACATTCTTTGTGTGCAAAATACATTTTCAAAGACTTTTTTTTTTAAATTATCATATTCCTTGTGTACAAGCGGTCCATTCCGAACTACGAGCACATATAAATATTTTCGATCCCCTTTCTTAGAGTTCCTTTGAATTTAACTTGAGCTCCCGTAAGCTGCGGAGTGGAACAAACAAAACGAATGAAGAAAGCGAACAAATTAACAATTCTGAAGCTTTTTAATGTTTTGTAAAAGGCTTGGCGTGATTGGAACTAATAATATTAAAAAACTTCGTGATAGAGTTTCAAAGCAAAGGCAATCGAAACTGAGACAAGCAAAACATTGTTTCAAACCTTTGTCAAATATGTAAAAGGTACTTAATTTCAAAATTAAAATTCAGGTAATTTATTCTTGTTTCTATTTTGTTATTGCTTTATTTTTAATTAAGCACTTGTTACCATAATAAGAAATAGCGCATATATTTCTCCTTAATCTTAAAATTGAAGCATTCTCGATTATCCGAAAATTTCGATTTTCCGAAAGAGGGTCGGTCCCAATTACTTCGGATAATCGAGGTTCTACTGTATTTTCATCGTAATCTGTTGATTTTTCTCAAAATTATTATTGTCAGCGCAAATTCAGTTAGGATGAAACACCGTGTATTTGTGACTACTTACGCGATCCCATGTTTTATGGTAATTTTTCATCCTTTTGATGTCTTCTATCCCCCTCTTAATTTGCCGGTCAAATTTTGGAGCACATTGTATAATAAGTTTGAAAAATCTTTTTATTCTTAGATTTAAAATTTACCTTTTTATTGTAAGACTAACATCCTCTGGCGATCAGTTTGGTCTCCCTTAAATATATACTAATCATTACAACATGTTACTTCACTGTAAAAAAAAAAAAAAAAAAAAAAAATCTGTTAAAATACGGAAATTGTACCAGCCATCGAGACACCAGTACTATATCCGTATTTTAACGGAATTTTATTCCGTAAATTTTGTGAAAAAAACGATTTTTTTCTGGAATTTACGGAAAAAATTTTCATTAAAATATGGAGTCGCGATTTCCAATACAATTTCCATATTTTAACGGATATTTCTTTTTACAGTGTTTATTCATAATTTAACTTACATGCTTAATTCTTCGCCAAATCGGAAGATTCTGATCATCAGAATTCTTGATCTAAAGAAATCAAGAACACTTTGCGATTATGGCAACATTTCGATATTTTTTGTTGTTAGATGTATTGTACCTTTCTTGAGGAGAAAAACCGCTTAGCTCATTTAGATATTTATGCTTCATTTTCATTTGCCTATCAGTTTCAATACGTTCATTAATGTGGTGGTTTTTAAACCTATTAAGTAATCTGTCACTGCCAATTGGCGTATTTTAGCAAATAGGATTCGGTCAGTGAATTTTAAGTGAAAAGTCTTTAATGATATACACACATTCATTAATTCTAATATTGTTGCTAATATCTTTTTAGGGGAATTATCCATTTTCCTGTAGATCACTTTCCATGAAGAAAAGCTATCGCCAAACTATTCGCCAAACTTTAACGACCAATAAAACCAGTCGGATGTGGCAGTCCCAAACTTTCTTATATATCATACATGCTAATACTTCCTGAAAAAGGAAGCATATCAGCGCCACCGGTTACGTGATTTACACCAAAATCTAATCATAAACAACTTATATCAAATTCTGACTGACTCTGAAGTTCGATGAATATCCGTGCATTTAGTTTTTGAGGTAGAGATATTGCGGAAATCGTAAATAATTCTGCATAACAGCGCCACCTGTAGGTCGATTTACAACAAAAACTAATTCGGACTAAATTCTACCAGGGACTAACTAAATCTGAAGCTTGATAAAAATTCATGCATTAGTTCTTGAGATACAGCTATTGCAGAAATCGTGAAAAATGCAGCATAGTAGCTGCACATATGTTGGGCAATTTACACCAAAAGCCAAACAGCGCTAATTTATATCCGGGACTAACTGAATCTGAAATTTGATGAAAATTCGTGCATTAGTTCTTGAGAAAAAGCATTAGTTCTTGAAATATAGCTATTGCAGAAATCGTGAAAAATTCAGCATAGCAGCGCCACCTGTTGATCAATATACACTAAAAAGTAATAAGCACCAGTTACCAAGGTATAATTGAATCTAAAGTTTTTGAAATTCCGTGCATTAGTTCTTGAGATAGAGTGCCCGCAAAATGTTTGTTACATACAGACTCAAGAGTGACAGACAGACATTTTACACCAAAACATAATTAGTGTCAATATTTATCAAGGTATACCTGAATCTGAAGTTTGAGGAAAATTCGTGCATTAGTTCTTAAGATAGTGCTATTGCGGGAATAGTAAAAAATGCAGCATAGCAACGCCAAATGTTGAGCTATTTACACCAATCCAAATCAGCACTTCATCATATCAAGGGCTAACTGAATGTGAAGTTTTATGAAAATCCCTCCTTGAGATATAGCTATTGCAGTAATTATGAAAAATCGAGAATAACAGGGCCATCTGTTAGGCGATATACACCAAAAAAGTAATCAGCGTCAGTTTATATCAATGTCTAACTGAATTTAAAATGTTTTGAAATTCCGTTCATTACTTCTTGAGATAGAGCGCCCACAAAATTTTTGTCACATACAGACTCACAGACTCATAGACAGACTCACAGACAAAGTGACAGACACAGACATTTTCTAAAAATCATTAAAACCCTTAAATGCCGGGTGTTGCTTTTCGGCAACATACCCAATTTAGGCTCTAAAATACTATTAGAATAATATTGAAGCTATAATGTCTAATGTTTCCAATAAAATACATTCTGAAAATATTATTAAATCGATTTTCAACATGTATATGGCAACACTTGTGCTGTTTAAGAATGAAGATAGATTAATTTTTTCAAATGTTGCTACTTGTTCTTTTTGTTTTGTTTGGAAGCTTGCGAAAAACACATATTTTGTTCTGCAGTGAGCAAGTAAAATTTATTTCTTATTACAGTTCCTAAAATTCTTGTGTATTTAATATTATAGAATTTTATCAAGGAAAATTATTTTTCAATTAAAGACCAGTATTGCCGATTAGTAACAAACTGTTTTTTAGCAGTAAACCATACTTAAAACAAAAAAGGATTTTTTTTATATTTTTCCCGTGATTAATTTAAAAAATGAAAGCCGAAAAACATTATTACAATGATTTTTGAAAAATCAGGCATTTAAGGGTTAAATCGTGTTCAGAACCATCTAAAACATATAAATCCATCAAAAACCAGAAGTCGAAATTTATCAGGAATCCGCTGCTTACTTTTTGTTAAGACAGAAGAATGTAAAAAACAAAACAAAATTACAATCAAATTTCTCTGATATAAAAATGGATAACACGATTTAGATTTTAGGTCCCCTTTCTACACCTACACGACAGAATCACACTCTGCTAGTTGCTTTTCGGGGATGAAATAAACTGCCAATATTCATGAGTTTTAGTCCAGGCAACAGAGACCGTATAGGGGCTCTGCCTAGCAAAATTCATGGAAGTTCTGGAAAAAGGTTTACTATATGTTTTTTGGGTCACTGAATCCGAATTTTTAACTTCCCACCAAAATTTCCTCCGGCAACCCCCCTACCCCCTAAATTTTGGTAAAAAGCTCCCCAAAAAAGGTTTTCATTAAAAAAATCAATTTTTTTTTATTGTTTTAGGGGAAAAGTATCTAGCAATTCAGAAAGTAGACAAAATTTGCAAAAAATTAGATGTATGACATTATGACTTAGGATGAAGGGGAAGGGGGGATCTGCCTCGGAACATGCGCGCGGTGCTGCGTGAACTAAGTTGCGCAATTCCACTTAACCACTCACACGTTTACATTCGCCCTCCCATCTCCCCTCCAAACTTTTTCTATAGGGTTTACTTTAAGTTTTTTGGGTGGCTGAATCCGAATTTTTAACTTCCCCCCAAAATTTTCCCCCACGAACCCCCTCCCCCAAATAGTTGTTTTTAACTTAAATTTCTTATTGTTTTAGGGGCATTACGAAATTCAGAAACTAGACAAAATTTGCAACAAATAGGATATATGACATTATGACGTAGGATGAACGGGGAGGAGGAGGGCTGCCTCTGAACCTTCACTGCGGCGCTACGTGCACTAAGTTATGAAGTCCAGGCAATAGGGGATTTTACCTGGCAAAATTCATGGAAGTTCTGGAAAAAGGCTTACTGTATGTTTTTTGGGTCACTGAATCCGAATTTGTAACTTCCCACCAAAATTTCACCCGGCAACCCCCCCCCTCCCAAAATTGATTTTTTGAAAAAATTTGGTTTTTGAGAAAAGCGCGCGGGGAATGTTCCGAGGCAGCTCCCTCTCTCCCCGTTTATCCTACGTCATAATGTCATATATCCTATTTGTTGCAAATTTTGTCTAGTTTCTGAATTTCGTAATGTTTTTCCCCTAAAACAATAAGAAATTTAAGTTAATAACAACTTTTTTGCGGGGGGTGGGGGGGGGGGGTTCGAGGAGGGGGGAAATTTTAGAGGTAAGTTAAAAATTCGGATTCAACGACCCAAAAAACTTAAAGTAAACCTTATAAGGAAAGTTCGGAGGGGAGATGGGAGGGCGAATGTAAACGTGTGTGTGGTTAAGTGGAATTGCGCAACTTAGTCCACGCAGCACTGCGCGCATGTTCCGAGGCATATTCCCCTTCCCCTACATCCTAAGTCATAATGTCATATATCTAATTTGTTGCAAATTTTGTCTACTTTCTGAATTTCTAGATACTTTTCTCCTAAAACAATAAAAAAACAGAATTTTTTAATAAAAACCTTTTTTAGGGGACATTTTACCAAAATTTGGGGGAGTTGCCGGGGGGGGGGGGATTTGGGTGGGAAGTTACAAATTCGGATTCAGCGACTCAAAAAACGTAAAGTAAGCCAATTTCCAGAACTACCATTAATTTTGCTAGGTAAAATTCCCTATTGCCTGGACTATTTCAGATTTTGTGTTTTTCGGCTGTTTTTAGAGGCGGTAGTAATTTTATAAATACGTAGTACCTATAGTCGTCGCCTGGTTGGTCCGCCTGGCCGTCTGTCCGCATATAACAGTGCAAAAACTACACAAACGAATGGTTTGAAATTAACTATATATAATCGTTACAGAAATTTGTCGAGTCATTTCAAATTTTATGAAAATCGAATCAAAACTCAAAAAGCTATCAATAAAAGATTTTTCCATTCTATTAAATCCTATCATATGTAATTAATTCAGTGATATCCCATGAAAAGTACTGATTCTAAGTTGCCATGGTGATTACGTGCTATTTAAGGTGGAGTCCTATTATTTCCGTAATACTGAATTTAATACATATATATATATATAATCGTAATAAATTTTGTATTCATACAGCTTGTTATAGCACGAACGCACCTCATTTGCCACGATTGACGTACAATTTCCGACTTGTTATGAGATAACTTAATTTTCTTTTAGACAGTTCTATTAATTGTTAGTAATATGGAATTTTTACAAATATGGTAATTTTCAAATAAATTTGCAACGTCATTTCTCATGTTTTCATGGTGAAATGATGCCGTAGAGCTTTTATAAGAAAAAAACCCTTTCCACTACCTCCTGCCTAAAAGTGGGAGGGGATTGAAAAAATATTAAACTAAATATTTCAATTTCATACTATCACCTAACCATTTTTTATAGCATTTTTACTTTCTTCTATCTTTACACGAAGAAAGTATTGGATTCGTTAAAAATTTCGACTTCCGGTTTTCGATGGATTTATACGTTTTAGAAGGTCCTGAACACGATTTGATTGTTTTTAGAAAATGTCTGTCTATCACTCTGTGAGTCTGTATGTGACAAAAATTTTGTCTCAAGAACTAATACACAGAATTTCACAAAACTTTAGATTCAGTTAGACCTTGATATGAACTGGTGCTAATTACTTTTTGATGAAAATCGTCCGACAAGTGGCACTGCTGGCTGCATTATTCATGATTATCGCAATAGCTCTAGCTCAAGAACTAATGCACGAATTTTCATCAAACTTCAGATTCAGATAGTCCCTGATATAAGTTAGCACTGTTTAGCCTTTGGTGTAAATTGACCAATAGGTGGAGCTGATATGTTGCATTTTTCACGATTTTTGCAGTAGCTGTATCTCAAGAACTAATGCACGGATTTTCATCAAACTTTATATTCAGTTACTCTCTCATATAAATTACTGATGTTTAGTTTTTGGTGAAAATCGTCCTACAGCTGGTACTGCTATGCAAAATATTTTACGATTTCCGCAATAGCTGTATCTCAAAAACTAATGCACG
The DNA here is from genome assembly GCA_963932465.1 of Maratus speciosus. Lineage (NCBI taxonomy): Eukaryota > Metazoa > Arthropoda > Arachnida > Araneae > Salticidae > Maratus > Maratus speciosus. The sequence continues at coordinate 437,400,469 of OZ010793.1, forward strand.
AATATTCATCAAACTTCAGATTCAGTTAGAAGTTGACATAACTTGTTAGTGACTAGATTTTGGTCTAAATATCCTAACCGGTAACTGTGATATGCTGTATTTTTCAGGAAGTATTAACATGTTTGAGATAGAAGAAAGTTTTGGGATTGATACATCTCACTAGTTTAGCATATTTTCAAAAATTTATTAACCCAGAGTTCAAAGGATTAGTTAATAAAATTTATTAATTTTTTTAAAATATAAAGGCATTTTGATGATTATGTATGATTTAATTTTGACCAAATTTTTCATTAAAGTAACATACCTGAACATTTTCACGTTTTTCGGGATACAAGTAAATGCAAAATAAATGTAAACTATTTTACTTTGTCTTTTTCATACCTTTCATTTAAACTTTTTTGAATTTCTGAGGCAGATATTGATTTAAAGGTTTCTCTAACGCATCAAGTTCACTTATTTCGTTAGCACTATGATTGATGGAGAAATTAGCGTGAAAAAAAATTCATTCATGATTACTTTTAAGCAAAAAATAAATTTATATTTCAATGCATTATAAGCTAGTTTTAATTCATTTTTTATTATATACCATAGTTTTTTCGAGTATATCATAGTTCTTTTTTAAATAAGTGAAAGTCGTGAATTTCAATGTCGTAGTTTTAAATTAAAGTTATGTATTTTAAATAAAATGAGTAGAAGGATTATATTTTAAATACGAAAAAAATGCGATTTGAACAGTGTTTGGGAACAATTTATCACCTGCACCCGGCTAACATAAAAATAGTTCTTGATTTCTCTATCAGAATCTTCTGATTTGGCGTCGGATTAAGCAAGTACGTTAAATTATGAATAAAAGTAACACGATGCAATGCGTAGCATACATTTAAAAGAGACAAAACTGGCCGGCTATGGCGGCTAGTTAATTTATAATTAAAGTCTAAAAATTTTAAAATGCTGCGTCGTCATCGGAAACAGGCCTGTGTATATTATTATTACATTTGTAGCAGATCATGCAGTGATTGAAAATTACGCAACATGGTTTTGTTTGTACATACATGAACCAATTTAAATTAAATAAGTCGGAAATTGTACGTCAAACATGGCAAATAAGGTGCGTTCGTACTATAACTTGTTTTAGAAATATTCAGATTTTGTGCAATAGCTGCTGCATTCTTATGCAGAAATGCATGAATACAAAATTTATTACGAGTATATATGTTAAATTCAGTAATAAAGAAATAATAGGACTCTGTCTTAAATAGGACGTAATCACCATGGCAACCTACAATTCATGGAATTAATTACATAGGATAGGATTTAATAGAAAGATGAAAACTTTTATTAAGATCTGTTTAAATATTGATTCGATTTTCATAAAATTTGAAATGTCTCAACAAAATTCTGCAACGATTCTGTAAATTAAATTTCAAACCATTCGGTCGGGTAGTTTTTGCGCTGTTATATGCGGACGGACGGACGGGCGACGACTATAGGTGCTACGTATTTATATAACTACGAACGCATCTAATAAAAGAGTATAGTAAAAATCTAATGAACTTCCATCTCCGCTACGCGTTCTTTAGTTGAAGATGTATGCAAAAGACATTGGTTTAAAGGTTACACTAGAAAAATTTCAATTGATTTTCTTTGTCAGCATAATGATTAATGCACATTTTAATCTGAAAAAATTCCAATTGTCTTTTCTAGCTCTTAGTTGAGGTAAACCTTAAAAGCATTTTCTTTTACCAATACCCTGTGATGTCAATGTGTTTTATTACTATTATTATTTTTAACTCTTTGAATGATACGTTTACTATTGATCTGTTGCAGCATTGAAATGATTTTAGAGGTTTAAAAAATGAAGTTGAAGGTACAAATCAGAGATTTTTTTTATTTCGATAAATTTTAAATTTAGGCTTTAATTTTTTTACTTTCTTCTATCTTTACAAGAAGAAAGTATTGGTTTCATGAAAATTTTCGAATTCCAGTTTTCGACGGATTTACACGTTTTATGAGTCAGAGATTCCAAAAAACATGTTTTTACAAAATGTCTGTCTGTGAGTCTGTCTGTCTGTCTGTCCGTCTGTCTGTATGTGACACAAATTTTGTGGGCGCACTATCTCAAGAACTAATGCACGAAATTTCACAAAACTTCATATTTAGTTAGACCTTGATATAAACTGGAACTGGTTAGTTTTTGGTGAAAATCGCCCAACAGGTGGCGCTGCTATGCGGCATTTTTAACGATTTCTGAAATAGCTGTATCTCAAGAACTACTGCACGGATTTTCATAAAACTTCAGATTCAGTTAGTCCAGGATATAGTTTGGTGCTGATTACTTTTTTGTGAAAATCGCCCAACAGGTGGCGCTGATATGCTGAATTGTTCATGATTATCGTAATAGCTCTAACTCAAGAAAAAATGCACGAATTTTCATCAAACTTCAGATTCAGTTAGACCCTGATATAAATTAGTGCTGCTTAAGTTTTGGTGCAAATCGCCCAACAGGTGGCGCTGTTGTGCTGCATTTTTCACGATTTCCAGAAGAGGTGTATCTCAAGAACTATTGCACGGATTTTCATCAAACTTCAGATTTAGTTAGTCCTTGACATGAATTGATGTATAAATTAATGCTGTTTAATTTTTGGTGTAAATCGCTCAACAGGTGGTGCTGCTGTGCTGCATTTTTCACGATTTCCACAAGACATGTATCTCAAGAACTATTGCACGGATTTTCATCAAACTTCAGATTTATTTAGTCCTTGACATGAATTGATGTATAAATTAGTGCTATTTAATTTTTGGTGTAAATCGCTCAACAGGTGGGGCTGCTATGGTGTATTTTTTGCGATTTCCGCAATAGCTTTATCTCAAGAACTAATGCTTGGATTTTCAACAAACTTCAGATTCAGGTATACCTTGATATCGTTTAGTGCTGTTTACTTCTGGTGTAAATCGCTCAACAGGTGGCGCTGCTATGCTACATTTTTTTCAGAATTTCCGCTATAGCTCTATCTCAAGAACTAATGCACGAATTTTCATCCAACTTTAAATTCAGATGCACTTTGATATGAATTGGTGCTAAATCGTTGTCATTTCTTGTACTATTTAAATGATTTAATTGACGTGATTTATATAGAAGAAAGTTTTGTGATGGCCACAACATACTAGTTAAACTTGTCATTAAAGCAATAAATAGCATTTGGAATAGATGATTTTTTTTTTTTTTAGTTCTTGAAACCTAGCGATGAAATTGTGATGAAAGATATAAGTATGTTCTTTCATTTCATGTAATTAAAAAACTGTAAGATGCAGGATTAGCATTTCAAGAGCGCTCCAAACTGTCTGGCATTTGACGAGCAGAAAACTGGTATAACATCTTACGCGCAGGATTACAAAATAAATATTGCAAATAGAATGAAAATTTTGGTGCCTACTTATACATCAGATTGATACATAAATAAATTTGTATTGAAAGCATTTTTTATATTTTTAATACAAAGTTGTACTTAGCTAATGCAAAATTTTGAAAATTTCAACAGTATAATCACATAGAAAATATTTGTACGAACGATAAAAAGGAAATTTTAAGTTGCTAGTTAGAAATCATTTTTGAAATGCAGAATTTCATTTGTGTAGTGTATGAAATATACAGGGTGTTTCTAGGATCATGGGGCAAACTTTAAGGGAAGGTGAAGTACACATAAACAAGCAATTTTCGTATAGCAATTTGGCGCTCGAAAGTGGAAATTTTTCGCGAAAAACAAGAAATGCGGAGGAAATGAAAACAAGCGTTTTATTTACATAACAATTACAGTAAGTGCTCAAATGTGCCCTCACCAACATCGATACATACCTGGCAACGTCTAATAAGTGATTGGTGTACCATTTTGAAGGTTTCAGATGTCTCATCTATGAAACACCAGTTGACTCTGATGAGGATCTCATCGCAAGACTTTCAGTAGTTGCTGTGACAGAGTTCTGTCACATATCACGTGGACAAAGGGTGTATGTAGGTATAAATCTGCAACGTACACGTCACAGCTTTCCTCGGGGTGCCCCGGTGAGATATGTGACACGTTGTCTTTAAAATTAATTTAAATCATTTCTTTTGCTTTTGAAACATGTTGTTTCCCCCCTTCGTTGAGCTAAAATTTGTAATTTAATTCTATGTTTAAAACCCATATCGAATTTTATCTGTTTGTTTTTTTTTCTTTCTTTCACTAATCTCTTTAATTTAATCCAGTAATTTTCAGTTTATGATTTGTAACCTTTTCTCGCTGATGCAATTTATTTTCCCATAACATTTGAGCCGTTAAATAAAAGCAGAAGAGTTAAATGAACCTGCCTTTAATATTAAAATGTATGTTATTTTCTTTTTTTCATTTGCGTCGCCCACGAAGGAAATAGTTCAGTCTCATTCTCTGCTTATTTGAGCCGTTGCAATAAAATATCAAAAAAGTGAAAATATAGTTATTTTGGAAGCGGTCTTTAAATCAATTTCATGTTCGTTAAATTTATTTATCGGTAGTATAAACATATGCCTTTATCGGCATTGCGAAATTATAAGTAGCAATCATTTACCGTAATCATTTGTTTTAGATAAACATTGCCAGGTTTGCTGGCGTCTCTAATATGTACATATGCAGAACCGTTATTTCAGCAACCGCTTTGCATCACGCGTTTTCATTGTTTTTCGGGTTGCTAGATTTTGTGGGGGTAATCATTTGGCTCGCAAATAAACACTTTGTCTGCTTTTCGTTCACGGTGCTAATGTTTGAAATTTGGCGATGAATTGTAACGCCAAGTGTTATAAGCTTCTTATGAAATCAATCTCTTCGCTCTCTGTTCTTGAAGATGTAACAACACGTAATTGTTGGCGTTGCACTTCGGTGCACTTTTATGCAAGGGATTTTCTCTCTCTCATTTTTAAATAACAAACAGTTTTGTAACTTGTTTAATTGTTCAAATAAAAGTGTTGGTTCCTGTAAATTATGGTTGGAGTTTTTATGTAATTCTACGAACCCTATCCACTGAACTGCACCATAGTTGCTGCAAATATTCATGAGACATTTGAAATCTGAGAAAAAGTACGCCAATCACTTGCCAGACGCTGCCAGTGGTACATCTGACTTATTACTGTAATTGTTATGTCAATAATAATCTGATTTTCATTTCCTCCGCACTTCTTGTTTTTCAACTTTTTATTTCCGACCCCACACTGCTATCAAAAATTGCTTCTCTATGTGTACTTTACTTTCCATTACAGTTTGTCCCATGATCGTAGAAACACTCTGTATAATAGGAATACGAGCGATTACGGAGAGTAGAAAACTCAATTAACAGACTAATTATAGAGCTTATTGGAATAATGTATTAAGTTACAACGAAAAAGTTTATTTTATGGAATTTTGTATTATGAGGTATTATATCATATGATTCTCAAAAAATGATGAATTTATAATGAGATAATCTATCATATGAATCTCTAAAAGTACAGGATAAATTTAGAGATTAGTGGAAGAACATATTACGTTACTTTTCCTTATCAATTGTTTTAGTTTACTGATGAAGGTGTTAAGAGGTATTATACTGTCAGATTCTTGAAAAATTAGGAAGGAATTATGAGATATTCTATCAAATGATTCTGAAGAAAAAATGACGAGATCATTATGAGGTAGTCTATAATGTGATTCTCTAAGTTAAGAGAGAGAGCTTAGTGGAAGAACATGTTATGCTACTTTTTCGTATAAATTGTTTTACTTTATGGATGAATGTGTTATGAGGTATTCTATTGTACTATTTTCTAAATTAACAGGGCTACTTATAAAGCTTAGAAAAAGAACATATTTTATTAAATTTTCTTAAAAATTGTTTTATTTTCTGGATGGAGTTGCTATTAGGTATTCTATCATAAGGTAAAGCTCATATACTCAGATTCTAAGTAGTTTTTAGACATAATTTAATAATATCACAAGCCTGCGTTGGTTGGGTTTTTTAATCTTTTAATAATTGATTTTATGTATTTTTTTTTTTTACCGCTGAATCCGAAAATGATCTTTATTTTTAACCATCACGTCAGGATTTTTCGAAAATTGTAAATTTCGAAATTAAAAGTAAAAAAAAAAAAAAAAAAAAAAAAAAAAAAAAAAACAGCGTAATTCTGTTATTTAACTTTTGATTTTCTTTGTCAGCATAATGATTAATGCCCATTTTAATCTGCAAAAATTCCAATTTCCTTTTCTAGCTCTTAGTTGAGGTAAATCTTAAAAACATTTTCTTTTACCAATATCCTGTGATGTCAAGTTTTATTATTAGTAGTAAAATTAGTTCTTTGAAGGATACGTTTACTATAGTGTATTGATCTGTTGTAGCTTTGAAACGATTTTAGAGGTTTAAAAAAATGAGATTGAAAGTACAAGTTAGAGATTTTTTATTTCCATAAATTTCATGTTTAAGTTTAAATTTTTTTTTAACTTTTCGTTTAAGCAATGAATAGTATTTGGAACAGATGATTTTTTTTTTGTTAGTTCTTAGAACCTAGTATTTAGAAATCATTTTTGAAATGCAGAATTTCATTTGTGCAGTGTATGCAATACAGGGTGTTTTTACGATCTTGGAGCAAGCTTTAAGGGAAGGTAAAGCGCGCATAGAGAAGCAATTTTCGTATATCAATTTGCGGTCGGAAATGAAAATTTGGTACAGATGTCATATTCGCCCCATATTGGCGCGATTTTTTTCTGTCGCCAATATCATATAGGCAACAGGTACTTAACTTGCGCCAAAGTGTCGTTATTTTGCTTGATGTGGTAACCCGTATTATGTTGTTTATGCTGTTGATGTTTTCGCCAAATTGGCAACTGAAAAAAAATCGCGCCAATATGGGGCGAATATGACATCTGTACCGAAAATTTTTTGACGGAAAACAAGAAAAGCACTGTCAGAAAAACTCGTCAATATATACCAAATTATTCCTCATTTTTTTACAAATAATTTCCGTATTCCTAGAAAACATGTTTTATCCGTGAATGCTTAAAAATGTCTGAAAAAGAGGGAGAAATTCCGTTCATTCCTACCACGTATGCGCTCTATTAATACTAAAATCCGAATCTATTTAAAAAGGAAAAAACCAAAAATTATATAAATTAAGATTCATGATTTAATTAAAAAAGAGAAAATGTTTTCGAATTAAAAAATAAATAACAATTGCTTTTCTTATTTATTAAAAAGTACTCACAATTTATTTTTCTTGAAGTCCAATAAGGTGAAAAATGTTTAAAAAAAATAATTTATAAAGTTGCTTATAAAAGAAAATATTAGCATTTAAAATATATTTTAAAGGAACAAATTTAATTTACATATTAAATGAAAAAAATCGTTTTTACTCAAAAAAAAAATCTTATAGAATAAAAATATAATATTCATATTTTACATTTAGCAGTCTACTTAAAAATATTTATAATTCATATTTTTATCCTACTAAAGTATTCAAACCACAGTCTCATTAAATACGAAATCTTCACGAAATTAACTTCAAAATTCAAAGCTTTTTATAGAAATTAATCAAACCTGCCCATTTGAAGAAAACATATTTACTTCTGCCGAACTGTAGCGCGGTCGTTAGCGTACACGTCTCGTAACACTGGGATGGCTGGTTCGATTCCAAAGTCGGCAAATTTATTTTTCTCAGACTTTCTTCAATTGACGGATTTTTTACGTCTTGTAACGGAGAAAAAATTAACGGATATTCGTCCATTAACGGAAAAATCCTGGCAACAGTGCTGCCAGTATAATTTCCGTGAATTGAAGAAAGCATTTCTGAGAGTGTGCGGAGGAAATGAAAACAAGTGTTTTATTGACATAATAATTACAGTAAGTACTCAAATGTGCCACCACCAACATCGATACATACCAGGCAGCGTCTAACAAGTGATTGGTGTACTTTTTTGAAGGTTCCAGATGGCTCATGTATGAGATACCAGAAGACACCCAGCCGGGACGCCAACCGTTAGGTTTATGGACTGTATGTCCTGGCGGGAAAACCCCATCTACCATCCAGCACCACCACCGGCAGGGGCATGAGCCCAGATCAGCGACAATTATTAAACTAATAAATCACAACATATTCTCATTAGGAATAAGAACGAAATGGCAGATACAAAACACCATACACAAGAAACATAGTACAAACACAAAAACTGACGGTTTATAGGTTATCGTCAACTTAAAAAGATAAAGACTTAAGACCTGAAAATAGAAAACTCACAATTAGCAGATCAATAATAATAATAACAATAATAAAAAGCAATTTAACAAATTACAACGACCATTTGGAATATGATTTTTTCGAAGACTAAAATTTAAGACATAAAAAATTGCACGGAGTTGATCATACATTACGTACGCCATGAATTAAACATTAACATTACTGGACCATTATGAACAAATTTTAAAAGAAATTTCAGTTTTACAATTTTCGGTACTGTAAATTTTTAAACTTCCACAGAGCTGGTCATACATTACGTACGCCATGGATTAAACATTAATATTCCTGGAACAATTTTAAATGAAATTTCATACATTACATACGCCATGGGTTACATTTTTCGGTACTGTAAATTTTTAAACTTCTACGGAGCTGGCCATACATTACGTACGCCATGGAATAAACATTAATATTCCTGGACCAATTTTAAATGAAATTTCATTCTTAAACTTCTAAACATCCCACAATATTACTTTTTACACCCTCGCATCGTATAGAAAAAAAATGTACTTTTAAATGTAATTTGTTTGAAAGCTGTATCTCAATTTGTTTCTGAGTTATTATTATTTTTTGCAGTTTTTATTACTTTTTTTGTCATGGTGGCAACAGAAGTATCCATCTCTGTTAAAAGTAAAGGGAAAATACAGATTACTGTATAGACCAATCAGAAAACGAATAAAATGCGGATTCAACTAATAAAACGCTTCAGATATGTTTTTGATTTCCTACCCTGACAGAGGACAATAACCATTTTTCCAAATGGTTAATAAAAGTTAAAAATGAAAATGTACAGAAACTGGCGGTTTATAGGTTACCGAGAACTAGAAAAGAAAAAAAAAACCCAAGTATAACTCCAGTTTATAGGTGACTGTCAACTGACAACTGACAAATACAAAAGCTTTTAATAAATTTCAAAATTTTACTTGAATATGTTATTGATATAAAATTGCTTTTTGGTGCTCTTAATGGGTCAATATAAATTATACATATATGCTAAATATGAAAAAATCTATTAAAGTTAGAAAAAAAATGGTTTTCGCCATTGTTCTGTAACCCGGGTAGCCCGGGTTCGATTCCCTAGTATATGTAATAGAAATAAATAAAATTGTTATGTCTGGTTTGTGTAACTATTTTTGTTATAAATAAGGATCATTCGAGTCAAGAGACATTGTTGCTATGGGCCACAAAGCAATCTCCACTAGGATTGTCGTCAAATGTCAAAATCTATTAAATTGTAAAAAAGAATAACAAAAGTTGTAGTATTGTACGATAAAATTTATCTTAAAATATTGTACAAACTGGTGTAATTCAATAAAAGAAAAAAAAATAAACTTCTTTATAACACCGTAAATTTGAGAAATACTGAACGAACTTTATCATTCGTCTTCAGACGTAAAAAAGATGTGCTACTACTTTGAAAGCAGGAGCAAGACCTCGAAAGTGCTTTGACACGGAAGAAGGAGTCTTGCTCCAGCCTTCATTGTGGTAGCATGTCTTCTAAGAGTTTGAAGAAGAAAGAGTTCGAAAGGTCTTGCACATTTCTTAATTTTATTATGTTATTAAGAAGTTTTTTGTCTTTAAAATTTATTTTGTAAAACTAGTTTTGTCACGATTTCCAAGTCTTGATTCCATATTTTTGATTTGGAATTTCTCCTTTAAATTGCTTATTACGTTATCTCGCAATTATATATGAAACAAAAATAAAATTGTAATAAAATTGTAATATATATATAAATATATATACATATATATATATACAGGGTGATCAGTTTAAAAGAAGACCCGTTTGTTTTTTGCATTATCCACATCTATAATATATGTAGCAATACTTTCAACACTTATTATTTCATGACTTATTTAATATGTCTATATTTAATGCGGGGTATCGCTTTTTTTTTCACTTTCTAAATGCGAAAACTCGTTGTTAACACTTTGTTGGAAAGTGTTATAACTTCGGTTTGCCTGTCCATCTGCCCGCGCTCTATCTCTCGTAAGTATACTCCGATTGTTCTGAATTTTTTGGATGTTATTGACCATAGCACGATCCCTATTTCAATTGAAGTTTCCAGCATGTTTACAAGGATAGTCAAAAGTATTCCGTTACATTACGGCCAATGGGAAAAAATCATTTCAAATGATTTTTAATGGGGTTACACCCTTTCAAACATAATAAAATTCATGTGCATTTATGAAGCGCACTAAAGTATGCATTCTGTAGAATATGCAGTGCAAAGAATAGTTATTATTCATTTACAGGGTCACACAAAAGAGTTCGATATATAATGGTATAGGGGAAATTGCTTGCGGCGTATTTCAATTATATTAAACTATTTCATATACAATGAAATTGATGTACGTCGCTGAGGTTTACTATAAGTTATTTAATGTATAATACGAAGTGCACAGCACTTACAGGGAAACACAAAAGATTTCAGATGCTATATTGTATCCGAATTACTGTATATTAGCAATGATTGCTGGAAATGCATTTTTAATTATGATATGCGCTTTTAAGTTTCACCAGATTTATGCATACTATATAGTGTGTATAAATGCTATAATTCATAACAGGGCTACAGAAAAGAATTAATAAGGGTTACTGAGTATGAGCTTAAATTGCTTAAAGGTGGTTTTTAAATGCATTTACGCTGAAATGCGTTTAATTTACTAAGAAATGTTTGTTGAATATAGATAAAATGACATTCAGGGCCACACAAAGAATTGGATACATGACGTTGAATACAAATTCGTTTGAATACAATTTTAGCTAAATAGTGGCGTGTAATAAAGGTACTAGGTAAACTACAGAGCTGTACAAAGGTATTCAAGTATGTTTCCATCTATTAGTATAAGCTGCTAAAAGAGGAATTTCAACCTGTTATGCGTTTTCTTTCTAAACTAAAATGTCCTATTATATAATATATATATCAACCTACAGATCAAATGCACAGGGCTGTTCAAAAGAATTGAAATACCTGTTTGGCTATAGACGGTAACTGCTGAAATCAGTTTTTCAAATGTTTTTTGCCTTTCCTAAAATGTTTACTTAGTTATCTTACCTTATTTCCCTAAATAACGAAGTTTTTTTTTAAAGCATTCAGAAAGTGTTAAAAAGTGTTTCATAATTTATGCTTAACGCTTGATTTTTATTCGTGCTTAACCACAAATTCGCGTAAACATCATTACTTATGTTTAATTCAATTCTGCGCAAATGATTTAAGTAAACCGTCTGCTTCTTTCAATGTTTTTATTTTCTTTTATTTTTGAAAACTCAATTCGAAAGATTATGAATGGCAACAATAAAAATCGGCGAAAAATGATACGGCCAATTTTTTTTAAAAACCCAAATCATCAATTCCGAAGTATACCTGGACATAATTCAAACTTTTATTGCTTCTCTGGAGATACAGGATCGTTACTGCTGATTTCAGCAAGGTGCAGCACCTTCACACACGTCAAACCTAACTAGGGAAGCGTTTAAGGAATTCTTTAATGACTATTTAATTTCAATAGGCCTCTGGCCACCAATGTTACTAGATCTCACCCCGTTAGATTCTTATATGTGGGGTTATCTCAAAGATAGGGTTTTCCAGAGAAGTCCTGCAAACATTTACGAATTATAACAAAACATAACTGAAGAAATCTCGTCAATAATACCAACATTGTTGCGAAGTGTGTCAAAAAGATTGGTTCGACGTGTTCATGTTCTTATTCAAAATGGCGGCGAACATTTTCAACATTTGTTATAAGGAATGATAATGTAAAAAAAAAAAAAAAAAAAAAAAAAAAAAAAAAAAAAAACGAATTAAATTATGTTTTTCAAGAATAAAAGTATCACAGTATTAAGTAACACCGGTCGTCCCCAATTCTGTTTCACCTCGCAAATAAATTTGTAACAGGCCAAAAGTGTTGGAAATTGTCTCCCACACTTAAACAAGGTTTAAGCAATTATACTTCAGTGGTAGAATAATTGCCACATCCATCAGATTTAAGAGTAATAAGAAAAACCAAGGGGTACTCTTTTATATTGACCATCCTGTATATATAATCATTATAAAATATTACAAATTATCATCTATTTTAAATATATAAATTATAAGTTAAATTTTAAGACAAGATTCAAACATTATAAATTTTAATTATGGAACAACAAACTATTAAATGAAGTAATTATAAATGAAGATTTAAGAGAAGATCCAAACATTTATAAATGAAGTTTTAAATAAAATTCAAACATTTACAAATGAAGTTTTAAATAAGATTCAAACATTATAAATTTTAAATTTGGAAAAAAGATTAAAATAAAGAAAATGCAAATAGGTCATATTTTTGGTATAACTTGAAAATTTATACGTATTGTTAAATATATGTGTATGGTATTGTTTTCATGTTTTTAAATTAATTTAATTAAATCATAAAAATCCCTCTACATATAAAAAAGGGCTTTAAATTCTAAATTTTTCAAAATCAAAGAAACAAAAAAAGCCCCAAAAGAAATCTGCATAAGAATTTGAAAAAGATAATTTGAAATTAAATCTTAAATTTCACACTTTATTATGTTTTGCTGATTAATAGAAATGGTTAACAAATATAAACTGGATAATTGCTTATTTTTTAAGTAATACCATATATGTCTATATCTTGAAGAGAATAAATATTCTTATTATATTTGAAAAGCATTATTAAATGAAAATATAATGCATTTCAATTTCTGTTAAGCATTCTTTAGTTGAAAGTGTTTGTAAAAAACATTGATTTAAAGGTTTCGGTAGAAATTTTTAAATTGATTTTCCTTGTCAGCTTAGTGATTAATGCACTTTTTAATATGAAAAAAAGTATAATTTTCTTTTCTAGGTCTTAGTTGAGGTAAATCTTAAAAGCATTTTCTCCTACCAATTCCCTGCGATGTCAAGTTTATTATTTGTTTTCTTTTCAGCTCTTTTAAAAATATAGCCTTGCCGTTGTATTGATCTGTTGTGTATTGAGATGATTTTACAGGTACAAAAGTGAAATGTAATGTACAAGCTAAATATTTTATTTTTTCGATAAATTTCATGTTTAGGTTTCCAATTTCTTCTAAACTTGTCACATGATGATCAATCGTTAGTAAACACCATTTTATTTTTAGAGCTTATAATACAGCGGCTAGGAATAATTACTGAAAAGCAGAATTCGATTTATGTAGTGTATAAGATCTGTGTTAAAAATCCGAATATATCCTATAAACTTGTTATTAGAAATCAATTTCCGGAAGTTTCAAATATGCGGATTCAAAATTATAGCTCGCTATGTCGAGTAATTTTTGAGTTACGCTTAAAAAACTACCCACATTGCAATTTGTTTGCAACGCTACAATTGAATTTAATATTTAGTTTTACAAAATTTAAACTTTATAATTCTTTAATTCCCTGACCTAATGATTTCTCATTTGTCATTCTAATGTAAAAGTTACCGAAAACGCTAAATATGAGGCGAAAATTAGATGTTCATATTGAAAATTTTAGATTTTGGAATAATTTCTATATGACGATGATATCCTAATCCATTTATTTTTTAAAACGTAAATTGAAAGAAAACATAATTTTCAGTGGGATGGCTACCCCTGTTCTTACTTAGACAATTTGATGAGTAAAATGTGTGGGGTATTCTCACTTTCTCTTTTATTCCCTACTGCACAATATTGTTCATTGAAAAGAAAAAGGTATGCTAATCTTCATTCGCGATTCGTTCACAATATTACCGCAACAAAGATGTTACCGCATACAGCAAACAAGTGGGTAAGAATGATCGAAGATTACACAGATGGTTTCCTTTAATATACCTTTCAAAAAACTTTATCCTTTAATTGATAAATCCAAATCGTTAATTTGTAATTATTAAATCTTTAATATTTTTTACTAAAAACATAGATGGCAGCACTATCAAATTAAATTTTTAAATTATTACAATTGGAAGATATTGTTTTAATCGAATAAAAAGTATTCAAAAACTGCTTTTCAGACAATTGTAACAGCATATGTTTGTACACCTGAAAAGCATATTTAACTTCTTCGAGACGAGCGATCGGTAAACGTGCCGCGTAAAGTGCTCAGAAACCGTGATTAATCTCACCAGTAAATTTTTATTGTAAATTTTGCCTTATTTAATCCAAGTATTTTTCCGATTCAATTCGGAAAAAAATTTCTGTTTTGAAAAACAGGTAATAAAAGATTAAAAATCATGTAAAAGGCGATCGTCCCGAAGGGGTTAATTATATGATTTACTGCAGCTAAAAAAAAAAAAAAAAAAACGAAAAAAAAAAAAAAAACGAAAAAAAAAATAGAAATAGCAAAAATAATACGAATGTTCTTTTAATTAAATCCATCAGAAAATGAAATATAGTCAATTTAAAATTGCGCAATTTCTAGAAAAAAAAAAAAAAAAAAAAAAAAAAAGAATAAAAAAAAATTGATAAAATATTTTACAACTTTTGGCCTCAAAATGGCAAAACAAATAACCAAAATTCTGTAAAATTGAATCTATCAGATAATGAAATCTATTTCGGGGACAAAAAATTAAGCTCAGAAACCTAGCATATAACCGGGAACCGTTAGACCAGCAGTCAGATGCACTACCACTGAGCTATCCAGCCTACACGAAAAAAACTGAAATTACGGTTCTGTTTTAAAATCTGAATCCAAAAATGATCGAAAGTCATTAAATTAAATCATTTAATTAAAATAATATAAGACTTTATCAAAATTTTATGAGTTGCGTATGATCGAAGTATTCATCTGTATGTATGGAAATTTCAAGTCTCCAACTTTCTCCTACCAATTCCCTGCGATGTCAAGTTTATTATTTGTTTTCTTTTCAGCTCTTTTAAAAATATAGCCTTGCCGCTGTATTGATCTGTTGTGTATTGAGATGATTTTACAGGTACAAAAGTGAAATGTAATGTACAAGCTAAATATTTTATTTTTTCGATAAATTTCATATTTAGGTTTCCAATTTCTTCTAAACTTGTCACATAATGATCAATCGTTAGTAAACACCATTTTATTTTTAGAGCTTATAATACAGCGCCTAGGAATAATTACTGAAAAGCAGAATTCGATTTATGTAGTTTATAAGATCTGTGTTAAAAATCCGAATATATCCTATAAACTTTTTATTAGAAATCAATTTCCGGAAGTTTCAAATATGCGGATTCAAAATTATAGCTCGCTATGTCGAGTAATTTTTGAGTTACGCTTAAAAAACTACCCACATTGCAATTTGTTTGCAACGCTACAATTGAATTTAATATTTAGTTTTACAAAATTTAAACTTTATAATTCTTTAATTCCCTGACCTAATGATTTCTCATTTGTCATTCTAATGTAAAAGTTACCGAAAACGCTAAATATGAGGCGAAAATTAGATGTTCATATTGAAAATTTTAGATTTTGGCATAATTTCTATATGACGATGATATCCTAATCCATTTATTTTTTAAAACGTAAATTGAAAGAAAACATAATTTTCAGTGGGATGGCTACCCCTGTTCTTACTTAGACAATTTGATGAGTAAAATGTGTGGGGTATTCTCACTTTCTCTTTTATTCCCTACTGTACAATATTGTTCATTGAAAAGAAAAAGGTATGCTAATCTTCATTCGCGATTCGTTCACAATATTAGCGCAACAAAGATGTTACCGCATACAGCAAACAAGTGGGTAAGAATGATCGAAGATTACACAGATGGTTTCCTTTAATATACCTTTCAAAAAACTTTATCCTTTAATTGATAAATCCAAATCGTTAATTTGTAATTATTAAATCTTTAACATTTTTTAATAAAAACATAGATGGCAGCACTATCAAATTAAATTTTTAAATTTTTAAATTATTACAATTGGAAGATATTGTTTTAATCGAATAAAAAGTATTCAAAAACTGCTTTTCAGACAATTGTAACAGCATATGTTTGTACACCTGAAAAGCATATTTAACTTCTTGGAGACGAGCGATCGGTAAACGTGCCGCGTAAAGTGCTCAGAATCCGTGATTAATCTCACCAGTAAATTTTTATTGTAAATTTTGCCTTATTTAATCCAAGTATTTTTCCGATTCAATTCGGAAAAAAATTTCTGTTTTGAAAAACAGGTAATAAAAGATTAAAAATCATGTAAAAGGCGATCGTCCCGAAGGGGTTAATTATATGATTTACTGCAGCTAAAAAAAAAAAAAAAAAAAAAAAAAAAAACGAAAAAAAAAAAAATAGAAATAGCAAAAATAATACGAATGTTCTTTTAATTAAATCCATTAGAAAATGAAATATAGTCAATTTAAAATTGCGCAATTTCTGGAAAAAAAAAAAGAATAAAAAACAATTGATAAAATATTTTACAACTTTTGGCCTCAAAATGGCAAAACAAATAACCAAAATTCTGTAAAATTGAATCTATCAGATAAGGAAATCTATTTCGGGGACAAAAAATTAAGCTCAGAAACCTAGCATATAACCGGGAACCTTTAGACCAGCAGTCAGATGCACTACCACTGAGCTATCCAGCCTACACGAAAAAAACTGAAATTAGGGTTCTGTTTTAAAATCTGAATCCAAAAATGATCGAAAGTCATTAAATTAAATCATTTAATTAAAATAATATAAGACTTTATCAAAATTTTATGAGTTGCGTATGATCGAAGTATTCATCTGTATGTATGGAAATTTCAAGTCTCTAACTTATAGGTTTTTTCAGAATGAAATCTCTGACGGGCAGACAGAGTAGTGAGCCTTTTAAGGTTTTGTCAGATGAACGAAACCCTAAAAAGAAAAACTTCCTTCTGAAACAAATATTTTATTAGCATAATTGATTATTAACATATTTATTCGGATATTAAAATTACAAACTTTAGAAAATCTTAACACAAAAATACAGGTCTACTATATTGAATAGACATGGACATACATGTTTTTCGAAATTATGTTCATATTTTTCTTTTATATATGTATAAAAAATAAATTGAAAAAATTCGTTAAAAATAATAAATTGAATTCTAAAAATACACCCTTAGTACATAGAAGCATACTTTAATTTCTAAACTAAATAAATAAAGACAGAAAAGAAAGAAAAGAAAAATATGAAAAGAAAGGAAAAATAATTTTTTTGAATTAAATTTACAAAAATCACACTTTGCAACATTTGCTTATTAATTTAAAACAAAAGATTAAAACTGATTAAAAACTGCAAAGAACAGACCTAATAATTACTTCTTTTATATGAATAGCATATGCCTCAATATTTTAACGATATGAAGAATTATATTCCTTCATGATATTAATAAAAAAGCAATATTATTTTTTAAAATCTAATGAACTTCCATTTCTGTTACACGTTCTTTTCTCCGAAAATGTCTGTAAAAGACATTGATTTAAAGGTTACTCTAAGAAAAATTCCAATTGATTTTCTCTGTCAGTATAATGATTAATGCACTTTTTAAACTGAAAAAATTCCAATTTTCTTTTCTAGCTTTTAGTTGAGGTAAGGTTTAAAAGCATTTTTTTCTTTACCAATAGCCTGTGATGTCAAATTTATTATTTATTTTATTTTAAGCCTTTTAAAGGCTAGCATCACAGTAGTATTGATCTATTATGTATTGAAATTAATTTGGAGATAAAATATCTTGAATATACAGCTAAAAAATATTATTTGAGTAAGTTCCATATTTAGGTTTTGGATTTTTTTTAAAAACATGTCACTTACATCATGAACAATAATTGATCGACAGTAGGCTCTCGATTATCAGTCGTTCATGCGACCAGGAGCATACCAAACAAGAACGAAAAATCATGCGACAAGGATAGATTATGAAATATTTTTCAACACATTCAGAATACTGTTTCACAGTTTAATAAGGTGAAAGTTGATGTCTAAGAAATTAATTTAGAAAATTCATAACACATTTGAGAACCCAATTTGAGCAATTACCATGAATATTCGGGAAAATATAGAATTCCTTTGTGCAGTCCTGTATATGTTCTACAGATTTGTATATAAAATATATATTATGCTAAAATTTAGTTGAGTTAGGAAAGGCATAGCATAATTGAAAGATCCTCTTTTGCAATTTCCGTCAATAAACCGAAATGTACCCGATATATTTTGTGCATCTCTGTATATGATGTATAAAATTTATACGCACAAGGTAATATATATATTTATAAAAAGCAAAAAAGTAAAATTTGAAAAAGCGCACCACAACTGAAAACGTATTTCCTTTAATTGTTATTCATAGGCAATACTGTAACCGGATTCTTTTGTGTGTCCTTGCAAATGACCGATGAGGACTGTGCACACCATATTTTGTAGAAAGCATCTTGTAGTGCACCTTAGTGATATATATAAATTTCAACATGTTTCAAAATTACCCGTGTGTTTGCACCTGTGAAATTATTGCCTGTTGTGCATGTTGTGAATAAAAGTAGTGTTCCCTTATCTGTGCCATCCTAAGTTAATTTACTAGATTACAGTGCATCCCAAAAGTTTATAGACAACGTTTTTTTTGGTGCGACCGGAGATTACTCTACTTCTTTGGCGCGATTTCAAAAAATCTCCAAATCGACGCGTTTTTATAACATTCAAGATTGTCTTTTAATACCAAGTTAATACTAAATACCAAGGTTGCCACTTTGGCGCATTTATCGCCAGATTGGGGAGAAGTAGAGTATTTTGCGATTCACCCTCTTTTTTTTTTTATTTTCTTTTTTAAAAAGAGGAGTAATAATTTCAAACCAATTTATAAATAATAATAACACTATACACATATAATATTACACAATCATAGACTTTTTTTCAATAGGAGTACACAATTCTGACAGCATAAATGAACTCTACACACTTCAATTAGTCTAAAAACAAATTTTTACGCAAGTTTCCGAGAAATTATTTATTTTAAAACGAGCGTATTTTAAGGGCTGTATCCAAATTGAAGTTCGGTATTCGATTGTTGACCAAGAGAGATCCCTTCTTGATCAAGGCACCTTAAGCAGTCAATTAAGCCTGTTAGATTACAGGATAGCATAAGAAATTTCAAAATATTTAGTCACTTCTACCATAGACGGCCCCTTAAAACATCATTTTGCCGCTTTTTAAGCATAATTTGAAAACTACTTGATAGAAAAATGTGAAACTTTGGATTTCCATAAAGCAGGACTTAATAAATCTGAATCCATGAAAAAAAATTGTAGGTTGCAATTCATAATTTTTTTAATATTAATTTCATAATTCATAATTCATATCAGAAAATTATAAAAATTGCAAATTCAACGTATTTATGTTTGGGTATATTAGTTTTATTGCTACACAAAATATTAGAACATTAGGATCATAATTTCAGAAGTTATAAATAAAAACATAAATAATGTAATTTAACTTTAGAAGCACTAAATTTTGAATGTTTATAATTCAAAAACTTATCATTCAAATGACTTGAAATTTGGTGTCTGGGCATAGTTTGAACCAAAGATTTGAAATATCTCGTTAAAATTGGGTATTGCCATTGAAAAAAATGAAGTTTGGATTCGTTTTAATATGTAGATGGTCCCCTAAGCAAATTTTATATACGTCATTTAAAAGTAGACTTTATTTCCAATCGTTTGGTACCAGTAACTTTCGTGTACGATATTTGTTGAGGAGTTAGTAGGGGGTGTTTATTTTATTTTTTTTTCCACGACTGTACTTGCCAACTGCCGTCGACGGACCTTGGATATTGGTACTGGAACTTTATTTTTATAGAAACGGACCGGACACACAGGTTGTGGGCTGAAATCAATGTCATGATTTCTATGTCTTATCATTTAGTTGTTTTCTTTGGTTGTCAAGAACGGGATTTTGTTTCAGATTGCATCTTTTTGACAGAATTCGGTAAATACCAACTTAGCTGCGTCTAGTTTTTATTGAAATGTTCACAACTTTCCATCCACGAACCTTTAAACGATAGATCTCCAAAATTTCCTTTTTGGAAAACTACACATTGTGAGGCATCTTTGCAATCTCTCGGAAACGGAAAGACAGATTCGATTTTATCGCAGGAAACTATTGCGTCACAAGTACATGGCCTTAGAATATGCAAATTTTAGATATCAATACATAATTCAACTTTTAACACCGGTTGTCTATATATTTTTGGGTCAGCCTTTTTTTTTCTTTTTTTTAAATTTTTTATATTAAATCTATGACTTCTAAAAGTTGTTTGAGTATTTTATTATTTTTATTTCATCATTATATATTTTCATAATTTATTTCGTCTTTTTTACTCATTTAGTTAGCTCTTAAATCCCCAAAAATGGTCGTCTATAAACTTTTGGGACGCAATGTATCACAATACCCTCCGTATCTATAGCGTGTATACATTGATGTATACACTCTACTACAGAGTATTAATATCCTCTTTTTTTTAACCATTTGGAAAAATGGTTATTGTTCTCATCAGGATGGGAAATCAAAAGCATATCTGAAGGTTTTTATTGGTTTAATCAGCATTTTATTCGTTTTCTGATTGATCTATACAGTAATCTGTATTTCCCTTTACTTTCAACAGAGATGCATACCTTCTGTTGCCACTAGACAAAAAAGTAATAACAACTACAAAAAAAAAATTAATAACTCAGAAACAAATTGAGATACAGCTTTCAAACAAATTGCATTTAAAAGTACATTTTTTTTTCTTTATACGACGGTGTAAAAAGTAATATTCTGGGATGTTTAGAAGTTTAAGAATGAAATTTCATTTAAAATGGGTTGACAGATTTCTTGGAAATCTGACGATGGAAAAGCCTTTTCCTGAACAGCCAATGAAATGCTTGGATAATACATGAGTTTTAGGTGGGTAATACGTACGAGTCGCAGGCGATTTTTGCCGCTTGGAATTTTTACGTGTAATAACACTATTATTGTCTAATTCATGGCGTACGTAATGTATGATCAACTCCGTGCGATTTTTTATGTCTTAAATTTTAATCTTCGAGAAAATCATTTTCCAAATGGTCGTTTAATTTAATAAATTGCTTTTTTAGGTAGATTGCGTAAGAAATACTACCTATTGCAGTCGTTACCATGGTGCGACTTTTGAAAAATTCCTTCATAACTTTTCATTATAAGACCCCAGGAACCCCAAAACACCCCCACCTAAAAGTTTATATATATATATATATATATATATATATATATATATATATGTATGTATGTATGTACTAAATTTTGTCCGCACGATAAAAGTCGCAATTATGCACGGATCGTCTTCAAACTCGCCAACAACTTTGAGATGACTAATATCTCGGTGGAGATTGAAAATGGGCAAAATCGGCCCAAGTGAATGGAATTGGGGAGGGTTCAAAATTTTGAATACCGTCTTAACATGATTCTGATAAAACCAGCTTTTACACAACAATGACAGGAAAAAGTAAATATTTTTCGTTATAGCAGTTGCCAACAATTAAAAAAAAAAAAGTAATAAAATTCTCACCACAACAATTGCTTTTCTATTGCAAGCTCACGTGAAAAATTAAATAAAATAAATAGTTTGACGAATTGAAAACAAATTGAATATTACGTCATAAGTTTTCTAGAGCAAGATTTCCGCATGGAAAGTCAAAATGAAATAAATAGTTTGACGAATTAAAAAAATATATATATTACGTCATATTGGAAATAAAATGGACCTCAGCAGGTGAATATGTAACGTCATGTGAGTTTGAAAAAAACGTATTAAAACATGATAAAAATCCGACTATGGAAATATTAACTTATTTTAACACTTTGAAGTTCTCTAAATTTGCTTAGCTATTTTTTAAACCTATTCCATGTACATGCGTTTGTGTATTCGTGTATATTAGAATTTTCACAAAATGTTTAGTTCCCTAGAGCTCATTCTTACTAAAGGAACTGGGTTTATCTCTAATCTTGATTTAAGTTTTGTTGGTGAATTTAGTACTTAACTTCGAAATCTACCTCTGCCTGTAAGCCCGAGCCGGCACGGATTTTTTATTTTTTATTTTTTTTTTTTTTACGGCTACACCACTGATTATAACTACTGTTACAAAATACGTAATTAATATCTTATAAAATTATGTTTTCACGCCTATTCAATTAATCAGAACTTTCATATGCATTATTTTCTTCACACCACACTTAAATGGTTTACACTGCTTTCTTGAATATTGTTTGTGGATAAATCTTACACATTCCTTGCAATTCAATATAGTTGAGTTCTTCTTCTTCCTCCATATGTAACATGATCCTCATTTTTCTTGCATAATTGACGTTTACTCTTCCAAATTTATACTTGAGTGATATGTATCTAGAAAAGTCAATTGGTGATTTCTGTTTATAAGGATTTCACGAAAAAATTGATTAATTAATGAAATCTTATGAAGAGCTTTTTTGATTAAGAAATTAAATGTCTTATATAACTCTAAATTTTCGAGTTAAATTAATAATGCAAGTAAAATCAGTAAAATAAACATCTCGTTAGTTGCTTTAAATTTCATGCAAAACCCCTTTCTCTATTTTCTGCATAGTTATTTAAATATTTCAGTTAAATAAATTGAGCCTTATTCTTTTGATTAAAAAACAGTAGTATATTTATTCCTAATTTAAAGATCTTAAAAGATTAGATACTTTTATAATATCAGAAAAACATAATAAAAATGTAATAAACTTTCATTTCTTTTACGTTTTTTTAGTTGAAGGTATCTACAAAAGGTATTGATTTAAAGGTTGCTCTCGAATTTTTTTAATTGATTTTCTCTGTCAGTATAGTGATTAATGCACTTTTTAATCGGAAGAAATTCCTATTTTCTTTTCTAGCTCTTAATTGAGGTAAAACCTAAAAGCATTTTCTTTCGCCAATATTCAGTAATGTCAAGTTTATTATTTATTTTATTTTGAGTTCTTTGACGTATAGCATTACTGTAGTATTGATCTGTTAGAGTACTGAAATTAATTTACAGGCAAAAAAAAAAAGAGGTTAAATGTAATCTGATAAATTTTTATTTCGATAAATTTCATGCAAAGAGGTTTTCTATATTCTTGGCATAAAAGAGCATTTTTTTCTGAATTCTTTATATAGGTTCCTTATAGTCTAAAAACTATGAAAAAATAGCCTTTTTTTTTTTTCTTTCAAAGCCCCCGAAATGCTATTTCTTTCTGGCAACAGTTAGAGTGTCGTCCTAAAAAAAATAACATTCCGTTACATAAGCCAGCCGTAAAACGAAGCAGATGTATCATTGTACGG
This sequence comes from Maratus speciosus, assembly GCA_963932465.1. Taxonomy (NCBI): domain Eukaryota; kingdom Metazoa; phylum Arthropoda; class Arachnida; order Araneae; family Salticidae; genus Maratus; species Maratus speciosus. Next base: position 437,423,993 of record OZ010793.1, read on the forward strand.
TTAAATACTAATAATATCTACCGCTATTTTTTTAACTTCTAATCATCGCACATTCTCAATTTTTACACTTTCGCATAGGAAAAAAGTATTAATGCAATTTGTTTGAACACTGCATCTCAATTAATTTTTGAGATATTAGTTGGTTTTTTTTGTAGTTTTTAATGCCATTTCTATAATGTTGGCAACTGAAGTACTCTATATTTGTAGAAATTAAAGGGACAATAGCAGATTACTATTTTTTTTTATTGCTATTTTCACATATAACTGAAACATATATTTTAAAAATCAAAATACGTGCTATGCGAAGAATATCGTCTGCTAAAAAAATGTATTTTGAAGCATATACGTGTGACTTTTTTTTTCTCCGCACTTACTTAATTGCTATCTAAAAGCTGAAAGAATGCAATTTTATTAATCTGTGCGTAATAACATTTTCCGAATTTTGAAAAAATATAAATGACTGATTTCTGATAAAACATGGATCTATTTTAAACTACAATTAATTTTCGGTACCATATTAATGTTACAAACAAATGAAAGCTTATGAATCATTACATACCCATTTTTTTTTTTTTTTTTGAGTTTCTTGAATGACGACATCGCTTTTTGCTGGGTTTGTGTATTATTCCGCGATGGTAACGTCATATGCATACTTTTCTATAGATGTTGTTTAAGACTGGATCGTAAATGTAAAATTCTTTAGCGGATGCAAATGACGTCATTTTATAGAAAATAAAAGCGTGTATTTTAAATCTTGAAACTGAAATATGTTTTGTACTATCTATATTTAAATTTGTTTTTTCATAGAAGGGGACACTAAATTCTGAAAAAAAAAAAAAAACAGAAGTCCTGCTTCCTGCATGTTTTCTTTTCTTTTTGCTAAGGGGAGAGGTTAAGGTCTTTCTGTTTTAAAAACACATTTGAGTGAAAAAGAGCTTTAGGTAAAGGAGACCAGAATTGCTACCCGAGTGAATATTACGTGGACGAAAACCTTGTTGTAGAAACAGGATGGTATCCTTTATGGCCCGAAATCGCTAACTAATGTATGATTAACAAATTTAATGTTTTCTAGTAAAAAAAAAAAAAAAAAAAAAAAAAAACCCTTTAAACACGTAAACACGTTTTTTTTTTCTTTTTTTTAAACAAAATGTTTTTACTTTGTCACAAGCTTCGAAAAAATAAATAAATAAAATAACTAGAAAACAGAAAATCTGTTTTTTCAGAATTTAGTGTCGCCCACGATGACAAAAAAATATATATATATAAATATAGATACAGTAGAGTCCCGATTATCCGAGTTAATCGAACTTATACCTTTGGAATGAATCATTTTCTTCTGATGGACTGATGGCTTCCATTATTATGAAACAGTCATTATAAATGAAGTGCTAGGTGAAGATGAAAGAGCAGTCGTAAAAAGTTAGAATTCTGATTTTCTGTTCAGAGTGGGAAAGAAAAAATCATAATTTTTTTGGAAAAAAAAAATTAGCGCCATTTCCCCCCCATTCTGACCAAAAAATCCGAGTTCTAACTTTTTACGGCTGTTCTTTTATCTTCATCTAACACTTCATTTATAATGACTCTTTCATAATATTAGAAGCCATCAGTCCATCAGAAGAAAATAACTCGGTGAGAGCAGAAACTCCGATAATCGGGACTCTACTGTAGTTCAGTTTTAAAACTTATAACACGCGATTTTATTTTACATAAAGGACGTCATCCACATCCGCTGAAGAATTCATCATTTGCGATTCAGTGTTAAACAACATCTACAGTAAAGTACGCTTAGGACGTCACTATCGCTGAATAATACACACACATACACAAACAACAACAACAACAAAAAACAAAGAGAATTCGTTACTCAAAAAACTGGACAAAAAAATCGGCTATCTAGAGATTCACAGGCCTTCATTTGTTTGTATTATTAATATAGATATTTAAAATTAAGTTTAGTTTATAATAGCTCCCTGTTTTATCAGAAATCATTCATTTATATTTTTTCAAAATAGCACGTATTTTAATTAATTTGTTTTTCAATTTTTATGGGAAAATGGCAACAAAAAGATATAATTGCTATTTTTCTTTCACTTTCTACAGAAATGGAGTTCTTCCGTTGCCAATATTAAGCAAATGGCTCTAAAAACTACAAAAAAAAAAAAAAAAAATGATAATAATATCTTAAAAATAAATGCAGATGTAGTTTTCAAACAAATTACATTAAAAAGTACTTTTTTTTTCAATACGAGGTATAAAAATTGAAAATGTGCGATGCTTAGAAGTTAAAAAAATTGCTGTAGAGTATTTAACCGTACTGCTTTGTTTAACGGCTGAAAATTACGATCTTCATTACTTAAAGCTAAACATTGAAAATTAATCTTTTTTGCCGATATTTTTTAATGTTTTATGATAAGATGTGTTTCAGGAAAGACGTATCAGTAGGTTTAATCATAAGCGTTTACGAATTTTTGGAAAAAAAAAAGAATATAGAAGGAGCAGTTTCACATTCCCTTACTTACCTTTGTGAAAAGGGTTTGATATTGGACTAACCCATTAAATCCTAGCATTGCCTCAGGGCAACAGCACATATGCCAGTACGTTTGTTGTTTGCACACTAACAATTGCGAAGCGGAATATTCGTTTTCTTTGATGGCAGACTCCGCGATAAAATGAGACAAAAATTTCTATTCTGAAAAAGTGGTGTGAAATGAATAATTTCCGTTTTAAAGAGAAAAATAATTTTAACTTTTATGGGTTAAATCCAGTGTAATTAATAAATGAGAGAAACAGTTTGCAATCTTACCGTTGCAACAGGATTAATTTTAATTGCTATCTTTCACAGTAAAAAAAGACAAATGTTTCTTAATCTGAGAAATTATAATATAATCAAGAACATACACTGTAAAAAAATATGTGATTTTACTAAAAAATACTTAGTATCATTGCATATATTATAGCAGTTACCAGAAAATCACCTGTAACCAATTACTGCTAGTAATATTATAAAGAAAATAGCTGTAACTGAATATTTATTGCGCATGTGTCATTCTCTGTCCTTAAAATATGCCATAAAATCTTAACACCCATCTGGAATTAATTTTATCTGAAATTTATTCTATTCGAAATTGTTTATTTTTCTGCAACAAATAATTTAGAACCTATTCAAACCATTCATTAAGCAAAGAAAATTCCAGTAAAGAATTATATTAATCAAGCCATATTCTAATCATCCATTAACCATAGAAAAATCCTAATAAAAAATCAAGCCTATTAATTAAAACTTGGGGGAATTATAGTAGCAACAGTAAATTTACGCTCAGTCCCATAAAAATAACAACACACAGCAAAATAAGCTTCATCAACCATTACTCGCATTTAAAATCGTTTACAAATACGGCCCCAGTAGCAAGGTATGTAGAACGCTCTGTTCTCGCTTCCCAAACCTCAGATAGTGTGTTCTGTCCACCGCAGAGGAAAAAAACTCCACATAAATCTCCCCCACTAACAAGTACACCGGGTGTCCTAAAAAGGACTGACTGATTTTAAAATTCAATAACTTGCAAACGATGACAGATATTTAAAAAATTCTTGCAGGAGGGTTATGCATGAGGTCAAAAGTTTTTTTACAGTGATTTTCGATTTTAGTTCGAATTACAAACAATAGATGGCGCTGCGATCAATAGACGCTAAATTCAGGCTCGATTTTTGGTCCTTCGGGACCCACTTTATACATTTCCATCTCCTTTTTCCGATGGAAGAAGAGATCGACCAAAAAATCGAGCCTGTTTTTAGCGCCTATTGCTTACAGCGCCATCTATTGTTTGTAATTCGAACTAAAATCGAAAATCACGGTAAAAAACTTTTGACCTTATGCATAACGCTCCTGCAAGAATTTTTTAAATATCTGTCACCGTTTGCAAGTTATTGAATTTTAAAATCAGTCAGTCCTTTTTAGGACACCCGATAGGTGCTTCCGAAAGTCTCCAAAGATCCAGCGTCACCAGCGTCTTTTTTCACTTTTTATACTCAATTACGTTTTAGTATACATACTAAAAAAGCACCTGTAATGGCTACTAACGATTTCTTAGTATGTTCACTAAGGAAGCCTACGTCCTGTTTACTCAGGTAAATGCAGTAATGTTACTTAAGAAGAATCTGTATTTGGTTACTACAAAAGTTCGTGGAATCCCAGTTGCTTAGATATTTTCTAGTAGTATTACAGATTTTTTTTTCTTTTTTTACAGTGAACAATAACCTTTTTCTAGTTACTCGCCATTCTGAACAGCGTTCTTTAGAAACCTCACAAATCAATATATTTTCGAGGTTTAATGAATCATTTATAATAGAATATTTCTTCTGCTGTCACTGATTTTCGGAGACGTTTACGAGTATTTTTTACAGTGTATTGCTCAGTTTTCTCAAACCGGAATGTAGGATTTTCGGATGCTATCTATTCTCAAGAAACATTTTCATGTTCAACAAACACAGTTTTACAGATAAAAATGGAACGTTGACAGCATTAACCCATTTATTCCTAGCGTCCCATTTTTGGGATGTTTCAAATTTTAATGCATTTGTATAATTTTCTTCTTCTTTATAACATGAAAATTGCATGAAATCATTATTTATAAATGTCTTTATCTATAACCGAGAGATGACAGCACAAGGTGGATATTTATTTGCTTAAATTAAGGCTGTTTTCGGTGTTTATAGATTTTTAATTTTTCAAGAGGGCGAAATGTAAAAAGTAAGTTTATTTGCATTTTTTCTATCATGGACCCAAAATCGCAAGTTATAATCTTAGCTTGTGGACTTTTTTGAAATACGTATTTTTTTAAATTGCGAAATTAAATGTCCAAGCCTATTTTTTATGCATTTTTGTAATGTACAAAATATAGGGTTCTAGGCACAAATGGGTACATATTTTTGTTAGAAATTTAGGAGACAGTTATTTATGCAATCTCCTTTCGAAGATATTTATGAAATAAATTGTTATTAAGTCTGCAATACGATTATTCTTATTTTATTATTAATAATAGTTATAACGTTATTAGTCTCTGCAAAGAAATAAATATATATATATTTTTGTAGTTCATTAAAATACTAATTATAGTACATAATATACACTTTAAAAACGTTTTAAATATAAATATAGGCAAAATATATAATTATGCATATTATTCTACTAGAAATACTCATATTTAGTTCTTTTACATTTTATCAAATAAATACAAAAAAAAATTAAGCTTAATTTTTTTTAGTATTTTTCCAGTTCATTTTGCAACATTTTAAAGTGATTTTACCAAAAAAAATTGAGAAAACAAAAATTCAGGCACAAATGGGTTAAGATTAACTTAGAATTAATATTATGTTGTTAATCTCGCATTTATAAATTCAGTTACTCAGCTAAACATATTTGCTTGAAATCGAATTTACTTCAATTAGGAACCGTATAGCAGGGATGTTCAACGCGGCGCTATGGCGCTCTTTGGAGGTTATCTTGGCGCCATTTCCTATGTCGCTAAGTTTTTGTAAGGATAAAAATCAATTTTAAAGAATGCTTTTTAAAAAAGTAAATAATGTTTGCATATAATTTAAAAATTATTATTAAAAAGTTTTCCTGCTTCCCCCGCTACAAAACCTTTTACATGGCATCCACCCCCCCTCCCCCTTAATCTCCCACTCGCTTTTAAAAAAGTCACTGTAAATTTACTACTTTATGTTATCTTTTCAAATTACTTTTACATACACAGAATTTACGAATCGTAGAGACCTTATGTCTACCACAATGAAATATATGACTACGAATGCTCAGGGCGTGATTACCAGAGGAAGGGGTCTGCATGAGCCGGAATTTCCAAATCCCGAACGAAACCTACCTTAGCCCGGTGTAAAAATTAAAAGTTCGGACCAAGCCCGGCCCGTACAAAAATTAGTAAAAACAGGCCCGGCCCATGGAAAAATCAATTAAATTAAACCAGATTCAATTTCTACGAATAATTCAGATTTTTCTTAACATACAATTAAAATTCTTTTAAAGAATGCTGCATATATATTTATGGGATAACTTTACAGTACATTTTTAAATTACGATGTGTTCGCAAGACAGAAAATACATAATAGCAAAATTAATGATTACTTAGAGTGTTAGACGTTTCAGCATTCAAATAAGGATTCATTAAAAAATTAATGTAGTTTAGAATAAAATAAGAAATGGAGGGTTAAAACATGATAACATTTTAGCTGTGTAATAAAATGTAGATTTGTGAAAATATTTTTCTGTCATTTATTAAGGCTTTTCTCAAATCTAAAGGTGCTAGTTTCTGACACATTTCTGAATTCGTTTGTTTTCAGAAGCTCATAAGATTGCAGGTGTTCTTATCCAGAAGCTATGTAATCGACTGACGTTATCTATTTTTGATAAAGGCAATAAATATGTCTTTGTGAAAATACTGTCAAAGTTAGCGCTTTCAATCGAATTTCCGAAAGCGAAAGCACGGGAAAGGAGACAAACCTGCAGTCACGTGACAAGAATCTCTTATATCTCGAAAAGTAATTTCTTTATCAAAAATGAAAAAAGCTATTCGATTCCAAATCCGTTCAATAGTCTGGCCTGTCAATTTTATGTCTTTACAGCTAAAAAGTAGTCAGAAAATGTGTCAGAAAGTTTTGCGTTGATGAACAGTGAATTTGAGAACCACCTTAAGGTATATTTCAAGAGATTCCGCTAACAGAAATTTATTATCGCTATTAATATTTTTACAAAGCATTATACATCATGAGAACAATTAGGTCCAGTTTCGATCCGGCTCGATTATGTACACAAAAATAAAAGCCTGGACTCAGCCCGGCATGAGTCTGCTGAAAAAATTAAGCGTTGGCACATACTTATAGGTTTCGCTTAAAATTTTATATTGGGCCAGTAGGCCCGCTTATTTCTTTTATCGGCCCGGCCAAGCCCGATAGGTCCGTTTAATTTTTTTCCGGCCCGGCCCGTTTGAAATTTTGCCTTCCTTTCAGCGGTCCGGGTACGGGCCCGTGCAGACCTGTATCACAGCAGAAAACTTCCATCAATATTTTCGAATAGTAAACGTTTGCTATATTTATCACTTAAATTCTTCATTTAAATAGGGCGATGATTGCTATACAAAAATACGGGTGGAAGTTAGTCTCTGCGATAATCAGACTCTGCCGACTACAACTGTGAGATAATACTGTTGTTGCATGATTTAAGTCATGTGAATAATGGCGCCCTTCATTGTTTGTAACTAGGTGAGGGGCGCCCCTGTTTACTGAAAGGTTTAACAGGCTTTCCGTATAATACAGTGGAAAATCCCCTTCAACAATTTCCGTCAATACAGGGAAATGTACTCTATATCTTTTGTACTGTCCTGTAAATGATGTATAGATGTATAGAATTTATACACACCAACTAATATATAAAAAGTTAGTTTGCATTTAAAAACGCGTACCACAACTAATAACGCACTTCCGGCAATTATTGTTCATAGGCAGTATTGTAATCGAATTCTTTTGTGTGTTCCTTTAACCCTTTGGGGACGAGCGACCGGTATTCGTGCCGCGAAAGGTGCTCAGAATCAGTGATTATTCTCACCAGTAAATTTTTATTGTAAATTTTGCCTTATTTAATCCGAGCATTTCCCCGATTCAATGAGGCAAAAATTTCTGTTTTAAAAAACCGGTGATAAAAGATTAAAAATTCTGTAAAAGACGCTCGTCCCGAAGGGGTTAAGTAAACGACGAATACTGCACACGCCCTATTCTACAGTTAGTATTTTGTAGTGCACCTCGGTAATATATATCAATTTCAACATCTTTTAAATGGTGTAACAATCATTAAAACGCACCGCAAAGAGTTTTTTTTTCCATAGGCAGTAATGTAATGGGATTCTTTTCAGTGGTCCTGTAAAACAAACTATCCATGTTACACACTTCATTTTCAATATCGTACACGCCATTGTAAACTTCAATAACATATAGAGCAATTCCACAGAAAATTCTTTTTTTTTTTGGGGGGGGGGGATAAAATTTGTAATATGTTTAATTAGGATTAATAAGCAGGATAGTCTTTTTTGCACGTAAATGAAATTACCTTTAAATATAAACTTTAAAAATAAAATAACTGACTTTTAATTGCTTAATATTTTAAGCAATTTGAAATATTATTGAATGCAAGGAGTGGGAAATTTTCTACAGAAAAATTTCATAGAATTATATAAAATAATTGTTTAAAAAACACCTCCAAAATTTTTTCATTAGTTTATTTAAAAATAAATGTAAAAATGCAGAAATAATTAAAATTATTAGAAATAATCAGATTATTATATTTTTTAGTATATTAGTCTGAGTATATTTTAACTTTACTTTACTTTAATGTTTTCTTGACGTTTCACTGCATCATAATATAAAAACACATTTTATTAGAAATCTAACGAACCTTCTTCCTTATCATGAACTTCATTTCCAGGTGTCTGACTAGGCTAATGATTTAAAGTTGCTCTAGAAAATTTTGAATTGATTTTCTCTGTCAGCGAAGTGATTAATGTGCTTTTTAATCTAAAAGAAATCCAGTTTCCTTTTCTAGGTCTTAGTTGAAGTAAATCTTAAAAGCATTTTCTTTTACCAATTTTCTCCGATGTCGAATTTGTTATTTATTTTCTGTTCAGCTCTTTAAAAGACAGCTTTACCGTACTATCGATTTGCGGTGAATAGGAATAAATTTAAAAGCAATAAGGTGAATTTAGATCTACTGCCTAAAGGGTTTTTATTTCGATAAATTTCATGTTTAGGTATCAAAGTTTTTCTAATCTTGTCAGTGGCATGATGAATAATAACTGACGGAGATGAATTTATTTTTTTTAGTAGACTCAATTACCCGATTGGTAGAAAACTCAAAAGTACTTTTTTTCTAGCGGCCGTCTCATATCTCAGACTTAAAAACGTGAGATTAGTTTGGAAGTGTTTTAACCCTTTATGTACTAAATTATGAATTCATGAAAATTTTTTCTTCTAAAGCATTTTTCGTGAATTTTTGAAACTACATTAGAAGATTTACATAATCATTTAATAAATTTCAGAAGGATTTTAGAAGGATTGGAGGATTTAGAAGGATTAATGAAATTTGAATTTATAGGGATTTTGTGCAATATTTATAACCCCACTCAAATCTTTTATTTTAAATCTTTTTCGTAGTATTTTGTAGAATTAGAAAATGTACAAATATAATGTTCTTACAATATAGAAATATTTCCGAATTGAAAAATCAAAAGAAAAATGAATGAAAGCTGAAAAATGCAAAGGTAAAAGAAATCATCCTTTTAAAAATATTTTTGTTTTGTGTAACCCATAATGCTTTTGGAACAAGATAAAGTAATGCATCTATAACTCATTCTAAACTGAATTACTACAAACGATGCATTAAATGAATTTTATAACAAGTTATATTAATGGTACTTACAAGTACCGTTAGTAGATAAAAGGATAAACAGCCATGCAAGCAAAACTAATTAACGAAAGGAGTCGTGCAATTATTACTTTAATTGTACTTTGGACATTTATTTGAGCTAAATGCGACCCAAAAGTCAAAAATTCTTTTTGTGTGTATTATTATTTTCCAGTTTGTACCTAGTCATTTGTGAGAAACCGCATGCAGATGCTGCGATTTTTTGTAAAGTTACAAGTGTTTTAACTTTGTACACAAAGAATTTTTTGGCCCTATAATATACTTAATTCTGTTTTCTCAAAACGTTTTTTTCAACGGTTTTAGATACTTGAAATCAAGGTTCTTCTACATAAGGTTGTTCCATTTGAAGGATAGCCAATCAGAGTAGAGCAGGACTGAAACGTCACGTGGCGGACAAGATCGGAGAGAGACCGGCCGTGACAATGTAAATAGATAAGTAAAAGAACAGAATATGAAGTAAATAATTTTTTTAAAAACAGATCCTCGAAAGTAAACTGAACGAAATCACTTTCCTTAAAATAATTTGTTCAAACACTGATTGGAGTTAGTTAAATATAACATACATAATGGTTAAATAATATCGCGATACATTTGTTTCATTCAAATACTTCAGTACATTCGCGAAAAAAATTACATTTTTAATGCGTAAAAGTACAAATGAAAACTTTTAAACTATTGTAAAATAAAATGAATGGATGAATTATATGAATATGATGACACAGCAGTAATAATAAAAAGACTAGAATTATCAAACAGAATAAATTAAACAAAACTCACATCAAAACTTTTAACAATAATCCATTGTCCGATTACTAGATATAAGTTTTCAAAAAATTTCGAATGTCACTATACTTATTCAGGATCAAAATCAATATGATTCAAATATCTATAACAATATACATACACACGGCTTGGTTTCTAGAAAAAAAAAAAAAAAAGTACCGGAGCTCTAATATTCTGCAGTAATAACAACAAAGTTTATAATCCCCCTGACCCCCCCCCCCCCCCCCACATACGCATATTTATATTTCATACACTATTTCAAATTTTAAAACAATTTCGTATTCCTCATAAAGAAATTTATATTTTTGACATATCTTTAGGCATTAATATCTAATAAATTCTAATAAATGAACAGAGCAAAAACATTAAAATCAGGAGTGGGAAATTTTCAGAAAATCCTACTCGTCAGGGACTTCTTTGTATTGGTGCGCAGCAGTTTTAAACTCTGGTCTGTTCTGATTAATATTTAAATATTCACTAAAAATAAAGAAGTACTGGAGCTGCGCCCCTGTGATATTCGGAGCAAATTAAGCAGCGTGCAGAGCTAGACAGTTAATCAGAGAGAATATTTTAAAAACACGAACAAAAAGCAGCGAGTAAAAATGGCAGAAACAGTTGCGACTAATTCTGACATTCCTCATCGACATTCTGAAACCACTGAAAAAAAAAAAAAAAAAAAAAAAAAACCCTACACAGGACACACTATGTCACATACGTAAGCGCTTTGGTAGGAAAGAACGCAAAAGATTAGAGATGGGAAAGAAAGAAATAAAAATTTAGGCTTTGATTTTTTAGAAACACTATTTCCGCTAAATTCCGGAGTGAGCGCCGGTGAATTCAGACCAATATTTAAATTTCCACTAAAAACGAAGAAGTAGCGGAGCTGAGAATCAAACAGAATATATTAAATTATTAACGATAATATCCAACGCAAATTAAGCACTGCTTATAGGCTAATACTTCAACCCTACATTAATTTTCATCTTAAATTTCTGCTTCATTTTATTAATCAGAGTAACACGAATATAATATTTAATAAAATAAATATCATCGTTATTCTGTTTGCGAATCGCCGGGTTAGCTAGATACGAAGTGCATGTCGCTGCATCAGCAGCCGATGTACAACAAAACTACGAAAAGTCGAGAAAATCGCACAAAAAACGTTATCACAGCGCTCCCTTCCAGAGTTACATATCCATTTTCAACTGGGATCTGGCGTCAATAGTCAAAAATATGCGTATGAAGTTTGGTTCAAATCTATGCCTAACTTTGTATGCTTTCCGGTGAATCAATGATGAAAATGGAACAAAAATCGCTATTACAGCGCTCCCTCCGGGCGGAATATCCCCAAATTTAACCTTGACATGCTGGTCATAGTCAAAAATACATAACTTCATATACTTTCCGATGATATAATGAGACATACATATATACGGACAGACAGATATTTAGTAAAAACATGTTTTTCGGGATCTCTGACATTTAAAACGTGTAAATCCGCCGAAAACTGGAAGTCGAACAAAAATTCGACTACAATACGTTCTTCTGTTATAGATAAAAGAAAGTAAAAAAAGATAATGCAAAAGCAAATATTTTAATAGAGGAATTTTTTTTAAGGTAAAAAAAATCCCTATAACAAAAAAAAAAAAAAAAAAAAAAAAAAAAAAAAAAAAATAAATTATGCAATTTTTGACGTTTTCTTTTTTAAATTTTTTGCGGCGATTTTTCCATATGAGTAAAAGGAATCCGGCTTTATTTTTTTAGCCCGCTATTGTATTAAATCTTGTCATTTTTTTTCAATAAAGTTTATTCGGAGTTTGTACAAAGATTTTCGCATTTTTCTCGAATTTTTTATGCTATTTTTAGAATTTTCAGATTTGTAAAAGGAACTCGGTTACCAACTTTTAGCGAAATATAATAAATTTTCTCCTCTGCGAGTTTCAAACTTTTTTCCCCCCACTTCATGGCGATTTGTCTGCATTTGTGAAAGAAATCTGGTTTTAATCTTTTATTCTAATATAGTAAATACAGTCCTCTTTTTTTTTTTTTTTTTTTTTTTTTTTTCTTTCTTTCATTAAAGTTTATTCTGAATTTCTCGCGATTCTTTTATGCAGGTCTTAGAGATTTTCGCGTTCTCGAGGAATTTTTTGACGCTCGTAAAAGGAATTCGGTTTTGAAATTGTAGCTTAGTATAGTAAATTTTGTCCTTTGCGATTTTAGTGTTTTTCTTTGCGATTTTCCAGAATAATAATCGCCAGTTAACAAAATTCCCTGAATTTGAAGAATTCGGAATTTCGACTTCCGAATTTGAGACTCTGTACTGTATTGTTAAATCTGTGTACGTGTTCTCCGAGAGTTATTAGAACACGTTGATATAGTGCATTCACTAGGTTTTTTTTAAAAAAGGCTGTTAAAATAATATAAAAATTAAAATCATTCACAGAAAAAAAATCCAACGCAGAACAGCATACAGAATACTATTGAAACGAGCGAAGCGAGTCGAATCTGTCCGCCACGTGACGTAATGCGCGAGCAGTTAAGGAATCTTTACAGTTGGCGCATCGCACGAATGGTACCCCCCTGCTTGAAATGCTCCTTGCGTCTTAACCCCTTCGGGACGAGCGTCTTTTACAGAATTTTTAATCTTTAATCACCGGTTTTTTAACAGAAATGTTTGCCTAATTAAATCAGGAAAACGCTCGGATTAAATAAGGCAAAATTTACAATAAAAATTTCTGGTGAGAATAATCCCCGATTCTGAGTACCTTACGCGACAGGAATACCGGTCGCTCGTCCCCAAGGGGTTAATTTTTGATCAAATTTCATGAAAATGTTGAGGAAGAATCCTGATTTTACTTGTGAACAAAGAAACTGTGCATGCATTTCAAAATTCGACTTCATTAAGATAATTAAATTTGATTTTTAACTTATTAAAAGGCTAAAGTTTGATGAAAATCGATATGGAATTCAGAAAGAAAAATCTCTAAAAAATTAACTATTCAAGGGATTAAAAAATCGATCCACAGATTTGTTTGTAATACAGTTTTAAGTGATTAAAATGCAAAATCGAGCAAATATCTCATAAATTAAAACTCATGGAGCATTTAAATTCTCGTTTAAAAATTTTATTTTTGGAAAAAAAATCTTAAAATTATAATAAGATTGGAAATTTCTTTTAAGGCGTACTATATACTTATAGTGAAATGTATAATTACACAAAATTTCTCTTGACGATGAAAATTAAAGAAAAATAATTTTAATGTCCACCGTCCCCTTCATTAATGTAGGGACAATGTTCTTATATGACTCTAAAGGTGCGTTTACATTATGGCGTTATCATTCTAGGCTTTGGCGTACCCGGTGTAAAATCATAAGACTCGACCAGGTCAGGTCAGGTCAGGCGGGGAGGCCTACCATATGGCTTAAGCTCTGCAAGCCCCGCCCAACAGGGATTCCTATTTATTGGAAAAACAATGATCATACAATTATTTCACAAGTGGCAACCCAATCTGTTCTGGGCGTGCCAAGAAAATTTTACAAAAATTATTTGTGATATGCCTCTTAATATTAATACAATAAATAGGGGAAGGAAATAAAAAACGTCAGGTCTTAGTAATGGCCAAGATACAAGAGTGAATGATTTCTTGGCTGAACTAAGTCGACTAATTTTATTAGTGAAATTTCGCCTAAGAGAGAAGTCTTAATTTTAGAACCACTAAGACCCCACGATTAACATTACATAAATTTACAGTATTTGAATGATTGTAAAAAAAATATATATATACATAGAAGAACACAATTATAGAACAAGAGTACAGTGCTGCTAAAAATACATAAATATATGAAATATGAGTATATACTACAACAACATTCTGTTTGACGCGAGCAATTTCACTGATCTTCGGTCAACACCGTTCTTCAAACATTTGCAGAGCACTAATACCATGAAGAAAAGAAAATTTTGCTTTATGAAAATTATAGAAATAATAATAATAATAAAAACACAGTGCAAGAAAACAGCTCTAATTTAAATAAAACGTTATTTGTATAGATGGAAAGTTGCTAGAGTTAAACTAATTATCTAAAGTTTTTCCCCAGTTCATTTTTAATATATAAATGTCCATGTGATAGTGTTGATCAAGTACAAAACAGGGTGGGATTAAGCGTTCGAACCCAGTGGAGGAAGGTGGAAGAGATGTTGATTGTTTTCAACTAGTTTTATACATTCAATTATTTTTTGTTGCCATGATGGGTTTTGGAGCACGATGCTGAACCACTGGTGGTTCAAAAGTGAACTAGGTTTGCGAAGGTGGTAAAAGGATGTCAAAGTACACTCGGAGATATAATGTAGAGAATCACCGCTTTGCCCACATGTGCATCTGTCAGAGTCCGTTCTTCTAAACTTTGATAAGTAGACAGGAAAGGGACCATGGTTTGTTGCGAAAAGATATAAGTTCCTATGAGGAAGCAATTTATCAAGGGACACTTTTGGTAGGAGGGAGTATGTGTATCTGCCAGTATTGGAGTAGTCCCACTCTTGTTGCCATGAAGTGAGAGAGGACGACTTAAGGAGGGATTTCAAGTTAGATGCCGGATATGGGTAAAAATTGAAGTTTACTGATGTAGAATCTAATGTTGCGTCCACTGCTTCTTTAGCCAATTTGTCTGCTGTTTCGTTTCCTTGTATACCAGAATGGCCTCTTACCCATTTGAAAAATATTATTTTTGATGTTAGTTGCAGGATTTTTATTACTTCTATAACTAAAATGTTAGTTGTTGTTATGTCTTCCAATGCTTGTATACTTGAGTAACTATCTGTGTTAATTGTTGCAATATTATATGGGCTTGACCATTCTAGCGCCTTTTTGTTCGCTAGCAGTTCAGCCTGGAAGATGCTATTTCGAAGTGAAG
Organism: Maratus speciosus; assembly: GCA_963932465.1. Taxonomy (NCBI): domain Eukaryota; kingdom Metazoa; phylum Arthropoda; class Arachnida; order Araneae; family Salticidae; genus Maratus; species Maratus speciosus. Next base: position 437,439,171 of record OZ010793.1, read on the forward strand.
TTGAGTTTTTGAGGTGTATATTAATACCTGTTTAGTGTTTATTGTAGGTACACATTGCATGGCCGGTTCCTTTTTCTGACTTAGATCCGTCGGTGTAGATTTGAAGATCTGTTTCCACATCATGATCACTTTGTCTGTTCAAGTAGTGTACGAATGGTATTATTTGACTTGAACTTGTTTTTGTTTGGTACATAAATGGAAGGTGTCCATCTACCGGTGAACCAAGACGAAATTAAGACCTCGACCAATCAGCGGTTACGTAAACAAACAATGAATACACTGATTGGTTGGGAAACCTATGCCTCTCAGTCCTAGTCGACCTGGGGCACCACCCGCTCAATATTAGGCCTACCCGCTGACACAAAATATGGCGACAGTAGTAGGCGGATTTATTTAGGAGTTTGTACAGTCCTCTGAATTTATACATCAGTATTTTCTAAAAAAATTTTTTGACTTATTTAATCTTAGAAAAAGAAGTTGAAAAGACTTTTAGAAAATATTGGTATCCAAATTGAACGGACCGTACAAACGCTGAAAAAAAAAAAAATCCGTCTACGAAAAGCCGCCCTTTTTGTGTCAGCGCGTTGAGAGCGGTGCCTGCGGTGACGGTTACACCATAATGCAAACGTAACATTGAGAGCTTATTGAAGTGGTCCAGTTTGGAAAATAAACATATTTATAAAATTATTTTGACGTCTAAGAAGGTGGAAAATTTTCACCCAGCTAATCTTATTGATTATAGCGCCTGGTATGAAATCTGGTTCAGCTCAACAGAATGCCTTGATTTGTTCTGTTGAGCTGAACCAGATTTCAGACCAGATGCTATAATGAATAAGGTTAACTGGGTGAAAAAGTTCCACCAGATTCGTCCGGAATATCTCAGATGGTCGAGCATTGACGGCTTCAACCAAGAGATCCATGGCTCGAATCCTGGTCCGGGCATTTTTCGCCCAGTCGGAAATTTACATTTGATATGATTTATTTGCGAAGTAAAATAACTGTGTTAAAATTAATCTAGTGTAATTACGTATCCAGCGATATCTGGAGTTCCATTGCCTGCAATTTGTTCTGCTGAGCTGAATCAGATTTCAGACCAGATGCTATAATCAATAAGGTGAGCTGGGTGCAAAAGTTCCACCAGATTCGTCCGGAATAGCTCTGATGGTAGTGCATTGACGGCTTCAATCAAGAGATCCATGGCTCGAATCCTGGTCCGGGCATTTTTTGCCCAGTCGGAAATTTACATTTGATATGATTTATTTGCGAAGTAAAATAATTGTGTTAAAATTAATCTAGTGTAATTACGTATCCAGCGATATCTGGAGTTCCATTGCCTGCGATTTGTTCTGCTGAGCTGAATCAGATTTCAGACCAGATGCTATAATCAATAAGGTTAGCTGGGTGCAAAAGTTCCACCAGATTCGTCCGGAATATCTCAGATGGTCGAGCATTGACGGCTTCAACCAAGAGATCCATGACTCGAATCCTGGTCCGGGCATTTTTCGCCCAGTCGGAAATTTACATTTGATATGATTTATTTGCGAAATAAAATAATTGTGTTAAAATTAATCTAGTGTAATTACGTATCCAGCGATATTTGGAGTTCCATTGCCTGCGATTTGTTCTGCTGAGCTGAATCAGATTTCAGACCAGAAGCTATAATCAATAAGGTTAGCTGGTTGCAAAAGTTCCACCAGATTCGTCCGGAATAGCTCAGATGGTAGAGCATTGACGGCTTCAACCAAGAGATCCATGGCTCGAATTCTGGCCCGGACATTTTTCGCCCAGTTGGAAATTTACATCTGATAAGATGTATTTACCAATTAAAATAATTGTGTTAAAATTAGTCTAGTCTAAGAAGGTATCAGAATGACACGAAGTTTTTACTGAAGTTAAAAACAACAAACAACTCTGTCGCTTAAAATGAAACGAACAAACATAAACCTGTAGTGCTGGAACGTGTGTTAAGAAACTTAGTCATAAACAAGCAACTTTTCGTGAAAAAGTAATGAAAGAAAAAAATGCATGACAGAAAAATTGTAGTAATTTAATTTGAAATTAAAAGCAACACCCTGTTTATTCTCATTTTGCTTTTTATTTATTCAATAAAAAAAGTTTTAAAATCTTACACACATTTTTTTCACTCTTTTAAAGTTTTCAAGAGTTTTTCATAGATTGCTTCATAGCACCTTAAAAAAATGTAAATAAAAATCTAATGAACTTTCTTCCCTTTTACGAACTTTTCGCTTCAAGGCGTTTCTAAAAGACATTGATTTAAAGGTTATTCCAGAAATTTTTTAATTGATTTTGTATGTCTGCATAATGATTAATGTACTTTTTAATCCGAAAAAAAATCCATTTTTTCTTTTCTAGCTCTTTGTTGACGTATATCCTTAAAGAACTTCTATTTACCAATAGCCCTTGAAGTCAAATTCATTATTTGTCTTCTTTTTGAGTTCTTAGAAGGGTAGCATTACTGTAGAATTGATTTAGTGTGTATTAAAATCATTTTTAAAGGAAAAATATGAAGTTAAATGCGTAATCTAAAAAAGATTGTGTCAATAAATTTTATATTTAGGTACTAGATATTTTTTCTTTTTCTTGTTTCTGAAATATTAATAAAAGTCCATGTAGATAAAATAAATATATATTTATTTTATAATTTGCAGTAACTCATGTAATTTTTTAAGAGTTTTTTCCTACGCGATATTTATTGCTTTGAAAACATACAAAATTTTCTGTTCAAGATAATAATTTATAGAGTGTTTAACTTAATTGTTAAACGTTTCACTTACACGGAGAGCTTCCGAGGTCGTGTACACAGAGTGTGGTGAATGTTTGTGTATCGGTAAAGTATAGGTAGTACATAAATATTTGAAAAATCATAAAGTGCAATACCTAGAGGGTCTTATGAAAATAACTCTCAAAGCTTACATTACAGTTTATATTAGATAAATTTCTTACTTTGGCAAGCGCCTCGGTAGCGTGGTTGGTAGAGTACCGGATTCCAGAATATTCTTTTTATGTTCAAATCTCATTCAGACTCTTACTTTTTGCAGCGAAAATTTTTATCAGTTCACACCATAATTGAAAAAAAAATGTATAATCATTGAAATTTACGAAACATATAAATATATGTTTTGTAGCATATAAATACATTTTTAACTGTGAAATATTGCAAGTTTAAATGTTTAATGAAAAGTAAAAGAATGAAAAAGTAGGCAATTTATATTTATGCCAGAAATTATGGTGTTAGTAATTTTTTTCTTTTCTTTTCAGTTATTTAAATGAATGATCTAATACTTTTCACAGGGAAGTATAATTAAAATACGTGATATAAATCTATAATATATTATTTAAATTTTGTTTCATTATCCACATATTTCATGATTTTTTAGGAATATTCTTTTAAATTTAATATGATTTAATTTATGACGTAATATGTTTTTAAATTTAATATGATTTAATTTATGATTTAATATGATTTTAAATTTATCTAGTATCTTTGGTTTTGTAGTTACTACATGCATAATAACTTTTTTTTTTAATCAATTCAATGCCTTTTTAGAATTTATTCTTAAGTACATAGACAGTTATCCTAATTATAATCACAAGAATAAGGCTTTATAATATTTAATTTTAAAAGCTACAAAAAAAAAAGAGATATTTTGAAGTATTATTATGATAATAGTAAAGTTACAATTTAAAAATGAATAAGAACAGCGTGTTATAATTTTATGTAACATATTTTAATTTATTTCACTGTGGAATATAGTAGTTTATTTCTGCAAATAATAGCGAATAAATTTAAAAACTAGCAACATTTTGTGATCTATAGAAATACCAATTGCCTATTATTTTAACTTTTTATTTATTTATTTATTTTGTCTTTACTTTTCATTAAATATATAAACATTCAAAATTTCATGGAATAAATTGTATTTATATATTTAAACTATATTATAAAAATATATAAAAAAGAATTTGAATTGCTAAGAATAATTATTACGTAGACAGTTAGTTATTCTAGTTAGAAAATAAGAATACAAGATTTAAAAAAATTATATTTAAAATCTAAAAGCATATTTTTAATAAATCATGCAGTTTCTTAAATATTTGGATAATGAATCAAAATTAAAATAATATATTATAGTTTTGTATCACGTATTTTAATTTATATATTGAAAAATGCATATTTAAAACGATTTTCTTATAGAGTCTAAAAGAAAAATATCCTTCTAGACCTTGTGAAAGTCTGGGAGGCAGCGACATTTTTTACTTTATCGTTTTTATACAAGATGACTTTCCAATGTGTAATTGATCTTACTTATTTAATCATGAAAACAACCGCCATCTGTTGCGACAGTTGCGGATGCAGCCTTGGGAGGTGAAAAATTACCCATCATAAGTAAATGACTGACAATCGTTTTACAAAATATCTTCACTGGTGTTTATATAATCAGCGGTGTCTGGACGGGGGTTGGCGATCATAGTTCGTAGATGCAGATCTTCTATTATGTGATAATTTTTAGATAAGTTAACTTGACTTTAAAAGTTTCATTTGCTATTTTAACAATATATTTCATTTTCTTTAGTACTAGGCAAGTCATAAGTTATGTTCTTTTTTGATGATCGGTATTGTTGGTTAAAAAGAGAGAAAAAAAAAAACAACTCTATGAATGAAAGAGTCTTAAAGAATCTCTAAATTTTTCATAAAAATGTAATTCAAGAAAAAGTGCATAAATGAAGAATTGTAATTTATAATCAATAATGAAATAAAACACCATTTTATAAATTTTTGAAATTTTATGTAAGATGTAAAATTTTTTCTAAAATCTCAGGCATTTCCCCCTACAAGATTAGACGTAATACGTTTCTGTTTTAAACTTTTCTTGAAATTATATTTCATCATGATGTCGTAAAAACATTTTAAAATAAAATTCTAATGAATTTCTCTCTTTTGTGTTTTTTATTTGAAGGCGTCTAGAAAAGGCATCGATTTGTTACTGTGGAATTTTTATATTGATTTTCTCTATCCGCATAATGATTAATGTACTTTTTAATCTGAAAAAAATTCCAATTTTCTTTTCTTGTTTTTAGTTAGAGGTATATCTTAAAAGGCTTTTCTTTTACCAAAAACTTGTGAAGTCGAATTCATTATTTGTCTTCTTTTTGCGTTCTTTGAAGGATAGCATTACCGTAATATAGACTTATTATATATTAAAATGATTTTTGAGATAAAAAGTAATAGTGTTGAATGAGCAAAGTAAAGAATTTCCATTGTAACAAATTTTTATGTTTACGTTTTTAATTATTTAAAACGTCGTCTTTGAAATGACGAATAATCCGTGTTATAATCCTAATTTTATTGTTTGTAACATTTGATTGTTAAAATTCCTTTATAAGCTGCGTCATTTGATTCATGTAATCTGTGAAATTTGTTGTTTGAAGTACATACAAGACTTTTGGACCATATAAATTGATTTACTTAATTACTAAAACTACTTAATTTAAAATACAAAGTGTATTATTAAAGACTTGGGAAACTTTTTGGTGCGGGAATGAAGCAAAGCTTAATAGTCCAGTAGAAATAGCATTTTGCCTTGCAAAAATTCGAGTTATTCTGATTTTCGGGTATAATGTAAAGGTTGACCCTCTAATGAAAAAAAAAACAAGTTTTCGACCTTCTAGACCTTGTGCGTTTTTTACTATATCGAAAAAACCAAAATGTTTCGGCACTTTTTTCGATTTTTCTTCGTTCACTCGCTTTCAGTGCATTTTACAGAAAGAAATATAACGTTGTAGAGGACAAAATTCTCTACAACATACACTATTCATGTTTGTGAATTGATCCAATGGGAGGCGAGATACGGAGACAGGAAAATGGGATACAATTTGCAAAAAGTGGAAAAAATAAAACAAATGACGTTAGTTTTTCCTTAATAACCCATTTTTGTTTTTTATTTTTCCGTTTTAGGGAAAAAAGTGTCGTAATAAACTTTGTAAAGTATGAAATATCCTACAAGTTTCATTCATTAGAACATTAATTATCTCTAACAGATTCTAATATCAGAACAACACTATTTATGGTTAAAGCAAGAAGATACCGCCTGGCAAGTCACTAATTTAAAAACAATCTTTATTTTTTGATACTGAATAAACGAAGCAATCAATTTATTATAATATGTACAATAAAAAGTATTTGGATAATATTTGGATGGGGGGGGGGGGTAAAGTTAACCAAAAAACCTAGTCGGTAGATATAAGCGCCGCTCAGAGTTTGGGATAAGAATCGGAAATCGAAAGTAAAGTTAAGTGCTGGGAATAATGTAAAAAAATACTGCAAAGATAAATAAAATATATTTTAGAAATTTTAAAAAGGTAAAAGGATTATATAGGGCCGAAACTCGAGGGGGGAGGGCATATGCTCAAACTGAGTTTAATAAAAAGGAAACTGGTAACATGAACCACTGTTGTCCCAGGATTCGACCATTTAATGCCAAAATTAATTCCATAACTTTGAAGATACATATTATCGCTAACTATTACAATTTAAATGACAAATTAGGAGAGATTTCATAATGGAAAAATTCTATATGAATATAAACTCAAACTTTCCAAACTTCCGGACTAGAACTTGTTATTCCGAAATGACACTGATGATTGATGATGATACACATGTGTGTTTCGATAACAGTGCAACATTTTATTATTGTTAGGACTTAATTATCAATTATTAAATTAATTTTCTGGCAAATTAATTGTTTTGTTTGCCAGCAGCGAGTGATAAATCGCCAAATATTCTTTAAGGATACAACTGTAAATGAGTTACAATTGCAGTAAACATCCTCTAATCCCACACTTTCGGGATTTGAAGCTTGCCGTATTATGAAATTTTCTGGATTACGGGATGAATGTTGGGAAAAACTTTTAGAAGTTAGAATTGAACAAAAATTGAAAGTAAAACATGTTTTTTTATCCTTTAAACAGCTTGAATAGAATAAAAAATACTCAATAATGTAAAGTACAACATATGTACACGACTGTAAAATGAAATCGCGGACTGTACTCCTACACAGTAGGAAGAAAAAGTAGAAACCATCTTAAAGGCACATGGAACATAAATAGGTAAAACCAATTTTCTTTGTGCTTTTCAAGATTTTTTTTCGTCATTTTTTATTACCTAGATTTTATTAAATAACAATAATATTGTTTAAATACATATTTAAGCTGCACAAAATTAGCATCCGCACAGAAAAAAATCAATTTTACACTTAAAATATAACCTTGCAAAGTCATATTTAGCGTAAAAAATGTAACCTCTGTTACTGGACAGCATTTGCTTAATTTATGATACAAATATTTCAGCAAAAAATATAACTTTTATATATTACTTTAGCAAAAATGTCCTTTAGTTCAAAATAATAGTTTTAGAAAGATGAATAATAAATAATAAAATTTAATTATCATTACATGTGTAATTTTATCTCGTTTAGAAAAAAAAAACTAACTTAAAGTTCATAATTATCACTTATTTTAGTTTAAAAAAAAATATTTTTTTAATTGTGTTTAAAGTACATAACATATTCCTGGTTTTAAATACATTTGGTTTATTATCAGTTTACAATTATTAAAAAGAAATAGGAAAATTCTTCAAGTAACAGAGATTACAACCAGTAACAGAGGTTATAAAAATTTATAAGATGTAAACAAACTGACTTTTTAGCAACTAACAAAGACACACTGAATAAATCAGACATAATTTTATTTTCCAAAGAAATTTCCACAAATTTTTAACACCGCAATTATTTTCCAAATGCGTCAACAGGGTGGAGAAACTTGTAAAATAATCTGCCTCCTTTCTGTACTACAGTTGGCATGGGCAAAAATTTTTGGATCTGTTCGAACTCTATGTATACAATATCATTGTCATCTAATTTAAAAATAGATAATGCATCATCACAAGCTTTCAAAAACATAACTTGTACTTCACCATCTTCTAATCATCTTGTATAACGGCTATGTAATAATACTTCATTTTTCTCTTTTTTTTCAGTTACAAATTCTACTAGTATGTATGTTCCTTTAATTTATTTATCTAGCGTTATTTCGTTAATTTAATTTTATTCTGTAGTAGATTCAAGAACTTGAAAACTTGTTTTCTTAGGAGACATTTTTAGATCTGGAAAATACCACAAATAAATAATACATGCTACTGCAAAAATAAATATAAATAAGTAATAAGAATGACAATAAGTACCATAAAAAATGTATATTCTGGGATAAAATCTAACCTCTGTTATTTGTATGTAACATCTGTTGAAAAAGTTGTAACAGAGGTTACATTTAAGCAAAAACAATTTTTTTTCTTAAATAATAATATTCTAGAAAATAACTATGTTATTTATATAAACTTATTTTACTTAGTGTTTTGTGATTTAAAAAGAAATTTTGTTTTTAAAACAATATTTAAACCTAAAATTGGAGTAACAGAAGTTACAAAGAGAAAACACACTCACCTTAGAATTTCATAATACTGCTCTATGCTCTAAACATGTGGCAGTCAAAGTGAAAATGGCACTTGACTTCTATTCTAGAAAGTTCTTTGAGCAATACAGATTAGTAGCGCCCTTTGTTGGACAAAATTTTTATTATTTATTCTGCTAAATGTAAATAAAGTAACAGAGGTTTCATTTTCATGGACAAATGTTAAATTAAACTTATGCAGTTACAAAATACATATCTTAATTCATTAGTTCAAATTTATTAAACTACTATATGTTACTTAAATAAAAACAGATAAATATTGTGTTGTTTATAATATTTAGAATTGTAGTCTGCTTAAAGTTGTATCTCTAATCATTTGGACAGCTAATTTTCATGGCTAAGAATGGATAAATTGCATAAATTGTGCAATAAATACAATAAAATTGACTAGGACAAACTTTAGACCAGTTAAAAATAGTTTTTTTCTAAAAAATGGCATAAAAAATTTGGAATTTCTTTGCATATTAAATGAGAAAAAAAAATTTAAAGTTTTGGTCATGAAAAGCACAAGTATTTTGGTTTCACTCAAATTGGTTCAAATTTTCGAATTTTGAATTGAGTTATAAATTGATAAAACAGAAAAAAAAGTTCATGATGAAATGTTAAATCAATATGATATGATGCTCGAAGGTCCTTTTCAAATTTTTTTAGTAAAATATTTTTTATTTTATTTCATTTAAGCCAAAATGAAAATCGCTTCTTATTATTCTCAAATCGAGTTAGTTACTCAATTTTGGAAAGTTTCAAAACTGTTTACCTAAAACAGATTTTCCGAAAAGTGTACCGAAGCACCAAAAACCAACTTTTTTCGAAAAGGCAGAAGAACTATATACACACCCACAATGCTTAAATATATTATTTTAAAACCTTCCAGCATCATAATCATATTGATTTAACATTTCATCATCAATTTTTTTTCTATTTCATCAATTTATAACTGAATTCAGAACTCGAAAATTTGAACTAATTTATGTTCCATGTACCCATAAACAAATCTGGAATATCAGTTTGTTTTATATACAGTCTTCTGTCTTCAATTTTTTATCAAGTCGTTTCGTATGATGTGGAGTTTCATAATTTTCGCATCGTTGAACGATCTGCTGCCCTCAGAAAACTTGATAAATGTATTCAAGGTATCAGCTGCTCCAACTGATGTTGTCCATCGCATCCATATCGCCTTCATCACAGTCAACGTCTTTGGGAGCTGTTGGTTTGATAACACTCTAAATCAGTGGTTCACAACATTTTTTTGGCCGCGCCCCACCTACGCATCTCTAAAATCATGATGTTCCCCTCCCTTCTACAGCATATAAATCTTATTACATAAAAAAAACCTTCTTTTTTCCAGGAAGGATTCGAAAATAGCATTAACTCTGATAAGTTATTTCACATTCTTTAATTTATCAAAACCATATTTTTTTAATTACTAGTATGTTTAGAAAAAAACTCTATGAATGCAATTGGATTTATATTAATTTAAAAAAAGTAGTATCTTATTTAGATAGTTCAAAACATTTTTTAGATTAATCATCTCCAAATAATCAATTTTAGATATACTCTACAAAATTTCATATGTAAAAGTTCCTTCATGGGGCATATTGCACTATAAGTAGATGTATAATTTTTTTAAAAATAAATAGTAAAAAAAGAGGTGTGTTTTACTAAAATAACATTTAAGCCAGAAAAATTAAAATGATTTTTAAATACAGGAATCCCTTAACATGGGCGAGTGTTAAGTTCGTGGAAGCGTCCGCAAATGTCAGAATCGCGAATGTTGAGACTATGAGCAATCGAAACGTAAAAAGTGTATTTATTAAGCATTAAAAAATACATGCTGTAAATAAATTTGAATAATTATAAACATATCGTGTGAAGTTTATTTGCTAGTTGATGACTGAAAAAAATTAGTGATATGAGATTCTTTAGCAGAACAGATGTTTTGTTTATGAATTTCGATATAATGAATCGTTGTGGCTCTATTTCTCTGTTAAATTTAAGACTCCTCACATGTGAAGAATCACATTCTCTTGTTTTCTATACAAGACGTTGTTGAAATTCTAAAATTTCACCGCAAATGTTTGCAGAAAATATTTGTCCTGCAATAAAAATTTGAATTTTAGAAAATTTGTTAAATGAAAAAAAAATCTACGTAAAAGAAAGAAAGAAAAACGTTTAACTGCAGTTATAGAATTCTAGGGTTGGAGTTCTAGGAACTTCAGACTGTACAGTAGAATGTAGGTGTCCAGTGTCACATAATATATGGAATTGGTAAAACAAAGTGAGTTTACTTTGAAAAAAAAAAAATTCTTTATAAAAAAATCTCGCGAATAACTAAGTTAAGTATTCGCGATTGTTGAATTTGTCTTCATTTTTTTTTTCGAGAATAATTAAAACTCGCGAATGTTAAAGGATAAAAACTGCATATAAAAGCGAGTCAAAATATAAAAAACGAAATTTATATAATTATTCCAGTGTCAGTGTATTTCGAACTTTTAAATGGGACGGTTTCGAAAATTAATTTTTATTCAGTTATTTTTAATTTTTTTTTATCTATTATTTCTATTTTTAGACTAAAATACTACTGTCATTAGAAAATAAAAAAGAAAAATGATAGGAAATTTCTTAGTAAGAAATCTGGAATTACCCCCCCCCCCCTATGGGGCGTACGCCCCACGTTGGGAACCACTGCTCTAAATGATGGATCAGAATGACTGCTCAGAATGATCCTCATCTGTTAAAATATCCTCTGTCGCCTTATCAAAATCTGCTTCAATCAACTCTTTTATTTCTTCTCGATTCAGTTGTGACATTTGATTTTCTAAAGACGAACAACCTAAAAAATTGTTTAGTTCATCATCAACTGTATCGCTTTCAGTAACTTCAACATTTTCACTCATTACTTCAAGGCAAAGATTGCGGCATGATTTTTTCAAAATTTTCTGTTTCATTTCTAATTCTGAAGTTCCATCAGATTATTATAAAAATCAGAATGATTAAACAAGGAATACTATTTTTATCTCGAAAGTCGTGCCGGATTATTCAGCGTGCCGCACATTAGGATGCCGGTTTAGAGAATGTTTACTGTACAATGAAATGTATAACTTGAAATATAGGATCATAACGTCAGAATGCGAAAAATCTTCTACATATGACGCTTGATTTATTTTCTTGTATAATGTAATAACGCTTTCAGTTTTGGGGATTTTAGCTGGAAAAATCTTATTTTTTGATATAAAGAGACATTTCATTACAGAAACAGCCGATTATTTTCACGTTATCTTAATCCTATCCGGATATGTTTTTGAAAAATTTATCAAGGCGTTAACATTGCACATTTCTAAGAAAACGAAATTACTTGCGATAAAAGGAAAATGTAAAGTCTTCTGTTTATTACAGAAAACTTGAATGCAACGTCAATAGCTATTTCATGTTTACATAAAATTTAATCATAAAAAAAAGTGTTTCAAGGAACATAACTTTAATTATATTTCCAAGAAATTTTCGCATGCCTGTCAGCTTATCGTAATTGTTTTAATAGATACTGGTATGACAATTTTCCGACTTTAAGTCTAATGTCACACGAATGTCTATTTGCAAGCTTTTCGTTTCAATATGAAAAAGAAACACCTTCGCTAGTAGGCGTTTCTTTTTCATGTTGAAACGAAAAGCGTGCAAAAAGATGTTCGTCTGACATTAACCTTAAAGCGTGCAAAAAGACATTCCTCTGACATACGTCTTTTTGCATTCTTTTTTGTTTCAACATGAAAAAGAAACGCCTACTAGCGAAGGTGTTTCTTTTTTATGTTGAAACAAAAAGCGTGCAAATTGACGTTCGTCTGACATTAGCCTAAACGAAAAGAGAAAGACTCACTGTGGTTGCAAAGCACGCTACATTAATGTTTAAATTTAGAGGGTCTTCTTCCGCTTCTTTTTATGAGGCACATTCCTAATTATATAAATACATAGCACCTATAGTGGTCTTCTGGTTCGCCCGCAAAAACTACCACCAACCAAATGGTTTGAAATTTAATATATATACAGTGGTGGAAAATTGGCGCAGAGGAGGAGCCTATTGACACCACTAAATTTTAGTAGAATTTTTCGTCTTATCTAATGACAGTTTTTATTAAGATGAAGAATACCATAAAATATTAGTGGTGTCAATAGGCTCCTCCTCTGCGCCAATTTTCTACCACTGTATATAATATTTGCAGATTTGTGTCAAGTCATTTCAAATTTTATGAAAATCAATTGAAAACTTAAAAAGATATTAGTAAAAGTCTTCTTCAGTCTATTAAATCCTATCATATGTGAATAATTCAATGATATCCCATGATAGGTAATGAATCTATGTCCCCATCAAGATTATTCTATTAAATCCTATCATACGTATCTAATTCAGTTATATCCCATGTTAGGTAATGATTCTAGGTTGGCATGGGGATCATGTCCTATTTAAGATGGAGTCCTATTATTTCCGTATTACTGATTTTAATATAGATAATCGTAATAAATTTTGCATTCATGCATTTTTGCATAAGGGTGCAACTGCTATTGCACCAAGATCTGAATATTAAATAAAACTAGTTACAGTACGAAAACACCTCATTTGCCACGTTTGACGTACAATTTCCGGCTTGTTTGAAAAATGTATCAAAGCGTTAGCATTGCGTATTTCTAAAAAAAAATCAAATTACTTGCGATAAGAGAAAAATGTAAAGTCTTCTGTTTTTTAGAGAAAACTTCAATGCAACATCAATATATACACTGGTGTCCAAAATTAAGGACCAGTCACAAAATGCTAATTTTTAAGTAAGCGAATACTCAAAAGGAAATAATATAATTCAAATAATTACTATCCCTACAGCACAGCTAGTCCATGTAGCATGTTATTCATGTTACGCATGGTCACAAATGCTATAGTTACTACGGTGAAACAAAAAATAGGAAATTCAACACGTCTCATTATGAGTCTCAAACGATCACTATATGTGACTCCACTGAGAAGTCCATGTGACTGTTGCTTTGTGACGAGTCACCAGGTGACTTTACAATGTAGTTACATTGTGACTCTCCATGTGACTGCCACTTTTAGACTCAATTTCAAAGTCATCATGAACGTGTTGCATTATGATAAGTCACTAAATAGTATCACATTATAGTCACATGGTGACTTTTCACAAAAGAACACAATGGTGACTTCACAGTAGTTTCTCTGTCACCTGAAAGTCATCATGTGACTTTAATGTGACATTATTTAGTAACTTATCACAATGCAGCGTTCACGATGACTTTGAAATTGAATCTACAGATGACAGTCACATGAGAGTCACAATGTAACTACATTGTAAAGTCACATGGTGACTCGTTACAAAGCAGCAGTCACAGTGACGTCTCAGTGGAGTCACATATAGTAATCATTTGAGACTCATAATTAGATGTATCGGGCTTCCTATATTTTTTGCTTCACCGTAGTGACTGCGACACTTTTGAGCATGTGTGGCATGAATGAGATGTTATATGGACTAGCTGTGCTGTAAAGATAGTAATTATCTAAATTATATTATTTCCTTTTGAGTATTCGCTTACTTGAAAATTGGCATTTTGTGATTGGTCCTTATTGTTGGACACCAGTGTATTTCACTTTTAGATAAAAGTTACAAAAAACAGTGTTTTAAGGCACATAACTTTAATTATACTTCCAAGAAAATTTTGCATGCCAGTCAACTTATAGTAATTTTTTAAATAGATATTGACACGACAATTTTCCGACTTTTAACGCGAAGAGAAAGATTCACTTTAGTTGCAAAACACGCTGCATGAATGTTTGAATTCAGAGAAGCTTCATCCGCTTTCTTTTTATTGATTCAGTACTTGTTAAAAATTTGTGTTGAAGTTTAAATACTGTACTTTTTTTTAATCATTTCTTGAAAATGTCAAAGTGTAGGTACCTTTTCTTCCCCCAAACAAAAATAAAGTTTTAAAAGCCACGTATTCTTTGAATTCTCCTTGCATCTTCTTCTTCTTTTTTTTTTTTTTTGTTTTTTTTTTGTTTGAAGAATTTGCACGATAGAATAAAACACGTTATTACAAAGGAGCATCGTTTTTTTTCTTTTAAAGAAAAAAAAAAGAAGCGCAAAAATGTGTGTGAAATGGATTTGAATAAATTTTTTTTTATCTATATCACACATACATTTATGAATTACGATAAAATATTTTAAATACTTTTAAACAATTTAGAAAATAATGCACGATTCTTTTACATTATTATTATTCTGATTCTTATTAATTCTTATTAATACTATTAATAGTATTTTCATCATTAATTTATTATTTTATTATTCTAAATTGTAAGCTATGTGTATTCAGTTCTGTGCATAAAACTGCAGTAAAGACTTTTAAACAATTTAGAAAATAATGCACGATTCTTTTACATTATTATTATTCTAATTCTTATTAATTCTTATTGGTACTATTAATAGTATTTTCATCATTAATTTATTATTTTATTATTCTAAATTGTAAGCTGTGTGTATTCAGTTCTGTGCATAAAATTGCAGTAAAGACTTTTAAACAATTTAGAAAATAATGCACGATTCTTTTACATTATTATTATTATTCTAATTCTTATTAATTTTTATTAGTACTATTAATAGTATTTTCATCCTTAATCAGTGGTGGAAAATTGGCGCAGAGGAGGAACCTATTGACACCACTAAATTTTAGTAGAATTTTTCGTCTTATCTAATGACAGTTTTTATTAAGATGAAGAATACCATAAAATATTAGTGGTGTCAATAGGCTCCTCCTCTGCGCCAATTTTCCACCACTGCCTTAATTTGTTATTCTAAATTGAAAGTTGTGTGGATTCAGTTTTGTGCATAAAATTGCAGTAAAGACTTTTAAACAATTTAGAAAATAATGCACGACTCTTTTACATTATTGTTATTATAATTCTTATTAATTCTTATTGGTACTATTAATAGTATTTTCATCATTAATTTATTATTTTATTATTCTAAATTGAAAGCTATGTGGATTCAGTTCTGTGCAACTCAAACAACAAAAAAAATTTGAAGGATAGATAAAAGCATAGAAAGTAAAGAGGAAAAATAATAGATAACAAATTTTCGAAAATCTTAAAAAATAAAACAGAGAACATCTATACTAATAAAAGAACAAATCGCTCTGTCTGTCTGTGTGCGATGGCTAGCAAAATCTACGGCACGTACGATGTTTAAAAATTTTTTGAAAAGAGTCCAAGGCCTCTTCTAATGCACCATATCCTCAGAATTTTAATATTTTAATTGTTAGCTGAGTAATTAATTAATATTCGGACATCACTCTCATCAAAAGTACGCCTTTTTCCCCTCAGATTACTTCCGGTTGGTTGGTTCATAAAGCATCGCTCTTCAAAAATACGTTTCTTTATTTCCGCTTGCTTTCGGTTAATTGGTTGTATAAAGCTTTCGCAGAAATAATTAAGTAAACCGGGATACAATTAAATAAATCAATTTGAGTGCTTAATGTTTCAAGAGTGACTGTTTTTTCAACTAAACATTAAATTTTAGCATGAAGGTGAAACACATGATTTGAAAACATATTTAATAACAATGAGCGTTTAAGAGAAGAGATTAGTTTCAAATGACGTCACAACCTAGCAACTAATTTGACAACCTGGCAGGCTTTTTGTTTGCCACACTGTTTTCTGTTTTTTTTGCTACTTTGATTGGTTGAGCGATAATATCTGCTAAAAAATCGGCGATTTTGGTTGCTTTACGGAAAATTGGACGTGCCTGTTTGATGCTGATTTATTTAGATAGCAAGAAATATGTTTTTTTAAACGTTAAATAAAAGATTAGAATACTCCTTACTGGCTCTTTTACTACTAGAAATTAGAAATTAGCAACAGTAAGTACTTGCATTCTAATGCTTTCTGCTGCTGTAGCGGGTAGCAACAGTTTAAATAGAATTTAAATTCTCATTTTTGATACTGATAATGTTTTTTTTTTTCAGAAATGTTTTTTTAAAGATATTTTTAAACGCATTTTTTAATTGCTCTCCTTTATGTTATAAATACAGAAAAATGTTCCGAATTTCTCGCCCGCCTACTATACAGTGCCGCAGGCAGTGGGAACTCATATCGAATGTTCGTACAGAACTTTGTGCACCCTTAATTTATGAGTGGGGGGCGCTAATTTCACTAAATGGTTTATTTTATTTATATGCTTATTTTAAACGGTAGTCACGTTACGTTTTATTGTAGTATTCTTCAGAACGGCGTGCGATTTGTAAAAATACAGCATAAATGTTACTTATTCGAGATAAAAATTTCAGAAGTCTTGATACCACTATTTTCGAAAAGTAATTTCAGCAAATATCTTAAATTCTTGGTTAAGACCGCCCCCCCCCCCCATCCATGTATCTACGGGTAGGTTGCGTGAAGAGGTTTCGTTCATGTACGCTTTTGCTAAGAATAGATTGCGCTCCCTGGTGGTGGAATGTACAACTAACAGACCGCGATTTCATTTAAAGTAGGGAATCTAATATGACGATCTGTTTGAAACTTCAAGATATTTATAACACATTAGAAAAAGTTTATATAAGAATGGCGCGTGAAATTTCGGGAAGGTGGGGAGAGGAGGAGGGGCGATAGATTTCTTTTTTTTTTTTAACTTTTGCGTTTCTTACCATTTCCGGTGCGGTTTTTTGACGGAGGCTTGAGATAAATGTGTCTTATTAAATATAAAAATGTCAAAAGTTTGTTACAACTATTTCCGAATAGTAATTTCAAAAATATCTTAATTTCTTGCTTAAGACCTCCACCCCCTCGAGTAACATATCTACTGATAGGTTGTGTAACGGAGTTACGTTCAGATGCAGTTTTGTTAAAAATACAGTGCGCTCCCTGGTGGTGGAAAGTGAACTAAGAGACCGCGATTTCATTTAAAGTAGGAAATCTGAAAAAGCGATCTGCTTGAAACTTTAAGATAGCCTTTAACACATTAGAAAAAGTTTATAAAAAATGGCGCGTGAAATTTCGGGCAGGTGGGTGGGGGGAAGGGAGGGGCGAAATATTTCTTTTTTTTAATATTTGCGTTTCATACCGTTTCAGGAGCGTTTTTTTTGACGGAGTCCTCAGATACATGCTGCTTAGTACATATAAATGTGACAAAAGTTAAGTTACCACTATTTCCGAATAGTAATTTCAACAAATATCTTAAATTCTTGCTGAAGACTGCCACTTCCTCGAGTAACATATCTACTGTTGAAGGTTGCACTAACCATTATTTTCGAATAGTAAATTAAGCAAATTTCTTAATTTATTATTTTAGTCAACGTCCTTATTTTAACACAATGTTTATCGAAGCATATAAATAGACCAGATTTGCATCTCCTATAAAAATTTTAAAACGTTCCGAGGGGTGGAAATATTTTTTACAAAGCAAAATGTCTGAAAATATTTACGAAACCAATAAAACCCTGAGTGTGCTGTCGCAATTCCGCTCGCTTTCGGTACGCATAGACTCCCAAAATATACTTACGCAAAATAGTACGTATCTTCAATTTAATATTTTTCTTGCGATTTTTTATATTTACTAGGGGGCTCTGCCCCCTACGAGCTACGCTCGTCAACCCCCGTTCAGACACCGCAGACTCTAAAAGTACGCTAATTTGTTCGGCTTTAAAAAGATTTCGGAAGATTGAATTATAATTTAAAAAACAATGGCGATCTCCCTATAAACAGATTTCTATTCATTTCTCTTTGACTGGGGAATTTTAAGGCCAAATCCGCTGCGGTACTACTTGATTAACCCGTCGACCAATTCCGCCAAATTACATAAATCGCCAAAGCACTCGCCAAATTATAAAAATTGACATCATTTTTATTTTAAATAACGAAAGAACAAATAAATTAGTGCAACATTAATAAAAATACAAATAAAACGTCGAAATAAAAATAACTTGATGACGTAGACACGTGTAACTTGCTTAAAGTCAAATTAATGTGACATTTACGATCAACCATTATTGACATTTAATCTTATAGTTTGGCGAATGATAGATTTTTGGTCGACGGGATAACTAAGTAGTACCAAAAATACATATGTCAATCGCTGTTTTCGTCTTTGATTAAGTAAAATAAGATAAACATTTCAAAATAAGCTAATATAAAAGGAATTATGTAAACAGAATATTTGTCTCCCGTATTTTTTAACAAAGCGAAAAGAAAGTTCTTTTAAATAAGACATTTTAAATTTATCGTTTTTAATCTGACGTAATTTTGACCAAACTATTCTTTCTCTTTTTAATATTCACGTGAAAATACTTGTGTTAGAAATGAAATATTATTTGCGCTTTCCTAACAAAAGTAGTTGAAAAGTATCCTCTCAAAATATCAAATAAATGTCTAGCGCAATTTCTAAATTTAAACCGTTTTGCAATATTATTTGGTGTTCATTTTATGTAATAACTGTAATGTAACGTAAATATGACGTAATTTCTCCTATTTAAGACTTCTAACGCATGTTAATAAATTTATTATTTTACAAATTCCTTTCTCTCTTAAAATTCACCTGTAATTATAGTTTTTATGACGTAATTTTTAATAAGTTCCTGCTTTTTGTACATAATTATTTAATTTTAATTCCAAATGTTTCTTTCTGTTTATAATAGTCACGTGTAAATAAATTTTTAATTTATTACACGTATAAATATTTTTTTTTTTTTTTTTTGAAGCAAACATTATTGTTTCCGCTGTTTATACAGTTGGCAACAGTTTAAATTAATATCACTTTCTAAAATCTGTAAAAAATATCTCTAGAAATCCTGAAAATCTGAATTTAAAATAGAAATAAAACCTCAAAAAATTAGCCAAATTAAAAAAAAGAAAACAGTCTGCACACCGGGAACTTCAAACGTATAAAATGATCTAAAAATGATTAAATTCCTATGTACAGTTTTTGCTCCTATAAAACTTTTTTAATGGAACGATTTTGTCCAACTTTGGCATTAAATATCTCTTAAAATAATTCTTCGATTTGAAAACTGTCTGCATCAGCGTGTTTATCAAACATTTCTGTATAATACTACCGATTTTCATATTTTTGTACACATTATTTTTCTTAATATTAACGAAGAAAGACCTCCGGTCACAAAAAATTCAAAACCGGCGGCGGCGGCGGCGGTGACAGCGGTAGTTACTTTTTTTTAGAATAGAGAGAAAAATATAAATTCAGACAAAAGGGAATTAAAGGTACAAAATCATACAAATTTGAGGTTCATTCATCACGGGCCCGGGCAACGCCGGGTGAGTCTGCTAGTTATATATATATTGATCGTATTATATAGTAATTTTTCAATGGAATCTAGCCTAAGATAAGTAACTTAAAGCATTGGACTTATAAAGCTGGTATGCGTAACACAATCAGCGCACGATACTTGATTTATACTACTTTTTAAAATAAAATAAGTATTCTATTTTTCGATATTTTAACTTCTAAAATCTCATTTTTTTAAAGTATAAAATGAGACATTTCATATGAGAAGCATAAGCGTTTTACATGATTATCTTTTTCTTTTTTTATAGGGAAAGTTTTTTTAATAAATATATCGCATGTTATGTTTACCTATATTTAACGAATTAAAATTACTTGTGATAAAATAAAGTATAATTTTGTGCGTATTAAAAATCTGAATGGAGTATTAAAAAGTATTATACTTTTAGATAATATCTAGAAAGGTTTTATTTAATAATGTAAATACACGTTAGGTTTACGTATATTTAACGAATTAAAATTACTTGCTGTAAATTAAAGTATAATTTTGTATTCATTAAAAAATCTGAATAGAATAACAGAAGAATTACTTTTAGTTAAAAGAGTATAAAAAGATATTTCAAGGAGCGTAACTTAAATTGCACTTTCAAGAAAATTTTGCATTTAATCTCACTTTTTGAGCGTTTTGCATTATTATCTTAATTTTATCACGAAAGGTTTTATTTATTAATCTGTCGCACGTTACATTTATGTATATTTAACGAATTAAAATTACTTGCGATAAAATAAAGTTGATTATTTTGTGTTTATAAAAAAATCTGAATAGTATAACAAAAGATATTATACTTTTAGTTAAAGAGTATAAAAAAGTATTCCAAGGAGCGTAACTTTAATTGCATTTTCAAGAAAATTTTGCATGCCTGTCAGCTTATCATAATTGCGTTAATAAGAATTGACATGATAATTTTCTGACTTTTAACGAAAAAAGAAAGATTAACTTTAGTTACAAAGTACCCTACATGAATTTTTAAATTTGGAGTTCTTATATTCAAGAGGAACAATTCCCCTTTTCTTTTTATTGGTACAGTAAATGTTAAAAATTTGTCTTGAAATTTAAATACTATTGCTTTTTTTTAACGGTTTTAAAAAAAGTCAAAGTCTATCTTTTCTCTCTCTCCCCCCCCCCCCCCAAAAAAAAAAAAAATAAATAAATAAAATACCACGTATTCTTCGAATTCTTCTTTCGTCTTCCTGTTTCAGTTTTCAGAATTTACGTGATGTAATGTAACACTTTATTACTTTTTTTTTAATGCAAAAGAAGTACAAAAATGTGAATGAAGCGCGTTTGAATACCTTTTATCATCGATATATACATGCATTTATAAATTATGATAACATATTTTTAAATCTTTCAACAACTCCAACAATCAGACATAATTTTTTACATTAATTATTTATTATCATGCAATTTATTCTTATTATTATTATTAGTCATGATTATTACTATTACTAATATTATAACAATTAATTTATTGTCTTAAAAACTTAAAAGTATGTGGATTCAGGTCTATGCATAAATTTGCAAATGTATATAGTTTTAATAATAGATTGCAAAGTATAGTACCAGCTGGCTTTTTTACTCTATTTTACAAAAACAGAAATAAAATAAATTATGAAGAACAGAAAAAATCACAGGATGCAAGAAGAAAAATTATGGTTAAGAAATTGCCTTAAAAAATGTTTTAAACATCAGAGAACATCATATATGCTTAGTATTATATACACCGTAAAAAAAATCTGTAAAGTTACTAAAATTTTTCTAGGAAACTAGGATTCCTAGAACTTTTTATGTAACTGCAACAAAAGAAATTCATGTAACAAATGCACTTTTGCAATGTACATAAAAAAATCTGTAAGGTTACTAAGAATATTTTAAGAAATTGAGACGCCTAGAACTTTTTATGTGACTGCAACCCGGGTTACAGACAAAATTTTAGTAAGATTACTGTAATTTTAGTAAATTCTTTTGTAAACTTACAGATTTATGTAGCTTTACAAAAACTAATTTTGGAGATTTACATCGTTTTGTGTATAGTGTACAGATAAAATGTTTGTAAGTATACAGCTTTCTGTAACTTTACATCTGTATAATTAAAGATTTTTTTTTTTTTTTTTTTTTTTTTTTTTTTTTTTTTTTTTACAGTGAAGTAGATTTTTCAATGGCAGCAAGCATAAGATATTTAACTTAAAGCTTTGCGTTTATAATATTGGGATGTGGAACACAATCTGTGAATGACCTTCGATTTATCTTACTTTTTCAATGCAATAAATATTTCAGTTTTCAAGATTTTATTCTTTAAAATTTTGTTTTTTGGATATAAAATGAAACATTTGATATAAGAAACATGAGATTCTTTTTACATTCTTATGTTAATTTTAGCAGTAAAGTTCTTTCTTATTGATGTATCACGCGTTATCTTTACAAATGTTTAACGATATCAAAATTACAGGGTATAAAATAATACGAAATTTCGTGCTTTTTAAGAAATCTGAATTAAACAACAAAAAATAATTTAATTTTAGATAAAAGCGTATAAAATCATTTTTCAAGGAGCGTAACTTAACTGTATTTTCAAAAAAATGTTGCATGCTTGTCAGTTTATCATAATTGCTTTAATGGGTATTGATATGGTATTTTTAAGACTTTTAACGTGAAAATAAAGATTTACTTTAGCTGCACAGCACTTTGCAGGAATGCTTAAATTTGGAGTCTTTATACTCAGGAAGAACTTCTTCCAATTTTTTTTATTGGTTCACTAAATGATAAAAATGTATCTCAAAATTTATATAAATGCTATTCTTTTTTAAACTAGTTCCTGGAAATGTCAAAGCGTACCTATTCATACCAAAACATAAAAATAGAATTTTAAAAGACACATATTCTTAAAATTTCCCCTGTATTTCCCCCTTTTTCTTTCGAAAGAATTTACATGACTGAATAAAATATTTTATTACAGAGATAAGTGTTAAAAATCCCTGCTTGGAGTACGAAACTGTGTGAAATGTATTTGAATAAATTTTGTTATTTGTATCACGCTGATTTATAATTTAGAGTAGTTTTCCTTTTCTTAATTTTTTCAACAACTTCAGGAATTATATATTGATTCTTTTATATTCTGTGAAATGTGTCTTCTGTCATCTAAACTCAAGAAGAAATGTTCAACACAGCACCTAAAGTTGTTAAAGGAATATAATTTTAAAAACAGTTTTAAAAAAAGATAAGACATGCATTCTTATGCATAAAACATGTTATTACATTTTTGAAATTTTTTAAGAAAAAAAAGCGTAAAAATGTGTATGAAATGCGTTTGATTTTTTTTTCACTGGTATCACACATGCATTTATGAATTTTGATAACAAATTTTAAAATCGTTCAAAAATTCCAGCAATCAGACACGATTTTTTACATTAATTATTTATTATCATGTAATTTATTATTATCAACAGTTATGATTATTACTATTACTAATATTTTCCTCATTAATTTATCATTTATATATATGAGGATAAATATTATCCTAAAATAAAAGTCATGTGGATTCACTTGCAAATAGTAATAGTTTTAATAACAGATTTGATAGTTCAATAGCAGCCGGCTTTTTTACAAAAAACACAAATAGAAAAAATTCTGAAGGATAGAGAAAAACATAGGATGTAAAGAGCAAACATTAGAGTTAAAAATTTTGCAGAAGTATTTTTTTTAAACATCAGAGAATATCATATATGCTATAGTAGTAGATTTTTCAATGAAAGCTAGCATAAGATATTTAACTTAAGCTTTGAGCTTATAATGTTGGAATGAGCAACAAAATGTCTGCATGACCTTTGATTTATCTTACTTTTTTAACGCAATAAATATTTTAGTTTTCAAGATTTTAGTTCGTAAAAGTTCGTTTTTTGGATATAAAGTGAAACATTTCGTATAAGAAGAATAATTACTTGCGATATAATAAAGTGAAATTTTATGCTTTTTAAGAAATCTCAGATCAACAACAAAGAATAGTTTACTTTTAGATAAAAGTGTATAAAGGGATTTTTCAAGGAACATAACTCAGGTTGTATTTTGAAGAAAATGTTGCATGCCTGTCAGTTTATCGTAATTGCTTTAATAGCAATTGACATGATAATTTTAAGACTTCTAACGAGAAAAGAAAGATTTACTTTAGCTGCATAGCACTCTGCATGAGTATTTAAATTTGGAGTCTTTATATTCAGGAGGGAAGTTTCCGATTTCTTTTTATTGGTTCACTAAACGACAAAAAATTTATCTCAAAGTTAAAATAAGTGCTACTCTTTTTTTAACTAGTTCGTGGAAATGTCAAAGTGTGCCTTTTCTTATCAAAACATAAAAATAAAATTTTAAAAGACACATGTTCTTCAAACTTCCCAGTCTTCTTCTTTTTTTCTTCTTTCGAAGAATTTACATGACTGAATAAAATACTTTATTACAGGCACAAGTCTTAGAAAAAAACGTGTTTGAAGTACGAAACTAAAGTATTTGAATAAATTATGTTATTTGTCTCCCACAGATTTATAAGTTAGGATAGCTTTTCTTTTCTAAAATTGTTCAGCTATTGCAGAAATTATATATATTTATTCTTTCATATTCTGTGAAATGGGATTTCTGTCATCTAAACTAAAGTAAGAAAGGTTCAACACTGAACCTAAAGTTGTTAACAGAATACAATTTTAATAACAGCTTTAAAAAAGATAAGGTATAAATATTGTTATGCATAAAACATTTTATTACATTTTTGAATCGTTTTAAAGAAAAAAAAATATGTATGAAATGCGTTTGAATAAATTTTATCGTTGATATCAAACATGCATTTATGAATTATGATAATATATGTTAAAACCTTTCAACAATTCCCACAATCAGATACGATTTTTTACTTTAATTAGTTATTATCATGTAATTTATTATTATCATTAGTTATGGTTATTACTATTACGAATATTTTCATTATTAATTTATCTTTAATTAAATTATTATATCATCCTAAAATGAAAGATATGTGGATTCAGGACTGTGCATAAATTTGAAAATGTATGTAGTTGTAATAACAGATTTCAAAGTATGGTAGCAGCTGGCTTTTTTACTGTCTGTTTGTATGTCCGCATATTACAGCGCAAAAGTACCCAACCGAATGGTTTGAAATTTAATATATATAATCCTTGCAGAATTTTGTCGAGTCACTTCAAATTTCATGAAAATCGAATAAAAAATTAAAAAGATATTAATAAAAATTTCCTTCATTCTATTAAATCCTATCATACATAATTAATCCAATTAACCAGTGATATACCATGAAAGATAACGATTCTAAATTGCCATGGTGATTACATCCTATTTAAGATGTAATCATATTATTTCCGCATTACTGAATTTAATATGTATAATCGTAATACATTTTGTATTTATGAATTTTTACATAAGAAAGCGACAGCTATTGCACCAAAATTTAAACATTTATAAAACTAGTTATAGTAAGAACGCACCTCAACTGACACGTTTGACGTACAATTTTCGAATTGTTTGGATATGAAATGAGTCATTTCATATAAGAAATATGTGATTCTTTTTTGCATTCTTATATTAATTTTGTCAGGAAAGTTTTTTCTTTTTCATGTATCACGCGTTATCTCGTCATATATTTAGCGATTTCAAAATTTCTTGCGATAAAGTAAAGTTTAATTTTGTATTTATTAAAAAAATCTGACTAGAATAACGATAGATTATATACTTTTAGATAAAAGCGTATAAAAAGATGTTTCAAGGAGCGTAACTTTAATTGTATTTTCAAGAAAAGTTTTCATGCCTGTCAGTTTATAGCAATTGCTTTAATAGGAATTGACATGATAATTTTTAGACTTTTAACCAGAAAAGAAAGATTTACTTAAGCTGCACAGCAATCTGCATCAATGTTTAAATTTGGAGTCTTTATATTCAGACGGAACTGTTTGCGTTTTCTTTTTATTGGTTCACTAAATGATAAAAAATTATCTGAAATTTTAAATAAGAGTTATTCTTTCTTTAACTAGTTACTGGAAATGTCAAAGCGTACCTATTCTTACTAAAACATAAAAATAAAAATTTTAAAGACACGTATTCTACAAACTTCCTTGTCTTATTCTTCTTTTCACTTTCGAAGAATTTACATGACTGAATACTTTATTACAGACACAATATTAAAAAAAAAAAAACAACTTGTTTGATGTACGAAACAATGTGAAATGTATTTCAATAAATTTTGTTATTCGTATCACACAGATTTATAAGTTAGGATAGTTTTACTTAAAAGAAAATTTTCAACAATTTCAAAAATTATATATTGATTCTTTTATATGATGTGAAAATGTGAAATGTGAGTTCAGCCATCGAAACTAAGCAAGAAAGGTTCAGCACAGGACCTAAAGTAGTTGAAGGATTATAATTTAAAAAATAGTTAAAAAAAAAAAAAAGATAAGACATTCATTTGCGTAAAACATGTTATTACATTTTTGAATTTTTAAGAAAAAAACGCAAAAATATTTATGAAATGCGTTTAAAATTTTTTTTCATCATTGATATCACACATGTATTTTTGAATTATGATAACATATGTTAAAATCTTCCAGAAACATATGTTGAAATCTTCCTGCAATCAGACACGATTTTTTACATTAAATATTTATTATCATGTAATTTGTTATTATCATTTGTTATGATTATTAATATTACTGATATTTTCATCATTAATTTATCATTAATTAAATAATTATATTATCCTAAAATAAAAGCCATGTGGATTCATTTGCAAATATTAATAGTTTTAATAACAGATTTGAAAGTTCAGTAGCAGCCGGCTTTTTTACACTTTTTTACAAAAAACACAAATAGAAAAAATTCTGAAGGATAGAGAAAAACATAGCATGTAAAGAGCAAAAATTGGAGTTAAAAATTTTGCAGAAGTATTTTTTTTAAACATAAAAGAATATCATATATGCTATAGTAGTAGATTTTTCAAAGAAAGCTAGCATAACATATTTAACTTAAGCTTTGAGCTTATAATGTTGGAATGAGCAACAAAATCTCTGCATGACCTTTGATTTATCTTATTTTTTTAATCCAACAAATATTTTAGTTTTCAAGATTTTAGTTCGTAAAAGCTCGTTTTTTGGATATAAAATGAAACATTTCGTATAAGAAGAATAATTACTTGCGATATAATAAAGAGAAATTTTGTGCTTTTTAAGAAATCTCAGATCAATAACAAAGAATATTTTACTCTTAGATAAAAGTGTATAAAGTGATATTTCAAGGAACATAACTTAGGCTGTATTTTGAAGAAAATGTTGCATGCCTGTCATTTTATCATAATTGCTTTAATAGGAACTGACATGATAATTTTAAGACTTCTAACGAGAAAAGAAAGATTTACTTTAGCTGCACAGCACTCTGCATGAATGTTTAAATTTGGAGTCTTTATATTCAGGAGGAAATTTTCCGATTTCTTTTTATTGGTTCACTAAACGACAAAAAATTTATTTCAAAAGTTCAAATAAGTGCTACTCTTTTTTAACTAGTTCCTGGAAATGTCAAAGCGTACCTTTTCTTATCAAAATATAAAAATAAAATTTTAAAAGACACATGTTTTTCAAACTTCCCAGTCTTCTTCTTTTTTTCTTCTTTCAAAGAATTTACATGACTGAATAAAATACTTTATTACAGGCACAAGTCTTAGAAAAAAACGTGTTTGAAGTACGAAACTACGCGAAAAGTATTTGAATAAATTTTGTTATTTGTCTCACACAGATTTATAAGTTAGGATAGTTTTTCTTTTCTAAAATTGTTTAGCAATTGCAGAAATTATATATATTTATTCTTTCATATTCTGTGAAATGGGATTTCTGTCATCTAAACTAAAGTAAGAAACGTTCAGCACTGAACCTAAAGTTGTTAACAGAATACAATTTTAATAACAGCTTTAAAAAAGATAAGGTATAAATATTGTTATGCGTAAAACATGTTATTACATTTTTTAATCGTTTAAAAAAAAAAAATATTTGTGAAATATGTTTGAATAAATTTTATCGTTGATATCAAACATGCATTTATGAATTATGATAATATATAAAACCTTTCAACAATTCCCACAATCAGATACGATTTTTTTACTTTAATTATTTATTATCATGTAATTTATTATTATCATTAGTTATGGTTATTACTATTACGAATATTTTCATTATTAATTTATCTTTAATTAAATTATTATATCATCCTAAAATGAAAGATATGTGGATTCAGGACTGTGCATAAATTTGAAAATGCATGTAGTTGTAATAACGGATTTCAAAGTATGGTAGCAGCTGGCTTTCTTACTGTCTGTCGGTATGTCCGCATATTAAGCGCAAAAGTACCCAACTGAATGGTTTGAAATTTAATATATATAATTCTTGCAGAATTTTGTCGAGTCATTTCAAATTTTATGAAAATCGAATAAAAAATTAAAAAGATATTAATAAAAATTTCCTTCATTCTATTAAATCCTATCATACATAATTAATCCAATTAACCAGTGATATCCCATGAAAGATAATGATTCTAAATTGCCATGGTGATTACATCATATTTAAGATTTAATCATATTATTTACGCATTACTGAATATAATATATATAATCGTAATACATTTTGTATTCATGCATTTATACATAAGAAAGCGACAGCTATTGCACCCAGTTTTAAACATTTATAAAACTAGTTATAGTAGGAACGTACCTCAATTGACACGTTTGACGTAGAATTTTCGAATTGTTTGGATATGAAATAAGAAATTTCATATAAGAAACATGAGATTCTTTTTTGCATTCTTGTATTAATTTTGTCAGGAAAGTTTTTTTCTTTTTCATGTATCACGCGTTATCTCGTCATATATTTAGCGAGTTCAAAATTTCTTGCGATAAAGTAAAATATAATTTTGTATTTATTAAAAAATCTGACTAGAATAACAATAGATTATACTTTTAGATAAAAGCGTATAAAAAGATTTTTCAAGGAGCGTAACTTTAAATGTATTTGCAAGAAAATTTTTCATGCCTGTCAGTTTATAGTAATTTCTTTAATAGGAATTGACATGATAATTTTGAGACTTTTAACGAGAAAAGAAAGATTTACTTTAGTTGCACAGCACTCTGTATGAATGTTTAAATTTGGAGTCTTTATATTCAGGAGGAAATGTTTGCGATATCTTTTTATTGGTTCACTAAATGATAAAAATTTATCTCAAATTTTAAATAAGAGCTATTCTTTCTTTAACTAGTTCCTGGAAATGTCAAAGTGTACCTATTCTTACTAAAACATAAAAATAAAATGTTAAAAGACACGTATTCTTCAAAGTTCTCTGTCTTATTCTTCTTTTCTTCTTTCGAAGAATTTATATGACTGAATAAAATACTTTATTACAGACACAAGACTTTAAAAACCTGTTTGAAGTACTGAAGTATTGAGTATTGAGTAGTATTGAAATGTATTTCAATAAATTTTGTTGTTCGTATCACACAGATTTATAATTTAGGATGGTTTTACTTTAAAAATTTTTTGAACAATTGCAAAAATTATATATTGATTATTTTATATGGGGCATTCTCACAATCTTTTGACTTTTGGGGAGAAAAAATCTGGCGAAATTAAACTTGCTAGAATAACATTTTAATCTGATAGACGAATGCCTTAATGATTCAAAATAAAGAAAAATGGTCAGCAGCGAAATTTTTTTTATTTAACTGAGGTTTAGGTTAAACTTGCGAGTTTAATTTTCCTTACCATTTTACCCTATAACTTTTTATTTTCTTCTAAATTTTTACTTATAATGAATTTGCATAGTACCCACAGGATATTCAAATAAGAAATAATACAAATGTAGTACTTTTAATACAGAATTTTTGTATAACATTGTCTTAAAGGGGTGTTAAAGAAGGGACGGTAAGGTAAAAAAAGGGACAAAATGGTAAAAAAGAGACGGTATAGGTGGAACGGTAAGGAAAATTACCACCTATTTCTAGGAAAATCATGTTAAGACTAAGTGATAGCCACAATGTTCATTGATTTTTCGAAACAGTTGTTAACATTGGATAAAATTATATATTTTTTCTTAATTTACCTCGAAAAATGCAGGAATAAACCTTGGGAACGGTAAGACTACCAATAAAGCCACGGTGCTTGAAATTGATATTTAAATGCTGATTTATATTCTGCAGTAAATTTCCTGTCAAAGAATTTTAGATATTCTTTCTCTAGCATACTTCTGCATGAGCAGAAACTTGAAAAAAATTCTGTCGCTGCATCTGAAGTGATTTTCTGTATAATTTTAGAAGAGGGATGGTAAAAAAATCTAAAACCCAGGGTCAGAGTTCAAAAAATAATATCAACCCTAAAAATGTGCGCCAGTTAATTTTTAGCTACATATTTATATAAAACAATAGCTCCAGTTTCAGAAAAAAATTACATCGAATTATTTTTATTGAAACAATTTTATCCAGACAGCTCCAAACTTCAAAAGCAGCATCAAGGACACGGGACTGTAGATGAGTTTTACATGTGTTTGGACCCCCAACATCGTCCAAAACTTATTTATCTTGTAAATATTGTTGTGCAATCATGCAATGGGATGTTCCCAAGTATATGAAATAAAAAAACACAAAAAAGTGTATTAAATAAAAAAAAATATTATTCAGGGACATGAAAGTTAAAAGATTGTGAGAATGCCCCATATACTGTGAAATGTGACTTCTGTCATCTAAACTAAGTAAGAAAGGTTCAGCACAGGACCTAAAGTTGTTGAAGGAATATAATTTGAAAAATAGTTTTAAAAAAATATATATAAGACATTCTTATGCGTAAAACATGTTATTACTTTTTTGAATTTTTTAAGAAAAAAAAACTTAAAAATACGTATGAAATGCATTTGAAAATTTTTTTATCATTGATATTACACATGCATTTATGAATTATGATCACATATGTTAAAATCTTTCAGAAATTCCTGCAATCAGATACGATTTTTTACATTAATTATTTATTATCATGTAATTTATTATTATCATTTGTTATGATTATTACTATTACTAATATTTTCATCCTTAATTGATCATTAATTAATTAATTATATTATTCTAAAATAAAAGTTATGCGGATTCAGTTCCATGCATAATTTGCAAATATTAATAGTTTTAATAACATATTTAAAAGTTCAGTAGTAGCCGGCTTTTTTAAACTTTTTTACAAAAAACACAAATAGAAAAAAATATTAAGGATAGACAAAAACACAGAATGTAAGGAGCAAAAATTGGAGTTAAAAATTTCGCAGCAATATTTTTTTAAACATCAGAGAATATCATATATGTTATAGTAGTAGATTTTTCAATGAAAGCTAGCATAAGATATTTAATTTAAGCTTTGAGCTTATAATGTTGGATTGAGTCAACAAATTCTCAGCATGACCTTCGATTTATCTTACTTTTTTAATGCAATAAATATTTCAGTTTTCAAGATTTTAGTTCTTAAAAGCTCGTTTTATGGATATAAAATGAAACATTTCGTATGAGAAGAATAATTACTTGCGATATAATAACGTGAAATTTTGTGATTTTTAAATTAATCTGAGTTCAACAACAAAAAGTATTTTACCTTTAGATAAAAGTATAAAAATTGATTTTTCAAGGAACTTGACTTATGTTGTATTTTCAAGAAAATATTGCATGCCTGTCAGTTTATCGTAATTGCTTTAAATAGAATTGACATGATAATTTTCAGACTTCTAACGAGAAAAGAAAAATTGACTTTAACTGCACAGCAATCTGCAAGAATGTTTAAATTTGGAGTCTTTATATTCAGGAGGAACGTTTCCGATTTCTTTTTATTGGTTCACTAAACGACAAAAAATTTATCTCAAAATTTAAATAAGTGCTTTTCTTTTTTTTAACTAGTTCCTGGAAATGTCAAAGCGTACCTTTTCTTACCAAAACATAAAAATCAAATTTTAAAAGACACAAGTTCTTCAAACTTCCCTGCTTCTTCTTTTCTTTTTCTTTCGAACAATTTACATGACTGAATAAAATATTTATTACAGACAGAAGTCTTAAAAAAATCTGTTTGAAGTAGGAAACTTTGTGAAACGTATTGAAATAAATTTTGTTATTTATATCACACAGATTTATAAGCTGGGATAGTATTTCTTTTTAAATTTTTTTCAAAAAATTCAGAAATTATATAGTGATTCTTTCAGACTTTGTGAAATGGGATTTATGTTATCCAAACTAAGGTAAGAAAGGTTCAACACTGAACCTAAAGTTGTTAACCGAATATAATTTTAGTAACAGCTTTCAAAAAACATAAGATATAAACAATGTTACGCATAAAACATGTTATTACATTTTTGCATTGTTTTAAAGAAAAAAGCGTAAAAATGTGTATGAAATGCGTTCGAATAAATTTTATCATTGATATCAAACATGCATTTATGAATTACGGTAAAATATGTAAAGTGATTTAATAGTTCCAACAATCAGATACAATTTTTTACTTTAATTATTTATAATCATGCAATTTATTATTATCATTAGTTATGATTATTACTAATGCGAATATTTTCATCATTAATTTATCTTTAATTAATTTATTATATTATCCTAGATTGAAAGGTACGTGGATCAGGTCTATGCATAAATTTGAAAATGCATGTAATTTTAATAACAGATAGCAGCTGGCTTTTTTACTGTCTGTCCGCATATGACAGCGCAAAATTTACTCAACCGAATGGTTTGAAATTTAATATATATAATTTTTGCAGAATTCTGTCTAGTCATTTAACATTTTATGATAATCGAATCAAAAATTAAAAACATATTAATAAAAGTTTCCATCATTCTATTAAATCCTATAATTCATAATTAATCCAATTAACCAATGATATACCATGAAAAATAATGATTCTAAATTGCCATGGTGATTATATCCTATTTAAGATGCAGTCATATTTTTTCCGTATTACTGAATTTAATGTATATAATCGTAATACATTTTCTATTCATGCATTTTTGCATAAGATAGCAACATTACACCAAGATCTGAATATTTATAAAACTAGTTACAGTACGAACGCACCTCATTTGACTCGTTTGACGTATAATTTATGACTTGTTTGGATATAAAATAAGACATTTCATATAAGAAACACGAGATTCTTTTTACATTCTTATACTAATTTTATCAGGAAAGTTTTTTTCTTACTGATGTGTCATGCGTTATCTTTGAATATATTTAGTGAATTCAAAATTACTTGCGATAAAATAGAGTATAATTTTGTGTTTATTAAAAAACCTGACTAGAATAACGATAGATTATATACTTTTAGATAAAAGAGTATAAAAAGATATTTCAAGGAGCGTAACTTTAATTGTATTTTCAAGAAAATTTTGCATGCTTGTCAGTTTATCGTAATTGCTTTAATAGGAATTGACATGATAATTTT
The DNA here is from genome assembly GCA_963932465.1 of Maratus speciosus. Classification (NCBI taxonomy): domain Eukaryota; kingdom Metazoa; phylum Arthropoda; class Arachnida; order Araneae; family Salticidae; genus Maratus; species Maratus speciosus. The sequence continues at coordinate 437,472,573 of OZ010793.1, forward strand.
CAGACTTTTAATGAGAAAAGAAAGATTTACTTTAGCTGCACAGAGCTCTGTATGAACGTTTAAATTCGGAATCTTTATATTCAGGAGGAACTTTTTCAGATTTCTTTTTATTGGTTCACTAAATGATAAAAAATTATATCAATGTTTCAATAGGTGCTAATCTTCTTTAAAATAGTTCCTGGAAATGTCAAAGCGTACCCATTCTTACCAAAACATAAAAATAAAATGTTAAAAGACACGTATTCTTCAAAGTTCCCTGTCTTCTTCTGTTATTCTTTCGAAGAATTTACATGACTGAATAAAATACCTTATTACAGAGACAAGTCTTAAAAAAAAGACCTGCTTGGAGTACAAAACTGTGTGAAATGTATTTGAATAATTTTTTTTATTCGTCTCAGTCAGATTTATAAGTTAGGATAGTTTTCCTTTTTAAAATATTTTCAACAATTGCAGAAATTATATAGTGATTATTTTTTTTTTTTTGTGTGAAATGGGACTCCTGTCATCTAAACTGAAGTAAGAAAGGTTCAACACTGAATCTGAAGTTTTTCACCGAGTACTTATCTATATTACAGAGGACAAACATATCTGTGCGTAACGCTGACGTCATTTTGCGAATGGCAACGCTTCACGATCAAATTTCGGTTTTGCAATTTTTGCTAATTCATTTTTTAAAATCTTCTAATCATCGTACCTTTTCAATTTTTTACGCCGTTGTATAGGCAAAAAATTCTAATTTCAATTTGTTTGAAAACTGTATCTCAGTTTACTGATTAACAATGGTTTTAAAAATAATTTTCAAGCATAAAATATTTTTAAATTTATCTCTATCGCGTGGAGCTCGATTATGAAAGATTAACCCGTTTGTTTTTAAAACAATGTAAAGAGTTCAGCATTTTCTTACGACTAATATTCCATAAAAAAATTAAATCTAACTTTGTAAATAAATAAATATAATAATGTAAATAAAAAGCAAATTTAACATATAAATATCTGAACTACGCGATTAAAGCACTGAAATGATCAGAATCAAAAAGGCTAGGGTAAGTAGCAAAATATTGAGCTAATAACTCTTAGCATGCGGCTAATACGAAAATATCGCTTTTGATAATTTTCAAAATTTTATTTGATAACATAATTGACATAATAAAAGAGCTGGACATTTACATCAATGAAAAGTTACATATAATCCTGAAAATAAACATCACAAGTTTATTAAACGGTGTATAAACTGTTGCAAAGTCTAAAAAGTAGGAAAGTTTTTTCCAATGTAAAAAACTTTTACATTGGAACTACGAAAAGAAAATTTCGTTTCGAAGAACATAAAAGAGATATTTTGCAATATCATCAGACAACAGCACTTGCTAGATTTTAATTTCAACAACCCTCATAGTTCCATAGACTTTAGTAATGCTAAGATAATAATTCCGTTTAATACTGCTTTAGATGGCCTTCAGAAAGAATCAATAGAAATTATGGTAATAAAAGAGGAAGTTTGTAGCGATAACATCTCATTTAATATCCCTAAACTTTGGATGCACATGTTAAAATAATCTTTTGCAACTCATTTTCTTCATCTCGTATTTTTCAACGTCAAGTATGCACTGCAGTTTTTGATTTTAGAAAAGTTTGTCTCTTTCATTTTCAGTTTTGCATTTGTTTGCATCGCCTTACAGTAGATGTAGCTACTGCATGCCGCATTGTTCATTCGATTTTCTTTCATTCATTTTTCACCTGATAGAGGGCGCCATTCTTTAAATCATTTGAAATTTTATTTTATTTTTTGTCTGATAGGTGGCGCCATTCCATGTTTTCTAGCTTGTAATTGGTTTAAGCGTTTTTTGACTGGATATATAACGAACCTTTTAGATTCAAGACGGTTTTGCTCCGTTTTTAGAAGACATTACGACAACGTTTTCCTGATGAAGGTCACAGATGATGACCGAAACGTTGAATTTCTTAACTGTATTTTAATGTTTGTATAGTTTTTAGACTTTGCAACAGTTTATACACCATTTAGTAAACAAGTGATGTTTATTTTCACGTTTATATATAATTGACACTTTTTTCTATAAAAATGATTTATTGGTCTTATTGGGCAATCTAAAAAGTATATTGCATGTAAAAAATTTATTAATTTTCAAAAAGAAATGGTTTTTATCTATACTCTGTAATCCGGGAAGCCCGGGTTTAATCCCCTAGTAATTTTAATAGCAGGTTTAAAAAAGTTATAAACATTCTTATGTATTATATTTGAAAATAATATCGAAATGAAAAATCCTCAAGAATAAAGAAAACGACATGATGTAAGGAGCAAATTTGCAAGATTAAAATAAATCTATATATTAAAATAACTTAAATTCATCAAACTAAGACATCACATGCTAAAAGTGATAAAATACATTTAAAAGGCATATAAATACCTTTATTTGGATCTACACGTTTTATTGCTCAGATGATGACATTCTCAAGTTATCACGTTATCCACTTTGCAATATTTTCCTCCTTTTTTTTAGATAGATTGAAATATAAACTCAATAAATTCAATATGTCACTTATTACAAAACTTTCCATAAAACTGAAAAAACTTTCTAAGGAAATAGATCCAATAGAACCAAAACGATTATCAGGGGTATATGAAATACATCTTACCAAAGAAGTAATTTCAATGTACAAAATTCCAAGTTATCCTCTTCACAATGCTTTCCTGGTTTCTTCGAAAGAATATACACTTAATAAAAATTAATAACTTGAAATATACACTTAATAAAAACAATATCTCCATTATTGCAAAACCTTCCGGAAAACAACAACAACAACAACAACAACAACAACAAAAAAAAAAAAACGTAGCATGTTAGAAAATAGACCCAATAGAAGCAAATCAATTATCAGTGGTATACAAAATACCTCTCACCAAAGAAGACGAAAAAGTGCAATTTTATATGTTGGAATAACAACCAGAAAGCTTAAAACTAGGATCAAAGAACATGTAGCAGATGTCAAATACAATACGAGAACTACAGCCTTTGCCAGGCTATATAACAAAGAATCTTTGTAGATTGATTTAAAAAAGTAGTAGAATAATTTATCTATCAAGGTTTTATTTCCCATCCATTATCCGAAAATCAATAGAGGTAGATTTTTTTACTCAATGAGAAAGTTTTCAATGATTCAGCCTCCATAGAGTTACCTAAAATTTGGATAGAGATGCAATGCAGAATAGGAAACAATAGCATAAAATAATTTACGTTTACAAAGGTGAATTTATTTTTATTTTTATTATTGCAATTTTTTTCATTATACGAGCTCATGTGATCTCGTAATTTTTATTTACCAGTTTCAGTTTAAAGTTTTTTGCGAAAATATTTGTATCAATATTGCTCTTGAGAATGTTGCCGCCTGGTCGATGAAACATGCAGATCAGAATAATGGTATTTAGGGGAGAGTAAGGTAATGATGCTCAATTCCGCTTACTCAAATATCTCTAAAAAGAATAGAATTGAAAACGTGCGATCGGTACCGGCACCTAGTGAACTTCACCGTAAATTCCCACTAAGGATATAGTGACCATCGGGAGGAAAGTGTTTTGTTGTCCTACCATTATTAGTTTGCATTTGTTTTATTATAAAATTCTATAACATCTAACTTGGAGTTAAGTGTATACTCTTATTTTCAAATGTTAATTTACTCATTATATCTCCAAAATATATGCATTTAGCTGTACGATCATGTTTTTATTTATTTTTGTGGTACGTTGATACGCCAACTATAATGCATTAAAGCCAACATGACGATGAAGGGTAATGGCGCTCACGTAGAATTTCAGGAGCAGTGTTGCCAGTGGGCTACTTTTTTTTAAAAATTCAAATTTCTTGATTGATACCGCTTTTTTGAAATGGTAAAATTCCCCTTGTTTTCGCCTTAATTAATAATTTTACGGTTACGGCGAATTTTACGATTTCAAAAAAGTGGTGACAATAAAAAAAACTTGAATAATAAAAAAAAAAAAGTAGACCACTGGCAACACTGTTCAGAAGTGCTACAGGATGAAAACAACGAACAAATGCCTAGCTCTTGAAATCAAGCGCATAAAGATCAGTGTCTGTAGAGGATGTTGGACCTACATGCATTCCTGGCCCTTGAAATGAAACACAAATACCAGTGTCTGCACCAAAGATTTCGCCTATTTCTGGATCTTCGAACAATACAAAATGACAGCACTTCGCCCCTCTCTCCCCCCCCAAAAAAAAATAATAATAAAAATAAAAACACACTCGGAAATTTTAACAGCTTCTCCATTAAAAAAATTGAAGGATTAAAAACAGTGAAAATCTGAGAAATCACAATTAAAAATTACACAGAAAAATGCTTCGAAGAAGTCAAATGTCAAACTTTCAAATTGTGTTTAATTGTTAGTTGCTGTCTATAAACACTGTTTTGATAAGGCCTATGGTCAGAGTTACTGTAAAGCTAGAGATCTTACCTACACAACTTCCAGGGTGTGTAATATTTAAACTGAGCTTCTAACTGTAAAATAGTCAATGAAACATCGTCTTCATTTTGAAAAACCTATCCAATGATATGCCACTCAATATGGTTGGTAAAAAAATTTTTCGTCTCTACTGCCATTTTGTAGTTTACGGGCGCCATTTTGAATTTATAAAAACAAAACCTAGCCTATTACCATCGGACGGTTAAGACGAATCGATAGAGACCTCATTTGTTAAAATCCATCCAGCCGTTGGGATGTTTCGAGGGTATAAAAAAATCCACATAAACAGATTCGCGTGAAACACATAACCCTTCTTGGCAGTCGGGTAATAATGTAAAATTTCATGTTTATTAAGCAACTTGAATACAACAATAAAACGCATTCTCTTTTGGATAAAGGATAATTTAAGTAAAAGTGGTTTAAGTAAATTAAGAAAATAAGAAAAACTGTTAACACACTGTATAAATATATGCCATTCTTTTTTTACGGAAATATGTCGCTAATTATACTTTCAAGAAAATTTTGCATGGCTGTTAATTTATAGTGTTTGTTTTAATATGAATTGTCGTAATAATTTTCTAGCTTTTAACGAGAAAAGAAAAATTCTGCCTAGCAAGCTAAATGAATGCTTAAATTCGTAATCTTTATATTCAGGAGCAGTTTTTTTAATTTTCTTTTTTCTTAGTTCAGTAACTGTAAAAATTTTGTCGCACTGTATAAACATATTCCCTTCTTTATTTTAATAATTCCCTGAAAATATAAAAATGTAAATTTCCTTTTCAACATACACACACTTATTGATTCGTCACTTCCGACTCGCAATCTTATCCCTATGTGGCGCAAAATGACAAATATAACATTTCTGTGTCACATTTAACTTAATTTTTACTTTCTTCTATCTTCAGTAGAAGAAAATATTGCAATCGAGATTTTTTTTTTCGACTACAGGCTTTCGACGGATTTACACGTTTTAGGGGTCAGAGATCCCAAAAAACATGTTTATAGAAAATGTCTGTCTGTCCGTGTGTCGCCATTGTACCATAAAAAAGTGTATGAAGTTATGTATAGAATTGAAACAATTTTTTTTTAAAGTTTTTGGCTGTGGCAAGCAGGTCCTCTCTAAGTTTGGAAGAAATCCGTCGGCAGGGGACGCTGTAATAGCGATTTTTGTGCATTTTGAATATTGTACCATTGAAAAGTGTAGGAATTTATGCATAGAATTGAGCCAAATTTCTTGTGTATGTTTTTGCCCATGGCAAGACGGTCCTCCCTGAATTTGGAAAAAATATGCTGGTAGGAGGCGCTGTAATAGCGATTTTTCTGCATTTGTAATATTGTAACATCGAAAAGTGTGTAAAGTTATGCATAGAATTGGACCAAATTTTTGACATTTGAAATACATTAAAATACTTGAGATAGAAGAAAGTTTTGGGATTAGCACATCCAACTAGTTTCATTCGTTGAGGAAAAAGGAAACATTTCAAGTATTTTCTGTTAGAGTCATGGGTTTGTAACTCACACACAAACAGTTTTAAAAGCCCCATGTTTATAAATCGCCTTTTCTTCTTCTTTTTTTTTTTTCATTTGAAAAATTTACATGATTAAATAAAATACGTTATTGCAGTGAAAGGTCTTTTTAAATATAAAGAAGGAAAGGAATTGAAAAAAAATCTAATTTTTGCACAAAGAAGTAATTTTTGTATTTAATTTCTATTTAATTAAATCTGTTGCCTATATGATAGGGAAAAAAAGGTGAGCTGCTGAACTTAATTCATGGTGATACATGCAACTTTTTATCAACATTTCTCTTCATTGCAACCTGTGAATAGCTGTAAGCCGTATGATTTTTCAAGTGTGTTGTTGTAATTTTTGGACCTGGGAGTGCAAGAAATTATTTATCTGTAGTACGTTATTTCAACGCGCGCTGATATATTTTAAAAATTCCTCTCACAACGTAAAAATTCATACGAAATATAGGCTGTTTACAGTAGACAATTTACTGGTAACATAGTTGAAACAATTTAAATTAATATTTCACTTGCTTGGACATTGTTCACTCGGTTGGTTTACGCTTAGTTAGCAAAGTGATAATCTACGTCTTTAATATTCAGTAATTTCAAACGTAATTTCACAGCTGAAAAGTAGCTGAAAAATTAATTAAAATTGTATGTTCACCGATGCTGGGTTCATTTGCGTCTCATGTTATGCCTCAAGATTGTGTGCTCATGAAGACTTTTCCATCCTGTAGCTGTGGTAGCAGTCTTACTGACTTATGTGAGTGAGATATTCCAAGCTGGGCATCGTCCTCGGGGTTTAGTGGTAGAGCACTGGAGCGTTATTCCAGTGGCCCGGGTTTGATTCCCGGCTTGGACATTGTTCACTCTGTTGGTTTACGCTTAGTTAGCAAAGTGATAATTCACGTCTTTAATATTCAGTAATTTCACTGCTAAAAAGTAGTTGAAAAATTAATTAAAATTGTACATTCACCGATGCTGAGTTCATTTGCGTCTCATGTTATGCCTCAAGATTGTGTGCTCATGAAGACTTTCCATCCTGTAGCTGCGGTAGCAGTCTTACTGACTTATGTGAGTGAGAGATTCCAAGCTGGGCATCGCCCTCAAGGGTTAGTGGTAGAGCACCGGAGCGTTATTCCAGGGACCCGGATTCGATTCCCGGATTGGACATTGTTAACTCTGTTAGTTTACGCTTAATTAGCAAAGTGATAATTCACGTCTTTAATATTTAGTTGAAACAAGTATGGTGGCGATGGGGCAAGATGGAGCAGCTGTGTTAAACTCAGAGGATGTTTCATATGACGACGCCGATGCTGTTGTAATTTTTGGACCTCACAAGTGCAAGGAATTACTCATCTGTAGTATATTATTTCAATGACTCAAAAGATGTTTTCAAAATAAATATCAAAACATAAAACTCATATTAAATATAAGCTGTTTACAATGAATGATATACTGATAATCTAATTCAAACAAATACGGCGACGAAGAGGGAAGATGGCGAGGATGACCACAGAGGATGGTACTTATGATGACACTGATGCTGACAATAATATGGAAGATTATGATAATAAGGACTGCATTGTCGATTATAAAAAGAGCAAGGATAAACTATGGCCGAAGTTCCATAATATTGCAAATATTGTTATAATAGGGCAAATATTGTTTCACATGCTGATGTTTTGGTTAGGATGTAGATGAAGCCAGGTACAGACTTTGGCGATTTGATTTTTCCTTTTAAAGTTACGGTTTAAGAATCTGTTTTGAATAAATTATGGATGTGAGATGTGTTGTAAAATGTTTTGAATAAAGTTTCATATGTACTTTGATAATTGTTATCTATTTGTCACCTTTACCACTCCAATCCGTCCCACTTCCTCCTTTCCTATGGAATTCAAGGTGACGAATAAGACTTTCCTCTGGCAATTTTTTTTCATCTGTTGAGTGCAAATGAAAACATTTCAAATATTTTCTGTTGGAGACATGGCTTCGCAAAAAGTGTTCATATCATTTTAAGCTGTTTAATTCACTTATTGACTTGAAGGAAAATCTTGGAGGCTTAAGCTCGACATCTTACGTCTTAGCTTCCCTAGGCAAAATTGTGAGATAAGCTATAATGGAGAAGTGGAGATCATAAATTCACTGTTAACAACTGCAGCGCTGCATGTCACATTCGAAGTGCATATTTTTTTCTTTTATACTTTGCTGCGATGTCTAGATACATCTTTCAAATATTTTCTAATAGGATTCAGATAAGAATGGGTAAAGAACCAAGAATAGACTGTTGATGCATATGCTGTCAACAAATATATCAGAGTAAAACTTTGATATCGAATTAGTTGGTTTGTACCACACAATTTCTCTTCATACGTATCATTGAATTATTGGAATGCCATCTCTTTAATATTAATTGTTGTTTATTTCCATCTGTGTGACAGATGACTACTTATTTTTAACCAAATTTAACTCACGTTACTAATTTATGAATCGTTATGAATCCCGAACAATATCAATGCATCATGTCTGTCCAACGCAGCGCGTTGGAATTTTTTTTTTTTTGGTACTTCTTCAAATGGTTCTTTTTAATAGCTTTTTACAAAAATAAAAATAGTTTTTAAGGGACATTTTCTGTAAAATTAAGAATATTTAAATTTTTCTTTGTTTGCGGTTCCCCCCCTACCTACAAAAAGTTTGGAGAATGGTTTTCTTTCATAAAAGGCTAATTTTAAATTTGCTATAATTTATATTTTTTGTAAAAAACATTTTTACATGGAGTTTTTGAAGTGTAGGGCTTTATGGCTACCACTACGATATATATGTGGATCGTATAAAACATATATGTATCACTACAACTTGTATTGTCAGATTATATTGCTGCATATAAGTAGTCATCTGGATAATGGGGGTGTTAATTGTTTGACAACAGCAGAGAAGCGTCCTTTCTTGCCTAAAGGTTGGTCAGCCCTGTTGTATATTAACTGTAACCTGTTTTAAAATTTATTTCTTTTAACGGAAGCTAATGCAAGATAGTTTTTTTTTTAAGTATATACTTTCATAATATTTGAGATTGCATCTGAAACTGTGAATGAACTTTATTTATTTTTATTGTTTAATGCAATAAAGGTTTTAGTTTCGAGATTTTATCTTATCCAAAGACGAGACTTTATCTTATCTAGATCTTTATCTAAAATCTAATTTCTTTGATATTAAAAGGGACATTTCATAGAAAAACAGGAGATTCTTTACACATTCTTATCTTAATCCAATCAGAAAACATTTCTGAAATATGCATAAAGACATCTATGCCCCATGTGCGAAAGGAAATCAAATTACATGCGATAAAGTAATGTAAAAATTTATGTTTATTCAGAAACTTGAATGCAACAACAAAAGATATTTCCCTTTTAGATAAAAGATAATCTTTAAAAAAGGATTCGGAGGAACATAATTTTAATTGTACATTCAAGAAATTTTTCCTGCTTGTCAGTTTATCGTAATTGCTTTAATAGGAATTGACATAATAATTTTCTGACTTTTAACGAGAAAAGAAGATTCACTTTACTTACAAAGCTCGGTACATGAATGTTTAAATTTGTAGAACTTTATATTCAGGATGAACTTCTTCCATTTTCTCTTTTTCTTTTTTGGTTCAATAAATGCTTAAAATTCGTCTCGAAGTTTAAATAAGCGCTATTCTTTTTTTAACGATTTCCTGAAAATGTCAAAGTGTATCTTTTCTTTTCAAAACATAAAAATAAAGTTTCAAAAGTCACATGTTCTTCAAATCCCCAATTCTTCTGCTTTTTTATTTTTCAGAATTTACACGACTGAATAAAATATGTTATTACAGAGAAACATCTTTAAAAAACGGAAAAGAAAACGAAAACTAAACCTGTTTACAGAGCAAATATGTGTGAAATATATTTCAATAAATTTTGTCATATATATCACACATAAATGTATGAGATAAGATATATCACCTAAAAAATTTCAAACAATCGCAAAAATGATACATAGTCTTTTACATTCTTTCAAAAGAATTATACATTGTATCTTAAACTAAAACAAAAATGAATTCAATGCGACATATAAAGTTATAAATTATCCATTTTTAATAACAGCATTGACGGTAAGTACGAGGTGTATTTTTTATGTAAGTTGTCTTTTATTTAGAAAAATATTAAAATAACAAATAATGTTCAAGATAAAGAAAAGTACAGGTTGTATAACGGAACAAAAACTACAGAAAACTTTTTTCTTGTAGCTCACGCAAACACACATGGGAGTAAAAATAAAATAATACATATTGTAGGTAATACATGTATGGCAGGTCATCAAGTTTATTCAGAATATGTTTAATTTTGTTTTCGTTTTAGGGAACAGTGGACGTTCAAAACAGTTTTATTAATTTTTTATTCAATTGTACGAAAATTTTTCACAAACAATAATTCATACCCTTCTAAGTAAATAAATTAATTTTATTAAAAAATGTGTGTAATTATTTAAGTTGTTAATTAAAATATCTTAATTAATCGTTCTAACTAAAAATGCTCTATGCGCATTAATGGGTCCGGGACACATTTTAAAATAACTTTTATTTATTGAGTCAAAATTCTGAATTTTTTTGTGATAGTTGACCATAACAGGTGTAAATAAAAACATATGATAAAACTTCTCATAATTAAAAAAAATAAAATTTTAAATTTATTAAAAAAGTGGGGTAATTTAAAATCGTTATAACTCGAAATATTATTGAAGAATTTCAATTTTTTATTTATTTAAATAAACAAAAATATATAAGTTTTAATTTTGATTCAGCATTTTTAAAAATATTAATTAAAAAAATTAAAAATGTTTAAAGTAATAATAATAATAATAATAATAATGTAACTTAAAACAAAATTATATTTTCAAAAGTAAATATTTCGTCAAATTTACTGAAAAAAAACATTAAAATAAAACAATTCAGAAAGACATGTTCAAAGTTTGAACAATTTATCTCTAACGGTTTTTGACTTATAACAATTTAAATACGAGAAATGGTGAAAAAACCAATCATGAAGTAAAACGCATTTTCACAATAAGTCGTTTCCGTGAAAACCATTGATTAAAAGCTAGATATTGAAACCAAAGCAAAACGAAAAAATAATATTTCCTGTTCTAATTCAGGCAGAAGCATGATTTAAATGTCGTTGTAAGCAGAAAGAAAACAGAGAAATTTTTAAAGCAATAAAAGTTTTTCAGAAAATTTGAAGAATTTTGTTTCCCGGACCCCTTAAATTTGGCTTTAGGAACCTTGTGTTCTGTTTAGTAGCTTTATAATATTGCAAAATAGTTGATATGCGTTTTAAAATTATGTTAATATATTGAGAGGACGTAATAAAAAATTTCCACCATTTACACTTTTTCATGAAATTTCATGGGAAAAAGGTCTATAACTACCAAATTTGCCTTTTATGTACAGTAATGCTTGCGTATTATTAAAGTTTTGAAATATAGTCTATTGCAAAAAATAACACTTAATATTATAAGAATTGGATAAAAAAATAAGACGCATGGAACATTTTGAATATACTAACTCGACAAAAATTCTCATTAAAATACATACATACAAAAAAAACAACACAATTAATTGTACAAAAATTATTTTCAGGTGCTTACATATAATATAAATATATTTAAAATACATTAAAAATATCTTAAAATAAATACATTAGAAAACCAAGAATGCTTTCAGCCATTACAAGGCCGTCATCAGTGCGATTTAAATGTTATTATTTTCTTTGCGCTACTTCGAGAATTGTCCAGAAGAAAACATTATAATTCAAGGGTTGTACGCCAGATGAGATGCAAGATAAAGTTATTCAAATTTTCAATAAAACGAGCTTTCATCTATTATGCAGGAACTCTCTCCATACTCCATGGATATCGTGTGATAGTGCATCGTTACAAGCTGCATCTTTATTAGCAATTATTTCAATTGATTCTCTTGTAATTACCAGAAAGGCAGTATAAGAGAATCAATTGAAATAATTGCTAATAAAGATGCAGCTTGTAACGATGCACTATCATACGATATCCATGGAGTATCGAGAGATTTGCTACAACATAGATGAAAGTGTGTTTTGTTGAAAATTTGAATAACATTATCTGGCATCTCATCTGATGTACAACCTTTAAATTACAACAATTTTTTCTTCTGGACAATTCTCGAACAAGCGCAAAGAAAACAATAACATTTAAATCCCACTGATGACGGCCTTGTCATGCCTGAAAACGTTCTGGGTTTTTTTAAAATGCATTTTAAGATATTTTTAATGTATTTTAAATATCGTTATATTATATGTATGCACCCGAAAGTAATTTTTTGTACAATTAATTGAGCTTTTGTTATATGTATTTTCTTCAATTCCTACTATTAGCTCACGCTCTCCCTATATACATTTATATATTTATATATCTTGTTCAAATTTTCAATCGTTAATAAAATACTCGTTATTCATCCTATCAAGTTGAAATAAATTTTTTTAAACTTGTACTGGATGGCAACCGATGTTAATACAGTTTTTTCAAATATTAACTAATTAAATTTTAATTAATTAATTTTAGTTTTGCATGGGAAACAAAATGGCGGCCATTGGTTATTGAAGATCAGTGAAAGTATTTTCAATAAGGGGTTACCATAGGGGGGGACCCTGTTCTGTCGCCAAATACCGCCAAGTTTGTCGCCAACTTGGCGATATATCGCCAAATTTGGTGGTCAAAATGAGTCGCCAAAAGTGACGCCAACTTGGCGTTATCTCTAATATTTCGTCAAATTTCCATAGACTTCCATTATAAACCTACTTGCTTATAGAAACTCAACAAATTGAGATATTTTAATGCAACAAAAACTAATATTAGCTTAAGGGATTATATTAAATTTTTCTTTGATGACCTAAGTAGGAATTGACTTTAAAAACAAAATTTTTATATTACTTGTAATTATTTAACTCAAGGTGAATATAGCACTAGAATTTTGACTTTTATTTACTGAAAATTCTCACTACAAATTTCAAATGATTGTAACTTCGAAGGATTTATTGTAATTGCGCATTTTTTGCAAATGGTGTAGTTAAGATTGAAGTATACTAATAAATAAATAAAAAATATTTTTGAGTCGATTTTTGCCTAACTGAAGGTTCACGGTCCCTTTAAATGTATTCCAGATTATTCGAATATATGCTTTACTGGGAGTTGGATTAGATGAAACTGATTCTTAACAAGACGTCATGGTACTTTTGGTTCCACCGATCTGGCTCCCAGGAATTTCTTGCATTGTGACATTATATAGAACATGATACTTGAATACTCACTGAAAAATTTAGAAGAGTTATATTGACGGATACTCATAGATTGTGTTACAGCCACTGCAATATTACCGGTGAACGAAGTCGGGATTCCAAATATCGACTGCATATATGGCGATATGCTGATTGCAACCAAATCTTGATATCTTTCTGCATTTCTTACTATTAAAAAAAGTCATAAAGGTTTCATATACTTGCTGTGTATTTTGTTCGGTATTTTTAGTCTCAAATATACTACATATAAGTGAAAGAAATGTTTGATCAATTCAATTATCTTTGTAGCTACAAAAGCATGAAATGTTTGATGTATTCTAATGATAGCAGATTCTCTATTGCAATTCGACAGAATCGATTACTTCCTATGACGGTAGCACTATCGTTTATAGAACGCAAATGAAATAGGTATTCTTCAACCATTTCCTTTAAAGTTATTGTAGTCCAGTGAATTTACAAATTTCAATCGAATTAAGTTGTGCTTGTACATTTTAATAAAGATTAAAAAAACCCTAAACAAATACTCTTTTTTTTAAGTACAAGTACGAGAAGTTAGATATTTGAGATACTTATATATCAATGTTTCAGAAGGTAGTTTGATCTAGAGTACCATTATAAGACACTATACAATTAGCAAAATAAAAGAAACCGGTTTAGAAGATTTAGAACAGAACCAATCATGGCAATAAAGCGTGTCATTTCAAATTAGCATTTGAAAGATGTAGTTGTAATTTTTTTTTACAGATAAACTGCCCTAAGTGAGTATTACAGGGTGACACATAAATACTGTGACTTGATGAAAATGTCAATTTATTTTAATGTTTTTCCGATTTTTAAGATATGCTATTGTTTTATTCGTGTTCCTCGTCCTTTTTTGCTGTGTAATTGCTATTTCAATTGATATTAATTCACTGTTTTGAAGGAAAATTTATTGTGCAAAGAAGACCGACCAGCCATCATTCCCCACCACAAGAGGGGGATGCCAATTCCTGCGATCGCCAAATTGCACCGAGAACAAGTCCATCGAGCCTTCAAATGTTTTAAAGAGACCGGAGGGATCAATGACCGTCAACGAAGTGGAAGACCGCGAACAACAAGGACCTCAGTGCTGAGAAACATGGTCAAGAAGAAGATCCAGCGAAATCCACAAAGAAACATCCGAAAATTGGCCAAGGAACACAACGTCGACCGCGAAGCCATGCGAAGACATGTCAAGGAAGATCTGCAACTCATCCAGTACAAAATGCATTCTCACGGACCAAATGAAGGCGTCAAGTCTCAAGTGCAAGAAGGTGAAGTCCCTGTGCCGCGGCGATTCCCTGAATCGGATTTTCTTCATCGATAAGCAGATTTTTATGGTCCAACCTTTCCAGAACTCGCATATACAATGCGAGTTGCTACTCAATGGGGCTCCACGCATCGAGAAGATGAAAAACGGTTTTTTCCCGAAGTCTGTGATAGTGTGGCGGGGATTTCCGGATTCGAAAAGACAAAACTTGTCTTCGTCCCAAAAGGCGTCAAGATGAACGCAGAGACGTATCAGGAGGTAACTTTGGAAGGCACCGTGATCCTCTGGGACGAAAATAAAGCAAAGAACATCGGCTGGAGGTTTCAGAAGGACTGGCCGACTACCCACGGATCGAAGAACACGCTGGATGAGTCTGAGACCATTCTCTCGTGATTTTGGACGAAGCGCGTTTGGCCCTCAAACTCCCCTGACTTGAACACTATGGACTTTGGCTGTTTGGAGGATTCTGGAGCAAAAAGTCTGCGCAATTAAGAACAGGTCCCTGGATTTCTTAAAATGAGCTCTGAAAAAAGTCTGGTCCAAAATCACGCCAGAAACAGTCGCGGCCATCTTGAAGAATTTACAGAAGCATCTAGACGCCTGCATTACCACTGGAGGAAACCATTTCGAACTCCCTTTATTGTTTCTTGTACAAAATTTCCTTTTCTTTTGAATGATAAATATAACTAGTTGTTTTAATCGTTTAGTGAAAAATTATGGTCTTTTATTTGCGTCACAGTGTTTATGTATCACCCTCTATACAGTTTCGTAATGTTGCTAGGTTCTCATAGTTTAGATAAATTTTTAATTTGAGGACTCACGCAATGAGTATGATTAGGTCATTTATCTTAGACTACGCATGGAAATTAGACTGCATATGACAGTACTTTTGCCTAAGTCAGTTGTAATCAAACATTAGTTGTGTTTTCCAGCTGCATATGGCTAGATACCTAGATAGCATGAACATTAGCAGCAAGTTTGATTTTTTCAGATATTATTTTGCCGTAACAAATTTGAATTGAGAAATTCGCAACAAATCGCCCGCAAGGTATACCATCACCCACTTGCATAAGTAGTTTGCTGTGAAACTGATGGCAAGATTGTCTTTAATTCACGAAAGTAACAAAAGCGAAAAATCCCTCTGTTGAGAGAATAGACAATCAGGAGATACGCAGAAATTGCAGAAATTTTATTCGGTTGGCACCGCTTTTTTTAAACTCTATACTTATCAATTACCAAAAAAGGCTCGAATTAAAAAGTAAAAATATTACCCTAACTTGTTTATGGTGGTAAAAACGATGCATGTAAACAGCTAATGTGGCATGGAAAGGTCAAACAAGTAGTAGTAAGTAGTAACAAGTAGTACTTTGCAGTAAGTTTACAGTATTTTTGATTACTTGTTTGCGTTAGTTTGCAATAAATTTGATACAGCATGAATTTAATTTGCACGACAAATTAGCTGCAAGTTCAAAGTGTGGTGACTTCGGCGTTTGCGTTATCTTGCTGCAATTTGTAATGAACTTTCTGTACTTTTTTGTTGTAATGAACAATCTGTAATGAAGTCTTGTCATGCTGAGCTTGCTGCAACTTTGCAGGTTTTCAAAGAACTCTGCATATTTTTTGCAAACTAAAAATGCTATGTGGGTAAAAGCAATCCTTAACCCCTTGCTCTCTATCATGTACGCAGCTTACGTCATGTTATTTTAATAATTTCCAACAATGACGAACGGCCCATTCGTCCTGCAATAGATGTGAAAGTGTGTCTTTTACAGTTGTCGTTTTACTACAGACATAAATGAAAACTATTCGGTACGTGTGTAGAGCCGTGTAGGAACACTTTACTTATGTGTTCTGGTTGCATAGATTTTCTATGGGTTTGTAAGGAAAACCATTTTGATACCTATCGCCGAGAATAGAATATGAAACTATATTTCCATGAAAAGTTTTGTTTTGTATGCATTTGATGTAGCATTCGTATTTACTTTCTGCCACTATTTTGTATTAGTATTAGTTATGTTAATTTGCACACATTGATTACAATAGTTTAATTAAATATACTTAATTAATTGGATTTGATTAATTTTTTTCACAAACTCATTAACACATATGACATATAATTTTCTTGCTCTAATCATTTGGAATAGCTGAGAAAGTTTTTATTCAAAAAAGGGCCATCTGTCTGCCGCCTAGAAGAAACTACTACATTAGCTACAGCGTACTCATTTTTTTGAAAAAGATTTTGATTATATCTAAATTTAAAAAGTTCTGTTAAAGTAAATAATAGCTGGAATAAAACACTCATACTACAATATATACTAAAACACACATACACACATAAATAACGCCTGAATTCAACAGTTAAAGGTATATATAAATATTATACAGACATACAAACAATAAATACAATAAACCCAACTGTAGTGAAAAATTAGCGAGAGCCAGGAATCGAACCCGGGACCACAGCAGCAGTCTTGTATACTGTGATCCCGGGTTCGATTCCTGGCTCTGGCTAATTTTTCACTCCAGTTGGGTTTATTGTATTTATTGTTTGTATGCCTGTATAATAATTATATATACGTTTAAATAACAGCTGTTTATATATCCTATTATTCTAACAAAGCATTGTTGAAATAACAATGAATATAACAAAGAAAAAAATCTCTGCCGGCTCGGGCCTACAGGCGGAGGTAGATTTCGAAGTTAAGTACTAAATTCACCAACAAAACTTAAATCAACATTAGAGATAAACCCAGTTCTTTCACTAAGATTGGGCTCAATGTGTTAAAAGAATTAATATTTCCATAGTCGGGTTTTTATCATGTTTTAATACGTTTTTTCAAACTCACATGACGTTACATATTTGCCTGCTGAGGTCCATTTTATTTCCAATATGACGCGATATATATATATATATATATTTAATTCGTCAAACTATTTATTTCATTTTGAGTTTTCATGCGGAAATCTTGCTCTAGGAAACTTATGACGTAATATTAAATTTGTTTTCAATTCGTCAAACTATTTATTTAATTTATTTTTCACGTGAACTTGCAATAGAAAAGCAATTGTTGTGATGAGACTTTTATTGCTTTTTTTTTAATTGTTGGCAACTGCTATAACGAAAAATATTTATTTTTTCCTGTCATTGTTGTGTAAGAACTGGTCTTATCAGAATCATGTTAAGACGGTATTCAAAATTTTGAACCCTCCCCATTACCATTCCATTGGGCCGATTTTGCTCATTTTCAATCCCCGCCGAGATATTAGCCATCTCAAAGTTGTTGACGAGTTTGAAGACGATCCGTGCATAATTGCGACTTTTATCGTGCGGACAAAATTTAGTACATACATACATACATATATATATATATATATATAAACTTTTTAGATGGGGGTGGTTTTGGGTTCCTGGGGTCCTATAATGAAAAGTTATGAAGGAATTTTTCGAAAGTCGCACCATGGTAACGACTGCAACAGGTAGTATTTCTTACGAAATCTACCTAAAATATTTCTTACAAAATCTACCTAAAATATTTCTTACGAAATCTACCTAAAATATTTATGTAAGCATAGTCACATTTCTTTTTGCATAACTCATATTCGAAAAATTAATGTAAATTTAATAAGTTGCATATTCTGCCATAGCAAAAGGTAACTGGAACTTGTAATGATGGTAAAATAATTAAAAAATTAACTTGTCATGGAGTCAATGACTCCATTGACTCCATAGTCATTGACTCCATATGAATAAAGAGGAGGAGACATATAATGTAGTTTCTACCAGTTGCGATTGAAGAAACTGAAGAGGTTGTCTGTAGATGGCAGCAATTTTTTTTACACCGCATCAACAGTCTACGATCACCACAGGGGCAAACTACCACCAGTAAATTAGAATAGAAAATTTCACCTTATTTATGCGATTTAATGATGCAAAATTTCTCCCCCCAAATATGGTAAAAATTAACAAAGCACGACACGCCAAGTATCCAGGTTCGATTCCTGGTCTGGATATTTTTCGCTCTGTTAGAATAAACGTCAACTGTGATACTCCATCCTCGAATATGATTTAATCCAGTTGGAAAATTTATTCGTTTCTTCATTATGACCTAATACATGGTATACAGGGGGTTTCCGTGTTAAAACACACTTTCATCATGTAAATGCAATAGTTATAGCTCGGATGAATGAAACTAGTGCTGCAGTTCGCAGCCAAGTCCACAAATAAGAATGAATTATGTCAGCCAGTTATCGTCCGGATAGCCTAACAGGTAAGGCATTGGCACGGCACGCCAAGTATCCAGGTTCGATTCCTGGTCTGGACATTTTTCGCTCTGTTGGAATAAACGTCAACTGTGATACTCCATCCTCGAATATGGTAAAAATTTTCTATTCGTTTTTACTGGTGGAATTGGCACGGTATTATAATTATAATCTCTTTCACTGACACTAACAGGAGGTTGTTTATGTTGTCACAATATGGCGGAAACGCATGACATGGTGTACCACCGGGGCGAACTTTCCCCAGTAAAAATTAATATATACATTTGCCATAATTATGATTGAAATTCTACATGAATAAAGAATTTAAATAAAAATAAAATTTCTATTCAAATTTATTAGTGGAAGTTTACCATGGCTTTAATCAGCCCCTGCGAAAACGATTATAGTTGAAGTTTCCCTGCTTTAAGGATATGTCAATTCATCTTTATACATAGTTTCATGGTAAAGACTAGTTATGCGAAAAATTATCATAAAGCAAAATGATAGAAGCATGAATATTTCTAGATTCAAGAATCTGTAAAAAACATTTTGCAATTAACGTTTAATTATTTTGGGAAAAATCTTGATTAAAGCTGAAGTTGATAATTTGAGCAGTTATTTTTTCTTAATATATTTTAAGAACATTTTTTGTAATCGTTTTTCTTTCAAATTCTTTCGGAAAAATTTCAAATCTTTTAATTCTTTTTAATTCTAAGAGTTCCCTCTGCGCTATTCGATCTTTTTTTGTGGAAATTTCCTCTTTTTTCTGGAAAAAGTTTTAAAAGATCTCTTAAAAAGATTTCTACATTTTTATAGAAAGAAGTTTGAATGTATCGTAAGACTTTTACGCATTTTGAATAGTCGCTATATCTAAATATTACTATGGGGATCTTAAGCGGCTTTCGAAATATGTCGCTTGCATTTTTTAATGAAACAAAATGTGTTCAAGCATAGCATGTAATAATAATAATAAACATAACCCGACTTTCATTGCCTATTTTTTTTATTTCACTGTAGTTGGCGTATTTCTGAGAAATTTCTTTTGCGTAATAAAATGTTTAGTAAAAACCCTTTATTTTTCTCCACTTTTTCTTTTGCACCTGTTGCCAAATTATTTTTATTTTACGCATAGTTAGCGATCATATATTACATTTTTGATACGTCTTTGTAAAAAACTAATTATTTTGCAATCTAATAATAAATAATATGCTCTTTTGAACGGCCAGATATTTCTCCTTCTATTTAAAGGAATCTTCAAAGGGTTTTTTTTCGGCATTGAGAGGCAAAAAAGTACTACTACATACAGAAACTCATCATAATGCTATATAGAAAAGAAGTGCTGAGTATTATGGCAATCAATCCGTCTGATACTTAACAGCTGCGGAAATATAAATGTTCATATCTGTTATCTCGACAACGTGCAGAACATGCAGTATAATACATGCAGAAAAATAATCAAAAAACGAATTGTCAGCGTTTGTTTTAGTAACTAGAAATTGTATTTTTAAATAGCTTTAAAAAAATGTTTTTATTCAAATATAGAATGAACGCAGAAACAAATTCCCGAGGCATGGTCGGTCACGCCCGATCCGCTGAGGTACGTAATTGAAATCAGAGAATAAGTCCATTTTTAGCTCACAGGCTATCAAAGCCTGAGATCTGTTCCCGCCGGTTCTGTATGTATGTATATACGTATGTACGTAACGCGATAAATCTTGATAGAAATACCTGATTTGTTTCAAATTTTATTCTAGACTAGCTGTTTAACCCGTTCTACGGACGGGTGTTCATGAATTTAATTCTATAACAAAAATTAAAAATAAAAATCTGTACAACCAAATTAAAGTTTATGAATATAAAAATGTGTTATGTCCATTAAAAGTCAGTAATTACACAACCAATATGAAATATGTATGTACACAAAAAATCAGGTATGCATTAAAAAATAAATAAAAGTAAGTGTTTGCACAACCAAATTAAAGTTGGGAATATAAAAATCAGTTATAAAGTCAATATTTACTCAACCAAACAAACATTTGTAAGAAAAAATTAAACTTACATCGTGACTGCAAAAAAATGGAAAAAAATGTTTTAAAATGAAAAATCTTTGCACTGTTTTTCACGTCACCAATGAGGTAAATTGCGGGACACTCGTTTTTTTAGTGAGTATTTACTCTACCAAATTAAAGTTTAGGAAATCAGTTATAAACTTAATATTTACACAACCAAACAAAAATTTGTAAGAAAGAAGGAAATGTACATCGTCATTGCAAAAAAAACTTAAAAAAATTGAAAAAATTTCTTTTAAAATAAAAAAATCTTTGCATTGTTTTCCACGTCATCCATAAGGCAATGTGCAGTAGACTTGTTTTTGTTTGTTTGTTGTTTTTTATAATACAGCAAAATAGTTGCGACTTAAGATAAAACTTCAGGGAAGACAAAGTTTTGTGTAAATACCTTATCAGAAAGTGACAAAAGTTTCCCTTGTTTTGGTCCGTCCTTTACCCAAACACATACACAACCTCTAGAAGTTGCTCTTGATAAAGGCTACATACAACATCTCATGGGAAAAAACTGAATGGACCAATAGATTCCAACTTTTTTCAAACTTTGACACTGAGAGTTATTGATAGTAATAGCAAAGGGGATCCTAAGTGGAAATTGACGGCAAAAAAAGTCTACGTATCTACGTAAATCGGCGAAACTGGAAAGGTAAACTGGTATACGACGGTGTAAGCAGGATCATCGGTATGAAAACACGGGTGCTTCTCCTATGTCCTGTCAAAACTTCTGCATCTATAACATTTTGCGACAACCTTCTGACTATGAAACGTGTTCCGTTACAGAGACCAATGGACGGATTCATGTTCCTAAGCAACACAACAATAACGCCAATTTTAAGATTTAACTGATGCGGTGGCATTCCAGAAGGTGTTAAACTATTGATGAAATCCATCTGCAAATTGTTTTATTCTTCATCATCACAAAGTATTGTATAAGCACTAAAATAAATTTTGACTTCGCCAGGTAGTTTTCGTAAAACCTCCTCATTCAATCTCAAAGATTTCTCATTCTTGGGACACAAAATGGCTCTTTCCGAAAGATGATCAAGATCATCAAGATCAATTTCAGACGAACCAAAAATATCATCCACTATAGAATACTGCACTAAACATTCTGGAGGTATTTCAATAATATCTTCTCCGAGTTCATAATCATTAGTCAACCGACCATCCCCCAGGCGAATGAGCCATTTCACGAAATCAAGTTCCCCCGGCTCCGTTTGCATATTTGTAACCAAATTGAACTGCCGAAATGTTGGCCAGAGAGAAAAATTCTTAATATAACTTTCAAAAATGAGTGTTTTGTTTGCATGTATAACCACAGGTAAAATCTGCCTCCAGTCACCTCCAAGAATAAACGCTTTCCCAAAAATGGGACATCATTGCCATCCAAATCTCGCAGAAGTCTATCAACAGCATTCAAAGCATGAATAGGCGCCATGGTACATTCATCCCATATAATGAGCTTAGCCATTTTCAGTAATCTTCCTTCAGATGTATTTTGCTGAATTTTTGAAGCTGAATTATCCAATATGGGGACTGGTATTTTAAACTGAGAATGTGCAATTCTTCCAGCTTGCAACAGTATCGATGCGATGCCTGTCCATGCAACGGGAATAGCAGTATGTTCCATTCCTCTGACGTAATGCAGAAAAGTATTGAATAGGAACGTTTTTCCTGATCCTGCAAAAGCATTGACAAAGAAAACCTTAGCGACAGCAGCATAATCATTTTGAATACTTTCAATAACAGCATCAAAAATTATACGTTGTTCCAGATTTAGCATGTTTAACAATCGTTTCCCCTCTGCTCTTTCTTCTTGTAAACCATAGACATCGCATTCCACGGAGTTCTCCAGGTTTGAGGGTTCAGGTAATTTAAGGTTCTGAAGTGTCACGTTGTGTATGAGTAGATGATTGGCTATGCCTTGCAGGACTCTGTCTGTACTCTCCTGTAGCGGCAGATGGCGAGCAAAATCTTCTGAGAGTTCTGACTTAATCTGTTCCCATAATTGAATCGGTAAATTTGGATTGCCAAAGAGACATATGAACGAAAACAGTTTTCTCAGTTTGGGTGGAATTTCAAAACCACATGCTTCAGTTAAACAATGTTGCCATTCATCATCATATTCTAATAAATTTTTAGCACGGCATGCACCCTTGAATGTTTCATGGATAGTATTCTCATGCGTCCTTAACTCCTCGAAAGACATGGCACCGGGAACATGACAAAGCAGCATAAGAAGCATAATCGCTTAATATCCTTTGGGCTTACAGAATACATCCTGATACTATGAAGTCACCTAATGTAACACGCCTGTGCCACACATTGCCTTTATATACAAAGTGCTTTGCAATTTCTGTATAGAGATAGATGTTTGCTGAAGGATAAGAACTGTTAAGTAGAAACCAAGCAGTGATCATGGTATCTTTATTTCTTGCTCTTTCAAAAGCTTCACTTTTCTCCGTTTCCCTAAAACACACAGATTGCATGTCTTGTAGATGCACCGGCAATCTAATAATAACATGAGGCTTGTCCTGCATGGGCTTTTTAAGAAGTCGCCACATTGCGTCTGGTGCCGAAACATATCGTTCATTTTAGCGTGGCGTACGTAATAAGTATATCTCGAAAAATATTTTTCTACTATTATGCATTTTTTTAATGAAATTTAATTTATTATGTTGCTATGGCAGCAGACGTTATAAAATGATATCTTTGGAATAAGAGAATAAATATAATAAAAATTTTGTTGATGTTCGTGATAAAAAGTTTTCCTTATTTTTAATATAAGGTAATAATTCAGCGCAATTGAATAATCTCTAATTATTTGCATGCGAGGTAAAAGAACTATCGTAATACCCGCTACATCTTCTTACTATTGCAGCGTGGCCTACGTAATATGTATATCTCACATTGCAGTAAACATTTAGAACTGGTTTGAACTCGCGTGATTACGGATTAAACATAAAAAAGGAAAAAATTAGTCAAAAATATAAAATAAAATAGAAAAAAATCTATTTAAAATTTTCGAATTTTTTGCCCCAATCGTCCATGGGCCTCCTACCAGCAACCCGTGTCAAAATTTCATAGCCCTGCGCCCTTTGGTTTCCGAGTTTTTGTGGTTACAAACATACGCGCACAGATTTTATTAGTATAGATTCCTTCTCATAAGACGCTTCCCTGATTAGCTTTGGGAGTTCATTGGTTAACTATAAAGGGGGGGGGGACGGGGGGTTAATCTCCCCTTAACATAGATAAATTTGTTTTTCATGCAGAATTTTCAGATTTTCTTCTAATTTGGTGTATCGGTTAATTCTGATAAGGCGCTTCCCTGATTAGATTTGAAAGCTTATTGTTTAAGTCTAAAGGGGGGAACTGGAAGCTATATATACCTACACGTACATTTTATACATTACGCTATTGTACGTGGCACAGAAATCGCGATTATTTGTTAATTGTTTAATGGCAACGCCCAAAAGAAACGCATCTCATTGGTTGTTGAGCAGTATTTAATGCATCTCCATACCCATAAGGGGGGGTTACCATAGGCAGGATCCTGTTCTGCCGCCAATGGCCGCCAAGTTTGTCGCCAACTTGGCGATATCTCTAATATTTTGACGCATTCCTATAGACTTCCATTGTAAACCAATAGGGCTTACTTGCTTATATAAAATCAACAAATTGAGATATTTTAATGCAAAAAAAAAAATAGCTTAAGGGATTATATTAATTAAAATTAAGGGAGTCCAAGTAAATTAAATTATGAATAAAAGTAACATGATACATTGCTTAGCATGCTTTCCCAAACACAAATTTTAAGGGAGACCAAACTGGTCACCTGGCTAGTACGAATATAATATACAATTAGTGTGAATAGCCTGTTAGCTCAATGTCATCAGTTGAATTGGGTACTTATCTTTTTATTATATTCTTGATTTGACTGAGAGCCCGTCCGAGGACACCGTGGCGGTTCCTTTCTTTACGTAAGAAGACTTAAGTTGGGTTCCTGATGGGTGTAGGTCGCCGATGGAGCATCAAGTCCAGCCCTGGAGACCCCATCTCCGCGCAACGTGCACCTGGATAGTCTGTCGTTGGAGTATCATCATGCGGACATCCACTCTTATCCCACTCCGGGGCAAGGGTGATGGTTAGGGTAAGACCATACCCCTGCGTTGACGTGTAGTTAGATACTCTGGCAGCAGTTGAACGAACGGAGCACAGACGGCTAGAACGGGGTCCGGCCGGACTACTTTTTTTTGCTTTCATTTTCTATCCCCATAGCTCTCACATCCGGTAAAGTACTTGGCCCCGGTACGCACGATGCGGGGAGACTAATTTCCTAATTTTTTATTCTCTCCTATTTTTTACTAACATTTATGTTTGTACCGCTTATGTGTTTGTTTTGTTCCGTCCACTGACTGGAACATTAGAGGTATCCTTAATAGACCAGCAGGCAGCAGCACAGACAATCACCTCATCGAGTTCACTGCTGAAATTCTAGATTAGTTAAAACTCGATTATCATATTAAAACGCAATCGGTCTGCCCAGTCATACCTTAGTGGAAAAGACCAGAAAACCCGATTTTAGCGGTTGACTAGTAGGTTTATCATTGTGTTGCCCTGCACCCAAAGGTATGAAAACATGGAGGACTGGGAGCCGGAAAACGCAATGGTGAACCTACGAGTCAATGACTAAGATCGGACTTTCAGGTGTTTTCCAACAAGATATGACTTGACAGACCAATTGCATTTTAATATGGGATTGGAGTTTTAACTAATTCTAGAATTCCAGCCGTGAACTCGATAAGGTGTTTATCCTTGTGCCGCCTCCCTGTCTGTAAGGGATCATTGTTTCTGTTAGGCCGTAGAGTAACTTTGTGGTGGTCATCACTAGTCTCCAGGTGGTGGGATTCTCCTGTGCCGTCTCACGTTGGGGTTCGGTAATGTGATGGTTGCTGAAAACTGGACTTTTTCCGGCCTCTCGCCAATATGTTGAGTTGGGTTCTATGGTAGAGTTCGGAGTTCCTTAGGGGAGAGTAGTCGAATTTGGACCACTTCACTTATTTTCAGGTGTAACTCACTTAATTTTTGGAATATCTGCAAAAGATCATTACACAGAGTCAATCTGTTCATCTATTAACTAAATAAATATTTAGATAAATTTCTTTTTGAAAATCTTAAATTTTATTTTAATTTGAAAAATTTGTCAAAAGTGGTCCAAATTCAGCAACTGGTCGCCTACGTTAGACCCCACTCTCCTAAATTGGACCAAATAATATCAAGTTGTTTTAATGACTAGGGAATATAACTAAATTTATTAAAAGCAAAGTTTGCGATTAATGAAACAATCAAACAAAATAACAGCAATGAAATATAATGAAATCAAATATCTGAAAATAAGAGTAATTGTTTTAAATCAAAATGTATTCAAAATATAAATCAAAGTTATCAGTAATTAAGAATAGTAATTATGGAACTAATTGTCAGTTACTTGAATATCATGTAAGGCGTAATGCAAAGCTTATACATGAATTTTGTTTATTGTTTTTGTTTTCCAGCGCACACAACATGGAGCTGTATATAGCTAACTGAATACTGAATCATTTCTGGTATTTTATTTTTCTTACAAATTAGGCAAAACTAACCACCACTCTCTAGATTTTTCTTTTTAGATTCTGAATTATCAGACTTTTTTTGCAACAGAAGTTTTCTTTACATTATGATTGCAGTTCTTCTCTTCCATCATTTTCTTGCTAATTGCATTATGTCAATTTTTTAACTCGATGTTCCAATTGTTTTTGTGCTGTGAAAGCTTCCTTTTTGTCTTTTTTTTTCTTTTTCAAGGTTTAGTTTATATGGCGATGATGTTAACACAATAGTTTGTTGTCTCCCTCTGTACTTTCATTTAACTGAATTTAGCAAGGGAAATAATATTTCTAATGATTTTTTTTTTTTTGCTTTTGGGTAGGATTTGTAGCTGCAGCCTTATTGCAGGTCAATTTCTTCACAACTTACTATCTGCTTTTTGTTTCCTATATCTTTAACAGCTTTTTCTGTCACGAGTTTTTTTCTTCCAGACAGTTTGTCTACGTCTTTTTCAACATTTTCATCAAGGTTTTAGATTTTATGCGTTTTAATGGCAGAAAAGTATAATTCCACCCTCCAGAACTGTAAAAAGTCTTAAATCACAAATATCCTGCAGGACGAAAATGTTTGAATTCAACTCTGTAAATCAAATATGCCGTAGGAATAAAGAATTCAAAGAAAATAAATACAGTTACATACAAGATAAAAGATATTGCAAACAAAATTTATTGCATAGATATGTAAAAATATTTTTATGTTTATATAGGCTTAAACTGTATTAAAAAATTAATCCAGATATATATATATATATATATATATATATATATATATATATATATATATATAAAAAAAAAAAAAACTTGCAAGGAGATAGTAATCCATTATAAAATATAACAAAAAATTGTGTGCAAAGCGTAAACCGTCTTCGAAATTCATTACTTAATTTTCAAATTTATCATCGCATATTTGGTCCAATTTAAGCAACTTAAATTGGCCCAATTGCGGCAACTGCGTCATTAAAAAAAATTAATTTCAAGGCTTAGAACATAAACGAAATCAAACAAATCCGCGTGAAAAATATGCGCAATAAATAGATGAATTCTTATATGTATATGAAAACATAACAACTTACCTTAATTTTAAAATATTCATTTACGTTTAATAGGAAAAAATAGATCAAAACAGCTAACTTTAGGTTTTTAAAAATTGTCTGAAAACAGCACGTGGTTGGCGGCTGCTTCTTCTAATCATGAGTGATGTCATTCTGATGAGTAGGATTTCAGTGGTAGATGGAGTCTCTTCCTGTAATTAACGGCAGAATGGCAACGGTCCAATTAAAGCGGCGGTCCAAATATGGCTACTCTCTACTATAACGTATCGTGTGGTAACCAGCATCGACCTCATACCCTACTGCACAATTCTCCTTACAATGCTTAACTTGTTTTCTTCTAAAGTGCTGCCCACATCAGCTGCGCTTATATTAATATTCCGTAAATCTGTTGCACAATGTTAAATCATTTCTTGAATTACTTATTTTCCAAACGTATTATAAAATACTCCACTTCGTACACATACAAGAGATAAACTAATTCCGGAATAGTAGATTTAAATCTGAATTTACGAGACTTTATTAGAAAATATAATAACAAAGAAAATAATTTCTGGAGCAGTAATAGTAAATGATAATGATAATGAATGAAATCCTTTAAATTTGTTTCGCCAAGATACTAGTTCAGTAATACTTGTCTATCAAATTGAATGGGCTAGACCCACGAAGAGTTAAAATCCCTAAATATAAAATAAATTATTTCTACAAAAATATGCATTTTATGCATTATAAAATTTGTTCACAACATTACATTCTATTATTGCGAAAAACTTCCGCTTCAATTGAAATTATCAATTTTTATGAAAATCAAAATCTGTTTTCTTTTAATTAAAATGTATTTACATATTGAGATGGCATCATCTGAACATCATTAAAATTATCGGGTTATTTTAGAGTAAATTATATTTTTCTAAAATTTTCATCTGATTATTTTATTTTATATTTCAAATATAAAAGTTCAGTTTAAACACCTAAAAAATGTTTTTTTTTTTAAAGAAAGCTTATCAAAATACATTTTTTTTCATAATCGTTTTAAATTTGAGTGAGTTATTTTAAAACAATTTCTTTATATATAACCAGGGGTCTCAACCCGGCTATATAACTTCTGAATGTAATGCTGCTATATATATCCTTAAATTATTACAATTAAAATAAAATAACATTTATAATTTTTTTAAATATAAAATGTATATCAATGCTCAAAACTGAAAACGGTGAATACTCATTTTCGAGTCAAAATTACTTGAAAAACATATGCAGGTTCTTATTATCTTTTTATAGTATTTTTTCTTACAGTGAAGTGATCTAATCAAATAAACATGTTTTAAATCAGAATTTCTTAATTAAAAAAATACACATACCGGCACACACTAAAAAAAGTTACACATGATTAAATAAAATTCTTACTAGAAATGTTTTTTGATTGGAACATTTAGTATAAATATGATAATTTCCGATATCCGTCTACAAGATTAAGAAAAGAATATGTAAATATATATATATATATATATATATATATATATATATATATATATATATATATATATATATATATGGATTGAATGTTTTTAAAACTCAATTACTTGCAAATGGTGACAGATATTAAAAAAATTCTTGCAGGATGGTTTTTGTAAGCTGTTAGTAGTTTTTTTAACTGCGATTTTCAGTTATAGTTCCTAATAGCAGCGATAGATGGCACTGAAAGAAAAAAGTGCAGGTCAAAACCGAAATCACCTAGCATTTTTGCGAATGAACGAGGCTAAATATATGGAGTGGGTTCCTAAGATCAAGATTGCATTGACGAATGAAACCCACTGCATATATTCTACTTCCTTCCATCGACTCTGGCCTAGATTGACAGACTATTGCTTTCAGAACCATCTATAGCTGTTATTTCGAACTAAAACCTTCAATCACAGTAGAAAAAAAACTTCCGATATTTTACATAACCCTCCCTCATTTTTTTTAACCCTTTCAGGGGCAAAGTAATTATATTCGTAAAATTCTAAAATGAATGATTGACACCAGAATTTATAAACAAATTTATTCTACAATAAGTGAAAACTTTTATTCATACACTTAATGAAATTAAAATTTTTATTCCAAAATTCCGGTGTCAGTGTGGCATTTGGTAATTAGAACATGGTGTTGGCAAATGCCAACACTGCCCCTGAAAGGGTTAAATAGCTGTCACCATTTTCAAGTTATTGATTTTTAAAAACATTCAGTACATTTTAGGACACCCAGTATTATTATCTTTATATAACTATTTATGGGTGCTAGATCTGAATAAATATGTCCCCAAACATCTTAGGTACAATTCTTTACTTTGGTCTATCTTATAGTAGTATTTGCCTACTATGAAAGGATAAAGTTTTGCGTTGCATTTTTACTTTTCGAAGAATATATCTTATTAGTTAATTATTATTAGTAAAATTTTCTGTCAGTTAGTATAACCTGAAAGACTGAAAATACAAAAAGAAAAAAATAACACGATTCAAATAATTAGTAAATAATTACAAAACTTATTAGGTTATATCATGAGTAATTTCGTTTTCACAATCAAATCTTTGTTTCAATATTTCAACATAAAATAAACATATCACAAATCAAAACATAAATCATGGAATTAGATGGTTTCTTTCTGCCTGAAAGATGAACAATGACATTTTGATACCAATCTTTGGATTTGGAAGGAAAAACTTCTAGACAACCCCATTACATATCGTCAATGTTAGAGAAGCGCCTTCCCCGAAAAAAAATCATGCCATAGAACGGAACATGTGATAGTCCGAAGGAGCAAAGTCCGGACTAAACGGGGGCTTAGGTTCAATTCCTTCAAGCTCCTCTACTTTATTGCGAGCCATGCGGGACGCGTGTGGCCTTGCATGTCTTGTTGGTTGGAAATATCACTATCTCTGTTGTCCAATGCAGGGTATTTGCATTTTAAAGAAGCACACGCACTGTCCAGTTGTTCACAGTAAAATTTAGAGTTGAGCGATCGGCCATCTCGAAAAGTTTCAAAATTAATATTTTACTCAAAATTCCACCAGACGCTGATCATGCACTTCTTTCAAAATCGTCCTTGTTTTGCAACAGGTGGGATATGATTGGCTCACATCCAACCATTGTTTTCGATTATCTGGGTTTCGCAGATATACCCATTTCTCATCACATGTCACTAACGCGCTTGGAAAACCGCAAATCCTGTGGGTTTACTAGAAGGGTTTTGCACATTTCCACTCTGTGAAATGAGTTCATGAGGAACTTCTCTAGGGTTCTTGTACGTTTTCTGTAGTTTATGTAGAGCTCGGCATACAGTGTCGTTGGACGGTCCTAGCTCCTCTGAAAGTTTCCGTGTTCTGCTGGTTGGATTCACCTCCACTTTTTGGTTCAAATCTTCCAAATTAACAAGTGATCACCTTCCACTTCTGGGTTTTATTTCAAGAGCCATCTCCCTTAAAAAGTTCGAAAAAGCATTATGCTGTACGATCGCTGATCGTATCAACCCCTTCAACTTGCTGAATTTTACGAGTTCACCCATTACTTTATCACCCATTTTAAAACAATTTCTTAAGATGGATAATATTTCAATATTTGTATCAGCCATTATACAGGGTTTCTCAAAAGTTCGTTTACAAACTTAACTTGCTGGTCTGTCATATCATGATAAACAAGATTACATAGAAATTTGTGTTCGAAAATGCAAACTGCGACCGCTAGAGGGCGATGAGCGCAAGCTTACGGGAGAGTGGGGAGTGTGATCATTTTAGGTGAGAACGTTGCAGGGGAAGGATGAATCGGTTTAGTAACGCAGAGTTGGCCGATATGCATTACGTATATGGCGCCGCGGATAGAAATGCACGAGCCGTGGTACGGATGTACCTTGAGCCCTTCCCAAGCAGATGTTAGACAAGTCATGTTTTATTTGGACAATTGCATCGCAGATTGCGTGAAGCAGGAGCTTTCCAAGTACTTAGCCACATCGGTCGAGAACGCACTACAAGCACGCCTGTCGTAAAGGAAACCATGCTGCGGGAATTTGGCAGGAACCTGCAAACAGATCTCTGAGCAAGAAAACGCGTCTTGGATGTACATCGTTCCAGAATTATGTGCATATTGCATGAGCACACGCAACACCCCTACCACTTACAAAGAGTACAGGCATTGTGCGTTGACGATTATCTCCAACGCGTTGCATTCCCAAGCTGGTATTTGCAACAACGGTTCGCACTATCGGATTTTCCATCGTGGATTTTGTTTTCGGATGAATCCTGTTTTACACAGGACGGTGTCCTGAACCTGCACAACATGCACATATGGGCGCATGAAAACCCAAAGTCTACATGCCCCCATGCACGTGAACAACGTTTCGCCGTAAACGTTTTGGCTGGTATTATCTGTGATATGTTAATTGGCCCTTACCTACTACCTCAGCGCCTCGACGGGAATACCTATCGCATTTTCTTTGAAAGAGTATAGCCGGATTGGATGGGTGACGTTCCAGCCGCTACATGCCGAAACATCTGGTTTCAGTATGATGGAGCGCCTGCTCATTTTAGCTACACTGTGCGAGAATACCTCAATAGGACATATCCTAATCGCTGGATTAACAGAAGCGGATCAGTCGCATGGCCACCGCGATCTTCCGACCTGACTCCCTTGGATTTCTATCTGCGGGGACACACCAAGTCCATGGTGTACGACACACCCGTAATATCGGACATGGATCTCGTCGCCAGGATCGTGGAAGCGGCGGAACGTGTCCGTGACACACCTGCCCATTTTGAACGGGTCCGTGAATCCATGCGTCGACATTGTGAAGCATGCATTGCGGCGAATGGAAGGAATTTTGAACGCCTTCTGTAAATTAAACCACGTTTTTAATAAAAGTCATATTAATACCTCTTTTGATATCCTTTCTTTCTTCCCCTCCACACCTGCGCTCATCGTCCTCAAGCGGTCGCAGTTTGCATTTTCGAACACAAGTTCCTATGTAAATCTTGTTTCTCATGATATGACCGACCAGCATGTTAAGTTTTTAAACGACCTTTTGAGACACCCTGTATAATCGACAAATAAATAAAAGAATAGTTATTAGCGTAATACAATATGGAAGTCCTTAATAATAACATTTTGAATTGGGTATTAAATATTAGATAGTGCCATGTATAGCCTTTCATAGGCATTGAATAAACTGAAGTAATTTTGATACACCAATTGCATAGTGGTTGCTGTCTGTAAAAATAAAAAGCAATGCATTGCGTTTTCTATTTTTCGAAGAATGGATTTTATATAGTTAATTAAATTAGTATAATTTTCTGTCAATGAGTTTAACCTGAAAGTCACAAATCATAAAAGGAAAAATTAACACGATTTAAATAATTTTAAATTAATTAACTTATTATTATTATTAAGTATTATTAATAATAATGTGATAATAGCAAATATTTATTAATGAAACACATTTAAAATTAAAGGTAACACTAAAACAGTTAGAGAAAATACATTAAAAAAAGGAATTAGTACTTTTGGACATAGCCTTATTAACTTTTAAAAGTTTTTAATGATTAATTATTTTTAAAAATGAGAGTAACTTCTCACTTGAGAATATTCATATTTAAAATACCATACCTAATTATTACGTATTTTAAAATTAATTAAATCTACGGCGACAACAGAAGAAGCAGGCGGCACTCTATACTGCTAATCAGCTCATCATATATTTGAAGAAAAACTCTTGGTCCGGTTGGAGAGGGAAAATAACAATTTTTTCCGTCCTCTCCTGGAGAGTTCATTATCTTAAAGCTTCTCAGCAGAAATATTCGTCAAGTATTATTATTTTTTATTTTTCTTAATTTGAAATGTTTCGCTCAACAAATGAAAATTACCTACAAGTGTGAAACGAATATACGAGTGATCTTGTTTATAATTCCATGATTTATCCGTCTCTTATTATTAAAGTTATCGTATTACGGGGATTACTCTCCAACACTGGCAGGCTAGTAGCGCGTGCAGGCAAAATGCGTACTGCAATTGCAAGTAGAAAACTTAAAATATATTTTTTAGCCCTCGAAAACAAGCGATACTTCTCTTGCAACAATATTCAACTGTGTTTATTTAGAGAAGGGATTGTAAATAAATGATAATCGTTTTAGTGATACAGCCTTCTTGTAATATTTTTCAAAAACACTAGAAAAATCAAACAGTTTTCATATATATATATTTAATCTCAGTATAGTTCGGTCCCATCTAAGAACACTTAGTGTACAAGGCTGGTTTATTTTGAACTTGTCCTCATTATTGTCTGGCCGACCTGATTGAAAAATCTGGTAGACCTCCTCCTCTTGCTCCGAAACTCTTCTCTATCCGTAAAGACTAAATATACAGTTATAAAGCTGTCTAAAAGCTTTGTCTAAATCGATTCTTTACCGCTTGGGTGTCACCACTAAAAGCTATTGTTACAAAAAATAACATTGTCTATACATGATATTTCTATAGGAAAGTAATTAAAATCATAACAATTAAGAATTAATTACAAAACAATTACAGAAATTTTGTAAACATATAGTTTCATTAATACACACTAAGTAAAATAAAAAGATAATTTTGTTCATATTTTAAAATTAGGCTGAAATTTCAATTTTTTTAAATCAAAATATGTTGAGATAACGCTAATTCAGCGTTGATGTAGAAAGTGGATATTTTGGAGTGGATATTTTCAGCAATTATCACCATCATCATCATAAGCAAAAAAAAAAATATTTTCAATCAACTGTTGCATGTAGGTCTGCTCCATATGTTTCCATTGTTTTCTATCAAATTAATTGATCATTCAATTAATTCCAGACACTTTTCTGATTTCGTCGTTTCATCATAACTGAGGCCGTGTTCACAATCGTTTTACATCTCTGGTATACTAGGGTTGTTTGTACACCAACTACTGTCTCGGTCTCAGGACTCTTAAAGATTCAAATATTTCGATTTTTTCTTACTTTTTTTAAGATATTAAACTGCTATCTTTTCTGATCAAAGTGTCCTGCACATTTCCATTTTCACCGTTTAATTCTCTTGATGACAACAAAACTTTCATCTGATTTCTTATCAAGGTTATTTTTTTTTCTGTGTCTTGTAGTTATGCCTAGTATATGTCTATCCATACTTCGTTGTGTTGTTTGTAATCGTTGAATTATACGTTTTGTTAGCCTCAAGGTATCGTTCCATCAGTTAGTTCAGCAAAACACACATCTTAAGAGGACTTTTAAGAGTCCTGAGCTTCAAACTTTTCGATTTTTTTCTTTCTTTTTTTAAGATGTTAAACTGCTATCTTTTCTGATCAAAGTGTCCTGCACATTTCCATTTTCACCGTTTAATTCTCTTGATAACAACAAAATTTTCATCTGATTTCTTATCAAGGTTATTATTTTATTGTGTCTTGTAGTTATGCCTAGTATATGCCTATCCATACTTCGCTGTGTTGTTTGTAATCGTTGAATTATACGTTTTGTTAGTCTCTAGGTATCGTTACATCAGTTAGTGCAGCAAAACACACATGTTAAGGGGACTTTTAAGAGTCCTGAGCTTCAAAATTTTCGATTTTTTTCTTTCTATTTTTAAGAGGTTAAACTGCTATCTTTTCTGAACAAAGTGTCCTGTACATTTCCATTTTCACCGTTTAATTCTCTTGATGACAACAAAATTTTCATCTGATTTCTTATCAAGGTTATTATTTTTCTGTGTCTTGTAGTTATGCCTAGTATATGTCTATCCATACTTCGCTGTGTTGTTTGTAATCGTTGAATTATACGTTTTGTTAGTCTCTAGGTATCTGTTCATCATAACTGAGGTCGTGTTCACAATCGTTTTACATCTCTGGTATACTAGGGTTGTTTGTACACCAACTACTGTCTCGGTCTCAGGACTCTTAAAGATTCAAAAATTTCGGTTTTTTCTTTCTTTTTTTTAATATGTTAAACTGCTATCGTTTCTGAACAAAGTGACCTCATTTTCACCATTTAATTCTCTTGATGACAACAAAACTTTCATCTGATTTCTTATCAAGGTTATTATTTTTCTGTGTCTTGTAGTTATGCCTAGTATATGTCTATCCATACTTCGCTGTGTTGTTTGTAATCGTTGAATTATACGTTTTGTTAGCCTCAAGGTATCGTTCCATCAGTTAGTTCAGCAAAACACACATGTTAAGGGGAATTTTAAGAGTCCTGAGCTTCAAACTTTTCGATTTTTTTCTTTCTTTTTTTAAGATGTTAAACCGCTATCTTTTCTGATCAAAGTGTCCTGCACATTTCCATTTTCACCG
This sequence comes from Maratus speciosus, assembly GCA_963932465.1. Classification (NCBI taxonomy): domain Eukaryota; kingdom Metazoa; phylum Arthropoda; class Arachnida; order Araneae; family Salticidae; genus Maratus; species Maratus speciosus. The sequence continues at coordinate 437,508,550 of OZ010793.1, forward strand.
TTTAATTCTCTTGATGACAACAAAACTTTCGTCTGATTTCTTACCAGGGTTATTATTTTTCTGTGTCTTGTAGTTATGCCTAGTATATGTCTATCCATACTTCGCTGTGTTGTCTGTAATCGTTGAATGATACGTTTTGTTAGTCTCTAGGTATCGTTCCATCAGTTAGTACAGCAAAACACACATGTTAAGGGGACATTTAAGAGTCCTGAGCTTCAAAATTTTCGATTTTTTCTTTCTTTTTTTAAGACTAGGGGGCTCGCCCCCCTACGAGCTACGCTCGCCAACCCCCGTCCAGACACCGCAGACTCTAAATGCACGCTAATTTGATCGGCTTTAAAAAGATTTCGAAAGATTGAACTATAATTTAAAAAACAGTGGCGATCTACATATAAACGAATTTCTATTCATTTCTCTTTGAATGGGGAATTTTAACGCCAAATCCGCTGCGCTACTACTTGATTATCCTGTCGACCAATTTTGCCAAATTATATAAATCGCCAAACCACTCGCCAAATTATACAAATTGATATAATTTTTATTTTAAATAACGAAAGAACAAATAAATTCGTACAACATTAATAAAAACACAAACAAAACGTCGAAATAAAAATAACTTGATGACGTATACACGTGTAACAACATTTCAAAATAAGCTAATATAAAAGGAATTAAGTAAAGAGAGTCTTTGTCTCCTGGTATTTTTTAACAAAGCGAAAAGAAAGTTCTTTTAAATGAGACATTTTAAATTAATTCTCAAAATATCAAATAAATGTCTAGCGCAATTTCTAAATTTAAACTTTTTTGCAATATTATTTTGTGTTCATTTTATGTAATAACTATAATGTGACGTAAATATGACGTAATTTATCCTAAGACTTCTAACGCATGTTAATGAATTTATTATTTTACAATATCCTTTCTCTTTTAAAATTCACGTGTATACTTTTTATGACGTAATTTTTAATAAGTTCCTGCTTTTTATACGTAATTATTTAATTATAATTTGAAAGTTTTTTTCCTGTTTATAATAGTCACGTGTTAATAAATTTTTAATTTGAAGCAAACATTATTGCTTGCGCTTTTTATACAGTTGGCAACAGTTTAAATTAGTACAATTTTCTGAAATCTGTATAAAATATTTCTAGAAATGCTGAAAATTTGAATTTAAAATAGAAATAAAACCTGAAAAAATGAGTCAAAATAAAAAAATTAATGCAATCTGCACTCCGGCAAATTCTAACGCATAAAATGATCTAAAAATGATTACACTGCCATGTATAGTTTTTGCTGCTATAAAACTTTTTTAGTGGAACGATTTTGTCCAACTTTAGCATTAAATAACTCTTAAAATAATTCTTCGATTTGAAAACTGTCTGCATCAGCGTGTTTATAAACATTTCTGTATAAAACCACCGATTTTCATATTTTTGTATGCATCATTTTTGTTAATATTAACGAAGAAAGGCCTCCGGTCACAAAAAATCAAAACCGGCGGCGGCGGCGGTGACAGCGGTAGTTACTTTTTTTTAGAATAGAGAGATGTTAAACCGCTATCTTTTCTGATCAAAGTGTCCTGCACATTTCCATTTTCACCGTTTAATTATCTTGATGACAACAAAACATTCGTCTGATTTCTTATCAAGGTTATTATTTTTCTGTGTCTTGTAGTTATGCCTAGTATATGTCTATCCATACTTCGCTGTGTTGTTTGTAATCGTTGAATTATACGTTTTGTTAGTCTTTATGTATCGTTACATCAGTTAGTGCAGCAAAACACACATGTTAAGGGGACTTTTAAGAGTCCTGAGCTTCAAAATTTTCGATTTTTTTTCTTTCTTTTTTTAAGATGTTAAGCTGCTATCTTTTCTGAACAAATTGTCCTGCACATTTCTATTTTCACCGTTTAATTCTCTTGATGACAACAAAATTTTCATCTGATTTCTTATCAAGGTTATTATTTTTCTGTGTCTTGTAGTTATGCCTATTATATGTCTATCCATACTTCGCTGTGTTGTTTGTAATCGTTGAATTATACGTTTTGTTAGTCTCTATGTATCGTTCCATCAGTTAGTGCAGCAAAACACACATGTTAAGGGGACTTTTAAGAGCCCTGAGCTTCAAAATTTTCGATTTTTTTTTCTTTTTTTAAGACTAGGGGGCTCGGCCCCCTACGAGCTACGCTCGCCAACCCCCGCCCAGACGCCGCAGACTCTAAATGCACGCTAATTTGATCGGCTTTAAAAAGATTTCGAAAGATTGAATTATAATGTAAAAAGCAGTGGCGATCTCCCTATAAACGAATTTCTATTCATTTGTCTTTGATTGGGGAAATTTTAACGCCAAATCCGCTGCGGTACTGCTTGATTATCTCGTCGACCAATTTCGCCAAATTATATAAATCGCCAAACCACTCGCCAAATTATACAAATTGACATAATTTTTTATTTGAAATAACAATAGAACAAATAAATTCGTACAACATTAATAAAAATACAAATAAAACGTTGAATAAAAATAACTTGCTGACGTAGATACGTGTAACAACATTTCAAAATAAGCTAATATAAAAGGAATTAAGTAAACAGAGTCTTTGTCTCCTGGTATTTTTTAACAAAGCGAAAAGAAAGTTCTTTTAAATGAGACATTTTAAATTAATCGTTTTTAATCTGACGTAATTTTTACCAAGCTATTTTTTTCTCTTTTAAATATTCACGTGAAGATACTTTTGTTAGAAATGAAATATTATTTGCGCTTTCCTAACAAAAATAGTTGAAAAGATCCTCTCAAAATATTAAATAAATGTCTAGCGCAATTTCTAAATTTAAACTTTTTTGCAATATTGTTTTGTGTTCATTTTATGTAATAACTATAATGTGACGTAAATATGACGTAATTTCTCCTACGACTTCTAACGCATGTTAATGAACTTATTATTTTACAATATCCTTTCTCTTTTAAAATTCACGTGTGTACTTTTTATGACACTAGGGGGCTCGGCCCCCTACGAGCTACGCTCGCCAACCCCCGTCCAGACACCGCAGACTCTAAATGCACGCTAATTTGATCGGCTTTAAAAAGATTTCGAAAGATTGAATTATAATTTAAAAAACTGGCGATCTCCCTATAAACGAATTTCTATTCATTTCTCTTTGATTGGGGAATTTTAACGCCAAATCCGCTGCGGTACTAATTGATTATCCTGTCGACCAATTTCGCCAAATTATATAAATCGCCAAACCACTCGCCAAATTATACAAATTGATATAATTTTTATTTTAAATAACGAAAGAACAAATAAATTCGTACAACATTAATAAAAACACAAATAAAACGTCGAAATAAAAATAACTTGATGACGTATACACGTGTAACAACATTTCAAAATAAACTAATATAAAAGGAATTAAGTAAAGAGAGTCTTTGTCTCCTGGTATTTTTTAACAAAGCGAAAAGAAAGTTCTTTTAAATGAGACATTTTAAATTAATTCTCAAAATATCAAATAAATGTATAGCGCAATTTCTAAATTTAAACTTTTTTGCAATATTATTTTGTGTTCATTTTATGTAATAACTATAATGTGACGTAAAAATGACGTAATTTCTCCTAAGACTACTAACGCATGTTAATGAATTTATTATTTTACAATATCCTTTCTCTTTTAAAATTCACGTGTATACTTTTTATGACGTAATTTTTAATAAGTTCCTGCTTTTTATACGTAATTATTTAATTCTAATTTGAAAGTTTTTTTCCTGTTTATAACAGTCACGTGTAAATAAATTTTTAATTTGAAGCAAACATTATTGCTTGCGCTTTTTATACAGTTGGCAACAGTTTAAATTAGTACAATTTTCTGAAATCTGTAAAAAATATCTCTAGAAATGCTGATAAATTTGAATTTAAAATAGAAATAAAACCTGAAAAAATGAGTCAAAATAAAAAAATTAATGCAATCTGCACTCTGGCAAATTCTAACGCATAAAATGATCTAAAAATTATTACACTGCCATGTATAGTTTTTGCTGCTATAAAACTTTTTTAGTGGAACGATTTTGTCCAACTTTAGCATTAAATAACTCTTAAAATAATTCTTCGATTTGAAAACTCTCTGCATCAGCGTGTTTATCAAACATTTCTGTATAAAACCACCGATTTTCATATTTTTGTATGCATTATTTTTGTTAATATTAATGAAGAAAGGTCTCCGGTCACAAAAAAATCAAAACCGGCGGCGGCGGCGGTGACAGCGGTAGTTACTTTTTTTTAGAATAGAGAGATAATTTTTAATAAATTCCTGCTTTTTATACGTAATTATTTAATTTTAATTTGAAAGTTTTTTTCCTGTTTATAATAGTCACGTGTAAATAAATTTTTAATTTGAAGCAAATATTATTGCTTGCGCTTTTATACAGTTGGCAACAGTTTAAATTCGTACAATTTTCTGAAATCTGTAAAAAATATCTCTAGAAATGCTGAAAATTTGAATTTAAAATAGAAATAAAACCTGAAAAAATGAGTCAAAATAAAAAAATTAATGCAATCTGCACTCCGGCAAATTCTAACGCATAAAATGATCTAAAAATGATTACACTGCCATGTGTAGTTTTTGCTGCTATAAACCTTTTTTAGTGGAACGATTTTGTCCAACTTTAGCATTAAATATCTCTTAAAATAATTCTTCGATTTGAAAACTGTCTGCATCAGCATGTTTATCAAACATTTCTGTATAAATCCACCGATTTCCTATTTTTGTATGCATTATTTTTCTTAATATTAACGAAGAAAGACCTCCGGTCACAAAAAATTCAAAACCGGCGGCGGCGGCGGCGGCGGTGACAGCGGTAGTTACTTTTTTTTAGAATAGAGAGATGTTAAATTGCTATCTCTTCTGATCAAAGTGTCCTGCACATTTCCATTTTCACCGTTTAATTCTCTTGGTGACAACAAAATTTTCATCTGATTTCTTATCAAGGTTATTATTTTTCTGTGTCTTGTAGTTATGCCTGTATATATCTATCCATACTTCGCTGTGTTGTTTGTAATCGTTGAATTATACGTTTTGTTAGTCTCTATGTATCGTTCCATCAGTTAGTGCAGCAAAACACACACGTTAAGGGGACTTTTAAGAGTCCTGAGCTTCAAAATTTTCGATTTTTTTCTTTCTTTTTTTAAGTTGTTAAGCTGCTATCTTTTCTGAACAAATTGTCCTGCACATTTCTATTTTCACCGTTTAATTCTCTTGATGACAACAAAATTTTCATCTGATTTCTTATCAAGGTTATTATTTTTCTGTGTCTTGTAGTTATGCCTAGTATATGTCTGTCCATACTTCGCTGTGTTGTTTGTAATCGTTGAATTATACGTTTTGTTAGTCTCTATGTATCGTTCCATCAGTTAGTGCAGCAAAACACACATGTTAAGGGGACCTTTAAGAGCCCTGAGCTTCAAAATTTTCGATTTTTTTCTTTCTTTTTTTAAGACTAGGGGGCTCGGCCCCCTACGAGCTACGCTCGCCAACCCCCGTCCAGACACCGCAGACTCTAAATGCACGCTAATTTGACCGGCTTTAAAAAGATTTCGAGAGACTGAATTATAATTTAAAAAACAGTCGCGATCTCCCTATAAACGAATTTCTATTCATTTCTCTTTGATTGGGGAATTTTAACGCCAAATCCGCTGCTGTACTACTTGATTATCCTGTCTACCAATTTCGCCAAATTATATAAATCGTCAAATAACTCGCCAAATTATACAAATTGATATAATTTTTATTTTAAATAACGAAAGAACAAATAAATCCGTACAACATTAATAAAAACACAAATAAAACGTCGAAATAAAAATAACTTGATGACGTATACACGTGTAACAACATTTCAAAATAAGCTAATATAAAAGGAATTAAGTATAGAGAGTCTGTTTCTCTTGGTATTTTTTAACAAAGCGAAAAGAAAGTTCTTTTAAATGAGACATTTTAAATTAATTCTCAAAATATCAAATAAATGTCTAGCGCAATTTCTAAATTTAAACTTTTTTGCAATATTATTTTGTGTTCATTTTATGTAATAACTATAATGTGACGTAAATATGACGTAATTTCTCCTAAGACTTCTAACGCATGTTAATGAATTTATTATTTTACAATATCCTTTCCCTTTTAAAATTCACTTGTATACTTTTTATGACGTAATTTTTAATAAGTTCCTGCTTTTTATACGTAATTATTTAATTCTAATTTGAAAGTTTTTTTCCTGTTTATAATAGTCACGTGTAAATAAATTTTTAATTTGAAGCAAACATTATTGCTTGCGCTTTTTATACAGTTGGCAACAGTTTAAATTAGTACAATTTTCTGAAATCTGTAAAAAATATCTCAAGAAATGCTGAAAATTTGAATTTAAAATAGAAATAAAACCTGAAAAAATGAGTCAAAATAAAAAAAATTAATGCAATCTGCACTCCGGCAAATTCTAACGCATAAAATGATCTAAAAATGATTACACTGTCATGTATAGTTTTTGCTGCTATAAAACTTTTTTAGTGGAACGATTTTGTCCAACTTTAGCATTAAATAACTCTTAAAATAATTCTTCGATTTGAAAACTGTCTGCATCAGCGTGTTTATCAAACATTTCTGTATAAAACCACCGATTTTTATATTTTTGTATGCATTATTTTTGTTAATATTAGCGAAGAAAGGTCTCCGGTCACAAAAAAATCAAAACCGGCGGCGGCGGCGGCGGCGACAGCGGTAGTTACTTTTTTTTAGAATAGAGAGATGTTAAACTGCTATCTTTTCTGATCAAAGTGTCCTGCACATTTTCATTTTCACCGTTTAATTCTCTTGGTGACAACAAAATTTTAATCTGATTTCTTATCAAGGTTATTATTTTTCTGTGTCTTGTAGTTATGCCTAGTATATGTCTATCCATACTTCGCTGTGTTGTTTGTAATCGTTGAATTATACGTTTTGTTAATCTCTATGTATCGTTCCATCAGTTAGTGTAGCAAAACACACATGTTAAGGGACTTTTAAGAGTCCTGAGCTTCAAAATTTTCGATTTTTTTTTCTTTCTTTTTTTAAGATGTTAAGCTGCTATCTTTTCTGAACAAATTGTCCTGCACATTTCTATTTTCACCGTTTAATTCTCTTGATGACAACAAAATTTTCATCTGATTTCTTATCAAGGTTATTATTTTTCTGTGTCTTGTAGTTATTCCTCGTATATGTCTATCCATACTTCGCTGTGTTGTTTGTAATCGATGAAATATACGTTTTTTTAGTCTCTAGGTATCGTTCCATCAGTTAGTGCAGAAAAACACACATGTTAAGGGGACTTTTAAGAGTCCTGAGCTTCAAAATTTTCGATTTTTTCTTTCTTTTTTTAAGACTAGGGGGCTCTGCCCCCTACGAGCTACGCTCGTCAACGCCCGTTCAGACACCGCAGACTCTAAAAGTACGCTAATTTGATCGGCTTTAAAAAGATGTCGGAAGATTGAATTATAATTTAAAAAACAGTGGCGATTTCCCTATAAACGGATTTCAATTCATTTCTCTTTGTTTGGGGAATTTTAAGGCCAAATCCGTTACGGTACTACTTGATTATCCCTTCGACCAATTTCGCCAAATTATATAAATCGCCAAACCACTCGCCAAATTATACAGATTGACATAATTTTTATTTTTAATAACGAAAGAACAAATAAATTAGTGCAACATTAATAAAAATACAAATAAAACGTCGAAATAAAAATAACTTGATGACGTAGACAAGTTTAACTTGCTTAAAATCAAGTTAATGTGACATTTACGATCAACCATTATTGGCATTTAATTTTATAGTTTGGCGAATGATAGATTTTTGGTCGACGGGATAACTAAGTAGTACCAAAAATACATATGTCAATCGCTGTTTTCGTCTTTGATTAAGTAAAATAAGTTAAACATTTCAAAATAATCTAATATAAAAGGAATTAAGTAAGCAGAATCTTTGTCTCCCGGTATTTTTTAACAAAGCGAAATGAAAGTTCTTTTAAATAAGACATTTTAAATTAATCGTTTTTAATCTGACGTAATTTTGACCAAACTATTCTTTCTCTTTTTAATATTCACGTGAAAATACTTGTGTTAGAAATGAAATATTATTTGCGCTTTTCTAACAAAAATAGTTGAAAAGTATCCTCTCAAAATATCAAATTAATGTCTAGCGCAATTTCTAAATTTAAACCGTTTTGCAATATTATTTTGTGTTCATTTTATGTAATAACTCTAATGTGACGTAAATATGACGTAATTTCTGCTATTTAAGACTTCTAACGCATGTTAATAAATTTATAATTTTACAAATTCCTTTCTCTCTTAAAATTCACGTGTAATTATAGTTTTTATGACGTAATTTTTAATAAGTTCCTGCTTTTTGTACATAATTATTTAATTCTAATTCCAAATGTCTTTTTCTGTTTATAATAGTCACGTGTAAATAATTTTTTTATTTATTTCTACCCTATATATATAAAATCCTAATGAAACGTATTTATGAAACGGAAGTATGAAACGGAAGTATGAATCGACTGATTAAACAACTGATTATGTTTCACGGCGATTTCTCCTAAAATATGGAATACTTTGCAATGAAATTAACACCAAAAATCAATATTGATCAGCAGATTTCAAAACTGGTATTAGAATTTTAAAATTCGAATTAGTTGTCGATATATAATTTTTTTTTTCTAATTTTATATACATTTTTCTAATGATGGCAACTCAAATTTCAATCATAACAGATATTTTTTTTCGCATTTCAAAAAAGGTTATAATTTTAAACTAATTTGGCGACCAAGTTTGGCCTCCCTTAAATATATGCTAAGAACAATGCTTTTTTTTTTTTTTATCATTTTATTTAATAGAAAATTTTCATTAAGAAAAAAAAAAAAACATTTAAAATTAATGGCTTACACTTATTTTTTTTTTTTTTAAATGAAACGAAAAGAAAAATATTAGGCTCAGATGTCATATACGCACCGGCGTACCTAATTGGCGCCACAATGGCGTTATTTTACCTGACATGGTAACACGGCTGTTGTTGCTTATTCATCAATAAATGTTTATTTACATTTATTTTCTTTTTACTTAAGAAAAAAAATGTTATAAACTGCTTTGTTCTATAGTTATTAATTATTTTTTTTATTTATTGTTATTTCATTTTAAAAATAATAGAAAAATAATTTAAAAATACATATATAACTGGTATTCCAAAACGAGGTTTTCGCCAAATTGTCGTAAAAAAAAATCACGCCAAACCCGGTGCTTATATGACATCTGTGTTAAATATTAAGCAACAAATCATAACATTTAATTTCAAATTCAAAGCAAATGACCAATATCGCCAAATTATGTAAATCGCCAAACCATTCGCCAAATTATACAAGTTCACGTAATTTTTTTAAATAACGAAAAAAAAAAACAAATAAATTAGTATAAAAATTCAAATACGAATAAAGCGTCGAAATAAAAATAACTTGATGGCGTATACACGTGTAACTTCCTTACAGTCAAGTGAATGTTACATTTTCGATCAATCATTATTATCGTTTAATCTTATTGTCTGGCGATTTATTTTTGGTCAAAGGGATAACCAAATACCCATAATACCGTTTTAATTTACCACTCAAAAAATAAAAAAATGCTAACTTACGAGTTAAAAGAAAGGGTACTTTTCCGTTTACGGACACCGTTGTCGCCAAGCGTAATAGTTGGCGCAAAATGAAAATCATGTGAATTGAAACATTTGAAAAATAAAAGAAAAAACACTGTCGATAGTAAAGTGAGTCTTAAAAATTTAACATTTGGAAACTACAGACTTTTATGAACCATTTTACTAAATCACAAATACATACTTAAAATAAATGAACAAATAACTGTTATACAATAAAGCATAGCAAATAATAGCAAATCACAATGTTTCGCATGTTTTACTATAAAAATCCTTTTCGCGATCAGGGTTGAAATAATTGGCGCATTAGCGTACATTTTGGCATGGCGTCCGTATAACGGAAAAATACCAAAAAAAGCTATTGGCGAGATTTGAACCCGGTTAACATAAAAGTACCAAGAATTCTTTGCGATCATGGCAACTTTTATGCACTTTTTTTTGAAAAAATAACTTTGATTCTTTAATCAAAATGGAAAACTTTCTCATGAAAAGCGAAGGAACTGTTGATGATAGTCGCATGACTTAGGCTATTATAATAGAGATTGTTTTCAATTCTAAAAACAGTGCTAACGATTACAAATTTATTTACACATGCCTATTAAAATCCGAAAAAAAAACTTTAAAATTACTATTAAATGAGTACGAGTTAAAAGCAGGAAAATATTGAAAATTATGTCTAGAAAATTGTATTTACACATGAATATTAAAATAGAAAGGAAACTTTAAAATAATAAATACAATAATATGCGTTTAAACCCTTTCAGGGGCAAGGTAATTCTATTCGTAAAATGTTGAAATCAGTGAATGGCACCGGAATTTACAAACAAATTTCGAAATACGAAAATGCTTTTGTTTACTTACTTAATAAAAGGAAATTTTTCATTCCAAAATTCTGGTGCCAATTTGGCATTTAAGAATTAAAATTAAGTGGTCCAAAAATGAACTACCGCCCTTGAAGGGGTTAAAGCAGTAAATTGTAGTTATTGTAGTAAATTGTATTATGTCAATCGTTTTATAACGCTGTTAAAAAGTACCGGTCGGCAAAGACTCTGTTTACTTAATTCATTTTATTTTAGCTTCTTTTCAAATGTTTAACTGATCTTCTTTAATCGAACACGAAAACAACCATTGAATGTCTTAATAGCAACTGATTTGGCCTTAAATTTTGGCAATCAAAGGAAATTTAATGGAAACCCGTTTACTGGGAGATCGCTACAGGTTTTTTCATTTTAATTCAATCTTCTCTAATCTTTTAAAAACCGATCAAATTAGTGTCATTTTAGTTCCTGCGGCGTCTGAACGGGGGTTGGCGAGCGTAGCTTGCAGGGAGCAGAGCCCCCTAGTACACGTATAAATATTTTTTTTTCTTTGAAGCAAACATTATTGTTTCCGCTGTTTATACAGTTGGCAACAGTTTAAATTAATATCACTTTCTAAAATGTGTAAAACATATCTCTAGAAATGCTGAAAATTTGAATTTAAAATAGAAATAAAACCTCAAAAAATTAGTCCAATTTCAAAAAGAAATACAGCCTGCACACCGGGAACTTTAAACGTATAAAATGATCTAAAAATGATTAAATTCCCATGAACAGTTTTTGCTCCTAAAAAACTTTTTTAGTGGAACGATTTTGTCCAACTTTAGCATTAAATTTCTCTTAAAATAATTCTTCGATTTGAAAACTGTCTACATCAGCGTGTTTATCAAACATTTCTGTATAATACCACCGATTTTCATATTTTTGTATGCATTATTTTTCTTAATATTAACGAAGAAATGCCTCCGGTCACAAAAAATTCAAAACCGGCGGCGGCGGTGACAGCGGTAGTTACTTTTTTTTAGAATAGAGATGTTAAACTGCTATCTTTTTTGATCAAAGTGTCCTGCACATTTCCATTTTCACCGTTTAATTCTCTTGATGACAACAAAATTTTCATCTGATTTCTTATCAAGGTTATTATTTTTCTGTGTCTTGTAGTTATGCCTAGTATATGTCTATCCATACTTCGCTGTGTTGTAATCGTTGAATTATACATTTTGTTAGTCTCTAGGTATCGTTCCATCAGTTAGTGCAGCAAAACACACATGTTAAGGGGACTTTTATGAGTCCTGAGCTTCGAAAATTTCGATTTTTTCTTTCTTTTTTTATGATGTTAAACTGCTATCTTTTCTGATCAAAGTGTCCTGCACATTTCCATTTTCACCGTTTAATTCTCTTGATGACAACAAAATTTTCATCTGATTTCTTATCAAGGTTATTATTTTTCTGTGTCTTGTAGTTATGCCTAGTATATGTCTATCCATACTTCGCTGTGTTGTAATCGTTGAATTATACGTTTTGTTAGTCTCTAGGTATCGTTCCATCAGTTAGTGCAGCAAAACACACATGTTAAGGGGACTTTTATGAGTCCTGAGCTTCAAAAATTTCGATTTTTTCTTTCTTTTTTTATGATGTTAAACTGCTATCTTTTCTGATCAAAGTGTCCTGCACATTTCCATTTTCACCGTTTAATTCTCTTGATGACAACAAAATTTTCATCTGATTTCTTATCAAGGTTATTATTTTTCTGTGTCTTGTAGTTATGCCTAGTATATGCCTATCCATACTTCTCTGTGTTGTTTGTAAAGTTGAATTATACGTTTTGTTAGTCTCTAGGTATCGTTCCATCAGTTAGTGCAGCAAAACACACATGTTAAGGGGACTTTTATGAGTCCTGAGCTTCAAAAATTTCGATTTTTTCTTTCTTTTTTTATGATGTTAAACTGCTATCTTTTCTGATCAAAGTGTCCTGCACATTTCCATTTTCACCGTTTAATTCTCTTGATGACAACAAATTTTTCATCTGATTTCTTATCAAGGTTATTATTTTTCTGTGTCTTGTAGTTATGCCTAGTATATGTCTATCCATACTTCGCTGTGTTGTAATCGTTGAATTATACGTTTTGTTAGTCTCTAGGTATCGTTCCATCAGTTAGTGCAGCAAAACACACATGTTAAGGGGACTTTTATGAGTCCTGAGCTTCAAAAATTTTCGATTTTTTCTTTCTTTTTTTATGATGTTAAACTGCTATCCTTTTCTGATCAAAGTGTCCTGCACATTTCCATTTTCACCGTTTAATTCTCTTGATGACAAACAAAATTTTCATCTGATTTCTTATCAAGGTTATTATTTTTCTGTGTCTTGTAGTTATGCCTAGTATATGTCTATCCATACTTCGCTGTGTGTAATCGTTGAATTATACGTTTTGTTAGTCTCTAGGTATCGTTCCATCAGTTAGTGCAGCAAAACACACATGTTAAGGGGACTTTTATGAGTCCTGAGCTTCAAAAATTTCGTTTTTTTCTTTCTTTTTTTATGATGTTAAACTGCTATCTTTTCTGATCAAAGTGTCCTGCACATTTCCATTTTTCACCGTTTAATTCTCTTGATGACAACAAAATTTTCATCTGATTTCTTATCAAGGTTATTATTTTTCTGTGTCTTGTAGTTATGCCTAGTATATGCCTATCCATACTTCTCTGTGTTGTTTGTAAAGTTGAATTATACGTTTTGTTAGTCTCTAGGTATCGTTCCATCAGTTAGTGCAGCAAAACACACATGTTAAGGGGACTTTTATGAGTCCTGAGCTTCAAAAATTTCGATTTTTTCTTTCTTTTTTTATGATGTTAAACTGCTATCTTTTCTGATCAAAGTGTCCTGCACATTTCCATTTTCACCGTTTAATTCTCTTGATGACAACAAAATTTTCATCTGATTTCTTATCAAGGTTATTATTTTTCTGTGTCTTGTAGTTATGCCTAGTATATGCCTATCCATACTTCTCTGTGTTGTTTGTAAAGTTGAATTATACGTTTTGTTAGTCTCTAGGTATCGTTCCATCAGTTAGTGCAGCAAAACACACATGTTAAGGGGACTTTTATGAGTCCTGAGCTTCAAAAATTTCGATTTTTTCTTTCTTTTTTTATGATGTTAAACTGCTATCTTTTCTGATCAAAGTGTCCTGCACATTTCCATTTTCACCGTTTAATTCTCTTGATGACAACAAAATTTTCATCTGATTTCTTATCAAGGTTATTATTTTTCTGTGTCTTGTAGTTATGCCTAGTATATGTCTATCCATACTTCGCTGTGTTGTAATCGTTGAATTATACGTTTTGTTAGTCTCTAGGTATCGTTCCATCAGTTAGTGCAGCAAAACACACATGTTAAGGGGACTTTTATGAGTCCTGAGCTTCAAAAATTTCGATTTTTTCTTTCTTTTTTTATGATGTTAAACTGCTATCTTTTCTGATCAAAGTGTCCTGCACATTTCCATTTTCACCGTTTAATTCTCTTGATGACAACAAAATTTTCATCTGATTTCTTATCAAGGTTATTATTTTTCTGTGTCTTGTAGTTATGCCTAGTATATGTCTATCCATACTTCGCTGTGTTGTAATCGTTGAATTATACGTTTTGTTAGTCTCTAGGTATCGTTCCATCAGTTAGTGCAGCAAAACACACATGTTAAGGGGACTTTTATGAGTCCTGAGCTTCAAAAATTTCGATTTTTTCTTTCTTTTTTTATGATGTTAAACTGCTATCTTTTCTGATCAAAGTGTCCTGCACATTTCCATTTTCACCGTTTAATTCTCTTGATGACAACAAAATTTTCATCTGATTTCTTATCAAGGTTATTATTTTTCTGTGTCTTGTAGTTATGCCTAGTATATGCCTATCCATACTTCTCTGTGTTGTTTGTAAAGTTGAATTATACGTTTTGTTAGTCTCTAGGTATCGTTCCATCAGTTAGTGCAGCAAAACACACATGTTAAGGGGACTTTTATGAGTCCTGAGCTTCAAAAATTTCGATTTTTTCTTTCTTTTTTTATGATGTTAAACTGCTATCTTTTCTGATCAAAGTGTCCTGCACATTTCCATTTTCACCGTTTAATTCTCTTGATGACAACAAAATTTTCATCTGATTTCTTATCAAGGTTATTATTTTTCTGTGTCTTGTAGTTATGCCTAGTATATGTCTATCCATACTTCGCTGTGTTGTAATCGTTGAATTATACGTTTTGTTAGTCTCTAGGTATCGTTCCATCAGTTAGTGCAGCAAAACACACATGTTAAGGGGACTTTTATGAGTCCTGAGCTTCAAAAATTTCGATTTTTTCTTTCTTTTTTTATGATGTTAAACTGCTATCTTTTCTGATCAAAGTGTCCTGCACATTTCCATTTTCACCGTTTAATTCTCTTGATGACAACAAAATTTTCATCTGATTTCTTATCAAGGTTATTATTTTTCTGTGTCTTGTAGTTATGCCTAGTATATGTCTATCCATACTTCGCTGTGTTGTAATCGTTGAATTATACGTTTTGTTAGTCTCTAGGTATCGTTCCATCAGTTAGTGCAGCAAAACACACATGTTAAGGGGACTTTTATGAGTCCTGAGCTTCAAAAATTTCGATTTTTTCTTTCTTTTTTTATGATGTTAAACTGCTATCTTTTCTGATCAAAGTGTCCTGCACATTTCCATTTTCACCGTTTAATTCTCTTGATGACAACAAAATTTTCATCTGATTTCTTATCAAGGTTATTATTTTTCTGTGTCTTGTAGTTATGCCTAGTATATGTCTATCCATACTTCGCTGTGTTGTAATCGTTGAATTATACGTTTTGTTAGTCTCTAGGTATCGTTCCATCAGTTAGTGCAGCAAAACACACATGTTAAGGGGACTTTTATGAGTCCTGAGCTTCAAAAATTTCGATTTTTTCTTTCTTTTTTTATGATGTTAAACTGCTATCTTTTCTGATCAAAGTGTCCTGCACATTTCCATTTTCACCGTTTAATTCTCTTGATGACAACAAAATTTTCATCTGATTTCTTATCAAGGTTATTATTTTTCTGTGTCTTGTAGTTATGCCTAGTATATGTCTATCCATACTTCGCTGTGTTGTAATCGTTGAATTATACGTTTTGTTAGTCTCTAGGTATCGTTCCATCAGTTAGTGCAGCAAAACACACATGTTAAGGGGACTTTTATGAGTCCTGAGCTTCAAAAATTTCGATTTTTTCTTTCTTTTTTTATGATGTTAAACTGCTATCTTTTCTGATCAAAGTGTCCTGCACATTTCCATTTTCACCGTTTAATTCTCTTGATGACAACAAAATTTTCATCTGATTTCTTATCAAGGTTATTATTTTTCTGTGTCTTGTAGTTATGCCTAGTATATGTCTATCCATACTTCGCTGTGTTGTAATCGTTGAATTATACGTTTTGTTAGTCTCTAGGTATCGTTCCATCAGTTAGTGCAGCAAAACACACATGTTAAGGGGACTTTTATGAGTCCTGAGCTTCAAAAATTTCGATTTTTTCTTTCTTTTTTTATGATGTTAAACTGCTATCTTTTCTGATCAAAGTGTCCTGCACATTTCCATTTTCACCGTTTAATTCTCTTGATGACAACAAAATTTTCATCTGATTTCTTATCAAGGTTATTATTTTTCTGTGTCTTGTAGTTATGCCTAGTATATGTCTATCCATACTTCGCTGTGTTGTAATCGTTGAATTATACGTTTTGTTAGTCTCTAGGTATCGTTCCATCAGTTAGTGCAGCAAAACACACATGTTAAGGGGACTTTTATGAGTCCTGAGCTTCAAAAATTTCGATTTTTTCTTTCTTTTTTTATGATGTTAAACTGCTATCTTTTCTGATCAAAGTGTCCTGCACATTTCCATTTTCACCGTTTAATTCTCTTGATGACAACAAAATTTTCATCTGATTTCTTATCAAGGTTATTATTTTTCTGTGTCTTGTAGTTATGCCTAGTATATGTCTATCCATACTTCGCTGTGTTGTAATCGTTGAATTATACGTTTTGTTAGTCTCTAGGTATCGTTCCATCAGTTAGTGCAGCAAAACACACATGTTAAGGGGACTTTTATGAGTCCTGAGCTTCAAAAATTTCGATTTTTTCTTTCTTTTTTTATGATGTTAAACTGCTATCTTTTCTGATCAAAGTGTCCTGCACATTTCCATTTTCACCGTTTAATTCTCTTGATGACAACAAAATTTTCATCTGATTTCTTATCAAGGTTATTATTTTTCTGTGTCTTGTAGTTATGCCTAGTATATGCCTATCCATACTTCTCTGTGTTGTTTGTAAAGTTGAATTATACGTTTTGTTAGTCTCTAGGTATTGTTCCATCAGTTAGTGCAGCAAAACACACATGTTAAGGGGACTTTTATGAGTCCTGAGCTTCAAAAATTTCGATTTTTTCTTTCTTTTTTTATGATGTTAAACTGCTATCTTTTCTGATCAAAGTGTCCTGCACATTTCCATTTTCACCGTTTAATTCTCTTGATGACAACAAAATTTTCATCTGATTTCTTATCAAGGTTATTATTTTTCTGTGTCTTGTAGTTATGCCTAGTATATGTCTATCCATACTTCGCTGTGTTGTAATCGTTGAATTATACGTTTTGTTAGTCTCTAGGTATCGTTCCATCAGTTAGTGCAGCAAAACACACATGTTAAGGGGACTTTTATGAGTCCTGAGCTTCAAAAATTTCGATTTTTTCTTTCTTTTTTTATGATGTTAAACTGCTATCTTTTCTGATCAAAGTGTCCTGCACATTTCCATTTTCACCGTTTAATTCTCTTGATGACAACAAAATTTTCATCTGATTTCTTATCAAGGTTATTATTTTTCTGTGTCTTGTAGTTATGCCTAGTATATGTCTATCCATACTTCGCTGTGTTGTAATCGTTGAATTATACGTTTTGTTAGTCTCTAGGTATCGTTCCATCAGTTAGTGCAGCAAAACACACATGTTAAGGGGACTTTTATGAGTCCTGAGCTTCAAAAATTTCGATTTTTTCTTTCTTTTTTTATGATGTTAAACTGCTATCTTTTCTGATCAAAGTGTCCTGCACATTTCCATTTTCACCGTTTAATTCTCTTGATGACAACAAAATTTTCATCTGATTTCTTATCAAGGTTATTATTTTTCTGTGTCTTGTAGTTATGCCTAGTATATGTCTATCCATACTTCGCTGTGTTGTAATCGTTGAATTATACGTTTTGTTAGTCTCTAGGTATCGTTCCATCAGTTAGTGCAGCAAAACACACATGTTAAGGGGACTTTTATGAGTCCTGAGCTTCAAAAATTTCGATTTTTTCTTTCTTTTTTTATGATGTTAAACTGCTATCTTTTCTGATCAAAGTGTCCTGCACATTTCCATTTTCACCGTTTAATTCTCTTGATGACAACAAAATTTTCATCTGATTTCTTATCAAGGTTATTATTTTTCTGTGTCTTGTAGTTATGCCTAGTATATGTCTATCCATACTTCGCTGTGTTGTAATCGTTGAATTATACGTTTTGTTAGTCTCTAGGTATCGTTCCATCAGTTAGTGCAGCAAAACACACATGTTAAGGGGACTTTTATGAGTCCTGAGCTTCAAAAATTTCGATTTTTTCTTTCTTTTTTTATGATGTTAAACTGCTATCTTTTCTGATCAAAGTGTCCTGCACATTTCCATTTTCACCGTTTAATTCTCTTGATGACAACAAAATTTTCATCTGATTTCTTATCAAGGTTATTATTTTTCTGTGTCTTGTAGTTATGCCTAGTATATGTCTATCCATACTTCGCTGTGTTGTAATCGTTGAATTATAAGTTTTGTTAGTCTCTAGGTATCGTTCCATCAGTTAGTGCAGCAAAACACACATGTTAAGGGGACTTTTATGAGTCCTGAGCTTCAAAAATTTCGATTTTTTCTTTCTTTTTTTATGATGTTAAACTGCTATCTTTTCTGATCAAAGTGTCCTGCACATTTCCATTTTCACCGTTTAATTCTCTTGATGACAACAAAATTTTCATCTGATTTCTTATCAAGGTTATTATTTTTCTGTGTCTTGTAGTTATGCCTAGTATATGTCTATCCATACTTCGCTGTGTTGTAATCGTTGAATTATACGTTTTGTTAGTCTCTAGGTATCGTTCCATCAGTTAGTGCAGCAAAACACACATGTTAAGGGGACTTTTATGAGTCCTGAGCTTCAAAAATTTCGATTTTTTCTTTCTTTTTTTATGATGTTAAACTGCTATCTTTTCTGATCAAAGTGTCCTGCACATTTCCATTTTCACCGTTTAATTCTCTTGATGACAACAAAATTTTCATCTGATTTCTTATCAAGGTTATTATTTTTCTGTGTCTTGTAGTTATGCCTAGTATATGTCTATCCATACTTCGCTGTGTTGTAATCGTTGAATTATACGTTTTGTTAGTCTCTAGGTATCGTTCCATCAGTTAGTGCAGCAAAACACACATGTTAAGGGGACTTTTATGAGTCCTGAGCTTCAAAAATTTCGATTTTTTCTTTCTTTTTTTATGATGTTAAACTGCTATCTTTTCTGATCAAAGTGTCCTGCACATTTCCATTTTCACCGTTTAATTCTCTTGATGACAACAAAATTTTCATCTGATTTCTTATCAAGGTTATTATTTTTCTGTGTCTTGTAGTTATGCCTAGTATATGTCTATCCATACTTCGCTGTGTTGTAATCGTTGAATTATACGTTTTGTTAGTCTCTAGGTATCGTTCCATCAGTTAGTGCAGCAAAACACACATGTTAAGGGGACTTTTATGAGTCCTGAGCTTCAAAAATTTCGATTTTTTCTTTCTTTTTTTATGATGTTAAACTGCTATCTTTTCTGATCAAAGTGTCCTGCACATTTCCATTTTCACCGTTTAATTCTCTTGATGACAACAAAATTTTCATCTGATTTCTTATCAAGGTTATTATTTTTCTGTGTCTTGTAGTTATGCCTAGTATATGTCTATCCATACTTCGCTGTGTTGTAATCGTTGAATTATACGTTTTGTTAGTCTCTAGGTATCGTTCCATCAGTTAGTGCAGCAAAACACACATGTTAAGGGGACTTTTATGAGTCCTGAGCTTCAAAAATTTCGATTTTTTCTTTCTTTTTTTATGATGTTAAACTGCTATCTTTTCTGATCAAAGTGTCCTGCACATTTCCATTTTCACCGTTTAATTCTCTTGATGACAACAAAATTTTCATCTGATTTCTTATCAAGGTTATTATTTTTCTGTGTCTTGTAGTTATGCCTAGTATATGCCTATCCATACTTCGCTGTGTTGTTGTAAAGTTGAATTATACGTTTTGTTAGTCTCTAGGTATCGTTCCATCAGTTAGTGCAGCAAAACACACATGTTAAGGGGACTTTTATGAGTCCTGAGCTTCAAAAATTTCGATTTTTTCTTTCTTTTTTTATGATGTTAAACTGCTATCTTTTCTGATCAAAGTGTCCTGCACATTTCCATTTTCACCGTTTAATTCTCTTGATGACAACAAAATTTTCATCTGATTTCTTATCAAGGTTATTATTTTTCTGTGTCTTGTAGTTATGCCTAGTATATGTCTATCCATACTTCGCTTGTTGTTGTAATCGTTGAATTATACGTTTTGTTAGTCTCTAGGTATCGTTCCATCAGTTAGTGCAGCAAAACACACATGTTAAGGGACTTTTATGAGTCTGAGCTTCAAAAATTTCGATTTTTCTTTCTTTTTTTATGATGTTAAACTGCTATCTTTTCTGATCAAAGTGTCCTGCACATTTCCATTTTCACGTTTAATTCTCTTGATGACAACAAAATTTTCATCTGATTTCTTATCAAGGTTATTATTTTTCTGTGTCTTTGTAGTTATGCCTAGTATATGTCTATCCATACTTTCGCTGTGTTGTAAGATAGTCTCTAGGTATCGTTCCATCAGTTAGTGCAGCAAAACACACATGTATACTCAGTAGCCATACTTCGCTGTGTTGTAATAGTTGAATTATAGTTAGTCTCTAGGTAATCGTTCCATCAGTTAGTGCAGCAAAACACACATGTTTTTTCTGATCAAAGTGTCCTGCACATTTCCATTTTCACCGTTTAATTCTCTTGATGACAACAAAATTTTCATCTGATTTCTTATCAAGGTTATTATTTTTCTGTGTCTTGTAGTTATGCCTAGTATATGTCTATCCATACTTCGCTGTGTTGTAATCGTTGAATTATACGTTTTGTTAGTCTCTAGGTATCGTTCCATCAGTTAGTGCAGCAAAACACACATGTTAAGGGGACTTTTATGAGTCCTGAGCTTCAAAAATTTCGATTTTTTCTTTCTTTTTTTATGATGTTAAACTGCTATCTTTTCTGATCAAAGTGTCCTGCACATTTCCATTTTCACCGTTTAATTCTCTTGATGACAACAAAATTTTCATCTGATTTCTTATCAAGGTTATTATTTTTCTGTGTCTTGTAGTTATGCCTAGTATATGTCTATCCATACTTCGCTGTGTTGTAATCGTTGAATTATACGTTTTGTTAGTCTCTAGGTATC
Organism: Maratus speciosus; assembly: GCA_963932465.1. Classification (NCBI taxonomy): domain Eukaryota; kingdom Metazoa; phylum Arthropoda; class Arachnida; order Araneae; family Salticidae; genus Maratus; species Maratus speciosus. Next base: position 437,529,676 of record OZ010793.1, read on the forward strand.
GTTCCATCAGTTAGTGCAGCAAAACACACATGTTAAGGGGACTTTTATGAGTCCTGAGCTTCAAAAATTTCGATTTTTTCTTTCTTTTTTTATGATGTTAAACTGCTATCTTTTCTGATCAAAGTGTCCTGCACATTTCCATTTTCACCGTTTAATTCTCTTGATGACAACAAAATTTTCATCTGATTTCTTATCAAGGTTATTATTTTTCTGTGTCTTGTAGTTATGCCTAGTATATGTCTATCCATACTTCGCTGTGTTGTAATCGTTGAATTATACGTTTTGTTAGTCTCTAGGTATCGTTCCATCAGTTAGTGCAGCAAAACACACATGTTAAGGGGACTTTTATGAGTCCTGAGCTTCAAAAATTTCGATTTTTTCTTTCTTTTTTTATGATGTTAAACTGCTATCTTTTCTGATCAAAGTGTCCTGCACATTTCCATTTTCACCGTTTAATTCTCTTGATGACAACAAAATTTTCATCTGATTTCTTATCAAGGTTATTATTTTTCTGTGTCTTGTAGTTATGCCTAGTATATGTCTATCCATACTTCGCTGTGTTGTAATCGTTGAATTATACGTTTTGTTAGTCTCTAGGTATCGTTCCATCAGTTAGTGCAGCAAAACACACATGTTAAGGGGACTTTTATGAGTCCTGAGCTTCAAAAATTTCGATTTTTTCTTTCTTTTTTTATGATGTTAAACTGCTATCTTTTCTGATCAAAGTGTCCTGCACATTTCCATTTTCACCGTTTAATTCTCTTGATGACAACAAAATTTTCATCTGATTTCTTATCAAGGTTATTATTTTTCTGTGTCTTGTAGTTATGCCTAGTATATGTCTATCCATACTTCGCTGTGTTGTAATCGTTGAATTATACGTTTTGTTAGTCTCTAGGTATCGTTCCATCAGTTAGTGCAGCAAAACACACATGTTAAGGGGACTTTTATGAGTCCTGAGCTTCAAAAATTTCGATTTTTTCTTTCTTTTTTTATGATGTTAAACTGCTATCTTTTCTGATCAAAGTGTCCTGCACATTTCCATTTTCACCGTTTAATTCTCTTGATGACAACAAAATTTTCATCTGATTTCTTATCAAGGTTATTATTTTTCTGTGTCTTGTAGTTATGCCTAGTATATGTCTATCCATACTTCGCTGTGTTGTAATCGTTGAATTATACGTTTTGTTAGTCTCTAGGTATCGTTCCATCAGTTAGTGCAGCAAAACACACATGTTAAGGGGACTTTTATGAGTCCTGAGCTTCAAAAATTTCGATTTTTTCTTTCTTTTTTTATGATGTTAAACTGCTATCTTTTCTGATCAAAGTGTCCTGCACATTTCCATTTTCACCGTTTAATTCTCTTGATGACAACAAAATTTTCATCTGATTTCTTATCAAGGTTATTATTTTTCTGTGTCTTGTAGTTATGCCTAGTATATGTCTATCCATACTTCGCTGTGTTGTAATCGTTGAATTATACGTTTTGTTAGTCTCTAGGTATCGTTCCATCAGTTAGTGCAGCAAAACACACATGTTAAGGGGACTTTTATGAGTCCTGAGCTTCAAAAATTTCGATTTTTTCTTTCTTTTTTTATGATGTTAAACTGCTATCTTTTCTGATCAAAGTGTCCTGCACATTTCCATTTTCACCGTTTAATTCTCTTGATGACAACAAAATTTTCATCTGATTTCTTATCAAGGTTATTATTTTTCTGTGTCTTGTAGTTATGCCTAGTATATGTCTATCCATACTTCGCTGTGTTGTAATCGTTGAATTATACGTTTTGTTAGTCTCTAGGTATCGTTCCATCAGTTAGTGCAGCAAAACACACATGTTAAGGGGACTTTTATGAGTCCTGAGCTTCAAAAATTTCGATTTTTTCTTTCTTTTTTTATGATGTTAAACTGCTATCTTTTCTGATCAAAGTGTCCTGCACATTTCCATTTTCACCGTTTAATTCTCTTGATGACAACAAAATTTTCATCTGATTTCTTATCAAGGTTATTATTTTTCTGTGTCTTGTAGTTATGCCTAGTATATGTCTATCCATACTTCGCTGTGTTGTAATCGTTGAATTATACGTTTTGTTAGTCTCTAGGTATCGTTCCATCAGTTAGTGCAGCAAAACACACATGTTAAGGGGACTTTTATGAGTCCTGAGCTTCAAAAATTTCGATTTTTTCTTTCTTTTTTTATGATGTTAAACTGCTATCTTTTCTGATCAAAGTGTCCTGCACATTTCCATTTTCACCGTTTAATTCTCTTGATGACAACAAAATTTTCATCTGATTTCTTATCAAGGTTATTATTTTTCTGTGTCTTGTAGTTATGCCTAGTATATGTCTATCCATACTTCGCTGTGTTGTAATCGTTGAATTATACGTTTTGTTAGTCTCTAGGTATCGTTCCATCAGTTAGTGCAGCAAAACACACATGTTAAGGGGACTTTTATGAGTCCTGAGCTTCAAAAATTTCGATTTTTTCTTTCTTTTTTTATGATGTTAAACTGCTATCTTTTCTGATCAAAGTGTCCTGCACATTTCCATTTTCACCGTTTAATTCTCTTGATGACAACAAAATTTTCATCTGATTTCTTATCAAGGTTATTATTTTTCTGTGTCTTGTAGTTATGCCTAGTATATGTCTATCCATACTTCGCTGTGTTGTAATCGTTGAATTATACGTTTTGTTAGTCTCTAGGTATCGTTCCATCAGTTAGTGCAGCAAAACACACATGTTAAGGGGACTTTTATGAGTCCTGAGCTTCAAAAATTTCGATTTTTTCTTTCTTTTTTTATGATGTTAAACTGCTATCTTTTCTGATCAAAGTGTCCTGCACATTTCCATTTTCACCGTTTAATTCTCTTGATGACAACAAAATTTTCATCTGATTTCTTATCAAGGTTATTATTTTTCTGTGCCTTGTAGTTATGCCTAGTATATGCCTATCCATACTTCTCTGTGTTGTTTGTAAAGTTGAATTATACGTTTTGTTAGTCTCTAGGTATCGTTCCATCAGTTAGTGCAGCAAAACACACATGTTAAGGGGACTTTTATGAGTCCTGAGCTTCAAAAATTTCGATTTTTTCTTTCTTTTTTTATGATGTTAAACTGCTATCTTTTCTGATCAAAGTGTCCTGCACATTTCCATTTTCACCGTTTAATTCTCTTGATGACAACAAAATTTTCATCTGATTTCTTATCAAGGTTATTATTTTTCTGTGTCTTGTAGTTATGCCTAGTATATGTCTATCCATACTTCGCTGTGTTGTAATCGTTGAATTATACGTTTTGTTAGTCTCTAGGTATCGTTCCATCAGTTAGTGCAGCAAAACACACATGTTAAGGGGACTTTTATGAGTCCTGAGCTTCAAAAATTTCGATTTTTTCTTTCTTTTTTTATGATGTTAAACTGCTATCTTTTCTGATCAAAGTGTCCTGCACATTTCCATTTTCACCGTTTAATTCTCTTGATGACAACAAAATTTTCATCTGATTTCTTATCAAGGTTATTATTTTTCTGTGTCTTGTAGTTATGCCTAGTATATGTCTATCCATACTTCGCTGTGTTGTAATCGTTGAATTATACGTTTTGTTAGTCTCTAGGTATCGTTCCATCAGTTAGTGCAGCAAAACACACATGTTAAGGGGACTTTTATGAGTCCTGAGCTTCAAAAATTTCGATTTTTTCTTTCTTTTTTTATGATGTTAAACTGCTATCTTTTCTGATCAAAGTGTCCTGCACATTTCCATTTTCACCGTTTAATTCTCTTGATGACAACAAAATTTTCATCTGATTTCTTATCAAGGTTATTATTTTTCTGTGTCTTGTAGTTATGCCTAGTATATGTCTATCCATACTTCGCTGTGTTGTAATCGTTGAATTATACGTTTTGTTAGTCTCTAGGTATCGTTCCATCAGTTAGTGCAGCAAAACACACATGTTAAGGGGACTTTTATGAGTCCTGAGCTTCAAAAATTTCGATTTTTTCTTTCTTTTTTTATGATGTTAAACTGCTATCTTTTCTGATCAAAGTGTCCTGCACATTTCCATTTTCACCGTTTAATTCTCTTGATGACAACAAAATTTTCATCTGATTTCTTATCAAGGTTATTATTTTTCTGTGTCTTGTAGTTATGCCTAGTATATGTCTATCCATACTTCGCTGTGTTGTAATCGTTGAATTATACGTTTTGTTAGTCTCTAGGTATCGTTCCATCAGTTAGTGCAGCAAAACACACATGTTAAGGGGACTTTTATGAGTCCTGAGCTTCAAAAATTTCGATTTTTTCTTTCTTTTTTTATGATGTTAAACTGCTATCTTTTCTGATCAAAGTGTCCTGCACATTTCCATTTTCACCGTTTAATTCTCTTGATGACAACAAAATTTTCATCTGATTTCTTATCAAGGTTATTATTTTTCTGTGTCTTGTAGTTATGCCTAGTATATGCCTATCCATACTTCTCTGTGTTGTTTGTAAAGTTGAATTATACGTTTTGTTAGTCTCTAGGTATCGTTCCATCAGTTAGTGCAGCAAAACACACATGTTAAGGGGACTCAGGACTCGCAGTGTTCCTAAAATTTTCACACTTTGCTACCACTATTTTAAAACGATAATCTTTATTGTAGTCGTCTATTGTAGATTTAAAAGGAATCTATCACGAAGATTTTTGATTAGAAATAGTGGAAAGAAATGCAGAAAATTTTAGGAACGCTGCGACCCCTAGGGACTTTTAAGAGTCCTGAGCTTCAAAATTTTCGATTTTTTTCTTTCTTTTTTTAAGATGTTAAACTGCTATCTTTTCTGATCAAAGTGTCTTGCACATTTCCATTTTCACCGTTTAATTCTCTTGTAGACAACAAAATTTTCATCTGATTTCTTATCAAGGTTATTATTTTTCTGTGTCTTGTAGTTATGCCTAGTATATGTCTATCCATACTTCGCTGTGTTGTAATCGTTGAATTATACGTTTTGTTAGTCTCTAGGTATCGTTCCATCAGTTAGTGCAGCAAAACACACATGTTAAGGGGACTTTTATGAGTCCTGAGCTTCAAAAATTTCGATTTTTTCTTTCTTTTTTTATGATGTTAAACTGCTATCTTTTCTGATCAAAGTGTCCTGCACATTTCCATTTTCACCGTTTAATTCTCTTGATGACAACAAAATTTTCATCTGATTTCTTATCAAGGTTATTATTTTTCTGTGTCTTGTAGTTATGCCTAGTATATGCCTATCCATACTTCTCTGTGTTGTTTGTAAAGTTGAATTATACGTTTTGTTAGTCTCTAGGTATCGTTCCATCAGTTAGTGCAGCAAAACACACATGTTAAGGGGACTCAGGACTCGCAGTGTTCCTAAAATTTTCACACTTTGCTACCACTATTTTAAAACGATAATCTTTATTGTAGTCGTCTATTGTAGATTTAAAAGGAATCTATCACGAAGATTTTTGATTAGAAATAGTGGAAAGAAATGCAGAAAATTTTAGGAACGCTGCGACCCCTGGGGACTTTTAAGAGTCCTGAGCTTCAAAATTTTCGATTTTTTTCTTTCTTTTTTTAAGATGTTAAACTGCTATCTTTTCTGATCAAAGTGTCTTGCACATTTCCATTTTCACCGTTTAATTCTCTTGTAGACAACAAAATTTTCATCTGATTTCTTATCAAGGTTATTATTTTTCTGTGTCTAGTTGTTATGCCTAGTATATGTCTATCCATACTTCGCTGTGTTGTTTGTAATCGTTGAATTATACGTTTTGTTAGCCTCAAGGTATCGTTCCATCAGTTAGTTCAGCAAAACACACATGTTAAGGAGACTTTTAAGAGTCCTGAGCTTTAAAATTTTCGATTTTTTTCTTTCTTTTTTTAAGATGTTAAACTTCTATCTTTTCTGACATTTTGATATACAGTAGAATCTCTTTTATCCGAAACTCTTTTAACCGAAACTCTCGATTAACCGAAATCCCTTTTTAAAGCTTTTTTTTTTCTTTCACTGTATTTCTTGTGTTTAAACAGTCCTTTCCGAACAGCGAGTACATATAAATATTTTCGAGTTCTTAGAGTTCCTTTGAATGTAACTTGATCTCCCATAAGCTGCGGAGTGGAACGAAGAATACCAATAAATTTACAATTCTGAAGCTTTTAATGTTTTGCAAAACGTTTGGCATGGCTGGAGCAGCAGAAAGACTGTGATGTTGGTGAACTAATAAGATTAAAAAACTCCGTGATAGAGCTTCAAAGTCAAGGCAATCGAAACTGCGATAAACAAAACATTTTTTCAAACTTTTGTGATACATGTAAAAGAAACTTAATTTGAAAATTAAAGTTCAGGTAATTTATTCTTGTTTCTATTTTGCTATTGCTTATTTTTATTAAGAACTTGTTACCATAATACGAAATATTGCATATATTTCTCCTTAATCTTAAAATTGAAGCATTCTCGATCATCCGAAAATTTCGATTTTCCGAAAGAGGTTCGGTCCCAATTACTTCGGATAACCGAGGTTCTACTGTAATTGTTTCCTTGAAATTTTCAATAGAACAGAAGTTATGGCTTTTAGAATTATACATGCTCAATAGCTGAAGCTGCGTTTGAGAAAATTTGAAGTGAATTTTTTCAAAATCGCGTTTTTGGGTATAACGCACATAATATGTCAAACACTTCTGAATATTTTTCACGAAATTTTCATAATGTATGTTACGTGTTAGTCTGCATAAACTGAACCTAAAATTTCATTTTTATTGTTCAAAAAAATATTGTTTTAGGTGACTTTTATTGTTGAAATTTTCAAAATTTTGTATTAGCTAAATACAGCTTTGTATTAAAAATATAAAAATGATTTAAATACAATTTAGATTCCGGATAATTAAAACAGTCTAATGTATAATTAGGAACAAAAAGCTTCATTCTAGTTGCAAAATGTGTTTTGTAATCCTGCGCCTAAATTGTCATACTAATTTTCTGCTCCACAAATGCCTGACAGTTGAAGTTCCGTAAAAATACTAATTCTGCATCTTGTAATATTTTAAATACATGAAATAAAAGAACTTACTTATGTTTTTCATCCCAGTAAAAATTGTGTTTTAAAATCATATACTTAAAGATATTAAATGTTGAAAATGGTTTTTCTTCCCTTAATCAATTTTATTTACAAGCAAAGTGGTATGTTGCTGTTTACTATAATATTGTTCTTTAAAAAACACTCTGTTCATTTCGCATTTTTTCTGCTGATTTCATCCACGATGCTGTTTTGGACTTCCTTAACCACAGTGTTGTTATATTTCCTTGTTTGTTGCTAATTAATTTAACATCACCTTAGTCGTTTCCAAATTTATTTGTAATCTGACCTTAATACTGGTTTTTGCCAATTTTTAAAGTTGTTACAGAAAATTAAATGTTGTCGGAAAATTGAAGATGACTTAGTTGTTCACCATTTATTCCTTTGTTTCCCCAATCTAGTTCCTTAAAAATATTTTCTAAGAAAAGTTTAGGCGGAATGACATCTCCTTGTCTAACTCCTCTTCCAAACTTTTTCTTTGCTTTTCCTTTGTCCAAACGGATGGTTATGGCTTTCTTGTAAATCATACAATCTTGATGTAATACTGTCATATAATCTTGATACGGGTAAACTTCATAATCCTTATTACTGTTATGTTAATGTATAAACAGAATCAAATGATTTTTCATAACCAATAAAGGCGTGACATCGAGATAGTTGATATTTCTTATGTTTCTTTAAGAGATTCTTTAGTGTTTGAATATGATCACTTTTACTATATCCACTTCGGAATCTTACTTGTTCTCTAGGTTGTTCTCTAATCCAGGAAGTCTTGCCATTAAAACTTTGGAAAATTTTTTATAAATCATTGACAGTAAGCTGATCGAATGGTTGTTTTAAAAGTTTTCTCCCCAATACCCTTTCACAAAGTAGCACCATTACAGTATTAAGTCAGAATTCTAGTACATTTGACTTCTGTGGCTATATTTTGAAAACAGTATGGCTAACATTTTTGTAAATTCTTCTCCTGGTATAGAAAAAAATAGAAGATCTATTTCTTATTAACTAAAGCACGATAATTTGCTCTTATGTTCATGGAATACATTTGTATGAGGAGATAAGACATATCAAACTAATATTAAGCTAATAATGTCGTTATTTTATCGCAAATAAAATCAGATACATGAATATATTAAACAGATTCTAAGGATCTAAGAAAAATTATCTGGATACATTTTCTAAACTTCTTACTCTATCTTCTTAACTCTATTTACATTTTACTACAAGACTGTTTATTAACACTTTTTATATGCATGTATACAATATTCATTGTACTATATAATTTGTAATATGGTAAATTAATATTAATGACATGTACATATTATTTATTTCATGTGTTATATAAAATAAGATACAAATGATCTTCTTATTAGTATCTGAACTTAAAAGAGACAAGATTGAATTCTTTCTAGTTTGTTTCATACGATATCAGCCATAATCTATGAAATTTGGTTTGAAATAATTTCCTGGAATCGCATAAGACATCCTGTGACGAAATATTATCAGGCTAACATCGTGTCAACTTAATGAAAATAAAGAGCTATCTGATGTATTTACTTGTAATGTACAGGAAAAGTTATTCGGCTTGCACATTAATAAACATGTTACAGCAAATGGAGGGAACTACTTAATGTTATCAACGAGTAAACAAGTCATGAACATTTTTTCATGCATAAGATAGACTTTGAGTTATTTAGAATATTTATTAGGATTCTCTAGTATGCTAAGTATATAAAATAGTCATTGCTTCTACCATATTATACGAAAAGCACTATTTCCACTTTTATGAAAGTATGTCGAATTTGAAGCTGTTAAATAAACAGAAAATATTGATTTTTATATGTAGCGCAATTTAGGTAAGTGAATAACGTCAATTTCTAGTACTAGAAAGTATGAGTTATTCAGAATCTGACAGCTTTTAACCTTACTCATAGCTATCAACTGTCAACTATTACGCTTTTTCGGTACCACTACTTTTTAATTGTAATCTTTGCTTTGTTTAATTATCGAAATTAGACATTTTAATAATGAAAAAATTGCTATACAAAAATAGTGGTAAGGAAAGAAAATCCCTGCCGGCTCGGCCTTCAGGCGCAGGTAGATTTCGAAGTTAAGTACTAATTTCACCAACAAAATCTAAATCAAGATTAGATAACAACCCAGTTTAACAATTTTACCTGGGCACTTTTGGCGAGTTTTTAATTTCATTTTTCTGTAAGAACTGGTTTTATCAGAATCATGTTAATACGATAATATTTCTTCAACCAATATTTATTTTTTTTTATATAAGAATTGGTCCTATCAAACATTTGTCAATATAAAAGTTGTAGATAATATTAAGAAGATTTATAATAAATGTAAGCGGATTTGACGAAACTGTGAATTTTTTCCTCTTTAACCCCCCCCCCCCTCACCCCTTATTTTTTTTGTCTTTAATTTATTTTTGCGGGAAGAGTTGGTCCTATAAAAATGTAGTGAATATAAAAGTTGTAGATAATATGAAGAAAATCTGTAATAAATTTAATTGGATTTGATATCTCGAGAATTGACGAAGTTATAATTTTTTTCTCCTAAAAAGCCTATCTTATTCGCCCCTTGAGCCCATTTTTAATTTGATAAAAAATCTATCATACATAAATTTATTACCCTTTTTCTAGAATTAATAATTAGGATGAGCGAAGCGAATCCTCTACTAGGCTATACAAATTATTGTCGTACAATTTAGAAAAAAAAAAAAAAAAAAAAGATAACTATTCAGTATTTTGACTTGAAATTAAACATAAAAATAAATTATGATCTGTAGATTTGCACAATATTATTTTTTTTACTGAATAACGTTAAAAAATTTATTATTTTAATTAATTTATTTTACATGTTTTTCCATTATGGACGCATTTTTGCAAATAAAAAATGAAACACGTATATTTTCTAAAGAAAAAATAAATCATGGAGTTACAATTTCATTTTATGAAATTTTTAAAATACATTTTTTATGAAAATTATAGCATATTTTTAATGAATTAAAATTTGTGAAAATTCAATTATTTACATTCAATTATAAAAGTATTTTTCAGTGTTAAGAATTCAAATACAAAATTTATTCTTATTATGGTAAATCATTTACACTGACGATACTTACGCATTTTAAAAGAATTATATTATGATTTTCTTTTTTGTTCTGTAAAGTGGCAACAAAAGAATTCTAAACAAATACAATTAATTGTTAAATTCGCTATACAAATATTTTGTAAAATTTTGCTTCGAAAGTATTTTTATTTATACTAGTCTTACATCATAAATAAAAAATTCCGAGGAAATTCTTAGTTATTTGGCTGAATTTACATTTCAAAAATTAAAATGCGCCAAAACATAAAATAACGTTTTTGCTTAATAAAGATGCAAGAATAATATAAAAAAAATATTGTTGCTTTCAAATATTTTTCTTATTAAATAATGCTTCGCGTATCCAAACAAAGCATGGCTTTTGCTAGTAACTTTAATTTGATTAGATATGTATTATAATTAAGAAGTTATGTTTTTTTTTGTTTTCTGTTTTCACAAAACCCCTCCCTACTTCCATCCCCTCGGTCTGATTTTGTCCATTTGCAATTCCCGCTGAGATATTAGCCATCTCAGTGCTTTTGATTAGTTTGAAGACGATCGGTGCATGATTGCGACTTTTATCTGGCGGACAAAATTTGGTACATACATATGTACCGGGTGTCCTAAAAAGACTAATTTTAAAATTCAATAACTTGCAAACGGTGACAGATATTAAAAAAATTCTTGCAGGAGGGTTATGCATAAGGTCAAAAGTTTCTTTACATGGATTTTTTATTTTAGTTCGAATTACAAATAATAAATGGCGCTGCAGTCAATAGACGCTAAATTCAGGCTCGATTTTTGGTACTTAGGGACCCACTCAATATATTTTTAATCTCCTTTTTCCGCATGGAAGAAGAGAAAGCCCAAAAAATTGAGCCTGTATTTAGCGCCTATTGCTTACAGCGCCATCTATGGTTTGCAATTCGAACAAAAATCGAAAACCACTGTAAAAAACTTTTGACCTTATTCATAACCCTCCTGCAAGAATTTTTTAAATATCTGTCACCGTTTGCAAGCTATTAAATTTTGAAATCAGTCCTTTTTAGGACACCCGGTATATATAACCGGCTGTTATTGTGGCGTCAGGTTCGGTGGGGGACTGTTCGTGATATGCTTTCAATTCTTTTTGTGCATTTGGTTTATGCATTACGACACTCTGGCCGAAACCCACCGCCACTACTGCAATAGTTTGTATGGTATTTAGTTTGAAACATTGCTGTGCTTTTATAAAATACCCACTGCCGACGAGGTTACACCTTTTTTGGCTTTGTTTTTTGTGTTCAGGCTGTATCTGTTGAAATTTCTTTGATGTTTTGTTGTTTATTCTGTTTAATTATGACGCGAAATTCTGAGTCTGCCGAAAACATTTTTTTACGTAATATATAATCGGTGTGGTTATTTGCAGCTGTAGCGCTTATCGCATGGATTTTATTTTTATTTTATTTTTATTTCTAACCTTCTTTTACCTTATATATATATATATTACATGTATAGGGTTCCATCTGCATTTTGTATAATGTTACAGTTATTATTTGTGCTAAAAAATATTATTTAAATTAATTATTGTAACAGGATTTGATGATGATTTGTAATTATATTATGGCTATATATATATACAGGGTGATTCATAAATATCGAAACAATAGGCTATTTAATTAAATATTGCCCCTAGACCCATACTTCCAATTGCAAAGTTTCTTTTAAAAAGGTGCAAAATTTAATGACATAAGTTGCAACTCCAGTGGAGTGTTTATTTGAAAAATACGAAAATTAAATTTTTATACGGCTCCCGTAGTGTAAAAATTCCAATCAGGAAAACTTTCCTTCTCCATTCCTGAATTAAACAGAAAAAATTGCATCTTCATATCTGAAAAATTCGCAGGTTTATGGCCGTTTAAATAATTCATCAGGTTTTAAGGGATTAGACACAAATTGAAATGCGTGCAATCCAAGAAACAGTGTTACTTTAAGAGTTCTAGGAAACATGTAAAAAATATATGTGTTGAGTTAGAATTTTGATTTTTTTTCTTTTTTTTTGTGATGGTTAACCATATAATTTGCAAACAAAATCACATCCTAATATTTCTCATAAAGTTTTTAAAAAATTTAAATGATTAGTATTTTTTTTAAGCGGATTTAATTTAAAATCTTTATAACTCGAAACATTATTAATCGGATTTCAATTTTTTTTTCATTTAATTAAAAAGAAAGTAAAATTTTAGTTTTGTTTCAGTATTTTTTAAAATATTAATTTAAAAAACATTAAAAATATTTATTTAAAAAATTAGTAACTTATTTTTTTAAAAAAATCATATTTTCAAAAGTAAAGTTTTTTAAAAATTTGCCGAAACAAAATTAATGTAAAATAATAAAAAAAAGACATGTTCCAAGTTTGCACCTTTCTTATTTATGATTCTTGACTTATACTAATTTAAAGACGAGAAATGGTAAAAAGAAAAAAAAAGAAAATAATAACATCATGCAGAAAAATGCATTTAAAGTGTTAAACAAATATTGACTCCTAATAAAATCTTTAAATGCTTTTTTAAAAATTGCACCTGAAAAAGTAACTTCTTTCTGTAGCTTAAACTTCCGATTCAGTTTAACTTTTGCCGTTTCCACCTCCTTTTTGTACTATTTAAATGTCTATAAATAAATGTTAAATGTGTAATTTGAAACAATGCTTTTTTTAACATGCCAATTAAGAGTTTTTCATAATTTTAGCCCTCACAAATTCAGGCTTTTTATCGTCCCGACGCGGCCGTTAAAACAGTCTGTATTCTGGGGCCTGGCCGGGTTTATATTTTTTCAAACCGAACCGGGTGTTGCTGTGATTTATGACGGACAATTATCTACAAGAGGGATATGGGCCCGAAGGGGAGGGGGAGTGCCTTCCGTGGAGGTCTTTCTAAGAAAACCTAACCTGTAAAAAAATCTGCCTGTGACGGAATCCTTTCTTAAACGGAAAAATCTGTTGATCCATGGAAAATGAACATAAAAATACCTGCGAAAAAATGGACTACATTTACAACTCCTAAAAAGGGAACTTGTCTATAATGCTTTTTTTTTAATTCCTATGTGATTCCATCTTAAAAGATTTTGCTTTATAGCATTTTTCATTGTCTCCAACACATGGAATATGGATTAACAATATTAAAGGAGAAGTGAATCATTTACATATAAATAGAGATTCCTTAATAAAACAAATAATCACAGCTTTTGGCGCTTCTTTAAAAATAATAATTACAAACATGAAAAAAGAAAAAAATATAATAAGTATTTTTGGTCAGATCTCCTCCATACGAAACAACTTTTAACCATATCGATGTAAAAAACTATGTAGAAATTGAGTCAGGCCGGGCCAGGCTACGATTTGAACTTTTTTCCCGGCAGGACTGAACTTTTTTTTCCTATGTGTCGGTTTGGGACCGGACCTAGATATTTCGACCCGTGCAGACCACCAGCATACTTTGAAAACAGGTTTAACGTTAAATCTATACGCTGCCTATTTTATGTCCAAAGGAGAAGCACTGTCTTATATCGACTTTTAATAATGTACAATTTGTGGATGATCCCTATCTTGCATTCAGATTGAGTCAAAAACTCGTCGCTCAGAGGCATGGATAAATGGTGTAAGCCACGAATTTTGGATTTCGATATATCTGCGAATTTTGAAGATATCGAGATGAATTTTTTTGTATTTAATTCAGGAATGGATAAGGAAAAATTTCCTAATTGGGAATTTTATTCTACGGTGGCCGTATAAAAATTTAATTTTTGTATTTTCTCATATAGACCCCCTATCGAGTTGAAAGTTATCTCATCAAATTTTGCACCTTTTTTTATGAAACTTTGCAATTGGGAGTATGTGCCTAGGGGCAATATTTAAGGAGATAGCCTATTGTTTCGATATTTATGAATCACCCTGTATATATATATATATATATATATGTATGTATGTATATAAATTTTTTAGGTGTGATTGGTTTTGTGTTTCTAAGGTCATATGATGGAGTAATAATAAGGTCATGAAGGAATTTTTCATAAGCCGCACAATGGGAACGACTGCAATAGATAGTATTTCTTATGAAATCTACCTAATACTTAAAAGTTGACAGCTAGACTTACTGTTAAAGGAAAATGGCTCCAGAGAGGATATTAGAAGAAAATTAACCACTCTAGTAACAATCAAATCAATGCCTATGTTGATGGTATCACAGTAGACTCACGATTTAGCAACTTTTGCCGGATCTCCGCAAACAGTTAAGTCGAATGGTTGTTAAATCAAAAGTTGTTAATATTGTTAAATTTTAATGCATTTCAAAAATACCCAACGTTCTCATGCAATAAGAAACTATTGATTTATATAAGAGTTTTAAAAATGTTTGTAGTAAATAAGAGTACGAATTTTTAAAGTTAAAAAATACAAAAAATTATGAAATACTTTTATAAGTATTATTTTAAACATTTTACAATATTAAAAATGACATTATTACAAATGTTAATTAACATTTAAAAAATGATTCATTGAATGATTCGTGAAAATCTTTTGTTTCAAATGGCGGCTGGAAACTTCCAGAATGCCACTTTTGAGGCTATTATGTAGTCGTTAACAATTTTTACTCTTCCAAAAAAGTTCCCTAGAATCTTGATGTCATTTTTTGCTTCTTTTGATGTAAGAGATTCTGGAACATAGTCAATTACTTCGTCGTCAGAATTAGTTGCAATGTCTTGTTCAGGATTAAAAAAGCTGCAGATTAAATCATCTTTCGAAATTTTATTCTCAGTGACAACATAATCCTCAAATGTGAGATTTCCCAGCCGAACAATATATTTCCGCAATGCTTGCATTAGATGATTGAAATTCCTAATTTCATTGTTCAGTTTTTGGAATCCTCGGCAACAGATTCAGGTTCAGAAGTTTGTTTTTTCAAAAATCCGGTGTGATGGAAGCAATTGGAAACTGTGTCCTGAAAAACTGCTTGCCAAGGCAGCATTTGATAGATGAATAGCTTTAAACAAATTCATTGTTTTTTTTTTTGCTTCTAAATTGATTAGAACGTCATTGACCTGTTTTTTTCATTTTTTTAAACACATTTTTTTAAAAACACTGTATGACTCCTTGTACAGAGGCAGTGATAATAAGTGATAGTACACATAAAAATGAATAATTTTTGCACTGAAAACTAGGGTCGCAAATCACTTGTTCTACCAAAATACAGGGAGTACAATATTTACGGCAATATTGTATTGATTCAAAACACTTCCAATAAAACACCAATAGAGCTAAAATATTGGCTGTACGTTCCACAATATTTTCAATGAAATGTTAATATTGCAGAAATATTAATTTAAAATTGGAAATAGCAATGTAGTTGCAAAAAAGTTCTTGGCAATTTTCGAAATATGTAAACAACCCAAAGGTGCAAAACTGAAAAAACTACAATGTTAAGGGGGCATTTCATGGCAATTGCCTATTGGCTAAAATATATTGGTATACGTATTGATATTTACAGGTGTTCTTAAACACTCTTTGCAAAATAAATAGGGTTATAGTAATCATGAAAGACAAAAAAAATTCATACCAAACCAAGATAGCAAACCACTTATTCTGCCAAAAATATAGGGTGTCTCATTTCAAGTTGAACCCCAATTTTTCTCAACAACTGTAATAATAATAAATATATAGTAAAGATATTTCCCACAAAATAACTTTGTTTTGTGCGAAATATGGTGAAATTGCGAGATATGTTGGAAATGGTTTCCATTCACGCCCATACATGTTAATTGAACACTAAGTGAATTACAGTGCGCTTCCATCTGATCCCGTGATGTCGTTACATTTCACATAAAACAAAGTTAGACTTTTGAAATTTTCCTAAGATATCTTTAATAGTATTGAAGTTATGCATCGCAAAAATCCGGGATACACACTGTACTTTTGACAGGAGACCATTTTCGATCACTCCGTATATTGTTTTACTATTAAGGTATAAATCTAGTTTTCATTGAAAAGAACTTTCTCCTGCTTCTGTGATCGGAATCGATAAACAAAATTCTTGTATAATAGATAAAAGTACAAGCATAGATACCAAAAAGATATAAATGTATGTACCCAATAAAAAATAAAAATGCTTCTTGTTAGGTATCCGAAGGTAAAGTTTACCGAAAAATTCTAATATGATGTGAAAGTTAGGTGTTAGCATTTAAAATCTTAAAATTTGTTACAAATTTTGTTACAAATATGTGTATACCACTCCTAAGCAAAATGTAAGTTCAACATTAATTAGTAGACGTTATTATTAATCTATTGGTACCAGTCACATTTTTATACGAGAGTTAGTAGCGAGGTATCATTTTATCCTTGATTGTACATGAAATGTTACTCACCTGGTGCATTGATAAATATGCTCCAGCAAACCGAGCATATTTATTAAAGTTGCAATTAAAGCAACTACTAGTGTCATTAAACCTACTAGTGCTTTTAAAGCAACTATTTAATATTCAGGAAATGCAAAAAATATTTATTTGAATAAAAACAAAACTTACCATGAATAATTTATGAATATGCAGCATTCTATAAATTTCCAAGACGATTGAAATTGTCGATGAATCATTGCCGACCTTTCTATAAATTGCTTTATATTTCATTTTATTATCTCCCGCATGCCATAATTAGTTAAATTGCATGCAGAATTTACTAGCTTTAAGCCTAAACTGAAATAGAAGACACTTTTATTTATCTTTATATTCATAACTCTTAATTGATAATATCTATTCTTGATCTCTAGTCAACTTTATTGCAAAGCATCTGAATCGTAATCGATGATTCATATCCTCAAAATAATTCCCCCAAACCGCCTAAGAAGTATCTTTTCGAAATATCACTAGGCTAACATTGTGTCAACTTAATGAAAATAAAGAGTTACCTGACCTACTTACTTGTAATGTTCAGGAAATGTTATTCGTCAGACGCATTAATAAACGTGTTCAATCAAATGGAGGGGACTACTTAATATTATCGCCGGCTAAACAGATTCTGAACATATTTAAAGCATAAGATAGAACAGGGACGGCGATCTTATGGCACGCTGCAGATTATTTTTGGCACGGCATAGATTCAATTTCTACATAAAAATATAGTAGAACTTCACAAAATCTGTTAATTAATCTATATCTTGTCTATGTTAATCTGAAGTCGATTAGTTCTGTTGGTAGTCATTGCCATACAGATTGAAGAAACTGAAATATATCTTTATGTATACAAATCTAGCTCAATTTTGGCTCCCAAAATTTTAAGAATAACTAGGGGGTTCGGCCCCCTACGAGCTACGCTCGCCAACCCCCGTCCAGACACCGCAGACTCTAAATGCACGCTAATTTGATCGGCTTTAAAAAGATTTCGAAAGATTGAATTATAATTTAAAAAACAGTGGCGATCTCCCTATAAACGAATTTCTATTCATTTCTCTTTGATTGGAGAATTTTAACGCCAAATCCGCTGCGGTACTACTTGATTATCCTGTCGACCCATTTCGCCAAATTATATAAATCGCCAAACCACTCGCCAAATTATACAAATTGATATAATTTTTATTTTAAATAACGAAAGAACAAATAAATTCGTACAACATTAATAAAAACACAAATAAAACGTCAAAATAAAAATAACTTGATGACGTATACACGCGTAACAACATTTCAAAATAAGCTAATATAAAAGGAATTAAGTAAAGAGACTCTTTGTCTCCTGGTATTTTTTAACAAAGCGAAAAGAAAGTTCTTTTAAATGAGACATTTTAAATTAATTCTCAAAATATCAAATAAATGTCTAGCGCAATTTCTAAATTTAAACTTTTTTGCAATATTATTTTGTGTTCATTTTATGTAATAACTATAATGTGACGTAAATATGACGTAATTTCTCCTAAGACTTCTAACGCATGTTAATGAATTTATTATTTTACAATATCCTTTCTCTTTTAAAATTCACGTGTATACTTTTTATGACGTAATTTTTAATAAGTTCCTGCTTTTTATACGTAACTAGGGGGCTCGGCCCCCTACGAGCTACGCTCGCCAACCCCCGCCCAGACACCGCAGACTCTAAATGCACGCTGATTTGATCGGCTTTAAAAAGATTTCGAAAGATTGAATTATAATGTAAAAAGCAGTGGCGATCTCCCTATAAACGAATTTCTATTCATTTGTCTTTGATTGGAGAATTTTAACGCCAAATCCGCTGCGGTACTGCTTGATTATCTCGTCGACCAATTTCGCCAAATTATATAAATCGCCAAACCACTCGCCAAATTATAAAATTGACATAATTTTTTATTTTAAATAACAATAGAACAAATAAATTCGTACAACATTAATAAAAATACAAATAAAACGTCGAATAAAAATAACTTGATGACGTAGATACGTGTAACAACATTTCAAAATAAGTTAATATAAAAGGAATTAAGTAAACAGATTCTTTGTCTCCTGGTATTTTTTAACAAAGCGAAAAGAAAGTTCTTTTAAATGAGACATTTTAAATTAATCGTTTTTAATCTAACGTAATTTTTACCAAGCTATTTTTTTCTCTTTTAAATATTCACGTGAAGATACTTTTGTTAGAAATGAAATATTATTTGCGCTTTCCTAACAAAAATAGTTGAAAAGATCCTCTCAAAATAATAAATAAATGTCTAGCGCAATTTCTAAATTTAAACTTTTTTGCAATATTATTTTGTGTTCATTTTATGTAATAACTATAATGTGACGTAAATATGACGTAATTTCTCCTACGACTTCTAACGCATGTTAATGAACTTATTATTTTACAATATCCTTTCTCTTTTAAAATTCACGTGTGTACTTTTTATGACAAAATTTTTAATAAATTCCTGCTTTTTATACGTAATTATTTAATTTTAATTTGAAAGTTTTTTTCCTGTTTATAATAGTCACGTGTAAATAAATTTTTAATTTGAAGCAAATATTATTGCTTACGCTTTTTATACAGTTGGCAACAGTTTAAATTAGTACAATTTTCTGAAATCTGTAAAAAATATCTCCAGAAATGCTGAAAATTTGATTTTAAAATAGAAATAAAACCTGAAAAAATGAGTCAAAATAAAAAAATTAATGCAATCTGCACTCCGGCAAATTCTAAAGCATAAAATGATCTAAAAATGATTACACTGCCATGTATAGTTTTTGCTGCTATAAAACTTTTTTAGTGGAACGATTTTATCCAACTTTAGCATTAAATATCTCTTAAAATAATTCTTCGATTTGAAAACTGTCTGCATCAGCATGTTTATCAAACATTTCTGTATAAAACCACCGATTTTCATATTTTTGTATGCATTATTTTTGTTAATATTAACGAAGAAAGACCTCCGGTCACAAAAAATTCAAAACCGGCGGCGGCGGCGGCGGTGACAGCGGTAGTTACTTTTTTTTAGAATAGAGAGACTAGGGGGCTCGGCCCCCTACGAGCTACGCTCGCCAACCCCCGCCCAGACACCGCAGACTCTAAATGCACGCTGATTTGATCGGCTTTAAAAAGATTATGAAAGATTGAATTATAATGTAAAAAGCAGTGGCGATCTCCCTATAAACGAATTTCTATTCATTTGTCTTTGATTGGAGAATTTTAACGCCAAATCCGCTGCGGTACTGCTTGATTATCTCGTCGACCAATTTCGCCAAATTATATAAATCGCTTAACCACTCGCCAAATTATACAAATTGACATAATTTTTTATTTTAAATAACAATAGAACAAATAAATTCGTACAACATTAATAAAAATACAAATAAAACGTCGAATAAAAATAACTTGATGACGTAGATACGTGTAACAACATTTCAAAATAAGTTAATATAAAAGGAATTAAGTAAACAGAGTCTTTGTCTCCTGGTATTTTTTAACAAAGCGAAAAGAAAGTTCTTTTAAATGAGACATTTTAAATTAATCGTTTTTAATCTAACGTAATTTTTACCAAGCTATTTTTTTCTCTTTTAAATATTCACGTGAAGATACTTTTGTTAGAAATGAAATATTAATTGCGCTTTCCTAACAAAAATAGTTGAAAAGATCCTCTCAAAATAATAAATAAATGTCTAGCGCAATTTCTAAATTTAAACTTTTTTGCAATATTATTTTGTGTTCATTTTACGTAATAACTATAATGTGACGTAAATATGACGTAATTTCTCCTACGACTTCTAACGCATGGTAATGAACTTATTATTTTACAATATCCTTTCTCTTTTAAAATTCACGTGTGTACTTTTTATGACAAAATTTTTAATAAATTCCTGCTTTTTATACGTAATTATTTAATTTTAATTTGAAAGTTTTTTTCCTGTTTATAATAGTCACGTGTAAATAAATTTTTAATTTGAAGCAAATATTATTGCTTACGCTTTTTATACAGTTGGCAACAGTTTAAATTAGTACAATTTTCTGAAATTTGTAAAAAATATCTCTAGAAATGCTGAAAATTTGATTTTAAAATCGAAATAAAACCTGAAAAAATGAGTCAAAATAAAAAAATTAATGCAATCTGCACTCTGGCAAATTCTAACGCATAAAATGACCTAAAAATGATTACACTGCCATGTATAGTTTTTGCTGCTATAAAACTTTTTTAGTGGAACGATTTTATCCAACTTTAGCATTAAATATCTCTTAAAGTAATTCTTCGATTTGAAAACTGTCTGCATCAGCATGTTTATCAAACATTTCTGTATAAAACCACCGATTTTCATATTTTGTATGCATTATTTTTGTTAATATTAACGAAGAAAGACCTCCGGTCACAAAAAATTCAAAACCGGCGGCGGCGGCGGTGACAGCGGTAGTTACTTTTTTTTAGAATAGAGAGATACATAATTAGGAGATTATCGCAAAAGAAGGATTAAAAGGCATTATAAGCAAAAATGCCAATGGTAAAATTAAAACATCTAGGAATTCAATTCCAGACACTAAAAGCTGTAGATTCTGGCGCTTGCTATTTAGACATTTTTTTCCTGTGAGACATTCTTTTCAGAAATAAGTAATGTGAAAAATTCAGGTAAAAACATCTTGTCAAAGGAGTTCAATTCAATTTGTATTCTCTTAACGATAACTAAGTACCAAACTGATATAAATTATTTGGCATGTAAGATGAGACAACAGAAAAAAATATTTTTAAAATAAATTTCTAAAGTATAATATCAAATATTACCCATATTTTTTTTTAATGCTAAAAACAAAATTTTAAGTAACTAGGGGGCTCTGCCCCCTACGAGCTACGCTCGTCAACCCCCGTTCAGATACCGCAGACTAACAGCACGCTAATTTGATCAACTTTAAAAAGATTTCGGAAGATTGAATTATAATTTGAATCTGACAATTATAATCTGTCGTAATTTTCACCAAACTTTTCTTTCTCTTTTTAATATTCCCATAAA
This sequence comes from Maratus speciosus, assembly GCA_963932465.1. Classification (NCBI taxonomy): domain Eukaryota; kingdom Metazoa; phylum Arthropoda; class Arachnida; order Araneae; family Salticidae; genus Maratus; species Maratus speciosus. The sequence continues at coordinate 437,551,299 of OZ010793.1, forward strand.
AATACTTTTGTTAAAAATGAAATATTATGATCATCTTAAAATATCAAATAAATGTATCGCGCATTTTTTAAATTTAAACTGTTTTGCAATATTACTTTTTGCTCATTTTACGTAATAAGTATAATGTGACGTAAATGTGACGTAAATTCTCCTATTTAAGACTTCTAGCGCATGTTAATGACTTTATTATTTTACAATACTCTTTCTCTTTTAAAATTCAAGTGTAATTATAGTTTTTATGACGTAATTTTCAATGAGTTCCTGCATTTAATATTTTCTGTTTATAATAGTTACGTGTAATATAAATTTTTAATTTGAAGCAAACATTATTGTTTGCGCTGTTTATACAGTTGGCAACAGTTGGCAACAGTTTAAATTAATACAATTTTCTAAAATATCTAAAAAATATCTCTCGAAATGCTGAAAATTTGAATTTAAAATAGAAATAAAACCTCAAAAAATGACTCAAATTAAAACACTGGATGCAATCTGCACACCGGGAAATTCTGACGCATAAAATGATCTAAAAAGGATTAAATACCAATGTACAGTTTTTGCTCCTATAAAACTTTTTTAATGGAACGATTTTGTCCAACTTTGGCATTAAATATCTCTTAAAATCATTCTTCGATTTGAAAACTGTCTGCATTAGCGTGTTTATCAAACATTTCTCTATAATACTACCGATTTTCATATTATTGTATGCAATGGTTTTTTTTAATATTAACGAAGAAAGGCCATGCTTAAGCATTCAAATTGGATGCCGATCTTCCCGGAATATCTACGCAGATTTTCATTGGTCCATTTCCAAATCAAAACATTTTTTATATATAGAAGGATTTTGATTCATTATTATTTGATCGATTAATTTTTTTTTTATCGTTGGCACGTCATGATCATGTAAAATATATTTTCGGAAGAATTTGGCCCGCGGATGTGAAAAGGTTCGCCAACCCTGAGATAGACATTGGATTAATATGGACACTTATAACTGCTCCACTCAGTGTTATATATGTCGTAGGCTAATTGAGAAATCCGGCTCTTTGCAAACAGTCTAGGCTCTTTGCAAAGAGCCGGGCTAATTGAAGAATCCATCTCCCTTTTTCCAATTAGCCTGATATTTTTCAGGCTTATTGCAAAGAGTCTAGAAAGCGTTAGGCTAATTGAAAAATGACCACTTATTATCCGATCAGAGTGATATTTTTAGCTCACAGGCTATCAAAGCCTGAGAGCTTATGTTCCCGCCGATTCTGTATGTACGTGTGTACGTACGTATTTACGTAACGCGATAACTATTGATAGAAATATCCGATTTGCTTCAAATTTTTTTTTCTAGCTTCATTCTGATGAGGTGCTTCCCTGATTAGTTTTTGGGGTCATTGGTTAAGGATAAAAGGGGAAAAGGGAGGCTAGTCCCCCCTTAATTTATATAAATGGATTTTTCATGCAGAAATATTCGATTTGCGCCAAATTTGGTATACCAGTTTATTGTGTTAAGGAGCTTCCCTGATTCGATTTGGAAGCTCATTATTTAAGTATAAAGGGGTTAAAAGGGGGCTACCCCCTTAATTTAGATAAATCGGTTTTTCATGATGAATTATTCGATTTGCTCCAAATTTGGTATACCGGTTTATTAAGTTAAGGAGCTGCCTTGATTAGATTTGGAGTTTCATTAGTTACATATAAAGAGAGGGAAGGGGGGGCTATCCCCTTCCCGTAATTGAAACAAATCAAATGAAGGAAGCCATATCGTAATAAACTGGTATATCAAATTTGAAGCAAATCGAATAATTCTGTATGAAAAACCCAATTATCTAAATTAAGGGGACACTAGCCCCTGTTCCTCCTTTATACTTAACCAATAAATCTCAAAATCTAATCAAGTCAGCTCCTTAACATAATAAAACGGTATACGAAATTTGGAGCAGATCGAATAACTCTGCATGAAAAACCCATTTATCTAAATTAAGGGGGGGGTCTAACCCCCCTTTCCTCCCTTTATACTTAACTAATGAACCTCCAAATCTAATCAGGGAAGCTCCTTAACATAATAAACCGGTATACCAAATTTGGAGCAAATCGAATAATTTTGCATTAAAAACCCATTTACCTAAATTAAGGGGGGGGGGGCTACCTCCCCCTTTCCTCTCTTTATACTTAACTAATGAACCTCCAAATCTAATCAAGCCATCTCCTTAACATAATAAACCAGTATAGCAAATTTGAGCTAATCGAATAATTCTACATGAAAAACGCATTTATCTAAATTAAGGTGAGAGGCAATTGCCCCCCTTTCCCCCCTTTATACATAATAATGATCTTCCAAATGTAATCAGGAAAGTTGCTTAACATAATTAACCGGTATACCAAATTTATAGCAAATCGCATATTTCTGCATGAAAAACCCATTTATCTAAATTACGGGGGGGACCCCCCCCCCCTTTCCTCCCTTTATATGTAACTAATGAACTTCCAAATCTAATCAAGGCCGCTCCTTAACTTAATAAACCGGTATACCAAATTTGGATCAAATCGAATAATTCATCATGAAAAACCGATTTATATAAATTAAGTGGGTAGCCCCCTTTCCCCCCTTTATACTTAAATAATCAGCTTCCAAATCTAATCAGGGAAGCTCCTTAACACAATAAACCGGTATACCAAATTTGGAGCAAATCAAATATTTCTGCATGATAACCCCATTTATATAAATTAAGGGGGAGGAACTAGCCCCCTTTTCCCCCTTTATCCTTAGCCAATGAACCCCAAAAACTAATCAGAGAAGCACCTTATCAGAATGAACCTAGAAAAAAAATTTTGAAGCAAATCGGATATTTCTATCAAGAGTTATCTCGTTACGTACATACGTACGTACGTACACACGTACATACAGAATCGGCGGGCACATAAGCTCTCAGGCTTTGATAGCCTGTGAGCTAAAAATATCACCCTGATCGGATAATAAGTAGTCATTTTTCAATTAGCCTAGGGGGGGTAGCCCCCTTTTCCCCCTTTATCCTTAACCAATGAATCCCAAAAACTAATCAGGGAAGCACCTTATCAGGATGAACCTAGAAAAAATTTTTTGAAGCAAATCGGATATTTCTATCAAGAGTTATCGCGCTACGTACATACGTACGTACGTACGTACACACGTACATACAGAATCGGCGGGCACATAAGCTCTCAGGCTTTGATAGCCTGTGAGCTAAAAATATCACCCTGATCGGATAATAAGTGGTCATTTTTTAATTAGCCTAACGCTTTCTAGGCTCTTTGCAATAAGCCTGACAAATATCAGGCTAATTGGAAAAAGGGAGATGGATTCTCCAATTAGCCCGGCTGTTTGCAAAGAGCCTAGGCTGTTTGCAAAGATCCGGATTTTTCAATTAGCCTACGACGAGGATTCCAAATTTATGACAGTTAAATAACTTCAAGACTAGATGGACATTTAGAATGAAATTTTCAAACATAGAGTTAAATGGATGGTCAAGCATTAATGTTTCCAATTACGAAAAAGAAAATTTATTTGAATCGGCTAGTCAATATTATAAAGTAGAAACGCATCCGTGCGTAAAGCTAACGTCATTTGGCGAGTGGCAATACTTGACGATGAAAAAACTATCATTTACTGCACATTATTTTAAACATCTAAACAGCGCACATTTTCAATTTTTACATTGTCGAATATGGAAAGAAATGGATTTTTAAAATAAATTTGTTTGGAAAAAGGTATCGCTATTTACTCCATTTTTATTAGTTTTAAGCTAATTTTCAGGCATGATTTTCTTGAATTGATTTTCTTCCATGTCTATCGCGTCCAGACGATTACGAAAGATAAATCCGTTTATACTTAAATTAATATAAACAGCTCATCATTTGTTTCCAGCTTATATGAAATAACGGAATTAAAAGATTCATCAATCAATAAATAAAACAATAAAATATAAATAAATAAATATTTTAAGACCTGTGATCAAATGCACTTAAATCACTAAAATGATTACAATAACAAAAAATGCTGATTTTAAATAGTAATTTTTGGTGATTTCTTCCGCTGTTAACTTTTGCGCGAGGCCAGTACAAAACAATCGATTTTAATAAATTTCAAAACTGTATCTAAATTAATTACTATTTATCATATAAATATGATTTTTAGTAATGTTAGTGCGTATTCTAAAAAAAAAAAGATTTCCTTCTATATACAAAAAAAAAAGTTTTGATTTGGAAATGGACCAATGAAAATCTGCGTAGATATTCCCGGCAGATCGGCATCCAATTTGAATGCTTAAGCATGGCCTTTCTTCGTTAATATTAAAAAAACTGTTGCATACAAAAATATGAAAATCGGTAGTATTATAGAGAAATGTTTGATAAATACGCTGATGCAGACAGTTTTCAAATCGAAGAATTATTTAAAGAGATATTTAATGCCAAAGTTGGACAAAATCGTTCCATTAAAAAAGGGAGCAAAAACTGTACATAGGAATTTAATCATTTTTAGATCATTTTATGCGTCAGAATTTCCCGGTGTGCAGACTGCATTTAGTTTTTTAATTTGACTCAGTTTTTGAGATTTTATTTCTATTTTAAATTCAAATTTTCAGCATTTCGAGAGATATATTTTACTTATTTTAGAAAATTGTATTAATTTAAACTGTTGCCACCAATTTTACCCTCTATTTAGAGACCACCTCAGTTGAACTCCCTCCACGAGCGACCCATTTCTTTGAAGAAAATGAAACAAATTCCGTTTCTTGAAGATTCGCGCTTGAAGAAGATTTTATTAGAATAACAATTCCGGAAAGCCCATTATTCATCAAACTTCTAAACTAAGTTTAGAATTTTTATTTATTCCGGTAAACTTTGCTTAAACCCCTTTGTGCCTTTTTAGGCAATGAATTTAACTCTAATGACAAATTAAGGATGACGGTCAATAAACTCCCCTGCCCTATTCTGTCAGGAAACTCTCAAAGAAATAGATAAATTAATGAAATCGTCATTATTTTTTCCCGTCAAAAAAAAAAAAAAAAAAATACCTACTGAATTTCGAAATAAAACTTATAGAAGATAAAACTGTAAAATCAAAGCAAATGTCAATGTATTATTTTTTTTAACTCTGCAGTAATTAACGTATGTAATTAACTTTTGTTTTGATGCTTAAATTTTCCTATTTTTTCCTAATGTGAAAAATAAACTTTAGTAACATTAATTGTTAACTATTTTCAACAATTAAAATTTTGATTTAAACATGATCTCCATTAAGAGACCACCTGCGATCAATTTTCATTGGAACGGAACGTGGTCGCTTTAAGGAGGTTTTACCGTAAATAACTTCACGATTACAGGAAAAGATACATACAGCTAAAATGGTAATAAAGCATGAATGTTTTAAAATATTATTAAAACTATAGGACCCATAAGTTTTTCATACACGGTGATTACTAAATTTATTAACTATGACGTACTGTATTTAAATAAACAACATAAATGTTTCGTGAACTTCAAAACATAATATAAAAAAAATGAAACTTATAATTATCTTATTTGCATAATGTTTCACAAAACTTTTCGGTGCTTGATTTCTACTGTACTTTATTTCATGGCATCTGATTCTCAGTCATTCATATGTTCAAAGTAATTTCCTGAAATCGTATAAGAAGTGTTATGTCGAAATATCACCAGAACATTGTGTCAACTTAATGAAAATAAAGAGCTAGCTGACACGTAACGTTCAGGAAATGTTATTTGTCTGGCACATTAATAAACATGTTCCAGCAAATGGAGAAAGCTACTTAATATTATTGCTAAGTAAACAAGTTATGACCATGTTTCAGGCACAAGATAGACATTGTATTAATATTTATAAATATTGAATCTTTCTAAATATTAGAAGAAAAAGTCTTATTTTTCATAGATGAGGATTGCTAAATTTTTTAACTATAGCGTACTATATTTAAATAAATAATATAAGTATTTCATTAACTTCAGCGTAAAAAGTAAAATAATGAAACTTATAATTATCTTTTTCACCTAATGCTTCACTGAAATTATCGGTATTCGACTTCTACTTTTCTTTATTCCATGCCATCCGAATCGTAATCGATGATTCATGTCATGAAAATAATTCCTTGAAATCGCATAAGAAGTGTTATGTCGAAATATCACCAGTCTAATATCGTGTCAACTTCATGAAAAAAAAAGGCTAGTTGACACATAATATACAGGAACTGTTATTTATCTGGCACATTAATAAACATGTTCTAGCAAATGGAGAAAGCTACTTAATATTATTGCTGAGTAAACAAGTTATGAACATGTTTCAAGTGTAGGATAGACATTGCATTATTATTTACAAATATTGAATATCTCTAAATATATATTTAAAAAAAAAAAGGTTTATATTTTTCATAGACGAAGATTGCTAAATTTTTTTAACTATGGCGTACTATATTTACGTAAATGATGTAAATATTTCATTATCTTTAACACATAACGTAAGACAATGAAACTTATAATTATCTTTTCATATAATGTTTCACTGAAATTATCAATATTTGATTTTTACTCTTCTTTATTCCATGCCATCTGAATTGCAATCGATGACTCATATCCTCAATCTTGAAATCCCATAAGAAGTGTTATGTTGAAACATCACAAGGCTAACATTGTGTCAACTTAATGAAAATATAGAGCTTTTTGATACTACATGTACAGGAAATGTTATTCGTCTTCCATATTAATAAACATATTCCAGAATATAGAGATAACTACTTAATATTATCATGGAGTGAAAAATTATGAAGATGACTCTGGTGTAAGATAGACATTATCTTAAGATTTAGAAATATTAGAAATTCTCTGAATATTAGAAAGAAAACCGGGTCTTTTATTTCATATACGAGGATTGCTACTTTTTTTTAAATATGGCGGACTATACTTACGTAAATAATATAAATATTTCATTAACTTCAATACATAAAGTAAAATAATGAAACTTATAATTATCTTTTCCCATAATGTTTCACTGAAATTATTGATATTTCATTTATACGCTTCTCTATTCCATGCCATCTGACTCGCAATCGACGATTCATGCCCGCAGAATAATTTCCAGAAATCGCATAAGCAGTGTTATGTTGAAATAGTAAGAGGCTAACGTTGTGCTAACTTAAAGAAAATAAACAGCTTCTTGACACTTAATGTGCGGGAAACGTTATTCTTCTGGCACATTAATAAAGACGTTCCAGAATATGGAGAGAACTGCTTAATGTTATCATTGAGTAAACAACTTACGAACATGATTCTGGTACAATATAGACATTATACTAATATTTATAAATATTGAATGTGTCTGAATATTATAAAGAAATTGGTCATATTTTTCATAAAAGATGATTGCTAAATGTTTTAACTAAGGCGTGCTATATTTAAGTAAATAATATAAATATTTCATTAACTTCAACTTAAAAAGTAAAATAATGAAACTTGCAATTATCTTTTTTGGCATAATGTTTCACTGAAATTACCCATATTCGATTTCTACTCTTCTTTATTGCATGCCATCTGATTCACAGTGTCCTCAAAATAATTTCTTGAAATCGCATAAGAAGTGTTATTTTGAAATATCACCTGCCTAATATTGTGTTAACTTAATCAAAATAAAGATCTTCTTGACACTTAAAGTACGGTAAATTCCATCTGCCACATTAATAAACATGTTTCAGAATATTGAAAGAACTGAAAATTATCACGGAATAAACATTTTATGAAAATTTTTTCAGGTGTAAGTTAGCATTTTATTAATATTTCAAAATCTTGAATATATCTTAATATTACAAAGGAAATTCAGATCACGTTTTATATAAACAAGGACAGTTCATTTTTTTACCTATATTTACATAGGTAATAAGGATGAGATCTTAGACCTATTGTAGTCCATTACGCTTCAGCAATTGAAGATGACTTCATGTTAATGGACGGCAATTGCATGCCACATCGTGCTCACTTGGTGAATGATTTCCTTTTCCTCGAAGGACTAGACTAGAATGGCCAGCGTGTTCTCCGGACATGAACAGAGCATGTTTGATGTTTGGGACCTTCTAGGCAGACGAGTTGCTTGTCCCCTATCGAAATGGAAAGATCTCTTTTGGAGGAGTGGGACAGAATACACCAGCTCCTCATTAATAACCTTATTGACTACATGCCTCAAAGATGTTCACCGTTGTTGGCCGTTCGGGGAAACCATACCCTCTACTGAAAACGATATTCTTTGAAGGAAACACCTTGTTTTATTCGTTTTATCTCATATGCTTAAACTGTATTTTTTCCCTTATGTACCCAAATGCCCAATGCAATGAATTTTTCTGTCAAACATGTGTAATATTTTTTCTCATACTAGGGGGCTCTGCCCCCTACGAGCTACGCTCGTCAACCCCCGTTCAGACACCGCAGACTCTAACAACACGCTAATTTGATCGACTTTAAAAAGATTTTGGAAGATTGAATTGTAATTTGAATCTGACAGTTATAATCTGACGTAATTTTCACCAAACTTTTCTTTCTCTTTTTAATATTCACGTAAAAATACTTTTGTTAAAAATGAAATATTATGATCATCTTAAAATATCAAAAAAAAAAATGTCTCGCGCAATTTTTAAATTTAAACTGTTTTGCAATATTATTTTTTGTTCATTTTACGTAATAAGTGTAATATGACATAAATTCTCCTATTTAAGACTTCTAACGCATGTTAATGACTTTATTATTTTACAATATTCTTTCTCTTTTAAAATTCACTGTAAATATAGTTTTATGACGTAATTTTCAATGAGTTCCTGCTTTTTATATTTTCTGTTTATAATAGTCCCGTATAAAATAAATTTTTAATTTGAAGCAAACATTATTTATTGTTTGCGCTTTTTGTACAGTTGACAACAGTTTAAATTAATACAATTTTCTAAAATACTTAAAAAATATCTCTCGAAATGCTGAAAATTTGAATTTAAAATAGTAATAAAACCTCAAAAAATTAGTCAAATTAAAAAACTAAATGCAGTCTCCACACCGGAAAATTCTGACGCATAAAATGATCTAAAAATGATTAAATTCCTGTGTACAGTTTTTGCTCCTATAAAACTTTTTTAAGGGAACGATTTTGTCCAACATTGGCATTAAATATCTCTTAAAATAATTCTTCGATTTGAAAACTGTCTACATCAGCGTGTTTATCAAACATTTCTCTATAATACTACCGATTTTCATATTTTTGTATGCAACAGTTTTTTTTTAATATTAACGAAGGAAGGCCATGCTTAAGCATTCAAATTGGATGCCGATATGCCGGAAATATCTACGCAGATTTTCATTGGTCCATTGCCAAATCAAAACTTTTTTTATATATATAGAAGGATAGCCTAACACGTCTGTCGATCATGTATCAATCATGTAAACAATTCCCCATCGCAAGATTCATCCAGAACTTCAATATATATTTAAATGTTTTGGGTAGGTAGTGTATCTATTACATTTCAAATCATACGGTTGGGTAGTTTTTGTGCTGTTATATGAGGGCAGATGGACAGAGCAGACGACGACTATAGGTGTATTTATATAATTAGAAATAGGCGTATTTATATAATTAGAAACGAATCTAAGAATTTCTAATCCTATTTTTACCCTTTTAAGTATATAAATAACTTTATACACTGCATTTTCAATGAAATAACCGATTAGTACGTGGTATACACTTTCTTTGTTCCTCTCAGGGTACACAAGCTAATATTTTTGATAAATCGGGAAGAGTATTTTTATTTCATTAGGAAGACCAAAAATAAGAGCGGTTTATATTACCGTGTTCAAATTTACTTCTACTTAAAAAACTAAAAGAACAAATGTTTTAATAATTTTCATTTCACCTCTGCATAACATGCTACCACGGCGAGGAGGCAAAAGCAACGCTAAGGAAAGGGAATTGTGAAATATTCTATACTAATAAAATTAAATACTATAGAAATATAATATTTCGAATGCGTTAGGTTTTAATAAGTGAGAATTGCTAAATTTGTAAATTTCGATGTGATGCATCTATGTAAACAATGTGCATATTTTAATTATATCTTGTCTAATATAAATAAAATAATAAAATTTATAATACTCCATATTTTTGTAATGCTTAAATACACTGCTCAAAAAATTAGGGGAGCAAGCAAAAAAGTGAAGAGAACAGTGCAAAACAGCCATGTATGGGCATAAAATGGATAGTACACGTGTATCAATGCGCAATACAGAAAAAAGACGCAAAAAAATTTGTAAGGGAGCTTTTATTTTTTGAAAAGATGAAAAGGACATGAAAAGATGGTTTAGGGCAACAATTTGGTTTCATGTAAATGATAAAAAAATTATTGTTTAGAAATGATACAAGATTTTTAATATTGCGTGTGGTCTTTTCGAATAGCTAAGACTGCTGCACACCTGTTTTCCATGGATGCAATGAGGTTATCGATAAGACTTTGGGGAATACTGTTCCACTGCTCAAGAATTGAAATCTCCAAATCCCGTACAGTAAAAGGACGTCTCGGTCTCGCAGCAATGCGTCGTCTGAGTATGTACCAAAGATGCTCGATCGGATTTAGGACAGGAGAGCATGTTGGTAATTCCATACGCTGTATTGTTTTAGCTTCAAACATGTATTTCGCAAGACGAACTGTATAAAGTTTGTCATTATCATGCATGGAAAATAAGAAATAACTAATTACTGTAACATAAAATGCGACTTGAGGTCTCAGTATCTCGTCTGTATTACTTCGGACCGTCAAAGTGCCATTCCGAATGATATGCAGGCCCGCACGTCCACCTATGCTGATTCCAGCCAATAGCCTCGTCTGTAATGTGATCTTTCACGAACGAATGTGGGATTATTTTGAGTACCTCTTTCTCTCCATGCCAAAACACATCAGATGTCACATCCAGACTGAATGGGGACTCGTCTGTAAACAAAATTTGACTCCAACAGCGTTGCCTCCAAACTCGATGTTCAGTTCCCCACCTTCTTTGGGCCGCACAGTGTCTTGAGTTCAACGGAATACAGACCATTGGCTTACGTGCACAGAGTCTACCTTGATGAAGCCTATTTCGGACTGCTTGGCTGGACACCCTTCGTCCTGTGGCCAAGAACAACTGTGTTTGCAGCTGAGTAGCATTGTCCATTCCGTCTCGACGAGCTGTTAACAGGATATATCGGTCATCAGTTTCTGTGTTAGCACATTTTCGACCTTGCACTTGTCGATGACTACCATTCCATGTGTGTTGGCATCGATTCCACAGTCTTTCATGGACACTTCTTGCGACTCCAACAGCGTCCACTACACTTCGTTGTGTTTCCCCAAATTCAACTGCCCCGATAACACGCCAAGCCCTAGATTGCGGTAAATCATGTTGTCACATTTTCAAGCCATCTTTTCTCAAGACACAAGCTGGGAAATTGAATTTTACAACTGAGGCAGTGAAACAGACGCTTCTGCAAAATCCCGATTTCTGCACTTATCTCCTTTTTCTAGTTTTTGACGTCATAAACTTTAATTTACATGTGAAGTTTTCTTTATCTGTTTTCTAGAGCACTTTAAATTATAGACGTTTTATTTTACGTTACTTATTTCTGTAAATATTTGCGTAATTTCGTTAAAACCATGTGCTTCCCTAATTGTTTTGTGCAGTGTATATCTATGCTTTTTAGGTGCGTTCGTAATTATATAAATACGTAGCACCTATAGTCGTCGTTCAGTCCGTCCGTCTGTCCGTCTGTCCGTCCGTCTGTCCGTCTGTCCGTCCGTCTGTGCGTCTGTCCGTCTGTCCGTCTGTCCGCATGTAACAGAGCAAAAACTACCCAACCGAATAGTCTGAAATTTTAAATATGTGATTGTTGCAAAATTTTGTCGAGCCATTTCAAATTTTATGAAAATCGGATGTATAGTTTAATTACAGGGACAGTCAAAAGTTTTTCTTTACATTACGGCCAATGGGAAAAATTATTGCAAGTGGATTTTAATGATATTAGAGCCTTCCGAATGATCTGAAATTTTAAAGATATAATTGTTGCAAAATTTTGTCGAGCCATTTCAAATTTTAGGAAAATCGGACGTATAGTTTAATTACAGGGACAGTCAAGAGTTTTTCTTTACATTACGGCCAATGGGAAAAATTATTGCAAGTGGATTTTAATGGTATTAGAGCCTTCCGAATGATCTGAAATTTTAAAGATATAATTGTTGCAAAATTTTGTCGAGCCATTTCAAATTTTAGGAAAATCGGATGTATAGTTTAATTACAGGGACAGCCAAAAGTTTTTCTTTACATTACGGCCAATGGGAAAAATTATTGCAAGTGCATTTTAATGATATTACAGCCTTCCGAATGGTCTGAAATTTTAAAGATATAATTGTTGCAAAATTTTGTTGAGCTATTTCAAATTTTAGGAAAATCGGATGTATAGTTTAATTACAGGGACAGTCAAAAGTGTTCCGAAAAAATTATTGGAAGTGCATTTTAATGATGTATCAGACTATGCACGTTATGAAGTGCAAAAAATTATACATACAGTACAATATGGGGTGCAAAAAATAATTTTAAAACTAGTTATAGTACGAACGCACATCATTTGCCACGTTTGACGAGCAATTTCCAACTTGTTTAATATATTGAAAGCCCCGAGAAATTTTGCTTTTATACCAGTATTTAAAAAAAAAAAAAATGTTTCTTAAGCCTAAATAAATATAGTCTTGGTTCTTGAAAAATTGAAAAAGAAATGTAAATTCATGAAAACCCCTCATGATATCACTTTCCTTTGTAAAAGCCATACATTACATTAACCATATATTTGTTTTTAATATGAGGTTATACGTGAACAAACCCATAATATTTACAACTAAAAAGAAATGGCGCATCTAGCATTTGTCGAGATTTAAATAAAAATCGCACACTCCTGACAACCAGTGTGACCGTTTTTAGGTGCGTTCGTAATTATATAAATACGTAGCACCTATAGTCGTCGTTCAGTCCGTCCGTCCGTCTGTCCGTCCGTCTGTCCGCATGTAACAGAGCAAAAACTACCCAACCGAATGGTCTGAAATTTCAAATATATGATCGTTGCAAAATTTTGTCGAGCCCTTTCAAATTTTATGAAAATCGGATGTATAGTTTAATTACAGGGACAGTCAAAAGTTTTTCTTTACATTACGGCCAATGGGAAAAATTATTGCAAGTGCATTTTAATGATATGAGAGCCTTCCGAATGATCTGAAATTTTAAAGATATAACTGTTGCAAAATTTTGTCGAGCCCTTTCAAATTTTAGAAAAATCGGATGTATAGTTTAATTACAGGGACAGTCAAAAGTTTTTCTTTACATTACGGCCAATGGGAAAAATTATTGCAAGTGGATTTTAATGATATTAGAGCCTTCCGAATGATCTGAAATTTTAAAGATATACCTGCTGCAAAATTTTGTCGAGCCCTTTGAAATTTTAGGAAAATTGGATGCATAGTTTAATTACAGGGACAGTCAAAAGTTTTTCTTTACATTACGGCCAATGGGAAAAATTATTGCAAGTGCATTTTAAGGATATTACAGCCTTCCGAATGGTCTGAAATTTTAAAGATATAATTGTTCCAAAATTTTGTTGAGCTATTTCAAATTTTAGGAAAATCGGATGTATAGTTTAATTACAGGGACAGTCAAAAGTGTTCCGTTACATTACGGGGAATGGGAAAAAAATATTGGAAGTGCATTTTAATGATGTATCAGACTATGCGCTTTATGAAGTGCAAAAAATTATACATTCAGTACAATATGGGGTGCAAAAAATAATTATAAAACTAGTTATAGTACGAACGCACCTCATTTGCCACGTTTGACGAGCAATTTCCAACTTGTTTCTAGTGTATTCTTTTTACCGCAGTCTGAATCGCAATCGATGATTCATATCATCAAAATGATTTTCGGAAATCGCATAAGAAGTGTTACGTCGAAATATCATTAGGCTAACATTGTGTCAATTTAATGAATGTAAAACACTACCTCATATGTAATGCACACGAAGCGTTACTCGTCTGTAACATTAATAAACATGTTTTAGAAAATGGAGAGAAGTACTTATATTATCACCGAATAATAAATTTCTGAGCATTTTTCAATGGTAAGAGATAGTATCGTCGACATTGTATTAATATGAACATTTATTACGGCTGAACTGAGTGTTAAGTAGTATTTAAAGAAATATTCACTCCTCCAATCATTCCAGTTTCCTCGTAAAAACTAGAATTAAGTGTTTCAACATTGAATAAGATTTGTTATAACGAAAATATATTTGAAAATACTGAAAGTGATTGAAGCAGCTCAGCCGAATGGTCAGAGTGTTGAGTTAAAGTTCGAAATCCGGCCGTCGAAACACTGCCATATACATCACATTTATTTGCACAGGATGTCCGTGATGTTGAAATTTCTTTCTCTGTGTTGTTGTTAGATGGAAAAGGATTGCCTTACCGAAAGGTACTCCCCCCTCCCTCCACCGGGAATAATAAAAATTATAGGGAGCACTTAGACGGAGCAATTTATCTATAAACCTAAGAGGTTGGTAACGTCGTCAGTTCTCCTTGTAGTTTAAATGTTTACGTTATAATCTTCATTTGGTGGCACGGTATCCTTATACTTCTCAACCAAGAAGCTTCCAACTTTAAATTTACTAAAAGAATGATATAGAGACCTTGACTGATAATGGTAGTTTTCACGTTATCATCCTGTCTAATTTTCTCCTAAATCTTATTTACAACATCATAATTCACAACTTCTTAACATCACAGTTTACGGACCATACATCGCTATTATATAAATATACTCTAGGATTGATTATTCTACACTAAGATCACCAAATGTCTTCAAAATTTGAGGACGTCCACAAATTTCAGGACTGTAATTCATGCAGTTTCGGCAGTTTTAAGATTTAAAACTGGCTTTTTTATTGCCAGATGTTAAACTCGGACACTGCTGTGGTTTTACATATCTTAGAGTCCCCGACCTTTTTACTTCTCTTCTTATTCTTCTTACTGTTGCTGGCGTCTTTATCTGACTCCAGTTTGCTTTACTGTCATTCTTTTGCACCGGAATGTTTAGGAAGAATTCTCGGCCTTCTTGTAGATTTTGAAGCTACATCAGAAGTTGGATTCTGTAAGAAATTAAAAATGACAGTTTTTTAACGTTTAATTTTAACAAAATTTCTTTGAAAGGACATTCCGATGTTATTATAAACTTGAATTTGGTAAGAAAGCATTTTCCCTCTCCCCATCGTCAAATAGTTTTGCGAACTAAATGAATGCGCTCAGAATTTCTTTTCAATACTTTGTTAAATGATATGTGAAAATATCCAGCAATTGAGATCCGAAGTTTCGAAATATTTACTGCGTGCTTATCATTTTGCTCTACAGTAAAATTAACAAAATTTATTGATGTGTATATATGTATATATATATATATATATATTGATTAAACATTTATAAATTTTGAAGTTAATAAAGCTTTTAAAAAGTCCCGTTATAAAATTTGGTCAACCTACTTTACACTGAGGATTTCGTTTTCATATTTTAAAGTTTTAGAAAGTAATGTGCCTGAAGTTAGTGGTATAAATTATTCGGATGTGACAATGAAAACATTTTCAGATCCCTTAAAAAGGAACAACTTGAACAATTTCCTTTATTATTAGCTAATTCCTTATGATAAAATAAGTTGATTACCAACATATATGCTGATTTCAATTGAAATAAAATGTAATATCTTTTTCTAGAAAATTCAACATATCTCCAAATTTTTACTATTTTATTCTCAATTTTTTTTTTAAATCTATTTGTCCGAAAATTTAATTTACACTTTGAATAACAAATATTTCACTCTGTATTTTAAAACAAATACTTTTTTCCTATAAGAGTTTTCAATAATTAAATTAATATATATTAATATTAGAAAATTTAGCCTTAAGAAAATACTAGTTGTAATTTGTGCATACATATGTTTAGATTTAAATATCTTTCGATTGTAAAAGCATTTTTTCCCTTTTCTTTTATTAGTTACTGTCGAATTTAAAAATTCTGTCTCCAAGTTTAAATAAGAACTTTTTTAAACGATTTTCCGAAAATGTCAAAGAATATCTGTTTATTTTGGAAAAGAAAAATATAATTTTAAAAGCCACGTGTACCTAAAATTCACGGTTTTCTTTTTCTATAGAAAGCTAACCGATGAAATTATTTATTCCCAGTAAATATATTTTTTCACGAAAAACATGTTTAAGCAATATAGGACAAATTTTAATAGTTTTTTCTATTGTTGTCAGGTATAAATTTAGTTGTTACACTGTTCAAAATTTCGAAATAGGTTGAACCAATTTTTGGTTCTCCAGCAGCAGCAACCATAAGATGGTGAAATCTGAATCCAGCATTTGGAGCTATGGTTTAAACGGAGCTCCAAATATTGCTGTGAGATTTCACCATCTTATGGTTGCAGCTACTGAGGATGAAAAGTTGGTTCAACCTACTACAAAATTTTCAACAGTGATATTATGTAGTACATTCAGATGTATCAACAATTAAAAGAAATAGTAAAAACTAAATTGCACTCAATTTCATACAAATTTACTGAATAAAATGGATAAATACCGTAAAGGATATTTGCTTAGCTTTCTACCATTGTATAAATCTTCACTTCGAAAATCTTGATTAAATTTTAAAACTTTTACTCTGATTAATTTATAATAACAGTTCTTAAAGCAACTTTATAAGATAATAACGATAAATAGAAAGGAATGCAT
The DNA here is from genome assembly GCA_963932465.1 of Maratus speciosus. Lineage (NCBI taxonomy): Eukaryota > Metazoa > Arthropoda > Arachnida > Araneae > Salticidae > Maratus > Maratus speciosus. The sequence goes on from OZ010793.1 coordinate 437,568,148, forward strand.
TCGATGCTATACACTGTACAGCACTGAATCCCACCAGTACACTGAATACAATCAGAATTCAGTGTGGTCAGTACTTTAGAAAGTCATCGCAGGGAATGGAGCTCTGCTGTAGGCACTGTGTCGTTGCCACAAAGCCGGCACGCAAAATCCGTAGTATGGCAAGTCCCCTTTCTGTGAAGTCGTTTGGCGATAGAGGGGTACCGTGCATAGAGAAACCCTTACGGTTAGGATCCAAATTGTGAGATACCTTAACGCCAGGTGGATTAGGTGAGGCCTTGAACTATCTTCACAAAAACTTTCAACCTCGTACGCGTCGTAGATTTCGTTAGCCGTCGCAGACACACACAGACAGACAGACAGACAAAGCGAAATTTTCCTTTATTAGTATAGATGATGCAATACTTTAAAGAAGTAAAAATGCATATGTTACCGGCCAAACCCGATTTTAGGCCAAACTAGATTGGCCTAGGCCAAACTAGTTTATCCTAACGCGCATAGGATAAACTAGTTTTTCCTAGGCCAAACTAGTTTATCCTAACGCGCATAGGATAAACTAGTTTTTCCTAGGCCAAACTAGTTTATCCTAACGCCCATAGGATAAACTAGTTTTTCCTAGGCCAAACTAGTTTGGCCTAACACTCATAGGATAAACTAGTTTAGCCTGCTATTCATTGGTCTGAACTAGTTTATCCTAGTCCGATCTAGTTCATCCTAGGCCAATTCAATTTGGCGTGCATTTATTGATCCCAAAGACCGCTTCGGCGCCAACATTCTAGTTCATCCTAGTCCAATTCAATTTAACGTGCTTAATTGATGCCAACCAGTGTTGAGCACGCTCACAAAAAAAAAAAAAAAAAAAAAAAAAGAAAGAAAGAAAGAAAACGAACTCATTCAAACTCTAATTTAGTTTCTCAAAAATGAGTCAAGTTCACACTCAAATTCAAAAATTTTCAAACGAATCCGCTCAACTCGAACACATCTATGGAAGTGACCGAAGTTCACTAAAAACTCTTTTTTTTTTATTTTCTATTTTTTAAATATAATAGAAGTTTAGCCTTCAAATTTACAAAATTTTTTGAACTAACCTTTTAGTTATTCGGTGTAAGGGTCTTTACGGGCCCGCCCAATTATCCTTCCCGACACTCAGTCCGGGCTTGGTTTGGGGATTACATTTTTCGAGAGGTTCGGACCGATATGGACTGGGACTCAATTTTTTCCGTCTTAATTCGGGACTGGACTGCATTCTTCTTGAGGTCTCCACTACCAGAAATTTTCAGTCCAATTTCCAACCCAGCTCATATGTAAATCATTTGGACCGGCAGGATCTCTGGTCTGTTCAGTAAAAATATCAGTAATATTTGGGCAGAGCCAATTTTTTTATTTATTTATTTTTTTTTTTTATGCACGTATTTTTAAACCGCTATTATTTTACGATTAAAATTTATATATTTCTTCGCCCCGATATGCTATTTCTTCCGGTCAGCAATAAAAGTGTCGTCTCTAAAAAACAACGTTCCGTTGTATAAGCCAGCCGTAAAAAAAAGCAGATGTATCAATGTACGACTAAATACTCTACTGCAATTTTTTTAACTTCTAAGCATCGCACATTTTCAATTTTTATACCGTCGTATTAGGGAAAAAAGTACTTTTAACTGCAATTTGTTTGAAAACTTCATCAATTTATTTTTGAGATATTAATTTTTTTGTAGTTTTTAGCGCCATTTGTTTAATGTTGGCAACTCACGTACTCCATTTATGTAGAGAATAAAAGATAAATAGTTTTGAAAATAGTAATTATATTTTTTTGTTGCCATTTTTTCATAAAAACTGAAAAAGTGCTATTTTAAAAAAATATAAATGAATGATTTCTGATAAAACATGGAGCTATTATAAACTATATTTAGTTTTAAGTATCTATATTAATGTTACAAACAAATGAAGGCATATGAATCATTAGATAGACGATTTTTTTTGTCGAGTATCTTGAATGACGAGATCTATTTTTTTGGTTTTATGTATTATTCAGCGATAGTGACGTCCTATGAATACTTTACTGTAGATGCTGTTTAAGACTGGATCGTAAATGAGGAATTATTCAGCGGATGCGAATGACGTCATTTTATATAAATTAAAAGTGTGAGTTTTAAGTCTTAAAACTAAAATAAGTTTTGTACTATCTATATTTATATGCATTTTTTTTCATCGTGGGCGACACTAAATTCTGAAAAAAGAGAATTCCTGTTTTTAGTTATTTTTATTATTTTTTTTTAAGATGAGTAGAGGCATTTTTAGGTAATAAAATTAAAGTACGGTAAAACCTGAGAAAAAATAACCTGCCTATGATGGAATCCCGTGTTTAACAAAAAGAAATATGTTGATCTATGTAAAATGAAGACATTAGTACTTTTAAAAAGAATATAATGCATTTATAACAGAGATGAACTTTCTAATAAGGGAAACTGCCTATAACGGATTTTTCTTCTTTTCTATGCAATTCCGTTTTAGAAGATTTTATTGTATAGAATTTTTTTAATTTTTAAATCTCCAAGCCATAGAATGAGGATTAACGATAGTAATAATTCTATTGTAAACTATATTGATTTTTTAATGACTCTCTGTTTGTATGTAAATATCTGAATAATTACTAATACCATTAATTTTTTACACGGCTTGGAAACTTGAAAATCTGAAAAACATTATGTAGACAAACCTTCTAAGACGGAATCACATAGAAGAGAAAAAAAACTTCATTATAGTTAAGTGCCGTTTTTTGCAGGTCCGTCGTCTCTAGCAAATGTATTATATTTTTTTTTCAAACGGTTTATTATATCCAATTTGAACCGATTAAAAAAAAAAATCAGTTTAAAACACGATTTCGTCACACTCAACTTCTTTTACAAGTTTTACAGTAGTGTATCCCCATCCTAATAAAGTTATATGTACTATTCTTTAAAGAGAATTTTAATTGTGGAATAGTGGTAGCTTAAAAATATATGTGTTTTAGGTCAAACTGGGACCTGGACTTCGCCGGATTTTTGAAAATTCCAGATATCTGAAGGAATATCAAATGTACTTCTGATATTCTTAATGGTGCATTTATTCATAATTAATTCAAAGTCAAGTGATGTTTATGTGAGAAAAGAAAATCAATGGTTTTTTTTTTTTTTAATATTCATTTTTTTCTCACATAAATATCCCCTGGCTTTGAATTATTTATGAATAAATGCACCATTAAGTATATCAGAATTGCATTTGATATTCTTTCAGAAATCTGGAATTTTCAAAAAGTTATAGTGTACATAATCAATCCTCTAAATTCTTCCTCTCCTAAATTTTATGATAACCTCTCATCCACTTCTTCGGTCCTCCAGCACACAATATGTCAAGTGGCAGCTATTTTGTAACTACCGGCGGCGGTGGAATGGGGAATATAGGGGTGACGGGAATGCTACTTTACACAAGATTGGCGCCGTTGTGGTAGTTGGGATCAGTAAAAGCACGTCAAATTGCACTGGCCTTGGATAAACTAGAAGGTTGGCGCCGAAGCGGTCTTTGGGATCAATAAAACCCGCCAAATTGAATTGGGATTGGTTAAACTAGATCGGCCTAGGATAAACTAGTTCGGAGCAATGAATAGCAGGCTAAACTAGTTTATCCTATGAGCGTTAGGCCAAACTAGTTTGTCCTAGGAAAAATTAGTTTATCCTATGGGCGTTAGGATAAACTAGTTTGTCCTAGGAAAAACTAGTTTATCCTATGCGCGTTAGGATAAACTAGTTTGGCCTAAAATCGGGTTTGGCCGGTAACACATATAACTGTTTGAATCGTATGTGTTATGGAAGCCACTTTAGCACTTATGTTATCTTAAATTAAATATAGATTCATTGTTTTTTGTGCATAGACAAAGGCACGCATAATGACAGCTGTTGGTTTTCTCAACAGTTGTTGGCCAATCAACATTAATGTATATGAGTTTCAAGTCATTATCGTATGTAAATACTATTATACTAGCCGCCCTTGGCGACCACATTGGTCTCCCTTAAAATTTATGTTAGGGAAAGCATGCTAATCATTGTATCATGTTACTTTTATTCATAATTTAATTTACTTGGACTCCCTTAAGTATAATTAATATTATCCCTTAAACTAATATTAGTTTTTGTTGCATTAAAATATCTCAATTTATTGATTTTCTGTAAGCAAGTAAACCCTATTGGTTTACAATGGAAGTCTAAGAGAATTTGGCGAAATATTAGAGATATCGCCATGTTGGCGACTAATTTTGGTCACCAAATTTGGCGATATATCACCAAGTGGCGACAAACTTGGCGGCATTTGGCAACAAAACAGAGTCTCCCCTACGGTAACCCCGCTTATAAGTATGGAGATGCATTATATGATGTTCAGTAACGTAGTTCGTGAAGTCAGTACGTGAGATGCGTTTTATTCGGGCGTTGCTGTTAAACAACAAATAATTGCGATTTCTGTGCCACGTACGATAGCGTAATATACATATAGGTTTGTGTGACTTGTGTTTACCCTTTTCCTTCTTTTTTAAAAAACAGAGCAAATTAGCATGAATTTAGAGACAGCAAGGTCTGGCGCACACTCTGACGAAGTGGCATTTTTTGCAGATATTGACGGCATATGATGTGAGAAAGACTAAAATCATGTGTCAATATGCCTTATTAAGTATATTTAATAAGCGTTAACTTTGTACATTTGTAATTGAAGGATCTCAAATTTTAGTTATTTTAGAAAAAGCAGAAAGTATAGATTTTTTAATGAGGTTGATGTCGAAGCGCGGTTATCTACGGAGATTTTCCTTCAATCAAATCCAGCTACCTGCCAGATTCCCACCTGGGCACAGGTAATTCCAACTTTTCTCACTTCGCAAATGCCTACAGAAGCCGAATGTACCAATGATTTTGCGGGATATAGTTAGATGTTGACTTTACAAGACGAAAATGTTAAAAATTATAAACATTTCAAAAATCATACATAGGCATCAAAACCAAATTATTAAAAAAGTAATTTAGGCTTAGAATATAATAATTTACAACAATAATTTACAACAATATAGAAAATTGGACTTAGATAACAACGTTTTTTCATCAAATACTCATTTTAAGTTTTCACCTGTTTTTCCGAAACATTTCCTTGTAAAACAGGAGACTGTATGTAAGGAAGTAGAAAAGCATGCATAGTTTCTCATGCTGTGGGATTTATAGAACAACTCTACAAAACTGACAAACTTTGGGAAAATGCATACCCTTTTTATTTATGTCCTAAAAATTCGATGTCTCGCATTCTGTACGTCATATGGGAAATAACGTAAAACTTCTGTCACAGATTGATGTTTTCTCTGTTTTAGACAAAGCCAACTTAATTTTTTAAACAAAGCTAACTTAATTTAAAAGAATTTTTATATCTTTATTCTTTTTTTTAATTTTTATTCTTAATTTCTAACTTATTTTTACTTTTAGAACAATGAAGATTTATAATATGATATAAAAAGCGTGTTATTTATAAATTTAAAGCTCAAAATGGTAAATTTTCCCACTACTATGCACTATATTGTACTAGTACACTATATTGTACAAGTACATGTTTGAATAATATTTGAGAAAATTTAAGAAAAAAAAAATTTCATTGAAACTTATTGGTACTCTAGAATTATAAAAATTACATGCACAAATGCGTTTCAAATGGTTTGGTTTTGTGTTTATGACGGCCAATTATCAACACGTGGGATATAGGCCCAAAGGGGGGAAAGTGCCCTTCGTGGGGGACTTTCTAAGAGAACCTAAACCGTATTTATGCTTGGGAATCCAAGGCTTGAAGAAAACCACGAAAACTCCGAACGATTAGGCCGACGGGCGGGATTGGGTTCAAACCCAGCACCTGCTGTCTACCAGCTTCGAGAGCAGAACTTCTCGGCCACTGGTGGGCGTTTCAGAAGGCAATTCAGCATTTCAATATTCTTAGAAGTTAATTATAAATTAGTACTTTAATTTTAAGGCATTTTGTTTTGTTAACCTGCTACAGGTGATAAATCGCCAAATATCCTCTAAAGAATGCAATTCTATGGCAGATGAAACAATAAAGGATTTAATGACAAATCATTAAGCGTACGCCAAAAATAGATCAAGAGGCTTCTATAACCTAATTAAGGGGACGAGAGACCTTAAAAAATCTTAAAAATCAATTCTTTATTATTTGAAATTTTGACTTTAAATATTATTCAGGGGTACATTATATGCATTATGACAAATGCCCCATGCGCATTCCAAATCAATGAAAATCCCCAATATTTTTTATAAAAGTTTGGTTTATATATATAAATAAAACTGTGCATCGAATTTTATATATTTGAATATAAAGGTAAAAAAAAAAAAAATTAAAAATTTCAAAATTTTTTCGAAAAAATTTCAAAAATTTTGATTTTTTTTTTTTTACACCTTTATATTCAAATATATAAAATTCGATGCACAGAATTATTTACATATATAATCCAAACTTTTATAAAAAATATTGGGGATTTTCATTGATATGGAATGCGCAGGGGGCATTTCGAAGATTTCTACGACGACGCGTAAAATGCCATTTTTTTCTCAAAAATAATTTTTTTTTAAATTTCTTTTGTGATAAATGCATGCCACAATGCATATAATGTACCCTTGAGTAATATTTAAATTAAAATTTACAAAAAAAAAAAAGAAAAAAATTAAAAAATTTTGAAATTTTGAAATTTTTTCGAAATTTTTCAATTTTATTTTTTATTTTTTACCTTTATATTCAAATATATAAAATTCGATGCACAGTTTTAATTATATATATAAACCAAACGTTTATAAAAAATATTGGTGATTTTTATTGATATGAAATGCCCAAGGGGCATTTCGAAGATTTCTACGACGGCACGTAAAATGAAATTTTTTTCTCAAAAATACAATTTTTTTTTTTTTTTGTGATAAATGCATGCCGTAATGCATATAATGTACCCTTTAGTAATATTTAAAGTTAAATTTGCAAAAAAAAAGGAAAAAAAATGAAAAATTCTGAAATTTTGAAATTTTTTCGAAATTTTTCAAAAAAATTTTTTTTTAACCTTTATAATCAAATATGTAAAATTCGATGCACAGATTTTTTTATATATATAAACCAAACTTTTATAAAAAATATTGGGGATTTTCATTGATATGGAACGCGCATGGGGCATTTCGGAGATTTCTAAAACAACGCGTAAAATTCCACTTTTTTCTCAAAAATGACTTAAAAAAAAATTTTTTTTTGTAATAAATGCATGTCATAATGCATATAATGTATCTTTGAGTAATATTTAAGGTGAAATTTACAAAAAATAAAAAATTTATTTTTAAGGTCCCTCGTCCCCTTAATATATATGATGTCCATGAAAGAATGTCCCAATTATAAATTTTAATAGTATCAACTGTAAGCGTTGTAGAGTGTTAGTTCCAGGTCACAAACAAAGATTAACTCTATCAGTTTTAGATATAGCGTATGCGGTGGTACTGCTTTGTTAATGACTCTCTTGCAGCGCCACATACGCAAAATGGCGACTCATGAGCGTAAAGCGTTATTGCTGGGCCGATGATTTAAAAGCTGTTAGAGACATGCGATTTTTTTCATTTGGGGCTTTATAAAAGATCGTGTCTACGTCCCGATGCTACCTAATGATTTGCCAGAGTTGAGACACAGAATTGAAGATGCTATTGCTTCCATTACTCCAGACTTGTTAACTCAAGTGTGGGAAGAATTGGATTTTAGGTTGGGTGTGCGCCGTATAACTAAAGGAGCACATATTGAACATTTGTAAGAAAAACTAGGTTACTTTACTTTATATTTGATGTATGAATTGTTGTCAATAGTCTAAATTGAACTGTTATTATATATCATTGAAACTGAGACTTTTTTATGGACAACCTGTGTTTAGAACTTAATTTTAAAGTAATAACTTAGTTGTAAGACATTTTGTCTTTTTCCCGACCTCAGGTGATAAATCGCCAAATAAACGTTACGGTTACAACTCTTTACTAATAGTTAAAACGATGAAGTTAATTATGTATCATGCCACTCTCGCCAAATTATGACAAATGAATGTGTAACCAGCAACGAAATATTTTAAACACTAAGAAGTAGAGAATATATAAATACAAAATCACGAATGTAATATTTGTTTTAAAAAATACTCTTTCATCACTGTCTAATTTAACTCATGTATGTAAAGATAGAATTTTGTAATTCATTTTTATCCACTTCCGGATGTGCGACATGTGCTAGAAATTGTGTGCAGTTGTGTGTTAACACATTTATTCAAATTTGCCATTTGGATATTGAACCGATTACGAAAGATTAACAGTAAAATCCTATTAAACATAAATTTTGCGCTAAACTGAAATTCGTTTATGATAAGACAATTTTAAATTATATTTATATATATATGTAAAAATATTTAATTATTATGTTTCAAATAAATTCGCAATCAAAAATTAATCTTGCCGCCAAATTTTATACGTTATTTATTTATCATTATTATTTTATAATCCTAGATTATTAAAATATTGAATAAGCTGTGAAGACGGCTCTAGTACTCAAAGCAGTACGAGAAAAATAAGTCGTACAAAATTTTGTGCTACATGATATATATCTTGTACTATTTAAAATAAAGAAATACTGAAGAAATACTTTATTTGTATTGATTTCAGATAAATTCTAGATATATAAAAAACATCGACGTAAAACATTGAAAAATTTGCCAGAGGCTGTAAGTTTTTGTAAAATATTTGATTTGGACAGCTGATCGATAGTGTCGCAAGCATATAGAGAAATTTCAAAGGTTAGAGTTATGTTACTGTTAAACAACTGTAAGATTGCTTTTTCTTGTCGAAATATTTCCGCGTGAAATAAAACTTTTTATGCTATAGTACAGAACTTTATATCGAAATGTACATAAAATTGCACTGCGGTTAAAGTAAAGTTCAAAAAATGTTTCCGGCGCAAAAAATTAAATTTAAAATATATCTTTAGAAAAAACGCAAATTTGATTATATTGTGGCCCAATATTGTATTCATTAGGAATATTTCCAGTGTAATACCAATACTGGTTTAAAATCGCCTTTTCATGGAAAATATTTGTAGTGAAATGCCACTATTTTAGAAATACTTGGCATTTCGTTGAAAGTATTTATAGTAAAATGCATATATTGTAGAAATATTAGTTTTAAATTCGAATAACTAAAAATGAAATGTCGATTTTACAAATAAAAAATTGTAAGCTTATATTCAAAGGGTCAATTCATTTCAAGTGGTCCAGCACTGGTTGCTCGACCATTTTTAAAAAATCTGAAATTTTTTGTACAACAACCCTAACATGATGGAATTTCAAAATGGCTATTATTTTAATTTTATTAATTTTTGTTTGTGCATGGCGACCATCTTTGTTTCATCGTCTGCAGCAATTTTCTCACAAGAAGGGTTTACGGAATTGTAAATAATTCATCGTTTATTTATCCAATCCAATTGCGGATTAAAGCAATTTGTACAGAATACATTGGGCTAAAAATCTGGTAATGGAGTAGTTTCCGAAACTAACTGCTTATTGGTAAAATTTAAGCATAAACTTTCCATTTTTTTCCAAAATTTGTCCGTTTACAAGAAGAAATTTTTCTAGCAAGGAATACTGTCAACGTGACATATTTTTTTTTTTTTTTTTTTTTTTTTTGCAAATAGGCTGAAAGTACTTGTACTCACACGCCGAGTTCCAGATCTGGGACTTGCTTTCTCTTCGCTAAAAAAAATCCCAAATTTTTCAAAAATGGCAAAAATCGCACTTTTCAGGCTTTGATATCTCTGGTGGGGCACGAGATAAAAATCTGAATTTTTTTTTATAAGAGTATTCTATGGTAGTGTTATGCACAAGAAATTTCAAGATGGAGATTTGACTACAAGCTGAGATATGGCAAGGGCAACATGTCAAAAGAATACTGCCAAACTATTGTTTTGTTGTAGTCACAGCTAAGTATTTATCTCAGAGTGGCATTTAAATTTATGTTTTTGATTATCTTTAAATAATAGTAACAGAAAATAAAGCCCTTTGCAAAGCTTAGCAATTAATAAAAAAAATAATTATGCCTAAGGCCATACATTTTGTATGGTTTCAGTAATTTTTGTTGTAAGTAATTTTAGTAACTAAAAGTAACCTCAGCACTTTTACATAAAGAAAAAAAATATTTTTATACAAGACTGAGACAAAAACAACATAAGGAAAAAGAAAAGCTGTTAATGTTGTCATACTTGTTAAGACATGATCAAACGTGTCAAAACACATTCTTGCTTGTTGGTTCAAAAACGACAATTTTGATCTTTCTCAAAATTTTATTTGTAGGAACCAAGTCTTGTCATCTCTTGATAACTTTATTAAAGATTTTGTCCCTGCTGGCTCATAGAAATATACTTTGAAATCACTTTGTGCAAGTCTCAATTCATTAATAATTCCTAGCTTACTTATGAAAAAATGTGATTTTCTTGCAGTATAAATTTTGAAAAGGCTGTGGGTATCTTTACTTTCTGAAAACTACTTGAGGCTGATGCATGGTAACATCACATAATGTTTCACTTACAGGAACATACTTATGGTAGGAACAAGTTTCAGGGAATGGCAATCAGCATTAAAATTGTGGTTTTTAAACCAACAAGCAGGAATGTGTTTTGACACGTTTGATCATGTCTCAACAAGTATGCCAATATTAACAGCTTTTCTCTTTCCCTATTCTGTTTTTGTCTCACGTCTTGTATATATATATACAAGACAATGTAAAAGTGCTGAGGTTTCTTTCAGTTACTAAAATTACAACAAAAATTACTGATACCATACAAAATGTAAGCCTTAGACATAATTATTTTTTAAATTAACTTAGACATAATTATTTTTTAAATTTCTGTTACTATTATTTAAAGATAAGCTAAAAAATAAATTTAAATGATACTCTGAGATAAATACTTAGCTGTGACTACAACAAAACAATAGTTTGGCAGTATTGTTTTGACATGTTGCCCTTGCCATATCTCAGCTTGTAGTCAAATCTCCATCCCGAAATTTCTTGTGCATAACACTACCATACAATACTCTTACAAAAAAAACTTTCAGATTTTTATCTCGTGCCCCACCAGAGATATCAAAGCCTGAAAAGTGTGATTTTTGTCATTTTTGAAAAATTTGGGATTTTTTTTTTAGCGAAGAGAAAGCAAGTCACAGATCTGAAACTCAGCGTGTGAGTACAAGTACTTTCGGCCTATTTGTAAAAAAAATTATGTCACGTTGACAGTATTCCTTGCTAGAAAAATTTCCTCTTGTAAACGAACAAATTTTGGAAAAAAGTGGAAACTTTATGCTTAAATTTTACCAATAAGCAGTTAGTTTCGGAAACTACTCCATTACCAAATTTTTAGCCCAATGTATTCTGTAAAAATTGCTTTAATCCGCACTTGAATTGGATAAATACACGATGAATTATTTACAATTCCGTAAACCCTTCTTGTGATAAAATTGCTGCAGACAATGAAACAAAGATGGCTGCCATGCACAAACAAAAATTAATAAAATTAAAATAAAAGTCATTTTGAACTTCCATCATGTTAGGGTTGTTCTACAAAAAAATTCAGATTTTTTAAAAATGGTCGAGCAACGAATATGACATTTTCTGGACCACTTGAAATGGATTGACCCCAAAGCTATTAACCCTTTGTTGCATACTGTCCACTACAGTGGACATAATTGGCAATTTTTTCTTAATCAACCTATTTCATTCGCAGTTCCTATTTAAAGCTTATGCTATTTTTTGACATTCATGCTTTCAGGGAAAAAATGGAAATGGCCCTGCGAGATGGTTAACTTACTTCTTGAGATAGAATTATTATTGATGTCCCATCAGAAAGCCGGTAAGTTGGTCAGCATGAACTAAAATGTCTCTAAACCTATAATAATATTATTTAAATGATACTTTGTTCATTAATTATTGTTTTTAAATGTCTTGGCCTAATAGACAATTGAAAAACAAGTATAAAAAACTTTTTTTGTTTATTTTATGGAAGATTTACATAATGTCCACTACAGTGGACGCCATGTACACCATCAACATTATGAAATTTTGCTCTGTCAACTGAAGTGGACGGCATGAGTGTAAACAGTGAAAATTTTAAAATATAAATTTGACGTGTTTTTGTGATTTTAGTAGTATGCAGGCATATTTTATATAAATTTTCACCTCTTTCACATTTTTAAAGTTATAATTGCCTGATTTCATTTATTTATGCAATTTATTAGTTTTAAAAAATCGCATATGTGTTCTTTTTGAAATAGGTCTGTATGACAATATTGAAAAAACAATAAAACAACAATAAACAATTTTATGATTGATATCTACAAAACATTTAAAAAATATATTTTATTAATTGAAATGGACCAGACAGCTCTATTGAAGATTCTAACCAAAATATAGGAGGAGTAGATAAATGTAACATGTTATGTGCATTATACAGAACTCACCTGAAAACCAAGAAGTAGTATAAAAGAATTATATTTCATTTAATTGATGTAACAGCTGTTATTGCATGGCTTTTATACAGAAGCTTGTTTCCAAATTGCAACATACAATTTGGAAAATTTAAATTGGCTGTAGCAAGTGGACTCATTCAATCAGTGACGCGACAATCTGGTGGCATTTGATTGTAGAATCTACAGAATATGGAAGACAAACAACTAAAACAATTGCCAGTAAGGGCAAATTCTGTACACAAGGACAACATATATGACAAGATGGAACACTTTCCCTGTCAAACATCCCAAAGTGCACAACGATGCAAGATGGAACTATGTAAAAGAAAGTCAACATATTCATGCGTAAAAAGTAAAATTTACCTTTGCATCGATGCATAAACGAACTGTTTTCACAAATTTCACCATCAATGAATATTTTATCAATTTTAACCATAAATATTTTTAGAATGTGTTTGAACCGCCGCGGCGAGCGGCCCTTCCTCGTCCGCAGCCCTTTATCCTTCTACTCTAGTCCGACTCTTTTGATGAGACAAGATACGTAGGTCCCCAGCTACGTCCCGAATGAAAGACTCTCTAGCGAAAGCCAGATTAAAAAAAAATCAAAAATCAAAAATTGAAACCGGACAAATTTAAAAGGGAAATTATACAAATTAAAGACGCCGAAAAGATGTAAGGGTTGGGCTCGGGGCAATGAAGCTACCGAACGACTCCTAGCTACTTCTAGCTTATTATTAGTTATTATTATTTCAAGATTAGTATTATTAATTCAAGAAGAAAACTAGCATAAATCTTATTTTTCTGACCGCACTACATTTCAGTTCTGTGTTCATACTGTCCACTCTAGTGGACAAGCTGTAACTCAAATAATAAAAAATTATTACACATAAAATAATTTTTTTCTCATTCAGCATGATCCTTTTAGTAGGAGAATACTAAATTTAACGTTGGGGATTTACTATTTTTAGAGTATGCAATAAAGGGTTAACTGGCGAGTTTAGAGACATTTTTAAAGACGACTAACATCCGCAAACTGTTTATCTGTGATCTTGGGCATTATTATTCATTGGATGAATTCCAGTATCATGAGTACATATGATCGCGCAGTAGCTAAAGATCTCATCCCGATATCTCATAAGAGTCAGAACTGCCCTATGGCACATGTGCAGGTCAGTGAAACAACCCAGAGAGATTTCAGTCCAAACCACATTTCCATTTTCTCTATAATCGTTTCTTTCAATGTAAAAAAAAATGTCATTTTTCTTGCACTTTCTGTTGTAATTTTTCAAGCACCGATGCTGTGAAATTGAATTGAAGCAACAAGTGAAGTAAAAATTGATTTATTTCCGTGACGTGCACCACGCAGCCTCTAGCGACGCGACATTCCCAAGACTTGAGAAATTTTACAGCAGTCTTAAAGTCAGAAGTTTGTAAATTTTACAGCAAATGTGTTGGAAGCCGGAGTGGCAGCAGATTTTCTTGTAAAATACAGAATTTTGCGGTATTGAACAATGTTACATTGGTAGTATCTGGTGCCTTGTTATCTCCAGATCAGCACACGAAATTAATCACTCACCAAAGCAATCCGGGACTCGTTCATGAAGAGTGCATACGTCCATTGCTTTCCAGTTCATGGTTACATACGCTCTTGACGATTGTAAATGGTTTCTTTATGTCATCGATTAAAAGGGCACACTCTGCGATCGTATTGCATAGAGTCCTTGATTCCATTTGTGCTTCCTAGATGACATTGTGCATTGTGCATATGTCTGCGCAACTTAGTAGCACCTATTGTCATCCCTGTTGCTCTACGATGATCTCAAATGAGCTGAGCCAAAGTAGTGTTCCTCCTCCTTCGGACCGAAAGAGCTAGAAAGTGATCTTGCACAGGGGTTATAACCCATTGCCGGGCTGGAACAGGCCTTCATAATATTAATTATCGAATTCTAATTGATCACAGAGTCTTTGAACCCCGTTGCAAGTTATTAAAACGTCTAGTGACAGCAGCTTGTTACACTGTTAAAAATTTGCAGCATTCTGGCAGGTCATTTGACCGTTTTTTCCGAAAACGGTTACACAACCGTAATTTTAACACTATTCTGACCATATTATTGGCCATTTTATGGTCAGAATATAGTTAAATTATGGTTATGAAACCGTTTTTTCAAAAAACGGTCGGATAACCTGCCAGAATGCTGCAAAATTTTAAACAGTGTACACTGTTAAAAATTTGCAGCATCCTGGCAGTTCATTTGGCCGTTTTTTCCGAAAACGGTTACACAACCGTAATTTTAATACTATTCTGACCATATTATTGGCCATTTTATGGTCAGAATATAACTGAATTTCGAACACTGTTAAAAATTTGCAGCATTCTGTCCAGTCATTCGACCGTTTTTTGAAAAAACTGTTTCACAATCGTAATTTAACTATATTCTGACCATAAAATGGCCAATTATATGGTCAGAATAGTGTTAATTTACGGTTGTGTAACCGATTTCGGAAAAAACGGTCAAATGACTGGACAGAATGCTACAAATTTTTAACAGTGTATGACTGAATTTCACCAGTCCGATTGTCTGCCATCTTAACCCTTAAATGCCTGATTTTTCAAAAATCATTTTAATAAAGTTTTTCGGCTTTCATTTTTAGGTAGATTTCGTATGAAATACTACCTATTGGCGTCGTTCCTATGTTAGAATTTCTGAAATCTTTTTGCAGATCTATACCGATCATGACCCCTAGAGCCCCAAACCCCCCTCAGTAAAAAACTTTATCTATCTATCTATCTATCTATCTATGTATGTATGCATCTATCTGTATATATCACTTTCTTCTGGACACGATAACTTCTACAATTCTGCACCAATCTTTTTCAAACTGATACATAAAATCAAGGGGCATAAAATCTCGGTCAAGTTCGTTAATGGGCAAAATCGGACCAAGGGGATGAAAATAGGGAGGGGTTTTGTGAAAACCGAAAAAACCCCATAACTTCTTAAATTTTGTACATATCGAATCAGTTTAAAGTTTTTATTACTTCTAAAAATAGGGCCAAAAATTTATGTATCACAGATTTTTGAAAAAGTTAAAAATGGGCTCAAGGGGCTCAAAAAATAGGGTTTTTGGGAGAAAAAAATTCATAACTTCGTCAATTCACAAGATATCAAATCCAATTAATTTTATCCTGAATTTCCTTAACATTATCTACAACTTTTATATTCACAACGTTTTGATAGGACCAATTCGTACCGCAAAAAAAATTAAAAACGAAAATAAATCCATAACTCCGTCAATTCAAAAGATAAAAAATCCCCATGAATTTATCATATATCTTCTTAATATTGTCTACAACATCTATATAGACAAGTTTTGGATAGGACCAATTCTTACAGCAAAAACAAATTAAAAATACATAGCGGTTGAAGAAAAAAATCATCTTAGTAAGGGTGTATTCAAATCCAAAATGCTTATTTTCTGACTCCTTTTACAATTCATTTTTACTCTCAAAAGCTTCCAATTGGTACCTTTTCTTACTCAGAAACGATATAATGTACCGTAATGGTCAATATTTTGATAGAGGCAGAATATATTTTAAAACATGCTGTCATAGTGAGCCTTTTGAACCGAATTTCCCGAAGCGGATTGTGTTGGAAAAATCATCGTATTAAGGGCGTATTCAAATCCAAACTGCTTATTTTCTGACTAATTTTTAAATTCATTTTTTGCTCTCAAACGTATCCAATTGGTAGATTCGCTTATTCAGAAACTATATAATGTACCGCAGTGATCGATTTTTTGACAGAGGCAGAATATATTTCAAAAAATGATGTCAAAGTGGGCATTTTGAATGGAATTTCCCGAAGCTATTGTGTTAGAAACGAAAAATATTGTCTTACTGAGAAAATAATTGTTTATATATCAAGTTTTAATTAATTGAACGAAAATTAAAAACACAGGTCGCTTATAAATCTCTTCAAAAATCACGTCAACAAGTTTCATGTTTTTCCTATTAAAAATGAATCTGGAGTTATGCCAGAAGATTTCGAGTTGTTGAGCATGGAAAAGTATTTTTTCTTTTAATGCCGCCCTAACATGATTCTTATAAAACAGGTTATTATATAAAAATGAAATAAAAACTCGTCAAAAGCGGCCAGATAAAATTGTTAAAGTGGGTTTATCTCTAATCATGATTTGGTTTTTGTTTGTGAAATTAGTATACTTAACTTCGAAATGTACCTCCGCCTGTAGGCCGGGCCGGCAGGGTTTTTTTAAATAAATCATGGGAAAAATACTTTAAAAAATCATATTTTGTTTTAAGTACACTGTTAAAAATTTTGCAGCATTCTGGTAAGGTCATTCGACCGTTTTTTGAAAAAACGGTTTCATAACCATAATTTAACTATATTCAGACCATAAAATGACCAATAACAGGGTTCATACTCATTTTCCAAGAAAAAATCCCCTGAGAATCCCCTGATGTATTTTCAGGGGTGCATAATTTTTCCATGTCAACAATTGACATTTTTTAAACCAGTATCATGATCCCCTTGCCCCCCCCCCCCCTCCCCACTCCTTTAAAAAAATACAAACTGGATAATCTCAAAAATACAGTTTATATATCACCTATATAAACAATATGAACAGAACTTTAAAGGAAAAACATTAATTTGCGTACCAACAGAGATGAAGTCTGCAAGCCTTGCAAGCCCCTTTATCTCCTTAAAAAACTTGGTAGATTACTGTAAGAATTTAATTTCACTTAGGGATTTTATTACCTCTTTGAAAAACATTATGAATAATATGAAGGCTCAAGTGTCAATTTAAATTTTAAAATGTCCTTTATTTTTCTTAAGTTCTTCTTTAACAGTTTTCAAACCTCACAATGTTAGAAGTAATGTCTAGTGACTGAATGGATGTCACCAGACGTTAGAAGTAGTACAGATGAAGTATAACATATGTTTTCTAATCTGTAAGAGGGAGTGGTTAATTTCCAATTCTATGTATCACGGTGGTAGAAGAAAGGTCTTAGTTTGATTTCATTAAGACCACGCAAACAGCAGCGATTGCCCTCAATTTCCCAGAGTAACCAATCATTTTGTCAGGTTTTCCCAGGTTTGGGGAATTTTTTGTACTATCCCCTGAGATTCCCCTGATTTTTTAGGGCCAAAATTTATCCCCTGATTATCCCAGGAATCCCATAATCCCCTGATGAGTATGAACCCTGAATAATATGATCAGAATAGTGTTAAAATTACGGTTGTGTAACCGTTTTCGGTAAAAACGGTCAAATGACCTGCCAGAATGCTGCACATTTTTAACAGTGTATGGTTTACGGTTAAAAAGCTGTTTGTTACTAATAGGCAATACTGGTCTTTAATTGAAAAAATAATTTTCCTCCATAAAATTCTATAATATTAAACACACAAGAATTTTAGGAACTATGATAAGAAATAAATTTTACTTGCTCGCTGCAGATCAAAATAGGGTATTTCGCAAGCTTCCAAACAAAACAAAAAGAACATGTAACAACAATTGAAAAAATAAATCTATCTTTATTCTTAAACAGCACAAATGTTGCCATCTACATGTTGAAAATCGATTTAATAATATTTTCAGAATGCATTTTATTGGCAACATTAGACATTATAGCTTCAAAATTATTCTAATAATATTTTAGAAGCCTAAATTTCGTATGTTGCGGAAAAGCAACACCCAGCATTTAAGGGTTAACGAATCGGGTAAACGACATCTCCCAGACATGGCCAACTATGTATTAGTACCAACAATTGAACATAAACAAGCATAAAAAAAGCAACACAAAATTCAGAAGTGGAATATTTGCAGTTTCCTTCGTCGGAGATATACTTGTCCAATTCTTAAAAAAAACAACAAAAAAAAAACATAATAATGTCGGATATAATTGTTTCATAAGTATGTATTGAAGTTACATATGGTCATTCATATAAACCACACTGTTAAAAATTTCATCGTCAGAAAACGGTCGTTTGAACGGCAGCATTCTGTCCGGAAATTCGACCGTATTTAGAGATAACGGTTACTTAATCATATTATATATATATTCCCATATGACCGTAAAAAATATATATATGGTCATTTGACCCTAATTATATAAAAAGGTCAAAATGCTCATTTGACCGTAAATGTGTAAAAAGGTCAAAATAATCGTTTGACCATACAATATATATATATATGGTCATTTGACCATATTTTTAGAAAATGGTTATATAACCATATTAAGAATAAATTTGCATTTGACCTTGAAATATACATGGTATGGCCTTTTGACCGTATTTTTAAAAAATGGTTATTTAACTGTATTAGGATTTTATGACTGTAAAATACGGTCACTTGATTGCATTATGGATTTATTAATAATGATACACAGGGTGTTGCCGAATTCGACTGACAAATAAAGAGGGGTGATTGTAGGCATCAAGAGGATGAAAAATTGCCATGCACCTTTCCATGTTCTAAGCCACATTGAGTGAAGGAAAATCGCAAAAATATTTATGAAGGGAGTGATGGTCAGTGAAAAAAATAATAAGTAGAAATGCACTTATTTGACCTAAGCAGAATTACAATGCATAACAGTTCGACATGAGAAAGGTCACGACAAGGCATTTTTATAGGAATTGTTCGAAGTTGAAGCCAAGAAGATAATTGCACAGCAGATATCTACAGAAAGATTTCGGTGCAATGATCTTTAAACATGAAACTTCAAACATTTCCTATAAAAATGCCTTGTATCCTTTGACGTTTAACTGTACTGCATTGTAATCCTGCTTATGTCAAATAAGTATTTCTCTATTTATTTGTTCCACTCAATGTTGCACTCTTCATAACTATTTTTGCAGTTTTCTTCCACTTAATGTGGTTTGTGACCACATCATGCTCTATGGTAATTTTTCATCCTCTTGATGATTATTATCAGCCCTCTGAATGTGTAGGCCAAATCCTGCAAAACCCTTACAGGTACATACTAATAAATCCATAATGCAATTAAATGATCGTACATAGATATTTTACAGTCATGTGTTAATAAAATCATAATACAGTTAAATAACCACTATCATCCCTTTGAATTTGTCAGTGAAATTCAGCAACACTTTGGATATGTTCAGTCATTTGACTATAATTTTTAGAACAGTTACTTAACCATATTTTCAGTTTGTTATATAACCTTACAATATATATGTGTGATTTTTTTACTATATTAAAAACAAAACAATCAAAAGTTCATACATATATATCTTACAGTCATAAAACTATAAATTAAAAATGCATGTAATAAATGGAAAATAAAAATTCTGATTTTCATATAACAAGAATATTTGGAAGCACACGTAAAAATGTGTCAAATTGGTCAAATCGATTTTATTCTTTACTAATGTATACATACACAGTCTTTTTTTTTTTTTTTTAAAAATAGCAGTTCTTGTATAATAAATAAATATTAAAAAATATAAAAAGTTAATAGTACATAATGTTGACTATGCCTGATCAGGAGGCAACTTTTCTTTTGGCCATATAACAATAAATTCTTTGCTGCGCTAGACTAGAATTTCTTAATCATACAAAATAGATTATTATCCATGATATAACAAGGGATTTTGTTCATATTATAATGTTATATTTATTAAACAAGAACTTCAATGTACTTAAAAATTTCATATATTTCCAAAGAATAATGTAAAATTAATAAAATTGACCAAAATTTTATAATTATTGCCGAGATTCTTGTTACTTACTTGGAAATTAAGAATTTTTATTTTTTTCTCAACATACAAATCTATCTAAATTTTCTTACTTTCAGTTAAATGTTTAAAACTGCCACTGTCCAGCAAATCAAACTTTTGTAATTTTTTTTTTTTTTTTTTTTTTTTTAATGGAAAAATAGTGTTTTGTTATTCTTGCAAAACTTAGTATATAGTTTAAAACTTAGAATACTAATAATAGACTTAGAAACTCTGTATATAGTTAACTTAGCATATATTTTTTAGAGTATCATTGAGAAGTTTATTACAGTGTGTTGGGGTTTTTAACCCTTTATGTCTGAAATTATGAATTCATGAAAATTTCACCTTAGCATTTTTTATGAATTTTTTAAACTACATTAGAAGATTTACACAATCATTTAATAAATTTTTGAAGGATTTTGCCAATTAAAATTAATTAATTAAATTTGAATTTATAGGTATTTTGTGCAATATTTATAACTCCACTTAAATCTTTTATTTAAAATGTTTTTTTTTTTAGTATTTTATAGAATTAGGAAATGTAATAAAAAATAATGCTCTTACAATAGAAATATTTCCAAACTTAACCCTCCCCCCCTTCCCCCTCCCTCATCAATCTTTCAACATCAAGAAAGCTGAAAAGATGAGAAAGAATGAAAAAGAAATGATCCATTTAAAATATTTTTGTTTTTTGCAACCAATAATGCTTTTGGATCAAGATAAAGAAAAGTATCTATAACTCATTCTAAATTGTACTACTACTAATCAATGTATTAAATGAATCTTGTAACAAATTATTTTAATGGTACATTACAGTACCATTGGAGCCTAAAGGGTTAATGAAATCAGTTATGAATAGTAAGGTTGCACAATAAGTTATGAATATTTAGATTTCCAGTTGATGTAGAAAGAATATACAAATTGCTATATTTGTGTTTTTTTAAATGTAATTTATAGGTATAAAAAAATATATTTTTTAATATCTATACATTTGAAAACTTACCATAGATTTTTTTTTTTTTTAAGAATCCTAGACAAACAAATACAAAAAACTTAAGACAATATCTAAATATTCACAACTTATTTCCTGAATGACTTAATTAGTTACAGCACAACCAGACATTTTGAAGTGTATGAATTTACATTTAGTACTCAAGTGGAATACATGTTTACTTAATGGGTCTTCACAAATAAATATGTAGAAGTTTAGCAGGCTATAAAAACATTTATAAGTAACAAATTATTAATGTCATTTTCTACAACAAAACAAAAAAAGATTGATAAATTAAAATGAATAAAATAAATTTAGAATTTTTACTATTTAATAAAACTTCTACATATTAATTAAATACTGACTTTATTAAATCAGTTAAAATGCAATAAAAATATTGCTGTACGAGTATTTAGAGAAAAAAAAAAGTACTTAAAAATCAAGATAACTGTTTTTAGTAAATTAAAAAATAAATAAATAAAGATTATTGTGAATCACAAATAATCAAAACAATCAATTAAAACATAGAAATATATTTATTACAATAAATAAATTACATTATATTATAACGCATTGTTATATATTTATACACACAAATTGCTTTTACACATGAATGCATTTTATTTTTTATAAAAATTTGCATTGGCTTGGACATATTACAGAACTATAATTAACTATGAAAACTGATTTTCTGTACTTTGTTTCACACACAGGGTTAATCAGCATTGGGTACCTTAAAGAAAAAGTTAAATGCATTAAACTTGGCTATAGTACAATGATACTTTGATATAATACATTCAAATAACTTTTCTAAGAAAATACAAAAGTAATTTATAGAAAAAGTTTTATAAAACCATATTAAGGCTAAAAAAGGGGAAAGCTGACTAACAGAAACCACAACCCTTAGCTCAATGCATTCTTTGAGCAGTACAGTCTCACGAAAAAGAACTGCATAGGATCAAGTGGGGGGTAAAATATGCAGGTTTTTAAATTAAATTCATGAAAATTACAAACTATTTTTTTTTTCAATTGTTTTACATAATTAGTGTGTTAGAATTATCAGAAATTTAATAATGAATAATAAAATATTTCCTGTTATATTATTATACTTTGTAGTCATTTTAAAATCGTGGATAAGAAAACTTGGTTGAAATGAGGAGAAAAACTTTAGATTTAAAGTAAATAAGAACTTATTTTCAGCTTATTTATCTATTATATTGCATAAAACACTTAGAATTAACTTTCTGCATTTTTTAATACAGAATAACTTAATAGTTATATTTTATAGCAAAAAAAAAAAAAAAAAAAAAAAAAAAAAAAACATAACTGGAATAAAATAGTTAAGCTGTTAGGCTTAGCAAACAAATAGCAATTTTGTTTTTACTTTTTTGATAATTTTATTCAGGGTTGTCGGCTTTTAGCCAGGCCAAAAAAAGCCGGCCTGCTTTTTATGGTTTTAACCGCTTAAAAAAAGTCGGCTTTTATTTTTCAAAAAGGTGGTTTATAGATAATTCATATAAAATTTGGATTAATTTATTTTTAATACACTTATAAATATTTTCTACGAAAATAATATAAACTTCTATTAAATTTTGTCAAATAAATAAGACTTTATAACTGCTAGAATGAAACTATGAAGGCATTATGTCTGAAAAAAAAAAAAAAAAAATTATGAATATTCAGAAGAATACATTAAATTAGACTAAAGTATTGGTTTGGAATTCTTTATCATAGCTCTATACATACCACACATTTTAAAGATTATATGAAAGAATAAGAGGATGTCACACATTAAAATAGAAACATTCTTACATATACTGATATTTACTTTAAAAATTGATTAAAACTAAATAGCTTATATGTATTTAATATCTGAAATTGTCTTATATAATACTTGAGCAATAATAAACAATCGATAATATGTAATAAGCAATTGATATTCTGATAACTTATAAAAATGATATATGTAAGGTTTTTCTGCTACTAAGCTGTTATGTAACGTCTTCCAGATATGTCCATACGGACTAGGCCTGGGCTTTAAATCGATTTAACTCTTAAATCGATTTAAAGCTTACATCGGAAACCCAATTTAACCATTGGACTTAAATCGATTTAAGCTAAAATCGGAAATCGCGATTTAGCTAATGTCTTAAATCGCGATTTAGCCATTATCTTAAATCGCGATTTAGCCCTTGTCTTAAATCGCGATTTAGCCCTTGTCTTAAATCGCGATTTAGCCATTGGCTTTAAATCGATTTAAAACAAAATACTGATTCAGAGCTAACATCGGAAAAACGATTTATCTACTTTGATGTATCTACACTTACATGGCAAGCTGTGTTAAATCGATTTAGGAGGATCCGATTTAAGCAAATATCGCAAGCCTCAATGCTTTCCGATTTAAGAAAAATAAGGCAAGCTGGTGTTAAATCGATTTAGGAGGATCTGATTTAAGCAAACATCGCAAGCCTCCATGCTTTCCGATTTAAGAAAAGGCAAGCTGGTGTTAAATCGATTTAGCAGGATCCAATTTAAAAAAACATCGAGCCTCAATCCTCTCCGATTTAAGAAAAAAGTGGTTTAAGAAAACGATGATTTCAGTAAAAAATGATATTTATTTATTTATTTTGTAAACAAGATTCAGAGTTTATGAGATTGGAATGTGTATTTTTCAGAAATTAAGAACTTATATAGTGGAAAGTTGAAAGGAAAAAGTAATGTTTAAATCTTAAAATCCAAATTCATCGAATTTCAATTTATATGCTAATGCAATCTTTTGATGAAAAATTAAGTTTTCAAATATTTGAGTAATATTGCAATATGTATTTTTTTATTTTCCAATATTCTGTAATTAATTAAAATGTTTTAAAGTAGAATCCTTCATTGTTTCAAAAGATTGTTTTCCTGAAATTCATTCAGCATTTATATGATTAAAAATAATAATAATAAAGTTTTATATTTAAAATCCAAACTCATCGACTTGCAGTTTATACTTTTATGCATTTTTATTATGAAAAATTCATTTTTCACACGTTTTAGTACTATTTTAACATTTATTTTTTATTTTCTATTATTTTGTAATTAATGAAATTATTTTAAAGTATAGTCATGCATTGTTTTGTGTATCACTATTTGGCCGTGATCCACATCAAGACTAAATCTTTTACTAATATTTTTTCCCTGAAATTGATTGAGTATTTATGGTTGGAAAAAAAGAATAAAGTTTCATATTTAAAATCCAAATTCATCGAATCTCAGTTTTTATGTTTATGCATTCTTTTAATGAAACATTCATTTTTCACATGTTTGGTAATATTTTAATACATATTCTTTATTTTCTATTATTCTGTAATTAAAATATTTTAAAATAGTCATGCATCAGGTTTGACATCCGATTTCAGCACCAGGCACGCGGATTGAGTATCTTGCAGAAATTGATTCACTATTTACATCCAAATTCATCCATTTTTAGTTTATATTTTTATGCATTACTTTTATGAAAAATTAATTTTCATATGTTTGAGTATTATGGGAATATTTTAGTTTTAATTTATTATTTTGTAATTAATTAAAAATACTTTAATAAAGTTCTGTAATGAGTCAAGTAACTTTATTTTTACAGCAGAATGAGGGAGGGGTGGAGGAGGCATTCATTAGATTTTTCTGCAGATCTGCGATTTTCTGTTTTTTCGATATTTTGTTATCCTTAAAAAGAGATTACTTTAAGATTATATTTTATTACTAATCTTAAAGGATGGCAACGGCCGCGAAAAGAAATCAGCAATTTCAGTAATGTGCTCCAACTTTCAATCCTTCTCCATCCGCTATATAAATGTAAGCATTTATGTTAAACAAATCTTATTATAATCTAAAAGTTAAAAAGATGTAAAATTGCACCTTATTTCTCATACCCCCCCCCCCTTTATTTTATTTATTATTATTTTTTGTTTACACTACTTTTCTCATCATGATAAATGAATAGTTAAATTCATCATTGAATTCTTTTAATGTGCTTCTGTTTTACCTCAATAACTTTTTAAATCTGTGTTAGTAAAAAAAAAAAAAAGTGTGTGTGTGTAGGTTGTTAGCAATGAAGTGCTATTTGGGTGGGCTAGGGGAAGTCCCCCCCCCCCCTTAAGGAATTTAGATTGTAGCAGGCATAACAAGTCAGACAAAAAAAAAAAAAATCATTTTCTTATATATTACTTCTTAATGAATGAGTTTATAGAATGTATTAAAATAGGTCACTAATTTTTAAAATTGAAAAAAAAACAAAAAAAACAAAAAAAAAACAAGTGTTTTGGGACATTTAAAGTTTTTTTATGTGTAAAATATACCTCTTTTCAAAGTTATTTGAAAAATTAAAAGCTAAGTATACTAAGTAATACAGGAGGGGGGGGGGGGCACATAAAGACCGTATTTTGTTATTAAAAATTAAAAAATAGGCTTCCAGATTCTAAAAAGTAAAATTAGTGTTAAATCGCGATTTAGCACTAAATCGCGATGTTAGATGGACGATAAATCGATTTAAGAAATTTCTACATCGCCCAGTCCTAATACGGACAGATTAAAATCATAGAATGGACAATGTTGAAAGAGAAATTAGGAAGGATATAACATTTGAGGAAATTTTAGTACATGTAAGTGCATAAAATAAAGAGAAGAATTTAAAAAAAAATTCTTCAAATAAAACTTGTTGAATTAAATTTTGAAAAGCTAGTGACTATTTAAAATAGTGCATATTCATGCATAAATTAATGCATATGTTACTACATACTACTGTACTAATACATAATATTATTACATAATACTATTTTAATAGAGAGAAATGACGTTTTTATTCAGTGATTTTAAATTTATGAGAAATAAAATAAGACTTGAATTATTAATATCCCTTAAAATTAGTTAATAAAATATATAACTAAGCAACCATTGTCCTTTTTAATTATATAAAGCAGTAAAAATAAAAAAAGGTGTTAAGTGCAGTATAAACCAGACAAAGCAATTGGTATGGCCTTTTATTCTAATATTAATGTCTTCATTATTGAAAAATTGGGTTATATTGATTTCTACCTCAATTAAATGTCTTTAAAACTAATTAAAAAATACATCAAAATGTGTTGTTTATAATTAAAATGCTTCATTGTATAAAAGCCAATTTTGGCCAAAAAAAGCCGGTTAAAACCAATAAAAGTCACTGGCCTGGCTTTTTTAAATTTTAACCGGCTTTTTTGCAACCCTGATTTTATTACATTTTCTTATGTAACATTTGACATTAAAACAATATAGTGCTGTAGAAATAAGACTTATTAAAAATTAATTTGATAAATTAATATATAGTAAAAGAAAAATAAACAACTTTAGGATATTATGTTTACTTTATACTAATTGTCATACAAGGAATTTTTACAGTGATGTGAAAAAATAGAAATGTTAACCCGAAACTACAATTAAAAGTCTTGCCAACAGAGTTATTGATGATTTATGAATTTAGAAGAAAAAAAGTTTATCGAATTTAAATTAGTAATAGTAACAAACTATATGAATTGGAACAAGAATTTTGAACAAGACAACAAATTATATATTTCTTGGGGTCTTAATGAGGAATATATAGTTCAGTACACAAAAGAGAATAGGAGGTCTCTACTTCATATTTCTTTAGAAAGACCCCTGGTATGGAGTGAAATAAGTGTTTTAAAATTCCATTATAAGTAATAATTTGCAATTTTATTGTTAAAATTGTTTTTGAAACGCTGGGAGCAATGTCTGTTTGCGTGTTCTATGTAATTCTTTTGTAGATTAAATATTTTTTGCAATTACTTTACCTCAAATGACCTTATTTTTATCTCTTCACTGTTTATACTACTTTTCCAGAATAATATGGATAACTGCAATAGCCAAAGTTTTGTATTTCATGTTTACAAATGGGCATATTTAAGTTGTATGTCATCATCATGTTGTACAAATCAAATTGCACTTTTATAAACTTGGTGAAAAAAGCTATAAATTTGCATTTTCTTAGTATCAGAAAATTTTATTAGAAAATTATGATGTGAATTCAACATTACAAAGCCCATTTCTTGTGCCTCAATGAGTTAAAGTAAAGAACTTTTTGAAGAGACCTTCAAAAGAACTCCATTTTTGCTTGGATTCACCTCATTTATATATATATATATTAGGGATGCATCGAATAGTGATTTTGACCGAATACCAAATATTCGGCCAACAGGCGAACCAAATACCGAATCTTCGGCTAGCCGAATAGTAACTGCTAGGCCGAATACTGAATATTCGGCCAGCCGAATAGTAACTATTCGGCCGAATACCGAATATTTGGCTTGTCGAATACTTTTATATTTCAAAGTTTAAAGGCATTAAAATGTTAAATTTTAAAACAATTTTGCATAATATTTAAAACAGAAATTTTTATTCTAATAAACAAGAGCTTTTTTCAAGTAAACTTTATGTTGAAAAAAATCTGCTTTGAGTTATTTACGAAGAGGATAGTTATAAAAAAAATTTTAATTAATAAAATTTTAAATTTCATAACTTCTTCTGAGAATTAAAACAAATGAATAAAATTTTCTTAAATTCTAAAACAAACATTTTAAAATCAAAGAGAGATTGTGAAAAAATTGGAAGAAAAATTGTACAGGATCATATATTTGCTTGTCAGGAAGAGACTAAAGTAAAAGTTAATAAATAATACAATCGATTCGAATTTTATATGGTGACAACTTAGCAAGAATAACTGTTCTACTCCCTTTGATTAAGCAAGGAAGTTTTTTAATGCATCCTAGATCGGTGTCTGCAGTGGGCAATCATTTTCAGAGATTGTAAACGTTGTTCTTAAAATCTTAGCAAGAAACAGATTATTTACTGGACAATGCTGAGGAACTTGCATTTGTACATAATTAATTCCTATGAAAATCCTCATGATTGGCTAATTTTTTTAAATAATACTTAACAAACATCAAATAAATAATGTAAAAACATTCTCTTTTATTTAAATATGATTTTGTTTCTAATTATTCTGAATATCTTTATAAGTTGACTGTTAAACGTAGAAATTGTATAAGGTTTTAAAATATATGTTTTAAAAGTTTTTTTAAGTATTCAGTTCGGCCGAATGTTTCGATATTCGGCCAAACCGAATATTCGGCATGCCGAATAATTAGCTATTCGGTCATACCGAATAGGCCGAATACCAAATAGATACCGAATATTCGGTGCATCCCTAATATATGTACTTTTTTTAAATACAAAGAATTAAAAAAAAAATTCAAAGTCTTTTTCACATACACTCATGCACACATACATTTGTAGAAACAGACAGAAAAAATTTCTAGTTGCCAGTAAAAAACATTTGTTTTTGAATCATATGTGAAAGGGCAAATGCACACCACAAATTATGAATAAATTAACTTTATAAACTTTAGAAAATTAAAAATCCTTAATACCCTTTGAAACAAAATGAGTATCAATTAGTGTACAAATGATTGATTAAATGATTATCTAGTAACAACTTCAAAGTTTGCACAAAAAATACTAAAAAGAAAGAAAAAAAAAAAGAGAATAGTTTATTCAATTTCCTAAAATATAAGGCAAGATATGAAAAAAAAATTTCAAACTGTATTTGCCTATATTCTATCACTCTGATTAAAAATACATTACAAAGCATTATATTCAGCCTAAAAATTTCCTTCCCCTAGTAGAAAGTGCATTGTTTTACTAATAACTGAAAAATTCACATGAAAATATTTCCTAACAAATTTAGATATTTATTAATAGTCAAACAGATGCATTAATCATTTGACAAATTTTAGCTTAAATTCTCTATTAGCACTTTTATTTTATAATTCAACACTTGATTTTAAAAAAAGCTTAAACATGGATTTATGCTCCCTTTCCCTCATCAACTCCTAAAATATGCAGCAAGTTTATGGCAAAACAAAATATTTATTACAAAATATCTTGATATAAATTCAAAATATAACAACTTCTTCGAACTGTTAGATTTAAATCAAATATAAAAAGTAACTGATTAAAATCAAGCTAATAAAATTTAAATTAGAAAATCGTGTTACTGAATATACAATGAAATTTTCTGGCAAAATTTCAAAAATCTAATAATGAGAATTTTTTCCCCAAAAAACGGCAACTTTGTGATTTAGGAAAAATAAAATGTATGTTTATCTTGTGAAATTATTTACAGATTTTGGTTTTATAACACAAATGAAATTGAACTACAATAACGTATAATAAAATAACATTTAAAAATTTCTATTATTGCTTTGAAATATGAGAACTCCCCCCACCCCTCCTAATAACAGAGGTATATCTCTGGAGAAGGAGACAAGAGCAAAGTGCTATGAAAATTGCAATTGTAAAATTATTATTCTATATTTATTAAAGTAATAAAGAATTTCTGAAGCAATACACCATTCCAAATGATTTTACTAACCCAAAAAGTTCCAAGACCTTTTAGGAGTAAAGCTGTTTGCACTAGAAATAGCTTAAACTTACCTTCTGTCTCGCTTCTTCCTTGATTTATTTCCTGCTTTGCGTCCCTTTTAATGAGGGTTCTTGACATCATAACAAATCATTTACTATCAGGGTATGGTGGGGATTCAGTTTCAAAAACAATGACAAATCTTAGAAAATTTGCCTTTATTTCAAGTAGCCATGTCCTAGCTGCTTTCCTCTATTCATCATTTACAAACTAAAAAAAAAAAAAAAATGTAGGGACTATTGTATAATGTATAAAAATAAAATTTAACATAAACAAATTGTTCTAAATAATTAAACTGAAACTACACATGTATGTATATGTATATGCACATATTATGTATGTGTAAATATTGAAAATGACAAACTGTCTTCTTTTAAGTTATTGATTTAAAGAATGTTTAATTACATTGATTTCATATTATAAATCATTTACTCAGAGAATATTTGTGTCGCAATTGTGGTTTATATCTAAAGTTTCAAGGGGACGAGGGACCTTCCTTATAAATCAATTTTATTTTTTTGAAAATTTCACAATAAATATTATTTAAGAATACATTATATGCATTATGGCATGTTATTTATCACAAAATAAATAAAATTTATTTTTGAGCAAAAACGGAGTTCTACGCGTCGTCTTAGAAATCTTCGAAATGCCCGCTGCGCGTTCCATATCAATGAAAATCCCCAATATTTTTTATAAAATTTTGGTTTATATATACAAATAAAATTGTGCATCGAATTTTATATAACTGAATAAAAAGGTAAAAAAAAAAAAAAAAAAAATGAAACATTTTGAAATTTTTTCAAAAAAATTTCAAAAAATTTATTATTATTTTTTTTATATATACCTTTATATTCAAATATATAAAATTCGCGCAGGGGGCATTTTGAGGATTTCTAAGACGACGGCCCCACCAGTGGCTGAGAGGTTCTGCTCTCGAAGCTGGTAGACGGGAGGTGCTGGGTTCGAACCCAATCGCACCCGTTGGCCTAACCGTTTCGGAGTTTTTGTGGTTTTCTTCGAAACCTTGGATTTTCCATGCGTAAATACGGGTTAGGTTCCCTTAGAGACATCCCCACGGAGGGCACTTCCCATAGGGACTATATCCCTCGAGTAGATAACTGGCCGTCAAAAATCAACCCACTCTAAGACGACGTGATGCGTAAAATTCCATTTTTTTTCTCAAAAATAATTTTTTTTTGTGATAAATGCATGCCATAATGCATATAATTTGATGCAGAGTTTATTTACATATATATAAACCAAACTTTTATAAAAAAAATATTGGGGATTTTCATTGATATGGAACCTGCAGGGGGCATTTCGGATATTTCTAAGACGAAGCGTAAAATTTTATTTTTTGTAAATTTCACTTTAAATATTACTCAAGGGTACATTATATGCATTATGGCATTATTTATCACAAAAAAATAAATAAATAAATAAATAAAAAATGGTACCTATTTTTGAGAAAAAATTGGAATTTTACTAAAATTCCACTTTCTTCTCAAAAATACCATTAATTTTTTTTTTTTTTTTTTTTTCTGTGATAAATGCATATAATGTACCCTTGAATAATATTTAAAGTGAAATTTACAAAAAAAAAAAAAAAAAAAAAAAAAAAAAAAAAAATATTTTTAAGGTCCCTCATGCTCTTAAGTTACAAAAACAAACATGTAGAATCATTAAAAATCTAGGTAACTTATGATCAGTAACTGCTTAGTGGCCGCTTTAGCTTTACACATTTTTATTTATTTTTTTATTTTTTTTTAGCATAAATTAGCTAAATTTTTATATAATAAACTGTACACTTAATAGTAATAAAGAATTACTTTGAAAAATGAATTTAATATTATTTTCAATATTTTTTGCCATTTTTTTCTGGCGTGACAGCTGACAAATAATTTGAATTATGATTTATAATTTTATTACAACTTAATTATAGTGAATAACTAAATAAAAATTATTTATATAACATATAAAATTATTACTTAATCAGTGTTTAGCTTGATTTAATATAAAGTTTCACTAATGATTGCTAAAAAAAAAGTGTATAAGGTTTTTGACACTTTTTGTCAGTTATGACATGTCATGTCAAAAACCTCTTTTTGATGTCAAAAACCCAACTATGGTTACTTTAAGATATACACCCAAATTAAGGTCTGCAGATTAAGATAATAAATCAGCATGACAGTCCGGACGGAAGAGGGAGAGTGACATTAAGAATATATATATATATAGAAGACAAGACAATAGATGGAGCACAAACACGCTACAGTGGTATCTCAGAGATATAAAACGACCAAGAAGACGACCTCAAGTAAGATGGAGTGATGAAATCAGAAAAG
This sequence comes from Maratus speciosus, assembly GCA_963932465.1. Lineage (NCBI taxonomy): Eukaryota > Metazoa > Arthropoda > Arachnida > Araneae > Salticidae > Maratus > Maratus speciosus. Next base: position 437,600,336 of record OZ010793.1, read on the forward strand.
TAGCCAGTGTAAACTGGATGACTAAAGTACTAGAAAGAAAACATTGGAAAAATCTGGGGGAGACCTACATCCAGTAGTGGATTGAAAACGGATGATGATGATGATATATATATATAATATGACAATTCACAAATAATCTTCTTTATAATAATAATAAACCACTTTTTAAATTACTGCTAAAAGGACAAAAAGGAATTAAAATTCTTTCAACTTTACAAAGTTTAATATAATCAAAATGTTAAATTCTAGAATACAATTTTAAAATACTTTAAGCATAACCATACATACCACATTTTTTGTTATGAAGACTTATCGAAAACGCAAACTTTAAATTGAGAAGTAGCAAAAAACTTCATCAATTAAATCCTGAAAGCAAATAAATAAACAATCAAAAGCAAATTGGTGAACAATTAAAAGCAAATAGATGAACAGTCTGATAACAGGATATGCATATAAAATGTTATCACTTTAGGGGGAAGGGGGGTCTGGCACATGATATTGTGATATATCTCTAGGGGAAGAGAGATTTGTCTTTTCATACTGTTATCACTTTTTATCCGAACAAAATTTTCTCTTTTAATTTTTAATTTGTTCTTTACATGAAAATAGCCTGATATATATATTTTAGTCTGTTATCTGTTTTTACGAAAATACAAAGTTATTAAAATCATTAAATGACTATAAAATTATTTAACTCCAAAATGTGGAATACTCTAACGTTTGGCATTCCTATTCTATTGTCATATGTGTATGAATATATAATCCGCTGTTTGAGAAACTATTTCTGAAGTTTGAAATTATACTTGTGTTTACTAGTGAAGAAAAGTGAAAAAAAAAAAATGTTATTCACCTGTTTTGTTGATTGAAGTTTTGCCTGCCCCTTCCCTCCCCATTTGCAGGGGTATGTGTGCAAGAGGACATATCGTTGAATGCATTATGTAACAAAAAGTTATTATTAAATACCTTTAAATAGTACCTATTTCTTTTAAGTGTATTTATTTGATATGAAGTTATTTTATATATATAATTGTGATATTTTATTAACTCGTTTTCATTTGAATCCAAAAAGTATCAGAATGATAATGTATAGCTATATCTGTACATCACTGCGAGCAAAAGAAAAAAATGCAAAAATCAAAATAATTTTAGACATTGATAACGATATCATTAGGGAAGGTGGTGGTGGTGGTGGGGGGTTGGCAGGCTGATAATATATGATATCCAAAAGAGGGAAGGGGGGGGGAGTCCAAAGTTATTAAACAGTTGATAATGTTATATATGAGTCCCTAATGAAACTCAATACATTTTTAATTAAATTACAATGGTATACACAAGCTTCTAGTATATTTAGCTAAATCTATGATTCTTCTATATAGGGTAGATGTGCCAGTAATGGACACCCTTAAGGAATTTCTTTCAAAATTATTTTTTTATTAACAGTTATAATTATTATATTCCAGTTTTTTCAATATTATATTAACATATCAACAATATTTAACCATTCTTATAGTCTCATTTCCCAATATTAATCAAAATTTAATTTTAAATAACAGAAATATATCAAAAGCCCAGTAATGGACACCCTCTAGCCCAGTAATGGACACCCCATAAAAAGCAATAAATATAATTGTTTTTGTGATTGTATTTAGAACCAGAATTTAATGAATACATACTAATGAAACAAAATGGTTATTTTAAAATAAATTTAACAATTAGGATACCAGTAATTAATAAAATATTTGTGATAATCATGATAGTTTAAAATACTAAATATCAGGCAATTACAGCTATCAAATTATTGAAACAGTGGGGGATTTTAAAGTCAATTAAAAAAAAAAAAGTTTTGGAATATTAGTGTTTAGTTTTGTCTCACTATTTTTAACAATTAATCTTCCAGAGACTACTTGATGTATCATTTATAATAATTAATATTACAAATAGGAAAGAAATGATATTGTGAGTTGAATATTTTAAATACTGAATAAAATAATTTAAAAATAAAACTGTAGAATGATATTTGAGGCCACTGATCTGCAGATTCACTAGTTTCATGAATATTACCTATAACTTTCATTAATATTACTTTTTTTTTTTTTTTTTTTTTTTTTGTCAGAGATGAATAAGGAAACATTTAAGACAGAAAATAGATTTTTAATAACTTCTATAACTTAATTGTTTTTATTTAAACAGAGAGGGATTAAGCCCTATGAGCCCCTCTTTGACTGTGCTCTTAAACAATATTTTCTGCTTCCTGGCTGGTTTGATTGCCAGATTATAAAATATGCAAGGTAATATATATAAAAAAAAATAAATAAAATATTAAAATTTTATTAATCCACATAAAATAACTTGAAAGCAGCTATTTATAAAAGTTTTGGTGTTATTACATTTTGGTAAGTATAATTTAAAAATTAAATTTGATTATTTAGGTTTGCAGTTAAGTCAAAATATTTTATGCACTATAAACATTACTGAAATTGCATTTTTAGCAATGTTTACATGGGGTGCCCATTACTGGAAAATGACTAATTAACCGTCCCAGTAATGGACACCCCCTCTTAAAACCTTAAAAATAAATGAAATTTTGTAAATAGCCGTTAGTATATAAAATTCTAAGTTTTCTATTGCTAATCAAACAAAAACATTCAAATTTTGCAAAAAGTAAATAATATATAACTTAATTAAACGAAGCCAGCTCTTAGCCTCTTCATTAAGATTTTCACAGAAAAACAGCGAAACTTTGAAACATTATTTTCTTCTTCCTGATTGGTTTGATTAAAAGTGTCAACAACAACACAGTTTTATAAAACATGCAAGGGGGAATTATTAAAAAAATAATTAAAGCTAAATATTTATTAGTTATTTTTTTATTAACTAAAAACATCAAGGGGTGTCCATTACTGGAAGGGTGTCCATTACTGGCACATCTACCCAATTTTTTAAAGAATCTTTTAACATTAATTAAATTTTAATTATTTAAATCATATTATTAGCTGGGAAAAACCATGAATTTTGTCAATCAGTTAGAAGATGAAGCGGCAAGTCACGAAAAATAATGCGAAATTTAATAATCGGTCGCAAGGAAAAAATCATGAAATTTATCAGGCAATTACAGGAAGAAAAATTGTAAATTTAGTCATTTGGTAGCAGGAAAAGGGTGAAATTTGTCAACCAGTATTGTAGAGAAAAAAAAATTGCAAAATTCATCAGGCAATTGCATGAAAAAAAAAAACCTACGAGTTTCAAAATATGTTGTAGGACCAAATCCAGAAACTAGCTGTGTTGGCAATTGTCCCGGTAGCAGAAAGTTCGAGACGGGAGACGGGCATCGCAGCTTTTCTTTTCTCTTTTGCAGATTCTTTTTCCATTGAACCATTATTTTGCTTTATATTATGTTTAGTTTTTTATTACTTAATACAAAAACTTAAGATTATTATTAATAAAAAACTATAAAATGCATAAAAACGCTACAGGTAAGTGATTGTTTGATTAATTAACGTTTCAATTGTAAAAGTATTTTACCTGCAGATTATTTTTTGTCTTTGAAATATCTGTCGCAGATACCTGGAGAATTTTCTGCTACTGGGGCAATTGTGAAAAACAAAAACAAAAAAAAAAATGTGAAATTCATTGATCAATGGCAATAAAATATTAAATTTCCCGGCTAATTTCAGGAATATATCACAAAATCCACCAATCGTTTGGGAAGATATCACAAAATTTTACAGATAACAGGGAGCTCTAGACAAACAAGTATAAAATATTATGTTTTTTGAACGGAACACAAAAGTACCTTTTTTGAGAATACCGAGCTTTTTTTATTGAATTCCTACTCGGCAGCAGTTTTATTCTAGAATCAACACTAGTCAATAATGATGTTAATAAAATAAAAGTACTTTTGTTACATGTTTAAGCACCATGAATTAAGCATTGTAAATTTAATAAACTGAAACATACAATAGGGGAGACCGGGGTACAGTGGTCCACTTTTGCAGTTAACATTTTTTTTTCTCTTTTAACGGAGAGACCAATCTACCTGAAAATATTTTGGAATATTCTTTAAACCTTTCTACATGCCTCATAATTTTCACAGAACATAATTTCCAATACATTTTTCAAAAAAAATTTTTTTACATACACTCGTGAAGTGGACCAGTGTATCCCGTTTCCGGGGTACACTGGTCCACCCACTGGGGCACAGTGGTCCACTATTAGTTATTGTCTAAAATACAATATAAATCTATTTATAATTAATCTAATTCTTTTTTATTTCCCCTTTACCTCCAAAATAATATAATAATACAAATTTGCAAGTAGCATTTTGAAACAAAAAACATATAAAACTAAAGAATTATCAAAAAATTTATTATATTTTGATTTTGAATATAACAATATAAGATACAGGAGCGATGGCAAACAAATTATTAATTAAGTACAAAAAAATCAGCAAAAATTTAAGACAAATATGATGATGAAAAATTTATTAGAAGATTAAAATAGGATAAAATAGTTTATTATGAGCTGACCATGTGCTCTGAAGTTATAAATAACCAATCCAGTGAGGTCATCTATTACTTATTAGGTTACACAGTTATATTTTTCAAATGTAGTAAATACAAAACAAAATATTTCTTAATATGTTAACTCTACAATGCATGATTTTCCTTTCTCTCCTTCTCCCCCCCCCCCCCCACAAAAAAAAACAAAACAAAAACTGCTATATTGAACAAGAAAACTTACTTTAAAAATCACATGTGAACTGTTATCCATAATTTAGGAGAAAACTAAAGTGTCAGATGGCTACATTATAATGTGAACAACAAACTAACATGAAATTTAAAGTGTGCCAAATGCTAATCTATGCATTGTAGCATTAAAAAAATTGTCATTTTTCTTTGTTTACTTTATTTTACAGTTAAATAACTATTTTAAAACAATATTTCTTTATAGAGAATAAGTGATTATTAAATATTTTGAAAATTCTTCATTACAGGAGCAGTATTCATTGTGGACCACTGTACCCCAGCAGTGGCCGGTCCACTGTGCCCCATGTTAAAGTTCAATACATACTGATAAAAATATTATTTAAAGTTTTCTTTTAAGCATATAAGTTTTTAAATTTAATAAAGACCAGTGTTTTACCTTTTCAAAAAAGTTGTTTTATCTTATTTATCCATAACCTTTAATTACCCAATAAAGAAAAGTATGATGATGAAAAATTTTACTTTTAGGAGCTCAAAACAACCAGTCAGGATAAAAGGGTTCATTCTGAGCTAACGATGTGTTCTGAAGGCTATAAGTAATCAGTCCAGTGCTCTTATCAATTAGTCTAAAAGAAAAACTTTAAAAATAACTAAAATATAAGGGGTGGTCCACTGTACCCTGGTCTCCCCTACTTACTATCACATTTCAAGTTTCAACACACAAAATTTGCTTTGCAATAAAATTTACTTGACTAATGTCTATTTCTGGAGATACTTCATTAGTTATAGGGAAAATAGAGCATTGCGAGTTGGGCTGGTGAACTTTGGATGTAAAAGTGGAAGTCAAAAATATTCTTTATATATTAATGAAAATCGCTTACCATATTCACAAACAGAAAATCAGTTTGATATGCCTAAGTGTAAGTAAAAGTATAAAATGTAATTTTTTTCTTCGGGGGGAGGGGGGGGGGGGTACTAAAATAAGTTTTTGAAAATAAAATAACATTTACAAAGTACATTTAACAGTGTAAATAAGGAATTCTTATTTCAGATAAATTGTATATGAATTACATGTTACAGATAAAATTATGCTAGTAATTTTGATAATAAAAACTTATTTTATTGCTAATATTAAAGTATTTAAAGTAATACAATTATACATGAAGCTCTTACAAAAAATTTTAATCAATAAGTAATAAAATATAAAATTTAATATCTTCAATTTTATTTCTAGAAATATAAACTGCAAAAGTGGTACACTGTGCCCCAGTCTCCCCTACAGTAATTTGCCCAAACACTTTTTTTTTTTTTTTTTAAAGAAAAAAAGCATACACTGATCATTATCTATTAAAAAAAACTAACAATAATGATCAGTGTATGCTTTTTTTCTTTAAAAAAAAAAAGTGTTTGGGCAAATCACTGTAGGGGAGACTGGGGCACAGTGTACCACTTTTGCAGTTTATATTTTTTTTCTCTTTAATGGAAAGTCCAATCTGCCTGAAAATATTCTTGAACAATCCTTAAACATTTTTACATGCCTCAGAATTTTTTCAGAATATAGTTTCAAATACATTTTTCAGAAAAAAAATATTTGCATATGTTCATAAAGTGCACCAGTGTGCCCCAGAAGCGGGGTACACTGGTCTACCCACTGGGGCACAGTGGTCCACTATTAAGCATTATTTGAAATACAATATAAATTTATTTTTTATTATTTTAGTCCTCCTTTATCTCCCCTCTACCTCCAAATAATATAATAATGCAAATTTACAAGTAACATTTTCAAACAGAACATACACAGACAAAACAGAAAAATTATCAAAAGAAAATTATTGTATATTTTAAATAATAACAAATTAAGATACAGGAACGATTGCAAATAAGGTGAAGTTATTAAATAAAATAAAGTCATCGCACATTAAAATTTGCAAATGAAACTCCAAAGTACTTATAAGCCTGAAATTTTCCAGAAATACTTTTTGGGTCTGAGGGCGATTTTATAATAACAGTGATATAAACAACAGATTAATAACCATAAAGTTTTGATTTCAAATTTGTTTTACGTTACATCTAAAATGAGTATGTATTGACAATTGAATTAGTTCAGATAAGTATATTAATTTCAATATAAGACATTAAATAATTTTTATAAAAAGTAAAAAAGTTAGAATTTTATTTTTTCTGAAAAAACAAAAAAAAGGGGGGGGGGGACTCAGTCCCTAATTATTTAAAAATATTCATACTTTAATATCTCACAGCCGATCTTCATAATCGAATGATGATGTTATGAAGATCAGCTGTGTTAATATTCCTAATGGCATGCAAGATAACTCTGTTCCATGCAATGTCAGGGGAAGGTCAGTACAGGTCATAATTACCAGTATAGGAATGTCCTTGAATGGAGACAGGAGGGGATTAGATTGCAAACCTTGTGTGAAATAGTGTGAGAAAAGAGGGGTGGAGAATTAAAATGTTTAAGATAGTATAGAATTCAGTACAATGTTTTTAACAGCAGTAATTTGGGCGGTTGAAAAATATAGCTTAATAAAAAATTAATACATTTTTGGTATATATTCTACAGCCTGCAGTTTAAAAATAAAATAAAAATTGATTCACATTTTCAGAAAATCTACTCGCTTGTGGGGAGTAAAATGATTTATTTCCCCACCCCTGTATGGCAAAAACACAATTTTTTTTAACACAAAGAGTTCATTTCACGAAAAGGTGACTTATTTGCCCTTTAAATTATTCCCACCTATTCATAAAAATTAAAATTTAAGAAAATTCACAGATTTTTTGTCGATTAATTCAATAGGATTGCATTTAAATTTTTGGAACAACTTGCGTTTTTGCAAAGTGTAAAAGTAGAACGATATACCAGCCTAAAATTTTACCAACCTAAGATTTTTTTTTTTTTTTCCTGTGATTCATGAAGATATACAACGTAAAACATAAATAATTCGCAAATAAAATTGAAACTTTCCAGAGCAACGCGAAAAATAGCCCACAAAAGAATATAAAATAACATTTGTAATCGAGTGATTTTAAAAATATGAATCAAATATCAAAACAGTTATCTTTGACCTACATGTTTTCCTTGTTATGGTGTCAGCAATTTTGTTGCGAAATGTAAAATGTCTGCGTTAGACGATAAACAATCTAAATTAGATATTTAAACATAACTTTAGAAATAAATCGTGTAAAATAAATATAAATAACATAAAAAAGAACTTACTTTTCACGCAGATCGTTCGGCAAAAATGCTGGAAAGGACGTAGCGTTCGAACATTCTACCGCCATAATAAACAGAACACACACAAGTTTCTGTTGTTGCCAGATCTAGATTCTTGAGGAGAAATGTTCTCATTGGTTACAAGCAGGGTACAAGGAAAGTAACGTTGCGTAAAATAACACTCGTTCGACCGGATTCAGGAATCATTGCTAAACGATGATTTTTTTATCATTGGTCGAACGAAATATTTGTAAATAAATGGTGTTCCTACAATTATCTATGAAAATAGTAAAGTGAATGTGAATTATGCAGTTGACGCATCATTATTTTACGGAAATTTTTAACAGTGCATATTTTTTTACCTTTGTTTTCTTTCTTTTAATGGTGAGCGTTAAAAAACTGATTTTACATTAAACTATTGGAACACAGTGTATATTAGAGCTCTACAGAGTTAGTCAGTTTTGTGTAAAGCAGTTATAGTTTGAGAGCGAAGTATGATAAACGATATTTGTGCTTTATTGATTTTATCACCTGGTATTCTTAAATTTTCTGATACACATTGTTTATATGTCATAACTCTCGAATATTTTTCAAATAAATCGCATACATCGACTGATATCATAACTTTTATTTACAAATATGTTTTCCCCGCATAATCGGAGATCTCTTAAAAATTTGCTTTCAACAATGTTCGAAAATATTCGAAAGCAATAATTTTTAACACTTTCTAATGCAAAGGAAAAGTTCTAAAATCTCGTTTCCATTATGATTTCCTGTACACTATTAAGCCTAAAATTTTCAAATCGGGCATGGAGGTAACATTTAAGACGCAGATGCTAGATAAGAATGTTTTTTTTAATTCGAATTTTAAAAAGTCCTTCCGGCCAGTGCCGGGAGGAAGAGGTAGCTTTCATATTCCTTATTTTAAAAAAGCCAACTTATATTATTCAAACACAAGAAGCTCAATTTAGTGGAAACCGAATATAGGAGATTCAATACTAATTTTAATCAATACGAAATCATTATGAATGAGAATTTCTCGAAATTAATCAGCTATATCCAAGCTGCTTTTATTTAAAGTAACTTATGTTTGGCTGCCAAATTCGGCGATTTCTTAAAGTGCCTGCCATTTTAAGACAACATGGTGGATGAGGCTAACCAGTGAACTTGGTCGAGGCCTTAGTAATTGCTGTGCACATGCTCACTCACATCGGAATAGATTGATATATACGAGTGCTTTCGGAGGCAAAAAATCAGATTTTTCAAAATGTCACCCACATTAGATATTGAAATTGCTATATCTGAGCCATTTTTTAAGATAAAGACAAACAAAAAATGCTCCTGAATCCTTATATCAAGGTCAAATACTTAAGAAAGAAACCTTTTTCAATTTCTAATTTTTTTGCAGCTCACTTTAAATGTAATTTTTTTTTTAATTTAATGGCCGTCATTTTGAAACAAGATGGCTGACAAAGCTGGCCAGCGAACTTGGTCGAGATATTGATGTATACTATTCACATGCCTTCTTACATCGAAATAGGCGAATACGTGTGTTATCGTGTGACAAATACAAGATCGTTTCAAAATGTTAGCCATGCTAGAAATTCAAAGTGCTATAATTCAACCATTTTTTAAGATATAAACAAAAGAACAAATTTTCAGAATCAAAAACTGCTCCGGAATCTTTGTATCAAGGTCAAACACATAAAAAAAATCTTTTTCATTTTCCAATTTTTTAATACCTCATTTTAAATTTTAAATTTAATTTTTTTTTAAATGGCAACCCTTTTGAAACAAGGTGGCGAATGAAACTGGCCAACGAACTCGGTCGAGACATTGGTATGTACTATGTACAGACCAAGTTACATCCAAATCGGTTCATAAATATGCCTGATATCGCGTGACAAAAATCAGGTCGTTTTAAAATGTCAGCTACAATAGAAATTCAAAATGCTATAACTCAGCCATTTTTTTAGATATAGACGAAACAAAAACTGTTCCGGAATTTTTGTATTAAGGTCAAACACATCCGAAAAGAATCTTTTTCATTTTTCAATTTTTTGGTATCTCATTTTAAAGTAAATTTTTTTTTTAATTTTTTAAATGGCCGCCATTTTGAAACAAGATGGCGGATGAAGCTGGACAGCGAACTCGGTCGAGATATTTGTATGTACTATGTACACACCAAGGTACATCCAAATCGGTTCATAAATACGCCGTTATCACGTGACAAAAATCAGGACGTTTCAAAAAAGTCAGCCACGCTAGAAATTCAAAATCCTATAACTCAGCCATTTTTTAAGATATAGACGAAATGAAAACTGCTCCCGAATCTTTTTATCAAGGTCAAACACATAAAAAAAAAAATATTTTTTCAATTTTCAATTTTTTGGTACCACATTTCAAATTTAAATTTTTCTTAAAAATTTAAATGGCCGCCATTTTTAAACAAGAGGACGAATGAAGCTGGCCAACGAACTCGGACGAGACATTGGTATGTACTATGTAAAAACGAAGTTACATTCAAATCGGTTCATAAATGCGCCTTTTATCGTGTGACAAAATTCAGGACGTTTCAAAATGTCAGCCACGCTGGAAATTCAAAATGCTATAACTCAGCCATTTTTTAAGATATAGACGAAACAAAAACTGCTCCGGAATCTTTGTATAAAGGTCAAATACATAAGAAAAAAATATTTTTCCATTTTTAATTTTTTGGTACCACATTTCAAATTTTAAATTTTTTTAAAAATTTTAAATGGCCGCCATTTTGAAACAAAATGACGGATGAAGCTGGCCAACGAACTCGGTCGAGACATTGGTATGTACTATGTACACACCGAATTACATCCAAATCGGTTCATAAATACGAGAGTTACAGTGTGACAAAGGTCAGATATATATATATATATATATGGATATATATATATATATATATATATATATATATATATGCCAACTTTTGAACGGAGGGTGGTTTCGGGGTCTGGGGGTCATGATCGATGAAAATATACCAAAATATTTTGAAATCGCTTTCCTCCGAACGACTGCAATAGGTAGCTTTTTGTAATGAAAGCTACCTAAAAGCTGAAAAGGGGAGATTTTTTTTTTTTTTTTTTTTTGTCGATTACGTGTTAGACACAGTCTCTCCAAGATTCATGTCATCTTTTCTGTAAAAAAGGTGAATGTAAAATTAGAAGTAAACATAACAATAAATTAACAGTATTGAAGAAAAAAAGTGTCAATAGGTATTGAAATCCTTTCTTAAATTAACATTATTACATAACAATTCACTTACAAATATTGCGATTTAAAAATTAGGATATTTATTACATGATCTAAATAATTTGAGAATTGAAAATTTAAAGTGTGAATCAGCGTAATATTAATAGTATTCTTTTTAGGTGCGTTCGTAATTATATAAATACGTAGCACCTATAGTCGTCGTTCAGTCCGTCTGTCTGTCCGTCCGTCTGTCCGTCCGTCTGTCTGTCCGTCCGCATATAACAGAGCAAAAACTACCCGACCGAATGATCTGAAATTTTTAATATATGATTGCTGCAAAATTTTGTCGAGCCATTTCCAATCTTATGAAAATCGGATGTATAGTTTAATTACAGGGACAGTCAAAAGTTTTTCTTTACATTACGGCCAATGGGAAAAATTATTGCAAGTGAATTTTAATGATGTTACAGACTTCCGAATGGTCTGAAATTTGTAATATATAATTGCTGCAAAATTTTGTCGAGCCATTTCCAATTTTATGAAAATCGGATATATAGTTTAATTACAGGGACACCCAAAAGTTTTCCGTTACATTACGGCCAATGGGAAAAAATTATAGCAAATGCATTTTAATGATTTTACAGCCTTCCGAATGGTCTGAAATTTTTAATATATAATTGCTGCAAAATTTTGTCGAGCCATTTCCAATTTTATGAAAATCGGATGTATAGTTTAATTACAGGGATAGTCAAAGTTTTTCTTTACATTACGGCCAATGGGAAAAATTATTGCAAGTGAATTTTAATGATGTTACAGACTTCCGAATGGTCTGAAATTTTTAATATATAATTGCTGCAAAATTTTGTCGAGCTATTTCCAATTTTATGAAAATCGGATGTATAGTTTAATTACAGGGACACCCAAAAGTTTTCCGTTACATTACGGCCAATGGGAAAAAATTATAGCAAATGCATTTTAATGATTTTACAGCCTTCCGAATGGTCTGAAATTTTTAATATATAATTGCTGCAAAATTTTGTTGAGCCATTTCCAATTTTATGAAAATCGGATGTATAGTTTAATTACAGGGACACCCAAAATTTTCCCGTTACATTATGGCCAATGGGAAAAAATTATTGTAAATGCATTTTAATGATTTTACAGCCTTCCGAATGGTCTGAAATTTTAAATATATAATTGCTGCAAAATTTTGTCGAGCCATTTCAAATTTTATGAAAATCGAATGTATAGTTTAATTACAGGGACAGTCAAAAGTTTTCCGTTACATTACGGGGAATGGGGAAAAAGTTATTGTAAGTGCATTTTAATGATGTTGCAGACTATGCACTTATGAAGCGCAAAAAAATATACATTCAGTACAATATGGGGTGCAAAAAATAATTATAAAACTAGTTATAGTACGAACGCACCTCATTTGCCACGTTTGACGAGCAATTTCCAACTTGTTTTAACCTTAACACGCAGTATCCTATGAAGTGCTCAAAAATTCTAGCGTAATCATATCAGATTTTTTTTTTTAAATTTAGTATCGAATATTAAATTTGAAAATTATTCTTTATTTAAATTACAAAAGTGAACCGAAGTGGTTAGTGGTATATTAACTGAAGTGTAAAATGTACAGGAAACTTACACTGGAGAAGATAAAGCAAGGGTTTATGAAGAAAAATTTAGTTATCATGAAAATAATTGTGAGAAAAAATAAGTTCAAAGGACGAATCGTATATTTATAAATTTCCTGATTACTACTTTAGCAAAGTTGGCATAACTAAATGAAAGAAGTACCGACGTAGAAAGGGAGAACTTCGTATATTATTTTGCCAAAATGCATAATTTCCTGTAGATTTGGGAAATAAAGTATGTCTCGAGTCTGAAAAACACGGTATAAGCTTCCGTGTGACAAAAAATGGCTTGAGTCCTGCCGGGTTAAACACAATAAAAACAAGTCGGAAAATGTACGTCAAACATGGCAAATGAGGTGCGTTCACACTATAACTAGTTTATAAATATTCAGCTATTGGTGCAATAGCTGTTGCACTCTTATACACAAATGCATGAATACAAAATTTATTACGATTATATATATTATATTCAGTAATATGGAAAAAATATAACTCCATCTTAAATAGGAGATAACCACCATGGTAACCTAGAATCATTACCTATTATGGGATATTATTGAATTAATTACGTGTGATAGGATTTAACAGAATGAAGAAAACTTTTATTAATATATTTTTAAGTTTTGATTTGATTTTTATAAAATTTGAAAGGACTCGATAAAATTCAACAACCATTATATACATTAAATTTCAAAATTGCGCAGTTATATGCGGACAAACTTACAGACAGACAGGCGGACAGACAGGCTGACGGACAGACCAGACGTCGACTATAAGTGCTACGTATTTTTATAATTGCTAACGCATATAAAAATGGCAAGAGTCCTGCCAGGTTAAATATAATAAAAATAAATGCACAAAGAGCGTCTAGTAAAAATTTAACTACCCTAAATATAGAAAACCATAAGCAAGAAATATTGTAAGTACAGAACTTGTGTGAAAATATAAATTATTTGAAAACAACGTTTAAACACACAATAAAATAAGTAGATTTGATCATACGTATACGTTTCGTGAGTACTAGGACTCGCTTCCTCAGTGTAAAAACTTTAAAAACAATATCCCCCCAATTGCATGTACGGTGAAAAAACCCAAACGTCAAAACATAATACCAAAAGACCATCAAGTTCTAACAGCCAATGAAATTAATGCGGAAGTGAAGTGTCGTGACACAACAAATCCATCCAGAATGTTGAGATGTATGGTGTACTAGATAAATCATTAACCAAGGAGTCTTTAAATCTATGGATATGAACAGCCTCAAAAAAGTCTAAATCCATCAAGAAATGCATTACTCCTCTGGATTTAGACTTTTTTGAGGCCGATCAACTCCGTGCGATATTTTATGTCTTAAATTTTAGTCTTCGAAAAAATCGTTTTCCAAATGGTCGTTGTAATTTGTTAAATTGCTTCTTTTTTTTTTTTTTTTTTTTTTTTTTTTTTTTTTTTTTTTTTTTTTTAATTGCAATACCCAAGATTGACACCATAAAGGAATTCTACACCCTTCAATTAGTCTCAATTGAAATCTTCATGAAATTCCTACGAGTAGTTTCAGAGAAATTAGTTATTTTAAAACGAGCCTATTTTAGGGATTGTATCCAAATTGAAGTTTGGTATTCGATTGTTGACATACTACAGAATGACTATGATGACTATTAATGTATTATTTCTTGCCAATAGGACCATTTTACTCACTCAATGTGTTTTGACTACTGCCAGCCCAAATGTTTCAATAAAATGAGTAAAATATATTTTTTTCAAATTATGCTTTTCTGCACATCTTAAACCATGATTTTGGCAATTTTTAATCATAATTTAAAAACTTCTTGTAAAAAATAATTGAAATTAAGAATTAGTATAGAGCAGGACATAAAAAACATAAATCTATCAAAAAAATTGTAGGTTGCAATTCATATTTTTTTCGAATGTTAATTTCTCAATTCATATTATAAAATTTTTAAAATTACAGATTCAATGTATTTATCTTAGGGTTTTTTAGTATTATAACCACACAAAAAATATCACATTAGGATTATAATTTCAAAAATATTAATAAAAGTATGAAAATGTAATTTAACATTAGAAGCTCTAAATTTTGAATGTTCATAAACTTATAATCCAAATAACTTGAAATTTCTTTTCTAGGCATAGTTTGAACCAAAGATTTAAAATATATTGTTGAAATCGGGTGTTGCTATTGAAAAAAACAAAGTTTGGTCTGTTTTTAATTTGTTGATGCCCCCCTAAGCAAACTTTATACACATCATTTAAAAGTAGACTTTATTTCCAATCGTTTGGTACCAGCAACTTTCTTCTGTTATAAATTGTTGCAGAGTTAGTAGGGGGTGTTTTCTTTTTTTTCCACGACTGTACATTACTTATTTCGAGCAGGTTTTAACTTTGAAAAGCCGAATAACATTGAGGTAACGGTTATAAATGCCCTTACAAATCTTCCAGAAATAATATTAATAAATAAATTTAGAAGAAATAACTTTTATCAAATACAAAATATTTAGAGTCAGAAAGTCTTTTTTCACAATTGTTAAACGTTTATTTTATCGTTTTATTTCTTTGCTTCACAAACTGTATTCAAGACAATTAAGGTTACGTTATGCTTAACTTAATCCCCTTTTTTGCATAATGACAGCTGACATTTCCAACTGAATGCGTCTTGCTTCTTTTTGAAAGGAACAAGTACTTCTAAAGCTAATAAATAGTGTTCCAAAGTTTTTTTTTTTTTTTTTAATTGAAAACTACAGTACTAAATACCTTAAGTTTTGTACTCCCACTTGTTTTTATATGCTTCATTTGGTATAGAAATGTCTTTTAAAATCCCCGGTTTGTTTTAAGAATCGTGAATCTTTTGTTTATATATATAAAAAAAAAAAAAAAAAAAAAAAAAAAAAAAAATGTTAAAAATACAAATCATTAAATATTATATTATTTCCTTCGAAAGTAATTATCTGCTGTCTTAGACGAAATCTAAGAAAATTAATTGCTAAAAGTATACTTTACTGTTCTATTTCTTTGATTCGCAATCTGAATTAAAAACAGTTTTAGCTAAGTTATGTTTAGCTTTTTGCATAGTGAATTGTCATCTGACATTTCCAGCTGAACGCTACTTGCTTTTTATTTAAAGAAGCAAATGCTTCTTAGGCTCATAAATAGTATAATACCAACACTATGTTTTTTAAGTGCGTTTGTAATTATATAAATACGTAGCACCTATAGTCGTCGTTCAGCCCCTCAGCCTGTCTGTCTGTCCGTATATAACAGAGCAAAAACTACCCAACAGAATGGTCTGAAATTTTAAATATATGATTGTTGCAAATGTTTGTCGAGCCTTTTCAAATTTGATGAAAATCGGATGCATAGTTTAATTACAGGGACAGTCAAAAGAATTTCGTTACATGACGGCCAATGGGAAAAAATTATCTGAAGCGCATTTTAATGATGTTACAGCCTTTTGAGTAGAGTAAAATTGATATGCACTTATAAAGTGCATTAAAATATACATTCAGTACGATATGTGGTGCAAAAAGTATTTATAAAATTAATTATAGCACGAACGCTCCTCATTTGCCACGTTTAACGTGGAATTTCCAACTTGTTTTAACTTACAGAACTAAAATATCTCCAATGCAATGTAACCGCAATGATTTGAATGTGGCTTTATTAACCCTCCGTCTACCAGACGGGTCCATTGGACCCGACAGGTACATACAAAATATTCATTCAAACCAAAAATTTCTTTAAAATAAACTAAGTATATTAACCAGACAAAAATAAGGTAAATAAATAAGTTAAATAGTTTTAAATAAAAATTCTGGTGTAGAACGTTTTATTAAAACTTGAATAAAATTCCCGGTAGATCTAGGGTTAAATATAAGATACTTTTAAACCGTCAACGGTTTTTTTAAGAATTGTGAATCTCTTGTACACAAAAATTGTTAGAAATACGAATTCTCATATTTTCTTTTTTATTTCGATTTACTTCGTACATTTTCACAACACTACCTTGAATATCACGTTAAATCTCCCTATTAAAATCCGTGCGCGTATCTATGTAGCATCAAAACCTCGGAAACCACAAGGCGCAGGGCTACGAATTTCGGCACACGGGTTGCTGATAGGGGCCCATGAACGGTTGGGGCAAAAGTTCGAAAATTTTAAGTAGATATTTTTTTATTTTATGTTTTTCACGAATTCGACTTTATATGTTTAATCCATAATCGCTCGAGTTCTAACCTGTTCTACTGCTGTGCGAGCTATACATATTACGTACGCCACGCTGCAATACTAAGAAGCTGTAGCGGGTATTACGATAATTATTTTACCTCACATGCAAATAATTACAGATTATTTAATTGCGTTTAATTATTAATTTAAAAAAAAAAATAAAGAAAAACATTTTATCACAAACATCTACAAAACTTTTTTTCTATTTATTCCCTTATTTCAAAGATATCGTTTTATCGTCTGCTGCCATAGCAACATGATAAATTACATTTCATTAAACAAAATGCACAGTAGTAGAAAATATTTTTCTAAATCGAATACTTATTTTTAATTTTGGTTTTAGAATTAAATTCATGAATTCCCGTGCGTAGAACGGGTTAAACAGCTAGTAGTATGTATTAAACTGTGTTTGGAAACTGACACACGAAATTAAGAAATGTTTTTTACAGACTAGAGAATAGTGTAGCTGTAAATATTACAATAAGAGTATGACAATTACTTATTTAAGATATTATTACAAACTTATTAGCGATGTGACTATATTCATTTAGAAATGCATAAATATATAGTTGCCTTGCTAGTATTTAGCAAAAAAAAAATTGGCAGAAATGACATTTTAAACTTTCGTCTGAATATCCTTTTTACTTTCTGTTATCTTTACGAGAAGAAAGTATTGGATTCGTGGAAAAATTCGACTTCCATTTGTCGACGGATTTATGGTTTTAGACGGCCCTGAACACGAATTGACTGTTTTTTAGAAAATGTTAGTATGTGAGTATATCCATGAGTCTGTGTGTAAGTATGTCCGTGAGTTTGTCTCTGAGTCTGTCTGTATGTGACAAAACATATTTGGACACTCTATCTCAAGAACTAATGCACGGAATTTAATAAAAAGTTAGATTCAGTTACACCTTGATACATTTTGGTGTAAATCATTAAACAGCGTGGCATTGCGTTGCTACATTTTTCATGATTTTTGCAAAAGCTTTATCTGAAGAACTAATGTACACTGTTAAAAATTTGCAGCATTCTGGCAGGTCATTGGACCGTTTTTTGAAAAAACGGTTTCATAACCATAATTTAACTATATTCTGACAATAAAATGGCCAATAATATGGTCAGAATAGTGTTAAAATTACGGTTGTGTAACCGTTTTCGGAAAAAACGGTCAAATGACCTGCCAGAATGCTGCAAAATTTTAACAGTGTACGGATTTTCATCAAACTTCAGATTCAGTTAGACGCTGACATAGGTTATTGCTGATATTGGGTTTTGGTGTAAATCGCGCAACAGGTGGCGCTGGTAAGCTGAATTTTTCAGGATTTCCGCAATATCTCTATCTCAAGAACTAATGCACGGATTTTCGTCAAACTTCAGATTTAGTGAAACGTAGATATAAATTGTTGCTGATTAGGTTGTTGTGTAAATCGCTCAACAGGTGGTGCTGCTGTGTTGCATTTTTCAGAATTTACACGATTTTAGCAATAGTCATAGCTCATGAACTAATCCACGGAATTTCATCAATCTTCAGATTGTGTTAGACCTTGTTATAGGTTGGTGCTGATTAGAATTTCGTGTAAATCATACCAGGTGACGCGGGTATGCTGCATTTTTCACGATTTTCTCGATAGCTGTATCTCATAAACTAACACGGAATTTAATCAAATTTCATATTATGTTACACTTTTATATTAATAGATACTTATTAGGCTTAGGTGTATAATTCCCAGCAGGTGTCGCTTTTATGGTCTTTTTGTGGAAATTTTGGTTGAGATTTAAGGGGTGGGTGCTGAAATTCAATGATTTGTTTGAAAAATTCGATGCTTCCATCTCCTTTTACACACATAATTATATACCTATACCTTTTGTTTTTTGAATCCTCATGATGGGTACAGATTATTATTTAATTTTGGCATTGTGATAGCGATTTTTGAAGTATATTAACATGTGTGAAATATAAGAATAGTTTTGGGATTGGCAACTAGTTTGTTGATATTTTTATATACTTGCTCAAAACTTGACGAATTTAGCACAATTTATATAGGTTTTAAAACACTCTACACTGTAAAAAAAAAATCCGACTAGCTTTTCTGTAGGAATCGGAAAAATAGTTGCCCTTACCGTACCGGAAAATTTTCCTACCCAGCTCGGAATAAAATCCGTAAAATCGGAATAAAATTCAAAAAATACCGTTTTAATGAATGTTTCCTTTTTTTTTACGGATTTTATTTCGAGCTGAGTCGGAAAATTTTCCGGTACGATAAGGGCAACTATTTTTCCGATTCCTACAGGAAATCTCCTCTGATTTTTTTACAGTGTAGAAATAACATTTTCAAATAGCAATGAAAAAAAAAATATTTATCAGATTAAAATAAAAAATATTGTCAGAAATATTTGCTCGTTGTCAAAGACAAGAATTAATGTAATTCGCTGCCAAAAAATTTAATTCATAGATATTTTTTTAATTCACAACATGTATTAAAAAGAATATATGTTTATTTTCGGATTTTCTTTTTTCCATAATGACATGTGATATTTTCAGCTAAACATTACTTGTTTCTTTCAAAACGAAGCAAGCGTGTTTTGAGCTAATAAACATTGTTCCAATAATTTTTTATGAAACTTACAAAACTAAAAAATAACTAAAACGCTTTCTAACCACCCTAATTTAAAAATGGTTTTATTGTGTACAAAATCCTTTTCAAAAATATCTGTGATTTTTTAAGAATCATAATGCTTTTGTTTCTAAAAAAGCTTTAAAAATACGAATCGCTTTATTTTTCTTATCGTGTTTTAGGTCATGTTGTATTTACCCCATATACCCCATTTTTATATTCACTACTCCGCCTTCAAAGTTGTGTTAAATATGATTTAAAATGTGTTTGCAAATTATGTCAAGACATGTAGAAATTCATTTTGAAGATTTACTACTGAAATTAACGACTGAAATATGAATATAACAATTATTTGTTAACAGGTATAGAAATGCGTAATTTTATCTCCGTTTTGCATAATGACATCTGCCATTCCTAGCTGAACAATTATTACATTCTAAATCCCCTTTGAAAGATATAAGTGCTTTTTAAAGGGTCTCATGTGTCTTACCTTTTCATTGGAGGTGCAATTTAACATCGAGTCACATTTAATTTTATTTCCGATTTTGTATGAAGCACAATGCATAAATTCTTTTACGAGTAATAGTATAATATTTGTAATACGTAGAATAACTATTGGGTAATTGGCAAAAGTTCGTGCCCGATTTCCAATGTTGGCGTATCTAGCGGTATTTTTATTTAGAGATATTAAAATCACACTAGAAAATTTTGAATAGAAATTCTGTTTTTTTTTTTTTTTATTTATGGACTATCTATCATCTTATAAGGCCAAAATAACTACTAAAATCTGCGGATTATTATCCACTAAATCAGAGATTAAGTCATTATCAATTACAGAAGTTTGCCCAAAGAGAATTTTATCGTTTAGATTGAAATCACACTTTCGAAATCGACAAAACCACTTTTTAATTGTCCTAAGAGCGGGAACACGATCCAAATAAACGCCTTAAATATTTTTTGTAGCATGTCCAATGCTCACTCCTTTATTAAACTCATATAAAATAACAGGACGGAAATCTAAATTTTTATTTTCCATTTTGAATATTAACCTTGCACAAAAATTAATTTGAAAAGTTTTTCAGCGTTATTTTCACTCACGGCACATGTAGATAACTATCAATAACATGGTTATAAAAAGAAACATCAGCACAGTCAAAACTGAAAGCTACTGCCATATATGTAATCAGGCACAAACTTTTTCAATGACCCAATATTTGAAGATTTCTACAACAAATATATTTATTAAATTTTTTAAAAAATTTAAGTAAAAATTAAAAATGTTTTCTTACTTGCATCCATAGCGCGCAACATTTCGGAAAAACTGATAGAGCAATTTGTATAAAACTAGGCAAATGCATTCATTTTGATGTAAAGTATAATTTATACTTCAAATCTGGTATTATAATTGCATTGGTTATTTCAAATTAGCATTAATTCAACAAAAAAGAGAATTTTTTTAGAACATTATAATTTAAATATTTTTACACAAACACTCACAATTAAAATTATAACACTTTGTAAAAATCATTATAAAATGAGAACAATGCGTAGGACGCGTTTCGAGCTTGAAATTTAACAGCTCGTCATCAGCTACAGTAAACACGTGTTCATAAGGGGACAAGGTCACAAATGAACAGAAAGAGAAAGGAAGAGAGATCATATATCTCAAAACAAGAAATCAACAAATCTTCTACTGGCTCTCACTGTTGGACTTTCAGTCTCTGTTTTAATTTCTCCAAGGCCAGAATTATTTCTTCTTCCGTCTCTCCCACTCATTTGGATTTTCACGAAGCTTATTTTATTTTCAAAATGATCTTTCATCATCTGCTTTTCTATCTTCAACTTGGAAATTACTTTTGTAATTCTATCACTCTTTTCTTGTACCTTTTCATTTTTTTATTGGCTTAAAAAAATTACTTTCTTTTGTTTCTGTCTTTTTCTTTTATTATTATTATTTTTTCAACATTTCTACAACAAATATTTTTATTAATTTTTTTTTTAAATTTTAAGTAAAAGTTAAAAATGTTTTCTGACTTGCATCCATAGCGCGCAACATTTCGCAAAAACTGATAAAACAATTTGTATAAAACTTGGAAAATGCATTCATTTTGATGTAAAGTATAATTTATACTTCAAATCTGATATTATACTCGTAATTGCATTGGTTAGTTCAAATTAGCATTATTTCAACAAAAAAGAGAATTTTTTTAGAACATTATAATTTAAATATTTTTTAATTAAATATTTATTTGTTTTTAAATGAAAGTATACGTTCAAGTTACATTAGTTTTACATCATTATCAATATTATTTTGGACTCTAGAATTATTACAGTAGAAAGAACAGCGAAAACTGGCGATAACTCACAATTAAAATGATAACACTTTGTGAAAATCATCATAAAAACAGAACAATGCATAGGACGCATTTCGGGCTTGAAAATTAACAGCCCGTCATCAGCTACACTAAACATGTGTTCTTAAGGGGACAAGGACACAAATGAACAGAAAGAGAAGGGAGGAGAGATCATATATTTCAAAACAAGAAATCAACAAATCTTCTATTGCCTCTCACTGTTGGACTTCCAGTCTCTGTTTTAATTTCTCCATGGCCAGAATTATTTCTTCTCCTGTCTCTCCCACTCATTTGGATTTTCACGAAGCTTATTTCATTTTCAAAATGATCTTTCATCATCTCCTTTTCTATCTTCAGCTTGGAAATTAGTTTTGTAATTATGACACTCTTTTCTTGTCCATTTTTCATTTTTTTAGTGGCTTAAAAAAATTACTTTCTTTTGTTTCTGTCTTTTTCTTTTGTTATTAATTTTTTCTGTATTTTTTTTATTATTATTATTTTATTATTATATTTCTATTTCATTCTTTCTTTATTTTAATTTTGTTTATTTCCTTTTTTTCTTTAGTAAGTGTTTTCTATCATTGCGGCAACACTTTCCAATTCTGCGTGCAATCATCTGTTATTGATTTTTATCATGGAGGAAAGAGATATATGGAGATGCAGTATGCAGTAAAAACGGTTTGTAATATGATGCGCGTTATCGTTCAAATTTAAATACCCTCATTTGGCCCAAACAATGCAAGCACGTGGAACAGGGACGAATTCTTTGACATGCCCCGTGCATTTTTTTCTCTAAATGAAAAGGATCTGCTTATATTTAAGCATTCTAAAGAAGCATTTCATTATATTATGAATTAAAAACTATATTACTGGAAGTTTTCTTATTTTCTGCGAAAGCACGTGATTGTGTTTGGGCCGAACGTAATGGATTTTAAGGCTACATTTTTGGCGTCACCTCCAGCCACCACACTTCATCTCTATTCTTTCTATTTATTCTATGGGTTTTTACCTAACTGCTACCGCTATCTGTCGCACTCTTTGTAATATCTCCTCCTTTCCCTTTCTGTTCATTATTGACCTTGTCCGTTTACGGACACGTATTTACTTAAGCTGATGACGGGCTGTTAATTTTCAAGCCCGAAACGCGTCCTATGCATTGTTCTGATTTTTTGGTGATTTTTACAAAGTGTTATCATTTTAATCTAGAACTTTTAGTTTTACTACAATCTTACGCGCAGTAGATGCAAGTCAGAAAACAATTAATTTTTTTTTAAAAAATCAAAATTAACCCCTTGCCTGTTACACCCGAACTGAGTTTAGGAACGCAAATGCGCCAATTTTGAAATGCCCGACCTGAGTTCGGGCAAGAGAAAAATTCGGTATTTCAAATCCGTGAAGCCCAAACTCAGTTCGTCCAATGCATAATGTTTAATTTACCATTTTCCCAATAGATGGCGATATTTTCCCGCAAAAAGTTCGGCAGTTTCGTGCCATTTTTCGGATTTTTGTAATTTTTCAGTTACAAGCAAAATGAAAGATATATTTTTTGGCACATTTTTCTCAAATATATTCCACAGTCAAGGGGTTAAACATTAAAAAATAATAAGATATCAGTTGTATAGAATATTGAAATAATTATGCTACATTGAACTGATATTAATGAATCTGTCATAAAAACTTTATGCTTTTCTTCTTTTATAGAGAATCAAAAATAAAATAAAATGACACATGATGCTAATTAGTTCATTCAATGAAAAAGTTACACTCTTCATACCCCTTAATCTAATAAATACTGTGCAAATATTTTTCACGAACTTAAAAAAGTACGTTGCCACCAATGAATTGAAACTACATGTATTTGAATAAACTTTATATGGTATAAATAAAATCCGTTTAAAAAACTTTTCTGAAACTTATTTTTTTCTCGTTCTTAAGTAAAAAATCTCCAAAATACTCTAAAGTTTAATCAAAAGTTTTTCTTTGAATCTTTTGATTTTTTTAAGTCCTTTATTTTATACTAAAGCAAGATTAAATGTTTCAGTAAAATCACCGTTTTCTATAAAGTATGGCTGTATTTTAAATTTTAAATTTTTTCTCGAGATTTTAATTTAAGGAAATATTTGATATATACTTTTTAGGAAATGTACCGTTGAATAGCTTTCAATATCTTGTTTTAAAAAATTCAAACTTTTTTGCTGTGCAGTTGTTTTTTTTTTACTATCAAGTGTAAAATACTTGTGGCGATGGATAGAAATTAATTGAATATGTGTAACTAAAATCGACTTTTAAAGTAATTTTGTAAATGCTAAAACCTCGGAGAAAATTTTATTTAATATTTTTTAGGCTTCTTTTATTTTTAAATTTGTTGATTTTATTTATATACGTTAAAGTGTAATCGTGTTAAATTTTGACGTTGACATTGATGTGGACACTCCATGATATAGAGCCCGGAAGCTATTTCACTCTAGAAATCCAGTTCTTGCCACTTGCAGTTTTGGTGCAACTCTCCGTAAGCGCTTACACATTCACAAGCTAAATGTTTAAATAATGCAAGATTCATTTACAAATTTCTCGTTTGCATTTCAATATTTTAAAATTAATTTTTCAGGATACGTGAGGTGGATGTCTAAGATGATATCTTTGTACGTTTTACTTTTTTTTACCTATACAAGCAGAAAATACTGGATTCATGGAACATTTCGACTTCCGGTTTTCGAGGGATTTATACGTACTAAAAGGTCCTGAACCCGATTTGACAGTTTTTAGAAAATATCTGTCCGTGAGTCTATCTGTATGTGGCACAAATTTTGTGGGTGAAATAGCTCAAGAGTTAATGCACGAGATTAAAATCAAACTCTAGATTCAGTTGGACCGTGACATAAATTGGTATTGATAAAGTTATGGTGTAAATCGTCCAACAGGTGGAGCTGCTGTGTTGCATTTTTCATGATTTCCGCGGTAGCTATATCTCAAGACCTAATCAATAGAATTTCATAAATTTTCATATTATGGTAGACCCTGACATAAATAGAGGCTAATTAGGCTTAGTTTTATATCACCCAACAAGCATCGCTTCTAATGCTGTGTTTCTCCCGATTTTCGCGATAGTTATACCTGAAAAACTAATGCGCGGATTTTTACAAAACTTCATATTCTGTTAGACCTTGACATAAATTGATCCTTATTAGGTTTGGGTATATACTGCCCAACAATTGTCGCTGCTATGCTCTGTTTTTCACGATTTTCGCGATAGCTATATGCAGTGGCGTACCCAGGATTTTATTTCGGGGGGGGGGGGGGCTGACTTAAATTTCCATAATGTTCTAAATCTTACGAAACACGTTGAATTGTGTTATAAACAGAAATCATTTTTGCCAATAAGGCCATAGCCAGGGGGGGGGAGGGGCAGGGGTGACTTTGTTCCGAATTTTCCGAAAATTTGAAAAATTTCGTCATCAGTCCGAAAAGTCGGACTTAAAAAACTATAGCGATTTTTGACATGGTCGCCGAAAAAAATCAATTTCATCAATCATTCGCAGAAAAAAAATCTCCAATTTTTTTAAAGGTTACGAAAAGGAAAAAACCGAAATTTTGTCATAGGGCCACGGATAAAATGCGAAGTTTGTCAAAAGATTGCGAAAAAAAAGACAAATTTCGTCAAATAATCGCAGAGAAAACGCGAATTATGGCAAATGCTCGCGGAGGAAACGCTAATTTCGTCAAATGAGCACAGAAAAAAACCCGAATTTCGTCATCAGGCCGCAGAAAAAACGCGAATTTCATCAAAAGTTTGCGGAAAAAATGCAAATTTCGAAAAAAGATAGCTAAAAACACGCATTCCGTCAAAAGGCTGCAAAAAAAAGCTAATTTGGTAAAGGATCGCAAAAAAAGTTAATTTCGTCAAAGCGACATGGAAAAACGTGAATTTTCTCAAAAGGGCACAGAACAACGCAAATTTCATCAAAAAGACGAGAAAAAAACGCTAATTTTGTCAAAAAGCCGCGGAAAAACGCAAATTTCGACGAAAGATTGCGGAAAAAACTGGTATTTCGTCAAAAGGCTGCAGAAAACCGCAAATTTCATCAAAAAGACGAGAAAAAAGCAAATTTCGTCAAAAAAACGCAAGAAAAAACGCAAATTTCGATGAAGGATTGCCTAGAAAAACGCGAATTTCGGCAAATGACCACAGGAAAAACGCGAATTTCGTCAAATGGCCGCAGAAAAAACGCAAATTTTGACAAACGATCGCTAAAAAAAAAACACATTTCGTCAAACAGAAGCGGAAAAAATGAGAATTTCGTTAAATGATCGCAAAAAAAGAGAAAAAACAAGGCACAAAGAAGGGCCACAGAAAAACGTGAATTTCGTCAAAAGGCTGCGGAAAAAAGCAAATTTCGACAAAGGATAAAAAAAAAACCGCAAATTTCGGCAAAGGGCAGCAGAAAAAACGCGAATTTCAAAAAAAAAGATCGCTTAAAACACGCATTCCGTCAAAGGGCTGCGAAAAAAAGCTAATTTCGTAAATGATCGCAAAAAACGCGAATTTCATCAAAAAGACGAGAAAAAACGCAAATTTCGACGAAGGATGAAGGATTGCGTAAACAAAATTCGACAAATGACCCCAGAAAAAATCGCGAATTTTGTCAAAAGGCTGCAGAAAAAACGTAAATTTCGACAAAGGATCGCTAAAAAAGCACGCATTCGTTCAAAAGGAAGCGGAAAAAATGCGAAGTCAAAGGGACACAGAAACAAGAACTCACAAATTCGTCAAAGGGACACAGAAAAAACGTGAATTTCGTCAAAAGCTGCAGAAAAACGCAACATTCATGAAAAAGACGAGAAAAAAGCGTAAATTTCGTCAAAAAGTCGCGGACAAAACGCAAATTTCGAGAAAGGATTGCATAAAAAAACACGAATTTCGACTAACGACCACAGAAAAAACGCGAATTTCATCAAAGTGCCGCAGAAAAACGCAAATTTCGACAAAGGATCGCTAAAAAAAAACACGCATTCCGTCAAAGGGAGACGGAAAAACGCGAATTTCGTTAAACGATCGCAACAAAGAAGGGTCACAGAAAAACGTGAATTTCGTGAAAAGGCTGCGGAAAAAGCGAATTTCGTCAAAAAGCATCGGGAAAAAGTGAATTTCGACAAAGGATCTCGAAAACAAAAACGCAAATTTCGTCAAAGGGCCGCAGAAAAAATGCGAATTTCGAGAAAAAGGTCGCGGAAAAAACGCGAATTTCGAAAACAACATCGCCTAAAACACTCATTCCGTCAAAGGGTTCCAATAAAAAAAACTAATTTCTTAAGGGATCGCAAAAAAACGTGAATTTCATCAAAAAGACGAGAAAAAACGCAAATTTCGACGAAGGACTGCGTAAAAAAAAAAACATGCAATTCGGCAAATGACTTCGGAAAAAACGCGAATTTCGTTAAAGGGTTGCAGAAAAAACGAAATTTCGACAAAGCATCGCTAAAAAACACTCATTCCGTCAAAGTGAAGCGGATAAAGCGCGCGAATTTCGTTAAAGGATCGCAAAAAAAAGAAAAAACAGGGCCACACAAAAGGGCCACAGAAAAACGTGAATTTCGTTAAAAGGTTGCGGGGAAAAAAGCGAATTTCGTCAAACAGCCGCGAAAAAACGCTACTTTCGTCATAGAAAACGCGAATTTTGTCAAAGAGCCGCAGAAAAAAAAAGCGAATTTCATCAAAAAGACGAGAAAAAATGCGAATTTCGTCAAAAAAGTCGCAGAAAAAAAGCAAATTTCGACGAAGGATTTGGTAAAAAAAAAACGCGAATTTCGGCAAAAAATCCGCGAAAAAAACTTGAATTTCATCAAAAACGCAGAAAAAACACAAATTTCGACAGTATCACGACAAAAAAGTAGCTTTCGTCACGGATCCGCGGAAAAAACGCAAATTTCGACGAAGAAGTGCGTAAAAAAAACGCGAATTTCGGCAAAAAGCCGCAGAAAAAGCTAATTTCTTCAAAGGACCGCAGAGAAAACGCAAATTTTGTGAAAAAAATACAAAAGTTTGGCATGGAGATGCGACTGAAAAATGAAAGTTAATAAGCTGCTTGTCAACTCTTCCGCACCGGATTTCCGATTTAGCCGAAATCGACTTGAGATTAGCTGTAGTGTTACTGCGCATTAACATACTTCCGCATTGACAATCTTGACGCCCGCCGATTGTGAGAGAAATTTAAAAAGTCCTTAAATTAAACTACTTTTAGATTTGTCGAATTTACTTGTAGATCTCTTGAACTGACCAAATGCGTTTTCATTTATCCAGTAAAACAAGCATGGAGCTATTTTTCAGTCATTTGAAAATTGATTTTTTGGTTTCAAGTAAATTTGGTCGCAGGACTGAGGAGGATACTGGATTAACAAGAAAAACAAATTCGTGGCATACCAGAAAATAAAACAAATTTATTTGAAAAAGAAGGAATATCTGCCCTTTTTTCAAAATACAAATTTATCTCAAACAAAAAGAAAAATGTCAGCACTTTTTCATTTCATGTTCGACTTTTTGGGGGGAGGTCTGTAACCCCATTAGCCCCCTTTTACATTTTTGGGTATTTCGTGGTGTCATTGTACACTAATATGGAGCTACAGCGAAGGGAGCGGCTAGTCTGTTGAATGATAGGGGAGAAAATGCAAATTTATCTAAAACAGACAGAAAAAATCAGCACTATTTTTTCATTTCATTTTCTGCTATTTCGAGAGGAGGGGGGCTGTAATTCCAACAGCCCCCTCCCCCTCTTTGGGTATGCTGTGATGTCAATGTGGACTAATATGGAATTAACGAGAATGGCTATTTTGCTGTATGGCAGAAGAAAAAATTACAGATTTATCTTAAAAAAAGGAAGGAAAAAACACTTTTTTCATTTAATTTTTCGACTAATTCTGGTTTTGGGGAGGGGGGGGGTGCTCTAACCCCGTCAGTCCCCTTTCTCTTCTTTGGTGTCAATATGGACTACTATGGAACTAAAGCGAAGGAAGCGCATAGTCTGTTAAACGATAGGGGAAAAAATATAAATTTATCTTAAACAGGCAGAAAAAGTTTAGCACTATTTTATCATTTCATTTTCGACCATTTCGAGAGGAGGGGGCTGAAATTCCATCAGCCCCCTCCCCATCTTTGGGTATGCTGTGATGTCAATGTGGACTAATATGGTGTTAACGAGAATGTCTATTTTGCTGTATGACAGAAGAAAAAATTACAGATTTATCTTAAAAAAGTAAGGAAAATTACTTTTTCATTTAATTTTTCGACTATTTTGGGAGGAGGGGGTGTCTGTAATTCCGTCTGCCCCCTTTTTCTTCTTTGTTGTCAATGTGGACTAATATGGGACTAATGAGAATGGTTAGTCCGCTGTATGATCGAAAAAAATTAAAAAAATTTCCAAAAAAGAAAGACGAAAAAGCAGCACTTTTTCATATCACTTTCGAAAATTTCGGGGGGGAGGCCCATCAGCACCCCCCCCCCCCCCTTGGGTACGCCCATGGCTATATGTCAAGAAGGAAAAGAAATATTTTGATGGTCACAACCTACTAATTCGATTTTGGTTTGCAGTTTATTTCTGAGGACAATATTAATTTCGGATCCAGACAGCCAATTTAATACGAAATTCAAAGCGTCTGTAGACCTAAAGACGAAAAAGTACAAAGTTATCATGTTATGCACAGATCTCAGCTATCCTACGTATTTGGTTGAGCAAAAAGTTCTGGAATCTAATAGTTACTAGAATTTGTATCATGTATAGGAGTACTAGTGGTACAGTCCAGACGTGGCTGCACCCGATTATGGCCTCTTTCGATCAATGCAACACTTTTTCAAGGGCCGTCGATTTGAATTATTTAATGAAGTTGAAGAAGCATGTTCCAAGGAGCCGCCATGGTACTTCCAGCAAATCCGGAAACTGGCAGAACGATGACAGAAAGTAATGGACTATGATGGTCTCTACATTGAAGAATAGTCCTTGTTGCTTTTGTTGTTAATTTGAGCATAACAACGCAACTTTCACAAATTTTCCAGAACTTTTTGCTCAACCTAATAATAAAGAAAAAACATTTTAATACGAACATTGAAATAAGAACGAGAAATTTGTAAAGATCTGTTCCATTGGTTTAACATAAGCTTTTCAATGTCACTGAGTGACCTCTTAACCCACTTTTGGAGTGTCTTTTTCTTTGCACCACCGATGAACACGCTATGTCGCAAATTAGTAAACGGCAGACTAAAATATTATTAAAGAAAATAGTTGAAACTCGTGTGAATAAATAAGAACTAAAATATCTTCTTAAAACAACACCAAAACTTTTAAACGCGCTAGGCTATTTCTAAAGATCTGAGTCTTTCTTCGTCAGGCGCAAAGAAGACGTGCTTGTACTATGAAAGCAGCATGAAGAAATTCAATAGACCATCTAATAAATCTACTCTTTCGAAATCTGTCAAAAGCAAACCTGATAACATAAGCCTGCAAAATTTGGGTAGTGTCATTGCTTAGCTTTTGATAATTGATTCTTAAGTATTTTGTAGCGCTGAATCCGAAAACGGCGTTCATTTTTTACCATCACGACAGGATTTTTTTGAAAAATTTTTACTTTTTGACTTTGAAGTTTACGATTTGCGAAAAATTCTGACGGGATAGTTAAAAATGAAGGTTATTTTCAGATTTAGTGCTAAAAAGTGCATACAAATCAATTATCAAAATAAAAAATATACAACTATCTCGTCTTTTTAATAATATCAGAATTTTGCTATTTTTTTTTTACTTTGAAATTTATGATTTGCAAAAATTCCTGACTTGATAGTTAAAAATGAAGGTCATTTTCGAATTCAGAGCTAAAAAATATATAGAAATCAGTTATCAAAAGTTAAGAAACATAACCATTTCATGTACCTTTCAATATCAGACGTTCTCTAATTTTTGACTTTTTACCATTGAAATTTACGATTTGCAAAAAATCCTGACTTGATGGTTAAAAATGAAAGTCATTTTCGGATTCAGCGCTAAAAAGTACATAAAAATCAATTATCAAGAGTTAAACAACACAATCATCGCAGGCTTGTGTAATTTGGTTGACCTCCGCTCTTATCCTCTTTTATGTTTCAAATTAGTTAAAGTTTTTAGACGTTTCAATTTTAACGTTATTTTTAAACCTGTCAATAAATTCAATTTTTCTCTCCATTAAGTCTCCTGTTCCTGATCTTCGTAAATGGGGAATTTATTAATGTTCCTTATAATGGCTATGATTTATCTTATGTTGGTCAAACTAAAAGAAATCTCGCAATCCGCTTAAAAGAACACTCTCGTTATGTAATTAATCAAGAAATTTCTAAATCTTCTATTGCCAAACACTCTTGGGATTCCTGCCATAATTTTAATTTTCAAAATGCCAAAATTGTCTTTAATGCCAATAGTATCCCTGAATTGGACTTGCTTGAAAATTTAGCTATTTATCTTAATAGTGAAGGTATTGTTAATGATAAATCTGATACCACAAGGCTCTCTGCAGCTAGGAAAAACCTTCTCAGTACTACCACATAATCTATTTTTTGTGTTAATTAATATTAGTCTGTTTTTTTTTTTTGTATTTTATTTATTTATTTATTTTTAATTTAATGTGCTCCCATATTTTAATATGTGTGTGTTTTCATTTTATTATAATCTATTTTTAACATAATTTAATTTAATTTTAATGTTTTATTTTTCAATTTGCTTCCTTATTCCCCTTCTACCCTGTGTTCTTTTGTTTTGATTATATTCTTCTGTGATTGGCTGCTGTCTTCTGCTTTCCTATTGGCTGTTGATTTCTACTTTCCTACTGGATGTTTCTTCAGATTGTTTCCTTTCCCTTATCTCTCATTTCAGTCTTGCTGCTGCTTTCATAGTAGAAGTACGTCTTTTTTGCACCTGACGAAGAAAGACTCAGAACTTTCGAAAGGCCTATCGCATTTAAAAGTTTTTAATGGTGTTTTAAGGAGATCTTTTAGTTCAAATATAATCATCTATAACCCGCATTGTCATCACAGTAGTACGCATACTATTATTAAATTAAGACAAACACAAATATCACGTTTTACCTGGTGCACTTCGCAACTTTACTGTATGATTTTTAATATTGGATTTAATGTTAAATTTTTTAGGTTGAAAGTTTTACCTATTTCACATTTTCCAACATAGTTGAAAAGTGTTAATGACTTCGGTTTGTCTGGCCGTCAATCTGTCTGTCTGTCCGTTCTCTAACTCGTGTATCTATATCTAGATAACATAAGTTTGGTATATGCTTATTGAGATTTTAAATACGATATTCCATATTGAAAATTGAGTGCGTCGTAATATTTACAGGCACGCACAAAAGTCTTCTTTTACATTATGATATACGGGAATAATCGTTTGCAGTGAATTTTAAAGATGTTACACTATTTCAAACGTTATGAAATTGATGTTCATTGCGAATGTGTACCTCGATTTCGAACTGTAGAATATGGAGAACATGTCTTTTTTTGCTGTTATTCATTTAGAAAGACACAAAGAAGAATTCGGTTACGATAGCTGTCTGTTCGCGATAAGCGCAAGAAATTCATTTTTAGTTCCTGTCTTTTATTTACACATCTGCTTTCACCGCATTGCCGGATATTTCGTAGAAATTCGATTTCTATAGGGAAAAATCACAAAAGAAATGCTAGGATGTTAACTGGTATATATTGCCTTTTTTGGATGTACATTGCGAAGGTGTACCACGATTTCGAACTGTAGAATATGGAGAACATGTCTTTTTTTGTTGTTATTCATTTAGAAAGACACAGAGAAGAATTCGGTTACGATAGCTGTCTGTGCTGACAAGCGCAAGAAATTCATTTTTAGTTCCTGTCTTTTATTTACACATCTGCTTTCACCGCATTGCCGGATATTTCGTAGAAATTCGATTTCTATAGGGAAAATCACAAAAGAAATGCTAGGATGTTAACTGGTATATATTGCCTTTTTTTGGAACGAAAGCTACTATTAGAATTTAGAGGCTGCCAAAGATCAATTTAAAGAAAAATTAAAATTTTAAGGAATGAATTAGGTAAAATCACTTTAAAATACACATCTGAAAATCACATTTGGATAAGATTTCTCCAGAATTATTTGAGCTAGAAACTTTAAAAATAGTAAATAAGGTACATCTATTTAAATGCTTTTATGAGAGTTTGTTTTTAAAAATTCGAAAACTAAAGGTCTAAAATATTGAATAAACTTTTTAAAATTATAATTTGTTCGTGATTTCTTTGGAAATCTCTGGAAAAGAACTGAAAATGTGGTACTGGGGAGAAAGCAGTTTCAGGCACAGAAAAAACTTTCAAGACCCAGATGCTCGCTGAAAATGCTATCAAGAAAGTTCGAATTTTAAAAGGATGAAACGAAGGATTAATACTCTATATTAACCTTTTCTGAAGCTATTTTTGCAAGAAACGTGAAATTGGACATGATGATAGCTGTTAACGTGTACATGCTCAATGATAACGGGTTTTAAAGAACTCGAATGTTTTAATGATGAAATGATTGAAAATGATTCCATAACTTTGTAAAGTTATCAGTGTCAGAAACATTATATTTCATATTAGCAGACCCGCCCGGCGTTGCCCGGGGTTTGTAAATAATAACCTTATACAAAACTTAAGTTTCTATGATTTTATATCTTTGGAAATTCTTTTAAATGAACCTAATTTCGGAGGCCCCATTGCCTTCCGCATCGTCTAATGTGTTCCCATCAAACTTCTTTCCGAAAGAACCTGTAATCTAGATCCCCACTACCTATGGCAGCATTTACCGAAAGTGTCCGCACGTGCCGGAGACAATCGAAAACCAAGTTGAGTGAGCCAAACCTCGTAGAAATCAACCCCACAAAATCCAAAAAAAAAAAAAAAGAAGAAGAAGAAGAATGCACTATTAATGTTATAATATGTTAGTAACTAAAGTCTAAGATAAAATTTCATAATACAGAAAGTAGCTGAATTGTAATCTAAGTTGAAGGAAGCAAATCCCGTTGAAATTGGGCCCTTAAACCCGAAAAAATAACGCGCCACCAAGCGGTGGAAGATGCCTTCTCACCTTGTAAATTTCACGAATTACTGTTAGCATTAACACGATATTTAATAAACGGGTGAAATCCCTTATCTAAAGTTATCTTTCAAGTAACGCGATTTTTAATTTACAGCTGTACTGAGTAGACGTAAGTTGATGCTGAAAAAAGGGGATTAATGTTCGAAAAAGGTGGTAGCTGAGGTATAAAGAAAGACCGGGCCCTGGGGGCCAGGGTCTTAACTGGAATGTAGTTGAGTGTAAGAAAAATTTTTAGGTGTTTCAAAGTAGCTGGAAGACGCTAAAACTATGTTAAAGAAAATTGCAATAGAATAAGATAGTTTTTAAAGAAGCTGCAACAAGGTCCCGAAGAAGACGATTAATATTCAAAATTGGTGGTAGCTGAAGTCTTCAAATTTTTTTTGTCGTCATGTAGTGGCTGGAGAACCTAAGATGTTCTTAGAAAAAAAAGTTCGTGAATCGGACCATTTTTAAGGGAGCTATAACAGGCGGCCCAAAAGGGCCCAACGGATAGTTGAGAGCAGGCCCCTAACATGAAAACTTGTTTAAATGTTTTAGTACTTAGCGTTTTAGATCTTCAATTTGTCAAATTTAATCATAGGGTATGAAATAATCATTAGAATAATATTTTAAAGAAATGCGAAAAAATGGGGTAAATACTTAAAAATTGGCCCTAGAGCAGCAATACAAATATGATGGTGTTGGTCTAGGGAGAAGAGTCCAAGACTCAAGTTTAAAAGTATGCTATGAAATGGTGAGAAAATTAGGGTGTAAAAAATGCATAGCACACAAAAAGTTCAAGGGGCCCCGGATCGGGCCCTACAGGACCCTAAGTGCCCCACGATTTTAACTGGAGAATAACTAAATGGAAAAATGGTTCCCAAAATGAAGTTCGGATTAAGAGGGGCAATTTATTAATAATTTATGGTGCAAAAGCTTCAAGGGGCCGTGTACAGGGCCCCAAGTGGGAAGGGACTTAAGTGGCACGTATTTTGGTATAAATACACTTTTTAGTAGTTTTTAATGTAATTTGAGGACGCTAGAACTATGATAAAGGAAATTGCAAAGAATTCGGATAATTTTTAAAGAAGATGCACTAAGGGCCCCAAGAGGACGATTTATATTCAAAATTGGTGGTAGTTGAAGTCTGAAATATTTTTTTGTCATTCATGTAATAGCTGGAGAACCTAAGATGTTGTTAGAAAAAAAATCTAGTGAATGGGACTATTTTTAAGGGAGTTATAATAGGGGGCCCAAAAGGGGCCAACTGATAGTTGAGAACAAGGCCCTAACATGGAAACATGTTACAACGCTTTATTTCTTAGCGTTTTAGATCTTCAATTAGACGAGATTAAGCATAGGGTATGAATTAATCACTAGAATATAATTTAAAAGAAATGTGCAAAACATTTGGAAAATGCTTAAAAAAGGCCCTAGGGCCCCAATAAAAATATGTGAGTGTTGGTCTAAGGAGAAGAGTTTAAGACTCAACTTTAAAATTACGTACTGCGAATGTGATAAAATTAGGGTGTGGAAAACGCATGACACACAAAAAATTTAAGGGGCCTGTACCGGGCCCTACGGGTCTCTAGACGGGCCCATGGTCTTAACTGGAATGTAGAAGTGGGAGAATAACTAAATGGGGAAAGTATTCCAAAAATGAAGATCGCATTGAAAGGAAGCAATTCATTAACAATTTATTGCACTAAAACTTCAAGGGCCCCTGCACCGGGCCCCTTTCCAAAGTGCCAGGGTCTTAACTGAAATGTAGAAATAGTGCAGAAACTGAAAGGAGAATTCACCCCAAAAACGAAGAAGATCGGATGGAAAAGAGGCATGTTATTAAAAATTTAGTGCACTGAAAGTTCAAGGGGCCCTGTAGTGGGCCCCTTGACAGGGTTCCAGGCTCTTTACTGAAATATAGAAATGGGGCAGAAACTGAAAGGAGAATTCACCCCAAAAACGACGAAGATCGGATAGAAAAGAATATGTTTTTAACAACTAAGTGCACTAAAACTTTAAGGGGCCTTGTACTGGCCCCCTTTCCAGGGTGGACGGTCTAAACTGAAATGTAGAAATCAGGCAGAAACTGAAAGGAGAATTCATCCCAAAAACGAAGGAGATCGGATGGAAAAGAGGCATGTTATTAACAATTTAGTGCACAAAAACTTCAAGGGGCCCTGTACTGGGCCCCTCGACAGGGTGTCAGGGTCTTAACTGAAATGTAGAAATGGGAAGGATCTGGAAGGAGAATTCACCCACAAAACGACGAAGATTGGACAGAAAAGAGGCATGTTATTAACAATTTAGTGCATAAAAACTTAAAGGGGCCCAGGGGACCCGGCCCTTAAAATTAAAAAATCTGAGACTTAGGTGCATCAGGAACTGTTTTGGGATATTGACATCTAAATTTTCAGACTTCTACGTGCAGTAGTTTTTGCTAGCCATCGCACACAGACAGACAGACAGAGCGATTTGCTATTTTATTAGTATAAGATAGCGTTTTAACACCTTTAACACTTAGATAATAGCTAAAATAAGTTTTCTAACATATTTTATAAAGGTGACAAACGGGAAAAAAAACGTAAAATTTCGTTTCTACTATGATTTATCTAAAATGTCAGGCCTAACAATTGCAAATCAAGCATGCAAATAACTTTTAAAATGTACATACTCGCTAAGAATATTTTAAATTGGAATTTTAAAATGTTAAAAGAAAGAAGTAAAATCAGTTTTCGTGGACTCGGTACTAGACATGATATCGCCAAAGTTCATACCAGCTGTTCTGGAAAATATGATAACACAAAACTACAAATAAGGTAACAATGAAAATAATTACAGTAAACTCTCTGTAGGATGGAGTCTGCATAAGACGAAAATCTGTCTAACTAGGAAAGATTTTCAAGTCTCTGCGAATCCATAGACATAGAGTAAAATTTGTCTAAGGCGGAATATTGTTTACCGCGGAAAACTTTCTTCGTCCCGATTGATTCCGCCTTAGACAGAGTTTACTGTATATTGCAGTAAAAAAAGCCAATTAGGTAATGAAATGCTTTTTTTTAGTTAACATCGTTAAGAAAGTGAAATTTACTTTAACGAATCACAATTTTTTCGAAAAATAATTTCAGAATAAAAGTATTTTGAACCTAATTAATATATATATACATATATATATACACACAGTCGAACGCCGCTATAGTCAACCGTCTACGGACCCAGCAGTAACTCTACTATAGCCGATGGTTCACTATATCCAAATTCTTTGGAAAAATTTTTTTTTAGCGCATTGTTAAAAATAGTTATTGCAATAATACGTAATTTGTTTAAAAATTATTAACTAATTAAATAGATAATAAATCAAATATTGAAAAGAAAAATAGTTACTTACTAAAACTTGATTTTATTTTTACGTTCTATGGAAGAAATTAGGGATTTTTGATTAAATACATTTCAACTTTAAATAGAGTTCATCAATTTTCTTATGGGCAATTCGTAGAGAATCTAATATTTTCTGGTTCACATTTTGTGTAGAAAAAAAATGTTCAGGATATTCGCTGCCGATTTCACTTCCGAGATAGAAGATGCCGAAATTTCAAATTATTCTTTAACTTCGGTTTCTAAGTCTTGTTCAGCATCGTTTTTTCCTTTAACCTCAAATACAGTATCATCATCTGTAGGGGTACCAAAAGTGTATAGTTCATCATCGCAAGATTCGAAGTGCTCAGTAACGTTCTTTGGAAAAATGTTCACACTATACTTTTCCAGCCACAGATTTAGTGGTGAGTTTTTTTCGTCGTCTTTGTCCTCCATGTTGGCATCTTTTCCTTCCAGCAACACATTCTTCGAAAGACCTGCGTGTCGGAAACAGTTGCGGATTGTTGCTGATGTCGCCTGTCTTCATGCCTTTTCCAACAAAACGATTGCTTTCAAAAGAGCGATGTTGTATTCCGTATTTTTCTCTTCTTAGTTCTCTAAAACATGCATCACTAGCTCTTTCCTATAGTGGGATGTCCAGCTGCAAGCAGGTCCATGGGCTACATCACAGAAGTCGTATTTGGAGGCAAAAGAATGAGCTTAATGCACTTCAGATTTTCTAAGTGGGGATGGGCTGTGCAATTGCCGACAAGGAGAAGAATTTTAGTTTTTTGTTTCAACAAATCATTGTCCCATTGTCGAAGTTCTTCTTAAAAAATTGGAAATCATCCAGGATTTTTTATTAGCTTTGTAGTTGACGGGCAGTTTTTTAACACCTTTTTTTCCCAACAACACATCCTTCGAAAGACCTGCGTGTCGGAAACAGTTGCGGATTGTTGATGATGTCACCTGTCTTCATGCCTTTTCCGACAAAACGATTGCTTCCAAAAGAGAGATGTTGTATTCTGTATTGTTCTCTTCGTAGTTATCTAAGACATGCATCACTAGCTGTTTCCTATAGTGGGACTTCAGGCTACGAGCAACGCCCTGGTCCATGGGCTACATCACAGAAGTCGTATTTGGAGGCAAAAGAATGAACTTAATGCACTTCAGATTTTCAAAGTGGGAATGGCCCGTGCAATTGCCGACAAGGAGAAGAATTTTGCTTTTTTGTTTCAACAAACCATTGTCCCATTGTCAAAGTTCTTCTTAAAAAATTGGAAGTCGTCTAGTATTTTTTATTGGATTTGTAGTTAATGGGCAGTTTTTTAAACATAGTTAAAACCCCCAGGCTTTTGGGATTTATCTAGGACAGTTAATTTTCTCTTTTTTGAGCCGTTCATATTTGTACATACAAGAACAGTTATTTTCACTTTCGAGAGTTTCCCGTTAGTGTACATTTCTCCTTTAAATTTTAAGGTCAGATAGGGAGTAAATTTGTAAAACAATCCAGCTTCGTCAACATTAAAGATATCCTTCTCTTAATATCCTGGATTGCATCCGCCCACACTTGAACTTTCCACTTTTCCAATGCACAAACACTTCCTACTTCACCAACAATCTTTCCACAAGAAATATTTTTCCTTTTTTTAACTTATCCAGCCATCCCTTAGAGCCCACAAAACTAGGGCTCCTATAATACAGGCTGGATCGTCAAGCATTTTGTTTCCCACTTTGACCAATGAGCGATTGTTGCCCACGCTGCGTGGCCAATCATTCTTCTCCTACCGGCAATTAAATGGCGGCGTGAGTCAGCCCGTATTATAGGAGCCTTACACAAAACCGTTCTCTCGGTATCTTTCGGCAAACTCATTCGCTTTAATTTGAAGCATTAGTCCGGTCACAGGAAGATTTCTATCTCGCTGAATGGCGAACCACTTTAGCAGAGCTTCTTCCACGCTTTCGCTTTCAGACGTAGTTTCTTCGAAGAATCCAAATTTATTTTCGTGTTAAGAAAGAGTCGCACTACAAATTTTCCAAACGTTTGGAAGTGTAGATTTTGACAAGGAAAATTCCTTGCACAGTGCCGATTGATTGGTTCCATATTCAATACATTTAATGATTTGTATTTTACCTTCAATCGAAAATGCTTTCGGTTTTCAGAATTTGCAATTTACACGAAATTTTTAGCTGCTCTTGAAAAACCGTCTTTAATCTACCCCCTTCTTATCTCAAATCAATCTTAAGAATAATGAAGAGAGACACTGTAAAACGAAATACGTTCTTGGAGTGTTCCAATTATACTGAGGGGCGGGGGACGGAGTTAGCAAGTAAATACCAGACGCTTATTCCTAGAATAAGGTAGGAGGGAAGGAGAAAGGTTGTTTCCTTCAACGGGGTGAGGGGAAGAAGATGCATGTGTTGTTTAACCCGGGAGAACTCGCTAGTGAGAATGCCCAATTGCTTTTCTTTTACTTTACATTCATATAATATCAATTTTTTTTGGTTGGCTTAGTACTTTTATTCACAAAATAGGTAAAATAATTGAAAAACATTTTGAAATTTTAATTAAAATGAAAAATGATTTAAATAAGAGTCTTAAAGAAGTACGACTGTGAGAGAAAATCTCATGCAGCGAGTTCTCTCGGGTTAACAAGTTGTTCGCCCTAGTTTAAGGCGATGAGCCTGAAAGAGTGCAACTTGACACAATGTAAAAGAATGCCAACATTTGCAGTTACAACTAGTGCAAATTTGAAGTTGGAGAACTGAAAAAAAAATCTGTGGAAATAAAATTTGAATCCACTAAAAATGAACTACCAAATTCTCAGCTTTCCACTATAAGCGTATAAAACAACATTAGTTAAAAGGGAGTTCAGACGGGACCACTAAAAAAGTTCACTACATCCGAGTGTTCACTGTCTCACTGGTTCATTATAGCGAGGTTTGACTGCATATATACACGGTGATCCCAAATTCATGGTGCAAACTTTAAGGTTTGGTACAGGATGCTGCAAGAATAATTTATTGTATAGTAATGTATGGGCACAGAAGTGACGCGTTGAGACACAAACGGAAGAAAAATACATGAAAGGAATGTTTATTGGCAGCGTCATTGACAAGTGCAATGTTTACAATAACTGTGCAAAATTGCATGCTTGGCAGCGTCGGTGAAGCGTTGGTGTAAACTTCCAAAGATGCCAGGTACTTCACGCACACATGCAGCAGTTACGGATATTAGAGATATGGAGTCGCATAAACGTGCAACTCCAATCAATTCTACCCTAAAACTGGCATCCAGACAATTACGTACAATAGTGCTTAAATTGGCTTACACCCCACCATGCTGAAATGACAGTCGCTTAAGAACGGCGATAGGAACATTTGAACAAGTTCTGGTAAAACATCGTCCAGAAAAATACGACAACAACTGCCTACCTAGGTATGCTGGAATAGTGCCTTGGCCACCCCGATCTCTATGATTTATTGGCCTTTGATTACGTCTTATGTGAATACCTAAAAAGTCTTGTTTATGTGACTCCAGCTGACTCTGTTGACGATCTCGTCGCTTGAATATCCGTTGCCGCTGCACGTGTGCATAAAATACCTGGCATCTTTGAATCTGTACACCAATCACTTCATTGATGCTGTCAGGCATATATTACTGTTGTTTGACGCAGTTTTGTACACTTATTGTAACCATAGCATTTTTCATTGACGTTATCAATAAACATATCTTTCATGTCTTATTTCCTGTGTTTGTGCCTCAAAGCGTCACTTTCCCTCATGCATTTCTATACAATAAATGATTGTTATAGTACCTTGTAATAATCCTTAAAGTTTGCACCATGAATTCGCAATCACTCTGTGTATATGAATGATTAAAAGAAACAGAAATAGACTTTTAGAAGTTTCTACTATGGGTCATTCCACGTAAAATGAGCAAAAATTTAAAAAAAGTCGTGGCCACATAGTAACAGATTTTAATAAAATTTGATATACAGGTTCAATTCATATTCAAATAGAGCTCTGCAAAATATCTTCACAAAAAATAAATTATTTTAGCAGTTTTGGACATTTAAAAAACTTGTGATAAAGAATGGCATGTGTGCAATTGTCCAAAGTTGCAGGTTTGAAGTTCTGTATCTTGAAAACTATTTAACTGAAATGAATTTTTTTTTTAATAATGTAACCTCTGAAAAATTATCTTCTTATTTATTGAGCAATAATAATCTGTTAACACCATGATTATTCTTTAATTGGTTGTAAAAATTGAAAATTTGCAAATTTTGAGAAAATTAAAAATGTAATAAAAATTAAAGGAATTCAAAAACATCTGAGAAATTAATGCCTGATGTAATGTTACATATTAAGATCGAATTACTAAAGTTTTTAAGTTGCCATGTATTTCCTTCACCTTTAAAAAATTTTAGAAACTTTTAAAAAAATGACAAAATCGTAATTTTTCCTCTTATTGACAGGTAAAAAAAATAATGAAGGAAATGTCCCACATTACAGTTATTGCACAGACATAAAGATCAATAAGTCCATAATCTGCTAAAAAATTTTCAAGCATGCCTTTTTGATTCCTAACGTCACAAAATTGGGTTAAAAAGGGCAATATTAACTACATTCCATGAGCTTTTTTTTTTTTTTAAATTCGCGCGCGTTTCTTAAAATATTGCACGATTTCAAGGTGAAAAAATTTAGTGCTGCCATCTATTTTCTGTATGTGGGTTTAGAAATTAATATATAATTTTCTGTTCAATTGAGCTTTTTTTTCTACTTTAATTAAAAATCTTCTTGGGGAAAAAATAAACTGAAAGCAAGTATAAAAGTTTTTATATTTAAAATATACACTGTTATCTATAAAATCAAAAGTATTAAAAGTTTAAAAAAGCTTTCTTTCACGTCTAAACAAGTGATAGAAATATTGCATTTTATCCTCAACATTTTTTACTATTTATTTTTTTTTCTCATTAAGGAATAAAAAAGGCAAGAATGAAAGTTTAAATATTTAATACATATACTTTTAGCTATAACATCAAGCAATTTTGATATTGTCAGAGGTGTCCTTCATCTCAATAGAAACGTTGCATTTTTCCCTCAAAATTTTTCAAAAATAATTTTTTTCTCATTAAGGAATAAAAATACAATTACTAACTTACGTCAATCTGTTACTTATCATTCATTCCTAATTATAAATAAATTTTAATATAGTCTTTGCATTCTTAAGGCTAATAAACAAAATTGAACTTCAAGCATGTAGCCAAAACCACGATTTTGCATCCACTTTTAATATAAATTTTAATACTTAAATAAACAATCCTAAAATCTATTATTTTACATTTACTCATAAATAGATATGATCTACTTACAAAATGATTTTCGTTAAAATCTGTGACATGTCTGCCACAGGTGATTTGCTCATTTTGTATGGAATGACCCCTATGCAAATCCGAAATTGTAGCTTATTCCTCCAAGTAGTTTTGAGTTTATGCTTAAAAAATACCCTTATTGCAATTAGTTTTGCAGTGATTAAAATAAATTCAACGTTAGGAGTTCCTAGGTTTAAAACTGCAAAATTACTAAACTACTTTATTGAATGACCTCCAGTTTCATACAAAAAGCCGAATTGCCTTAAAAATCCAAAAATGATGTGAAAATTAGGTGTTAGCATTGAAAATGTTAACGTCTGATAAAAGTTCTTTAAAAAGACCACCGCTAAGCAAATATTAAATACTTAATTAATCAATAGATGTTATTATTAATCGATAGGCATTAGTTTAATTTTTATACGACGATTTGCAGCAGCCTTAGAATGGGGGTAATCACTTTGTTTTCCCAGGAATGTATATTAATTATTTCACCCTTTTAAAACTCTGAAATGCAGAATAAAATTGAGGTAACACTTATAGATACCTTAAAAACCCCGCAAGACATGATATTAACAAATAGGTTTAACGGAATAGTTTTCTATCAAATGTAGAATTGTTAGCGTCAGAAATAACTGTCTGCTGTCGCATGATAATTGTTAAATGTTTTGCTTTATAGATTCATTTCTTTGCTTCGCAATCTGTACGCAAGACATTTATGGTTACGTTATTCTTAACTTAATCTTTGTTTTTGACTAATTATATTTTATATTTCTAACTAAATGCTTCTTGCTTCCGTTTGAATAAAGCAAGTGCTGCTTCAGCTTAAAAATAGCGTTTCAATATATTTTATGAAACATAACTAAAATAGTATTGCTCTCATGATTTATGGTTCATTTGATATAAAATCTCATTTAAAAACCTCGCAGTTTTATTTTTTTTAATTATGATTTTTTCTATGAACATTTTGAGTAGGAGTGCACAACCTGTGGCACCTGGGCCACCACAATTACCATTATTTTTATGCAGAATAATTTTCCTAATGAATTGGCAGAAGCTTTGCTATTAAATAATTAAAATGTTACTTTTAAATTTTTTGTGATTGCAAACAGTTTTCTTGAAAAAAGATTGTGTAGAACTAATTTAGAGATATGATTCCTTATTATTATTTTTTTATATATATAGGAATACGAAAACCCTATTTTTTTTTTAATACGACTTGACACGGTGTATTTACCCTCACTTTCCATATCCCACCTTGAAAATCCCGTTACATATGGATTAAAATGTAATT
Source organism: Maratus speciosus (assembly GCA_963932465.1). Lineage (NCBI taxonomy): Eukaryota > Metazoa > Arthropoda > Arachnida > Araneae > Salticidae > Maratus > Maratus speciosus. The sequence goes on from OZ010793.1 coordinate 437,644,465, forward strand.
GTAAACTGTGTCGAAAAAAAGTTGAAATGCATTTTGAACACTGGGTGAAAACGCGGCTGAAACCACAAAAGTGAAGAATATAAGAACTTTCTGATAACGAGTTGCTCTTCGAATAGTTGGTATATATATAACACTTTACAGTTGTAGGTTAAGACTTGTCGAAAATTGGCAGTAGGAAAATACACTCGTCACTATCACCAACCAGAATTATGAATAAGTTGCAGTCGGACACTTATGGAAGGCTAGGGCGTAATTCCTTGGATGTTTTCCCATGAATAATAAAAGAAGCCGTAAGATGAATCAAAGTGTTTATTAAATGACAGGTAGAGGATCCCAATTCCACTATTGCTTCAATTACCCATATACGGGCTGTATCCCTTTTTTAAAATAGACTTAAGATGTTAAACTGATTAGAAGCTACATTGCGACTGGATGAAAGACAATTTTCCAAGTGACATAGATTTTGAAAACAAGACAAAAATCGTACAAAATCTGCTCCCTCAAGTCAATGTAAGCGTAAAAGTATTAGAAAGAACGCGTAGGGTTACACAACAACGAGCCAATCCAGCGAAGAGAGGAGGAACGGAATGGAGAGGCCGCGCAAGCCATTGGACCACAAAAGGCGAGGACCCAGGGAGGAGGCGGGGAAGCGTGACGTGGAAACGGGATTCTTTACCTAACGGCCGAAGCTTTAAGAACGAAACAGACTAGTGCGCGAAAGCTGTCGAAAGACTCATTGGAAATCGAATGAATTTAACAAAAAATAAAATGGTATTAATAAACCTTCGAAAGAAAAAAGAATTTAATAAAGTAAATTAGTGGGTTTTTACAAAGAAGTGTAGCTATTAACAGATAAAGGTTTTTTTAGAATAAGAAATAATGGCATTAATGGCATGGGATTAAAATATAAAGGATATTTGAGATATTATTAAAAAACAGGTAAAAAAGGTAGATATTATAAGAATTTGGTATAAATTAACTAAGGTAAAAGGGCGAAATTTTTGTATTATTACACACACACATATATATATACATGACGAGCTAGCAGTTAACATATATGAAAGGACAAGTAAATAAACTTTAAAATTCATCTAAAGATATTTACTGCTGGAGATTATAAATATTTGTGCATAACTTGACTAATTTATCGAAATTTATAAATGCTCTAAAACACTCTAGAATAATAATAATTAAAAAAATATATAGTACTGAAAGAAATACCTTTGTCAAATATAAAATATATAGTGTCAGAAATAACTTTTCGTTGTTACAGACAAAAACTAATATAATAAGTTGTTAAAAGTTCAATTCATTATTCCATTTCCTTTTTTTCACAATCTGTATTCAAAAGAATTATAGTTACGTTATGCGTTACAGTTATAGTTACGTTAATCTCTTACTCTAGATAATGCCATCTGACATTTACAGCAGAACATTTTTTGCTTCTTAAGAAAGAAGAACGTGTTGCTTAAAATAATAAATATTCTTCCATTAATTTTTTATAAAATTCACAGAACTGAAATAACTTCAATGTTTTGTAACCACACACATTTGAGTATGGTTTTATTGGGATTAAAATTCCTTAAAAAAAAAAGGGAATTTTAAAGAATATATATCAAGATTTTTATTTTTTACTAGCCGGACATCAATCGTCTAGACGGTCGTTTGTGAGGCCCCAGACTACATTTTAGATGCAAAAATAAATAAATAAATAAATATTTTATTCTAAATTATACGAAAATAATCAATACGAATATAAAAAGTGCTTTCGGCATGTGCCGGGAGGAAAAGATACATTAGCTATTTCTTGGTTTTAAAATTTTGCAAGTTTTTTTCGAAGCTAATTTTACTCAAATTTTAAGAAGCTAAAATGCGACGAACCCGATAAGAGAATGTTCGCCAATACTGAATTTAAATGAGAATTGCGCCAAATTAGTAAGCCATAGCCAAGTTGGCATCATTTACGGTTATTTATTTTTGGTCGCCAAATTTGGTGATAATTCGCCAAGTGTTGCCAAGCTTGGCGAAAATTTGAAGCTAACGGATATTAAAAATATTTAAGCATTGCGCTGCAATACATGGTGTAAAAAGTTTAAATAACCGCCATTTTGAAACAAGATGACGGATGAAGCTGGCCAACGAACTCGGTCGAAACATTCATGTGTACTGTGCACATACTTAATCTTATCCAAATCGGTTTATAAATGCGAGCGTTATAGCATGACAAAAATCAGATTGTTTAAAAATTTCAGCCATACCAGAAATTCAAACTGCTCAGCCATTTTTTAAGATAAAGAGGAAACAAAACATGCTTCAAAATTATTCTATTAAGGTCATACTCTTAGGGGGAAATATTTTTCAGTTTTTAATTTATTTGTACAGCTTTTTAAATTTTTAATTAATTTTTTTTAAATGGCCGCCATTTTGAAACAATATGGAGGATGAAGCTGGCCAACGCACTTAGTCGAGACATTGGTATGTACTATTAATACAATTAATTTCATCTAAATCGGTTCATAAATACGAGAGTTATCGCGTGATACAAATCAGCTATATATATAGTATATAGTATATATATGTAAGTCACATTTGAACGGAGAGTGGTTTTGGGATCTTGGGGTCGTGATCGGTGAAAATATACCAACATTTTCCGGAAGTGCTTTCCTTCGGACGGCTGCAGTGGGTAGCTTTTTACTTTTTTTAATGAAAGCTACCTAAAAGCATGTAAATGAAGATTCACGATATAAATAATATATTGTATCCATGAGCACCCTGACAAATTTTGGGGTCCTCCAAACATTCTATATTAAACAAAGTAATAAAAAAAGTGGAATATTATATCAGGAAGTGAAACTAAAATCGATTACAAATTTTCATCTATATGTATACGAGTAGCCAAGAAAAGTTGAATAAAATAATGCAAAATTTAAAAAATAGACATCAGTGCATTTTTTGACGTTCGATTTGTTTTGGGTTAATTTATCCCATACATTTTCATTACGTTAAAAACTGTGTTAAATATAACTTAACCCTTAAATGCCTGATTTTTCAAACATCATTCTAATAATGTGTTTCGGATTTCATTTATTAAATAAATCATTGGAAAAATACTCAAAAAAATCCTATTTTGTTTTAAGTATGGTTTACGACTAAAAAACAGTTTGTTACTAATCGACAATACTGGTCTTTAATTGAAAAAATAATTTTCCTTGATAAAATTCTGTAATATTAAACACACAAGAATTTTAGGAACTATAATAAGAAATACATTTTACTTGCTCACTGCAGAAGAAAATAGGGTATTTCGCAAGCTTCCAAACAAACCATAAAGAACAAGTAGCAACAATTGAAAAAATAAATATATCTTTATTCTTAAACAGCACAAGTGTTGCCATCGACATGTTGAAAATCGCTTTAATAATATTTTCAGAATGTATTTTATTGCCAACATTACGCATTGTAGCTTCAATATTATTCTAATAGTATTTTAGAGCCTTAATTGGGTATGTTGCCGAAAAGCAACACCCGGCATTTAAGGGTTAAAATGTGTTTGGAAACTCTGTCGAGAAATTGAGAAGTGCATTTTGAAAATTAAATATCGAAATTAACGACTGAAATAAGAATATTACGATGATTTGTTGACAGGTATAAAAATAAGCACCTAATACTAAAAGGCGTCTAAGCACCTAATACTAAATAAAGGTATAATTCTCTTTCTACTTTTCAGCATACATAAAAGGAAAGAAAATGAATTACAACTGTTATTCAACGCATAATTCTAAAAGGTTGGATGTTTTACATATTTGCTCATAACTGTATTATCTTATAAAAAATTAGAGGTGCTTTAAAACACTCTACAAGAAAAACAGCTTTGAGAAAATAGTATATAAACTATTTAATGTCGGAAATAATTATTCCTTGTCACAAACAAAAACTAATCAATAAATTGTTTAAAACATAATTAATTGTTTTATTTCTTTGCTTCGCAGTCTGTACTCAGAACAATTAGAGTTACGTTATGCTTAACTTAAACCCCATTTTGCATAATGACATCTGACATTTCCAGCTGAATGCTTCTTTAAGAAAAATATACGCGTTTATTAAACTAATAAATAGCCATTCAATATTTTTTTCTTAAACTTACAAAAGTGCAATGTTCAATGCACTACACACATTTGAATAACCTTATATGCTACAGATAAAACCATTTTAAAAAAACCCCTTCAATTTCCCCCCCCCCCTTTTTTTTTTTTTTTTTTTTGCTAAGCAACCTTTCGAATCAATTTCTTTTTCATTAAATCTTTTAATTTCTTTACATTCTTTATTTTATACTAAAGCATGAAAAATGGTTCAATAAAATCAGCACTTTCTATATCAAATAAGACTATTTTGGTGAAAATTTTAATTTATTGAAATGTTTGATATATATATATACATTTTAGAAAAAAACCTGTTGAATAGTTTTAAATATCTAACATCACATGCGTTCTAAAACATTCAAAATCACGCCAAATTTTGGTGACAACAGTGATTTGCGCACTCCCCCATAAAGAAGCACTCCCACGCCATTTCACCCCACCAATCCAATTCTTGAGACTTGAGAGTTTTTAACCACATCCTCTAAAGCTGCTATCAGATTCACCAAATTTTCGAGCAACTTTTGAACCAACTCTCGATTTCAAACGATTTTTTGCGAGAAATCGTCTCAATACCCAGCGTGATAGCAATCAGTAATATCCCCAACTTTTTATTCACAGCTCTAAAAAAAATCTCCGCAAGCCACGTCTTTTCACCGAACTCCCAACATTTCAGCCAATCAGAGATAGGTAGTTTTCAACGTCATTCATTTCCCAACTACCAAGATGGACGATGCTGCGATTAACTAGTCCAGGCAATAGGGAATTTTACCTAGCAAAATTAATGGTAGTTCTGGAAATCGGCTTACTTTATGTTTTTTGGGTCGCTGAATCCGAATTTGTAACTTCCCACAAAAATTTCCCCCGGCACCCCCCCCCCCCCCCAAATTTTGGTAAAAAGCTCCTCAAAAAAGGCTTTTATTAAAAAAATCAATTTTTTTATTCTTTTAGGGAAAAAGTATCTAAAAATTCTGAAAGTAGACAAAATTTGCAACAAATTAGATATATGACATTATGACTTAGGATGAAGGGGAAGGGGGATCTGTCTCGGAACATGCGCGCTGTGCTGCCTGAACTAAATAGCGCAATTCCACTTAACCACTCACACGTTTACATTAGCCTTCCCATCTCCCCTCCGAACTTTCTCTATAAGGTTTACTTTAAGTCTTTTGGGTTGCTGAATCCGAATTTTTAACTTACCCCCAAAATTTTCCCCCTGAACCCCCCCCCCCCCCCCCGAAATAGTTGCTTTTAACTTAAATTTCTTATTGTTTTAGGGGAAAAGCATTACGAAATTCAAAAGCTAAACAAAATTTGTAACAAATAGGACATATGACATTATGACGTAGGATAAACGGGGAGAGGAAGCTGCCACGGAACATTTCCCGCGCGCTTTTCTCATAAACCAAATTTTTTCAAAAAATCAATTTTTTGGGGGGTTGCAGGGTGAAATTTTGGTGGGAAGTTACACATTCAGATTCAGCGACCCAAAAAACATAAAGTGAGTCGAAATCCAGAACTAGTATTAAATTTTCCACGTAAAATCCCCTATTGCCTGGACTTCATAACTTAGTGCACGTATCGCCGCAGTGCATGTTCAGAGGCAGCCCTCCCCCTCCCCGTTCATCCTACGTCATAATGTCATATATCCTATTTGTTGCAAATTTTGTCTAGTTTCTGAATTTTGTAATGCTTTTCCCCTAAAATAATAAGAAATTTAAGTTAAAAACAACTACACTGATGTCCAAAATTAAGGACCAGTCACAAAATGCTAATTTTTAGTAAGCACATACTTAAAAGGAAATAACATAATTCAAATAATTACTATCCCTACAGCACAGATAGTCCATATAGCATCTCATTCATGTCACACATGGTCACAAGTGTCACAGTCACTACGGTGAAACAAAAAAATAGGAAATTCCACACGTCTCATTATGAGTCTCAAATTATCACTATATGTGACTCCACTGAGACGTCAATGTGACTGCTGCTTTGTCACGAGTCACCAGGTGACTTTACAATGTAGTTACATTGTGACTGTTATGTGACTGTCATTTTTAGACTCAATTTCAAAGTCATCATGAACTTTGCATTACGATAAGTCACAAAATAATACCGCATTATAGTCACATGGTGACTTGTCACAGAAGGGCAAAATGGTGACTTCACAGTAGTCTCTCTGTCACCTGAAAGTCATCATGTGTCTTTAATGTGACATTATTTGATAACTTATCACAATGCAGCGTTCACGATGACTTTGAAATTGAGTCTACAGATGCCAGTCACATGAAAGTCACAATGTACCTACATTGTAAAGTCACAGGGTGACTCGTCAAAAAGCAGCAGTCAAAGTAACGACTCAGTGGAGTCACATATAGTGATCATTTGAGACTCATAATGAGATGTATGGAATTTCCCATTTTTTTGCTTCACCGTAGTGACTGTGACACTTGTGACAATGTATGACATGAATGAGATGTTATATGGACTAGCTGTGCTGTAGCGATAGTAATTATTCGAATTATATTATTTCCTTTTGACTATTCGTGTACTTGAAAATTGGCATTTTGTGATTGGTCCTTAATTTAGGACACCAGTGTATTTGGGGGGAGGGGGGGGGGGTTCGGGGGGATAATTTTGAGGGTAAGTTAAAAATTCGGATTCAGCGACCCAAAAAACTTAAAGTAAACCTTACAGAGAAAGTTCGGAGGGGAGATGGGAGGGCTAATGTAAACGTGTGAGTGGTTAAGTGGAATTGCGCAACTTAGTTCACGCAGCACCGCGCGCATGTTCCGAGGCAGATCCCCCTTCCCCTTCATCCTAAGTCATAATGTCATGTATCTAATTTGTTGCAAATTTTGTCTACTTTCAGAATTTTTAAATACTTTTTCCCTAAAAGAATAAAAAAATTGATTTTTTTTTAATAAAAACCTTTTTTGAGGGGCCTTTTTGCCAAAATTTGGGTGGGGGGTTGCCGGGGGAAATTTTGGTGGAAAGTTAAAAATTCGGATTCAGCGACCCAAAAACATATAGTAAGCCTTGTTCCAGAACTACCATGAATTTTTCTAGGTAGAGCCCCTATGCGGTCTCTATTGCCTGGACTAAACCCCTTAACCTACGATTTACGTCTCAACGGCTCTACGGTTTGGCAAATCCATAGCTTGCACTAAAATTTAATAGAGATTTTTGCCTTGTTTAATTATGGAATTTCGACGATTAAATAAAACAATATTTACTGTGAAATTTTAGTTGTAAGAAGAATTTACATTTGGCTCGATCATCGTACACGGGTTATGCCTGTAGTTGTAGGTTAAGGGGTTAAGCTGAAATGGAATGATGATCAAGAAAGTGTTTTGATGTAATGCGTAAAAGAAAGACCACATATCAGGGACATAAAACACAGTATGTATATAAATAGAACTTTGAAAAGTTGTTCATACAAAGAGATAGCTGAAAAACTGATCGCAAAGTTTCCGGAAAGTTTATTTGCGCCAACGAATGAGCGATAAATAGTAACAATTGGTAAATAGCAACAGTACTACCGGTTTTTGGTCCAACTTTAGCAACGACAATTGCTGCATTTTTTTTTACTTTGTACGCAGAACAGTTGGAGGAAAAGTCGACTGAAAAGTTGGTCGCTCGAAAAATTGGTGAATCTGATAACAGCTTAAAGGTATCTGCCTATGTTCGGAGCGCTTATTTATAAAGGTACAGTATTGAGTTACGCATATTATTTGTTCACTTGTAAGACAGAATGATGAAAAAACACAATATCTCAACAATATCTTCATAAAATTTTTAATAATTGGGTATTTTTTTGACATTTTTTAGTAAAATTGCATGCTTACCCCAGACAACGTATACTCAATTCATCTAAATAAATTTATATTTCCTTCATAATGCATACTACTATTACACTACTTAAAAAAAGTAGAAGGACACTAGACATTTTTCTTAAAAAAGCACAACTAATTACGTTAGTGCAAAATTCTTTATTTGCGTAACATTTTACAACTAAATGAATATAAAATCGTAGTAATAAAAAATAAATTACGAAGAGAATTTGATTTTCATAACATAGTTTATATTCCCTACATGAAACTCTGTAAAAAATGTAGGACACATAAATGTTTTATATGAAAGTTAAAGTATTAGCAAGACGTTTTCTTTCCACTTGCCTTTATGACTTGAAAGACTCTGTTTGGCATTGAATCATTGAGTGCTTACATTTTACTTTGATAAAAATTGTCCCAAACATCGTTAATTGCATTCCGAAGCTCAACAACAGATTCATACTGTTTTCTTTCATTGTATACGCGACGAAATAATGTAGTCCATATGTTTTCAAATATGTTCAGGTCATGGCTTTTAGCTGCCATGGCAAAACACAGACCTTATTTCTGTGGAACCAATTTTTAATACCAATAGCTGTGTGAATCGCTGCTCCATCTAGCTGAAATATCCAAACTGCACCACCTAATTTTGTACTATAACGAAGAAGTTCAGATTCCAACAATCAGATGTAACCTTTATGGTTATATCTACCATTCAAAATGACCAGACTCGTTCTTCCATTATATCCGATGGCTAGCCAGACCATCAAACTTCACCCTCCCATATGTAGAATGGAATAAAATTCTTTCTTATTCTCGATTCAAAGCCAACAGAACCTATATCCATCACGACCATATAAATTGAACTTTTTCTCATCGGAGTAAATGACAGAAGTCCATTCCGTGGTACAAGACATGTGATCTTGCCCAAAGTGTGATGCCCAAGGTAAGCGGCATTTTTGTCCACTTTGATGGTGTTGTCTCTTCTTGAAAATGAAGTTTTTGGACTTTATTATACCGTGAGCAAAAAAAGTATTTGCTCACCAGGTAAATTTGTTGTAGCATATGTATAAATAAATAAAAATCAACTAAGAATTAAAAATACCAACACTTTTACAAAACAAATAAACATATTTAATATCTGACTTAATAATTATACTTAAAATATGAAAACATAAAAAAGTAGCATTTGTACTGCCAAAAAAATATTTGCACACTAGTAATAAAAATAGAACTAGAGGAATTATTTATAAGTTAAAAACAGTGCTAATATTTAGTATGCATGCCCCTTGCTTCAATTACAGCTTCTTCGTCTGGGCATTGATTCTATTAATTTGTGACATGTTTCACTGCTGATTTGTAGCCATTCTTCCCTAAGAGCTTGCTTAAGTTCTGATTTGTTAGAAATTTTCCTTTTCCTTATTTTTACATCCAAAATATGCCACAAAATTTCAATCGGATTGAGGTCTGGTGATTGTGGCGGCGTTTTCAATTGATTTTTTACATTATAAAGCAACCATAATCTCCTAATATATGCAGTGTGTTTCGGATCGTTATCCTGTTGGAAATAATATGAATTAGAAATTCCTAATTTCAGAACACTATTAGATAAATGCAATAAAGGTCATTTCGCCAACTCCGTTAAAAGACATGCTTCCCCAAATCATTACATGACCACCGCTATGTTTTACAGTTGGTTTCAAGTTTTTAATTTGAAGAGAAGTATTTGGCTTTGGCCATACAGTTTTCTTACCGTCTGAGCCAAAAATATTGAACTTGCTTTCATCGGAAAAAATAACAGTTTTCCAAAACTCTAGTGGTTTGTTGACATAAGCTTTTGCAAATTCAAGTCTTTTCACCCTATTTGTTTCACTAATAAATGGTTTTTCTCGAGGGACTCTTCCTCGAATATTTGCATAATGAAGAATATTTCTAATTGATTGTGGTCTAACTATTGTTCCCGACGTTGAAGCGACATCAACAGCCAATTCTCGAGCACTTAGAAAAGGGTTTTTTCAAGATTCTTTTATGATGGCTCTCCTTTGCCTGGTATTTAGCTTTCTTGGACGCCCAGTTCGCGCTTATTTATTGTCGAACCAGTTTCTTTTTTCTTCTTAATTACATAACGAACACTAGAAAAGTTTAGATTTAATTTTTTACCTATTCCTAGGTAACTTAATCCAGAATTGTGAAGAAATATAATCTTCTCACGGGTAGCAACAGACAGTTCACACGTTTTCGGCGCCATTAGAACAGGAACCCTCCAGAATCCCTGCTTCAGTTAATATATTACGTGACTTTAAAGTGCGGGGCTAATGTACTGCCGGACTGATATGCTAAACTTTTGCATAATGTTCACATTTAATGCCTTTTTTAACAGTCAATGCTTCTTGTGCAAATACTTTTTAGGTATGAGAAAATATTAATTTATTTTTTTAAATGTGTAATATTACTGTTTAAGGAAAATGGGTAGTTATTTTTATTTTCTTCTTATTTAAATAAATGAATAATTAAGAGAATAGTATCAAATTTGATTTTTATGGCTACTTATGCAAAACATCGTCTGCGTGCAAATACTTTTTTTGCTCACAGTATGTTATACACAGTTTGACGTGACACATGGTTAGTCTTGCTTGTATTCGGACCATTGAAATTATAGAATCTTTCCGTTTTTACTCTCGGATAATGTTTCTTTCTTCACGAGGTGTCAGTGTTTTAATTCTTCCTGTCTTTATTTTTAGTACCATGATCCTCTGGATTTCTAAGATAGTTTTATATTGTAGTTTTACTAACATTAAGCAATTTAGAAATTTCTCTCGTGCTTTTTACCTTCTTTTCTAAATACTATGGCTTGGCCTTTTTGAAAATTATTTAAAGGTATTTCTTTTGGCATTCTAAAAAAATCAATCTAAAAATGAAGTAATATATATATTTTTGACTAAACAATAAAATATTAATAATAATTTACCTTATCTATAGCAGAAGCGTCCAATAAATTCAATTTTCCGGAACTGTCCTTCTACTTTTTTTACAGTGCTATAGTTAACTAAATTCATTTTTCTATAAATTAATTACTGCAGCAATTTATTCTCTACTAGAAATATGGCCCGTCAAAAATGACGGAATATGAGATATAAAGATATATGCTATGCATTTGCAAAGAATATGAGTTTTTCTCGCTTGTTCCGTAGTGATAGATGAAAATAATAGATTTTAAAAACGAAACACATTTATGAAAAACTGTAATACAGTAGAAGACCAGTAATTTGCACAGTTTGGTTCTAAGTGTTGTGCGGATTTGAGGATTTTTGCGGTTTACAGGTTATGTCTCTATTATAAAATTAGATTTATGGCTTCTTTAAGCTAAATAAATTGTATAAATATTGAAAAAATTGCATGTGTATATGAAAAGAAACAGCGAATAGGTTGTCAGAAAACATGTTAGCAATTTTCCTTCTTCGCCAAGGCCCCTAAAGTGGAAAAGTACCGAGAATTTAACTTTTGTATCCGACTATATAAAGCGCGTTACTTTTCCCATATATGGGCCTTGGCGTACTTTTTAAAATTTTGTCATAATTTTTATCTCACAAGTGAGATTTTTTGCCAAATGATATAAACAGCTATGAAAACAAAATTAATGAACTTTTAAGTTTATTTATGTAATCTATAAACATTTTATTTATATCTATGTTATTGTTTTTTTTATATACAACTAGGGGGATCGGCCCCCTACCAGCTACGCTCGCCAACCCCCGTTCAGACACCGCAGTTTCTAAAAGCACGCTAATTTGATCGGCTTTAAAAAGATTTTGAAAGATTGAATTATAATTTAAAAAACAGTGGCGATCTCCCTATAAACGGGTTTCTATTAATTTGTCTTTGATTGGGGAATTTTAAGGAAAAATCAGCTACTGTTAAAAGATACTATGGCTGTTTTCCTCTTTGATTATATAAAACCAATTAAACATTTCAAAATAAGGTAATATAAAATGAATTCAGTAAACAGAGTCTTTGTCTCCCGGTATTTTTTAACAAAGCGAAAAGAAAGTTCTATAAACGGGTTTCTATTAATTTGTCTTTGATTGGGGAATTTTAAGGAAAAATCAGCTACTGTTAAAAGATACTATGGCTGTTTTCCTCTTTGATTATATAAAACCAATTAAACATTTCAAAATAAGGTAATATAAAATGAATTCAGTAAACACAGTCTTTGTCTCCCGGTATTTTTTAACAAAGCGAAAAGAAAGTTCTTTTAAATGAGACATTTTAAATTAATCGTTTTTAATCTGACGTAATTTTGACCAAGCTATTCTTTCTCTTTTAAAATTCACGTGTATACTTTTTATGACGTAATTTTCAATAAGTTCCTGCTTTTTATACGCAATTATTTAATTTTAATTTGAAAGTATCTTTACTATTTATAATAGTCACGTGTAAATAAATTTTTAATTTGAAGACATTTTAAGCGGGCTCTCATGTCAAGCACACAAGTCGTATGTTTGTTGTTCAATAAATAAATAAATAAATGAAAGACATTTTAAATGTGTCGTTTTTAATCTCACGCAATTTTCACCAAACTTTTATTTCTCTTTTTAATATTCACGTGAAAATACTTTTGTTAGAAATGAAATATTATTTGCGCTGTCCAAACAAAACTAGTTGAAAAGTTCATCTCGAAATATCAATAAATGTCTCGCGCAATTTTTAAATTTAAACTGTTTTGCAATATTATTTTTTGTTCATTTTACGTAATAAGTGTAATGTGACGTAATTTCCCCTATTTAAGACTTCTAACGCATGTTAATGAATTTATTATTTTACAATATCCTTTCTCTGTTAAAATTCACGTGTAAATATAGTTTTTATGAAGTAATTTTCAATAAGTTCCTGCTTTTTATACGTAATTATTTAATTATAATTTGAAAGTTTTTTTTCTGTTTATAATAGTGACGTGTAAATAAATTTTTAATTTGAAGCAAACATTTTTGTTTGCGCTTTTTATACAGTTAGCAACAGGTTAAATTAGTACAATTTTCTGAAATAAGTAAAAAATATCTCTCGAAATGCTGAAAATTTGAAATTAAAATAGAGATTAAACCTCAAAAAATGAGTCAAATTAAAAAAAAAAAGAAATACAGTCTGCACACCGGGAATTTCAAACGTATAAAATGATCTAAAAATGATTAGATTCCCATGAATAGCTTTTGCTCCTATAAAACTTTTTTAGTGGAACGATTTTGTCCAAATTTAGCATTAAATATCTCTTAAAATAATTCTTCGATTTGAAAGCTGTCTGCATCAGCGTGTTTATAAAACATTTCTCTATAATATCGCCGATTTTCATATTTTTATATGCAATATTTTTCTTAATATTAACGGAGAAAGACTTCCGATCACAAAAAATTCAAAACCGGCGGTGGCGGTGACAGCGTAAGTTATTATTATTTTTTTTAATAGAGAGATACTGCGTATTGATGAAATAAACCCTTGAGTCTTGTCAAGTTACATTGTTGTGAATATTTATAATCCCACATTTATTTAGTAGATTTGTTATCTTGAATTTCACACTTCTACCTAAAACGGCTGCTGAGATATGGCGAAATGACCTTAAACTCTCAACCCCTTTAACCCCCATTGGGGGGAAAGATTTTCAAAAAACCTTTCTTATTGCTTGCCTTAGTCATAAGAGCAATCTTCTTCCCAAATTTTGTGATAATAACTTCAGTCGTTTCAACTCTGCTTTGATAAGTCACTAAGTCAGACAGTCAGGAATCTCTCTCTTTATTATATTAGTACAGATTGTACTTTTTTTTTAAAGAGCTCCGAAAGTATTCTTTTAATCATTCCTTACACAAAGAACATCTGATACATTTGTCGTGAATAAGAATTTTTTTTTGCGGTTTGTTTTCAGAAAATATTGTTCTTTCATATAAATAATTGCTAAAAAAGGAAATTTTTTGAAGATTTAACAGTCGTAAGCCCCCTTAATCACTTGTGACTTAACTACTTCAATTCGAAAATTATTCACTCAGATGTTAGAATACATCATTTTAAGCTTGTAAAAAACAGTTTAAAAAATTAAGAACATAAAAATATAAAATTATTGACTAAAAGGCACTTTTTTCACATCTACAATAAACAGAAAATTGCACAGTTCTTATAAATATTGTAAATTTCCAAATACAAAATTGTAAAGTACACGAACATACCTTTGTAAAAAAAACTATTTTAGGACATCTCCAGCTTTTTAAATAATAATAAAAAAATACGAAGTTCATTTTAGTAATAACGATGTGAAGCTTCTCAAATGATAAATAAAACTTTGGCATGAAAAATTAATTCAGTATCGTCGTCTGTTGATTATTATATGATCGATATATATAATCTGCTATGTTGGGAGACAGCAACAATAAGTAAAATCCATTTTTAAAGGCCGCTGTATAAGTAACATTGACTTTTGGTTATGTTGCAGATATGCAATACGGGGATAAAAAGGGCTAAATTAGAATTTCTCTGCTGGTTAAAATTTATAAATCATGTTGTCCATTCTATTCACAGCAATCCAGTAAATTATAAAATGTATTTTGTATTACTTGAATCACGTCTTCTTGTTGTCTTTCCTATCAAAAAGTTAGAGGTCATTTCTTTATACTTAAGCCAGTTTTATTTTTTAAAAATGGATTTTTAACCGAAAAAAAATATTCTTGAATTTAAATATTTCTGTTTTTTAGTGTTTAACCTTTTAATGCCTTTAAATTTTTAACCCTTAAATGCATAGTAGTTTAAGGCATACGTAACTCAGGAGTTAAATGCTTTTTTTTTTTTTTTTTTTTTTTTTTTTGCATGTTGGCTCTTTCTTTTTGTCTTTTTGTGGACTATTATGTGCTACTTACGAGTGATAACATACATTTCAGGTGAAGTCTGCTTTTGTTATGATTTGTTATCACGGGGGGGGGGGGGGGTTATAACACCTTTTCTTGATACTGCTTGCAATGTGCTCGACTGGCATTTTTTCTCCATCTTTATAAGGTAGTCATTATTAATTCTGAAAACTAATAAAAGCATTATAAAAATTATTATATCGTTGAATAGTTGTTATTGTGTATGTAAACACTTTAAAGTAAGTACATAATTTAAAATTATCATTTTTGAGCAATTTCCTTATGTAACTCAGGAGTGTCATGATGACATTATGTCCAAGAGAAACATATATAATTTTTCCATTATTTTTCGAGTGGATAATTAACAAAAATAGACTCAAATATAATGTTTTCGGAACAAAGTATAAAGGAGTAACCATTCAATAACCGGGATACATATCAGAAACATACCCAATAGTCAATGTTACTTATGGGTCAATATCTGAAAACCGGACAATTTCATTACAAAATTTTTGTTTATTAAAATTAATGTACAAACTACCACATACAATTATGTACTATGGTATACACCTTTTGTCATTTAAATGCTGTAGTGTTTTGAGATCAAGGACGTATATTTTATGCATAGGATAAACTTTTATGGAAGAAGGTGTGTGCTAACATAATAATCAGTGTCTAATGATTAGGATTGAGATGATGGGGAATGAGGTGATGTTTTTGTCTTAACAGCTGCACAGCCATTTTATTGAATCATTTTGCACACATGTAAATTATTAAATATGGCATGTGACATTTGTATGTTATATAAATAAAGTTGAAATAAGACTTTTTTTATATAAATAAAAAATTAAATATGGGGACATGAATGATGTTATAAAAAATACCCATATTCAGAACGAAAACTAAATACTTCTAAATATGAAACAAAAAGAAGAACAAGTTACCTTCTTCCATGGTGGCTAGTTGAACTTTAGTTACTATTGCAATGGAAATAATTCTGAAAGCGCCACCTAGTATCTGTTAACCTAGATATGCGTTTAGAGGGACTGAGATGATGATCAACCTCAGGGACAAATATATTTACTACAATATTTTACTATACAAGCTATACTCATAAAGGAGACTTATATGTTTCGTTACTGTATATATGTATGTATAGAACTATAATAGCAAAAGTTAATAATATTTATAGAAATGTGTACAGCATACATTTAATATTGGATATTTGTACTTGGGAACAGGGACTGAAATGATGAATTTCTTTGTTTAAAGCTTAAAATTAATTATTTATATATCATTATATGTTCGTTTATCATTGGTAATTGTTATAACAAATGTTTCAATATATTACATTTTTCAGTTTTTGGTTTTAGCATAATTAATGAAATATTATTGACAGTGGATGCAAATTGCCCAATTTTTAGATATTGAGCCTTATACAGTAGACTTTAAAATACGATTTTATATATGGCTGGTGTCTCTTAAGAAAACAGTTAATATAAATTGTTCATTGAATTTTCAACAGACGGCGATACTGAGTTAAATTTTCAGGCCAAAGTTTTATTTATCATCTGAGCAGTTTCGCATCGTTATTGCTAAAATGAATTTAATAAATTTTGCAAAATTAAAAGGCAAAAATAGATTTTTTACAAAACTACAAAAGTTCGTATACGCAACAATTTTGTATTAGAAAATTGAGAATATTTAAGAGAAGTATGTAATTTTCGTTTTTTGCAGATGTGAAAATAGTGTTTTTAGTATTTTAGTCAATAGTTTTTTATTTTAATGTTCTAAATTTTTGATTTTTTTTTTTTTTTTTACTTTTTTAAAATGATGTATTCTAACATCTGAGTAAATGTCTTTTTTTTTAAATCGGCGTTGTTGAGTCAAAAAGGGTTAAGTTGAATTTTTCACTTTAAGAACTAGTTTATTCGCCTTTCATGCTAGGAAGATAAAAGAAAAATTTTGTGAACTGTAAAATTTTACGAACTGACAGGTGTGAAAGACATGTTTTTTTTTTCTTTGAATGCAGAGGATATCTAAATTTAAAACTCCAAAGCTTAGTGTTGTCATAAGCTAAAAACCGAATTTAAAATACGTTTGCGGCGAAAATTTTACACATTTCCCTTTTTGCTGTTTACATACTGTGTTTGTCAAAGAATTTGAAGTGCAGGTGGTATAGTTGAAAATATATTTCACATTTCTTACACAATATATATAGGAATAGAATTTTTTCATGGATAATATAGCATTATTTATCTACATATTCATTAAAAATCAGTGCATTTTGTACTTTGTTAATAATATGCACTTTCATATGAGTGCTATGGACCAGTATGGTTTTTCTTGCATCCGGTACCTTTATTTCGATGCAGTTGTAGAGGGCATAGAAAGATGCGCTGGACATGTTAAAAAATATACTTTAATTAAAGCATTAAAAATAAATTATTTACAAAATAAGAACACATCTTGGCGCAAACAATATTCGAATGTACACAAACTCCAGCGTCGAGTTGTTCAGTTGTTCTCAATTACCGTCTGCGGATAAAAACGATCGGATAAATAAAAAGATTGTTTTTCGCTTTGCCACACAACTCCTCCGCCAATCGCACACAACCAGTGGGAGACGAAAATGGACTTTTCTTCCAACTCTCGTAGTGTAGTTCTAAGAAGCAAGTTCTTTTTCTGACAAAAGAAAAGCAGGTTTAACCTATCAATCTATATTATAAAGGGCAAACATATCTGTGCGTAACGCTGACGTCATTCTGCGAATGGCAACACTTTAAATTTTCAAATGAAATTTCGGTTTGCAATTTTCATTATTGCAAATTTTTAATCTTCTAAACGTCGCACATTTTCACTTTTTAAAACGTTGTATAGGAAAAAACATGATCTTTTAAATGCAATTTGTTTGAAAACTGTATTTCAATTTATTTTTGAGATGCAGTCGGACCTCGTTTTCCCGACACTCGGTTTTCGCGTCAGTCCGCTGATCACGTCGGTCCCGATTTTCTGTATAAAACTTTAATGTAAATAAACTCCGGATTTTACGTCGTTGAATAATTTTCAACTCCGGATATCCCAACGGTTTAGAAAAATTGTCCATTTTGTATAATCCATCTTATAAGCACGGCAATTAAGCGGTAAGAAATGTCTTATCCAAACTTTTCACGAAAGTGTCTAAATTACCCACTGAGATAAATGAGAAATTTTACTTCAATCATTTATCTGAATAAATAAACCCACACACTAGGAATGACCCACTTAAGCCTTAGAAGACGTATCAATCTACTCGCGGTCTTTTTGTTCTGGTCAGGTGGCGCTTTCTTGTGGCTACACGGCGTTTTTCCTGCAATAAAACCGAAGCATTGCATTGCATTGGCACGATTGGAAATTATCTAACATCAGTTTCTGAAACAATGAATATTGATTACAATTCATTGCATGATATTGAAGAAATAATTGTAGGAAGCATATCTAGGGATAAGCAATCCTTAATTAATATTTGATGCAACAATAAAAAAAAAAAGAAAACAGTCATCATAAATCTGATTTTTATTCTTTTCAATTTTGTTTTTGTGGTTATTTTGTTTAATAACAATATTTTATGGCTTAAAACTGCAAGAACAGTTATGAATTTAAAATTGTCTTAAATTAATTAAAAATACAGGTTTTTATAAACATATTTTTTCTCCAACACCGGTTATCGCGACCCTCCGGTTATGACGACACTTTTTGCTGGACATTAGAATGTCGGGATAATGAGGTTCGACTGTATTAATTTCTTTATAGTTTTTAATATCAATTTTGCAATCGTGGCAATTGAAGTGCTTCATTTGTATTAAACGTAAAAGGAAAATAGTAGATTACTGTATATTTTTGTTGCCATTTACTTATAAAAAATTTAAAAAAAAATTAAAATACGTGCTATGTCAAGAATACCATCTGTTATAAAACACAGTGAATTTTATTTTTATTTCATGTTTATTTATCATTTAAATGATTGTTAGTTTATTGCAAACTTACTTTACAAACAATATGACATCTTTTTCTTTACAATAATGTATTTTAAAGAATACTTGGACTTATTTTCTTCGCTTTTATTTAATTCGTATCAGAAGACAGAAAGAATGCAATTTTATTAACCCGTGAGTTATAATACTTTCGAATTTTGAAAAACATAAATAAATGATTTCTGACAAAACATGGAGCTATTATAAACAAGCAAATGAAGGAATGACATTGCTTTTTGCTGCGTTTGTGTATCATTCCGCAATACTGACGTCATACGCATACTTTTCTATAGATGTTGTTTAACACAGTATCGTAAAAGTGGAATGCTTTGACGGATACGTAGTTTATAAAAAAAAAATGCGTATATTTTAATTCTTAAAACTAAAACATGTTTTGTAGAAATGTGTCATTTCTCTTCAGCTGCTTTGAAATTCTTCACAGGTATAAATACTTCACTTTTGAAAAAACGTTATTGAAATCACAGACTGATAACACGCAATGTTTTGAAATAAAAAAAGAGTGTCTTTAGAGAAAAGCAGGGAAACACAGTGTGTAACCTCAGATAGGAGAATTTTATCCAATAAAATAGCGATTTATATTACAGAACTTGATGATTCTCACCTGTTTGAATTTGCTTTGTCAAATTAGATAAGCAAACAAAGAAGAAAATTTAAGGTTTAAAACAATATCAGGCTCCCCAAGTTTTCCCCAACTATAATTTTAACCAAAAAACATAATTTGCTTAATTTAATTTTTCATAATTTTATATAATCTATATACCGGGTGTCCTAAAAAGGACTGACTGATTTTAAAATTCAATAACTTGCAAACGGTGACAGATATTTAAAAAATTCTTGCTAGAGGGTTATGCATGAGGTCAAATGTTTTTTTACAGTGATTTTCGATTTTAGTTCGAATTACAAACAATAGATGGCGCTGCGATCAATAGACGCTAAATTCAGGTTCGATTTTTGGTACTTCGGGACCCATTCCATACATTTTAATCTCCTTTTTCCGCATGGAAGTAGAGAAATGTCAAAAAATAGAGCCTATTTTTAGCTCCTATTGCTTACAGAGCCATCTGTTGTTTGTAATTCGAACTAAAATCGAAAATCACTGTAAAAAAACTTTTGACCTTTTGCACAACCCTCCTGCAAGAATTTTTTAAATATCTGTCACCGTTTGCAAGTTATTGAATTTTAAAATCAGTCAGTCCTTTTTAGGACACCCGGTATTTAAAACACAGGGCTTTGTTTTAGTCATCTGCCGCGAGCTTTCTATTGAACCAATTTTACTAAAAAAAATTTTTAACTGAAAGTTGTTTATTTGTAGATGTACCCGCAATAGCTGTTTTTAAAAATATACCCATTTTTATATTTTAGTTTAAAAAATATTTTTTTTCAAAATGGTGGTTATTTAGTGGTGGTTCATTATTGTACAGAAGAGAGAAATAATAAAGTTTATTTATCTTTATTAATAACATTTTCTGATAAAAATTCAAAATGACATTTAAAAAAAAAAAATTGTATGGTTTAAATTTTGTTCTATAGGGTTTAGTGGCGCAAAATCAACATGCTGCGCCAAAATATTTTGAACGAAAAATGACGTACTGCTTTTGAAAACACGCATTTTCGTCATAAATTTTCAATATTTTTTTTCTTTCTGCATGTGTACTGATACTAAGTTTGAGACTCAAGGGGAAATGCCTAAGTAAGTGAAAATGACGTCATATTTAAAGAAAACGTAAATCTTCTTAGATAAAACTAAACATTTTAACACAAATGCGTTTAAAAAACATAAGTTACGTCAATTTTTACTCTCTGGTACTACGATTAAAATCTGAAGTTAAGAGTGCGACTGTTCACATTGCAAAGATATTACTGACAATCGTGATTTCAAGTTTTGAGTTAAAATTATTTTTTAAAGATCAAATTAAAATATCAATTTTTTTAAAAATGGTAAATACGAATATGAGAAGTGCGTATATAAATTTTGAGAAGGTGAAAATGATGTTGGATTTAGATTTTACGGGTAAAAAATTCTATGATCGCATCAAAGTGGAATAAATTTTGCCATTTCTATTTCGAAATACTAAGCATAAGAGCTTCAATTGATAACTTCATCATAATGAGGGACCTTTATTATATTTTACTGATTACATATACAATTAAAGTTCAATGGAAAACTGAGTTTTATAGAAATAGTATTTTGTTAACTTTAGCTTAAAATAATATTTGTTGGAGAATTAGACTAACTAGTATAAGATGCATTTTTTATTGTAGCTAATTTTGAAGGTTTAATATAAATCTATTAAACAGTTCCTTCATAAATATTTTCTTTCGTCGAAATTCGACGGGTTTTACCTTGTATTTATAAGTTTTTCTTGACCATGAATGAGAAGTATAAAATCTTTTTCCAGTCTCTTTACAACCTGGAACGGTCGCTCATAAGTAGGTTATACAGCTCTCTTGGAAGGACCTCTCCGGGCAAAAAAACGTGGCTGAAGTTATTGAGTTCTTTTGCAACGTAGGTCTTTTGCTGTCCATTCCTGAAAGATTGAACACGTCTCAAAGCACACATTATATTCTGCAAATTGGCTATATAATTTAGTGGGTCTAACAAGGATGAATCTTCATACAACTGTCCAGGAAGTCAGTCGTAAGGTGATTCCATATGTTAAATCAGCTGTAGAAGCACCAAGATCTTCACGTACTGTAGTTCGGAAACCTAGCAAAACTAGAGGAAGAGCTTCTAACCAATCAACTTTATAGCACATTAAGGCCTGTTTTAAAGGTCGATGAATTCGCTCCAACAAACCATTGCACTGTGGTGTATATGAAGCAGTTATAACTAGATTAGTGTCGAGTAACCTTGTCAGAGTCTTGAAAATTATGAACTCGAACTGTCTACCCCTATCGCATGTTATCCTCTGAGGTGTACCAAAATGCGAAACCCATGTCTGCACAAAAGCCTGAGCACAAAATCATCGTTAGTGATTATCTGAATCAACGTACTAAAGGCAAAGGACCAATTATGTCTAAGTGTATATGCGCAAATCTCTCACCTGGGACCAGAAATCGCATCAAAGATGATTTAATATGCAAGTTTACCTTTGTTTTCTGACAGGGTATGCATGCTCTACACCACACAGCAACACCCTTATTAATACTGGCCAAATATACTTTGAACAAATTAACTGCCTAGTTGTCTGTATTCCTAGATGCTACCCATGCATTGATTCAAATACTTTTTTCTTAAAACCTGAGGAACGTAAAACCTATTTACCTCATCAGAAGTTTCCCAATACAATACTGTCTTAGGATCCGGCATTTGTACTTTAGCCAATTTTCCGCTAAACTCAACCTTTCCATATCCAAAATAGACTTTAGTTTTTCATCTTTCGTTTGCAACTTTACTCACAACTCTGTATCAGCAAGTGTCGAAAATTGATTCTCACAAATTCTCGATAAACTATCAGCAACAAAATTTCCCTTACCTTGCAAATAACGTAGTAAACTGCGATATAAAATCTAATTGCCGAAGCCTACTAGGGGAATATTTTTCTTGTTTCTGGTGCTATGAAAATATCAAGGGTTTATGATCCGCGTACAATGCAAATACGCGAGCCTCCAAAATATGCCTAAAATACTAGATCGCTGAATATGCCGCTAATAATTCGCGGTCATATGTTGAATAATTGCACTGCGCAGTTGATAGCTTACGAGGAAAAAATCCAAATGGCTTTGGGCCATCAGAGGAAACCTCTTGTAACACCCAACCCATAGCAAAATTACTGCAACCAATTATAAGTGCAAGCTCCGCATCTTGAGAAGGGTGATAAATTAAAGTCGCGGTAGCCATAGCCCCTTTAACTTGTTCAAAACTACCTTCTGCATCCGCATCCCACTGTATTTTTATTTTATCTCTTTTTTCGCCCCATTTAAGAACCTATTCAGCGGTCCCAAAATTGCTGCTATATGGGGTACAAAACGATGATAGTAATTTGCCATACACGAAAATCTTCTCAGATCGCTAACAGTTTTTGGTTTTGGAAAATCAACAATCGCTTTTACTTTATCTCTGTGTGGAATGCTGACCTGGCTATTTACAGTGTGGCCTAGAAAATCTATAGTTTCTTTACCAAACTCACATTTTGATTCATTAATTATAACCCCGTAATCTCGAAATCGCCTAAAAACTTCCTCCAAATGCTGCAGGTGCTCCGCGTGAGTTTCACTCGCAATTAAGATGTCATCGAGATAAGGAAAGCAAAAATCTAAACTACGAAGGACCTCATTTATGAAGCGTTGAAACGTCTGCGCTGCAGAGGATAAGCCAAAGCTTAAAAATGGAAACTCAACTAAACCAAAAGAAGTTATGATAGCAGTTTTCGGGATATCGGGAGAATGGACTGGTATTTGAAGTTATGCTCGAATTAGATCCACTTTCGAAAATATTTTTTACCTTTTAATATTTAGGTTTATTTTCCCTATAATAAAACCTACATATTGTAATGAAAATAAATTCAAAAGCATTTTTTCAAAAAATTAATTTACCGAGAAAGTGTTAAAAACAATCCCACATAAATAATTGGACACTTGAAAGTTTTACAATTTTTTTGGCAGACAATATTTTTGTTATTTATTTTTATTATAAATGGAAATATATATCAAATATTATCGTCTGCATTTTGAAATTACTACTAATGCATGTAAATTTGTTTACATTTCTATATTTGAATTGAACATGGTCAGACTCACAAAGTTACAACAAATTCCATTCATAATTTAATCATAGACCATTTTAACCTCCTCGGTCCCTGGGTCCCCATACGAGGACCTGTGTTCTCTTCCTTATAAAAATATAAAAACTAAAATATCCGACTGTTTTACATTTTCACCCCACTTCTTAATAGCTGAATATTTTTTACGTTCAAGCAAGCGAATAAATGACAGCATCTAAACTGATTCCCATGTAAAATCAATGTTATTTTCATCTGAGTTTGTAAATGCCTAAAAATGCCCAAAAGACAGTATGACCAAGAAAGTGAGAAATTCATAAGTATTTAACTTAAATCTTTTTCAATAAAAAAATTTGAGGATTTGTAGATTATTTACTTGTTTAAAGCTCTTAAATTTGGGATTGTTAATTTAGGTTAATGGTTATTAAATTAAGGTTTTTAAGAGGATTTGCAGTTTTAGATCCATATTTTTGAACCTAAATTACTAAGAGCCTAAAGGATCAATTTCAGAAAAGATATTTTTCTGTCATTTAGTCAATTTGTTTGGAAAAAACCAATGAATAAACATTTGTATTATTATTTTAGCTTCGGAACTGAAGAGGTTAAAGATGGTAAAAGCATCATTACTATCGCAAAACTTGTTAAAGTATGTCATTCAACTGTTTTTGCTATTATACAACGATGGAAACTTCATGGAACTTTTAAAAAAGCATTAAAATCAGGAGCTCCTCACAAGCTTACTCCCAGGAATCGAAGGTTTATTATGCATAAAATCAAGAAAAATCCAGGAATTAGTGCAGTGAAACTTACAACAGGATTAGAAAACAGACTCGCAATAAAAGTAAAATTTGAAACTGTTAAACGAGTTATCAAGTCATATGGATACAACAGTAAAGTTGCCAGAAGAAAATTTTCCGTGAATGAAAAAGCAAGGAAGTTACGTCGGAATTTTGTAAAATCCATGATAGACAAAGATCTATCGTTTTGGGTAAACGTCATATTTGTGGATGAATCAAAATTTAATATATCTGATGAGCGAATAACTGTGTGGAGAAAGTCCAACGAAGAGTTCAATCCGAAAAACTATTGCCAACTGTCAAACATTGAGGTGAAAGCATAATGTTTTGTTGTTGTTTTGCTGCTTCTGCTTTGAGAAATTTAGTTTTCCTTGAAAATAATATGGACCAATATAAGTACATAAATATCTCAAAAGAAAATTTGAAAATATCTTCCCAAAAACTTAGAATTAAAACGCATTCAACTTGCATCAAGGTAATGGTTCCAAACATACAGCTCTAAATGTTCGCTTATGGCTGCTGTACAACTGTCCTAAAGTTTTCAAGACGCCACCATATGCTCCAAATTAATACGCAATTGAAAATGTGTGGCACGAACTGAATAAAAGAACAAGAAAACACGATATTTCTTGGAAAGAACAACTTAAAACAGCATTAACAAAGGAATGGAACAAAATGGAACATTCTTACACAAAAAAGCAAGCTGCATCCATGCCAAAACGTATTAAAAGTGTAATTTCAGATAAAGGATACCAAACAAAGTATTAAAATGTTTGATTATTTGCACATTTTTGTTTACATTTGTTTAATCTTGAAAGTGTCCAATTACTTACGCGAGAGTGTTTTTAACACTTTCTCGGTAATTTAATTTTTTGAAAAAAAAGTTTTGAATTTATTTTTATTACAATATGTAGGTTTTATTATAGAGAAAGGAAACTTTATATGAAAAATAATTTAAGTTGATCCTTTAATATTTAGATGATATTTTTTATAAGTAAGTTTCAAAAACGCAAGTGTACAAAAACATATTTTAGCCACTGTAAGTAAAATCCTGAATGTGAGGAATGGGGTACTTGTCTTGCACTGTAATTCGATTAAGCGCCCTATAATCCCCCGTTCGTCTCCAATCTGACGCACACTTAGGAATCACATGCAATGGACTGGCCCAATTACTTTTAGAGGTTCTACAAATGTATTTCTCTAGCATATAATCAAATTCCAGTTTAGCTATTCGGAGTTGCGCTGGATGTAACCGACGAGCTCTAGTCGTAACAGGGGGCCTAACAATAAGGAAAAATTTACTGCATCATGTTTTACAGTTCAATTGTCCGTATTGTTCAACTGAGTAATCTCCTTGTACTTTTTAAGCAGTTCGATATATTCAGAATCACCAAGAATAGTCTTAACAACTGAGATATCGCACAGACTTGAGCGACCACGAGCAGTAATATTAGTCACCGGGTCTAATAAACAGCGCTTTTTAAATCAGCCAATAAACCAAAATGTTGAAAACAAAATCGGCTCCAATAATCGGTTTAGTTACCTCAGCTATGCTGAACAGCCATTGCAATTTACATTTCAATCCAATATCCAAAATCAACAGCTTATTACCACAAGTGCAGAGTTTAGTACCATTAGCAGCGTACTATGTGTAATCTGCTCTGACTAGTATCCTTAACCAAAATCGACTTAGGAAAGCATGAAACATCACTGTGTCTACCACTGTGTCACCAGTGTCTACCAAAAAACTGGATTGCGTAATTTTATCAGCAACATAAAGTCTGCAACTCAGGCCCATACGTGCAGTAGCCGTCACTACTCCTGCGAGCGATGATCATTTTTTGGTTGGTGAGCACTTTCGCCCTTTTTCCCTAAATCAAAAATGATACCAACATAGCCATCCGTCTTTGCGTGCTCTGTCCTTTGAATTAAATGAGTTCCATCGATTTGGTATCGTAGATGAAGGGGAACAAGAACCTGAACTAACCAGCTTTGAAAGTTCCTCAACCTGCAATTTTAGCTGATTAAGCCGCATCCGTACAGACCTTCGCAAATCCAGAGAATTAACACTAACCTGCGTGCATTCACAAATTCTATCCGCCATTTCCGCCAATTTACTTAAAACCTCAGTGCACCGACACCGGTAACCTGCGAAGCCATATATTTTTTAAAAAACCATCGTCAACATGACTCTCACTTAATTCTCTCATTTTACGCAACAGCATTGAGGGGGACATATCATCCATTTCTAAATCTTCAAGCAATGTCTTTACTTTATAATTCTGCGAAACTTCAAATTCCGATAATAACTGTGCTGTAAGATCACTATACGGATCCTCCGACTGTGTACAGAGAATATCAGTTGCAAACGATAATATTTCCGCATCCAGTGAAGCCTCCAAATGACCAAATTTATTTTGTTCAACGGATATTCCTATTAATCTAAAACTAGCTTCCAACTGCACAAAAGACAAGTTAGCATCATTAGGAACCTTTAGGCTAATGTGAAACGAATGTCTTGCACGCTTTTATCTCTCTTCCACCATCCCTACACATGCTAGCGAAGGTCTAGGGATGGTGGAACAGAGAAAAAAAGCGTACAAAAAGACGATTGTCTGACATTAGCTTTACCGATACTCTACCACATTCTGTATTTACATTTCCATCCGCATTAGACGCAATTGGAATATTGTCAGGCATTCTTTACAGTAACAAAAAATAACTAAAATATCAACAGAAATATCAAAGTTCAAAACAAAATCAAATATTTACTCAAAATATGAAACGATTTGAAATAATGAGGAGCCCCAGAGGATAGATGCGACCGTGAGATAAACACTCCAAAATCGCATAGCTGTTTATGAAAACCATAACTTTACAGCTTTGCAGAGAAATACTTTATGAAGTAAAGATAGAAGAAAGTAAAAATGTAACAAATATAATATTAGCAGAATCCTTAAAAAATGTTCATTTTTTACTGTATTTGTTAGCGTGACAAGTATTTCGATGTCTATATCCATTAGATTTAAAATGAAAAACCCCCTTTTTAAATGGATATTTTTCATCGCTGTTTTTTACGGAAAAGCTTACCAATTTTAATGAAAACAAAACAACATTGAAATATATTTACTTTCTTCCATTTTTTCTTTTTTTAGAATAATGCTTTTTTTACAAGTGTGTCCAATAAAGGCTATAAAAATCTATTATTTTGTATGGAAACATATTATAAAAATGTAGCAAATATAATCCAAGCAGAACATTTAATTTTTGTACGAATTAACTGAATAAATTCATCCATCAACTATTTTTTTTTTAAACTCTCTTGGAAAAGAATATATAATGATTTTTGTTTTGTTGTGTACTCATCTAAAATTTTCCTGGGACATCATTTTCCATCATATGACTTCTTTTCAAACCATAACATACTTCTTTATAAATAAAAATTTTGTCATTTCTCTAGTTAAGAAAAAAGTATCATCTAAGAATCTGTTTGAATTTTTTTTTTTCAACAATGTATATAGTCCAGGCAATAGGGAATTTTACCTAGCAAAATTAATGGTAGTACTGGAAATCGGGTTTCTATATGTTTTTTGGGTCGCTGAATTCGAATTTGTAACTTCCCACCAAAATTTCCCCCGGCAACCTCCCCAAAATTTTGGTAAAAAGCCCCCCCCAAAAAAGGTTTTTATTAAAAAAATCAAATTTTTTATTGTTTTAGAGAAAAAGTGTCTAGAAATTCAGAAAGTAGATAAAATTTCCAACAAATTAGATATATGACATTCTGACTTAGGATGAAGAGGAAGGGGGGATCTGCCTCGGATCATGCGCGCGGTGCTGCGTAAACTAAGTTGCGCAATTCCACTTAACCACTCACACGTTTACATTCGCCCTCCCATCTCCCCTCCGAACTTTCTCTATAAGGTTTACTTTAAGATTTGTGGATCGCTGAATCCGAATTTTCAACTTTCCCCCCAAAATCCCCCCCCGAAACCCCTCCCCAAATAGTTGTTTTTAACCTAAATTTCGTATTGTTTTAGGGGAAAAGCATTACGAAATGCAGAAACTAGACAAATTTTGCAACAAATAGGATATACGACATTATGAATTAGGATGAACGGGGAGGGTGTGGGCTGCCTCTGAACATGCACTGCGGCTGTACGTGCACTAAATTATGAAGTTTGCCAACCTATGACCCGTGGGTCACCAAGCGACCCATTTCATAAGCTGAAGTGACCGACTTGATTTCCTAGGGGGAAAAAAGGTATAATATATTAAAAGAAATCATACAACATAAATATAAAACGAACAATTAAAGAATACATAAAAAAATAAGCTAAAAATAAATATAATAACAATAATACTTTTATTGAATACAAAATTGCAGGTTCAGGTTCAGCTAGGTGGGGAAGCCTACGAATCGGCTTGAGCTCAACAAACTCCATCTACCACCATCATGAAGCCCCAACCAGAAGGCAGAGCCCGCAAAGATCAACGGAGAAAGATATCTGGGCGTGCCTAAAATTCAAATACAATTTATGACGATTACAAAATATAGTTAATTCTGGGTGTTAAATAAATTATAATAGAATGAAGAATAAAACAAATGCTTACAAATTTATTAACAATGTACACAAACATACATAAATGATCATAAAACAAGAAGCCTGCACCCAGGCACGCGCGAAAGGGGGTGGGGCGAAGGGGACAGTCTTCCCGGGCGCACAAATTGAGGGGACACCGAACGTTTACTACCGACCTCTTTTAATATATACATATCGTGATTTTTTCCCTATGAAAGCATGTGTAAATTTTTGTTTCAAAGATATTGTACCATCCCTTACCTAGCACGCCAAAACAAATTTCTGAATGAGGGCTTCTTCCGTCTTTTTTGTAAGCTTCCTGAGACAGGAAGGGGGGGGGGGGATAAATTGAAACTTTGCCGCGGGCGCAGTTTTCTCTTTGCACGGTCCTGCCTGCACCAGAAAGACGAACATGCATAACGAATGCAGCGATTGGACGAACGAAGGCGCGGCGGAAGGCAGCGTCTAATCTCCACCTTCGACTGCCTTCACATTTGTTCAGTCAAAAGTAGGCTTGAGCTACTGCTACAAATCTGGCTGTTAGTCTCCTGTTTGGCAGTTGGGAGTCATAGTTCTTCCAGTTGTAGCACTTGTTCAGTAACGCAAGATTCGTGACGCAATTATAGCTACTCAGTGAAATAACTGCCATTATTAAACAAATTATTATCATGAAAAAAAGTAAACTTCATTCAGTTATGTTTTTTTTTAAAAATAATTATAATTTTTATGTTTAAATTTTAAAAAAGCGTATTGTAATTATGTTTTCAATAAAATTTATCTTATTATTCAACCAAAAGTCTGTTTAGTATGAAAATATCACTGACCCGAAATGACTTCTTAATATACACTTATACATTTTGGTTGATTTTGACCCGCAGCCAAAAAATGTTAAAGACTCCTGTTCTAATCATTCACAGAAACTTTGTGATATATAAAAATACTGTTTTCTTACATTGTTACAAATTTGCAGTAAACTGTGGACTATGAAAATGGTAGATAATCATAAGTTTTTAGAAAACTTTACATTACTATAACTCATTGCTACTCTGGCCAATTGGAACTCTTCAAATTATCTTCAAGTTACAGTTAACTATAAAAACGGTTGAATGGCTGTACAGTTTTCTGCAGATTTTTAACCGTGTATTAGTAATTTTTACGTGCACTCAAGCTGCAAAGGAATCATACTGAAAATAATGACGTTTAAAATAAACTTTTCCTTTGTTGTATATGACGATATCTTAAGTTTTTTGACAGTAACCTTTGTTCTAAAGTGAAATATTGTATGTACTTTTTTTAAATACATTTCTGATCAATTAAATTTTAATATGCGCTACTAAAAATATCCTTTTTTTAGTCGATTAAAAATGCACCAGATCCTCTTATATAGTTAAATATAATCTATCTTTAAAATATGAAGACGATTTTTGTATCTTTACTCAAGGTACAAAGCTATTGAAATACTGATTATTATACGATATTATTAAGATGGAGCTTGGTGCAATATAATAGAAATATAAAAATATCCACGTTAAAAACACCAATAATTATTAATGCTTTTAACGTTGATATTTTTACATTTCTATTATAAGATATTGTTTAAAGTGTTTTTATTTATTTGTATTAGTTATCACACATTGTCTGTCTTCGAAAACAATTCAGGCATTTTCATAAAAATCCAAGAACTTTCAGGAAAAATCATTTTAAAATATCAATATTTTATGCTGTGTTACATGTGAACAAATTTTATTTCTCTTAATAAAAATCAAGAAAACTTAAAGTAATAACGAAGAGGCAAATTAGTAAAGTAAAATTTACATTTACTTTATGAGATAAGTTTTCTGGTTGATTAGAAGATTAGCCAGAATTTCATTTTTTAGGAATGTGGGAGGGATGAATAGGGATGATCTTTCTTGGAGCTATACAAATGGACCGAATGTTTTCTTGATTAGAAGAAAGACACTGGTTTCAATTAGGTCGTACCCCCCTTGTCTCTCCCATGACTAAGCCTCTATGGCTAAGTATTGTTGAAAATTACTGAAAATTATCGATTTACTTTTTCATAAAGCATCTAAATTCCTCATACGTTGAAAACCAATTTTTTTTTTTTTTTTGTAGAATTTTGTCTTGTATAACAAAAGAAACTTTTCCCTTAATGCAAATACTTTAGTTTAGAAAGGCCTTCTTTTAACTAATCCACACCAAGGAAAAAAACACAATGATAAGTTAAGCAGTCAAACAAAAGTAAGGTGAGATTTAAATTTTCGTTTTTTCCCGTGATAGATAGAACAACTCTTGAAAGAAGGTAAAAAATCGTCAGATTTTTGCCAATAGCTTTGTGTGCACTTGAATTTTTCGCAATATTCTCCGCATAAAGCTGGTTTGATAGTCTCTTCTGGTTTGATAGTCTCTTCAAGGAAATTTAGGACGACAAGATGGAGAATGCGCCAGCTCTTGCTACACTGTTCAAAATCTGAAGCTTTTGCTGAATAGTCACTCCAACGCTTTTATAGAATATCTCTATTTTGACCAATGAGAATGCTCCATAATATAGTCAATTAAACTTTTTTTTATAAAAACGGTGGAGTGACTATACAGCAAAATGTACACATTTTTATGTTACATTATATCAAATATTTATAATCCCCAAATGAACATAAATAACGATTAATCTTATAAAGTACTTTCATCTGTCTGTTAATCAAGAAACATCAATCAGTTTTTGACATATGAATAAGGAAGTGAAGCATTTATTTATCAGATCTACGCTGAGTGTTTTAAGGACAATGTAATTATCAATAATGACTTATAAAAACTTTTTGAACATTCTTAATATATTGACTCTAACAATATCATATATCTTATTAAATTTATTTCATACTACCTGTTCTAAAAATACTTTTTTCTTGTGTAAATTAAATAAGTTAGTTGTTGTTAAGACTCTCAATAAGAGAGACATGCAGCTTTATAGCTGCTCTTGTTTATTATATGAAATAAATACTCTAGTATATTGGAGATACTTGTCTTATCACAGGAATAAAAATACACAGCAAATCACAATAAATAAAAACGACACACATATAAATAAATGTTATATTTACGTCTTCAAGCTGTTGCTGAAGAAGTGAATGAATTGATAGTTTCACCAGGAAACCAGTTAAAGGTTTGGATATCTTAGAAAAGTTAAGCAGATTTAACTTACCTACTTTATATAGTTATTGTATATAAATATTTTTTGAGGAATATACTTACTCACGCCTTAACATAAAACTTTTCTAACATTTTAACAGTGTACATGATTCTTAATGGAGCCGGTATGGAAGACGAAACAACTTCTCTGAAAACGCTGCAGTTTTGACAGACTAATGACGAGATACACGTGCTATCAAGCTTGCATGGTTGCTACATTTAAGTGCCACTATTTCAGAATTTTAATCTTCGCCATATTTAATAGCAAAATTTCTGTCACTAAATGATGCAAAGATTACTATTCGAAGGCACTTGTACTAAAAGTAAAAACAGTGAAGCGCTATCATGCAATATCAACATGTCTCAATAGTGGAAATCAAAATTTATACTACTTTGATCTACCTAATGATTTGCAGTTGCAGTCATCCTTCAAATGTAACTGCGTTTAA
Source organism: Maratus speciosus (assembly GCA_963932465.1). Lineage (NCBI taxonomy): Eukaryota > Metazoa > Arthropoda > Arachnida > Araneae > Salticidae > Maratus > Maratus speciosus. Next base: position 437,677,085 of record OZ010793.1, read on the forward strand.
TAGCATCTGGAATCTGTATCACTTTATGAATCACCCTGTATTTTAAGTGGAAAATATCCTTTGAGTATGCATAAAAATAATAAATGTTTTTTTCAAAAAATTACTTTGAAAGAAAGTACAGGGCTATTACAAATGATGGACTCGATTTAAAAAATCATATCTTCGAAACTACTGCACATATTACAATAAGTGATACATGAAATTAAAGAGAAATATACTAAGTTTTTTTTTCCAGTTACAAATTTTCGATGCGTGACCCTTTTGTTACACGGCACACGTCCAATCTGTAATCGAGTTCGATCCAAACATTTTGTAGCATCACTCTTTCAATGGTTCTGAATTCTGCACAAATGCGTTCTTTAAGTTCTGACAGTGTCAAAGACATTGTTTATGTACCACCAATGCCGAAAATAAAGTGTTCAGAACTTAAAGAATGCATTTGTGCAGAATTCAGAGCCATTGACAGTATGATGCTACAAAATGTTTGGAACGAACTCGATTACAGATTGGAAGTATGCCGTGTAACAAAAGGGTCACACATTGATCATTTGTAACTAAAAAAAACTTAGTATATTTCTCTTTAAATTCATGTATCACTTATTGTAATTTGTGCAGTAGTTTCGAAAATAAGATTTTTTTAATTCGGGTCGATCATTTGTAATAGCCCTGTATAACAAGCCGCGTATAACAGGTATACGCGACACATTATTTGACTGAAATTTTAGCTTTGAAATATTTTATAAATATGCTTTTTTGGCGAATACTTTTTGGGGAATATTTTTAGAATGCAATGTGAAAACAAAACTGTATCTTATTAAACCTACCCCATATTTAATCGCAAAATTTCTGTCATTAAATGACGCAAAAGTTACATTTTGAAAGCACTTGTACTAAAAGTAAGAACAATGAAGCGCTATCATGCAATATCCAAAGTCTCTCAGTAGTGCAAAATTAGAATCAAAGTTTATACTACTTTTATTTACCTAATGATCTGTAGTTGCAGTCTGCCTTCAAATGTAACTGCGTTTAATAGTATCTGGAAATTGTATCACTTTATGAATCACCCTGTATTTTAAGTGAGAAGTATCGTTTGTGCATGCATAAAAATAATAAATGCTTTTCCAAAAAATACTTTGAAAGTAAGTATAACAAGTATACGCGATTCACACATTATTTGACTGATATTTTAGCTTTAAAATGTTTTATAAATATGCTTTATTTGGGAATACGATACGTTACTTTTAGAATGAAAGGCGAAAGGAAGAATGTTTCTTATTAAACCTAAAACTTTTGACTTTTTTTCGTGTTTTTAAAGCTGAATTTTTTTCAATTCCAAAATTTTTTTCTAACTTTTTTCATCTTCTATGCTTTGAAAATAAAACAAAATCTTCGGGAACTGTAAAATTTTCCGAAGTGACAGGTGTCAAAGACATGTTTTTCTTCTATAGGAAATTTGAATTTTAAAACTCCACACTCTACAATTGTCATAAGTAAAAGAAAAAAAAACAGAATTTTGAAATAGATTTGCGGTTGAATTTTTTCAACTTTTATTTCCCCCCCTGCTAGTTTACTGTCTGTCAAAATAGTTTGAGTGTAGAATGTATAAATAAAAAAAAATATGTTATATATAGATATATAAATTATGGCAAGTAGTATAATATTGTGGACAAATAGTAAATACATTTTTAAGAAACATTTGTCTATGATTTTAAGCTGATTAATTATACAAATAATATAAAAGCTATTTAAAACTTATATAATTTCAATCATACTGAAATATTTTTTGTTTTTGAGTCAAAAATACACAGTTTGATAGATTTGTCGTGACGTTTAAAAAGATATAAAGTAGTGGCTTGGTTACACAAGAGGGAGTACGGCTTTTGTATTATAACTTATTTTTATGAAGATGTGTCTATCATATTTTCTCTTATAAGCAAAGAGAATATGATTTTTTAGCTTAAATAGAATGACTTTTAATATTTAAGTAAAAACATTTTATAAACAAATAATAATAATATTTCTTAAAAGGAATTACACAATATTTAAAAAATGCAAAATTACTGTGAAAAAAGTGTTTCACAATGATATGAAAACTTATCAATGTAACTGGAAAATACCGCTAAAATCCCATAAAACTGGTAGATGCCACGTTGCCAATCTTGTTTCAAATATGAAAATTACGTTACATTTGAGAGCTTCTCAACCATAGTAGAGCAAGCCCATAAAAAAAGAGATAGTTCATTTAGAAAGTGCATAAAATTTATTTTATCTACTGCTACAGTGAACCATAACTGTTTTCACATACTTTCTCATATATGGCGTCAGTTTGCAGACTTGGTTTACTATGGGAGTCAATAAAACCGATTCTAAATGGAGTATATATATACTTTTTACCCGACTGAAAAGGAGGGTTATTTGTTTCACGCGTATCTGTGTATGTGGATTTCTTTATACCCTTTATTTATACCCTAGATTTTAATGAATGAGTTCTCTATCAATTCGTCTTAATGGCCCAATGGTTATAGGCTAGGTTTTCTTTTTATAAATTCAAAATGGCGGCCGTAAAATACAAAATGGTGGTAGAGACGAAAAAAATCTTACACAACACACCCTATTGAGTGGCATATCATTGGATAGGTCTTTCAAAATGAAGACGGTGTTTCATTGACTATTTTAGAGTCAGAAGCTCCGTTAAAGTATTATACAACCTGGAAGTTGTGTATGTATTGTGGATCTCTAGCTTTACTGCAACTCTAATCATCATAGACATCTATAGACCTCATCAAAACAGTGTTTATAGATAGGAACTAACAGTTAAACACAACTTAAAAGTCATCAATACAAGTAAATAAAAAAAATAGGTAATTAATATAAACAAGTAATAAATATATATATATATATATTTTGAAGTCAATTCCTACTTAGGTCAATAAGAATTTTTTTCTCCCATTCTTCTTTCCTTTTGAGTGGCGCTTAAAATGCCTTGATCATGAAGAAGGATCTCTCGGTCTTAAAATGCCTTGATCATGGCATTGATCAATGATGATCAAGGCATTTTAAGGCTCTCTCGGTCTTAAAATGCCTTGATCAAGAAGGGGGCTCTCTCGATTATTGAAAATTAATTAATTTAATTTAATTAATGAATTAATATTTGAAAAAAAAAACTGGATTAACATCAAGTGTCATCCACTACAAGTTTTAAAAAATTTATTTGAGCTTGATTGGATGAATAATAAGTATTTTATTAGCGATTGAAAATTTGAACAAGACATATATAGCGAGAGTGTGAAGTAAAAGTAGGAATTGAAAAAAAAAATAGTTTCACATTGATGAGAAATAATTAATTAGTTCGCTTTTTATGCAGTCGGGTTTTTTGATATTTTAAATTCAATTGTTTATTTACAAAATGGACTTGGTCTACTATGGTTGTGAACCCCTCATTTATAAATTAGTGTTTCATCTTCCCTGTGATCATTTTTTACATTAAACATGATTCCAGACGAATGTCAAAATTATTGTTTAATAGTAATGTATTTTTTAAGGAGAACAACAGCTGAAAAGCTCGGACGATCTCATGGAGTTATTTTAAGTTTTCATACAGCCGGGTCATAAAGTCAACTGTTCGATTGTAGAAACTCACTTCATGGCAGAATATCGTAAAATAGATTTCGCAATAAAAAGCTACAATTCGGCAATTGTAAAGTGAATCATCAAACTACCTATTTTACCTGTATCCATCTGTCGAATAATTAGAAATTCTGAAAATTTGGAATTCTTAAATAATATCTGAAGCCGAAAATGACCGAGGTATACAATTTTTAAAGCTTGCAATAGATCCAACACCATATGTCCTGGAATGATGAATGAGAACGAATTATTTTCTCTTATAAAAAATTATATTTGCACACCCCGAATGGACTGAATCATTAATGGCATGGCCAACAAAAAAGAAACGGAAAGTTTTTCTGAAAAGTAAAGTGTTGGTGGTTTTTATGGTGTGAGCAGGCTTTAGGAGTGTTATGAAAAAACATCCATAGCATTTTCAAGAGGCCGGATGAATGGCGTGGAATATCAACACAAGTTATTATTAATTTATGTCAATATATCATATTATTATAATTTCAAGTCAGTATTACACAAGAAAAAATTGCTCTTTGATGAAAATATAGGAGGTTTAGCTTGGATACTTCAACAAGATAAGGTTTCAATCCAAATTAATAAACCGCTTAAACCGCTAATAATACCTGGGTTCACGTAATGCGTAGGACGACAGTTTTGCGTGATTTACACCTCACAGAGACTCATCTGGAAGTTATTGGTTCGAGCAGTGTACACTAATGGAAAACAAAACTTAGTGCTGCCAAATTACGGGACTCAATAATTAGTTAATTGGAAAGTATTAACTAAACTCGATTGAGAAGACTTGTTTACTCCTTCTTTTTTGTTATTCGAAATTTTGGTATGTTTACGAAAGGATGTTTCTGAAACCATAAATTCTCTGGAAAAATGTAAAAGTAATTACTTATTCCATTAGCATATTTTTACTTTGATTTGAAACACTAGGTAAATGCGCATTGATTAAAAAATTGTGCATAATTTTGAGAAAAGATTTTGTTGTGTTTCTATTCTTTAAAAACAGAGTGTTCAATGTTCATTATGAAACGCAATGTATCACTATTTAAATATAGTTAGTATTGTCTGTATACATATATATAAGGGTTGCCCAAATGAAAAGCGGACAAATTGAACAAAAAGAATACCTATATCGAAAATCAAAAGAAATCGTCATGGTCGTTGTAACACAGATTGATTCTCGAAGAAGTCATGCACAGCTTACTTTATTTCATCGTTCGAATGGAAACGTTTCCCTTGGAATGCTCTCTGAAGTGCCCAAAAAATGTAGAAGTCACAGGGTGACAAATTTGGACTGTACGCCGTATGTCCAACACTTCCCAATGGAATTTGTTTAAGGTCGTCTGGGTTTCACGGAAGACATGTGGCATTGTCATGGAAAGGGATAACTTGTGTGAGAAGACCTGGTCATTTGGTGTGATTGCTTTCCGTAGTTTCGCCAGAGTACTGCAGTATTATGTGGAATTGTATCCCTGTTCGGTGGCGCTGCCATAACTACAGTATTTCTGACGCAATTGCACGTGTCCAGTTTTCATTTGGGCAACCTTTTTTTATATATATACATGTTTTGTTCATATAGGGAAATAATTATTTTCTCGGGATAGACATACACATAGCATTTTGCAATAATAATATTTTTACGTAATAAACAAAAGTATTCACGTTCACATTTTGAATCCTTATGGAAATTAGACATCTTTGCACATTAATGAATTTCATTTAAAATACATTAAAAAATATATTTGGAAGGTATGCTGGAAAAAAAATAATCAGCTTCCACCAATTCCACTAAAAATCATCGTATAAAAAAGATACCAGACGAATGATAAAAACATCTAGTACAAAGGCTGTGCTTAAATTAACCTTTAGGGTCCATCTGCGTATTAATTAGGGAAATAATTCTTTTCTTGGGATAGACCAGACATACACATGGCATTTTGCAATATTAATATTTTTACGTAATAAACAAAAATATTCATATACACCTTTTGCATCCTTATGGAAATTAGATATCTTTGCACATTAATGAATTGCATTTAAAATACATTAAAAAATATATTTGGAAGGTGTGTTGGAAAAAGATATCTTTGCACATTAATGAATTGCATTTAAAATACATTAAAAAATATATTTGGAAGGTGTGTTGGAAAAAAAGTAATCAGCTTCCACCAATTCTACTAAAAATCATCGTATAAAAAAGATACAAGACGAATGATAAAAATATCTAATACAAAGGCTGTGCTTAAATTAACCTTTAGGGGCCATCTGCGTATTAATTAGGGAAATAATTCTTTTCTTGGAATAGACATACACATAGCATTTTGCAATATTAATATTTTTATGTAATAATCAAAAATATTCATGTACACCTTTTGAATCCTTATGGAAATTAGATATATTTGTACATTAATGAATTGCCTTTAAAATACATTAAAAAATATATTCGGAAGGTATGCTGGAAAAAAAATGTTAATCAGCTCCCACCAATTCTACTAAAAATAATCGTATAGAAAAGATACGAGACGAATGATAAAAACATCTAGTCGAAAGGCTGTGCTCAAATGAACCTTTAGGGGCCATCTGCGTATTAAAAGTGTAAATTTTATTATTTTATAATTTTTAATCTGAGAACAGATGAAGTACGACGAAAACTTTCTTATTAAAAATTAAAGAAAACTCTAACAGAACTTCCCCGTTTATTAGTGGGAAAGATGACCTCTAAGTAACCCATTTGAAAAGCTCATAACACCTTTGAAAACATAACTTCAGCAATCACATTCTACAGACAGAAAAATATCTTTCTTTCCTTGAATTTTTTTGTGCAGCACTGCATTTTGAAAATTCAATTCCTGTTCAGCAATTTTCGTCAATCAGAAGATTTGTGCTAGAATTCTTTTGTGCGGCCCTGAATTTGATCTGTAAAATTTATACATCCTAGTAATATGAAAAAAAAAATAGTTTAAAAACCTATACCAAAATAAACAAGTTGGAAATTGCTCGTCAAACGTGGCAAATGAGGTGCGTCCGTACTATAACTAGTTTTAAAATACTTTTTGCACCGCATATTGTACTGAATGTATATTTTAGTGCACTTCATAAGGGAATATTAATTTCATGCTGTTTAAAGGGCTGTAACATCATTAAAATGCACTTGAAATCATTCTTCCTATTGGCCGTAATGTAACAGAAAATTTTTGACTGTCCTTGTAATTAAACTATACATCCGATTTTTATAAAATTAGAAATGAGTCGACAAAATGTTGCAACAATTATATATTTAAAATTTCAGATCATTCGGAAGGCTGTAACATCATTAAAATGCACTTGAAATAATTTTTCCCATTGGCCGTAATGTAACGGAAAAATTTTTACTGTCCCTGTAATTAAACTATACATCCAATCTTCATAAAATTTAAAATGGCTCGACAAAATTTTGCAACAATTATATATTTAAAATTTCAGACCATTCGGTTGGATAGTTTTTCCTCTGTTATATGCGGACGGACAGACGGACGGACGGACGGACAGACGGACGGACAGACGGGTTGAACGACGACTATAGATGCTTCGTATTTATATAATTACGAACGCACCTAAAAATGCACTTCCAGCAATTATTGCTCATAGACAGTATTGTAAACAATTTATTTTGTGTGCCCTTATAAACAAACGTTAAATGGTATCCGCACCTTATTCTTTAGTAAGCATCTCGTCGTGCAACTAAGAGATGTATCATTATGTTTGAAATAGCATACATCTTCTAAATGCACTGCTAATGATTTTCTCCCATAGATAACAATGTAAGTCCGTTGTTTGAGTGCCCCTGTAAACGAACTGTAAAAATGGCAGATATCACTTTCCATTCCGACCATGCCATGGTAAATCGCAATAATATAAATCAATTACATGGCAATTCAGCTACATTTACTCAAGATAAGCATGGACATACTGTCACACAGACGGATAGACAAGCCGAATTCACAAGCACTTTTACAACAATGTGGAAAATGTTAAAAAAAATCATTCTGAAGAAATTAGACTTAAAATAAAAGCCATTAAAGGCTTTTTTCCATAAAGAGAAATTTAAATAGAATAGAGCGATATTTTTCGATTGTTGTATTCTATACTTACATTTAAATCTATACTCATCTATACTCATATTATAAAGAGGAAAAAATTGTTTATTTGTCGGAGATAAGCTCAGGAACTACCGAACCGATTCCAAAAGTAATGGTATCAAAATGATGGTGTTCGCCCATCTTAGAACATAGGCTATATCTTATGCCGGTGCCACTACCCCAAAGGGGGTGCAGGAACAAAAAACGTTCTAAAAATGCGATTTTTGCGTTACTGAAGGGCCTAGAAATATAAAATTTGGAATATTAGTTACTTATAAGATATAAATGGTGTCTAAGAACAGTTCTTAAACAATTCGAAATTTAAAAGGGGTGAAAATGCACAAAAAGCGTTCTAAAAAACGTTCTAAATGGTAGTTTCTACATAATCTCAGGAAATACCAAACCGATTTCAAAAGTAATGGTATCAAAATGATGGTGTTAGTCCAACTTAGAACATAGGCTATATTTTATGTCGGTGCCACTACCCCAAATGGGGTGCAGGAGCAAAAAACGTTCTAAAAATGCGATTTTTGCGTTACTGAAGGACCTAGAAATATGAAATTTGAAGTATCAGCTACTTATTAGATATAAAGGATTTCTAAGAACAGTTCTTAAACAATTCGAAATTTAAAAGGGGTGAAAATACACAAAAAGCGTTCTAAAAAACGTTCTAAATGGTAGTTTCTACATAATCTCAGGAAATACCAAACCGATTTAAAAAATATTGGTGTCAAAATGATAGTGACAACGTTTGCTCCAAGATAGGCTATGTTTTATGTCGGTGCCACTACCCCAAAGGGGGTGTAGGAGCAAAAAACGTTCTAAAAATGCGATTTATGTGTTACTGATGGGCCTAGAAATAAGAAATTTGAAGTATCAGCTACTTATTAGATATAAAGGATTTCTAAGAACAGTTCTTAAACAATTCGAAATTTAAAAGGGGTGAAAATGCGCGAAAAGCGTTCGAAAAAACGTTCTAAATGGTAGTTTCTACACAATCTCAGGAAATACCAAACCGATTTAAAAAATAATGGCGTCAAAGTAATGGTGAAAATCCTTGCTCTACATAGGCTATGTTTTATGTCGGTGCTACTACCCCAAAGGGGCTGCAGGAGAAAAACATTCTAAATTGCGGTTTTTGCGTGACGGAAGGGCCTTGAATCGTGAAATTTAGAATGGTAGTTACTTATAAGGTATCAATGATCTCTAAGGACATTTCCTAAAAAAATCGAAATTTAAAAGGGGGGTCAAAATGCGCAAAAAGCGTTGTAAAAAACGTTCTAAATTGCAATTTCTATGCAATCTCAGGAAATACTGAACCGATTTCAAATATAATGGTGTTAAAATGATGGTGACAGATCTTGCTCCAAGATAGGCTATATTTTATATATGTTTCCACTAACCCAGAGGAGATGCAGGGGCAAAATGAGCGAAAAGCGTTCTAAAAACGTTCTAAATGCCGATTTATCACCAATATCTCAGGAAGAATCAAACTTATTTCAAAAGTAATGTTAAGAAATTGATGCTGACAGCCATTGCTCTAACATAGACGCTATTTTAAGTCGGTATCACTATCACCTAGACGTTGCAGGAGCAAAAAAGCGTTCCAAATTTCGATTTTTGTGATCGGTAGGGGCTAGCAACTTAAAATTAGGCAAGGTACATATGTATTACATATAAATGATCTTTAAGAACAGCTTCAAAAAAATTGGAAATTTAAAAAGGGGTGAAAATGCGCGAAAAGCGTTCTAAAAACGTTCTAAATTGCGATTTCAACTCAATCTCAGGAAATTCCAAAGCTATTTCAAAAGTAATGGTTGCAAATCAATGGTGACAGTCCCTGCTATAACATAGGTTATATTTTATGTTGCTGTCACTACCATCTGAGGGTTGAAAAAGCAAAACATGTTCTAATTTGCGTTTTTTGCATAACTGAAGGGTCTAACACTTTGAAGTATGGCATGTTATTTACTTACAAGATGCAACTGCTTTCTATGAACTATCGAAAGAAAATTTCAAATTTAAAAAGATGAAGTGAGCGAAAAGCGTTATAAATTACAATTTTTATGTAATCTTTTCAAATACCAAACCGATTAAAAAAATAATGATAACAAATTGTTGGTGATAGAACCTGCTCAAACATAAGCTATATTTTATGTCTGTGCCACTACCACCAGAGGGTTGCAGTAGCTAAAAACTTTCTAAATTGCGATTTCTGTGATACTGAAAAGGCTAGAAATTTTAAATATGGCATGGTAGTTACTTATAAAATATAAATGCCCTCGAAGGACTGTCGAAAATAAATTCGAATTAAAAAGGGGTGAAGTGAAGGGGAGGTGCGAAAAGCATTCTAAAAAAGTCCTAAATTACGAATTCTGCGCTATTTCAGGAAATATAAACCAAATATAAAAGTAATAGTTGCGAATCAATGGTAACAGTCTCTGATCCTACACAGGCTATATTTTATGCCGATGATTCTACCACCTGGGATTCACAGGAACAACAAACGCTCTAAAAAGGGTCTTTAAAAGCTTTCTAAATTACGTTTCTGTGGAATATTAGGAAATAACAAACCAATTTCAAAATTAATGTTGGCAAATTAATGGTGACAGTTCCTATTTCAACGTAGCCCTTTATGTTGAGAAAGGTGGTAGGACTTGGAATTTGACATGATGGTTAATTTTAAGATGTAAGAAGATGGTTTCTAAAAAATTCAAAACTTCAAATGAATACTGAAGTGAGCGTACACTGTAAAAAAAAAATCTGTAACCCTACAAAACTAGTTTTTGTAAAACTACAGAAATCTGCATGTTTACTAGAATTTTATCTGTAATCGGGTATAATATTTACCACTCGCATAGTAGAAATACATGAAATATCTTAGTCTCCCATGTCAGCCAATGAGAAAGGACTTCAATGATGACGTAATGACTATTCACGCAGCCACCGAGGTGTTCAATGTATCCATCTTGATTATGATTTCAAATTAGGAAGTAAGTAAATATTTCTTCTTTATGAGTTAAATTTTGTTATATTTCCATTCTCCTTGATTCCTAATAAGTAAAAATGAACTGCACAGTAAGACCGTTTGATTTAGAATTATAATGTAACATGATTTTAGCAGGTATTAATGCGAAATCATCCTATTATTTTATTGTTAAATATTTATCATTCAGTCAAATGACTATTCTTTACATCAGTGTTTAATGCATGCGTGCAATTTCTAATCTTTTATGCAATAAATCATATTTTATTGCAATATGGTTAGCAGATTAAATATTTTATTTTTAATTAGTGATGCAATGAATAGTACCCCCCCCCCCCCTTTGACTGATAATGAAGGCTAAATATTCCACTATTCTTCTGCAGAATACTTAAAATGTATACCAAAATTATCTTTCTTAATATTAGAGTCGTGCCGTGTAATCGATATTTATTGTACTAGATTCCGGCATCGGGTCGGGTTTACTTTACTTTTTTGGTTCGGATCGGGTCGGTTTGGGTTTTGAATCTTGTGTGTCGGGCTCGGGTTGACTGATTTTTCAAAAGAATATCCAAAATATTTTTTTTCAGGTTAAAAATCTAGGTATAGGGCAGATGTGCCAGTAATGGTTAAAATTCAAAGTTTTTTGTTTATAAAAAAAAATTTTATACAATAAAAATTTTACTTTAAAAATTTTCTTCATAACTCCCCCCCCCCCCTAACGCTTACATGTTTTATAATCTGTGTTATTGTTGATACTCTTAATCAAACCAATTAGGAAGCAAAAAGTGACCCTTCGAAGTTCCACTATTTTTCATTTATGTTGGCGAACATGCAAAGAGCTGGTTTAACTTAATAAATTTTATATATTCTTTTACTTTCCTGCAAAATTTCCTGGAAAATTTGTTTTTGTTTTGGTAGTAATAAAAATTTTTGAATATGATCATTCTAGACATTTCATCAATCTCACACTAGATGAAGCAATGGTAGCCCAATCTCCAGTTGAAAAAAGTTGCATAAGATTTCAATTGTATAAAGTAAAAGATTATTTCAAGATCAGAAGTGATTTTGCTTCATATACTTTTTATGCTTTCTGAATATTAATGACTTGTTTATGCATAGATGTAATAGTTTCCCTATTTATGGAACATTATACTGTATATTATCCATAATATAAACCAAGCCTTCAAGCATGCGTCTAAGCATGGATTAAACTAAGCATGGGACAAATTTTGAAACTTAAAATTTCTTTAATTATAAAATTGTTTCTGAAAATTATGTTTCTACATTATTCAAGGACGTTAGAAAGTGTTTCATTTTGTATTCTATAAACTGAAATATTGTTTTTGTGTCAAACAAAGTTCATTTTATTAGATGTAAATTTCCAACTGGGCGAAAAATGTCCGGACCAGGATTCGAACCCGGGACCTCCTGGCTGAAGCCGCAGTGCTCTGCCATCTGAGCTATCCCGGACGATTCTGCTCGAACTTTTTCACCCAGCTAACCTTGAAGATTACAGCATCTGGTCTGAAACCTGGTTCAGCTCAACAGAATAAATCTCGGGTAATGGAGCTCCAGAAATCGCTGGAAACGAAATTACACTAGATTAATATTAACACAATTAACACAGCTGGGTGAAAAAGTTCGACCAGAATCGACTGGGATAGCTCAGATGGCAGAGCACTGGAGGTCCCGGGTTCGAATCCTGGTCCGGACATTTTACGCCCAGTTGGAAATTTACATCTAATATGATTTGTTTACAATTTAGTATAATTGTGTTAATATTAATCTAGTGTAAAGTTCATTTTCTTATTTTTGTAAAAGGTGTCCCATTCCTCCATACTCTCTCCTATGCTTCTAACTCTGAATATTGGGCACTTCTCTATCTATACACACGTATCATGGGTATGTGTTTTAAAACTATCAGAAATATTATACATGTGTTTGCGTGTATACGAAAAATGAAATGTTGGTAAAATTTTTCTATTCCTAGAGAAAAATAAATGGTTCTTAACTGTGCCTTAAATAAAAAGAATATCACATTTCTTATATATATATTTTCTTCTTAACCTTTAACTGATGTTACCGGCCTCGCAGACCGCAGCTTTTTTTAATTTTTATAGTTTTGCAATTTTTTATATACTTGCAATTTTCAGTTTAACTACAAACACTACCGAAATTTTGTTCCGTTGTGAACTTTAGTACTATCACCAGACACTTTTGAATAGGTGAATTTTAATTACAACAGTCCTGTACAAAAAGTTCAGTACAAAAACACCATCCTATGAGTTAATCGTGCCTTTTATTCATCTTTCGATAAAGCGGTCTCACAGAGAACTTCACACTAATTGACTTCACACTAGTTGTGACAATTTCTGTGACATCAGTTAAAGGTTAAGGAGTAAATTTAATAATTGCTCATTCATATTGAAATATGTATTTATTTTATCTGAAAATTTGTTCTGTTCAAACTTTTTGTGAAAATCATAGACTTGGAAAAAACCTAAATATAAACAACTGAATTTTAATTTTACGTGAGTTTCTGAGCGATAAAATGCCGAGTTTTTACTTTCTCATTCAAAGAGAGATATAGGGGAGAGAGATTTTTTAAATTACAATTTCTCACGGAATTATAATTTGACAGAATGTCGTTTGATAGTGGAACGTGCCTAAGGTTTTAATACAACATTTTAATCAGTCGTCACATAAGTTTAGATCAATGTGCTCGTTAAAAATTAAAATTAATAAGAGCGTAACTTTAGCCCCCACCCAGGGGCGTGCCGAAGGCTGTTTTAGTGGGGGGGTGTGAACTGAATTTTTGCCGACTGCAAGATCGGGGGTGAGAAAGGCTTTGTGATAGCCCCCCCCACACACACACACACCCTCAGCGACGGAGTCAACTGTTCTACAATACTGTGAATTTATAAAAATCACTAAAAGTCTTAAATCCTGTTATTAATTAGGATTCTGCTTACAATTTAAAAGGAAATGTGTACGGATGTACTGTACATTAACCAGTTCTCAAAAGTAACAATTTAAGAATGTTGAAGTACTTCGGAATTTATGTTTCTATAAATAAAACCGCATGCTGTTGTGTAATGTAAGTGTATAAATTTTAAAATACATAAAAAAGACAAATCTGGCTTGCTAAAAATAAGATATATATCAGTATAAGAGACTAAGAATTATCCTTCTACATTTTTTAAATTATCACCCGCCTATCCTTCAGAATTGCCCATTTTCCAGCTACACTGTCTAAATCCAACATGTCAGTTATGTCTGTTTCATACGTTAATAGCATTAGTTCGTCCAGTCGCTCTTCCGACATGGTGGTATGCAAGTAATTTTTTACTAACTTTAACCTGCTGAAACTTCTTTCATTACTTGCCACAGTTACTGGAATAATTAAGGCCAAAGAAAGGTTAGGATACAAATGAGCCTTCCCCACTAGTTTTTGCGCTGCTGCACCAATTGTATCCGATTCAGAACTAGCTACAGTAAACTCTCTATAAGGCGGACTCTGTGTAAGACGGAAATCTGTCTAACTTGGAAAGATTTTCAAGCCCGTGCGAATCCATAGACATAGAGTAAAATTTGTCTAAGGAATATTGTCTACTACGGAAAATTTTCTCGGTCCCAATTGATTCCGCCTTACACAAAATTTACTGTATTTCTGAGGACATGAGATTAATTTCACATTCCAAGTTATCTACATCTTTGAGATCATCAGGGAATAATTGTCATAGTTTAGGAATGTCCTCGGTAGAGCTATACTTGATCCTAGATGGAAGGGGACAGGCCAGTGGATTAACTTTCTCAAATACCAACTTATTAATGTCTCCAAATGCAGTTGTAAGCCGATCTACCACCTTCAAAATTTCTGCTTTAAAATAATTCTCTCGTGTAAATAGAACTGCAGTTTCAGGATTTTCGTCGATTTTCGATGGAGGCCTCCGTCGCCTGTGTCGCAAATTGAACTCATAATCTTGATTTATTCCATGTGTCTCGCAGATGTTGTCAGCTTCCTTAAGGATGTTTTTTATTGCCGCTGCGTCATCATTCCGGAGTTTCTGAATGCTTTCGTAAGTTTTCTGCATTATGTCGGTTCCCTCTATAATATTCAGGTCTTCACGTTGCAATTGCTCTGTTGCTAACTTGGTCTTAAACATAATTGTTTTCACTGCAAGTAAAGAAACAATGAAATCGTATGACATCATTTTGCTTCTTAACCCTGCCGCCTTAGCTCGAGCATCCTTGTCAACCTTCATGTCTTCAGAAATAATTCGCAGAGTATGGATGAGGGCATCATAGGACGATAAAATAGCTCTGACTGAATCCGCTCGCTTAGTCCATCTTGTCTTCGACAAAAATTTCAAGGTAAGACTCTTCTGAAGAACTTCCATTTTCTCTCTCAGTATGCCGAATCGCTTTGTACTCAGTGAAAAGAAGTTATAGAGATCCTGAATACTGTCGTAGAATAATTTTATTATATTGCTTTCTTCGCACGCATGTTAAACACATAAATTCACTTTATGCGCGAGGCAGGGTATATATAAAATAGATGTACCAGCTATTTCTGAAAGTTTTGATTGACAGCCTAAAATGTGGCCGGACATAGATGACGTGGTGTCGTAAGACTGTGCACGAGCTTGGGAAAGCGATATTTTTTTCTGTGAAATGTGTGTGTACGCGATCACAGTGTGTGCATAAAATTTTCACTGAATTATCCGCAATCATGCGACAAAAACAAACTTTTGCAAATCGCTCTTCTTCTGTGCCCGTGACTTCATCTTTTAAATGCAGCAATCTCAAATAACTAGCGCCATATCCAGAGCCAAGAGGTCACCAAATTCTAAGAATCAGTCCATAGCAGAAGGGAGCAATTAAAGATGCTACATGGGAAACTTACAATAGAGATTGCAACAACCCCCCTCCTCCCCCTTCCTTTCACGAAATTCTCAAATTCTCAGAAACGCGATTCTCTCTCTCTCTGACAACCCTTCCCACCCACACAGAATCATACACAATCTTCCGTGAGAAGTTCTTTCTTTTCCCCTTTAAAGACGGACAACAGAGAATTGAAATGATACTGACGACGGGAGAGGGGACTTTTTACAGGGTGTGTTCTTAACTTTCCGACTATTCTAAATTTTATCAACTCTTTCAAATAAGTGTGGGGGGGGGGTGTTACACCCCCAACACCCCCCCCGCTAGGCACGCCCCTGGTCAAGTTGCACCAGACACAAAACCGAATATTATACTTAAGTCAACCCGCAACTTGACCCGAACCCTCCAAAAATATTTCCTTGATCCGCAACCTGACCAGAATCAGCCAAAATTATTTCCGGCAACCTGCAACTCAACCCAGGCTTATTTCAACCCGAACCCGAAATAAAAGGAAAGGAAATAGTGTTTTATTGATATTATGAAATGTAATCTACAATTACATCTCTAATAACAATGTTTTATGTAGGAAAATGGACAAATGTATATACTTTAATATTCAAACATATGTGGGTATCATGCCCACAGGTATTTGAAGTGAGGACAGCTTGTTAAAAAGCGCCATCGATATTCACCATCATGGTTGATCTCAATGGCGCTTGGTGACAAGTTGTCCTCACCATGGCTCACAATCACATGACACACACCTAAGTGATGTAGGATAGGTGGGGGCAGGGGCGTGCCTAGCGGGGGGTGTTGGGGGTGTAA
Organism: Maratus speciosus; assembly: GCA_963932465.1. Lineage (NCBI taxonomy): Eukaryota > Metazoa > Arthropoda > Arachnida > Araneae > Salticidae > Maratus > Maratus speciosus. The sequence goes on from OZ010793.1 coordinate 437,693,531, forward strand.
CACCCCCCCCCACTTATTTGAAAGAGTTGGTAAAATTTAGAATAGTCGGAAAGTTAAGAACACACCCTGTAAAAAGTCCCCTCTCCCGTCGTCAGTATCATTTCAATTCTCTGTTGTCCGTCTTTAAAGGGGAAAAGAAAGAACTTCTCACGGAAGATTGTGTATGATTCTGTGTGGGAGGGAAGGGTTGTCAGAGAGAGAGAGAATCGCGTTTCTGAGAATTTGAGAATTTCGTGAAAGGAAGGGGGAGGAGGGGGGTTGTTGCAATCTCTATTGTAAGTTTTCCCATGTAGCATCTTTAATTGCTCCCTTCTGCTATGGACTGATTCTTAGAATTTGGTGACCTCTTGGCTCTGGATATGGCGCTAGTTATTTGAGATTGCTGCATTTAAAAGATGAAGTCACGGGCACAGAAGAAGAGCGATTTGCAAAAGTTTGTTTTTGTCGCATGATTGCGGATAATTCAGTGAAAATTTTATGCACACACTGTGATCGCGTACACACACATTTCACAGAAAAAAATATCGCTTTCCCAAGCTCGTGCACAGTCTTACGACACCACGTCATCTATGTCCGGCCACATTTTAGGCTGTCAATCAAAACTTTCAGAAATAGCTGGTACATCTATTTTATATATACCCTGCCTCGCGCATAAAGTGAATTTATGTGTTTAACATGCGTGCGAAGAAAGCAATATAATAAAATTATTCTACGACAGTATTCAGGATCTCTATAACTTCTTTTCACTGAGTACAAAGCGATTCGGCATACTGAGAGAGAAAATGGAAGTTCTTCAGAAGAGTCTTACCTTGAAATTTTTGTCGAAGACAAGATGGACTAAGCGAGCGGATTCAGTCAGAGCTATTTTATCGTCCTATGATGCCCTCATCCATACTCTGCGAATTATTTCTGAAGACATGAAGGTTGACAAGGATGCTCGAGCTAAGGCGGCAGGGTTAAGAAGCAAAATGATGTCATACGATTTCATTGTTTCTTTACTTGCAGTGAAAACAATTATGTTTAAGACCAAGTTAGCAACAGAGCAATTGCAACGTGAAGACCTGAATATTATAGAGGGAACCGACATAATGCAGAAAACTTACGAAAGCATTCAGAAACTCCGGAATGATGACGCAGCGGCAATAAAAAACATCCTTAAGGAAGCTGACAACATCTGCGAGACACATGGAATAAATCAAGATTATGAGTTCAATTTGCGACACAGGCGACGGAGGCCTCCATCGAAAATCGACGAAAATCCTGAAACTGCAGTTCTATTTACACGAGAGAATTATTTTAAAGCAGAAATTTTGAAGGTGGTAGATCGGCTTACAACTGCATTTGGAGACATTAATAAGTTGGTATTTGAGAAAGTTAATCCACTGGCCTGTCCCCTTCCATCTAGGATCAAGTATAGCTCTACCGAGGACATTCCTAAACTATGACAATTATTCCCTGATGATCTCAAAGATGTAGATAACTTGGAATGTGAAATTAATCTCATGTCCTCAGAAATACAGTAAATTTTGTGTAAGGCGGAATCAATTGGGACCGAGAAAATTTTCCGTAGTAGACAATATTCCTTAGACAAATTTTACTCTATGTCTATGGATTCGCACGGGCTTGAAAATCTTTCCAAGTTAGACAGATTTCCGTCTTACACAGAGTCCGCCTTATAGAGAGTTTACTGTAGCTAGTTCTGAATCGGATACAACTGGTGCAGCAGCGCAAAAACTAGTGGGGAAGGCTCATTTGTATCCTAACCTTTCTTTGGCCTTAATTATTCCAGTAACTGTGGCAAGTAATGAAAGAAGTTTCAGCAGGTTAAAGTTAGTAAAAAATTACTTGCATACCACCATGTCGGAAGAGCGACTGGACGAACTAATGCTATTAACGTATGAAACAGACATAACTGACATGTTGGATTTAGACAGTGTAGCTGGAAAATGGGCAATTCTGAAGGATAGGCGGGTGATAATTTAAAAAATGTAGAAGGATAATTCTTAGTCTCTTATACTGATATATATCTTATTTTTAGCAAGCCAGATTTGTCTTTTTTATGTATTTTAAAATTTATACACATACATTACACAACAGCATGCGGTTTTATTTATAGAAACATAAATTCCGAAGTACTTCAACATTCTTAAATTGTTACTTTTGAGAACTGGTTAATGTACAGTACATCCGTACACATTTCCTTTTAAATTGTAAGCAGAATCCTAATTAATAACAGGATTTAAGACTTTTAGTGATTTTTATAAATTCACAGTATTGTAGAACAGTTGACTCCGTCGCTGAGGGTGTGTGTGTGTGTGGGGGGGGGCTATCACAAAGCCTTTCTCACCCCCGATCTTGCAGTCGGCAAAAATTCAGTTCACACCCCCCCACTAAAACAGCCTTCGGCACGCCCCTGAACTTGACCTGTGCAGGACTACTCTGTAGTCGGGAAATTTTCAATATATCAGGATTCGTACGGTCCTTAAAAGTACTTGCATTTTTCAAAAGGATTTATTTTGTGCTTGAAAGTGCTTATTATCATAGAAAATTTTTTAAAAGCCCTTTAAGGTGCTTTACTGTCATATTATTTCTTAATCGGGGGGTGGAACTCTTCTGCATTTCTTTTCATTTCTGATTTAAAAAATAAAGATAAAACCGCCATTGCTAACCTTTCTTCTGAAATTTCACCTCCCCTTTTTACTCCCTTCTCCACAATACCAAAGTTTAAACTGTTTAAAACTTTTTTTATTCTTTAATTGATGTTACCGGTCTCACAGACGAGTGCTTTTTTCAATTTTCATAGTTTAACCTGCAAATTTCAGTTTATCTACAACCACTACTGACATTTTGTTTCGTTTGAAACTTTAGTACTAACACCAGAGACATTTGAATAGGTGAATTTTAATTATAACACTCCTGTGCAAAAAGTTTAGTACAAAAACAACATCCTATGAGTTTATCGCGGCTTTTATTCCTCTTTCGTTTGAGCGGTCTCACAGACCGCTTCACACTAGTTATGTGACAATTTCTTTGACATCAGTTAAAGGTTAAAAAAAATTGCTCTACTGTATTTGTTACTTTAAGTGAAAAAATAATCGGTCCTAAATTCCATTAACTATTCATTCCATCATATCCATTTCATTAAAATTTTATTTGAATCTCACCTTCAAAATTTCGTTTCCCCGTTTTCATCACCTCTCACAGTAATAATACTTAAAGTTTCAAAACTCTTTAAAACTGCTTAAATTAAAAAAAAAAAAAACTGTTCTGTGTCATTTTATTGTCACAATAAATAATCAAGATTTTTCTTCCCACTTGAAATTGGCACCCCCCCCCCCCAAAAAAAAACTTACAGCACATAGAATTTTAAAGTCTTTAAAACTCTTTATAGACCAGTAGTAGGGGAGGAAAAAAGGGCCGCATTTGGAATTAATTAGGGGAAAACTGGAAATTGTTTTAATCCCTTTACTTTAAGTCTAGAATGAATGTACTGAGTTTTCCCCCTCTTACTAGGTGAGTGGTTGAAGATATGTACAGATTTATAGTCAAAAATCACATTTTTATTAATTACCATAACAATATCAAAAAAAAAAAACTAACTCTATCAAAAACATTGTCAATACAGATGTTGCAAGAGATTAAAATTCTGATTGAAATGTGTACTTAATATTTTTGTTGAATTTTTACAATTATAATGCAAAGTTTTGCCTAATTCGTTAATCAAGTGATTGAAGCCAGAACAGACGAGATTATCAGTTCACCCTGTTTCTAGTTTATATATATTTTTTAATTTATTGAGGATTTTGTAATTATTTTAGGCTTTATTTTGGATATTTTCAGAGTTATGGCTTAAACTCTTGATTGTAGATTATAGCCCAGTGGTAGGAAATGAAAAAAAAAAAAGGCCGAATTCGGAATTAAATACGGGAAAGCTGGAAATTGTTTTAATCCCTTCGACATAGGTCAGAAATAAACGTACTAAGTTTTCCCGCCCTACTAGGTGCGGCTTTGCCGCTACGAACAAATAGATAACTTAAAAAGTGCACTATTTCATGATTTTTAGCATATTTCAAAAATGATTTGTAAATGATGGGAAACATTGTTTATGATCTCTGATATTGTATTTGAATTATGCGTCGTATTTTATTTGACATATATAGTGAATAACAGTGCGTATGCATCACATTTAAGGAGGTCGAAAATAGTGGGGAGGAGCGAGGGAACAAATGAGTGTGCAGGATTCTTGTCGCTAGAGGAATTATAGGTCAACCAATAGCACAATTTTAAACTTCGATATTTTACGAAAAGGACTAAGATGGTTTTAATAAAAATTACTTTTGACTAGTATATGAACATCTTAAGTTAAATTCATAAAATTTTAAAACCTTCGGAATATTGAAAAAAAGTATTATTAGTTAGCTTAAAATGTTAGCTTTACGTTTTTTTAAACTAAGGTTTAAGTTTGACAATATCAGTTGAGAAATGGCATGTAAAACGGCTGTCAATTATGTACCTCTTTCTCGATAACTACTAAATTATAATCCTCAAAATATACAAAATAAAGCATTAACATATTTACAGAAACATCGCGAGGTCCTCAACAACTTAAAGAAAATACATGTATGTAATAAACTGAGGCAGGGCGGATTGATAACTCTGTCTCTCTCTTGATTAGCGGTTAAGGCAAAATTTAGAAATAGAATTGCGACCTTAATGTTCAGCAAAAATATTAATAGGGGTACTCATTTTATTCAGAATTTCAAATTCTACAACATTTGTATTTACAATGTTTTTGAAAGCATTAATTGTTCTGAGATATTGTTAAGATAATTTAAAAAAAGTTTTTCGACTATAAATATGTACATATTTTCTAATGTTCACCTAGTACGTGGGATAAAACTTGGTACTTTCATTTTAAACCTAAACGGAAGGGATTAAAACAATTTCCAGTTTCCCACCCACATAATTGTGAGTTACATACCCCGATCACGGGTCTTTGAAATATAATTGTGACATTGTTCAACAAAAATAGTAAATGTTCTCATTTTACTTGGAATTTTAAGTTGGCGACAAGCTGAACACGGAAATTGCAAAACCTAAATTTCATTCCAGATTTCAAAGTGCTGCCATTTGTAAAATGACATCAGCGTTACGCAGAGATATATTTGTTTTTTATAATATTGATAGATAGATTTTATTTTCATATCAAAATCTTGGAGGGTTTTTTTTCTTTTCAAACTAATTTTTTTCACCCTTAAATCCATTTACATCTGAGCCATATCAATACTCGATCATTTCAAAGCTACTGTATAACATTAAGTGTGTATTTTTAAATAATATATACGTAATGTGAGTCGTACAGTAAAATGCGCAGAAACACAGAAAAGTGACTTCGGACAAGGAATTTTTTTAAAAGATTAATTTTCTATTTTTTTTGCCTGGAAAGGGATGGGGGGGGGGGGGGGGACAAGGTTCTTCCAGTATTTTAAATTCTTAAAGTTTGTCGTTATCATCCAGACTCTTTGAAATTTTTAGATGTTAAAAACATAATGCTTTCGTAGCCCGAGTGAAAAAATATTAATATTTTGTGGGAAAAAGGCTGGTAAGATTTTTACCACGATGTAACTCAGGTTTTTGCTTATTTTGTCGAAGTTTTTGCACATTTTATTTAGTAAAAAATATTTATATTTGTCCGAATGTTAAGAAATTTTCGTAAGTAAATGTAAATCTGGCCTGTTGATTTGCTCTAAAAAGATTGTGTTAAAATACGGACGTTTAGTTAGTTTTATGGTAGAAAAAATATAGTCTTTGTGAGGCACGAAGTGACCTACGCTCACCAATGTATTTGAAAGAGTTAAAACTCATGTTTTTAAAAATCAATTGCATAATCAGTTAGAAGATTTTAACTTTTAGAGCATATATGTTTAATTAATGGTTATATATATATATATATATATATATTTGCCGATACTTCTAAAATATCATCTTGGAATAAATTGCTACAAGATTTCGGAAAACTTTTTTGATCTTTTTTTCAAAAGTTTAACTGCTAGGTGAGGAGAATATCGTAAATTTAATATCGGAATATATCAACGTGTTAATATTGGTGATATATCGCAATAACTACCGTAAAGTGTATGCGAATAGAAAAATTGCTTATTTTAAAAGATAAATGGCATGTTACCAAAAATTTTGGTAGAAACAGATGTAGAAAGGAGCTAATAAATGTTTCATGCTATTTTCTTCTACAGCATCCTTTAAATATATATATATATATATAGGGAAGGTGGGGCAAAATCGGGTACCATAAAAGTTTGTTAGTCTCAAATGCTGTGAAATGGGAAAACAAACTTTGAACACTGTTTTTAATGTAAAATGAATCCTTGGCTATAATAAAACATTCTTTTCAAACAAAATATATATATAATTGTTTATATAAAAAAATAGCTTTTTTCAAACGTATGTAAAAATCCGGTTCTACCTCGTTGGTTGGGTAAAACTGGGTATTCATTTAAAACTACTGGAAAACTCATTTTGGTCAAAAAGAACTTGCTTAATATAGTAAAAAATACATTTTAATTATTTTTAACAAAACGAAATTGCACATGTGTTCTTCCATGTGTAAAAAAATAATTCGTTGGCAAATTTTCTACGTTGTATAGGCCTGCTTACTTTACACTGTACGTTTTCGAGTTCTTTTAGCTTCAAAAATCACAGATGAATTTGTCATCATATTCTTCTGCATTACTACATGTTTCGTGTGCCTAATCGTGGCATTTCAAACATCGTATTTGGATTCAGAATTTGAGTAAAGGTCATAGCAAAACATACAGGTTTCATTATCCTCTTCTTCTGAAGATGTGTCCGCAATCTTTTTTGGTTTCTTTCTTTCTTTTAAAGAAACTTCTTTTTTCGTCTTGCAGTTTGTTTAGCTTATCTCTCCTTAATATCTGCTTCGATCTGTAATTTATAGGGAGAAGAAATCAAAATAAGTTTCCCTTTCTTTTGTCAATTCTAAAGCCTTCCTTAGAAGGGGATAATAACATTTTAGGCGAAATTGGAAATACAGATTGCTGGGCTACATAGTCTGAAGATGTCGAATGGATAATTTTAGTAATGTATTCTGTTGATGTAACATTTTGAATGTGTGATGACGTCTGTGATTGTGATGTTAACTGCTGCATCTGGAAGCAGCTCGACGTGAAAGCCGCTGGATGTTGTCAACTCGTTTATGTTCGGAAGGTTGAGCTCTATAATCTTGTGATGTTTCAGAAATATTTATTTCTGCAGCTATGCAAACATGTGGCTGCATAGACCTAGGTGTGTTATCATGACTTTCATGGGTTTCTCTGTCACTTCCGAAGGAGCAAAAAGGTGGCCTGGAAAAACATTGTTGTAGGGGAAAATCCCTTTTTTCTCGAACCTTCTGATTGCAGTATTTACGATTGCTGCTCTCGAAAATGCAGTTTTAAATAATTTTCTAATTTGGTAAATTGTTACAGATCGCGCAGAGTTGGAAAATAACCAATTTTTCACCTCTTGTTCTTAGTATGAGCTTAGAGATGCATGAAAGACACATCAAGGGGTTGAAATCGATGCGTTGCGTAAGGAAAGAAGCATATATAAATACATTGCTTTCTCTTACTAGATTAACTGGATTCTTTTATATGAATTGAACACCTATTAAGAATTTAAAGAACGGGCTTTTCAGGACAAGGATTGGAAAAAATCTGTACATTTTTAACCAAATAAAATGAAGACCTCTTTCGTAATCCATCCACTCCTATTATATACAGCAAATGAGTCTGGGAAAGTTTCATTCATCAAGAGGGGGTTTTTTTGCTTGTTTAATATTTGATTAAAAAAAAATACTGTTATAGATTATATAGCCTAGTTATATAGGATTGGGATTTTATGGATTATTTGTCAATTCGGGCAGATTATTTTATTTAGAGAAACAAGTCACGAAATATATTTGCATTTTAAGTGGACCCATAACGCAAGTTATTACATCTCAGATTAGAAAGTTATTTATTAAAATGTAATAAGCATAATATAAAATTATGCCTTAATTAGTATCGTTATTTTGTTCATTAATAATTGCAAATTATTTAATTTCATAAATGTAAGTTAAAAATTAGACCCACTTTTTAATATAAAACAAAATAAAAATTAAATTTTTCATTATAACTAGATAGATTTAGAATTATATTATAACTTAACAGCATTAAGAATGCAATTTAAAATTCCATGCTAATTTATTAACTATACTAAAAATACATTCTATGAGTGTCGGACAAAATCGGATATACCCAGTTTTGACCCACTCTTAAGTACCCGGTTTTACTCCAACATAACAGAGTTTAAACATAGCGTCACTACTCTTAATCCTATAAGCAAAAGATCAGTAAAAATTTTTAAATATTATCAGGAAAGGAAAGAATTAGATATAGTACTCAGGAATATTTAATATGCTGAAAAAAGTGGTTATACGCGTAAAATCTAGAATCAAATAAAACAATTTTTTAAGAGTAATTGAAACTAATTCCTTCACACTAAAAAAAATCGCACACAGTAACGTTTCAATCAGCTATAAATGCATAATGGTTACCGACAAGTAATTTCTCGTGTTGGCTGATCGACAGAAGTACAACTGAAGGAGGGATCTGCGCTACCCGGTTTAACCCACCTGCCCTGTTTTTTACAACTCGCCCATATATATATATATACACACATACAAAATAAAAATATTTTTTTTAAACAAGAACGTAAAATAATCAAGCTTCAACGACAGATTATAATTTTCCAACACATTCAGAATTATGTTAAAAAAAAAAAAAATCAACGTTTAATAAAGTTAAATATGATGGCTAAGTAAGCAAATTACAAAACACGTAACACATTTGAAAATTAAAGTTCAGCAATTATTATCAGTCATCGGAAAAATATCCGAATTCCTTTGTGCAACGCTATATATGATCTATACATTTGAATATATACCAAATAGTATGCTAAACATTAAATTCATTTAAGAAACGCATTTTCACAGTTGAAAATTCCCCTTCAACATATTTCGTCAATAAACGGAAATATATACATCTTTTTGCAGCCCTGTATATGATTTACAGATTTTATACATACGAAGTAAATAAATTAGTTAAATTTAAAAAAAAAAAATCTCTTACCACAACAAATAACGAACTTCCAGCAATTATTGTTTATTTATACATAGTACTATAAGCGAATCCTTTTGTTTCCCCCCATAAATAGACGATTAATGCCTATGCTCATCATGTTCTATAGTAAGCATCTTTTTGTACATTTCAGTGATGTGTATCAATTTCTATATGCTTGAAATAGTGTAATATCATTCCAATATACTACAAATGGTTTTTCCCTACATACCATTGAAATAGACCATAAAAAATCATTGATTAAAATCACAAATTTTCCACAAAAAAAAAAATCAGTTGATTAAAATCGTTAACACCCTATTGCAGCCAAATCGCAAGCATTAGTTTTTGTTAATCACAATTGATTGACGAATTTTTTCCCTCAACAAACTGACCTTTTTTGCAATATTTTTCTACATTTAAGAATTTCACAATATTTTCCTTTTACCTAACAAATGGAGAATTTTGCAGCTTTTTCTTACAAACTTTCTTTGCAGTTATCCAAAATTTTTAGCCTAATAAAATATAAAATTATAACTAAAAATTAAATAAACAGCACATAAAGAAAAACTATAAAATTATTTAGATATTTTAATTCCAATATTTCAATTGACTAAGGTTTAATGCAGTTTTATTTATTTTTTAAAATAAATAAAATTGTGCGATTTGTGTTTGGTTGCCATTTTCTCCGAGACGGGAAAATTTAAGTTTACCTATGACCCTGTGAGAGAGGGGGGGTGGGTGTTTACTGTTCCTGCTGACCACTAAAATTTTCAAATTAGTGGTCCAAATGAATTTTTGTTGTTCTCGGACCAGCGAACCACCAATGATTTCGAACACTGATTGATTTTTTAAATGCTGAAGATTTTCCTTGTAAAAGAGATTTTGAATTGATATACTGTTTAATTTTTTGATTAATTCCCCTGTGTGAAATTTGATTATTGTTATGTTTGCACAATAAACATTTTGTGTCTTAAAATATTTACTCTTTCATTTAAAACAGGTGGAGAATTTAACCTGATGCTTGGATCTATTCCATTATACCAGACTTGAAATCCTGATTTAGAACATACTAAGCTTCAAGAATTCTTTATATTTGATGACCTGAATGGTCAGAGAGGGTGCAGCACCCTCTTAAAACTGTCTGAGAGAAACTCTATGTAAAATGATATTATATTACAGTAAATATTAGTCTGACATACTACACATATAATTTAATGATTATATAATTTGTATTTTCAATAAATGGAGCGGCATACCGCAAACCAGCTTAAATGTGTTGCTATTTAATAATGTCTGTAACCATTTCTTTTTCAGCTATTGCAAGACTGCTGCTAGTGAATATTTTTCTTTTTCACGAGTATAGTTTAAAAATAAATAAATCGTCGTCATAGATTATCATTTAGGAATACTGAAAAAATACTTATATATGTAAGAATAATTAGTCGCTTGGCGGCGACACTGCTGTTATTAAATTAACCCTTCAAAGTAAGTATTTAATATATTGTAGAAATACATTGTGTATTTAAAAAAAAGCTTTAAAGTTTAAAGTAATACTTTTGTATCAGCTGATATTAGAGGTTAAATGGATTCTGCTACTTATAGCTGCCTTTTTAATTAAAACAATAATAAAAACAGGGTATGTATTTAAATCTAAAGAATTTTTTTTTTTTTTTAATATTTTCTTTGTGAATAAGCAAACACTAAATGGACTATAAGTGTAACTGAGTGTGAAGAAATATTCCAAAATGTAAAAGGACAGAATGGTAATATTTGTGGGGGGGGGGGGGGGGGGAATGTAATTATTTTGTGAAATTAGATCAAAATGGTTTACATTTGTTTTTTAAATATATTTCAAACACAATAGAATCAATAATTAAACTTAAATAATTTTCGGTTTAATGAAAATAAAAAAAAAGCTTTCCTACTGCAAGATAATATCGCATAATCTGAAATTTTGTTTATTATTACACCATAAAATGATAAATTGAAAACCAAAGTGATTGGAAAAAAGAAAGCTACAATCCGGTGTAACCATTCCCCATAAAGATGAGAGAAAATCCTGAATCGTGATTCAAACTTTTAGCAAAAAATTCGAATAGAGAAAACTTTGAATTCACCAGAAAATTGGATTTAAAAACAATCCTGATTCGTGGTCCAACCTTTTACCAGAAAATTTGATTAAAAAAAAACTAAATTATGGTTCAAACTTACCAGAAAATTGGATTTTTAAAAAAAAAACCTGATCTATAGTTAAACGTTTTATCAGAAAATTGGATTAAAAAAAATCTTGATTTATGGTTCAACCTTTCACCAGAAAATTGGATTTATAAAAAACCTGAATCATTGTTTAACATTTCACTAATATAATGGTATTTGAGAAAGCACCAATAAACTGGTAAAACTTATCGCCAATATCTTGGTTGCAGCTAAATTTCAGCGACTTTTCACCATTTTCTTGGTGAAACATCACACTTTATTTTTAACAGTGCATCGATAAAATTTTTTTTAAATTTAGGCATATTTTACAAACTCAGTAATGATACTTTACTTTCATTATTGTTTCTATTCGCTTTTTTAATTTAACTAAAAACCATAAGATCTGCTTCTGCTTATCTGCTTATTTACTGCTGCTGTTATAATGCTCATTTAATATGGAAATGATTTTGTACCTATTTGAATATCTACAGTGAAGCTTCAGTCAGTTTTTTAATGCATAACATACAAATATTTCTGGCAATTGCTGTGGTATTACTGAAAAACACGTCAGGCCATATTATTTATTTTGATCGAAGGATTTTGACTTTACTGCAATATCTTTTGCACGGTTACAAAAAACTTTCTGGCGAGAATACAAAAACTGTTTTAGATACAATACTAAAAAATCATTGGTAATTTTTCTGACGGTACTTTAATAAAGTTACCAACAATTTTTTGCTAAAGTATATGTAAAGTTTTGGGTGCAATATTAAAAAAAATCATAGTAAATGTACTATGAAATCCTTCGCAAGTTTACAAAAAAAATTCTTAGTCAATGTACTAAAAATTCCTTTGTAAGTGTACTAAAAAATCATTAGAAAATTCACAAAGTATTCTTTAGGAAACTACCTAAAAAAACGTTAGTACCTTGACTAAATAATCCTAAGTAAATTTACGAAAAATTCTTTAGTTAACTCCCTAAAAAATCATTAGTAAGTTTACTGAACAATATTTAGTAAACTTACAAGGAATTCTTTGGAAAACTCTCTAAACAATCCTTAGTACGTTTACTAAACTATCTTTGGAAAAATTACCACAAATTCTTTAGTAAACTCCCTAAAAAATCGCTAGTAAGTTTACTAAGAAATATTTAGTAAATTTACAAAAGCTAATTAGAGAAACTCCATTGAAAAACCGTTAGTAAATTTACAGCACAATATTTAGTAAATTTCCAAAAAAATTTTTAGAAAACGCCCTAAAAATGGATAGTACGTTTACAACATATTCACTGATAAATTTACTAAAACTTATTTAGTAAACTCCCTAAACAAGCATTAGTAACTTCACTAAACAATATTTAGTAAATTTACAAGAGTTTTGTTTGGGAAACTCCCTAAAAAATCACTAGTACGTTTACTAAGCAATATTTAGTAACACTTACTGAAGAAACTTTTGTAATTTTACATGATTATCTTTTGTTGTGGTTACATAAAAAGTTCTAGGCATCCCAGTTTCCTACAAAATTCTTAGTAACCTTACAAATTTTTTTTACAGTGTATTAATTGAGCATAAAAGTTTCAAAATATTTTCTAAATTATTATTTATTTAGTTTTATTTCGTTTTATTAATTTAAGTCTGATTTCTGCCTTATGCAGTGTAACAATGATATTTAATCAAACTGTGTTTTAAATAGTAATTTTTTTAAATTATTCCTAAAAGTAATAAGTACCTTTTAATAAAATAAAATATTACCTTTTAATAAAATAAAAATTTAGTTAGTACCTTTTAATAAAAATTAGACATATAAATATCACTTGGCATATTTCAAATATTACGCGAGCAAAGCCGCGGGGTTTGCTAGTACTATATATTTTAAAACTTTTTTCTAGAATAATTTTCTTTAAAGTCAGTAGGAAATTTTCTAAATCTTTTAATTCTATTTCTTTGTAGGTCATTTTTATTTTGTTATTAGCGCTTTTTAATGAAATTTTTTTTCTACGCGGAAAATAAAAAGTTTTAAATAATTTCTCACTTGGTAATTTTCTAAGTGTAACAAATTTTAAATGAATCTAAAAGTTTTAACCATTTTTAAAACTTACTTTTAGTTAAAACTTGCAACAATAAATGAAGAAGTAGATTTAAAGTGTAATTAAAAAAAAATCTTTAAAATGGTTGATATTGTTAAATACTTTACAACTAATTGGCAATTTTATTTACGCGCTGGAGTGGCTAAAATTACTAGAAATTGTGGTAAACTTTTTTTGTGTCATACACTTACACACACACACAGAGAGAGAGAAAAAGCCCACTTCTAACTATATGTTTACATATTGACAATGTATTGATGCTTTATGATGTAGAACTCTTGTTCGGGGCTTTTTAGGGTTACGTTCATCTGACGAAACATTATTCGTCTCGCTCCTCTGTCTGTCTGTCCGTCACAGACCCTCGTTCTCAGAAACTATATATGTTGGTGACTTGAAATTTTGTATACTTATAGCTGAACACTTCACATCAAACGACAAATCATAAAATTTTGAAAAAGTCTAATATTTGGCCCTCGGAACACTAACTTGTGTATTTTAAGCATTTTTTTTTCTAACTCAGCCCCTAATTATGTTGGAGACATGAAATTTTGCATACTTAAAGCTGAACACTTGCGATCACATGACAAATTATAAAATTTTCAGAAAGTCTTATATTTACCCCTCCGGTCTCTAATTTGTGTATTTTAAAGAATTTTTCTAACGCAGCCCCTAATTAAGTTGGAGACATGAAATTTTGCATATTTATAGCTGAACACTTGCGATCACACGACAAATCATAAAATTTCAAAAAGTCTTATATTTACCCCTCCAGTCTCTAACTTTTGTATTTTAAGCAATTTTTCTAAGTCAGCCCCTAATTAAGTTGGAGACATGAAATTTTGCATACTTATAGCTGAACACTTGCGATCACACTGCAGATCATAAAAATTTCAAAAAGTCTTACCCCTCCCCGGTCTCTAACTTGTGTATTTTAAGCAAATTTTCTAAGTCAGTCCTAATTAAGTTGGAGACATGAAATTTTTGCATACTTATAGCTGAACACTTGCGATTCCACGACAAATCATAAAATTTTCAAAAAGTTTTATATTATTTATCCCTCCGGGCTCTAACTTGTCCATTTTAAGAAATTTTCCTAACCTCCCCCTTTTCACCCGGGATGTACTTTTCTCACTTTTGCCGACAGCCCTCACCTGATACCTCATTGCACAGCCCTGTGACCACGCTTTCGTATTATGCACCATAGCCTAACATATTTTAGGGGTGCCTACCTATATCGGGTGCTATGGGCCTGATCCCCTCGAATATTATACCTACAGACAGGTTGTAAAACAGAGTTTCGTTTGGGCAGACGTTTGTTTGGCATAGAGTGCGTCCCTGGTTGCGAAATGTGGAACTAACAGATTTTGAAAAAAAATAAAGTGTTTTGAAAGGAATATTAAACGAAACCCTCTGTGCCACACTTACTCACTTGTTTTTGGAACTCGAGAGCGACGATTCGAAATTCGAGTCCGGAAGATTTTGAGTAATGGGAGCCCGACAAGATACCAAAAGAACGTAGTAAAAAAGTACCCATAACATTTTTTTTTTAATTTCAAGGTTAATTTTCTCATTTAAAACTCTCTTCTTACATAAAAACAGGTATTCATTCTAAATAGTAACTCATGACATGTGATTTTCATGTCCCTGAAAATCCGTTTACAATTTTACCTGAAATATAACTAGTTTTATTATACAAGGTTAGCGTAAATGAATTACCGGATTTAAAAAATTTACATTTAAAAACCGATTACACATATTGTAAGTGACATATGAAAATAAAGAACTACATTCAAGTTTTTTTTTATTACAAATGTTCGATATGCGAACCTTTCGTAACACGACAAACAGCTAATCTATAATCAAGTTCGTTCCACACATTCGGCATTTTTTCACAATCAACGATTCTTAATGAAGCATTGATGCATTAAAACACTAAATAATGCCGTACTGATGCAACGTGTACATTTTACGATGCATCAATGCTGCATTAACCTCTTGACCTCCATGACGTCCTCTTATTTCAGTATCAACGTCCATGACGTACATTCCCGTACGCCATTCACTAAACTGTAATGGTTGCATATTTGTACCGGATTGGGCTGTGATATGCAACTGATATAACAGGGCACTGGTCGAAGGGGAGTCTTATGACAAACATTTTGCAACACATAGCCTGGTATATTCCCTTTACCGGCAAAATTAAGCCTGGAGGTCAAGATTGGTTGACACTCCTAAACTGCCAAATTATGGACCGAACTTGATTACAGATTAGGTGTTGTTTTGTTACGAAAATGTTCGCACATCAAACATTTGTAACTGAAAGTAAACTTGGAATACTCTTTATTTTCATACATCACTTATTACAACATGTGCAATAGTGTTGAAAATATAAAATTTTAAAATTCAGTCATTTATTTTTCCTAATCTGTATTTAACTCTGAGAATCTGAACTTGAAATTTTATTAAATGCATTTCTTATTAAAATAATGTAAAATATGATTTTTTCCCCTTTTCAAAATGGCATACAGACAGATTTTGTTTTTTTAACGATCTATCTCTTTCTCCTCTGGAAATTCAAATAATATCTCAATGAATCATGTTCTGAGGATTATTCTATTAGCTACCGTAGGATATGCTATGACAAAATAGCATCAGACTATCACCGTGTTAACTTAATGAAAATAAAGAGCTACTAGACATGATTCTTTGCAGATCGCAGAAGATATTATCCGCTAGGCACATTAGAGAACGTGTTTCAGCAAATGGAGAACATTCTAATACTTCTATCGGGTATACAGATTATCAGGATTTTCGATGTTACATAGCCATTGGATTAGTATAGCAATTTATTATAGATCCATTGGGTGTGCTTGCTGAAGCTGTTTAAAAGCATTCTAGACATATAATGTTAGTAAATATTAGTTCGCTTTGGAGATAAAGAATAAGATATTTTTTCGAATATTTCGTCGAAACAGAAAATAGTACTTTAAAATAGCGAAGTATGTTGCTTGATTAGCTTTAGAAAAATTTAAAGATCTGAAAGAAAATATACTTTAGTGATAAAGAAAGTTGCGATTTCGTATTTGAAAACATTGCTAGTTTTTTAATCCGCCTTTCACAAATTTATTTTATTAGAAATATGTTTTCAATGACAATTCGTTTTAGATACATTTATATATTAATTGTTATGCAAAGTAAATTTCGAAATAAAAGATCTCTGATTTTAAAAAAATTAAAAATATATTTTAGACATTTATTTGTTTCACTACATTCATTTTAACACAATTATTCTAACTGGCAAATAAATCATATGAGATGCAAATTTACAAATCGTCGAAATATGTTCAGGCCAAGATTCGAACCAGGGATATCTTGGGTGACGCCGCCAATATTCTAACAACTGAGCCATTCCGGACAGATCTGGCGGAAGTAATTCACCCAGCTAACATTATTAATCATGCCATCTGGTCTATATATGAATCATCTCAGCAGAATAAATCCCAGGTATTGGAACTCTAGAAAATGCTGGATACATAACACACTACATTAATTTTAACACAAATATTCTAAGTGGTAATTAAAGCATATAAATAATTTGAAACTCATATGATTTATTTACCATTTAGAATAATTGTACTAGATTAATTTTAACACAATTATTCTAAGTGGTAAATCAATCATATCAGATCTAAATTTCCAACTGGGCAAAAAATTTCCGGACCAGGATTCGAACCGGGGATCTCTTGGCAGAAGACTCGATAGCTCTACCATCTGAGCTATCCCGGACGAAAATGATAGAAACTTTTTCACCCAGCTAACCTTATTCATTATAGCATCTGGTCTGGAATCTGGTTCAGCTCAACAGAATAAATCGCAGGTAATGGAACTTCAGAAATCGCTGGATACGTAATTACACTAGATTAATTGTGTCGTCTAGTTGCAAAACCGGCCAACTCCTCAAAAATTGAAAATGTGTTTTTTCAGTTTTTTTAGTTCTAAGTAAAGGTTTCTATCATCTGAAAACGATAAACCCTACAAAAACCTGTCAATCCCTGTGTTATATGCGTTTGAAAATCACGATTTGGTGCAAAAGCGGCCAAATCCTTCAGCCGGTGAGTTTCAAAACCGGCCATCTCCATATCCGCTAGCTGACGCTTCTGCTCGACCCCCACAATGACTTCTCACTTGTTGATTAGATTAAAGTTATCGTGTTTTCTCTTGACTGTGACTGCTCTCCCTTGGTGCATACAAAATTTCTAATAATTTAATTTCGTGTTTTCTTCGACTATAGACGTGTTTCTGGAAGAAGTGTCTACTAATCAACCAAGGAAACGGCAAAGTGGATCTACGACGTGGTAAAGGAGAAAATCCAAAATTCAAAGGTAATGTACACCTTTTGACAACCAGGGGTGATTTGTCATTTTTTGACGCCCTAGGCCAAAATACTTTTCCGCGCCCTCCCCCTCTTCATAAAACTGTAAGTTAATTTTCTTTGACAAATTTAAGAATTTTTTAATCTATTTAATTAATTAATAATACATTTAAATTTTGCTTTATAAATTTTAGTATTTTGAGGATTGCAGATTGGAAATGAATGGGGCTTTTGTAATACTTAAAATCTGAGACAATTTTGTGTTGGTGTATCGAGAAGAAGAAAAATTGTTTTAAATGTAATTATTACAAATTCATTTTTTATTTAACACTTTTCGTTAAAATTTTAAATTGTTCTTATTTCATTAAATTTAAAAACTTTAACGTTCTTAATTTTGCGAACCCTACCTAACGTACGCCTCTTGGCCATAGCGTAAGTTGCCTTATGGGTAATCCTCCCTGGGGATAATATAATACATAATTAATTGATAACATAATAACATCATAGTTAGCATATTTTGATTAATTAATTATCATGATGCCATAATATTTTATTAATCTAATAACTTGCCTACGTTGATTCAGTATTCTTTTATCCCTCCAGACCGTGTTTCAGCTCAAATTGAAAGGAGATTGAAGAAAATCGAGTCCCTCATTCAGCCCGCAACGATGAAGAAATTTTATCTGAATATGGAACAGTTTTCAAGTCGGGAAGAGACCGACCATGATTGGAAGAAGACCAGTAATTTCTTCCCCAAACCACCTGCACTGTGGCATTTCAAATCTGCTCCTACGAAAAAAAAAATTCATAACAGAATATAAAAATAAGCTGTTGGTGCAAGGGGAGGTCTTCTACAAATCTGAGGTAGAAGTCAGAAAGTCTGTTGTCAAGAGTAAGAGAAGTATTATGAACAGCAAGCTCGAGGACGTGGCTCTGGATACCGTGGTGAAGCCTCTAAAACTTCGGGATGTCCAAAACTTACTGACGAAACATTTCGGACAAAATTGGGATGCTGGCAAGCGGTTATTTTTTTTACAAAAATAAATTGGCATCAGATGCTTAAAAAGCAGAAAGCAAAGATGATGAAGAAAAAGACGCATGGATGGACCATCATGACGAAATTTGTGAGACTATCGAAAACGATGAGACCACCAATGTTTGAAATTGTATGCACATGTACATAGTATGACTTTTGTTTAAGTTTTTAAAATTTAATAATTTTATTTAAAATAATATCATGTCATTTAAATCATTTGTTTAGTAACATTTAAATCAGTTTTAACAGCTAGTCAGTTTTAGCTGCTAGTCAGTTTTAACAATCAGTATCTGTGTAAAAGTCGTTTTACGTTAATAACTTTCCTAAAGTTCTTTTTGTTAAATAACATTAAGTTGAACAGAACATTTTTGTGTATTTGCAACCCCTAAAAACCCAATATCAGATTAAATTTAGAAAAAATTAATTTCTGGTTTGTTGCAAAACCGGCCAACTCCAAAGTAAGTTGCAAAGGCGGCCAAATCCAAAACAAAGACCTAAATAACCCGTTCCCTTTATGTGCCCCTGCCACCTTATTTCGTGTTTTCAAATATACTGCCCTAATGACTATAAAACTGAAGAGTTTTAGTTCCAAACTTTATTTGGCTAAGTGTGGTGAAAAATCAGGTTTTTCTCAAAATTTTATTTTTTGGAGATGACCGGTTTTGCAACTAGACGACACAATTTTAACACAATTATTCTAAATATTAAAGACGTGAGTTATCACTTTGCTAACTAAGCGCAAACCAACATAGTGAAAAATGTCCAAGCCGGGAATCGAACCCGGGACCCTGAAACAGCGCTCCAGTGATCTACCACTAAGCCACGAAGACGATGCCCAGCTTGGCATCTCTCACACTCATAAGTCGGTAAGACTGCTACCGCAGCTATTAGATGGAAAATCTACATGAGCACACAATCTTGAGGCGTAACATGAGACGCAAATGTACCCAGCATCGGTGAATATGCAATTTAATTAATTAATCAACTTCTTTTCAGCAGTGTAATTACGCTTGAAATTATTGAATATTAAAGACGTGAGTTATCACTTTGTTAACTAAGCGTAAACCAATCGAGTGAAAAATGTCCAGGCCGGGAATCGTCTTTAATATGCAATAATTTCAAGCGTAATTTCACTGCTGATAAGTAGTTGAATAATTAATTAAACAATTATTCTAATTGGTAAATAAATCATATCAAGTGTAAATTTCCAACCGTGCGAAAAGAATCCGGACAAGGATTCGAACCAGGGATCTCTTTCAGAAGTCGCTAATGCTCTACCATCTGAGCTATCCCGGACGATTCTGGTGAAAACTTTTTCACCCAGCTAACCTTATTGATTATAGCATCTGACCTAGAGATCCCTGGTTCAAATCCTGGTCCCAACATTTTTCGCCCAGTTGGAAATTTACATCTGATAGAATAATTGTGTTAAATTTAATGTAGTGTAATTATGTATCCAGCATTTTCTGGAGTTCCAACAGCTGCGAATTATTCTTTTGAGCTGATTCATATATCAGATCAGATGCCACGATCAATAAGGCTAGCTGAGTGAATTTGGTCCTCCAGATTTTCCCGGGATGGCTCAGTTGGTAGAGCATTGGCGACTTCAACAAAGATATCCCTGGTTCGAATCCTGGTCTCGACGTTCTTCGCCCATTTGGAAATTTACAACTTATATGATTTATTTATTTATTTACCTTTTCTTTATTCATATGACATAAGACGCACCACAAAAGTGTTCCGATTAATTGGAAAGCGATATGTTTTTTTTTTGTTTTTTTTTTCTCTTAGATATTATTCCAAAATTCTAAGAAAGTATTAGACGAATTATTCTTCGCCGTTTACTTATCTTCTTTTTTAAAACTAATGTTGCTTTAAAAAAATTCAATTAAGTATTTCGCATGTTTTTTGCTTTTAACATGCAAAGCTTAAAAGCTACGCGTCAACGAAAACCTCACGTTTACCTTAAGTTAACGGAACTTTGAGAAAACTTCACAATTTAGGGGAGAAATTTTACGTTGAAATTTGCAATACTTTCGGCAGTTATTTTTGCAAAAATTAAATAAAAAAATGAATGGCTTTTGAAAAGTGCTTTTTTATGGGTGAGCAGATCTTCGGTTACTGTTGCCTACCGTATTTATTTTCTTGCTTTGAAACTAATAGAATATTGTTTATTTCATTTTTTTTTGTACTTTAAATTTTAATTTTCATTTATTTATTCTGCTAAATTGTTTTGTACCTTTATTAGGGTTTGTTGATATATATCAATAGATATATATCATGATATATATCTTGATATATATATCCGATATTTATTTTCAAAATAGCAAGATGTTTGATATTTTCGATATTTTCAAATCTTTGATATTTATTTTCAAAATATCAAGATGTTTGAAGAATTTGTATATTTGATATTTATTTTCAAAATATCACTGTGAAAGATAATCTTGATATTTTCTTCAGTCAAAGCAAGTGTAAATGAAAGTTTCAACTGTTTATTGACTGTGTCATTCTGTAGATAAACAACTTTTGTCTCTGGCAGTGACTTGTTTAGGAAAAGAAGAAGCATATCTTTTCCAAGCTTCATGTTTGAAACTTTATTTTTAAATGTATAACTAATAATTATGTCAAACAATTAATTTAGAACAGTCATTTATAGATAAACTGTAATTAAATAATCATTTATACAAAGCTTCTTTATAAAAGAATCTTATCTGATTTTGGTTTTGTTGATCTAAACTGTACAACAGGTTATGGAATAAAAATAGACAAGCTTACATTTATGTTAAAATTCTTCAATTAAAAAAAAAACTATTTTGTATTTAATATTTTGCTTTATAAAATATAAAACTTTCTTGAATCTTGATACAAATCCTATAGTTTATATAAGTGTATAAAGCAAATTGTATCTGTACATTGTTTGATTAAATTTTCATGTTAAATGCAATGTTTTTTAGCTTCCAATTTATGTTATGCTTGAAAATATTTATTATCAGCAATAAGTTGACTATTTTGAAAATATAGGATATATATATAGAAAATATCGGATATTTTTGATATTTTCGAAAATATCATGATATTTACGAACCCTGACCTTTATACTTTTATTGTTTTTTTTAATTTTAAATGTAATTATATATTATGTTGATATATACAACAAACTTAATTTCTTAGTGGCTTCCTAATGTCCCGGCAAGTCGCTTACATCCCTCCAGGTGGTTAAGTGTATGAAATTGGTCGCTTGAGTGCAAAAAATGACCAGGAGTTTGGCACAGCAAGCTCGACGGGTGCAGATATGCTGAGGAAACACAATTTCCATGCGGTGTCCCACGGAGAAAGAAGTGTGTTAAATTTTAACGACATGGCTTCCAGACCACTCCCTGCTCCACCTGGTTCTTGGGTAAGGCGTGTTTGCAGGTGTAATGTGAGATAAAGCGCTTTGTAGGCAGATCCCTGTGCCTGGTTGAGGCCGGGGACCCCCTTTTCAGCTAAGATGTTACCACCCTTTAGGCACAAAATTGCCCAGACCTATTCCATTTAGCACGGCAAGTATGTGGTGTGTGGCGCCTCACAAAGTTTAACAAAGAGCACTCAATAAATTAGACAGATCGGCTTAGCTCAATCAGTCGAACTGTGTACTTGCTGGGATCACCGCTGGTGGACGACCGCTTGCGGCGATCTGGTGCATGTACCTCAGTACATCGCCCCACTGCACCAGGCAAAAAAACCCCGTTAACCTGGGACCAATGCCCGGGAGGTAGGGTCTGGTCAGTGGTCTCAGAAGCCGAGGATGAAGCTGTGGGAAAGCTGGGTAACATAATAGAAGCGCATTCGTATTTATTCTGGGCAAGACTGAGGCAGAAATGAGCTCGGAAAACAAGATTTGTGTTGTTGCTGCATAATTCCATTTATTATGAGCTTGAAATGGCGTGTAGCATGCTTCTGTTCTGACATAACACGGTGAAGCGTAGACAGCAGCGTTCTAAGCATGTTATTCTTGAAAAGCGACTGCTAAGCAACCGGAGCCACGCTGCGTTCATTTGTGGTAGGAACCACAATAATCTGACAGCTCCCCAGGCCAAGGACTCGGAAAGCACCTGGCGTGAGTACGGGGTGGGAACCTATGGTAAATGTTCGCCCGGCTTCCTGAATACAAAGCAGATACCTTAGAGTAGCCCTTGCTGTCCCTTAGTGGTTCTTCTGCAACAGGAGTGGACAACCGCCGTCACTGATGGCGATCGATAAGAAGTTGCTGGTTCATGACACGTAGCCGCATAGGGGCAAGCTCTCGAGTATTATTTCTTTGGGTGTGTAGTAGCCCCTATTTCCTTGTGGACTAGCTACATAGTTTAGATCAGTGGCCCCGACGTGTGATGCGGAGGCACTTTAGCCAAAGTCAGACCTCCGGGTTGATAAATTGACCAATGTGATTACGCACAGCTGGGGTTTTCTGTGACTGTCAGTTAGATTAGAAAGCTTTCTTGAAAATATCCTTTACACAACAAATCCTTAGACGTGGCGTTTCTCGACGCTCGGGATGATGTTTTCCACAGTCCATCGCGTCTATGAATGGTTTCTATTATTTTACTTTGTACTGGCCGCCTGCACGGAAAAGGACACATTTTCTTCCGGAACCAGAGGTCCGGAAAGTAAAATTCCTAAGCTGGGGGTGGGTGACCCGATTCTGCCGCTTAGATTTTGCCGTGTGATGATGTATCTGGAGCCTCGTACGTGAGGACCATGGGTCCCCCTACAGCCTTAGAGAGGACGCTCAGGGAAAAAGTCTCCGCGATTTTCCGGGCTCGCTAGCGGTTTCTACATTTTCCTGATCCACTGTCGGTGAACTTGTCGTTACCTGTTATAGGTTATCAATCACAGAAGACTTTGGTAAAGCAAAGCATTCTAGAGCTTCTCGGGAATGAGTTACAGGACCGGCGTTCTTGTGGATTTCAGGTTTACCAGGGTTATCGGGGTTCTAGACGTGCGATCCCAAACCGTGCAGTTTTACCTTTTAGTGCTGAGGTATTCCTTGTCGGAGCAACTAGATGTTTAATTATTCTTAAAGTTCAAGGGGAGCGCAGCGTGGTTTTTATTTTCCACTCTGCTTTTCTTTGGTCAGCAGCATGCCATCTGCGTTTGTCCTTGGGTAAACCAGGCACACCAGGTCGCGTGTGTTAAAGTCTTTGAGAGCTTGGGCCCGGTGGTTTGTCTTTCGAGTTTCTACCTCTCGCATATAAAGTTGCACCTCACTACTCAGTAGTCTATTCTAAGAAGTGAGCACTGTTGGAAAACACATTTAACTACGCATGCACAGAATATAGTTCTTTTCGTTCGTAACTAGCAACCAATTATTATCGATGGTATAAAACAACAATTTATATAAATTAAATTATAATGTTATAACTTATATAAAATTCCTGCTAAATATCATAAAAAATCATAAAAACATCGGACATATAGTGAGCTTATTTTCAGATACTTTCGAAAATACTTTCTTATTGAATTAATCCGTAGCCCCCTAAATGCACTCGAGAGTGAGATTTCATTGCAAAGTGTGACTTTAAGTAGGTTCTTTACATGGTTACAAGTAGAGATACGTCTGCAAAGTCGGAAACCTGTCTAAAAATGGAATATTTTTCTGAATACTAGCGATTCTGCTTTCATAGATTTTATTGCACAAGTACCGGTTTCAATTATTGTCTTTAGAAAATATTTTTAAATTGAAGGTTTTGAAACACGAAGGAATTAGCTCCAGTTTTGCACTTTTGGGAGATAGGGGAGACTAGGGAGGGTTGACCCACTTTTTACAAAATGATTTTTCATTTTTTTTTAATATTGAATATAGAATAAAGTTTTATATATCATTTTATTCGTTATACAATCAGTTATAAAAAAAAATATGCTAAATAAATGCAATATATGAGAAATTTGAAAAATGATTGATTTTAATCATGAAAACATAATGGGTTAAGGCTCTCCACATATGGGCGGGTTGATCCACTGTATGGGATCCTTGACCCATTTTGTTTTATATTGAAATATTTGTGAAGAGAAATAAAATCAGTTTAAAAAAGGGAAAATGAAATTCCTAAAGTTTTTTTTATCAATGCTATGTTCTTTTGCAGCCACACGAGCACTTAACTTATCATTAACATCTTTTAACCTTTTCATGGGCAAAGTAATTGCAGTACTAAAATGATGAAATAAATGACTGACACCGGAATTTACGAACAAATTTATTTCGAAATAACAAAAGGCTATATTTCACATAAATATTAAATGGAAAAGATTTTAGCAATATTCTGGTGCCATTGTGGCGTTTGGGAATTAAAATTAAGTGGTTTCATAAACATACTACTACCTCTCTGAGGGTTAACCTCTTGAAAGGCACCGGTATATAATATATGCCACTCATTTTAATATCCAAGTGCCACATTGGCATCAGAATTTAGGATTCTGAGGGTTAACCTCTTGAAAGGCACCGGTATATAATATATGCCACTCATTTTAATATCCAAGTGCCACATTGGCATCAGAATTTAGGATTTAAATTTCGATTTGTATAATGAACGCGAAGAAAACCTTTTGCTTACTTTCGTGTAAATTTGAGCCATTTTACCATTATATTTTCCTGAAGACGGCTGTCGAAACAGCTAGAAACGTAGAAGTTAACTTTTAGCTTATTAAAGTTCGTATTTTGTGTACCATTAAGCAAGATTGTGTCTTTATTTATTAATTTTTTTGCGAAAATATTTATATCATTATAGATCTTGAGAATGTCGCCGTCTGAGATATAAAAAATGTCGATCTGAACAAAGGTATTTATTTGCCTTGTAAGTGTATTTTTATCTTTTTTTAGCAAGTATTAACTTAGTTGATGATTTTAAGTGAATTTCATATATAATTTTAAAATCATCAATAAATTAACTATTTCGAAAATATCAGATACATATAAAAATATTGCATATATATAAAAAATGTCGGATAGGGGAGGTAGGGGAGGTTTGATACATAGGGAGGGTTTATACATTGACAATTTTTCTAAACAAATGGCATTGACAGCCATTGTAACAGATGTAAAGTCTTCTTTCATTAGCAGAGGTTATCATCAGCTGGACTTAGGAGTGAAGAACTGACAACGTTTTTTTTCTTTTAATTTTGAAGACTTTTGGAATGTCAGTGTAAATTTTTTTTAAATATTGATTTTCTTTCACAACGCTTATTATTGTGAAGATAATATCTTGTAATTTTTTTTATTTGTACCGCACATTGTTAAGATGAGTTTTACCTGGAAGCAGATTGGCATTTTGGAACTGCATTTATACAAAGTGATTGAAAATTCAATAAGGCATGATAGGGAGAAATGATACATTAGTGCTGGGGAGAAATGATACACTTGTATATTTGAAATTTAATAGTTTTTTTTAAAATTGTAAACTAATATAAGACTGTAATAGTCATTACTGTTTTACAGCAAGAGCTACCGGAATTGGTAAGGAAGAACAAAGAGACTATTCATAGACATTATGCAGGTTACATAGAAAAGCAGTGCGATTATAGATGGTTAGTTCGTTTTGCTCGTCATGTAGAAAGAAAAAAGTTTAAACGGCCTGAAAAGGAAGATGTTTCTATAATTGACGAAGGGCAAATTAAAAAGAAAACATTAAATCCACCCGATTTTACTTACCAAAATGATAGCGTTATTAGTTTTTCTTTTAACAATTTCAGGGGTGGTGGTATGTTTATGAAACCACATAATTTTAATTCCCAAGCGCCACATTGGCACTAGCATTTTGAAAAATATTTTTCATTTAATATGAAAGTGAAACATAGCCCTTTTCTTATTCCCAATTAAATTTGTTGGTAAATTCCAGTGCCATTCAGTTATTCAACACTTTAGCATTGAAAATTCATGACCTGAAAGTGATAAAGAAATCTTAAATGTGCTAAATTTATGTTAAATTGTTTACAAATCAGCAATGTTCACTTCATTTTTTCTTGCAGCAAGATCTCTAAGGTTTTTTTTTAAATTATTATTATTTCTTTTGTAAAAAGTGTGTTAATAGTATTGTTTAAATAATAGCAATATTTTTGTAAAAAACATTTCTGAAACAAAAATATGTCAATGTCATTTCTTTTTAAATTTTACTTAAATGTTTCAAGATTTATCATTAGAAATTGTATGGCACATAAATTGAATTGTCTGCATTTTTTTTTTCAATTTACATAACAATGTATCAAACCTCCCTTGCTAGTGTATCAATCCTCCCCAGCATTGGGGAGATTTGATGCAGTAGTAACCATTCACAATAATTGGAATATATTTTTTGAATGATTATTTTTTAAATTCACAATATTTTTAATAAATGAATAAAAGGTCACTTTATAAGAAAACACGAAAAATTTGTTTAAAAATAGATTTCTAAGGGTTGTAAAAAATTAGTAAAAAAAAGTGTATCATACCTCCCCTACCTCCCCTATATATAAAAATATCGGATATATTTTATGCTTTCTAAAATATCATGATATTTACGATCCCTGATTCTGATACTTTTTCCCCAAACTACATAGTGCTAGTTTAAAAACTCCACGATTAAAAAAATTTTCAATATGTCCAAGAGTTTTGCATTACCAATATCAGGGAACGTACTTGTCCTGAAATTTCAAGACCAGGAAATTCTTCGGTACCAGCATTTTCTTATAGAAAATCTCTTCTTAAATAAGGCGAATTTTCGCGCGTATAACTTAGATTTATTTTTCTATAAAATAAATATTGATATTTGTCCTGAAAAATTCCCTAAAGCGTACGACTCCTGCCAGTATGTGTAGCACAAAATCTAAATTGCAGTTTAATTTTTTTTATTATTATTATCGAAAAAGTTGTTCTCCCATCTCAGAAACGAACATTTATTTAATTTTAAGCAATAGGAAGATTTATTTAAAACATTTGTATGTTATATGTAAGATACTTCCTGGGACTATTCAAAAATTCTTTATTTAACTCATTTTTAAACATATTTTCACTAGTCACATTGACTAATCGCCAGAATTCCGCATTTCAAAGTTATGCTTGAATAGGAACTAAAAAACATTATGATTATCAAATTGAAAACAACTCTTTTATGAACATTTGTTTGAAATAGCGTATGGAATAAAAACAGATATTTTAATCTAAACTTTAATTTTCACTTGTTAAACTTTATAATTTATATTTTATTTCAAACGATTAAACCTAAAATAATCTGTATACTACTTTTGAAGAAAGAGTTTTTCGTGATTACTTACAAAGATCTCGCGTGCATAAGCATGACAAAAAGCATACATTTTTTTCTACTAGTTAATCAAATAAAGCCACCATGCAACTATATTTTTCTTCTTACTTAATATCTTATAATTTTTATTTTCTTATGTTCTTTTTATAAAATCTTCCCTGCGATATTATCATTTAACCAACATGCATTTTTATGAACATTAGTAACGTCCTTATTCTTTTATTT
Source organism: Maratus speciosus (assembly GCA_963932465.1). NCBI lineage: Eukaryota > Metazoa > Arthropoda > Arachnida > Araneae > Salticidae > Maratus > Maratus speciosus. The sequence goes on from OZ010793.1 coordinate 437,721,895, forward strand.
AAAAGTATTTTGCTTTTTTTTAAATGGGCACAAAATGTTCTAAAAGAATTAGTCTTACTTTCGTAGGTACTTAGATATTTTTTACTTAATAATTTATCTCAGAATTTTTTTTTCTCTAAATCTAATAAAAACTTTTAAAACGTTTCTCTTTTCTTCGTGGAAAAATAAACTTTTTTTTTTTTTTTTTTTTTTTTTTAAACTTAAAAGCACGATAGTAAAACTAATATATTTTTTAGATATTTTAAGTTGTGTTCATATTTATTTTTAACCAAAGTTTACTGCGAAGTAATTTCAAATTATCAGTATTTTATTCAGAGAAAATTCTTATGTGGGCGGTCTTAACAGTGCAAGTCAGTTTTTGGACAAAACAGACAAATATGTGAAAACAGACTTAGTTCCCTGCGGGAGTAGATAAAACACAGTTTATTGCACATTCTAAATGGACTATCTCATTTTTTTTTTCAAAATGGACTTGGTCTACTATGGTTGTGAGCCCCTCATATTAACTCCTTCCGCTTTTAAGATATTTAATTAAAAATATTACTTAAATAATGGAAAAGGATAGATTAATTTATGAAAATATTTTTTTCAGGTGTAAATGATTGTCTACTGATTAGATTTCTTAAAAGAAAAATTATCTTGAATTATGTCGGTACAGTAGAAAGAACAGTTGGACTAACAGATTTTGATGTCCAGTTTCTACGTAAATAGAGGGACAGAACAGCAGTTTAACACTAGAACCGCGGTAGCGGTCTTTTTGACCGGTACCAAATAAAAATATTTCGATTACCACCAGAAATTTTTTTCTAAAATTAGTTTAAAATGTACCACGGAGAAATAAGTTAAATAAATAAGTTAAATAGATTCAAATAAAACTTCCGGTGTGAAATATTTTTGTAACACTTCAGTAAAATTTCCGGCGGTTCTAGTGTTAAATAATAATAGACAATGCTCCTTTTTAGGTAGATTTCGTAAGAAATACTACCTATTATACATTGTCCCCTATGTTGGAATTATTGAAAATTTTTTGCAGATCTACGTCCTAGAACCCAAAACTACCACCCAGTTCAAAAATTTATGTATCTATCTATAAATATATATACATGTATATAATTTTTTTAGGGACACGATAACTTCCGTAATTCTGCACAAATCTCTTATAAACTAACACATAAAATCAAGGGGCAGAAAATCTCGGTCGAGTTCGTTAACGGGCAAAATCGGACCCAAGGGGTGGAAAAAATGAGGAGTTTTGTGAAAACTGAAAAAGCCACACAACTTCTTAATTATAATACATATCAAATCAGTTTAGAATTATTATTACTTCTAGGAAAAGGGTAAAAAAATTATGTATCCAGACTTTTGATAAAATTAAAAATGGGTTCAACGGGCAAAATTGGGTTTTTGATAAGACCAACTCTTACCGAAAAAAAAAATAAATAAATAAAAACGAAAAAAAATGGGGGGAGGGGCGAAGAAGAAAAAAATTCATAACTTCGTCAATTCACAAGATATCCAATTCGCTTAGGTTTATTATACATCTTCTTAATATCATCTACAAGTTTTATAGTGACAGGTTTTTGGTAAGACCAATTGTAGCGAAAACAAATTAAACAAAAATAGGGGTTGATGAAAACATAATCGTATTAAGGGTGTATTGAAACGCAAACTGCCTAATTTCTGACTCATTTTTAACTTTTAATTGATGTTACCGGTCTCAAAGACCGGTGCTTTTTTCATTTTTCATAGTTTAACCCTTATGTCATTGACCAAATTTTGCCCTTCTATCCAATGACTGGGGTACCCGGGTACCTGCTGCGATTTTAATCGCAATTTTATTTTAATAACTGATTGTATAACGAATAAAATGATATATGAAATTTCATTCTAGATTCGATAAAAAATTATTTTGTAAAAAATGGGCCAATCCTCCCCAGTCTCCCAGACATTTATTTTTATACGAATTTTGTACGTACAGTACGAACACCTATACTTTCCTGATTATAAAATGTGTTATTTATTACTTTTTTGCTTATCCTTATCTACTACAATTTTTATGAAGATTTACACATGTGAACTATTTTTCACAATTAACAGAAATGTCTCCATTTGCTCGACTTATATAAACACATGACATCCCCAAAAATGTTTAGCTCTTTTTAGCACTTCTACCTTCTCCTAAATTCTATCAAAGAACATTCAGCTAGATATGTACTCATAAATCCCTATAAAATGAAATAAAGTAACATGTAACACGTAACATAATTTGATGGTTATTAGAACCTCAACATAATTTCAAATTTATATATTTTTCGCATTAAACATCACATTTGATTAAATTTTGATTCCTACTTCTAAGAAAATTACCCCTAACTTTAAATGCATTTTCAGAAAAATTGTCCTCGCCTGCCGCTTTCGGTAATTGTTCTTAACAGGATTATATATGATTTTTTCTTGACATTTGACAAGAAAAAATTCACTTAAACAACAGAGCACGCAGTAAGCATATTTAATTTTAACAGTCTTTATGTTCTAAAGAAACTTCTATAATTTTTATCAGTTTCGTAAATTCTCAGATTTTATATCGAACATAAATTATTATAATCATTTTATCAGGAAATTTTAGAGGAATGCCAACGTACGTCTTTTTACTTTTTTATATCTTTACAAGAAGAAAGTATTGGATCCATTAAAAATTCTGACTTCCGGTTTTCGACGGATTTGTAAGTTTTGTCTCTCTGGGAGTCTGTCTGTATATGACAAATATTTCGTGAGTGTTCTATCTCAAGAACTAACACGCGGAATTTAATAAAACTTTACATTCAGTTAGACGTTGATATAATACGTTGCTGATTAATTTTTAGTGTCAATTTCCGAACAGATGGCGCTGCTATGCTCCATTTTTCGATGTCGTAATGACTCTATCTCTAGAACTAATTCACGGATTTTCATTTAACTTTAGATTCAGTTAGACGTTCATATAAGTTGTTGCTGATTAGGTTTTAGTGTAAACCTCCCAACAGGTGGTGCTGCTATGATGTATTTTCCACCATTTCCTCAATTTTCTCAAGAACTAATGCACGGATTTTCATCAAGCTTCATATTCAGTTAGACGTTGACATAAATTAGTGCTGGTTAGGTTTTTGTGCAATCCATATGGCAGGTGGCGCTGCTATGTTGCATTTTTCACGATTTTTGTAATAGCTGTATCTCAAAAAATAATTCATGAAATTTAATTAAAATTCAAATTTTGTTGCGCTTTCACAAAAATAGATCCTTATTAGCTTCTGATGTATTCTGCGTAACATGTGTCGTTTTTATCCTTTTAGGGTTGGGAATTTTGGATGCAGATATCTAAGCGGGTTGGTGCCGAAATTCAATGATTTGTTTGACAAACGTAGAGGTGCTGACAAAATCTCACCCGGGACGCCCTCTGATATTCCGATCTAAGAAGAGGTATCTAAGAATCCGATTTTTATGAATACAGAAACAAATGAAAGGAGAGTAGCGTTTGTAATTTCATCTATGTTAATAGTCTACGAGATTCAATAAATGATGAAATAAGTAACATTACACATTGTTTCTATTTTGCATAAGATATTAGCCCGATATGAAAAAAAACGCCAAAAGATAAGGCAAACCGAATTCATAAACATTTTTCGATTATGTTGGAAAGTGTTAAAAAAATGAAAATATATCAAGATATTTGTGTGTCCCAATAAACTATAAATGTTATTCATTTCCTTTTCAATATTCATCATTCTATACAGTGCTTTAAGAAATTATAAGACCACTTTGATTTTGAAAATTATGAAGTAAATAAAGGTTCTAATTATAGTTAAACACATGAGATATCAAAATACAACATATTTATTAAAATTAGTTTGCAATATTTTGAATAATACATTAAATAAGTATGTTAACAAAAATATAAGCAATGATTGAAAAATGAACTGTTAACAAATTATGACACCACTTGTCTAAAAACAAAAATAATATGTGAATTAATACGATATTGGTACACCATTTTTTCTTATAACCTCAAACACTCTGATTTTTATAGAAGTGACCAGGTGATTAAGTACAGATTCAGAAATATTGTGCCATTCTTTTACAATGGCTACTTCTAGTTCAGTGGCAGATAAAAACTGTTTATTATTAGCACAAACTTTGCGACTTGATACAGCCCAACAATTTTCCATAGGCTTCAAGTCTGGACTTCGACGTGACAAAACATGATTTTTTTTTTCTTTTTTAAACCATTGCAGGCTGGATTTAGACACAAGGCAAGAAGCATTGTCCTGCTGAAACATCCAGTTAGCACCCCCTAAAAAGGTCCAAACGGTATAAAATGATCATATAACACAGTCTGAATTTGTACAGAGTTCATACGTCCCGAAATTCGGGTTAAATTGCATAATCCATCATGACTAAAAGCTCGCCAACCCATTACTGATCATCCTCCCTTTTGTCGACTGAAGCATTGTTTCAGTTCCTTCCTCAAATCCTGCCAATAGTGTTTATAACCATCCTAACCGTCAAGATTAAGTTTTTTTATCTGAAAATATCACTTGTCTCCCTTATTTGTCACATGACATGACATTTTTAGCCCATTTCACTCTTTCTTCTTTATGATGTTTCATTAAACTCGGTTTTTTCAATAGCTTCATACATTTTGCTTTACTATTTGATTTCAGAGTCTTCGAAACTGCTACGTGTGAGGTTCTTTTGCTGAAACGGTTCGAAATTTTCCCGAGTTGAAAGATCTTTTTGAGTTGATAATCGAAATATTTGTCGATCATCCCGTGCTGTCAAAATCATTTTTCTTCTAGGTCATTTAATCCTTTTTTCTAATTATTTCATTGTGAATGTGAATTACGTTTACAATCCATCACAAGAACAGTAGTTTTAGAACGTTTCATTAAAGGAGATATTTCTCATTCAGATTTACCAGCACCCTTATAAAACCAAATTTTCCTTACTTCGGTTGCAGACAACTCTTTACCCCGTGGCACCTTCAAATATATCGTATACTAGTAAATCTGCAGATCAGGAGCCTCAACGTCAGCTCTACAATTCATTGTGTTTAGCACCCTTTGAGTAATATTAATCTTTCTACAAAAAACGAAATTTAAAGTTTTGAAATTACATAAACATTTATAAAACGAAAAAATATTTCGAAGGTTTCTGACATTAGAAGCATTAAATTAAACCCCTTGTTATGTAATAGTATTCTGAAAATATCATGAGCTACTTATTCTGGTAATTTTTAGATAATAAAGTAGATTTCTTCAGGGGGTCTCTGCCCCCCTGAACCCCTTCGTAGTGTAATTTAATTTACATTTGTAATTATCAATTAATTGTGTTAATGTCCTTTAGTAAATTCTACCAATAGACGGAAACGTACATGAATTCTTTTCTACAGTCCTGTATATTACGTGAAGATTTTTACGCGTCGTCTATAACATTTAAAATTAATGCAGACAAAAAACCCTCTTAAAACTGCTCATATCACATTTCCGGGGATTAGTATGCATAGTGTGCACCATATATCCAGTTTCTGCGGAGTCCTGTATATGGTTCTATTTAAATTCTGCAAACATTTGTTAGTATACTAAATGTAATTGGGCTGGGAAATACATAACTCAAAAAACAAACAAACAAACAAACAAACAAAAAAAACCACTGAAGCAATTCGCGCTCATTTTCATTTATACTTACGAATTCATTTGTGTATCCCTGTACATGGTGTATATAATATTTAAGCATTACTTATTAAGCACAAATTTACTTAACGTTAAAACGCCCACCATAGTCGAAAATGCTCTTCAGCAATCATCCCTAATAGACCAGAACTGTATCCGAAATTTTTTATGTGACCCTATAAATGAACGATAAATACGATACAAATCATATTCAAGCTTCTTGTAGTCAACCACAGTAATGTAATTTAATTTCATAATGTTTGAATTAGTGCAACACAATTAACACACTGACGACAGGCAATTTAATTAAATCTGGGTTTAAAAACAGTAGAAGCTCCTCCCTCTTCTGAAAGTGTCTCGGAAATTGGTTTCTGAGATATGTTTTTCATGTTTATGCAGCAGTAAATATCTTTCAATGTACGGATGTAATATATAATGTCTTACAATCTATAAAAAATATGGACAACACAATATAAATGTCTTTTCTGTAAGGTAGAAGTCACTCCCTTAGCCAATGATGTATTCTGAATAAAAACGAGAATTCTCGTTTCCCGTCGCTAATGTGTTAAAATAAGCTGTGAAGAGTTTTTTCCCCCCGTAGACCACATTTTAATCGACCACTTTTGTGTGACCCTGAAAAAAACACATGCTTTACACCCCGTATACTACAAAAATGTTTCAAAAATACATATCAATTTTATTATTTTGTAACAGAGTAACATCATTAAAAAACGCCATAAAAGGATTTTCTTCAAAGATTGTAATATTATGAATACTTTTGAGTTCCCTGTACGCATGCTGTAAGTGCTATACATAACATATTTTATAGTAACCATGTTCTAGTGCACCTTAAAAAAGTATATAAATTTCATTACGTTTAAAATTGTGTAACATTATTAAAATACACCGTAGACGATTTTTCCCAAAGACTATAATGTAACGGAATAGTTTTGAGTGCCTCTGTAATTAAGCTATGAATGCTACGCTCTTCATTTTTAATACCAAACATACTTTGGCAAACCTCAATAACGTATATCAATTACATGTAATCCCGACTATATTTACGCGAGTTAGAGCACGTAGAGAAACACGGCAGGCGACAGATAGAAAAACTGAAGTCATAAATACTTTTCATCCATGTTGGAAAGTGTTAAAAAGGATTTACATGCCTTTAACTGTACTTTTTTTTCACTTATAGCATGGTTAAACATTAGTTTAAACATCCTAATCCATGCGATAGCAATAACATATTAAAAGCCCCCAAAATATGCATATCTGGAGATCTGTAAATCTACTGGAAAATAATTCATTATCATGCGCACTATTGATTGCATAAATTGCATCGATTTGGCGCGATAAAATATTTTTTGTGATAGCCTTTTAATAGTACCTGCAACAAAATTAACGTAATTTACTAACTTCATTCATATTTGACGCAATGATAGGCTACGAATAACAGTCGTTAGGCAATGAAGAAAAGGAAAAAAAAAAGAAATATGTATCATGTAAAACAAAAAAATTAATTTAAAAATTCTTTATATTATTGGAATACATGTATAAATGTCCTCAAAACATTATACACGTAAATAAAAAAATCTGATAGATATATTGATAAAACTTCAATATAATAGGAATAATTTAAAACCCTTATTTGGAATTTTAGTATCCATAATTTGACATTTAAATCCATTAATCAAACGTGTCATTTTCTTTCAACAAATCGAAATTTGAAAATCGTCTGATTTGCCGTAGAAAAGCATTATAAAGAAAAATAAATTCTTCCATATTTTCCGAACGAATGAACCAAATTTAACCAAAAACTATACAGCTACGTCCGGGTATCTCACGAATATGCCCAATTAATTTCAAGCTGATCGGGTGCTTTTTGCGGCAGTTATCGCGGAACAGACAGACAGACAGACAGACAAACGGAAATCAAAACTTTTCGTGTCTCCACAGTAAGCCTTCACTGACGTTTCGGCAACTAGTAAATCTGCAGATCAGGAGCCTCAACGTCATCTTTGCAAGTCATTGTTTTTAACACTCATTGCGTAATATTAATCTTCCTACAAGTCGCTTTTTAAAATTTTCAAGTTACATAAATATTTATAAGAATACAAAATACTTCGTAAAGTTTCAGAAATTAAATTTGTTAAACAAGTGGTTATACACTGATGTTCTGAAATTCTTATGAGCTGCTTATTCTGGTAACTTTTTAAATCAAAAATTGCATTTCTTCAGGGGGGCTCTGCCTCCCTGAACCCCCGTAGTCTATTTAAATTTACATTGGTAATTTTTTATTGATTGTGCGGATGGTTATAGTATATCATAGATTATTTTTGACGCTGTGATTTATAAGGATAAGCATAAGTTTTTTTTTATAAATTAATAAATTTAAAATTTAAAATAAAATCTTCATGTTAACCGTACGCAAACAATAAATCTTGAAGTGACGCCAAAAATGTAACTTTAAAATCTGCTACATTCGACCCAAACACAACGGCTTGCTTAAAAGAAGAAAGAAAGAAAAGAAAAATATTTTTAGTAATACAGTTTTTAATTCATAATACGATGAAATGCTACTTTAGAATGCTTAAATATAAGCAGATCATTTTCATTTTACAGAAAATATGCACGGATGTAGTCAAAGAATTCGGTCCCGTGCTTGTTTTGTTTGGGCCGAATGAGGGCATTTAAATCTGAGCGAAAACGTACATCATATTGCAAACTCTTTTTACGGCATACTGCATCTCCATCTATCTCTTTCCTCCGTGAATAATAGTTAATTTTATTTTAGCCAAGATCTTTTTATTCCAACATTTTTTTTTTTTTTTTGATAAATGACGTCTAATTCATCTGCTATTCGTACTTACTCAAAACCTTTCATCTTGTTATATTAAGAAATACATGAGAGTTTTCTTTTTATTCCCAATATGTCGCCATATTAATTTTTTTATTCTTAATTTTTTTTTTTTCATTTTCCTGTTTCACGTCAAAATCTTTCAATTGCAAATTGTTTAAGAGAAAATATTATTCAGGGTTTTGATTTTCTTGGCAACGATTAAAGAAACATTGATAAATTTTATGAAAAAATGTCACATTATTCTCTATGAAAATAATGAACTTTTGTATTTTTAAGCAAAATATTTGAATAAAATAAATAAAATATTGCCTATTTTTATTTCTGGGGCTAAAATCCATCTATATGCAAAAATACAAATGCATTAATTCATCCGTTTTGACGTTGGCTTTACTGAAACATTATAGACGCATTTATACTAATATTATTAAGACCAAATACGTTGCTAGGCAACTGATGAAAGAAAAGGTAAAAAATGAAATATGTATTATGTCAAATTGATAAAACAAAATGCTTTTTAATATTGGAAAACATGCAAAAAGTTCCCCCCAAAATTATAAACCTAATTTAAAAAAATCTCGCAAATATATCTCGCATTGTGTTTAGCAACCTTTGAGTAATATTAATCTTTCTACAAAAAACGAAATTTAAAGTTTTGAAATTACATAAACATTTATAAAACGAAAAAAATATTTCGAAGGTTTCTGACATTAGAAGCATTAAATTAAACCCCTTGTTATGTAATGGTATTCTGAAAATCTCATGAGCTACTTATTCTGGTAATTTTTAGAGAATAAAATAGATTTCTTCAGGGGAGCTCTGCCCCCTTAACCCCTTCGTAGTGTAATTTAATTTACATTTGTAATTATCAATTAATTGTGTTAATGTCCTTTGGTAAATTCTACCAATAGACGGAAACGTACATGAATTCTTTTCTACAGCCCTGTATATTACGTGAAGATTTTTACGCGTCGTCTATAACATTTAAATTTAATGCAGACAAAAAACCCTCTTAAAACTGCTCATATCACATTTCCGGGGATTAGTATGCATAGTATGCACCATATATCCAGTTTCTGCGGAGTCCTGTATATAGTTCTATTTAAATTCTGCAAACATTTGTTAGTATACTAAATGCAATTGGGCTGGGAAATACATAACTCAAAAAAAAAAAAAAAAAAAAAAAAAAAAATCACTGAAGCAATTCGCGCTCATTTTCATTTATACTTACGAATTCATTTGTGTATCCCTGTACATGGTCTATACAATATTTAAGCACTACTTATTAAGCACAAATTTCCTTAACGTTAAAACGCACACCATAATCGAAAATGCTCTTCAGCAATCATCCCTAATAGACCAGAACTGTATCCGAAATTTTTTATGTGACCGTATAAATGAACGATAAATACGATACAAATCATATTCAAGCTTCTTGTAGTCAACCACAGTAATGTAATTTAATTTCATAATGTTTGAATTAGTGCAACACAATTAACACACTGTCGACAGGCAATTTAATTAAATCTGGGTTTAAAAACAGTAGAAGCTCCTCCATCTTCTGAAAGTGTCTCGGAAATTGGTTTCTGAGATATGTTTTTCATGTTTATGCAGCAGTAAATATCTTTCAATGTACGGATGTAATATATAATGTCTTACAATCTATAAAAAATATCGACAACACAATATAAATGTCTTTTCTGTAAGGTAGAAGTCACTCCCTTAGCCAATGATGTATTCTGAATAAAAACGAGAATTCTCGTTTCCCGTCGCTAATGTGTTAAAATAAGCTGTGAAGAGTTTTTTTCCCGCGTAGACCACATTTTAATCGACCACTTTTGTGTGACCCTGAAAAAAACATATGCTTTGCACCCCATATACTACAAAAATGTTTCAAAAATACATATCAATTTTATTATTTTGTAACAGAGTAACATCATTAAAAAACGCCACAAAAGGATTTTCTTCAAAGATTGTAATATTATGAATACTTTTGAGTTCCCTGTACGCATGCTGTAAGTGCTACACATAACATATTTTATAGTAACCAGGTTCTAGTGCACCTTAATAAAGTATATAAATTTCATTACGTTTAAAATTGTGTAACATTATTAAAATATACCGCAGACGATTTTTCCCAAAGCACACCATAACGCAACATAATGTAACGGAATAGTTTTGAGTGCCCCTGTAATTAAGCTATGAATGCTACACTCTTCATTTTTAATACCAAACATACTTTGGCAAACCTCAATAACGTATATCAATTACACGTAATCCCGACAATATTTACGCAAGTTAGAGCACGTAGAGAAACACGGCAGGCGACAGATAGAAAAACTGAAGTCATAAATACTTTTCATCCATGTTGGAAAGTGTTAAAAAGGATTTACATGCCTTTAACTGTACTTTTTTTTTCACTTATAGCATGGTTAAACATTAGTTTAAACATCCTAATCCATGCGATAGCAATAACATATTTAAAGACCCCCAAAATATGCATATCTGGAGATCTATAAATCTACTGGAAAATAATTCATTATCGTGCCCGCTGTTAATTGCATAAATTGCATCGATTTGGCGCGATAAAATATTTTTTGTGATAGCCTCTTAATAGTACCTGCAACAAAATTGACGTAATTTACTAACTTCATTCATATTTGACGCAATGATAGGCTACGAATAACAGTCGCTAGGCAACGAAGAAAAGGAAAAAAAAAAGAAATATGTATCATGTAAAACAAGAAAATTAATTTAAAAATTCTTTATATTATTGGAATACATGTATAAATGTCCTCAAAACATTATACACGTAAATAAAAAAATCTGATAGATATATTGATAAAACTTCAATATAATAGGAATAATTCAAAACCCTTATTTGGAATTTTAGTATCCATAATTTGACATTTAAATCCATTAATCAAACGTGCCATTTTCTTTCAATAAATGGAAATTTGAAAATCGTCTGACTTGCCGTAGAAAAGCATTATAAAGAAAAATAAAATCTTCCATATTTTCCGAACGAATGAACGAAATTTAACCAAAAACTATACAGCTACGTCCGGGTATCTCACGAATATGCCCAATTAATTTCAAGCTGATCGGGTGCTTTTTGCGACAGTTATCGCGGAACAGACAGACAGACAGACAGACAGACAGACAAACGGAAATCAAAACTTTTCGTGTCTCCACAGTAAACCTTCACTGACGTTTCGGCAATAACATTATCTAAACCTGTACCTTTGCTTCTCGGGAGTACTTTCACCATATACAAACGCGTACGTTTTATAATGATTTTTATGTGACGTATAATATGCTAATTTCCTCAGGTGGTCTTATAATTTCTTAACAGTCACCTTATTTGCGCTTTAAAAAAATTAGAAGATTTTAATAAATTGTAACTTAAATTTTAATGTAGCAATTTTAAAAGAAAGCGTTCTATGATCAATTTTACATACACACGCTAAAAATTTGCATATTGTGTCTTCTTCTTCAGAAGTGCACCAGTTTGTTAGTTGTCTTATAGTGTCTTAACGCACTATAGTAAACGTCAATAACATATAAAATTTTTATGCCAATCCGATTGTATTTACGAGAGTTAGCGAACTAACAGACGAGCAGTAGACAGCAGACAAATAAATCGAATTCTTAAACACTTTTCAACTATGTTGGAATGTGTTCTAATGGAAAGCATATCTACATATAAAAACCCTTCTGGTACTTGCGGGATTAAATACCTCAAGAAATTAGCTATAAAAGTATATAACAGAAGGTATTTCTTCAAACCAGTAACTGTATCTAGTGCCTGACTACAGATAAACGTAAAAATCTGTGCAATGAAACTTACATCGTAGGACCGAAATATTAAAAAGTTATTACCGATTTCTTATCCGTATGCATCAAATTACTTTTCTGTTACTTTTAATACGTATTTTTTTCATTATTATTCTACGTTACGGAGTTTTAACTACTCTTGGCTCATTGTATGCTTATTTTGTGTCCGGAAGATCTAGAGCCACAATCAGTCCGTGATAATAAGGCTTAATTCTATTACTACCATAAAAAAGTCTGTTTCTATAACTTTTTTTGAAACAAATCCCGATAAATTATTCTTCATGTTTCTTTCTGAATAAAAATGAAATTACATTCATATCACTTTTTGGCCTACGGTAGTTTCTAGACACAAAATGTACATAAAAAGTAACTAGTCGGATGTGCCAATCCCAAAACTTTGTTTCACCTCATACATGTTAATACTTTGTCTCCATTATGAGGATTCTAAAACTATGAAATTACGTGCATTTGTTCTAAAGATATGACTATCACTAAAATCGTGTAAATCCTGCAAAATGCAGCATAGCAGCGCCACCTGTTGGGCGATTTACCCTAAAATCTCATCAGCAACAAATTAAGTCAATGTCTAACTGAATGAAAATCCATGCATTAGTTTTTGAGATAGGACTATTGCGAAAATCTGGAAAAATCCAGCATAATAGAGCCACTTATTGGGCGATTAACACGAAAACTTTACCATCAACAACTTGTATCAACGTCTAACTGAATATAAAGTTAGATGAAAATTTCGTGCATTAGTTCTTGAGATCGAGCTATTGCGGTTATCGTGAAAAATGCAGCATAATAGCACCTCCTGATGGGCGATTTACACCAAAACGTAATCAGCGCCTATTCATATCAAGGACCAACTGAATCTGAAGTTTGATTAATATCCGTGCATTAGTTATTGAGATAGAGCTATTGCAGAAATCGGTAAAAATGCAACATAGCAGCGCCCCCTGAATGGCGATTTACACCAAAAACTAATCAGCACCAACTTATATCAGGGTCTTCAGTGGTTCCCAACGTGGGGCAATTCCAAATTTCTAACTCACTCATTCGCTATCAGTTTCTTTTGTCTTTTTGGGGGGAAAGTAATGTTGTAGACTGAAAATAAATGGAATACAAGTAAAATTTAAGAAATCTGTTTTTGTAATAAATTTTTTAAATGTTCCCCATCAAAATTTTAAAATAGATTTACACCAGAATATTTATAAGAATAATCTTTTAAAATATTTTGGTACCTATAAATGTATTAAAACTCTCTATAATTTTTCTGTTTTTTGTTTCATTTTTCGCAATGTTTTCCATTATTTATTGAATGAGTTTTCTACTTCTATTCGTGAAGACAATTAACGATATTGGGAAAGATAACTAGAGAGAATGTGTTATACGGAATAATGGCTACTTAATTTTGATAAAGATAATACTTCTTGAAATACTTCTTGTGCATTGTGTTATCCATAGAAAGGAATGTCAGTGTCCAAAGATTTTACACCAACTCTTTATAAGTTACAAGAATGCATTATAAAATGTATGAATTTATCAGTTTTAACGTTAAATACAAGTGTGTTTTTAAGATATTTTGTAAAGATAAAAATGCAGACTGTATAACACATTTCTTTAACATTGAGTTGGAAACAGCAAGTTGGACAAGTATAACAAATCTCGTTTTGGCATATAGGCAAAGATGTATAATCTCACTGCACTTTTTAAATTATGTTAAAAACACATTTGTGGGAAAAGATTCACCTCTTTGACAAGCTAAAAAATGTGAAATGAATAGTGATTGTTAACCCTAGAACTACCGGAAATTTTACTCAAGTTTTATAAAAACATTCTACACCAGAATTTTTACTTAAAACTATTTAATTTGTTTATTTAACTTATTATTGTCTGATTTATACATTTAGTTTGTTTTGAAGAAATTTCTGGTTTGAATAAATATTTTGAATGTACATGTCGGGTCCAATGGACCCGTCTGGTAGACGGAAGGTTAAGGCACTATTACACTACCACCGTGTGAATAGAGTTCACCTTTTAAATAATAACAGACATAATTTACAGATTACAGGGGGGGGGGGGGACATAGTGACTTTACAGATGCTTTGGTGGGGCGTGGCCTATAAAAGGTGGGAGCCACTGCTAGCTGAATATAGATTTTTATTAAATTGCGGGCATCAGTTTTTAATTATAGAGCGTCAACAAAATTTGGCCAAAGAAAGACAGATTCACAGACTCACGACAGACGTTTTGTAAAAACATGTTTTTTCTGGATCTCTGACCCCTAAAACAAGAAAATCCGTCGAAAACCGGAAGTCGAAACTTTTCACGAATCCAGTACTTTATTCTTGTAAAGATAGAAGAAAGTAAAAATATTGTTTAAAATAGTCCTTTATATACACTTCCTAACAGAAAATAGTTTAATCTTTGACGTTTCTATATATATAGTTGCAACACTATTAAATGCGTCGGAAAATTCAATATTTTACTTTAACTTACAACTTCTAGTAAAATGGTCAATGTTTCACAACGATATATTTCTTATACTAGCGTGAATTCAGCCTTCCGGAGTCTACACATTTAAAATATAGCATCTTTATTTTTCTCGTATAAACATAACATATCAGCGTCATAAAAATGTTTTTAGTACAGAAGGTATTTATATATTTTTAAAGTATCAGTCTACCTTTGGAGCTATTTTTTTTAAATGTACAATATTGAATAAATGCACATATTTTTAGTTGGATTGTAATATTGGATGATGAAAAAACATAAAATACCTGCAATGTCTTCATAACCTTTTTAAAAATTTAGGGGGAGGGGGGGTCCTTTTTGTTTAGAAAATTCACATGCTTACGCTAGACAGCGTACACTCAATTCAACTAAATATACACTATATAGCCATTAATGACCGGACACTTTCAATTTTTGACATGCTGTCCAATATTTAGAAATATACTATAATCAGATCGAAGAATATTTTTATTTTTTTATTTTAACAAATATTTACCAAGTTCAGTAATAATCTTATTAACAATTATCCGATTTAAACAATTTTTTGTATTTTTGTCTGCGATTTCATTAAGGTCTGCCTAGATTAAAATTACATTAACCGTTTTCGTGAAAATTTTCGAAAAGTATTTTATCGATTTATTTGAAAGAGCCGATTACAAATATGTTTTAATTTTATTTCTATGATTTGTTAGTAGAAAATGAGTTATGGCCAATTTCATAAACAGAGAGTACTGAGTCAAATACCGGAAGTGGGGTAGGAAGGCCAGGAGAAATGTAAACAATATTTCTATGTATCTTTTTCTTACGTTTTTCACATAATACACTAATGAATCTTAATTGACATTCCTAGATTAATTTTAAATATATTTTATATATAAAAAAAACTTTAAATGCGATTTCAGAAAAATCAATTTTTCTGTTATCTCCATGTTTCATAAATTTCATTACATAAAATCTCTCTATTCTAAAAAAAGTAACTACCGCTGTCACCACCGCCGCCGCCGGTTTTGAATTTTTTGTGACCGGAGGTATTTCTTTGTCAATATTAAGAAAAATAATGCATATAAAAATATGAAAATCGGTAGTATCATACAGAAATGTTTGATAAACACGCTGATGCAGACAGTTTTCAAATCGAAGAATTATTTTAAGAGATATTTAATGCTAAAGTTGGACAAAATCGTTCCACTAAAAAAGTTTTATAGCAGCAAAAACTATACATGGCAGTGTAATCATTTTTAGATCATTTTATGCGTTAGAATTTGCCGGAGTGCAGATTGTATTTCTTTTTTTAATTTGGCTAATTTTTTGAGGTTTTATTTCTATTTTAAATTCAAATTTTCAGCATTTCTAGAGATATTTTTTACAGATTTTAGAAAGTGATATTAATTTAAACTGTTGCCAGCTGTATAAACAGCGGAAACAATAATGTTTGCTTCAATATATATATATATATATATATATATATTTATACGCGTAATAAATTAAAAATTTATTTACACGTGACTATTATAAACAGAAAAAAACATTTGGAATTAGAATTAAATAATTATGTATAAAAAGCAGGAACTTATTAAAAATTACGTCATAAAAACTATAATTACTCGTGAATTTTAAGAGAAAAAGGAATTTGTAAAATAATAAATTTATTAACATGCGTTAGAAGTCTTAAATAGGAGAAATTACGTCATATTTACGTCAAATTACAGTTATTACATAAAATGAACACAAAATAATATTGCAAAACGGTTTAAATTTAGAAACTGCGCTAGATATTTTTTTGATATTTTGAGAAGATACTTTTCAACTATTTTTGATAAGAAAGCGCAAATAATATTTCATTTCTAACACAAGCATTTTCACGTGAATATTAAAAAGAGAAAGAATAGTTTGGTCAAAATTACGTCAGATTAAAAACGATTAATTTAAAATGTCTTATTTTAAAGAACTTTCTTTTCGCTTTGTTAAAAAATACCGGGAGACAAAGATTCTGGTTACTTAATTCCTTTTATATTAGCTTATTTTGAAATGTTTATCTTATTTTACTTAATCAAAGACGAAAACAGCGGTTGACATATGTATTTTTGGTATTACTTAGTTATCCCGTCGTCCAAAAATCTATCATTCGCCAAACTATAAGATTAAATGCCAATAATGGTTGAGCGTAAATGTCACATTAACTTGACTTTAAGCAAGTTACACGTGTCTACGTCATCAAGTTATTTTTATTTCGACGTTTTATTTGTATATTTATTAATGTTATACTAATTTATTTGTTCTTTCGTTATGTAAAATAAAAATGATGTCAATTTGTATAATTTGGCGAGTGCTTTGGCGATTTATATAATTTGGAGAAATTGGTCGACGGGTTAATCAAGTAGTACCGTAGCGGATTTGGCCTTAAAATTCCCCAGTCAAAGAGAAATGAATAGAAATCCGTTTATAGGGAGATCGCCATTGTTTTTTAATTTATAATTCAATCTTCCGAAATCTTTTTAAAGCCGATCAAATTAGCGTACTTTTAGAGTCTGCGGTGTCTGAACGGGGGGTTGACGAGCGTAGCTCGTAGGGGGCAGAGCCCCCTAGTGTTTTAAACATATTTCAGTGAAATTTTGTCAGAATGCTTTTCCTATTGTTCACTGTTTTCTGAACTAGAGTTTAAGTTCTATGTGATGGTGTAATTACTTTATTAGTACTCGAATAAAAATATAGTATATATTTTTTTTAATTAAAAATATGTATTTTTTGACAAGTTTTGAAATAATTCAGTTAATTTTGAAGATATTGTAAAACTTCTAGTTCAGTGCACGAGAAAGTGTAATAGTAGTATGTAGTATAAAAGAAATGGAAATACACTATATAGCCATTAATGCCTGGACACTTTCAATTTTAGACATTTTGTCGAATATTTAAAAATATACTCGTCAGATTCTTCTTGAATTTCTGGATTAAAAGGAACAGGTTTAAACTCATATTTATTAACTTAGATTTGATAAGGTGGACAATTAGGGGGCCGACAAAAAATTAAAGAAAAAAAACAATACTTGGGATCACTCTTTAAATTAAAATGCACGAAATTATCTCTGCAGAACACACATTTCTGCATACTGTATGCTAATTTTTGTAAGAATAGCGCGTATATTTTGGGAGATATAGCAATTTTTTTTTTTAAGTTAAAAAAAAAATCATGTATGTTTCTAGCTTATATCACGCAGGGTTTTCAACCAAATTTAACGCCAGTTTCAGAAAAATTGGTAAAATGTAGTTGAAACAATACAGTGAAATTGGAATGGATTAGAATTAAATTGGAAATGTCTTCATAAACTTTTTAACAATTTAGGGGGTGGAGGGGTGTATCCTTTTTGTTTAGAAAATTTCCATGCTTACGCTAGACAGCGTACACCCAATTTAACTAAATATACACTACATAGCCATTAATGACCAGACACTTTCAATTTTTTACATGCTGTCGAATATTTAGAAATATACTATAGTCAGATTCTTCCGAAATTTCAGGATTAAAAAGAACAGATTTGACCATATTTATCAACGCCCATTTGGTAAGATGGACAATTAAGAGGCCAATAAAAAATCAACGAAAAAACTAATACTTAGGATCACCTTGTATATTAAAATGCACGAAATGATCTATCGCTGCAGAACACACATTTGTGCATACTGTTTGCTGATTTTTGTAAGAATAGCGCGTATATTCTTGTAGATATAGCGATTTTTTAAAAAAGTTTTTTTAAAAAATGGTGTATTTTTTAGCTGATATCGCGCAGGGTTTTCAACCAAATTTAACGCCAGTTGCAGAAAAATTGGCAAAATTTAGTTGAAACAATATAGTGAAATTAGAATATAAAAGTATTAATTATTTTATTAAATATGAACAGTTGTATGAAATAATTGTTATCTGCGCTTTCGCGGACGGTAAGAAAGATTTTTTACATAATTTAATAGTCAAATCTATGAAGCAACTCCTTAAAAAACCCAGCCAAATATCGTAAAAATTCAGAAAGATATCTTTGATAGGGTGAGCTGATTTTTAGTTGCTCTCTGAAAGCAGCTAAATGATAAGGGATTTTCCCCAAATTGTGATTTTTTATTAACTGGCTATCAGAAAAAGTTAGTATTTAATAAATATCAGTGAGTAGATTTGGAACAAATGCTTCGATTTTTATACTTTTTTTCATGAAAAAGAGTTGTTCTGGTGATTATCCAAGAAGAACTAAGGCATCAATAAAAAAAAAAAAAAAGAAAAGAAAGCTAAAATTGACAATTTGTGGAAAATCCCTTATCATACTTTTTTGATAACGTTGATGATGCTTTTATAGAAAAACTAAAAATCAGCTCACTGTATCGACGATATTTTTCTGAATTTTCACGATATTTAACTGTATTTTTTTATAATTTGCACCATGGATTTGACTACTAAATTATGTAAAATATTCCTTGTTATCGCTCATGCATGCGCAAATAAGAATTATTTCATACAACTGCTCATATTTAATAAAATAATTTATACATTTATATTCCAATTTCACTGTATTGTTTCAACTACATTTTACGAATTTTTCTGAAACTGACGTTAAATTTGGTTGAAAACAATGCGTGATATAAGCTAAAAACATACATGATTTTTTTAACTTAAAAAAAATCGCTATATCTCAAAGAATATACGCGCTATTCTTACAAAAATCAGCAAACAATGTGCACAGTTTCTCAGTTTCTACAATGCGGGCTAACCCACCATTGGCATAGGCTTCCAGATCCCGCGTTGCAAGTTTATTTAAAAAATAATAATAAAATGTGTGTTCTGCAGCGATAATTTCGTGCATTTTAATTTAAAGAGTGATCCCAAGTATTGTTTTATTCCGAGTATATCCGTAATTCAAATTAAAAGAGTGAGAGATTACTTGTCTAGTTCTATATGTGTGCCAGTTATTCAAGAATATATGTCGCTGATTAAGTTTGGACAATTATGACAATTGCTTCATTTTAATGATAATATACCCAAAATCTTCCTTCATCCAACCATGATTGTGATAGATTTTTCAAAATCAAATCTCTTCTAGAAATAAAAAAATAAAAATCTGGGGAAAATTCCTCTTGAGCAGTATTTATGTGTAGATGAAAAAAATTTTCAACAAAATCTCGTAATTTTATCCGAATACAATCCAAACAAACGACATAAATGGGGGTATAAAATTCATGTTTTGATTGCTGCATCTGGATTTGCCTATAAAATCGGACCAGATTCAGGCAAAGAAAATGTTATCAGGAAAATGAGGAGGAAAGAAAATGTTATCAATGAGGGGAGACAGATCTTGGTGCAGCATTCAATCATGTAATGCGTTTAGCAAGAATCATCCCAAGTCATAAGAACTGCAGAATACAGTTTGACAATTTTTTCACATAAATCCCTTTGATTTATATTTGGCAAGGGAGTATTAAAACTTAGGAACAATAAGGAGAAATCGTATATCCAACTGCCAGTTACCTAACGACAAAGATATGATGAAAAAAAAAAAAAAAACGCGGATCATCTACTGAATACTGTGCAACAGTTGAAGGGGTGAGTGTTTCAATAACATCATGAAAAGACAATAAAGTTGTTAATTTAGCATCATCCTTTGCTAGAGAAGAATCTACATCAAAAGTTCGAAGATATGAAAAATCTATAAAAGCTTACATTGCTATTGACCGACTTGTTGTATCTGAATATAACAGATACATGGGTGGAGTAGGTTTAATAAACAGCATTATGGGACAACAAAAGATATTGCTGAGAAGCAAAAGATGTCCTATTCGTATGTTCTATCACTTTTCAATTTAATTACATCTAATACTTGGTTATTACACAGACGCGTTCATGAAGAGAAACAAAAAACTAAACAGATGCTGAATTCCGCTGACTTTCGCCTTCAAGCTGTTGAAACCCTCTGTAAAATTAATACGAAGTCGAAAACTAGCAAAAAAGGGAAAGGTCGCATAGAAAAAAGAATTCAACAAAAAAAGCATAGAGGGCAATACTCAACATATTCCACCAAAACAAGTGCTCCTATACAAAATTGGACACTGGCCATATTAGGCAGAAAGAAGAGTACGTTGTAAATATCCCGATTGTAAAGGCTTTACTCAAACTGTTTGTGTGAAATGTGGTGTGGGACTTTTTTAAACAATTTTTGCCTTATTTGATGACGTAAATTTCGCGGTTAAGTAAGACAAATATTACAATTATAAATAGTGGTACGTTAGGCTACATATGAAACATATTCACAAAAAATTTCGACGTGCGTCACATGTATTTCAACGCAAATGATTAAGAGAAATGTTTCCACTTGCTTGATTTAAATATACGCTCGATTTCCCGAAGAAGTATTTTTACTACTTCTACTTTTCTATAAATTCTATCTTAAAATAGGTTTAGAAAGAAGTCTATCTACTAATAAATTCCTATGAAATGAATTTCAATCTAAGAAAACCGAATTTGATATTTATGGAAAACTTCATCATAATTCCAAAGCTATAATTTATTGCATTAAACTTTACATTAAATTAAAATTTGATTTCAACTTTGAAGAAAATTAATCTTAACTCTGAAGGAAAATTTTCCATGTCTGTCGCTTTGGGTAATTGTTCTTAAAAGGATTTCACATGATTATTTCTTGACGTTTGACAAGAAAAAAATCCTTCAAACTGAAGAGCATAGAGTAAGCATATTTAAATTTAACAGTGTTTATATTCTAAAGAAACTTTTATCGTAAATCTTTTTATCGGTTGCAGAAATGCTCAGATTTTATTTTCTCTCTTTTAATTGGTTTTAGAGAATGTCAAAGTATATCTTTTTTCTTAGTTTTTGCTCAAATAAAATACAGTCTTTGGAAAAAGAAGTAAGCACCCTAACTAATTCTATTGTATAACAGAGGTAAAGGTACAGATTTGTAACCACATTCACTACACTGCTACTACTTGGATGAAAAGAAATTGTTAGGAGATTGTGCTGATGTTTCTAACTGGGATTGGAGGGGAGGGGGAAGTTTTTATTATGACGTATATGGACATGCAACAGGAGATTTCACTACACTGCTACTACTTGGATGAAACGAAATTGTTAGGAGACTATGCTGATGTTTCTAACTGGGATTGGAGGAGAGGGGGAAGTTTTTATTATGACGTATATGGACATGCAACTTGAGATTTCACTACATTGCTACTACTTCGATAAAAAGAAATTGTTAGGAGACTGTGCTGATGTTTCTGACCGGAATTGGAGGAGTGGAGGAAGTGTTTTATTATGACGTATATGCACATGTAACATGAGATATAGTAAGGGAAACAACCGCATGGTACGACCGCAGTGTAGTGAAGATTTTTTTTTAAAGAATGCGTGATAATGAACTGTAGTCATTCGCGCTTGTCAAAAGCAAAAATGATATTCGAAGAACATCATTCGAATATAAAATTCTGTCAAGGTTTAATGAAATCGCCGATAGAAACAGTTCACGTCTTGCAGCAGGTCAACTGTGAGACAGCAATGTGTAATTTGAAGGTGTTTCTAATAGACATCGTTTCATGAGTAGATCCAAAATTTAAGGAAGCTACAATGAAGATTATCTCGTACAAAAAATTCCACGGATGTTTTTAGCAAATGTACTGGCACTGGCCGAACTGCAAGGCCGCATAAGCGAATAACTTGAAAGTGTGAGTTATGCCCACATAGCAATTCTTTCATTAAAACACCAAATAAAATAAACTAAGACAGACTTGAGCACAGTTAAAAAATAAAATTTTATAAAATATATGCTTAAAAACATTTTAAAATGCAATATGTAAACGTTTCGCCAAGCGACACGCAAGGCATCATCAGTACAAAAAATATCCATTGCATTGCAAACGACGGAACAAATCAAGAAGAGTTAAAGTTAGTTATTTTAAAAACAGACAATATTCACTAGGGACTGAACGAGCTTCATTCAAAGCCTGCGATCGCAATTCAGTGAACCAACCCTCAAGGAGTAATCTACCGTGGTAGCTGTTGCAAACCGATTTCAAAATGCTGGCATTCGCAATAAGCGGAATGTGATTCGTTTGAAGTGAATGCTGGACAATTTTTGAATTCAAATTACCTTTTTTTTAAAGCACCAGTATGTTTTTTTAGGTGAATTTCCAATGATCTACCTGTTTCACCAATATAAACACTATTGCAATCTTTACAAGGAATAATATAAACAACACTGGGTAATTTAGACTTATCATATTGAAATTTATGCTTATTGAAAAAGGAACTCAATTTATTAATTGGTTTAAAAGAACCCCCAATATTGAATGATTTTAGAATGCCAGAAATTTTATCAGAAATGTTCTTATAATAAGGGATACAGATAAAGGAGCTTGGTTTACTACGTTGAAAAGGAGGGGGGGGAGTAGAATTTACAAAATTTAAAGTATTTTTAAAGATTTTTTTAACAAGACCAATAGAATAGCTATTATTAACCAAATCGCGATAAATTTTACGTTTCTCTATTTCAAAATCATTACTGGAACTGCAATATTTTATGGCTCGAAAGGCTAAAGTCTTAATAACGGCTATTTTATGGCTGAAAGGGCATATTGAATTGAAATTAGTATATTGACCAGTAGATGTAGGTTTTCTGTAAACAGTAGTGGTGACAGATTGAGAGATATCAGTCGTGTGTCTGCGGATTAGAATGTCGAGAAATGGTAATTCAGCATTATTTTCAGTTTCAACAGTAAACTTAATAGGGTTACCAATAGAGTTAGAAATCGTGAGAATATAATTTAAATCTGCTTCTTTCACTATCAAAAAAATATCGTCGACATAACGTCTCCAAAAAAAATACGTGGACCAAGTTCAGAATTAATAGTATTTTCAATATTCTGCATCACAAGTTCAGCAATTACAACAGAGAGGGGGGACCCCATACCGGTACCAGAAGTTTGACTATAAAAGCAGTTATTATATACTTATACTAGCAGACCCGCCCGGCGTTGCCCAGGGTTTGTAAATAATAACCTTAAACAAAACTTAAGTTTGCATGATTTTATATCTTTGGAAATTCTTTTAAATGAACCTAATTTCGGAGGCTCTATTTCCTTCCGCAGCGTCTAGTGTGTTCCCATCAAACTTCTTTTCGAAGGAACCTGTAATCTAGTTTCCCGCTATCTTTGGCAGCATTTACCGGAAGTGCCTGCACGTGCTGCAGACAATCGAAAACCAAGTTGAGTGAGGTAAACTTCGTAGAAATCAAGCCCATAGAATAATAATAAAAAAGAATGCACCATTAATGTTAGAAAATGTTGGTAACTAAAGTCCAAGATAAAATTTCAAAATACAGAAAGTAGCTGAATTATAATCTAAGTTTAAGGAAGCAAATCCCGTCGAAATTGGACCCTTAAACCCGAGGAAATATTGCGCCCCCAAGCGGTGGAAGATGCCCCTCCCCTTGTAAATTTCATGAATTACAGTTAGCATTAAAACATATTTAATAAATGGATGAAATCTCTTATCTAAAGATACCTTTAAAGTAACGCGATTTTTAATTTACGGCTGTAGTGAGTAGACGTAAGTTGATGCTGGAAAATGAGATTAATGATCGAAAAAGGTGGTAACTGAGGTATAAAGAAAGACCGGGCCCTGGGGGCCAGAGTGTTATCTAGAAAGTAGTTGTGTATAGGAAGATTTAGTAGTGATTTTAAAGTAGCTTGAAGACGCTAAAACTAAGTTAAAGAAAATTGCAATAGAATAGGATAATTTTCTAAAGAAGCTGCAACAAAGGCCCCAAGAAGACAATTAATATTCAAAATTGGTGGTAGCTGAAGTCTGCAAGATTTTTTTCTGTTGTTGTTCATGTAGTAGCTGGAGAACCTAAGAAGTTGTTAGAAAAAAAAGTTCGTGAATCGGACCATTTTTAAAGGAGCTATAACAGGGGGCGCAAAAGGGTCCAACTGATAGTTGAGAGTTGGACCCTAAAATGAAAACATGTTTAAATGTTGTAGTAATTAGCGTTTTAGATTTTCAATTAGTCAAAATTAATCATAGGGTATGAAATAATCATTAGAATAATATTTTAAAGAAATGAGCAAAAATGGTGTAAATGCTTATAAAGAGAGCCTCAATAAAAATATGAGGGTGTTTGTCTAGGGAGAAGAGTCCAAGACTCAATTTTAAAATTATGCAATCAGAAGGTAAGAAAATTAGGGGGTGAAAATGCATGGCACACCTGTAGGGCCCTGGATCGGGCCCTACAGGACCGTAAGGTGCCCCAGGATTTTAACTGGAATATAGTAACAGGAGAATGGCTAAATGCAAAAATGGTAAAAATGAAGATCGGATTAAGAGGGGCAATCTATTAACAATTTATGGTGCAAAAGCTTCAGGGGGCCCTGTACCAGATCCCAGAGGGTCAGGAACTTAAGTGTCATGTAGTTTAGTATAAATATACTTTTTAGTAGTTTTTAAAGTAATCAGATGATGCTAGAAAAATGGTAAAGAAAATTACAAGGCATTCGGATCATTTTTAAAGAAGCTTCACCAAGGGCCCAAGAAGGTGATTAATATTCAAAATTGGTGGTAGCTGAAGTATGATATTTTTTTTTATCGTTCATGTAATAGCTGGAGAACCTAAGATGTTGTTAGAAAAAAAAAGCTAGTGAATCGGACTATTTTTAAGGGAGTTATAATAGGGGGCCCAAAAGGGGCCAACTGACAGTTGAGAATAGGGTTTTATGCCCTAACATGAAAACATGTTAAACCGTTTTAGTAGTTAGCGTTTTAGATCTTCATTTTGTCAAAATTAATCATAGGATATGATATAATCATTAGAATAATATTTATTAAAAATGCGCAATAATGCTGTAAATGCTTAAAAAGGGGCGCTAGATATAAGGGCCTAGCACTGCGATACTGGTGAAGTAATATTAAAAAACTCCGTGATAGAGCTTCAAAACAAAAGCAATCGAAACTGTGACAAACAAAACATTTTTTTAAACCCTTGTGATCTATGCAAAAGGTACTTAATTTCAAAATTAAAATTCAGGTAATTTATTCTTGTTTCTATTTTGCTATTGCTTTACTTTTCTGAAGCACTTGTTACCATAATAAGAAATTTTGCATATATTTCTCCTTAATCTTAAAATTGAAGCATTCTCGATTATCCGAAAATTTCTATTTTTCGAAAGATGGTCGGTCCCAATTACTTCGGATAATCGAGGTTCTACTGTATGTGCAGATATTTTTAGTTAAAATATTGTACATCTATTACATTTTATTTTTATAATATTTTCCATGTTGATTTTTACACCGTAAAATATGATTTGCATCCCAGTCTTGACAAAAATTCACTCTTAAAGTACTCAAAAAAAAAAAAAAAAAAAAAAAAAAAAAAGAAAAAAAAGAAACACATCAAGTATTATCCTAAGCGCAAACGTATATTTTCGCACAATACTTATTTTTTCATTTGCTTAATATCATTTTGAATATTAAAAGGCGTTCAAATGTAAAACTTTCACTGCGAAATACCTCATTTTCTGGTATTTAAATAAGTATTTTATTATCATAATAGAAATACATATGCTTCTGTGTTATAAAAATAAAAATTTATCTTTATCAAAAATACCTTATTTATTACGAAAAACTAGTTGGATGTGCCAATCCCAAAACTTTCTTCTATCTTATACATCTTAATATTTCAAAACCTAGTTACACATGTTAATACTTCAATATTATTAGTTCAATGCTATACCAACTTTGATTTTCATCTTAAATTTCTGCTCAAGTCAATTAAACGGACTAAAAACGAGTTAATCTATATCATGATATTTGTTAAAATTATTAATTTTTCCTTATTCTGTCGTTATCAGCTGTTTGCGAATAGCCGGCATAGCAGGAAGCGAGTTCCCGCCGCTGCATGAGCCGCCGATGCACAATAGAACTACGAAAAATCAAGAAAAGTATACAAAAATCGCTAGCACGGAGCCCCTTTACCGCGCAATATTTCCAAATTCAAGGAGAACCTGTTGGCCAAAGCCAAAAAATAGCACAAACATTTTGGTTCAATTGTATGCATAATTTTATACGCTGTTCGATGGTACAATAATGAAAATGGCACAGAGATCGGAATTATAGCGCCCCCTTCTTTCGGAATTTTTTCAAGTTCAGGGAGGACTTGTTTACCATAGCCAGAAACATGCACAAAAAATTTGGTTCAATTATATGGATAACTTCATACACTTTTCGATGGTACAATAATGAAAATGGTACAGACATCGCAATTATAGTGCCTCCTTCCGGCAGAAATTTTCCAAATTCAGGGAGGACCTTCGTGACATGACCAAAAATAAACACATAAAATTTGGTTCAATTCTATGCATAACTTCATACACTTTTCGGCGGTACAATATTCAAAATGGCACAAAAATTGTACAAAAATCGCTATTACAGCGCCCTCTACGAGAGATTTTTTTACAAATTAAGGGAGGACAACCTTGCCATAGCCAATAACTTAAAAATTTTTTTTGGTTGAATTCTATGCATAACTTCATACACTTTTCGATGGTGCAATATTCAAAATCGCACAAAAATCGCTATTACAGCGCCCCCTAACGGCGAATTTTTTGCAAATTCATGGAAGACCTGCTTGCTATATCCAAAAACTTAAAATAAAAATTTGGTTTAATTCTATGCATAACTTCATACACTTTTGGACGGTACAATATTCAAAATCGCACAAAAATCGCTATTACAGCGCCCCCTACCGGCGAATTTTTTCCAAATTCAGGGAGGACCTGCTTGCTATAGCCAAAAACTTAAAATAAAAATTTGGTTTAATTCTATGCATAACTTCATACACTTTTGGACGGTACAATATTCAAAATCGCACAAAAATCGCTATTACAGCGCTCCCTACCGGCGAATTTTTTCCAAATTCAGGGAGGACCTGCTTGCCATAGCCAAAAACTTAAAATAAAAATTTGGTTCAATTCTATGCATAACTTCATACACTTTTCCATGGTACAATATTCAAAATCGCACAAAAAACGCATTTACAGCGCCCCCTACCGGCGAATTTTTTTCCAAATTCAGGGAGAACCTGCTTGTCATATCCAAAAACTTAAACTAAAAATTTGGTTCAATTCTATGCATAACTCCATACACTTTTGGATGGTACAATATTCAAAATCGCACAAAAATTGTTATATCAGCGCCCCCTACCGGCGAATTTTTTTCAAATTCCGGGAGGACCTGTTTGCCATAGCCAAAAACTTATAATAAAACTTTGGTTTAATTCTATACATAACTCCATACACTTTTTGATGGTACAATGGCGACAGACAGACCGACAGACGGACACACAGACAGACAGACATTTTCTATAAACATGTTTTTTGGAATCACTGACCCCTAAAACATGCAAATCCGTCGAAAACCGGAAATCGAAAAAAATTTCGATTACTATACTTTCTTCTATTGAAGATAGAAGAAAGTAATATAAAGAAACCAAAAAAAAAAAAAAAACCTTATAAAACAATTTGGGGCGCGAAGGATTCGAACCCATAGCCCCGATTCTCGAGTTCAATGCGCTATCCATTCAGCCATCTAGCTCGCCTTCCAATTTAAACAAATTATCTTTATAATTAGTACCGTAATTAATCAAACCGTGATTTGTTGCTGAACGCGCTGAATGTTTAGTGCATCCACGATAAAGACCCACTGCATGTTGCTGTATCCCTAAGCTCGCGCGGGCGGCGCGCGTGCATCTTAAACACACCCAATGTCATTGCTATCCCGGTTTATTTAATTTCTTCTGAGAAAATTTTATACAACCAACCAACCGAAAGCAATCGGATTAAAAAAGCAGAGAAAAAAGCGTATTTTTGATGAAAGTGAGTTGCGTTTGTAAATTAATTACTCAGCTATTAATTAGAATATTAAAATTCTGAAAGTCAGGTGCATTAGGATAGGCCTTGGACTCTCTTCAGAAAAATTTTGAACCTCGTACGTGCCGTAAACTTTGCTAGCCATCGCACACACACACACACACACACAGAGAGAGAGAGAGAGAGCGATCTGTTCTTTTATTATTATAGATATGTTACAGAAGTTATGTACTGCAAATTCTTTCATTGTAGTAACTTTAAGGCTCTCATTATCTCAATGAGAGTGTATACTAGGGTGGGCCGAAAAAGACATTTTTTCTCTTTTTGATTCGCTATACCGCGGAAAACTTGTGTCTAGGGTAGCTTAGTAAAATGCAATAACAAAATAAATAAATTTTTACGTTTGGCGGTAGCGCATCGGGCTTAAAATTTGAGATTTAAGACGTTCGTTTAATCGTTAAAAACACGATTTTGATAGTTTTTCTAATAAATGGAAATAAATCAAATAACTAATATAACAAGCAGCTATAGACATATTTTAGTAGAAAATAGTATAGGAATGATAAATAAATGAAAAAATAAATACATTTCGCAACACATTGGCAGCGGATTATGTTTAAAAAAGGCATTTTTTTTTAAATAACAAATTTTCATTGAAATAAAAACTACTTTTCTGATTGCACTATTACCTGATCTGATTACCTTTATCTGATTGTACCTGAGTGTAATTTCACTTTGTAATAAAATATAGTCTTTTACTTGTCTTTACTATCTTTTGGAAGTTTGAAATAATGTTTGCTTGAAAAACTAGGCGCTGAAGATCACGAGAAAAGTGTCGTTCTTATAAAAACATCTCTGGACCCGAAGACTTTTTTATGATGCCTCTGTTACCAGCTTCACGCACCGTTCTACTGTTTGGGATTGACATGGAAATTGGTCAAATTTCCACCGGACCGCTGTTTTACCTGATTCGACCTTAGACCAAATCTCTCCGTTGGTGGCTCTTCTCAGAAAAAGGTAGTGGTGAAAGTGTAGTAGAGTTCCAGTGAATCATTTCGATGTAGTCTGTAGGTAGAAAAATGACATTGGGTGTTTGAAAACACCTGATTGACTTTTTTTTAGAAGCTAAGTTTCTAAGCTTTATAATTCTTCTGAAACATAACTCTTGTATATGATCACTTTTATCTACTATCATACTCAAAAGCAAATTTTCTGGATTGGCAAAAAATGCGTTTCTCTCAATTACTGGTTCAATGACCTTCAGCAAGTTTTCAGATAGGAATTTTGACGATTTTATAACTTTCAATACATGTTCCGGCCCATTTGTGAAGTATTTACCTTTTTTCAATACTTAACCATACAGGTACATAAGACTTTAGGAGAAAATAAACTATAATCTTGTGTTCGTCTGTTGGATTTTCAATACTTAAATAAGGTGTGTCCCAAAGAAATAAAGCCACCGTAATTTTGTGCAGTAACTGGACACGAAACAAACAAATAAGAACGAAACAAATATATTAAGAAAGTCCATATACAAATACATATTTACAAGTAGTAACTCACTCCCTGCCCCACCTGGGCAGGAGAAAAAGATGAATGCGTAAAAAAAGAGGGGAAACAGTGTCCCGCCGAAATAAAGCCACTGCCAATATTAGTATTTATTGTCAACTATCGACAATCCAGCTGCTGCAGTTCAACATGTTTATGTCATCAGGATGTTGTCAAGTACTTTCTCTGTGCCTTTCGAACTTTGTGTAGACTTTAGAAGGTTGTATTTTCTACTTTTCCTGCAGCATTGCATCGATAAAGAAAAACCCAGCTATGAAAGTCTGAGATAGTTCAGATAACAGCTTTTAAGGAACAAGATCTTTCACATAGACTAATATGTAAGCAAATCAAATGATCTAAAACCGTAATAGATATTTTTTTTAATCAGGACAATGCGTACGGGTATAAAAAAATGAGGTGCACATGCACAAAAATGACTTCCAGGCAGGAAAGAGATGTTTTGCGTCGTCTTTCAGGAAGTGATATTTCTCTAAAACTGTTGGCCAATGAGGATAACATCCCAGCGAGAAGATCAACCCTGCAACGAATTGAAAAACGTAAAAGCAATTTACGATATAAGAAAAGGAAACAGCAGCCCATGTTGAAAGCTATCCATACGTTAAGGAGAATCGATTGAGCCCAATATAATCAAACCTGGAAGGACCAGTGGCATCGTGTTATAGTCTCAGATGAGAAAAAAAATTAATTTGGATGGCTTAGACGGCTTGCTTTATATTGGAATAACATGAGGAATTTTTCTCCGAAAGACAGCAAGATAGAGGCTCATTAATGGTGTGGGGAGGATATGGCTATAGCGGTAAACTTAACCTGGCTCTTCCTTCAGACTGCATGAGGGCTACCAAATACCAAGAAATGCTAGAAACTCATCTACTGCCATTTGCAGAGAGAATTGGTGCCCTAAGTTGGGTTTCCAGCAGGACAATCTCGCCATTCACGTTGCAAAATCTGCCTGGAAATTGTTTTTTAATAATGGGGTGCATGTCATGGAACGGCTTTTGCTTTCCCCTTTATCTCAATCCCCAAGAAAATGTGTGGGATATCCTCAGTAGGGCGGTATATGCCAATGGCAGACAGTTTCAGTCTGTGGCAGAATTAAAGGCCGCCATCATTGAAGCCTGGGATAATATTGATACTACTGTCCTCCAAGAATTGGTAAATGGTATGCCACATCGTATATACCAAGTCATATATGAACATCGCGGATATATTGGCTATTAACTGTAGTGGCTTTATTTCGGCGGGACACTTTCCCCCCCTCTTTTTTTACATAATATTTTTTTCCCTGCCCAAGTGGGGCGGGGAGTGAGCTACTCCATGTAAATATGTATTTGTAAATAGACTTTCTTAAAATATTTATTTCATTTATATTGGTTTGTTTCGTGCCCAGTTACAGCACATAATCATGGTGGTTTTATTTCGGTGGGACACACCTTACAACTGGAGAAATCTGTTCTCTGTCGTTACCCACCTTGAGTGGGAAGTGTGCCAGGCTCAGAACAGTTAAATCTTCAGGACAACTGCCTGCTTTTATAGCACAAATAATGTCTAGTAGGTACTGCTGATCTTTGCTTAAATTTTGCCGGTCAGTTCTGGAAATTCACACTCAACACTGTTAAATTTACCACTGGGAGTTTCTCACATTTCTTGAGCTGCGTGCTAATCGGACTAGTGATTTTGGCCTAGTCGTTTCACCATCTAAAGTTTAAAACAAATGCCGGAATGGCAACTCATTGAAATGTAAGAGGCATACACCACCACCTCTCCCCACTGTAGCATAGATGCCAACATCTCTTAATTATTCCGGAGTTTGATCCAAAATTTGCATGTTCAAACCGGAAAAAATGCGTAAGAAAATGTGATTTATTTCTATGATGTGCGTTTTCGATTTCACTTTGAAATTTTTGGTTAAAAAAAATTTCAAAGAAAACGTGCCGAAAACGTGTTCATATTGTATCAGACTCCGGAATAATTAAGAGATGTTGGCATCTATGCTGTAGTGGTCTTTTCACTTCTTCTTCAACGTGATAACACCGGTTTTCCACACCGTATTAGTAACAGTGCCATCACATCCAATCCCATTTTTTGTTTCCTTTACGTCCGCACTTCCAATTTTACCAGTGCCATGCATTCTCTGAAAGTACAGAATTTTAGTTGAATGATGGGTATATTTTTTGCTTTTTCACAGTTACAAATAATAGAGACAGGACACTCACAAACCTCAGGGACCATTTTACAATTGCAGTCTATTGTCATTTTCACGGCCACGCAGAGGCACCAAACAGTAACAAAGATTTCTTTTAAAATCTTCATCTCTCTTTTTCAACTTTTACTTTCCCTTATCACGCTTAAAGGACCCCATAAGATTACGATAATTTTCATGATATGCATTTGTTAACTGAACAATTCTGTAAGGAGTTACTGCCAGTATTGAAGCTTTATCAAACACAGATTTAACTTTTGGCGTCACAATAATAGAAACGTGAGAAAAATTAACTGACCTGGTGTTTGATTTCAAGGCTAAGTTGTAATTTTCATGGAAGCAACCCTTGAGAATGTCTTCATAAGTTGGAAGTTTATTCACCGGTAACTCTTTTGGATGGCGAAATAACGGGCAGTTAAAGTCACTGCGAGTAATTTCTTTGGAAACAGCCATAACACAGCGATCGAATCAATTATTAAGCGGTCACTAATTAAATCAGTCTTTAAGAAACGTGATTGAAACGCACAAGAATAACACACTGCTAATCATTGCCGGCGAAATTCTAGTGATCAACTCACAGGAACCGTTGTGTCATAAAGAACACGCATGCGTATAGCACAGTGCATTGTGAAGCATCAGTTAAAATATTATTGACGGGTTCCAATTCGCAGCAGGGCTCGTCGCGCTGGTCTGCTACCAGAGTAGGACTCATAATACAGCTTGAATGTGTCAATTTAAGGATATTTTAATTGCTTTGCGCTACCCTAAATGAAGTAATTTTGTTTCTTTTTTTATTATAATGTGCTTTTTGATCTTTCTTTTAAAGCCTTTTCACCATAGCAGTTTTTTAACTTTTTCGTTTATAGCTTTAAAAAATCGAAAGAAAAATACTGCTTTTTCAATAAATTTCAAATATTCAAGTGCGATGCGCTACCGCCAAACGTAAAAAAATATTTAATTTGTTTTTGCATTTTACTAAGCTACCCTAAAACCAAGTTTTCCGCGGTATAGCGAATCAAAAAACGAAAAAAAAGTTTTTTCGGCCCACCCTAGTGTATACGTAATATTTTGTCAAACCTGTAAATATGTAAAGAAAAAAATTGAAAAATATTGTAAAAGCATTATTAATCATATGAGCTATTTCAAAATACTATGAGTTATGCCCTTATAGCAATTCTTTCCATTGTAATAACTTTAAAAATGTTCTTATTATCTCAATGAGAGTGTATATGTAATATTTTGTCAAACCTGTATATATGTAAAGAGAAAATTAGAAAAATATTGTAAAAGCATAATTAATCATATGACCTATTACAAAACACTATGTAGTCTTTAGAAAAACAAAAAAGATATGTTCCATTCTTGGTGTGTTATTGTTGTAGTGTAACATGTTATATAAGTGCATATTATCATATCTTGATGTTGTGTTTATAGTATTGTGTTTTGTAGGGCCATACATTGCTGACATATGTAAATAATTGTCAATTCAGTATGAACTTGATTGATTTTCTCAAATATGATTTGATGAAGTAGTACTCTATAATAAGTCAATTGTAACTTGAAATGACTATAAACCTGTTTAATTCTTAAACAATATTTATGTCGATATCTTAGATATCAACGATATCACAGATATTTATGTTGTAATCTGAAATTGTAAAACTGTATTATAAGCATTGAAAAGGTCATTTTTTAACGCGAGCAGCTAGTGGATTGGTCTGCCTCTCGGGATTGCACTATCACTCTAAAGCGTAAGCTGAAATCACGAGGTGTAACATGTAGTGTTGCCAGGTTCCCTAATTTCCAAGTGCTTCAAGACCCGGATCGTATGAACCACTGCATGGAGCATCGAAAATCCCTGATTTGTCTTGCTGCACAAATTCTTTTAAGTTTCTTTTAAGTTTTTTATGTTTCTTTCTAGTAATACACTGTTTGTTAGTCTGCATCGAACGGAGCTTAATCCAGTAAAGTTCGTGAAACATAACCTGACTATAGCGGAAGTATTTTATGATTCCCACGAAAAGAATACCATACAAATCTACCTGCAAAGACAGAATATTTTCAGCTCCTTGTAGAAAGGAAATAGAGATGTTATACAGGGTGCAATATGTTATCTATCGCCGACCTTTAATTTCTCAACCTTTGGTCGTAGACATATAGTTCCAATTACAAAAACGTTTCAAATGAGGTAAATATTCATGTTGTGACATTATTTAAAGTAAAAAATGAATTTTATAAAAATTACGAAAACTAGCTTTTTATACGGTCCCCCAGTCCCAATAGTTATATTTAGTAAAAGTTTACACATATCATAACAGATATAACACAAAAAGTTTGACATCTGTACCACAAAATTTGACACAGTTATTAAATTTCAAAGTTTGAGATTTTTGCACATGATTTTGTCTTTCATTGAGGGATCAGTTAAAAGATGAATTAAAGTAATTCGAGATCAAAATCAGGGTGCAATGTATTTTTTTACGGCGAAACCACCTTTAGCCGGTATCGCCAAATTGGAGATTCACCAAATAGGGTTTATTCATCTAAAAATTTGAGCTAACATTTATGGGTCGAACAACATTCAAACGTACCGACGATACCGGCTAAAGGTGGTTTCGCCGTAAAAAAGGACATTGCACCCTGATTTTGATCTCGAATTACTTTAATTCATCTTTAAACTGATCGCTGAATGACAAAAACATGTGCAAAAATCTCAAACTTTGAAATTTAATAACTGTGTCAATTTTTGTAGTACAGATGTCAAACGTTTTGTGTTATATCTGTTATGATATGTGTAAACTTTTACTAAATATTACTATTGGGACTGGGGGACCGTATAAAAAGTTAGTTTTCGTAATTTTTATAAAATTGATTTTTTACTTTAAATGATGCCACAACATGAATATTTACCTCATTTAAAACGTTTTTGTAATTGGAACTATATGTCTACGACCAACGGTTGAGAAAATAAAGGTGGGTGATAGATAACATATTGCACCCTGTATATCTTCAAAATGGGTTTCCAATATGAGATAAGTTATCACTCAAAATGAAATGGCCTCATTCGACCCAAACAGAACAAGCACGTGGGACGACCGCTGAATTCTTTCGTTAAGGAATTTTAACATTTTGGTTACGGAATTCGGACGCCATACATTTATATCAAGCTATTTTCAAGTGATATGACAAAACAATTTTTTGGTATTGTGGTACGATTGAATAGAACTAACTATAAGTTAAATTATGCTTTTAAAACAAACTTTTGCTACAATGTACAAAAAAGGAAATAAAATGTGAAAGTCAATTGATTGAAATAAATACCTGTTTAAAAGATGTAAATTAAATGCTTTTTATTATAAGTTTAAAAAAAAAACAAAAAAAAAAATGGATAAACATTGAATCATGTTCCCTGGAAAGAAAAAAAATTCAATCAACATTCTCCTGAGGATCGAACCCATATCCCTTCACTCGCTGAGCGGAACTGAAAGATGGAGCATTTATCAATCATGCTACGGTTCGATTGAAGAGCATTCTTATTTCTGAAGCAATAAATCATATTTATGTACCATTATTAGACAAATGTTTTTACCCCGTGAGGGATGGAAGAGGCAAATTTCGAATATTTTTTTTAACCATTTGGTAAAATGGTTATTGTTTTCGTCAGGATGGGAAATCAAAAGCATATCTGAAGGTTTTTATTGGTTTAATCCGCATTTTATTTGTTTTCTGATTGGTCTATACAGTAATCTGTATTTCTCTTTACTTTCAACAGAGATGGATACTTCTGTTGCCACTATGACAAAAAAGTAATAAAAACTACAAAAAAAATTAATAACTCAAAAACAAATTGAGATACAGCTTTCAAACAAATTGCATTTAAAAGTAAAGTTTTTTCTCTATACGACGGTGTAAAAAGCAATATTGTGGGATGTTTAGAAGTTTAAGAATGAAATTTCCTTTAAAATGAGTCGGCAGATTTCTTGGAAATCTGACGATGGAAAAGCCTTTTCCCGAACAGCCAATGACATGCTTGGATAATGCATAAGTTTCAGGTGGATAATACGTACGAGTCGCAGGCGATTTTTGTCGCTTGGAATTTTTACGTCTAATAACACTATTAATGTTTAATTCATGGCGTACGTAATGTATGATCAACTCCGTGCGATTTTTTTGTCTGAAATTGTAGTCTTCTAAAAATTCATTTTCCAAATGGTCGTTGTAATTTAATAAGTTTGCTTATATATATATATATAATGTTGTATCGCCACCAGAAATATGTCACCCTACCAAATATTAGCTCATTTGTAACACGAAAAGTGTATTAGAATTGAATTGAAAGATTTGAGTAGAACGGACAGACAAGCCAACTTAAATAAAAGCTTGTGCCAAATTCTCTACCGTTTAAGCTAACTGGTCTGACAACCGGCGAACATATTTCGCTCAGATAACTTTATTGGTAATAACATCTGTTCTGTCATGTAGACAGCTCAACAGAATAAACCGCAGGTAAAGGAACTCCATGTAAACGTACGTAGATAAACTATTATTTTAAAAGGACGGTGGACGTTTAAAATATTTCGTAATTTCCATAATACAGTCTCAAAAGTAATTTACTTAAAAATGAGAACTTCCATGTACTCGTATTTTTTAAGTACATTTTTTTCAAAAATAAGTACATTGTTAAAAATAATCTACTTAAAAATGAGCATTTCTATGTACTCATATTTTTTAAGTACAATTGCTTCAAAAAGGAGCATTAATCTACTTAAAAATGAAAATTTCTTTCTACTCCATTTTTTTTCAGTACAATTAATTCAGAAACGAGTACATGGTATTTTGAAGTTGTGTATACAGGGCTCCCAAATGGGCCGCTAACTGAATAACAATATTTTTTTAGAAAATTTTTCTTTTTAGATTTTTCTTATAAACCGTGC
The DNA here is from genome assembly GCA_963932465.1 of Maratus speciosus. Taxonomy (NCBI): domain Eukaryota; kingdom Metazoa; phylum Arthropoda; class Arachnida; order Araneae; family Salticidae; genus Maratus; species Maratus speciosus. The sequence continues at coordinate 437,759,419 of OZ010793.1, forward strand.
CGGAATCACCTTTAAAAGTTAATTCTAGCGCAAGCCTACCATAATATTTTCTGTTAAAATTTATTGGTATTCAGTTGGCGGACTATTTGGGAGTGCTGTGTATACTTATACTTGATTTATAAATGTATGCAGAAATGAATACATACATTTTGTATTTTAAAGTCTTAATATTCATCTTTAAATCCTATGTGCTCAAAAATATGAGTTTTCTGATAAACCCTTTTCTTATACCGAATTGACAGTAGGGATTTCCAAGCTTTTATTTAAAGATATGTCTATCTTTGTTATAATTTTTAATTTATAATACATACTTTTCAAATTTATTTACAATTTCCTTAGAAAAGTTAAAGAAAGAAATTTAGTTTAAAAATTGTTTTATTAGAAATTAGAATATTAAAGAAAGGGAAAATCCATCTCTGCTGTTAGCGATCTTCCGTCGCTGATTCATAAAAGATTTCATTTGGAAGCAGTTAATAACTTCTCTTTTGCACAGTCAGTACAATACTGATCTCCCACCTAGAAGACTCGGGTTCAAATCACGGGGCGGCTCGTAAGCAAAATTTCAAGAACTAAATTTAAAATAGCAAATTCGTTGTTCTTTACTCCAAAAATTGTAGTTCTTCGCAATTAAAAATGGTGATCTGTCGGTTCTCTGTAATTTCGCTTTTTTTTCTTATAGTGTATGTGTGTTTCTATACATACTTATTTTCGAGTGCCTGCATGTACTCAAAAAAATGAGTAGGGGAGATGGGGGCACATGTGAATAGTTCGCATAAATATAGATTTTTCTCATAACTGGATTAATTTTGATAAACAAAAATTACTTAATATAGTAAACAGACCTTTCTTTTACACATGGTACTTTTTTAAAAATCACCTGTATAGTTCTTCTTACATTTTTTAATAGTTTTATAAAATCAATTAATTGTTCACATGTGCTCCATCAGCGGGGTAGTTGTGAACACACGTGGGGCACATGTGAACACAAGGAAAAAATATCCTTTAACGTGCTTTTTATTCTTTTATTCATTTGTCATAGTAATCATTAGTTATATTACCTTTTAAATTCACCATAAAGAAAAATATATATGTATATTTCTCTAGTTTCTGCATGATATGTTTAAGCAAAATATTATAAAATGAAAATAAGTAGAATGGTGGGGGGAGGCTTAGATGATTCATTAAGTATTGTTGCAATAAAATAAAAAAATAAAGAAGCAATTTAAAAGAAGAAATTAAAACTTTAAAATTTTGCTTAAGGGTTTTTGTTTGGGGGAAATTTTAGGGAGGGGGCATTTACATACTATTTATCGGAAATCTGCCGAAATACGAAAGATTCTCACTCCTGTATTTGCCTTATTTTCCTGTAAATTATAGATAAAGAAGGGTTTTTTAATGATTAAAAAAAATCTCGACTATAATCCCCCCCCCCCGAACTTCTTTTGCTTTTGAAAGAGGGGGGGGGGTACAATCGGGATTTTACGGTAGTTATCAGTTTTTAAAAATTTTGCTTTCTTAAAATATTACTGTTATCTATCTCCATTCAAAGCATCATATACATAACTGTTTTAGAGATGGAAGTAAGCCGTCATTGCAAGCTTAGAACAAATGTAAAAGAAAAATTTGCAAAGTTGTTCAAAGTAATACTTTTGTATTAACTATGCATAAAAAATATTGTTGTAAACCGTTTAGTAAAATAATATATAACACTTATTGCATTTTAGAAAACATTAAATTTATTTAAAGTACAATTGAACGTAAACGAGCCTGTTGTTCTTTATGTATTTGCTGAAAGATGTGTTTGTGGAAGTTTCAATACAAAATCAACTTTGTGTGAGGAAAATATCTTCTATTTCGGGAAAATTGTAGATAATGGAACTGACGTTATCTCTCATTAAGTTAACTGAAAGAAACAGAATCACAGAATGATTATTGGGGTACTTATGAACTGTTCATATCTGCCCCAACTAGCCTGTTCACAAGTGCCCCACATTGCTGCTTCTGTTAAATTGATGAATCATTAACATTTCTCAATTTTAGAAGAAAAAGAGTTTTATCAAAAATGTTTATTAGTATTCATAGTATATGGTAAAACACTCAAATTCAAAGAAATGAATAAATAAATAAAGTTATTCGCTTATGAATTTGGAGCAATGATTTTACTTTTGAGATCTAAAAACAGTGTTTCGGCTACAGAGGACAAACAAAATGTCATAGAGCTTCAAAAAATTTTTACCATATGTCTACAGGTGCTATCATCTTTAGAAATTTTTTTCAAATAAAAAAGCTTATAATAACTAGCGAAAAACTGCGATGTTCACATGTGCCCCCCATCTCCCCTACATGCGTTTTTCAAATTTAAGAGTTAAGTACTCAAAGCTATTTTAAGATCAGGAAGTGCTCAGTAATTAGTACAATTTACTTATTTTTAAGAATAGTGTTTTAACAGTGTCGAAATTTGAAATTTTGTGCAAATATATATTTCACTATAAGTATATAGAATACTTTATAAGAAATTTCCAATCTTTTTATAACTTTAATATATTAAAAAATAAAAATAAAATTTTAAAAGGAAATTTTAAAATGCTCCTTGCGTCTTAATTTTTCAGATATTTCCCCGATTTTGGATTTTAATCACGTAAAATTCTATTACAAACATATCTGTCAATCGATTTTTTAATCCCTTAAAAAGTTAATTTTTTTTTTATATTTTTCTGAATTCCACATCGATTTTCATCAAAATTCTGCCTTATAATAAGTTAAAAATCAAATTTAATTGTCTCAATGAAGTCGAATTTTAAAATGCATACTCAGTGTCTTTTTAAACAATATCAGGATTCTTTCTTATCAGTTTCATGAATTTTGATAAAAAATTAAGTAGGAAGGAGCATTTCAAAAATTAAAAAAAGGCAACATCAGTATTGAGAAAATCGTTTGTAAACAAAATTAAAACACTTGTAACTTTGCGTAAAATAATCGCATCTGCATGCGGTTTTCCACGAATGACGTAGTACAAATTAGAGAGTAATAATACACACAAAAAGAAATGCCGATTTTGGGGTCGAGGATCTGGGTTCGATTCCCGGCCTGGGCATTTTTTCGCTTTGTCGGAAATATTCAATTCATATGATAACTTTATCAGTCGGTTTGATTGTGTTAAAATAATAGTTTTCTTGCTATTTTTTTATACCTCTATAATTTTTACTGGTTTGTTTTACTGCTCTTTGTTTGGTAAAATCAAGAAATCCTTTCAGTAATTTTGCTTGTCTATATTTGATAACTGTACATTTTAACGTATAGTCATTAAAAAACCCGCTAAAATATTAATTTTATGCTTTTTATACTTGCATCAAAATGCAGTTATATTTATATTACTTTATAAACCACGTTATAAACCACGGTAGATTCACGGTGTATTCTGATATATTTATAGTGCATATAAAGAAATAGAAATTCGATAAAAAATATATTTCATATGCTTACAAAAAGAAATAGTTTAAATCTTTGAAGTTTCTATACGTAGTTGCGACATTATTAACCGCATCGACAGATCCAATATTTTACTAAACCTTACAGCTTCCAGCAAAACTGTCAATGTTTCACATCTATATATTTGGTATACTAACGGGATTCCGTCCATTCGAAATCAATACATTTATTTAAAATATAGTATCTTTATTTTTCTGGTATAAGCATTACGTATAAGGAATCCAGTGAAAAAGATAGAGTAACTAGTTATATGGGGCATTCTCACAATCTTTTGACTTTTGGGGAAAAAATCTGACAAAATTAAACTTGCTAAAATAACATTTTAATCTGATAGATGAATGCCTTAATGATTCAAAATAAAGAAAAAAATGGTCAGCAGCGAAAATTTTTATATTTAACTGAGGTTTAAGTTAAACTTGCGAGTTTAATTTTCTTTACCATTTTCCCCCTATAACTTTTTATTTTCTTCTAAATTTTTACTTATAATGAATTTGCATAGTACCCACAGGACATTCAAATAAGAAATAATAACAATGTAGTACTTTTAATACAGAATTTTTGTATAATATTGTCTTAAAGTGGTGTTAAAGAAGGGACGGTAAAGTAAAAAAAAGGGAATGGTATTGGAAAAAAGGGACGAAATGGTAAAAAAAAGGGACGGTAAGGATGGAACGGTAAGGAAAATTACCACCTATTTTTAGGAAAATCGTCTTAAGACTAAGTGATAGCCACAATGTTCATTGATTTTTAGAAACAGTTGTTAACATTGGATTAAATTAATTTTTTTTTTTAATTTACCTCGAAAATTGCAGGAATAAACCTTGCGGACGGTGAGACCACCAATAAAGCCACGGTGCTTGAAATTGATATTTAAATGCTGATTTAAATTCTACAGTAAAGTTCCTGCCAAAGAAGTTCAGACATTATTTCTCTAGCATACTTCTGCATGAGAAAAAACTTGAAAATAATTCTGCGGCTGCATCTGAAATGATTTTCTGTATAATTTTAGAAGAGGGATGGTAAGGAATCTAAAACCCAGGGACAGAGTTTAAAAAATAATAACAACCCTAAAAATGTGTGCAGGTTAATTTTTAGCTACATATTTCTATAAAACAATAGTTCCAGTTTCAGAAAAAAACTACATCGAATTATTTTTATTGAAACAATTTTATCCAGACAGCTCCAAACTTAAAAATCAGCATCAGGGACACGGGACGGTATAGAATTTTTCTAAGTGTTTGGTCCCCCAACATCGTCCAAAACTTATTTATCTCGTTAATATTGCTGTGCAATCATGCAATGGGGTGTTCCCCAATACATGAAATGAAAAAAAACCACAAAAAGTGTATTAAAATAAAAATTATTATTCAGGGACATGAAAGTCAAAAGATTGTGAGAATGCCCCATATATTTTTTAAGGAATTTGTTTAAATACATATGTAAAATAATTTATTTTAAAGATTAATACGAATTTTACTTGAATTCGATTAATGTTCATTATAATACATACAAAATAAAAAAAAAAACATTTGACATTTAATAAAGTATTTTGAATTATATAGTTTGCGCAGTAATGGAGATGGAAGTGTAATGTTTTACAAAATATAGTTCGCTCCGATATCTATTTCCACAATGATTTTATTGAAGTAATTCCATTCCTGTTTTTTTTAGGTTAAAAAATGCTGTCATTAAAGTCACTAGGGATGCTCGTTCTTCCCTGGTTACAGATTATAGGCCCATCATAGAAAACCATCATATGTATTATTTCTGATATGCATATCTTTTTCTCTCTGCGCATACTAAAAAAAAGTCTTTCCGGCCAGTGCCGGGAGGAGGAGGTAGCTTTCATAATCCTTATTTTAAAAAAGCCAACTTATATCATTCAAGCACACGAAGCTCAATTTAGTGGAAACCGAATATAGGAGATTCAATACTAATTTTTATCAATATAATGAATGAGAATTTCGCGAAATTAGTCAGCTTTATCCAAGCTGCTTTTCTTTAAAGTAACTTATATTTGGCTGCCAAATTCGGCTATTTCTTAAAGTGCCTGTCATTTTAAGACAACATGGTGGATGAGGCTAAGCTGTGAACTTGGTCGAGACCTTAGTAATTGCTGTGCACATGCTCACTCACATCGGAATCGGTTAATATATAGAAGTGCTGTCGCATGCAAAAAATCAGATTTTTCAAAATGTTACCCACAATAGAAATTGAAACTGCTATATCTGAGCCATTTTTTAAGGTAAAGACAAACAAAAAATGCTCCTGAATCCTTATATCAAGGTCAGATACTTAAGAAAGAAACCTTTTTCAATTTCTAATTTTTTTGCACCTCACTTTAAATATATATATATATTTTTTAATTTAATGGCCGCCATTTTGAAACAAGATGGCTGATGAATCTGGCCAGCGAACTTGGTCGAGGTGTTGATGTATACTATCCACATACCTTCTTACATCGAAATAGGCGAATACGTGTGTTATCGCATGACAAATACAAGATCGTTTCAAAATGTTAGCCATGCTAGAAATTCAAAGTGCTATAAATCAACCATTTTTGAAGATATAAACAAAAGAACAAATTTTCAGAAACAAAAACTGCTCCGGAATCTTTGTATCAAGGCCAAACACATAAAAAAAAATCTTTTTCATTTTCCAATTTTTTAATACCTCATTTTGAATTTTAAATTTAATTTTTTTTAATGGCAACCCTTTTGAAACAAGATGGCGAATGAAGCTGGCCAACGAACTCGGTCGAGACATTGGTGTGTACTATGTACAGACCAAGTTACATCCAAATCGGTTCATAAATACGCCTGTTATCGCGTGACAAAAATCAGGTCGTTTTAAAATGTCAGCCACAAGAGAAATTCAAAATGCTATTACTCAGCCATTTTTTTTAGATATAGACGAAAGAAAAACTGTTCCGGAATCTTTGTATTAAGGTCAAACACATACAAAAAAAACCTTTTTCATTTTCCAATTTTTTGGTATCTCGTTTAAATTTTTTTTATTTTTCAATTTTTTTAAATGGCCGCCATTTTGAAACAAGATGACGGATGAAGCTGGCCAACGAACTCGGTCGAGATATTAGTATGTACTATGTACACACCAAGGTACATCCAAATAGGTTCATAAATACGACTGTTATTACGTGAGAAAAATCAGGACGTTTCAAAATGTCAGCCACGCTAGAAATTCAAAATGCTATAACTCTGCCATTTCTTAAGATATAGACGAAACAAAAACTGCTTCCGAATCTTTTTATAAAGGTCAAACACATAAGAAGAAAATATTTTTTCAATTTTCAATTTTTTGGTACCACATTTCAAATTTAAATTTTTCTTAAAAATTTAAATGGCCGCCATTTTGAAACAAAATGGCGGATGAAGCTGGCCAACGAACTCGGTCGAGAGATTGGTATGTACTATGTACACACCGAATTACATCCAAATCGGTTCATAAATACGCCTTTTATCGCGTGACAAAATTCAGGACGTTTCAAAATGTCAGCCACGCTAGAAATTCAAAATGCTATAACTCTGCCATTTTTTAAGATATAGACGAAACAAAAACTGCTCCGGAATTTTTGTATAAAGGTCAAATACATAAGAAAAAAATATTTTTCTATTTTTAATTTTTTGGTACCACATTTCAAGTTTTAAATTTTTTTAAAAATTTTAAATGGCCGCCATTTTGAAACAAAACGGCGGATGAAGCTGGCCAACGAACTCGGTCGAGACATTGGTATGTACTATGTACACACCGAATTACATCGAAATTGGTTCATAATTACGGGAGTTACAGTGTGACATAGGTCAGATATATATATATATATACACATATATATATATCAATTTTGAACGGAGGGTGGTTTCGGGGTCTGGGGGTCATGATCGATGAAAATATACCAAAATTTTTTGAAATCGCTTTCCTCCGAACGGCTGCAATAGGTAGCTTTTTGTAAAAAAAGCTACCTAACATCGCGATGAATGAGGTATTTGTCGATAGATTCTGCAAGAAGTTCTGGATGCAGTATTATTTATGTATCATTAACAACTAAAAATTTAATTAAAAAAAAACAAAAAGCCCGATTGCGACATAATTAATTATTTCTCGTCAATGTGATTTTTTTTTTTTTTTTTATATTACTTACCTATTTTTTTATATACTTGTATTGATGACATTTAAGTTGTGTTTAATTGTTAGTTCCTATCTATAAACACTGTTTTGATGAGGCCTGTATATGTCTATGATGGTTAGAGTTGCAGTAAAACTAGAGATCCTACCTACACAACTTCTAGGTTGTGCAACATTTAAACGGAGCTTCTGACTGTAAAATAGTCAAAGAAACATCGTCTTCATTTTGAAAGACCTATCCAATAATATGCCACTCAATATGGTGCGTATAAAAATTTTTTCGTCTCTACCGCCATTTTGAATGTATGAAAACAAAACCTAGCGTATAACCATCGGACGGTTAAGACGAATCGATAGAGATCTCATTCATTAAAATCCATCCAACCGTTGGGATGTTTCGAGGGTATAAAGAAATCCACATACCCAGATACGCGTGAAACACATAACCCTTCTTGGTAGTCGGGTAAAAAGTGTTGTTTGATTCTTTAAAAAATGCAGTTAATGAAAAAATGTATCAATAAATAATCTAATGATTGCGGTGACAAAGCCTCGCACGGATCTATTGCCTTTTTGTTTTTTCTTTATTATTGATAACTCTAGTAGATTTTTAACGTTTAATAGATTTTTTAGAACGCCTTCTAACAATATTAAAAATCGTATTCATAGGAAAAACAGCAATAGTGCGTTTAAATAAAATTTTGAAATGTATTAAACGAATATTTTCCTACTGGTCTCGCTTCAGGATGTAACATTAGAAAATATCGCCAAAGATAGCTATTTACAATCAACCTGTTTGATTCGGTTTATTTCAGTGATTTAAGCTTGAAATTCGATTGCATGTCAAATTTGGGTTTTATTTTTATTTTATTGTTTTACTTACTGATTAATGGATGCTGAAATTTCGTTACAGAAAATAAGCTGGAAACAAATTATGAGCTATTTGTATTTACTTAAATGCAATCGGATTTATATTTCACAATCGTCTGCACACGATAGAGCTAGATTTGAAAAAATTTCAAGCTTGAAAATTATTTTTAAAGCAATAAAAAGTGAGTCAATGGCGACACAGTTTTAAAAAAATTGCGATATAGCTTTTAAACAAATTGCATTTGAAAGTTGATTTTTTTGTGTTCGGTGGTGTAAAAATTGAAAATGTACGATGCCCAGAAGCTTAAGAAATGTAAAAAAATTCAGCAAAAATGAAATTTGATCGTCTGCTGTTGCCATTTTCAAAATGACGTCAGCGTTACACACAGATACATACGATTTCAACAGTTTCACTTAATAGAGATGGATGGTAAATAATAAATGGAAATGTTATGTTGCTTACGTTAGGCTAATGTCAGACGAACGTCTTTTTGCACGCTTTTTCACTCTTTATGAACAGAAACTGTTCATAATGAGTGAAAAAGCGTGCAGACGTTCGTCTGACATTAGCCTTAAAACTATGGGATCAATCATGGCTTCTTGTTTAACAGAATATAGATGATCCATTCTGTTTTTATTGAAAACTCTTAGATTGTTTACATTTAGTAAATTAATATATTTTTTAGATTGCCAAATAACAACAGCAAAAAGAACTTTTATATGAAAAATATAAATTATATATGTATATAAGGTTTTGAAACTTATCAAAAACGATACTTTCATATTAGTCGCATGGCAAGAGTTAACAGCCGAAGAGATCGTCAAAAATTTCATTACTTACAGCAACCGTTTTTATTCTGATAATTTAAATGGTTTAAGTGCCTATTTGTTAAATTTGTGTTTATTATTATTATAATAATAATTTTATTGATGGAGTTTAATTTTGTTATGGAATATTAGCGGACCAAAATGCTGAACTATTTATATTAACTTTAGTCCAAATGCATTCATCTTTACAATACAAAACAACTTAAAGCAAACGGCATATGTAGGTAACTTTTTTCTCTACATGACGGTGTAAAATTAAAAAAATGCCCGAAGTGTAGAAACTAAAAAAACTGAAGAAAAAGCGAACTGTATTGGTCAAATGTTGCCATATTCAATATGACGTCAGCGTAACTCACGTATTTTTTTCTTTGCAATATAGATTTATCTGAATGCAAGAGCCTCATTTGAAATTTTGCTTTGCGAGGGAGATATTCTTTTGAATAACATGTTGTTAATCCACAATTTCTTTTCACTTAAAAGGAATAGTTTTTCCTTCATTCAATTTTCTTACATATTTTTAAAGTAATATTATTACATTAAAGTACACATAAATGACGAAATTTATTGTAGATAATAGTAAGTTATTATTATGAAACCTAAAACTCATTCTTTTATTTTGGTTGGAAAACTCTTTTTGAGATCTAGAATATATTTTTCTTCGTCTTTGATGCTTTGAAAATAAACTGAAAATTTTGAGACTTGTGAAATTTTACGGTGTGACAGGTGCCAGAGCTGTATTTTTTCTTGGTTATGAAATAAGTTTAAATTTTTAAGCATCACAACCTAATGCTGTCATAAGTTAAGGGACAGAATTTTGAAATGATTTTGTGGTTGTATTTAGAACAATTTTCGTCTTAGCTGCTTCTTTGCCATTTGTTTGTCAAAATATTTGGAGGGAAATAAGAATCGGCGAAATATTTTTAAAGTTTAGATATAGTGTATGTATGGAAAAAAGGTATATATATATATATATATATATATATACAGAGTGACAATTATTGAACTTTATGAAATAAAACATAAATTATTTAAAAACTTTATTCACAAACTTTATTCAACATGTAAACTTCACTACAGATAATCGGATTTAGGTTATGACATGTCCGATATGGCTGCAATCATTGGCTATCATCGATGTTGCCGATAACCTCCTGAATGGCAATTTTCAGCTCAGATATGGTTTTGGGGTTATTTCTGTACCACATTGTCTTTAATGTAGCCCCACAAAAATGAGCCAAATGTGTTCAGATCCGGAGAATATGGCGGCCAAGCGAGTCCCATTCCAGTGGCCTATGGGTACCCCAGAAGCAGAATGCGGTCCCCTAAATGCTCCTCCAGGACATCAAACATTTTCTTGGTTCGATTGGGTCGAGCTCCATCATGCATGAACCACATCCTGTCGAAAGCAGGGTCACTTTGGATAATGGGGATAAAACCATTATCCAAAACCTTCACCTATTGTTCAGTAGTCATCATGCCGTCAATGAATATTGGACCGCTTATTCCGTGACTGGACACCACACAGTTATTCGTTGGGGGTGGAGAGACTTCCCGATCGCGAAATGCAAATTTTCTGTCCCCCAAATACGCCAATTTTTCTTATTGACGAAGTTGCGTACAAGTTGCGTGCGCATGCGCATACTAATTCCCATCATGTCCTGCGGCCCACCACGAAGTTTGAACTTCATCATGCAAACCGTTCAGAAGTTATGACGGTTTAATTTCATATAGTTCAATAATTGTCACCCTGTATATAAAGTAATATCTTGATGACTGCAAAATAAATGTATTTTGCTATTTCTAAGTAAGCAATTATACATGATAAATATATCCTCTATACATATTGCTATTCATTGTTTAACTTAAAATGCTGCCCTACCATTAAATCAATTATACCAGCTGATGAACAAAGGAAGTATTTTTATTTTTTCTTAGAAATACATTGGATAACAGAAGTTCCACCGTACTTTCGAATCACTAGTGCACGGGTCAATGAAATAAATAATATATGTGTGTGTAAATGAAATCACAAATATAAAAATAAAATTGGAAAGACAATAGAAAAAACAGAAATACAAAAACCATGAAACTATGAATAGCTTACAAATTCGTAAGAGGAGCTATGCAGGCTCAATTCATAGTAAAGATATGTTATTTCATCGAATATTATCGGTAATATGCCTAAAATGACAATTTGCATCTCGTTATAACATATTGAGAAATCCAAATAACTGAAATTAACGATGAGATCTAAAGAAAAAAAAAACCTTTATACATAAGACATAAGTAAAAAAATATTATTTTTTTTATAAACGAAATTAATAAAACTTAAAAAAGTAAAATACCCACCAAAAAAACAAAATTCGGCAAAGATGCGGAATGATATACCTTTGGATATGCGGCAAGTGAAATGAGTAGATGATAATCATGACTCAACAAAGATTAAATAATGATAGCCATCTAGCGTTAAAGAGAGAAAAAGAAATACTGGTGCTGCCATCTCTCATCAAGTGAAAGAACGAAGGGCCATTAAGGTAATTAATGTAAAAAATAGAGATATATACATAGATTTCAAGACACAAGGACAGTGCAGTAGCAAATAATGATCGATGTAACCAAAAGTGTTGGAAAATGGAATGAAGAATATGGGCAATAACTTAAAATGAAAATTGAGTAATCATAAAGAGAGTATTAATTAAGATAAAAAGAGAGGTGTATACATTACACATTTCATTTTCTTATATACAGGGTGTCCACTGTCAACGGTGTCCAATGGCTAATTCCTAAACCGTTAATCATAGACATATTGTTCCAATTATAAAAATGTTTTAAATGAGGTAAAGAAATATTTTAAAAGCGATTTGGATCAATAAAAACATTTCTTTAAAAATTACGAAATTTAATCTTTGTTACATGAAATTTTAACTAACTTCTGCAAAGTATGAAGATGTTTTGTGGTTCAAAACTAGGTAAGTATTGTTGATAGAATAAATAACATCTCCCGTTTAACGAGATATATATGTTAATGAAATTAGATACAAAAAGCATCCGCAGATATATTCCAATTCTAAAATGATGTATTTTTGAAAATTGCGAATGCAAAATTATTGAAAGAGCGGTTCAGAGGGCAGAGTCGCCTCCCCTCCCCACGTGAAGAAACGAATTTTTTCTACTAAAAAGTTACAAGGGCAAACAGCTCCTGATCATCATTGCATGAAGTCGTGTTTAATGTAACAGTTCTTGGAGGTTATATTCCTTCATTCTTCAGGAAATCATATGTGTATATATATTTATATTTAGGGTTTCTAAAAATGGACTGGCTGATTTTAAAATTAAATAACTTGCAAACAGCGACAGCTGTTGAAGAAATTATTCTTGCTTTAGAGTACTGTATGATGTCAGGAGATTTTTTTTGCTGCGATTCCCAGTTTTAGAGTCAGGCCCAATTTTAATCAAAAGAGTGGGAGTCGGTGTCGCTAAAAAACAATCCGACTCAAACTCCTGTTTTTTTTTTTTTTAGACAGTTTGAAGTGAAATTAAATCAGTTATATTATTTAAGTCTAGAAAATAAATTATTAATATTATTTTTGGATTATATCGGCTACCCAAGTTAAAGATGAGCCATATACTGCCCGGTTTACAGAGTAGATGAACACCGTTTTTTATTGAAAACTCAGATAGATATTTAGCATATAAGTACATACCCTCGTATTTTTGGGATTTGCAGAACCCGAGGTAGAGAGATTTGCAAGGACCCAGGGCCCGAAAATGAAGGCAATTTTTCAAACAGGCCGGGTCAGCTGAATAAATAAAATTTTTATTAATGGGACGGACCGGACTGATAAAAACAAATAAACTGGCTGACCGGCCCAATATAACAAATTTTAAAGAACCAAACTACGCCGATTAAATAGGAACAATTTTCAATAAACATGACTAAGGTGAGAATAAGTACAAACGTGCTGCATGAAATGATGTTAGTTTGTAAAACATCGATGCTGAAACGTAATATGTCCAACTTAGAGATCGGCATCGGATAGTTGTTAGATTGTATCTGAGACTAAGTTGAATTTTTTCAGCAGACTCGAGCCGTGCCGAGATCAAGCTTCCATTTTCCCTACATACTCGGGCCGGGTTGAGCCATAACTGGACTAAATTATTCCCAGGACGTGTCGAGCGCAATTTGTTTTGTAAAAATTGTAATAGCGATAATGAAATTCATGTTAACGGAATCTTTTAAAATATACTATAATAAACTACAGAGAAACGTTTTTTTAAAAGTCTCCTTTTTTTATTATACGGTTACAAAATTTATAATGATTTAACCACCGTTTTTCTTTTATGATGAAGTATATTAAGTTTTTCAATGGGTCTTCATTTGAGTGTAACAGTCTGAGCCTAAGTAATCATTAATGCTGCTATTATGTATTATATGGATTGTGAACATATCGCAATCTGAAATATACGGTAAAATTTCCCCATAAATATACACTGCTCAAAACAATTAGGGGAGCACATGGTTTTAATAAAATTACGCGATATATTTACATCGATAAGTAACGTAAAATAAAGCACCAATAATTTAAAGCGTAGTAGAAAACATATAAAGAAAACTCCACATGTAAATTAAAATTTATGATGTCAAAAACTGGAAAAAGGAGGTACGTGCAACAAATTGGGATTTTACAGAAACGTCTGTTTCATTATCTCAATTGTAAAATTCAATTGCTCAGCTTGTGTTTTGAGAAACGGTGACTTGAAAATGTCACAGCAATGCGATTTTTTGGAATCCATGGCTTGACATGTTGCCGGCACAGTTGAATCTGGGGAAACACAATGAAGTGTAGCGAGCGCTGTTGGAGTCGCAAGAAGTGTCAATGCAAGTCGCAAGAAGTGTAATCGATTCCGAGACACATGGAATGGTAGTCATCGACAAGAGCAAGATCGTGCTATCACAGAAACTGATGTCCGATATATCCTGTTAAGAGCTCGTCGATAAGGAACGGGCAATGCTACACCGCTGCAAACACAGTTGTTCTTGCCACAGGACGAAGGATGTCCAGCCAAACAGTCCGAAATAGGCTTCATCAGGGTGTGCTCTATGCACGTAAGCCAATGGTCTGTATACTGTTGACCTCAAGCAACTGTGCGGCCCGAAGAAGGTGGGCAACTGAACATCGAGTTTGGAGGCAACGTTGTTGGAGTCAAATTCTGTTTACAGACGAGCCCCGATTCAGTCTGGATGTGACAACCGATGTGTTCTAGCATCGAGAGAAAGGAGCACTCAAAACAATCCCACATTCATTCGTGAAATATAGCATTACAGACGAAGTGGTATACTACGAGGTAGTGCTATGCCGTTGGTACTATGAGCTGGAATCAGCATACGTGGACGTACTGGCCTGCATATCATTCGTAATGACACTTTGACTGTCTGAAATTACCAGACGAGATACAGAGACCTCATGTCGTATTTTACGCTGCAGCAATTTGGGATTTCTTTTTTTCCATGCATGATAATGCCAGACCGGATACAGCACGTGTTGTGGAGAGCATTCTTAAAGATGAAACAATACTGCATATGTAATAGCCAACATGCTCTCCTGACCTGCGTCCAATCGAGCATGTATGGGACACACTCGGACGACGCATTGCAGCGAGGCTGAGGCCTCCTTTTATTGCCCGGGACTTGGAGATTGTAATTCTTGAGGAGTGGAAAAGTACTCCCCCATAAACTTATCGATAATGTCATCGAATACATGGATAACAGGTATGTGACAGTTTTAGCTATTCGAAGGGACCAGATGCCATATTAAATACCTTGCATCATTACTAAGCAGTACAATTTTTGTCATTCACATGTAACCAAATTGTTGCCCTAAACCAACTTTTCACGTTCTAATCATCATTTAAAGGAATTAAAGCTCACTTGCAAATTTTTTGTGTCTTTTTTTCTGTATTGCGCATTGATACACATGTTACTCTCAATTGTATGCCCATGCAAGGCTGTCTCGTACTGTGCTCTTCCCTTTTTGCTTGCTCCCCTAATTCTTTTGAGCTGAGTATATACAGTATTTTTTAAAAGAATATTAATTGTATATTATAAAGCTCGGATTTTTTTGTAGAAATTGAGTCGAACTGGACCGGGTTTCATTTTTTTATATGGGTCGGTCTTGTTTTCACTGAGTTTTGCACGGACCAGGAGTAAACTGCGAATAAAAAATATAAACGGGTAGGGCGAACTTTTAAGTGTCTCCGGGCCAGCAAATTTCGGTCCATGCCGGTCTCAAAACGGAGGTAATGCAAAAATTGTAAATTTCTGCTATTTTTGAAAGCCAAGGGATACGAAACAGCAATTTAATGGAAACCTTTTTCCCTCAAATTCTACGGGTCTGTAGGGCCAGAAGTAACGTCAAAATTGTAAGTCTGCCCTTTATTGTTTTGTATACAGGACCCAAGATAGGTTGAAATTATTTATTTCTGTGTCGGCAGTACCCAAAATAACGATAAAATAATGAAATTTCGTTACATTTCTCCTTGCGATTTTTCGATTTTTCAGGTCTGCAGAACCCGAAATTGTAAAATTAACATTTTCACGCCAATACGGTGGCTCACACTCGACTGTCTCAGAGCTGCCAAGTCTCTGGCTTTTTGGATATCAGTATTTTAATACAGAAAATGTTGTTTTATTTACTTAAAACAATTGGTAGATTTAAAGGAACAACATTTTTTCTAAAATAACAGTGGTGTGCAAAAAGCCGGAAACCTGACAACTCCGAGACAGTCGAGTGTGATCCACCGCGTTGGCGTGAATGTGTTAATGCGGGAAATGTACAATTTTCAGTTTTTCTTCCGAATCCGCAGACCCGAATTATTTTCGAAATAATAAAACTTTAGTTTTTTTCCCCATTTATCGAAAATTTTCTGCTCTGGAGGATACAAATTAACGTTAAAATTGTAACGATTTCGCCTTTTCGAGTCCGCGGATCCGAAATCGTAAAATTTCCGTTATGTTTTCTTCTTTAGATTTCGATAGTTTGATTTTTCATGTTTGCGGGACGTGAAATTGAAAAATTAATAAAGCGGAAAATATATCCCCCCCCCCCCCGTTTTTCTTTGGATGCTCTAAGAACTGAATTAATACCAAAATAGTGAATTTCTTGCTTTATTTTTCGCACGTTTCCATGTTATGCGTTCCCTCATAATTTTAACCAGCAGGCAACACTGGTATATTAGCCAGACCGGAGTCAGAGTCGTTAAAATTTGCAGAGTAGGAGTTGGTTATTTATCCCAGCGACTCCGCAGCCCTGATTGTAATCATCGAGCAATGGTGCGCATTAGGAGGTCAAACGTATGAATTGGGTCTCATTCATCTATATAATCTTGTTTTTAGGCCTCGAATTTGAGCTTAGTCAGAATCATTTGAATATCGCTAGAGTCGGATTCGGAATTTTAAAAAATGCCATACAGAATCAAAGACTAGGTTCAGAATGCGGATCCTTAGATAAAAATTGCATCGGCGAACATGACCCACACTCCATTACGTTTGACCACCTTCGTTGTCAACATGGCTGAAGGATTTCCGCTTCTGCCTGGATTGGACGTTTGTTCGCAGCGCTATCTGTCGCTGGTAATTGGAACTAAATCCAGAAATCACAATAAAAAACATCCTGTTATCATACATTACTCCCCTGCAAGAATTTATTTAACAGTTGTCACCAGTTGCAAACTATTGAATTTTAAAATAAGTCAGTCCATTTTAGGCCGCCTGGTACATAACCTCAAAAAAATTAAACTGCAGATTTTAAGATATTAGATATTATATGCAAAGCAAGATAAAAAATAAAATTACTTGCAGAACGGACGTTGAGGTTTTGATTTGCAGATTTACTAATTTAGAATGGAGAGATCTCAGTCAAATTAGGTTTTATTGAAATTTTCTTTTGGAAATTTGAGCTACTGTTAAATAAAAAGTCTATTTTCCGACTGGCTAAGTTTTTTTTAATGTCTTGTATATATAATAGTTGTGTTGCTATGGTTACCAATAGCCACTATATACACGGTGTCCATAAAAGAATGTCCGAGTGATAAATTTTAATATTATGAACTGTACGCATTGTAGAACGTTCGTTCAAGGTCACAAATAAAGAGTAACTCAGTTTTAGTTAAGGCGTATGCGCATTGTTATTTACTCGCTTGCAGTGTCACATACTCAAAATGGCGACTCCTGAGCGTAAAAGCATTATTGCTGGGCTGAAGATTTAAAAGCCGTTTGAGACATGTGACTTTTTCATTTGGGGCTTTATAAAATATGTCTACGTTCCGTCGTTACCTAAATCTTTGCCAAAGTTGAGACACAGAATTGAAGAGGCTATTACTTCTATTACTCCGGACATGTTAAGGAGACAGTTCCCCTTCAACCGGTCAAAAATGCTAGAAAACTGATTCAATTTCCATACCTTTTCACAAACTAACTAATAAAGAAAATTCAATGAAAACTTTTGGACTTTTAAGTATAGCTTTACTTGTTATAATAAACAAAACATATTAATGAAAAATATTTAAATTAATTAGGAAAACTTAATTAGGTAACCTACTGGGTTTTTTTGTTTTCATAATTACTATATATCACTGCGCGCATGATATCTCGTGTTCGTTTTAATTTATTAACTTTAAATAGATATTAATTTAAAGATAATACTTCGCTTAACACAATGAACTAAAATCTTTTAATTATCTTTATTTATAATATTTATAATTAATAATAAAATTAAAAAAAAAGAAAATCTGTAAAATTTCTCGCATATTTTTTGTAATAAAATTTTTATTATTTAAGATAATTCTAAGATTTTAGTTAATTTTCTGCAGAAATGTAATATTAATGCACTCCGAAAATTTCAAATCATTATCTTTAGTAGTTTTTGAGTAATCATGCGCGCAGTGATATATGGCAATTACGAAAACAAACAAACAAAAAAAAATAGTAGGTTACTTAATTAAGTTTTCCTAATTAATTTAAATATTTTTCATCAATCTTTTTTGTTTATTGTAACAAGTAAAGCTATACTTAACAATTCAGAAAATTTCATTGAATTTGCTTTATTAGTTAGTTTGTGAAAAGGATGGAAATTGAATCAGTTTTCAGGCATTTTTGACCGGTTGAAGGGGAACTGTCCCCTTAATCGAAGTGTGGGAAGAATTGGACTTTAGATTGGATGTGTGCCGTATAACTAAAGGTGCGACTATTGAACATTTGTAAGAAAAACTAGGTTAGTTTATCTTCAATTTGATGTATAATTTGTTGTAAATAGTTTAAATCAAACTGTTATAATATACCATTGAAACTGGGCATTCTTTATGGACACGCTGTATTTTTTGGGAATTGCTCGACCGCAGAATCAATCAATTTTCCACAACTACCAATTTGAAATTTATTACTTTTCTAATACCAAGAACGAAATTGCATTTCTAGTTAATTTTTCTTATGTTTAAAAATCTTACGTTAAAATATATTAATACTGATCCTGAAACATAGCCTTAATATTTCTACATGTACACCATAAAAAATGTATGGTTTCCTAAAAACATAGACAATTAAAAGTAAATAAAGGCACTGCTTATATTTTGAATTTTAATTTTCATGAAATATTCTTTTGGACTTAGTAGTTTTTTTTTTTTTTTTTTTTTTTTTTTGACGTTGTACCATATATCTTTATAATCGGAAATAATTAATGAACTATTAATAATTCTCCTGCTTTACACTTTAATTACGTAAAATTAATTAAGTAAATTTACGTAAATTTAATACCCGTAAATTTTGGTTTATTTTGTTTTCTTAAGAAAAAAAAAATCAATAAATTTCATATTTATTTTTCGTGATCAGTGAAAGATCAGTTTGGGATCAGTGATTTATAAATATTGATGGATTCACGTTGTAATTAAGAGTTTAAAAAAAAATTATTTTAATGGAAATAAAGAATTACTTGACTTTTAATTTTGTTTGAATTGTGCCAACGTAAATTCATTTGTTGTATTATTTGAAACGACATTTCAAATATTTATGATATATAGGAACTGCAGTTTTATATAATGGAAAGTTCAAAAGCTTTATGAAAAATTGCGCTTATATCTCTGCATTTGATGCAGAAAAAGACAGGTTTTAAAACGTTCAATATTATGCGACTACATGTGTATTAATTTTCTTTGTGGTTTTGAAACGGAAGTTATTTAAATGCGCGACATATCATAATACGGCATGCGTTTATCTTCATATTCTCCTCAGGTATGGCAATAACGATAGTGACGGAACTTAGCACTAGCTCTTGTAATCTTTACAACTGTTTCTTCATTAAAACTAACGAAAATATTAATGATAATGTATATTTATGTAGATTATGTGTATTATGTAATGTATATAATATTTCATGTAGTATAAAATCAAAAAGATTCGTTTTCAGCAGCAGAAAATACTGAAAATTCATACATTCTAAGTATCCTATCTCGGTAGGTTTTCGTCATAAAAAAATTATACTCTAATGCCCTTAGATGCAGTGTAACATTTTTCTAAATGTAAACCATAGGTAAAGAAGACTGCATAAAAAATTAAATTTTGCATTTGAATACATATACAGCTTTAACAAATGCCATATCTGAAAACTATACTTAATTTGTAGTTCAGTTGGGGGTAATTATGAACATGGTGTAATTCAGAACAAGCGCCACAAATACTCGTGTGAGAATATTCTGCAATTTAGATAAGTATAAATCGCAGGTTTACATCCCTGTTGACAGGATTAGAGCTTTTCCGCCGTTTCTGCTTTAAGGTTGGCACCCTTGCTCGCCTTTATAAAATGGCTTAACTGTTCAAAGTGACAAAGAGGGGTGACAACTACAAAGTGATAAACAGCCTGTGGATATTCCTCGTGTCTATCAGATAATATCAATGTAACTCGTTCTTAATAGTTGTTAAGTCATAATTACTCAAACAGAATATTATTACTTTTTTGCTTCAAATAATTTTCAAGGACTCGCTGAACTATATTCATAATTACCCCACACTTTTTGAGATATGAGTTACTTATGAAATTTGTTTTGGTAAGCGCTTTGTTCCATAGAAGGTCGAATTAATCCTCATATAAACTCATATGTGATTGTACAGTTGAAACGTAAGGTTTCTCCATGAACGTTTGTTCAGTGTTGAAAGTTTAATATATCTAAATTGCAGTTAAATTAAATCGGCAGTCATTATAATTGGACCGCTTAGTTTGTCTGGATAGAATTTCGTTTGAGAATATGAGGCAGTAGTGTCCCTAATATTAGATTCGTATGGAAAGATTTTCGTGTAAATATATAAATTCAAAATAGACCGGGGTGTGCGTAACGCGCCGGCGTACGCTGCTGGAGACAGTATAAGGGGGAGGCTTCCAACTCTACCCTCATTTGAATAGATTTCAATTTAAAAAAAATAAAATTGTACAAATTCGACGGTGTACACTGCCGAATGCAGTTGGACTCCCATTATTAGGTTCATATGGGAAGATTTTCGTTTGAAAATATAAAATAATTCAACATTGATTTTAGGTATATTTAAGGTTATCATGGGATTGGAAAATGACGTGCAGGTCAGCTATTGGTAGAACAATGTGTGTATAAACTCGTGTTTAACAAATGTATGTATGAACTTAATATTTTGTCTAACTATGCTATATGACAGAAAATGGATGTTTGCAATTACCCAATAGTCTTTGGGGGTAATTATGAACATCTGTGGTAAATGTGAACCGGTAATTTTAGGCACTTAACTAAAACGCCACAGCATCAATAACAAATTGTAATTGAAGTATAGGAGTGAAACAATAGCTTGATGGTTGTTTTACAAGATTTTACATGATCATGTGCTCCTTAAAGCTGCCAGTAGCTGAAAATTGTAAAATTTGTTCACAATTACCCCAAATGACCCTATGCTTTTTGCAATTAAATGTACACTCGTATCATCAGCGGTTTAATAGGTAAAAGTCATAACATCTTTTTTGAACAACCCGGTATATTTAAAAGACCAAATAGAAATTAAAGAACTAATTGCAAAAGGAATAAATACTTCTATAATAGTTTTATCTGTAAAGATCTCTTCTGTTTATCTTTCTCCGACTGTATCAACTAGCTACGACACTTTCTAAATATTTTTATAAAATAATTAATAACATATATGCAATTAACGCAAAGAAAACTGACTACGATGCTTACACTCAAGTAAAATTTAATCTTTTAAATTCTATCTATAAAAATTTTCGTACTATACTAGACATGCAGGTCTGTAATCGCACAGTTAGCTCTTTTGATAATTTTTTAATTTTCCACTTTAAATATTTTTCTTTAAGCTGTAACTAAAACTGCAGTAATATTATATCTTTTAGGCCTCTATATAAATACTCAGGAGAGAGGAAGTTTATTACCATAACATCCAAAGATTTTTTTTTTACCATCCAGTAATATACAGTCGAAATTTTTTAAGGCAAAAGTTAAAAAATATATTTCATTACTGCGATTTCATTGCGCTATTAACATCTTATAAAATTAGGAAAGATTTTCAACACAAGAACTTTAAGTGTAGGATGGAATTTTGTACCGTGTTTGCATTACAGAGATTAAAATAAAATACAGTGCGTCTCAAAAGTATATGGACAGGCAATTTTTTAAAGTAACAGTTCAAAAAATGAAGCCATGATCACGAAAAAAATAATAAGCATATAGAATTATAATAAAAGTTTATGGCAACAAAGAAATACAGTATAGGTTTTACAGAATTTTTGCAAAAAAATAAAAATAAAAATAGGCTGTCTAAAAAATATATGGACTTTTCGAGTTTTTTGCATTTAAATTCCAATTTTGGATCCGTACATTTGAATTATCTTGAAAACCGTATCAAGTAAGCTTTAAACTACTGTTTGGAAAATGTATGGCTGTAAAGAGAACCAATTGTGCTCTACGTTTTGCTTTAATTCCTGAATAGTAGAAAATTGACTACCATGAGCATGTTCATCTCGTGCAAGTGCTCCCCAAAGGTTTTCAATTGGATTTAGGTCTGGTCTGATAGCTGGCCAGTCTATAACAGTCACTTGATTCTGCTTAAAACAAGCTGTTGTTGAATGACAGACGTGAATCGACGCATTGTACTCTTGTAATTTTCAGTTATCCCTTCCAAAAATGTTTCTAAATGGAAGTAGATTGCTTTTAAAGGACATTTTAATAATCATTAGAGAACTGTTAATCATTAAGAGAAGCAATATTCGTTGTTCCATTGAAACAAATCGCGCCACACACCATGAGAGAATCCCCTCCTTGTTGTCGACTAAAGAACTCCCGAGATTCTCCTCGCAGATCATGCCGATGGTATACCTAGCCATCAGGGCCATCCAAATTGGTTTTGTTTCCGTCACTGAAGAAACAAGAATTCATCTTCCCAAGGCGTGTGTTTTTAGTTCAAAGAAAGCGTGCATTTCTATGGTGCACTTTTAGCATAGATTCCTCGCACATTCTGCAATATTTATGAATTTTGCTTGCCTCTATGCAACGGTGAACAGTAGATCTCGTAATAGGAAACGCTAAAGTCTTCAAAATTTCACGAACAAAGTTCTTTTGAGTTGAAACTGCTCGAAAAATCTCTCTGTCTTGTCGTAGAATTGCTTTTTTTGGTCGATCTGAACTTTGTTTTGCAATTGCATTGTCACGTTTTGATAAAAATTCATAAGTTCCGGATCTGTTACTCTTGATTTGTTTAGAAATATCAGAAATTTTAACATTTGTGTCTTTAAACACCAAATTTTAGCTATATCAGCAGCAGAGAATTGAATGTTGCGAGGCATTTTTCCACTATTCGATAATTGAAGAATGAGCAGTGATTTTGTATTTCGCAGTAGGTACTACTTCATATGTACAGAACGTAGAAAATGCAAATTTTTTTGATACAATGGAATAAAAGCAATTGCTTTTCCATCATCTCTTCATTGTCCATATATTTTTGGACAGCTTATTTTAAAATTTATTTTTTTACAAAAATTCTGTAAAACCTGTACTGTATTTCGTTGTTTTAACAAACATATACTATGATTCCATATGCTTATTATTATTTTTTTTTTCGTGATTATGTCTTCACATTTTGAGCTACTATTTCAAAAAATCGCTTGTGCATATACTTATGAGACGCACTGTAGAACGGGGACTATGGCAAACAAATAAAAATACATAAAGTATTTTGACATGTTTCTATCGTCTGCAGTATTTAAAATATCTAAAAGC
Organism: Maratus speciosus; assembly: GCA_963932465.1. Classification (NCBI taxonomy): domain Eukaryota; kingdom Metazoa; phylum Arthropoda; class Arachnida; order Araneae; family Salticidae; genus Maratus; species Maratus speciosus. Next base: position 437,783,041 of record OZ010793.1, read on the forward strand.
TCACTCGCCTAGGCAGGAAATGTACTCGCCACTGACGAGTGGATTTGTGCGCATTTCCCATTCCTGTTATTACTAGATACTTATGCATACAACAGGTGTGATACTGTGTACCCTGAATAATCTTCAAAAGGAGTAAATCTTGTTTCCAGTTATTCAAGAAAACGTTAGAATTGAGACCCAAATTATTTTGAAACATTTAACGCCTTCAAATGGGCAAAAGAATGTAATAGTTATAATAACTTTATCCTTGCACTGAAGTTCTGTTTTTTTTTTTTTACCCTGTAGCTGTGTATATATGTGCAGGATTGTATAGGTTGTTCTTTAGGAAACCAGATCTAGATTTTTAGGATATGGTAAAACTCTTTGACAAATATATTTAAAAATATGGTAATCATATCGCACACTTTTTCGTAAAGCGACGCATCTCAAATATGTGATTTTTAAGATTATAATATGAGTGGGTGACATAATTCCTCACCTGTCTTTAACAGCACGTTTAGATATCTTTAAAAAATGATTGAATTTAAGCTTTTTTGCTTATATTATTATAAAACCTTGCCGTCTACAAATTTTTATGCAATCGTTATGTAACATGGATCATATAGCAGTAATTTTTTTTTTTTTTTTACTTTAAATAGATATATTTTATGTAAATTATTTCCCGCTACATTTTAGATATAAATCAATTTATTTTCGTGCTTGAAAACGTTTTTCGTTTTTCCTGAAAACTTTTTTTCCAGTGGTGTCGCTTTACGAATAAGTGTTATTGGTTTATCTGGAAAGTTCGTGCCGATTCTTTATTATTAGTATTATTAGTATTTTTATATCATATAATTTCGTACCATTATTTAAAAAAAGAACTTTTATAGAATATTTCTTTTACAGATGTTGTCAAGGTATACCCAAAAGATTTTTATTTTCAAAAAGTGGTGAGAGATGAATTTAAAAATATCACGTGAGTTGAGAAACAAACATTTGAGCAGTGTTGTCGGATTGGGGATTTTGTCCCCATTTTGGGAAATTTTGAACCTCTAGGGGAATTTTTTGGGTACAAGTTATTCGTGGGGAAATATTTGGGGACTACAAAAAATTTTGGGGAAAAACTTAGGGATTTTTTTTACTATTTTCCGTAAAGATCTCTTTAAGTATTGTAGAAAAACTGCATCTGTCTCGAACTCAATTTTGATTCTAAAAACGAAAATACAATACAGAAATCGAAAATATCAATCATTATCTTGGATGTGGTCGTGTTCGTTGTTTACTACATTACAGTTTATACGTATTACTGATGCATCTTTTTCTAAAGTCTTAAGCAGCTTAAACCTGCACGTGACTAAATGTGTAGGGCTTATACGAAAAATCCTTTCGCCGTTCTTAAAAAAAAATTAATTTAAATATGTGGAAAGCAGATATTTTTCTCTTATGATATACAAAATCACATCGATTGACACAGCGAAAATACTTTGCATTATGATTATGTACTTCAGTATAGGGATAAAAAAATAAAAACAGCGTTCCATCTGATATGAGATAAGAGATTGTCTAAAGCTATGGTGCTAATGTAACAATAGTCCAACCATTGTTAGGCAATACTTTAAAAAACAAACGTAAAATAACTTGTCACTGCAAAATATCTCTCTCATTCTCTTAATGTAGTGACAGAATATACATTCAGCCCAGTTTAATTTTTTTTTTTTTTTTTTTTTTTTTTTTTTGTAAATGGGGAAGTTTTTTAAAAGAAGCTTGATTTGCGGAAAAGTTCTGAGCTTAAAATACTTAAAAATATTTTTTATAGTGGTAAATGGAAAATTAAAAAATTCCCTTTTTGAGTAAAAACTGAGTTGGGGACTTTTGCGGGAAAAAAACACTGATTTGGGGGAAAATTTCAGAAATTTTGGGGAAATTGACTTTTGACTATCTGGCAACACTGCATTTGAGGAAAACTTTGATTATCAAAAACAAGCTCTTTACTTTCATTTGAGACATTCTGACCCTCCCTCCTTACACTTCGAACATTTTTCTGCCCGACTACTTTTTGTTTCTTTTTTCTCAAAGATTCTCTTCGCCAAAAATAATTGACTCTTTGGATGACATAAAAAAAACATCTCGATAAGTATTTTGACATCAAATCACAAATGCTTTGGTAAGAAGGCATGGGACATCTGGACAGATGGAAGAATGTTGTTGAACAGAGTGACACGTATATAATTTAATAAATGTATATTAAAATTTAAATCTTCCACGTTTCATATTTCCTTCAAAATCGGCACGAACTTTCCGGACAACCCTATAGATATGAATAGGAATAAAGACACAAAATAAAGACAATACACAGAGTTTTTTCAAAGGTTGGCTTTTATTCTCAGAAGATAAGCATTAGGGTACAAGTATAATGGTATATGAGAGTTTAAGCTAGTCCACTGCATCTTAACCATTATCAAATCTGCTTCTACTAGGATGGAAAATGCCACCAAAAAAGATTAAGCTCGTACTAAATCACATGGCACCCCATAGAGCAACAAATCCTTGGCCACCACCGCAATCATTTGTTTTTATATGGTTAACTGAAATTCACTTTTTCTCCCGCCGGGCATCGAACATGAATGTGCCTAACAAGATTTGTCTCTTCTACGTGTACAGAAGAACTTTTTCAAAGGTAAAAAAGAATTCCAAACCAAATTAACCAGAAAAAGGCCACTCAGTAACTGTTTTGGTTATCTGGTTAAAAGTGTGGCATTGAAACCCGAACTAATACGAGTGCGTAAAGTGAGAATGAAACAAATTTAAAATTTTCCCGCCAGTGCAGGAAAATCCTCGATGGCCCCAGTCTCCAGCGTTCGGTGGTGACATTATGTTCTTAACCGTTAAGCATTCGATCGAACATGGTTGTAGTAATTTTATCTCTGTAATTTAATCTTTATTTTTTTTTTAATTTTTAAACTTTCTGTAAAGTTAAACACACTATATAGTTTGATTGTTCTTGTTAGCTGTCAACGCTATAACATCTTAGTCGAAACAGTCGTTAAACCATCTACCTCAAGATTAAAAAATAACTGGAAAATCTTGAATAATTCATTATAATAAGCGGGTTGGATGCACGATACTTTTTCTTCTTAAATTAGCTAACAAGATTAAAGTTTCATTAAAATTAATATAAATCGATTTCCGGACACTGGCATATTAAACAAATGCGACTTTCTGCGCTTTTTTGAAATGCAACAATCAAGCGATTCTAACTTAAAGAACATATATTTTTGTAACTTTTTAAAATAAGTGGAACGCTACATCCTGATAAAAACATTGTTTATATAAACACGTTATATTTCTAATCAGTGATATGCTGTGTCAAAGTCATGTTTTATCAGCATTAGCGATGACTAGCAACTTGCTAATTTAATTACAAAAAAGCATAAAACGTTAAATTAAAAATGCATTCTCTATATTAAATAAAAATTGTTTGTGGCTCAGTACTGAAAAATGAATCTAAATTTTAAAAACTCAAATACTAAAAAACAGACACCGGAAATATTACGATGGTGTATTTGAAAAAAATACCCTGAAGTGGCTTAGCTAATTCCCCCAAAATATATTTAGGGCGCTTTTAATGAATAGATAATAGGTTGAAATTAATTGTATCATTGGGATGTATGTGAAATTTTTGCTTTTAAGAGAATATATACAGATACTATGCGAAAAGTATATATTAAATATGCATGTATAAAATATTCATTAAAAGAAATGCAGACTGCGTGAAAAATATCTGACAAAATATTTTACATGGCAAACCTATGAGTGCCTGATTCTAATAAGAAAGTATTATTTAAAGGATTCATTTATAGTAAATGATAGGAACCTAAAAGTCTTTGCAAAAAAGTTGTACTGATCATACATGGAGAGCGTGTGGATGAAAATTGTACCACTTCCCCTAAAATTAATGCACTGGTGAGGAGAATATTCAAAGAAGCTGAATGTGATAAAGTACACATTCATTTACAAAAAATAAAATTTGGAAGAAATAGCGTGAAATCTTTAAAATATCATGCCGAAAAAGAGACGTATTGCCTTAAATTAATAATAAAATGCATGTAGCAAAGTCGAAAAATGCCAAAAAACTATTTCCTATTAAAGTCGAAAAATTGTGATCATGCACAGGTAGTGTAATGCGACATATTACTAAAAATATATATATGCTTTTATTTTAAACTCTCTGCTCTTTACATGAGTGCTTTGCGTTTTTAGTGTAAAAGAGAATGAAACTAGTTTAAGAATAAACATACATCTACATTTAAACTTTGTGCGAAGCTGGATAAAGCTAACTGATGTAAACTAAAAATAATTATTCGCAGCGTTGCCATCGTTCCCCAAGGACTTCCCCCTAGACGCAAACTGAAATCCCCCTCGATTTAACAGAAAACCCCCAATGATCAGTAACGCTATCTACATTAATGATATAATACAGAGGGAGCTGTCATGGTTATATAGCAAATAAAGCATTAATGTTAATAGATAAGGTGATATATAATATGAGCAAATTCTTTATCATATTAGACCGTTTGCTTATATGAAATGTCAAGCATGAAAAGAGATTTTTTTTTTAATTTAAAGAGAACATTTAATAAAAAGAAAATAAATGCGAAAATTAACTGCATTTTTACCCAAGATTAATTCCATTTTCCTATAAAAAATGAAACCCTAAAACCTTCCAGCCATAAATTTCTCCTCGTAGATCTTGGGGGTGGGGATAAACCCTAATGATGACAACACTGATTATTCAGTTCTTTCGTGAGACTATCTTCTTGGATAGGCATTAACAAGCCTAAAATCCTGTTGCCAGTGTCCGCAAACGACTCAAACGGCGTAATGCTTCGCAGCCCGAACACTTGCAATACCCTTCCAATCCACAAAACTCATCTCTGATATTTCTTCTTTGTTTGTTTGTTTAAAGAACTCATTGCAAATACACTACAGGTTACCAGCCATAATTGCTGCCATGTGAAGCAGAGAATGCAAATATATCATTTCTATAGATTAATATATATTTATTATATGTAGTAGAAATTAAGGCGAAAGCTGTGCTTGAAATAAAGTTTATGCCGCCGTCGCGCCATCTGGTGACGATAGAATAATAAAATCTTCAAGCAAAATGACTTCTGTTTGAATTGATATGCTATGTACAAAATTGTACAGATCTTTAAATGTATGGATTCATCCGCAGTCTCAGGTACTCCCTCTGCACATTCGTAATCCTTAAATTGCAAGTGTATCCTTTCGTCTACCATCTCGTTTTGCAAGTGTCTGTATGTGTGTGTTTAAAGCGTATTTCGTTCTGTCGACTGCAACTTTTCACATATTTTTTTTGTATCAGTATAAAGTGTATCTACTATCAAATATAGAATAATAAAAAATATCAGATATTTTTCTTCTTGTTTACCATTATGCGTTTAACAACCAATCAAAAATAATTTTAACACCACATCGAACAACATTACAAGAAATTAATAGGATCATCGCAGTAAAAAATAAAATGGCAGCAGCTCCAAATCATCTGTCTTCCGTGTTCTTCATCATCATAACATTTCTTCCTAGTTGCTGATCTCTAATCGAAGTTTAAAGATTAATAAATCATATATTATTTTTACACTAAAGCAAGTAAATTAAATAAATTTAAAAAAAAACAGAAAAAAAAACTCAAAATTTGGTTAAAAAAATTCAAAATTTGATAAACAAAACTCAAAAATAAGCTTTGAAGATGAAAATTTGGTATAATTTACAGACATTAAATTTCTGAGATATTTACTATCATGTTTTTAGTATTTTGTGATTATCTTAGTTAAATAAGAACTATGTCTAATCATGAAAAATCTTACATCTCAGAAGTCTGACATAAAAGTATTGCTTTTATACTCGAAAATAAATATTTGTATTAAAACAATTATAATTTTAAAAGTCTAAGCCAAGTTCTAAATAATGGTTTTAAATGTTTTAAATGGATATAAATAGTTTATATCAATCTTGCTTTACTTAATATTTTGCTTAAAAAATCATTAAAGAAATGTTTTAAATATACTTTTAAACTAAATTTAAGAGTTTTTTATACGACAATATCAGATTGTCTCTCAGCTCCATTTATGTTGAATTCGATTTAACATATACTGCTTACGGAAGTTCATCTTTTACTTTTATAAATTCCAAAAATCAATAGTCTTGCAAATTGAAAACTAATATAGAACAACGAATAAAGAGATGATTTGAAGCTGATAACATTTCTGCGATATGATTATCAAATACAAACACATGATTGAAAAGGAAATGTTAAAAACATGGGATTGCTCCCTAAGTAAAATCACCAAATTGACTTATATGTACATTTCTCTCCAGGAAAAAACATTCTTCTTGTTCAACAAACAACATAATAAGTAACAGAAAAGAATAAAATACAATATATTTCTCTTCCGTGCTAGACATCCAAATGCAGCTATGGTACCGAATTTTTTTTTGGACAGCGAATATAAAAGCCTCTTGGCTTTTAATGTCACTGCTGAATTAATACATACATACAGAGATGTATAGGTATACATAAATGTGCTATTTCACATTCATGTCTACATAACATGTGCATTCATGTTGAGGGATATACAAATACATCTGTATGAATTTATGTAATTATATAAAGCATAGATCTCTAACTACCAGATTCCCCAAGAACAGAAGCATCCTTATTGAATTCTTACACGGAAGAATTATATGCAATGTTTTAAAACGAATATAGCTAATTTTAAAATAAAGTTGTTTTAGTAAGCTTTTCTCTTTGATATTTAACCTTCTCATTGCCGGGACCTGATAATTCCGTTCACAAAGCTGCAGGTTTCATTGCAATAGAAGCATTATTTAAATTAATATAATTCTACAGATATAATCCAGTTTTAGGAAATTGACTTATGATTAATACTCTCAAGCCTTACATGCTTATACGTAATACAATAAATTAAATCATGTTGGAAAAAACATCTTTTTTTAGCATTTAAAAAAACTACAGAGAAAACAACTTTACAATTTGTCTTTCTCTCGGCGGTATTAATTTCTAACACAATTATTCAATTGGTAAAGAAATCATAACAGTTATAAATTCCATGTTATTTTTCACCCACTTAGAAATTTACAATTGTTATTTAATGTGTATTTTGAGTATTAATTTATAAACAAAGCTTGGGTGTTACAATGAATCAGTCAGTTGAATTGCTTTTATTTCTGGTGGTGTGGTATTTTGCTCTTCTTTTACTCTTTATAACTTTTACTGCATACACACAATCATATTTTTTTAAGTTTTTTAAATACAGATATTTCTCAAAAAATCTCTTCTCGGGAATAGTTACTATAAAGTTTTACGTCTCTTTTCCAACTAAACAATTTTAAAAGAAAATTATAATTTTTTCGTTTTTAATTATTTTGATAATTAGAACCGAATTTCAATTCATTCATGTAGCATTAGTTAAATCATACGTAATAGTTTATATAAACTTAAAATACGTAAAATATTTTAATGTAAATGAACTATCAGCCTTCTTTCTCATGTAGATGACGTTTCTAGTAGGTATATAAAATAAGCAACAAAATTTATTCTAAATTATTTCAACACTTCTACTAATTCTTAACATTTATATTAATGACCTCTACTAATTTATTATATTATATTAAGATTGCGTACCTAAAAATGTTTTTAGAGAAAATCCGAAATACTGAATTAGCTTTACTTTAAAAAATCATATTTAGCAATATGAATGCCTACATTTCGTAAATTAAAATCTTTTTTCCCTTTAAATGGAGGTTAAAAGTTTGTATTTAATCAAATTGTAATTTTTAATATAAATATGCACATTATATTTTGCATTTTTTTTCTCTTATTTATTTCAAAATTAAAATATTTGAATTCTGTCTTGGTTATATATATTTATGTATAGTTATGACTGAAAGAATGATTTGAGTTCTTTTTAAAAACGCTATTCATAGGGCGGCCTTTTTTTGCATTTACTTTTTAAAATGGCAGTTGGATAAAGATTAAAAAACAAAACAATTCTGGAATTTTACAACGTAAAAGTTTCATAGTTAAAATAGTCGTTGAACTAGAAATTTGTATAATTTTTAAAACTTTGTGAAATTAGAAATTTGCCTTCGTTACATTGTTATTTTTATATTTTTCCCTTAATAAAATAAAGGCATATGTAATAAATGAGCAAGAAAAGTTTGAAGAATATAATTTAAGTTAATAAGTTTTAAGAAATTGTAATTAAATATTATGTTGTGTAACAACTTTTATTTAAATTATTCATTATTTTTATATAAAAAATTATACACGGAAGATACATTCAAAAAGTTAAAAAAAAAATCTTCAAAAAAGTTATACATTTCATGTTGCACAAGAGTTAAAAACTACATCCTCACCTGTCTAAATAAAGTATGCTTGAAATATTTATAGGCAGTAATTAAAATACTTATTTTTATAAGCGCAAACTACTGTTTATATTATGCATTTAAATTTTTAGTATCTATTATAAGTGATTTATTAAAATCATAAATCTAGACTTTTTACAAAACTCTAAAAATTATGTAAAACATTTTTAACCAGTACTAGCTAATTTTAATCTTACCTCCACCAGTCAAATTTCAACACCACGAGAGATAAACGGATAAAAAACATACCAAATATTTTCTCATTTATCTTTATCAAAACATTGTTTTCGACCTAATGTTGTGCTAACATCTTTTATCAGACTGACTAACCTTTATACTCTTTTTATTTTCTTACTTTCCTGAAACATGTTTAAAGAGTTTTGGAAAGGAACCACACACTCTCCACTATATTTCTTTTTTTTCAGTTGAAATTATTCGATTTTTTTTTTTTGTATGGTTACAGTTTTCGGTAATTAAGCTGTGCCTTATATGAAGTGCATCATTAACAGGATGATAATAACTGTGTCCTAGGTAATTACTCTTTGCTGCTGAAAACCCGACAAAGTCTTTATTTTACTAATTTTTTTTCGGAAGTTTTCCAACTCATTCCCCGTGAGAAAAAGTACTTAAGCACGTCAGATATCACAAGTCCTTCTCCTAAATTCAACTTAATTTAGACGAATTGTTTCAGACATGGTGGGGAAGTTTTGCTCCCAGGGCTCTTAATTTTTGAGAAATTATGCGGGCGACTGCATCAAGTTTCATTTAAAAGTTTTCTTTCGTTTTATTTTTGAGTGTTATTTCATCTTCAGAATAAATGTATATATTTTTTAAATAGACATTTTCGGTTTATGAGTTATTTGTAATTCTGTTGTGAATGCAGTCCAAGGGAAAAAAAATTCAATTGTTATCGGCGGATTAAAACTTGTTTTGGAAACTGTCATAATTGGCTAATTATTTAGCATAAAGAATCTCTGAAAATATTTCACTTAATTAAATGAAACTTTAGTCAAGGTTTACAAAGAAATTGATAGAGTTAAATTATTCAAATACACTAACAAAGTAAACTAAGTAACGTAAACTAAGTTTACGTTAGTATTTCTTCAAAGAAAATTAATGCAAAGAAAAAAATTTAATTTCTTAGAGTTGTTTCTATGTATGACTATGGAAAATATTATGTAATTATTCTAAATATCTGTAAAAAATAAAGAAAAACCAAATTTATGAAATACCGATTTAGATATTAGCAGAAATAAACTACTTTTAATTAAGGTATTGCCATATCTATGTAGAACCTTTTATTTATTTAGAATCATTAAAGGAATTTCTGTATTTATACAGATTATGTCTAAACTAAGATGTAGGATAGAAAGATAATGTCTGTGCAGTTTCACTACCCTTTCGCGGGCGGTGTCCTTGAAAAAAGACCCCTAATTTTTATTTTACTGGCACCCAAAATATTTCATTAAAGCTTTCCTTTTATAACGTACTTTAAAATAACGAATTTTGTATTTTCTAATAAATTTGTTTATGAATTCTGGTTTCAGTCTGTCATTTTATCAGTTTATAAACAGAATTACTCCGCGCCGGAAAGGGTTAATTTTAATGCTATATTTAAAAGGGAATTTTAAAACAAATATGCACGCTTTCTTTTTTAGATCAGCTTGACATGATTTAATTTTCAAATATAATTTTTTAGGCAACAACTTATACTATAAATAAACGATTTTCCTCAATAATAAAAAATGTAGTAAATCTAGATGGGTTTCTAGATCAGTTTGACAAGATTTTATTTTCAAATGTAATTTTTTGACAACAATTTAAGTTTTAGATGAATATTTTCCTCAATAAAAAATTCAGTAAAATCAATAACAAGATAACAAAGCATTATAAAATTTTGAAAAGAAAAAAATATAAATGTTTATTTTATTTTTCTGTTGATACATGTCACTGTACATAAATTTTCATATTTAGTATTATTTTAAATCTACAATTATTTTGTAATCAAAATAGTTATTCTAACTTAAGCAGTAAGTTTGTTATCAGTTAAAAATATGCACATTACTAACATCTTGATGCATGTAAAATAACGAAGTGAATGAGATTACTATGACAAAGCTTTTGGAAAAAAAAAAAAAAAAAACATTTTTGAGAGAAACATTTTGCGACTTATCTAAAAATATTTCGTAAAGGTCATATCAACTGTCACAATTTTTTTTTTAAACTTTTTTCCGTGTGCTCCTGTTCTTAGAGATTTCTCAAACCTTTTCGAAAAAACCCTTTTATTATTTTACAACATTTTTTTCATCAGAAACTTCATCTTTTTTAAATTTCTACTCTACTTTCATATCTGGCCAACGGCGCTCAAAAAATCTACAGTATTTATATATTTTATCTATACTATAAGTTTATAAATACACGTACATGATCATTAACTAGATTTGTCTTCCTGTCAAAGGGGGCGTTTCATAATTCTCTGAGATAAAACTCTTTCCAGATTCCGGTACGGATTTTCTTTCTCTTGAAAAAACACACTGCGTCTGGGCAAATGTTATGGTTTGTGCTAAATCAGTGTTTCTCAAACGTTTTGCTTTTATTTGCGACGGATCCACGTGAGCAACAGAACTCAGCCTGCATCGTACGCTAACTTGGACCGTAACTGATTGATGCTTTGTAAATAAACAGCTCATGGACTCTTATTCGTGAAAATTGTGAGCCTCCACATTTATATGCTCAAAAAGAAAAAAAAAGCAAGCATGAAATAATGCCACAACCAAGGCGTCTACTTTGGAATGTATGTTTCTTTTCCAGTTTCTTTGTGTCTGAACGTTTCGTACGGACCACTTCTTTTGCTAAGAAAGATTTAGTTAAACTAAAACATGGTTTATGTTAGGATGAGTTGTTAATTTTGTATATATATACATAGTCGTACCTAAGAATGTACTGGAAAGGGCATTTCAGTTCCAGTTTAATACTCTATTTACCTAATTATGTGAAACAAGAATAGGTTATATATGAAACTATAACTGAAATGGAAAAATTATTTAAGTGAATAAAAAGATAAATTGCACTGTACGATCAAACCCAGTTTTAATGAGTATCCAGAGGAAATGCTGAAAAATTCTTATAATCATGTTTTTTATTAAAAGAGAAAAATATTCGTAAATGCAAAACTAAATACAGAATCGGCCAATTATAGAAATTTATTAGATTATACTTTAGTCCATTTTAAAGCACTTAAGCGATTGATAAGTTTAATTTACTGTGACATTATTGTATACTTTTTAAGATAAAAGTATTACATGAAATTGTATATAAAGTAAAATAATTTTAAATAAAAACAAATGGAAATGGATTGCAAAAATATAATAGAATATCTCTGATCGTTTCGCAAATGCAAGAATGCATCAAACAAAATACATGAAATGTTAAGTTATTTACTTTGACTAATGATAACCCCAGTTATCACTAACAACATTGAAATAAAGAAATTTATTTTATATTTTCCTTTGTAGTAGATGACATTCTAATAAAATATAAAAGAAATGCTCTAAAAATTAAAAAAAATTTTAATTTTTAAAATATCAAATCAATTATATTTCAATTAATAATTGTTTTACATTTAATAGTCGATGCGATGTATAAAGTGTCCGATGGATGATAACAATTTTATCATGATACTCATTTTAGATGGGTTTGAATGCACAAAATTGCTCCTTTATTCTTTTGTGCACATAATGTAGAAAAAGTGCGTTAAAATATTTATTTCATTCAAATGATTCTATATTTTCTATCATATTTATGAAATATGGTCACTTATGTGATATAAATGAAAAATGTATGAAATATATTTAAGTAAATACAATCCAAAAAATATACTATGATATTTCGGGCTACTAAAGCACATTCAAAGAATTGGATGATAAGGAAAAGCATTAGAATTTTATACATGTAATTATGTTCTCTATGATATATCTTAAAATATTTAATTATTTTACTTCCTTAAGAGCATTTTAAGAATCCTTTGGGCTACCGGTTGAGAAACACTGCAAGGACAGTACGTAAGGAATACTTAAGGGCTGTAGTACACTGTACAAGGATAAATGTTGACATACACAAAGTCTTTCAACGGCTTGTAGCCAGAGGTGTCCATCCTAATTCGACTTATAAAATTCAACTGAAATGAATTTGATTCATTGAAGATAAAAATACATTGGTCCTTCCACGGTTTGATTTTAATTGGAAACGCTAGAAAGAGACCGCAAACAAACAAACAAAAAAAAGAATCTTTCAAAACAAGCTCTCCGAGGATTCAACTTTTTGCAAGAAACCCTGCATCAAAATCAAGGAAAAGGTCTTTAGAAAACAAGATAATCGAAAATATTCACCGAAAACACGATATAAAACAGGATGAAAGCAATTAATTAAAAGTATGACTTTTATTTCAGTTGGTAACCACATATTTTTTTTTTTTAATTTTTAGAAAAAGAAAAATAACTGAGATAAATTAAATCACGAAAAAATACCTTTTAGGTTTTCCTAATTTGAAAGTATCAAAAGAGTTCGCTTCCGCTAAAATCATAAATTTTAACTCCATATTTTATCGCTAGTAGTTATTTTTACGTAAAATTTCCCATGCGACACTAACATAAGATATAACAACCATATTAATTTCATAGAACATCTCTGTACTCATAGCCATATGCGATCAAATTTTAAGGAATACTGTTGCATTCTAATGAACAACTATACATTTTTATATATTTTTTTTTGTACAAGATTAAAATTTCAAAATATGAACAATATCTTTAACCTGTACCATTATGAATCTAATGATATAGTATGATATGGGATGAAGAATAAAACTGGAGGGATGCATAACAATGCAAATCATTTTATTTAAACGGCATAGGAAGTACATATGGTGTGGCATCAATAAAATAAACTAATCTTTACCTAACACTCTATTACTTAAACACTGAAAAGTAAATGCATTTTAGATTATTCATAAAAAGTTAAAGGGTTTCTTGCAGGTAAGCTCTCTTTTGTTAGCTCCAGCATGACAAGGCTTTTTATTTTATATGCGCTTCAGAACTTAACCTTTAAAGTAAGTCTGCCAAGAAACTGATCAACTAACACTTTCCGTTTAGAAACCTAATGTATGCTGACATTTATGCGAATTACCTTCTACGCAGAATAGTCTACTATTTTGCTGAATACTCAGAATGAAGTGTATGTAGACCTACAGACATTTGATGGACACTACTGCTTACGTTGCTGTAAGAAGTAAGGTACGTAGTCAGCTAAAGTTTGTTTTTTTGATTGTTCCCCTACACGAAGCATTGTTTTGATTGAATTAAAAAGAAATCTTCCAAAACATACTAACAAAACAGTATAAGAACTGAATCCAAATATAATCCTTTTGCATCAGGGTTACGATGTTGTTTAGTTATGTAAGTGCTTCATTACCTCTCACTGAATACTAACCTTTGCTTATTTAACCGTAGAACTAAGTCGAAGATTAGAAATCAGAAATATTGGTAGTGAAGTACTTACACCAGTAAAAATTACAGATTTGTTTTTTAGCGAAGCGTAGTTTTAAATAAGACTATTTTTTTTTCAATTTGTTTTTACTAAGTTTTTACCGATGCATGACAAACAAAGCTCTAAACATCTAATGACAAGTAAAGTTACTGCTACTGGTATAAATCTTTGTGAAGTAAAATGTTTAATATATTTGTTGAAAATTATAAATGTTAAGTTTTGCTTATATGTTTTGCCATAACTAGCAGTATTTCTTCTTTTAAAAAAAAAAACAAAAAAAAAAAAACCCTTGGACATTTGTAGTTAAGCATATACTTTGAATATGGAATTTCCATTCAAAATTTCTGCATTTTTAATAATCTGAATTTAGACTTTATTCCCCGTCAAAATATATTTTAAATATATTTATATTTCATATAATGCCTGTAAGGAACATTTTGGATTCAGTTTAGTCAAGTAACTGATAATAAAATTTAAACATAACAATAGTAACTGAAATATAATTTAAATGCAAAAACCTTTATAAATTAATATTATAAAATATCAACATTTCTGTCTTTGGCACATTGCACTGTCTTTTTTTCTGTACTTTTGAGGTTTGAAGCTTGCTTGCTTGTGATATATAGATAATATCTCGCTATTTTTTAACAATACTTCTAGCTGTAAAGCATATATATTTGCTTTCAAACATAATGACTAGAATATAATCTCACAAATAAAGATATAAAATTGTGCGGATACAAAAATTATTAACAAGGTTATAATAACTAAATAAATAGGAACAGCAAAAATATATACAAAATTTGAAAAGCCAGGCACCACCGTGCAGTAGTTGATTTACTTCTACACTAAAGAACAATTAGTTTTAAGATATTTATTCCAAAGCAGACAATGTATATTTGTTTATTTTTGCTTATATAGAAAAATAAGTTAGAATTGTACTGAATATGTGTTCACCTGTATATTTATTTGCTTTAAACGAATGTCCTTTTGAAAAATAATAATTGTGAAATATTTATATCTGTAGACGAAAATTCATTTTGAAAATGCACTTTACACCAGAATTAATACTTTAAAGAGATTAAATAATATTTTGAAGTATTTTTAATTTTTCTGACAAATTTACTTAGATAATTACGCAACTTTTATATCTGTAGACGAAAATTAATTTTTAAAATGCACTTAAATATCATTTTTAACTTGATTTATCGTGATTAACTAATAATTTTAGGAGAGCAGTTTTTATTTTTTTGACAAAATTTACTTAGCATGATCTGGTTTACTGAATTGTTATCTTTAATATGCAAGTAGGCTTTTAACTGTAAGAATAATTTAATATTATAAAAAAGTGGTATGGTCATATAAGGGAAACGTAATACAAGATACATGGTCATAAAAATAAATGCAAACAAATCCTAAATAATTTCTATTATTTTTATGGCATGCAGGAGCAAACTGCATGACTTGTAGTATTTAAAATTAAAAAAAATTCTTAAAAAGTTTCTGAAATTATTTTAAAAACTATGCTATAAATATATGTTCATAACTTTGTAAGTAATGTCAAGTAGGATAGTTAGAGATAAAAAAAAATAATAATAGCATAAAAACTTCTTTTTCCGCCAATTTACATTATAAATAATTTGAAGTAAATTGTCGTATATTAAACCAAATTTATATTTGATTTTAAAATCTATGTTTATAGAGATAATCATTTTAAAATTTAAATTTTTTTAAGAATCACATTCTAAATATGCAAAATTATTAAATTCTTGAGGCATTTTACCTAAAGTTTTTGTTTCTTGGTTACATAACATGAGTAGAAAACAACCCTTTGCAGATGAAAAATCGAGAAAGTATGTAATAGAATTTTTGTCAACAGTGTTAAACACAAATTTAAATATTTCCTATTTTAAACCTATAAAAACTCTCTTATATTTTTCTTAAACATTAATAAGAAATGAACAAATTTAGAAATGCGTAAATTTAATATTTTACAATATGCATTCTATTTTGAAGGGTATAAACTTCAAGTCTTTTTCCAATTTCTTGTCATTTAAGATATGTTAAATTGCACGAAAAGTATTAATAGGAAATTTAATGCATTCTCTGCTTTGGAAGTGCGCAAGCATTTTTATGCAGCATCCACGTCTAAGACAGTTGCCTTTTTTTTTAAAATGATAATCATCATTAAAATAAAATTTATCACACTTTTAATATGTTTTATAAGCATTTGATTGAACAGCTTCTTCAAAGAGATTTAAATACCAACAACATGGACGCTGTAGTTCATATCTCAGAAAAAATTACAAACGATTTCTAAAAATGAATATATAAATAAAATCTTTAAAATGACGTTATAATTTATCATTTGGAATGCTTCGTTTTAAACATAACAGCGCTGAGTATTCATATATATGTATGTATATATATATATTTATTTATATAACAATGTTATACTAGCGTATAGAAAGATGCAGGAAGTATAGTATCTAAACACTCTGTCATCAAACTTATTGGAAAATACGTTCTTACAGGCATCATGACCTGTTGACTGAGAGCACCGGGTAAAATTAACCGGTACTCGTCTTTTCGCGCACGGCATTGTACCACATATGGTACAGCAGAGTAAGAGCTTCCTTGGCCATGCAGCAATCACTTACGTTTTAATTTTTTGTGCATAAAACTACAAAAAATATTCCCTATATAACTATTAAATTATTAATTAAAAAATATTAAAAACTTTGAAAATTCCCGAAATTTTCGAAATTCTTCTATTATAAATATCATTTATAGAAATAAAGAATAAACTGTGCAAAAATTTGCCTTAGAATCGTGCATCTGGCAATTGCCGACTCTCATAAACAGCTATTCAAGTAGTGCTTGAACGTTTTCTAAAATTTAAATAATAGTTACTTGATATACAAAATGTTCTTGCGCCTCTTGAAAAACTTTTAATTTATAATTTAAAGTATTATTTTATCGAAATTTATATGCTAATAAATACTAGACTGTTAAAAGATACACACCAGATGTATCCATACATACGCATTCCTATTTCTTTTTTGTTGCTGCATGTATCTGTTCAAAAGCAGAATTACTGTTGACTAAATAACTCCAGAATTTAACTCCAAAACGGAATGATTCTCAATTCATCCGACAAATGTTTTGTTTGTGTTTGAGCATGATGTTTAACTGCCAGATGCTGTCAAGTAACTACTGCTTGCTTAGAAACTCTTACTCTAGTAAATAAATGGAAATTAAAATATATGAAATGGAAGCAAATATAATGAATTGATATTCCAAAATAAAATCGGGGAAACGTGCAGTGGGATAAAATACGCTTCAAAGGTAGATGATAGAAGTGGTATTTAAACAGTGGGTTGATACTGCTCTCTATAATACATCGTAATGAAAACAAAACAAAAAATCTTCATGGAACCTCATAAAGGTTATTTGTGAAACATATATATATGTATATATGTATGTGAGATATCGTGGACATTGTCTAGAACCATTTAAAGTTTGTCAAAACTCACTTAAGTTCGTTTAGACGTGAGCTTAGAGCAAGTAGATGTGCTCGTACATATACAAATATATTTTCACACATCCAGAGTTTTTTTCTTTTTGAGAAATCTTGGATAGGTTCTTTGGCTTATGACGTCATCAGAATTTGGCGTGACGTCATGAAATAATCAAGCTACTAAAAGTCCTTTCTTTGGCTAGGAAAAGTTGGAAGAACACAACAGTGCAGATGTTTGTAGAGTTTCTTTGTGCTGATATGACGGTTGTATGATTTCTGTAACCTACTCTTCATCGGAATCCTTCCATTTTATCTACCATCTTCTGTTGCGAAAAAAAGTAACAGTATTAAAAAAATCCAAGCCACGCTGGGAAAGTTACTGTTGTGGCTTATATAGTTTGTTATAATAATTTATATATCTTATGATTATAACAGATATTCTCTAAATCTACGTTCTCTTGATCAACTGGGAAGTTCTTAGTCTAGTGTTAAATCTCCTTTCATCCAAAAACAAAACTCGAGATTTTTAACTACATTACTTTTTTATATATACCATAAAGAACGTGAAATGTTTCTTTGTTTTGTTCTTTACATTTGCTGATTATTCACACTTTTTTTTGTATTTTTTACTATAACTACAGTGCTGAATATATCTACTAGTGTGGTCTCACTATGGCATGGAAACAAAGATAATATTTTTCTCTTTTTTGTTTTTTTTTAATTCTTTCTTTTTGTAAAAGCAGACGTTTTATAAGGATTTATCTACGAAAGGCTACTATAACGTGTGGATATCCAAGCAAAATCTAATGTAAACCACTACGATCTCAAAAATCCATAATACGGATTTTTGTTAATTCCAAAAGTTTTCTTCCGTTTTTCTTCTATCCTTTCTGTTCCAAAGGCGAGAGAAAAACTTTGTGACTAGTGAAAAATAGGTGAAAAGAAAACTCCTCAATTTTCTCTAGTGTTTTTTTCTAATATTTTGTTTTTTAAAACTGGGGTCTTTGCTCTAATATCTGGCAATCAAGTTAGTCCGGCTGGGTATTTCTGTCCTTGATGAGGGAACTGACGGCTTTTTTATTTAAATACCCAGCAGTACCTGAAAGAAAGAAAGAAATATTAGGAAAAATCATTATAAATATTTATCTACTCTAGAATTATTTATACATGAGATATAAAGAAATATAGAAAGGTCGTGTATATCAACTAAATGTTTTACATTAAATCTACTATCACAGCCATTCAATGTGACGTCGTAGTAGACACAATGTGACTGTCAGAGCAGTAGCCGTAAGCTGTCTTCTTTTATTCGCTACATTATTACTCTCAGGTGACAGTCATTTTGTGGCATTGTGCAGTCACAGTGACTCTTTTTTAGTCATTTACAACTAATCACAAAATGGGACATTGTCACACCGACTGACTCGGTTGAGATTAATTTTTAATGTCACGTTACACACGACAAGACTTATTTTGCTCACGATACATTCACATTTTGGTTATGCTCCTATTCAAGAATTTGAATTGCACTTGTAATAAATATTTCGCCTAGCCAGATGGTATTGTAGAATTATTAGCAACGAGTATATACGCCATGTATCGTCAAGCTGTCCTACGATATTTGCATTAGAGTTTATGTTTTTTATTTTAAGTTAGTCTGTGTTGTCTGAGCTGTGCCGTATCTTATCTATTGGCATACATTTGCCGAGTACTCCCAGAACCGCTTTGCGTAACCTCAAATGAATACGCAATTTTTGCCAGCAAAAATAGCCGCTCACATGAAACGTTTTTATACTGTCGGATTTATCTACGTTGTGCTGCATTTTAGATGCTGCTTTTCGAGTATCCCCTAGAATCTCTTCGCGCAATCCCAATGGGTATGTGTACTTTACCTTGGAAAACGCTGATTTACAATATCAGGTTACTTATACATAGATAAATGCGTATACTCAAAGATTTAACGAAAATGTGTACTAAAAAAGAGAGTAATATAAAACATTTAATTCAAAGGTTTTTTTTTTTAATTTATTTATTTTTTTGATATGCTTAGAAAAAATGCTGCTGAAATTTATTTTACCAAACCTTTTTGTTATTTTTTTATTCAGCACATTTCGAATACATAATCTTTCCATAAAAGTT
The DNA here is from genome assembly GCA_963932465.1 of Maratus speciosus. NCBI lineage: Eukaryota > Metazoa > Arthropoda > Arachnida > Araneae > Salticidae > Maratus > Maratus speciosus. The sequence continues at coordinate 437,802,692 of OZ010793.1, forward strand.
TGAAATATTTTTCTCCTCTTCTGGTAAATTAACTATGAAATAACCCAAAATGTTTCATTTTTAAACAGTTACTTTTATGCTACGCTTAAATAAAACTCTGAAAGACGTTTCCAGTCGGTTTAAAGCGACAAAAGAGATATTTAAACAGTTTTTTTTATTATTTTTAAATATATGTTACTCGATTCACACAATTTTTTGAGGTATTAACATTTCATAAAAAGTTTTGTTAACGTATTACATTTCATAACTCATTTTGAAGTCACATATAAAAGTAAGTTCACAATACATAATGCACACTCATCCATTCCTTCCTTACAGAAATTTCAACAATTCAACTAAAGATGGTTTAAGGTTAGGGCTAAAGACAAATCTGTAAAACTTTTAAAAAGTAAGGTGTGCCGGAAAATAAAGACGAATGGGAATGAAAGGGAGGAAAAAAAGCTCTATTCATCCACTTCATGGTCATAAATGTGAAAGGCATAAAATGAGAAAAAAGAGCGATGAAAAGAGCCTCATTTCTTGGCTTTTTATTGAGATGGGCCATTTTTCATTTGTATCTCCCACCGCGTTTTCTAATTTCAATTTAATTTTTTGTTCTGTTCGAGAGGGAGGCTTATAAAAATTTCAGAATGTTTTAAAGAGATCCATTTTTCACATACTATGAACATTGCATATTTTTATAAATAAAGCAACTAATGTAGATTAAAAGTCTTTTATAAAAACGCTTTTAATAGGATGAATCTATATATAATTTTAGGAATTTTCATATGTCTTTAATTTAGTAATTTAAAATTTTTATTGAATTTGCTTAAGGGGTCTCAAGACTCTTAAAGCTCTAAAATTTTCATTTTAATATACGTTAAACTTCTATGTTTTCTGAACATTTTGATATAATTGTTATCTTGAAATTCCCATTAGAACAGAAGTTATGGCATTTAGAATTATACTCGCTCAATAGCTGAAGCGGTGTTTCCAAAACTTTTAAGTCATTTTTCTCCAAATGACGTTTTTGGGCATAACGCGCACAATATCTCAAAAAATTCTGAATATTTTTTCATGAAATTTTCAAAAGATATGTTTCATGTTCGTCTGTATAAACTGAACCTAAAATTTCCTTTTTATTGTAAAAAGAAAATATTTTTTTAGGGGTTTATATTGTTGAAATTTTCTAAATTTTGCATAAGGTAAATACAACTTTGTATTAAAAATATAAAAATGCTTTAAATACAAATTTATTTAGGTTCAGTGTAATTATTATAATCTGAGGTATAAGTAGGCACCAAAATTTTCATTCTAGTTGTGAAATTTATTTTGTAATCATAAGCTTTTATGCCAATTTTCTGCTCGTCAAATGTCTGACAATTTTGAGACGCCTGTAAATGCTAATTCTGCATCTTGCAATTTTTCGGATATTTGAAATGAAAGAACATACTTGTATCTTTCATTCCCATTTAAAATTGTGTCTTAATATCAAATACATTTTAAGATATTAAATGCTGAAAATGGTCCTTTTTTTTCATTTTTTCCAATTTTAAAAGTCCTGAGACCCCTTAAGAGGCGTAAAACCAACAGAATGAAAAAGTGTTTAAGCCTGGGATCGAACTAGGGTCATTGACATTACGTGCCAATGCTCTACTATTGAGCTAGCTGGACGATACCAAGCCTAGCCCTTCTCACTCATAACTGTGAGAAGTGCTAGGTTTGGTATCGTACATTTGCAAGTTGAATAAAAATTTCAAAATTACAAAATTTCAAATAGCTGGCAATATGTACTCATAATTCTGTTAAAATTTATTTAAAAATATGATAAAATTGGAAGTAGTCTTTACAATTGAATTTAATTGGGGAGAAAGTAATTCTGACCTTTTTTTTTTAAACAGATAAAAACAATTCAAATATTTAACAATATAGGGCGATGCCAGAATAATGTCAAATAATTCTGCAGTAAAAAAAAAAAAGGTTTATTGGCATTCAGATAAAATTTTACAACACTGTCAAGAAATTTTTAAAAAACCTGGATTAATCTTGATATTATTTGAAAAACTTAATAGATTAAATTATTGGTTATTAATTATTATAAAATATATTTGTATTGTAGTTATTTATATTTTATTCATTGTTTAATCCCAATATTCTGCTAACCAAATTTATGTTAAAAATTTCTTTTAGATTGCAGTAGAGTCTCGATTATCCGAGTTAATATGGACCAAGCTCACTTCGGATAATCAAAAAACTCGGATAAATGGGATTTACACAAATCGTCATCAACTAAGGAGATTAAAGATAAATTTTCACTTAATTCATTAATTTTTGATGTACATCACCGTTACTTTTAAGAAAAACGGGGAATGTAATTGTTTATTTCAAAAAACTCTTGATAGTTTTGTATTTGTTGAATGTCAAATTTGCTTCAGTTTTTTTCCCCTGCAGTAATTCGCTACTGCATAGCTACCAATATCTAATTTTTTTTTTCTTACCACTAATACTTACCAGTAAATTTTGCCTAATTCAATAGCCGAAATCTAACAATTATCAACGATTAAATATGGCAAAATTTCTATAAAATTTTAGAGGTGACAAAACCGTACAAATTGGGAGCTAAGTGATTCTATTAGTGCCATGAAAATTGCAGGTGTAACCTCTTCTTTTTGCTCAAAGTATTAGTTTTTTTTAATCGAACTTATACCTTTGGAATGGATCATTTTCTTCTAATGGACTAATGGATTCCATTATTATGAAACAGCCATTCTAGATTAAGTGTTAGGTGAAGATGAAGAAAAAAATGGCTTTTTTTTTGGGGGGGGGGGAATATGGCCATTTTTTCCCCATTCTGACCAGAAAATCAGAGTTCTAACTGTTTACGGCTGCTCTTTCAACTTCATCTAACACTTAATTTATAATGGCTGTTTCATAATAATGGAATCCATCAGTCCATTAGAAGAAAATATCTCGGTTAAAGCAGAAACTCGGTTAAGCGGGACTCCGATAATCAGGACTTTACTGTATCTTTAAATTGTATTTTACTCATCTATTTTTTTTAAAGTATGTACATATTTTTCGTAGTAAGTTGAAAAAAAAATATAAGTAATAATTTATTTAAAATTTGAAACACACTTTTTTGAGAACTGAAAAAAACAAACGTGAAAGAATTTGCAAAAAATTTCAATAGCAAAAATATATTTTGTTTTTCTGGATTACTCTTCGTTAATATTATTTTAATATTTGAATGTATTCAATAATTTAGATCATGCAGCTAAAAACAAAATTACATTTGAAACTGTTTACATTTTATATGATAAACTAGAAGAAAATATTTCTCTTACCAAATTTCTTTTGCTAAAAAGACAAACATTACTTTATAATCTAGTCTTTAAATTTTTTTTTCTTCTTGTTGTTGTTGTTAAATCGGAAGATAAAGCCATAAATATGAAAGAATTTCCAACAAATACAGTAAAAAAAAATTTCTTTCAGGGATCAATGTCTTAAAATTCTTTGGAAAATTTCCATATATTCAATTATTTGGAGGTGCAGCTGAAAAAATAAATTTTCAATTTGAAACTGTTTGCATTTAATTCATGCTCTAAACTGAATAATTTTTAACCGAATTACCTTTTCTGAAAAGTACTTTTTTTAGATCTTTTTTTCAAGTTTATTTAACATGTCTACTTTTTTAAATAAAAATATTTTCCATTAAAATCATTGCACTTGTAAACTATATATATATATAAAAATCATAATTTAATTTTCTCTCTAATAATACAACAAAATCTACAAATATTTCCATACTACGTGTTATTTCTCGGAAATTGAAAACATTGCGTATACATTTATATAAGAAATATATAACACACCACTAGATCAAATGATATTAATTTATTTCAGAAAATAATTTTTTTTCCTTCGTTCTTCAACATCTTTTGTATGTATTCATCCACTCATTTATCTTTGTGTAAATATAAACGAATCATCTTAAACATAATTCCAACAGTCACAGCCGCCTGTTATGCATTTCAGGCGAGACAAAGTTATCTCCCTCCCCCCCCCCCCTTCGCCCCTCCTGAGAGAAAAGAAACAGAATCCTGTTTCAATATGTATTATAAAATTTTACATTTCGGGACTTCTTTTTAATAAACGGCTCTTGAATAAAATGCAATTATACATCCTTTCGAAAAATGAGAAACAGAAATTGAATAACTTGAATAAAATGGTGTAAGCACGAGCTTTGAAACTCAATTTCCGGTTTAGCAAACAGGCATTTAGCGAAGAATCCGTGTGCCCGAGGTTATGTTATGCTTAGAAAATATCGATGGATATGAAGAAATTATATTTCACTTTAATTACGTGTCAAAATTAAGAACATTTCAACACCGCGAATTTGTAAAAGGAATTTATTTCTTGACTGAAATATAATGGATTTTTCGGTTAGAAAATGTTTTAAGCGAAAACAAAGCAATTAAATATAGCCGTTCGCGAAAACAGTGTTATAGTAAAGAAATCTCTTTTCGATGCACGACAGGCAATGCTCTAATTGAATGCCACATTTATTTTGTTGGTTTTTTTTTTTTTTTTTTTTTTAAAATAGAAAATTTCCATAAACAAAAAGATTTCTTTTTATCACCTTATCTTTAAAAATTAATGGAAATTATTGAGTGTTTAAAGCTGATTATTGTAAATATTTTAAATTTAAAAAATGAAAAACTATAACTATACAACTTTTGTGCGATTAATCGAATGACCCATTGCGACATTGTTGTGCATGGCTATTTTGGCTGATGTCGCTGTAACATAAATACAAGTTGATTAACATTAGAGGTCGTGTTATGTTTAGAAGTATCGATAGATATGGAAAATTATATTTAACTTTAATTACGTGTCAAAAGTAAGACCATTTCAGCGTTGCGGATTTGGAAATGCAACTAACGGGCCCGACGCCCGTACACGGCGCGGCACGCGGGCCGGCCCGGCGGAGTAAACACAAGTTTTTAAACAGGTCGGACCGAGGAAAAAAATAAATGGGCCGGGCAGGGACGAAGCGATAAAAATATTCGGCCCGATATAAAAATTTAAAAGGATCAAACTAAGCCAATAAAATATGAACCGTTTTCAATGGAAGTGTTGAGGCGAGCATAAGGGTTAATTCCATCGCAACTGACGTAACACTTTATCATCGAATTTTGTTTTCAAAACTGTGTAGAAAATTTACTAATAAATCTAGAGCAAATTTTTATAGTTTAAAATATTTTTTTACTGAGAACTCAATACCCAAATACCTGCAGATTATTTGAATCTCTCTTTAATTGCAATTCAAAATTCTGTAACTGATGTAATATAAAATACACAAACATTTTTTCTGCCGTCATTGAAGTACAAAAATTATCAAAATTATCCCGTTAAAAATGTGATTTAATGTTCTCAATAATACTAAGTAATGACAAATCATAACAGTAATTTGTTTAATTAATTTCTGAACAATAAAAAAGAAAAAAAATGGCATTTACACATGTAGCTGACGTAACTTTTATTGTGTAACTGATGTTAACATTATGACTTTACAATAATGGTACTTAACTTAGTTTGTAAACAATAATTTACAATGTCTTTTTATTAGGATTTTATTATAGAACATCAAAAATATCAAGATTTCTAATCATACGCTTAAATTAAACATATTAGAAAAATGTTACCCCCCCCCCCCAAACAAGGGAATTTTCTGTGGGATTGCCTTAAGTATAAATATGCTGCATCTACCGATGCTTGATTGACAATATCAGTACATAAACATAACATGCCATCGGCATTGACTGTTGCATCATGTCTGAACCAGAGATTAATTATTTCAGCAGACTCGGGTTGGGCCACGATCAGGCTTGTATTTCATTTCTACATACTGTTCCTAATGGTGGTCCGGTACTGATACTGTTCTTATTCTATGGCTTGCGAACATACAGTAATGAAAAACATAGTCCACGTGGCAGAAACGCGGCAACACGGCGACATTGCCGCAGAAAGGAAACGACCCCCTACGGAAAATTCATCTTGGACCCGCTAATTGAAACCGATAGAATATTATTTTTTAGAGTTGTTATTTTTATTTATAGTCAAAAGTATTAAAATTAATAAAGTTCCATTAGAAGCTTCTAGAAGGCTAATGTTTTTTATGAAACTAAAAAACTCCTTATTTAGTTATGTAATTATGTTTTGGAAACATAACATTGGCTTTAAATTAACTTGGTAAAGAGAGATAATCTTGGTAGGAAAAATTAGATATGAATGTATACATGTTAATTTATATTTGAAATAATTAACCATATATGCACAATGTCTCCCCTCCCCCCAATAACCTGATATAGTTATAGATTTTTCAAATCTGTGGTACATTGCTACAAATTGCAGCAATTTAACTCAATCAACAACTATTAAGAAAGTAATGTGACCATTTATTTATCACAAATTACTGTAAATATGCTAAATAATTCCACTAATTCTCATTCATTAAATTTAGGTTTTTGACTTTATTTTACATGCATTTTACAAACAGATAAGACCATTACATATAAAAAAACATGTAACACCTGATTTATGATATATTAGTTCTTCAGTGTCTGTTTTCCAATTGTGTTATGCATAAATTTTTAATTCATTTCTACTGTTAAAAAATATCACATTGCAGAAAATTTTTGCTGATAAAGAGGTTTATCGCAAAAAGCTTTAAAAGATTCTGCCACAGGGCATATAATAATCTATAATGTTAAATTTTCCCATAAATACCCGTATGTATGCAGTATTCTGGAAAATCTTAATTGTACGTTAAGAAAAATCTGTTTCTGTTGAAATTGAGTCGGGTCTGATTTCTTTGATTTTTGCACGGACTGGGCCGTGAATAGCGAAAATACAGACGGGTCGGACTCGCGCTGAACTTTTAGTTTTTGCAACGGGCCGGGTCCGGTCCTAAAAATTCCGGGCCGTGCAAACCTCTAGACCAAACAAATGGCTCGAATAATTGTATGGGTCTAGCTTAACACCCCCCCCCCCTCCCTCTTCTGACTTGTAAGATGAGGTAAGTAAAAACACATATTTGTAAGGCAAATAGAAAATTAATAATAAGTATGCAAATCAAGAATTGCACTATTGTACAAATCAAGAATTGTACAATTTGTAAAGGACAATGTTTACAGGAGGAGAGTGTCGAACATTGATGACTTAAAAGCCAGAATTACAACCGCAATAGCCTCTGTGGATACCGACATGCTTGCCGCTACCTGGCGTGAAATTGACTATCGACTTAATATTCTCCGTGCGACGAAGGGGGCACACGTGGAAGTTCATTGAAAAGGGTCATGAAACTTTTTGAGTCTATCTAACCATTTATGTTATTAATTTTAATCTATCTTTATTATTTTATGAGTTATTAAACATCAAAATGGGTCCGAGACTTTATAAACACCCTGTATTTTAGAAATTTATATACATTAAAAAAAAAATCACACTTTTTTTTTCTTGAAATCCTTTATGAGAAAATACAAGTTAATTTCTATATACTTTTGCGATTAAACTCAATTTTAAACTTTTTTTTTTTTTTTTTTTTGCAAATGAGCGAATAATATTTCATTAGCAAAAAAAAATTGAAAAGATGCTAATGTTTCATAATAATTTTATAATAATGTTAAAAATAATAAGATTGAAAAGGAACTTAATTATAAATAAACATTTTATGAAAAAGACATTTTATTCATTTTTTCAAACTTTAAAATATTCGATATGGAACTGGATTTTATAGCTGGAAGGCAGAATTTAATGGTTAATTAAATGTAACTTAAATAAATATATTTTTTATTATTTATTAAGGATGGAAATTTATTTTTTAATATTAATTCATTATACGTCAGATAAAAGATTTATAAAATTCTTGAGGCTATTCAACTAGCAAAAAATTTTTAGATTTAGAGCGAATTGCATAAAAAAAAAAAACCCATTCCTATTCCTTGATGCATCTGATACATAGGGTAGCCATTGAATGAAGTAAGATCAAGAAATTCTATAGAAATATTAGAATTTTAATAATTTCTATTTTCTTCACGTTAATAAGAAATTCAGTGCATTAACTCATTTAATTCAATTTAACAAAAGCTTTCGAAAATAAAAAAGCATCAATAACGAATTTAATGAATCCGTACCTCGAAGCATTTTTGCGTATCTTCAATGCGATTGGCTAATAAAAGAACAAAAATTTGTGAAAGACATGCTGCCACTGTTATTAATGAGCACTAAACTATTTAAAAGTCTTTGAAAAGGAAATGAGAATTCTTGTATTTATGATTAATGGCATAGAAAAGGTAGAATCTTTTATGATGGATTGAAAATACTTCAAAACTTAATTCGAAAGATTTTTCTTGAGGCGAAATCGTAATTAAACGCCATTTCACATGAAATTAAATGAAAAAGTACAATTTATATATCAGTTGTGCGACTGCGGGGTATATTTGCAAAAGAAATTTATTTCGGGAAAATATTTCCGTTTTAATTAAATTTATCTGTTTATTCATGTAAGAATAAAAGTAAACTTACGAAATGCATTGTAAACTAATTAAACTAAAAAGGAAAAACACAGACAAATTATTATAGTTGAATGTTAATAGAGAAAAAGGAAGAAATTTCTAAAGTACATAATTTGTACAAAGTAATTTTCGTATAGCGCTTAAAAATACACTTTTTTTAATGAATACAGCTAGATAAGGAATATTATATTTAATTTTTAATGATGTAATCTATAAATTTGGATACATAGAAATAAAGATAAAACATGAGCTGAATTCAAATGTATAGGCTCCTATATTATATCAATAAATATGCTGCTCTATAGTGATGAATTGGTTTAAGACAGAAATGATATACAAAGAGTTTATTTAGGATAAAAAAGTTAGTTAAATTTAGTAAAAAGGAAAAACGTAATTATAATTTAATGTTCATAGTACAAATGAAAAATTTCTAAAGCAATTTTTAGATAGCATTTTAAGTGGTGCTTTTTATACAGGTATAACTTGATGGTGACGGTTACTTTGTATTCAATGTTTTATGCAGTAATGTCTCAATTCCATTACACAGAGCAAAAAAAGCATGCGATGAATTTAATATTTCCATAAACGTGATGTTTTGTGATGATGTATTTGGTTTATATAGAAAAGTGACAAATAATTTGACATAAAAAAGGTCATTAATGAACATTCAAAATATACATATGCATATCTTTTTTTTAATAATATAATAGAAAATAATGTTATATTTAAATGTTACCTATAATTTAAATATTTATGACATAGTTAAAGTTATATTATGATTGCATCTTACAAAATTATACATAATAAAATATTTGCTCTAGAGAACTAATTTAATGACGCTGAATAACACTATGTTTCTTCAAATCGAATAAGTTTAAGAGTTATTCATAAAAGTGATAAAATATTATTTAATAATCTAGTATACAGTAAATCACTATTTTATCGAGACACAAATTTACTCAATATGTAATTCTGGTATTGTGGATTATTTATAATTTTACACACACCAAGTGATGCGGCAGATTCCGATACAGTAGATTGAAGAGATAACAGGTTGTTTAGATTCGAAGAAGTGAAGAACAGTTACTAATTGGCATGTATACAGAACTGACAAACTTATATGGGGAAATTAAAGTACAAAGGTTTTGATTCTTTAAAATTATACTTTAGCTTAAATATTTGATTTAAAATAGATTTAACCCTTCACTGCACCACGTGCCACATCTGGCACATAGCTAAAAACACTAATTCTTATTATGTGCCATGAATTTGGTCAATATGATCTCTATCCCTGATCACGACCAGTACAAAGAATGGAATAACACTTATTTTGCTCATGTCAGATGGCTGCATTTGACAAAAAATTAGAATTTGTTCTTTGAAAAAAAAAATCGATCAATTTATTAAGATAAAATTTACTTTCATTATTTTTACTGAAGACTTAAAAATATTAATATTAAAAAAGTTGCAGAGTGTTAAGCAGATAAAATTAATTAATTTAAGCTAATTTAGTTACAAAATATAGCAATACGATATTTAAAAACCTTAACTATGTACATAGGGTACAGGCCATAAAATATCAAATTTTAGCTGAAAATTTGAAAAAATTTTTTTACTATTTTTCCCATTATTAGACTAATATATAGATTTCAAGTAATGTTTTCATAAAAATAGAAAAAATCGTGCAGTGAAGAGTTAAAAGCTATCTTTTTAAAGTTCACTTATTTAACATTTTAATATCTGTATTGTACAAATCTGGAGATGTGAAGAACGTAAAATTATGCATTAGCCAGATTTAGAATATAAAATGCCTAGCTTCTATTTTTTTTATTTAAAAATATTTTTTTAAATCTAAGAAAGCTAAAATGTATTCATTAATTTTCTTTAATTAAATTGTTAATAGTTTCCAACTAACTATAATACCTAATGATGCATTAGAGCATTTTATCCATTAATGAAGTTAGAAAAAAAAACAAAGAAACATTTATTAAAACAATTATTAATACATTCATGAATGAAGCATTTACTGCACGTTTTATCATATTGAGAGTTAAAGTGATTATATATTATGAATACACGAATTCCTATCATCGCTGCTTGTTCCCTAAACAGCAAATGACATCATTAATTCCGGATTTAAATGATTGGCAACAATGCATCAATATACGCAGGCATCTCCCGAAATTTTAATGAATTCTGTGCCTATACATGAAACGTTCTCATTATAAGTCTCGCGCTATCTCAAATTCTCTTTGAGCAACTCGTAGCGTGGCAGTATATTCCACGATTAATTTATACGAAAGTAGAATAATGCTGAGACGATGTTTGTGAGGAGCATTAATGATGTTATAAATAAATTTAGCTTCATTAATGGATTTGCATAAAACTGTCCCATTACATGTGCTTAAGTCCCCAATTGAGAAATAAATTTTCCATAGAGGTCGTTTATTTTACATCTTTTTTTCAATTGCTGTCAAACATGTTTAACAAAATCATACATTTTGGCTTAGGTGAAAATTAGGTGAAATGCAGAGATTAATTTAAACTGTGTTAGAAAGCTTTTGAAAAGGCGTTATTTTGTTTGTAAGTGGTTTTACATATATAACGTTATCAACTTTTCAGCAATTTTGGACCCCCTCTCCCCTCTTACGATATCACACGTTATCATTCCTCGAAGCCTCCCCCCCCCCTAATGATATCATTGTTAATGTCTAGAAATTCTTTAATTTTGCAGTTTTTTTTTCTTTCATTTTATTTTCATACGTTTGCAATGGTATACAGATATCGCTACAAATTTATTATTCGCATACCTTACTGGTTTAAGGGAACACAGTACCTTTTAAACTACTTTTTCAATTTTGAATAATATTGTAACATACTTAAATATAATGTCACTACAGATATAAGGTACTATAAAGCAAATATAATTTTAAAAAAATCTTGTAGAACAGCCTATTTAACTAAAATTTAAATTTAAAAAAAAACATTTTTTTAATCCCTACTACTTTTTTAAATATGAATATTTTTGCTTCAAATTTTTTTTCCATAATCCTAAAAACATACTACATAAAATTATGCATGTATTTAACATTCAAGTTTATAGTTTTTTTTTTAAGAATTTCAATTATTTTCCTTGATTTTTTACTATACAAAAGAGGAAAAGATTGATATTAAATGTAATATCCCATACATCTAAAAATCCATGCACAGTTTTATGTAATATAATCTAAGGAATATGGAAAAAATATTTGAAGCAAAAATATTCATATTTAAAAAAGTAGTAGGGATTTAATTTTTTTTTTCTAATTTAAATTTTAGTTAAATAGGCTGTTCTACAAGATTTTTTTTTTGAAATTATATGAAATTATATCTGCTTTATAGTACCTAATATCTGTAGTGACATTATATTTAAGTATAATACAGTATTATTCAAAATCGAAAAAGTAGTTTAAAAGGTACTGTGCACCCTTAAATGAAGAGATTAAGTTTATAAAATATCAGTATTATATATGAAATAATATTATATCAAATAAAACTTTAAATAAATACTATTTAAGAGTATTTTGTAATAGCTTTCTATTATATAAAGCATTCAACAGTAATATTGCCTTCTTGTATTTGCTCCCTTCACCGGGTAAGCAGAACTTCTTATAAACAGAACAGGTGGTCATAGCGTTCTTCCCCATTTTTTTTTTACTAGTCGCAAAAGGGCAAAATTGTAATGTTTTCTCTGCATTTTATTTTAAATGCTAAAAAAAAATATGATTCTTTCAACATTACATAAAAAAACAAATGAAAAATATGAATGTAATCCGTAAGAGAATTAATCATTATTCAATGTATTAAAAATCCATTAAATCAACAGAATTATTTTATTATAAACTGAAGGGCTCCATCCCCCCTGCTTGCTACGCTCACCAGCGCCCCGCGTAATCGCTTCGCGATTCCGTTCGGTATCGGGAAGCAAACCCTATTTTCTATCCAACCCCAAAAGAAATTGTTTCGCGTTTCCATCCTGGACCCTTTCGCGGTTCCCCATTTTCTATGCATTCAATTTTTAGATTCCAAATGGTATAAACGCGCTCCTCCCCAATTCTTAACGATTTTATTTCCTTATCTCCAAGCAGGTAATCATTAGAGCTTGCAGAATTTCATAATTGAAAGAATTATTAAATATAAAATCATAAAAACAGGTAAAATTTATAATTTTTTTGAATAATTACAAATTAAATTAAAATATATATATATATATAGTGTTACGAATATTGTAAATAGTTAGTGTTTGTGCTTAAAAATAATGTAAATAGTTCAATTAAGCTCTATTCATAAGCTATATTAGTTTTTGTTCCATTGAAATATCTCAATTTGTTGATTTTATGCAAGCAAGTAAATGCTAACCTAAGCAACCTAATGGATTTCAATGGGAGTCTATGGAAATTTGGCGAAATACTGGAAATAGCGCCAAGTTGGCATCCCTTTTGGACGCCAAATTTTTCGATATATCGCCAAGTTGGCTACAAACTTGGCGACAGAGCCGTCCCCTCCCTGTCCCTTGGTAACCCCTTATAGCGTCAGAAAGATCTGACCAATCAGATGCGTTTCACGGTATCTACGCAGATTTTCATTGGTCCATTTCCAAAGCGTTACTTTTTTTTATATATAGAAGGATATTGCTGATATTGTTGCCGTGAAACCTGGAGCTTAGCGAACGTATTAACACGAGCTTGTCAATGAGGGGATTAAACGTAACAAATATAATTTCGAACCTGGTTTCTCTAACAACGAATTGCAGTCGGATCTTATTATTCCGACACCACGTCAGATTTTCAAAGTCCCGATTTTCTGTATATGATTTTAATGTAAATAAACTCCGGAGTTCACGTCGTTGAACAATTTTCAACTCCGGATATCCCGACGGTTTAGGAAAATTGTCCATGTTTTGTAATCCATCTTATAAGCACGGAAATTAAGCGTCAAGAAATATCTTAGCCAAACTTTTCACAAAAAAGTCTAAAATACCCACTGAGATAAATGTGAAATTTTGCTTCAATCCTTTATCTGAATTAATGCACACATTATGAATTATCCACTTAAGATCCAGATAGACGTATCAGCCTATTTGCGGTTTTTTTGCTCTGGTCAGGCGGCGTTTTTTATTCGACTAAAACCGAAGTATTGCATTGCATTGAAACGACCAGAAATTATCTAACATCCATTTCTGAAACAACGAATATTGATTACAATTCATTGTGTAATATTGAAATAAAGAATTGTAGCAAGCCCATCTAAGGATAAGCAAACCTTAATTCATCAGTATTTCATGTAACAATAAAAATACAGGTCATCATAAATCTGATTTTTATTCATTTCAGTTTTGTTTTTGTGTTTATTTTGTTTAATAATAATCTTTAATTGCTTAAAACTGCAAGAACAGTTATGAATTTAAAATTGTCTTAATTTAAAATACAGCTTTTTATAAACATTTTTTTCCAACTCCGGTTACCGCAATAGTGCGCTTATGACGACACTCTTTTTGGTCATTAAAGTGTCGGAATAACGAGGTTCGACTGTATATGCGCATATGACAGATGAATAGGAATGGCGAACGTTGGGTTATTCCATATTTTGCAATGAAATGATTTTATAATCATTTAATGATTTTAATAACCTTGTATGTTCAGAGAAAAAAAAAAGAAAAAAAGAAAACGGACTATATTGATGTAAAAAAAGAAAAAAAAAAAGAAAATTTTGGTTGGATCAAAAAAGATAATAATATCTAAAGACAACCGCCCTCCTCTCCCTAGAATACGCTTTATTTGAAGATCTTTCCCTTTCTATTTGAACCCTGATTACCTGTTTTACGAGTTTCTCAAATTATTCGATCATTTTATAACCTTTTCCGAACAGTCGGATTATTCTTACCTAAAGAATGATTTCTTAAGGACATTTTACCTGACTGGGTCTAAAAAAAGTTATATCATGGACAAATATGCATTTAACCCATTTATGCCTAGCGTCCCACTTTTGGGACGCTTCGAATTTCAGTAAATTTCTATAATTTTCTCCTTCTTTATAACATAAAAATTTGTATGAAATAATTGAAGAGCTGAGTGGAAGAACATATTATGCTACATTTTCTTAAAAATTATTTTATCTTTTGGACGAAGGTGTCATCAGGTATTCTATCACATGATAAAGCTAAAATAGCAAAGTTCTATTTAGTCTTGATGATTTAAGACATTATTCATAAATATTTAATATTTTAATATTTAATAATGCAAATGATATTAATATTTTTTAATATTTAAAAATTAAATAGGAATAAGTTTTTTTGATAGAGTTTAGTACCACACCTGTTAATATTTTAAACACATGGTATCAAACAGAAAATAAATCATTAAAATTGACAGCGAAAACTTTCACATCAAATTTCTTCAAATGTAATTTTTTGTTATTAAACATGTTCTTCCACTTGGCTCTTCTAGTAGGAGAGCTGTTGAACATTTTTGAGTAGGTATTTGAGGCACCCTGAAAATTTGTGCAACACTTCTTTTGTAATGCCTGAATACAAAATCGAATGTTTGGCTGAAGGACCGTGGCCCAAAAACTGTGCAAGACAAAAAATGGCACTTGACACGTGTCTGGCACAGTTTTTGTGCCGACTAAAGTGTCTGTCATTTTCAAAATATTTTTTTCTAAGCATAAATATTATTCTGTCTCAATCTCAGCGTGCCTCAAATACCTTTTTTGGGTAGTCAAAAAATGGCACTTGACACGTGTCTGGCACAGTTTTTGGGCCGACTAAAGTGTCTGTCGTTTTCAAAATACTTTTTTCTAAGTATAAATATTATTCTGTCTCAATCTCAGCGTGCCTCAAATACCTTTTTTGGGTAGTCAAAAAAATGGCACTTGACAAGTGTCTGGCACAGTTTTTGGGCCACGATCCTTCAGCCAGACATTCGATTTTGTATTCAGCCATTACAAAAGAAATGTTGCACAAATTTTCAGGGTGCCTCAAATACCTTCCCTAAAATGTTTAACAGCTCTTGGACTATTCAATTATCTGTCAATGTCTTTAACCGTAAGATGAATATTTATTTACTTAAATGAAGGCTTTTTTCAGTGTTTATAGATTATTTTTTTCTTTTCAAAATGTCGAAATGCAAAAAGTAAGTTTATTTGTATTTGTTCTATCAAGGATTCAAATAAATATGTCGTAATCTTAGCTTGTAGACTTCTTTGAAATCATATTATTTTAAATTGTGAAATTATATGTTCAAGGCTATTTCTTATGCATTTTTGTAACATACAAAATATTGGGTGCTAGGCACGAATGGGTACATATTTTTATTATCCATTTAGGGATATTTAATTATGTAAAGTCCTTTTTAAGTTGATTATGAAATAAATTGTTTTTAAGCCTCAAATACGATTATTCTTAGTTGATTATTAATAATACTTATGATGTTATTAGTCTCTGTAAAGTAATAAAAATATTTTTCTAGTATGGGAGACCAGGGCAAGTAGGCGCGTTTTTAGTTATTGATTTTTATTAATTTTTTGTTTAAGTTTTTTATGAAACTTTAACTGTACTTTTAAAGAACAGGCATTGGGCTATAAATACCTTATAGAGTTTTGAGTTTGTAACAGTTGTAGTTTATGTTTAGCGGAAGCCTAGAGTAAAAGGAAAATTGCGCGCCAACTTTCCCCGTCACGGGGTAAGTTGCCTGTACCTATGGGGTAAGTTGGCACACGCTTTATAAAAATTTAAATGAAACTCAAATAAGACACGCAGTTAAGAGAAATCAATTTCCTTATTACCAGTAGGTTTAATCAAAGGCGTTATCGCCGTACAATGGAAATTCTAAATTATACAGACATAAAAATAATCAATAAAACATTAACATTGAGTAGCTTCTATCCTACTCGATATCATCAGAATTACAGTTGTCACAAATAAAAAATAGAGTGTCTTAGTTTGGGTAAGCCTCGTGTGCCCAAAATCTTGCATTGCAACCACTTATTTCGGTGTTTGCTGTTTTTCAAGCTACCAGCATACACCAGACACCGAGCCAACGTGCCCCGTGTTCAATGCGCCTACTAGTCCCATAAGAAATTTCTTCAAAAAAGAGACAGGTAACCATTTAAGCGTAAATAATCGAAGTAAATCATATATGGGGTAGTTACAGTTAATCATACACTAAGAAAAACTGCACAAGTTAAATCGCAATTATTAAGATAAGTATTAGAAATTAGAAAAAGAATGAAGCAACAAAAAATTACTTATGAGCGCAAAAAACAGAAAAATCGTAATAAATGTCCACTGCACGTAGGTAACGCTGCAAAACTACAATGAGGATTGCAAAACTCAAGAAGAAAGGTACTCTGTGACAGGTTGCACAATCTATCCACAAACAGGTGATTTATGGGGACTGCGCCTACTTACCCCTGTAGCCAACTAGCTCTCCCCTAACTCTCCCTCAACAAGGTCTCCCCTTAATTATAATATATAACATACAATTTGAAAAAGCATTTTGCACAAATCTAGACAAAACATTTAATTATGCATATTATAATATTACAAATATTATACATATTCCCATATTTAGTACGATTACATTTTATCAAATAAACACAAACATTTTTTTGGCGTAATTTTTTTTAGTATTTTTTCAGTTCATTTTGTAACATTTTAAAGTGATTTTACCAACAAATTTGAGAAAATAAAAATCCAGTCATAAATGGGTTAAATATGGCTTTTTAATGACTAGAGACTGTTCAAAATGGATGCAAAGGTAAACGCAATACCCTTTGGAAGTAAAATTAAGCAGCGATAGGAGCGCTTCTAATATAATACAGTATTGTCCGCTCGCCACGCCCACCGAAAAAAAAAAAAATCTGGAAAAGGAATTATGAACGTACAAGTTATGGAAGCTATGCCATTTTGTGTAATCATAATCAAATATTTATTTCTGAAATATTTAAGTATTCTGGACGCGTCATTTTAAATATGACGTCATTTTCAACAGTAGAAACTTTTAAATCCATGTCTTATAATTTCAAATGCACGTTATGTGCTGCATACAGCGCAAATTCCACACATATTAAATTCTTAATTATCGTTCTAACATCCTGAACAAAATATTTTCTTTTAGACTATATAATATAGGTAGAGTAAATATATCTTTTAATTGGAAATTAAGTGTTTGAAAATATTACTTTTTGGGATTTTCAAAACGTGGCAACAGTGATGAAAAACGGCTTATTTCAAATATGAATTAAATCGCTAGGTTTTTTGTCCTATTGAATGTATGTATAAATATCTTAATTTCAACATAAATAGCACTTTAAAAAATCTTAAATTTAAAAACATTTCATTTTCATCGTTTTTACCATACATTTTTCGATAAAACAGCCGCTTTTTATGTTTTTGTATGCATTAGTTTGTGCAAGAAAAGCCGAGAAAGTGAAAAGGGCACAATAGATTCAATGAATACATCGACAGTGTTAGTAACTCATTTCAGAGAATACAAGGATCACATTTTTAAAAAATGCTCTACAAAGGGTTATAAGTGAACTGTCATGTGCAAATTGTGTGCTATTTCCTTCACGTAATTGTCATTTTGTTCTTCCGCATAATGTTTAGTAAGTCACAGCTTACTGAAGAGGAAATAGGAGTTTATGAAAGAGCTCTGTGATCAATTCCAAATATAAAATGTCCTGGAATTATTAGCTAAATAGAGGCATGAGTTATTCACCTGCAAGTAACAAATACAATGCTATCTATACAACGATTTATTTGAGCGATTTTGGTGCATGTGCATGTTTTTATAGAAATACGGGAGGTCCCACAAAGAACTTTAACTTTAAAATTCAAAAATTTATTTTCGATAATAAATATTAAACTGAAATAAGTGTGATGTTTATAAGGCTGCTCGTAAATTCTGTATGCATTAATTTTTAATATAGTTAAACTTTTTCTCAATAGAGGGCGCACATTAAGAATCTGCGAATAATGTGTAAGATTTCAAAATTCATCTTCTTAAGCGCTTTAGTTTCTAAATACAATAATGATTAAAAACAGGGTACTATTTTTATAAAAGTTGCTCGTAAATTTGAGTAATATTACAGGTTGAGTCAACACAGCGCTCTCTATTGACGAAAGTTTCAACTATATTTTTAAAATTATGTACAGAATTTGCGAGTTGCGTTGTAAATATATCACTTTTTTCAACTTTATATCATATCGAAATATTGAATTTAACTATTATGCCATTTTAGATATACAGACAAACCTTTCCGTTATTTAAGTTCAAAATAGACGATATACTTTTATATAAAAAAAAAAACTTTGCATGTGAAACCATCTGATTTAATTGGCATATATTGAGCAGTAATAATTTTTGGCAGTTAAAATACAAGGGAATAATATTTCCACTGTAAAATTTTATATAAAATATAAGATAGTGGGTCTTTTACTTCTTTACGAGATGGTTTTGTTTAAGATTACAGTACACGGAATTTGGCTATAAATTTTTTTTATCTCAGTTATATCAGCCAGACTTTATATAAAATTAAAAAGAAAAAAAAACACAATTTTTATAAATAATTTGACATACTTTAACGTCCGTTGTCTATCATTAAGTGAGAGCTAAGTTTAACAAAATCATGTATATTAAAATGCAAAGATAAAACTTAAGTAGATTGAAATCGAAACATTTGTGCAACTCTTTTTCGAAGCTCTTCAATTTAGAGGAAAGTAGAACAGGTTCCTGCTGGCGCAGTGATCTAAAACAGCTCTGAAATTTTGTAGAGGACAATGGTTAGAGCCCAACTCCCAGCAAAATGATTTTTGTAATATTTTGGCGATAATTCATTTGAATAATGACATTTTTTAGGAGGAGAAGTTATATATTTTTTATTTTATTATTATTATTATTATTATTAGAAAGCTTTATAATTAAATAAAATATAACACTCAACAATGTTTAAAAAATAATAATTTTATATTTAAAATTTTAAAGCTAAAATATATTCATGTAAGAACTATAAAAGAAATTTCACGTGCATGGTTTAATATCGAATAAACGTATACAAACGCAAAATAAAATTCAAATAATGAAAAATGTGTTGTAAATCGTTAGCTATATCAAGTTTCAAATATAGATTTTTAGAGAATAAGACTCATAAAAATGAAATTCACGGCAGCTTTTAATTGACCTTTAGTAAAAAAAAAAGAAAAAAAAAAAAGGTTATTAAAAAAAAAGAGAGACTGTAGTAAGAAAAAATAAGTGCTTCACTGAATAGTTTTAGGTAAATTTCTGATAAAAAACAAGTATAATTGGTTGTAAATTATAAACTTAAAATTCTTTCTCTTCATTGAATAGGTTAGACTGACCTCACCATCTATCGCCTTAAAAAAATAGGAATCACTTATGCAATATAGAAATTTGTCACTATTTCAATAATTAATTTAAAAGCAACTAATTAAAAATTCCAGAATTTATTTAATGAAACAGTCAAGTTATTTAACGTTAAATCCTGACCGGTAATATCCAGTAAATTATAATTATAAAAAGTACTTTACAAAATTATTCTGAAATTATATTTTAAAAATTGGTTTTGAAAGGTACATATAAAAATATAAAACTTTTTTTTACGAATAGGTAAATCTATCACATTTTGCTTTCAAAATCTTTCATAGCAAAAACAACTTGCATTCCATTTATTTTAAAAGATTGTAAATACAGATCGTTTATCACATTCTTTGTAGTTTTGTAGATTTCTCCTATCAAATCTTTAGAATTTCACCATCATATTTTTCATAGCTATTCAGTTTCTTAAAATAAGATTTTAACCTTATACAGAAGAAAAAGAACATGTGTTAGATTTTGAAAAAACTTCGCAGTAAAAAGAAAATTTTTCGTTTCAATGGTTGTAAAAAAACACAAAAATTGAACACAATAGAAAAATGATCCTATAGGTTGTGTATGTGCGTTCCACCTATCCTGTTAAATTTAAAAACATAAGAAAACCGTAATAAAGCTTTCGCTAAAAGTATAAAAAAAAAAAAGAAGAAGCTCCTGAGAGATATAGTAAACTGATTCAAAGGATGAAAGAGTTCAACAAAGCAGACAAAAAGGAAAAGAAAGAGGAAAAAATTGAATGAAAGGATGAAAACATGGAAAAATGAAACTTGTGTAAGGGATGCTTTCTATGCTTACATAACGGATGGAATTACATCAGGTGAAGTTATTAAAAAGATTCTGTATTAGGACACATCTGACAAAATAAATTTAAAAATTGTCTTAAAATAAAAATAATGATTCGGATTTGAAACAAAAAACTAAAACATTGGAAATATATTTCCAATTTATTTAACTGAAAATTTCATAAAATTCTCCTTTTATTCAAAACTTATTACGAAATATTTTGCAAGTTTGTGGAATTTGATTCATATAAAATTTTGCAACAATGACAAAATATAAGTAAAATATGTTGCGTAAAAGATAGTGTTATAAATTTGTTAATCTTTAAGGCTCAAATCAGACATTTAGACATCTATGCATTGTAGTGCATTTCCCCCCCTTAAATTGTGCTTTAAATTATGAATGTAAACGAAAAAAAATTTCGAGAAAAAAAAAGAATAATGAATGTTTAATAATGATCTGCTGAAATAACTGATTTTGTATTTTACTTTAGCAGAGTAAATTTTTAAAAATTTTGTATGAAAGAAGACAAATGTTCCAATTCCATTATTAAAAGTTTATTTTTGATTATATGATGTATGCGAAAATAAAGCTTCTTTTGATTTCGCACCGGTTTCCACTCACTTTATTTTTCTTGAAAGCAAAAGAAACAAAAAATTGTATGCCAAGTGATTTAACAATGAGTATTAAATCTCCCGAATGTACATTTTTCTATTAAATATACAGGATGTCCCAAAAGGCCGTGACACATTTTAAAATTCAATATAAAATCAAGCAATTGTCGTACTGGAGTGCGGTTCTCACGATGAAAAATTTTCTTCAAGTGAATAAAAAACTATGTTCGAAACTTCGATCATAGATGACGCCACTTGCTAACCCCCCGTAGTGAGTGTCCAAGGAGTTAAGGTGTGAAGCCAGTTGATATTCATAGCAGAATGCAGAATATATCAACCGGTTTCACGCCTTCACTCCATTAAAATCGTGTAACTGCACGCTGTTGCTCTTTGGTGCAACTGCGTAGTGGTGTCGACATATTACAGTTATTTTTGGCGATGATATACCTAGGTACCTGTGATTGTTTATCTGTTATATATACGGCTGTAGGATATAGATTCGGTGGATTTAGACGCACCTCTCGAAGTAGGGTAATTTAGTCGATTTCCTCCGCTTTCTGCTTTGAACGTAAAAGTTTCCACTTGCTGAGTAGTTGTGAATTTTCCATTAGTTTTTTATAATTAGAATCTTCCACTGTGTGTTCGGGCAGCGTACTAAGAAATTTGGTATTTCAAATCAAAGTGTATTGGGTTCCACGAGGTTACCTTAGATAGTAATACTCACGTGTTTTAAGCGCCATTTATTGTGCTTCTAGCGGCATTGTATATAGTGATCTGAAGTGAATTCTTTTTAAGTTTCAGTAAAGAAACAGAGAGGCCAATTTGGTTTAATTTAAGTGCTTGATTTTAGTAAGTTTCTTGTGAAAGCATTCCTCCATCTCAGTTTTGATGATTTAGGGTTGTTTATTTATAAGCACGTTAGTTAAAAAGGGCACAAGACCTTTTAATTTTCAAAAAATCAGTGTTCGGTTTTTGTTTTATAATGTATCTTAAAATTTCTCAACAAAATGCAAAAACTCCATTCAAAAATCTGCATTATTTCTTGAGTTATAATCATTTATAAACAGTGAGTATAATTGAAGGTCCGTAGATATTAAAACTTTAAAACGTGGTTTCTCAAATTAGTAAATTTGGAGTTTGTGTGCACTGTTACTTTCAAATTATATAAGCTACAGCTTTAAAAAATTAACCAAATAATTCATTTCTGTATAATCTATATGCTAAAACTAAAAAAAAAAATGACATATTTTTTGGGAGGGGGTTTCAGTTGGAACACTTGAAAATTTGTTTCAAAATTTAATATTTTCTTATTTTGTGCTAAAATTAAATTTTAAACAAAACTTTTTGTCTATATTTTGGTTTTAATTTAAAAGTAGGCGTGATAGGATTCTATTTTGTTCAAAAAATGTTTTATATATGCATAATTTAAAGTTTTATGATGTGCGCAGTGCTTAATTATTTTAATTCCCGCATTAGTGAGATGAGTTTTTAAATTTAAAATTTTAATATTAATTTTGGTATATACAACATTTATTTTTCTGGATAATATAGTTAGGAACATACCTTTAGGCAGAAAGGAAAAAAAATATCTTAACTGCATATTATTTATGTTTTGGTACTTTGAAAAAGGCAATGTTTTTTATCGTTTCGACAAACAGAAAGGTTTTGTGCCCCCTTAAAATTTTCCCGTTCCACTGTAACTCACCTTTATTGCATTTAAATAAACTATTATTGTTAATAGTGTGTCAAGTGCGCTGCCTAGAAGGGTACGTCACAAAAGTAAAAATAAATAAATAATTAAAAAAGAGGAAAACAAAATATTTCTGATGACAAGCTTTGCATGATGTTTAATGACCAAAGAGTATGTTCATGTATAGTAAAATACTTGTTAGGGCTACTTTTTCTTTTCAAATAATTTTCAATACAGAAATAAAACTGAATTATTAACGTCTGCAATGCCCATATGTTTACTGATACGTTAATTAAAAAATAAATAAATAAATAGAAAAATGCAAATACAACGTATGTAATAACTCAATAATAAATCACAAAAAAATTAAATAAAATATACTATTTTTTTGTTATAATAGTCATCTATAATTTTTTTTATTATAATTGAAGCGAAAATTAATCGACGGAATATGGAGATATGCCGTGTCTTGTTATTGTAAGACTTGCAATAACATGTATTGCAAAAGAAAAAAAAATAAAACCCTCTTTACCAAACTTTCTTAAAATGAAACAAAGATAGCTGCTGACAAACAAAATAGTAGTAAAAAGTAAACCTTAACAGTTCTTTGAAAACAAGAAATTTCTTTGAAAGAAAGGATTCCATCAACTAATATTGAAGTACTTACTCTTTTGAGGCTTTGAGTAAAAGGAATAAAAGCAAAGAGAACTAAAATTTGCTTTGTAAAAAGTTGAAAAAAATGGAGGAAGAAAAGATATTTCTGGTGAAAAAAACTTTCTATGATGTTTAATGACCAGAGTAATTGGTCTCAGGTATAATTGAAAACATTTTTAGGGCTACTTTTTCTTTTCAAAAACTTTTCAATAATGGCGCGTCTAAATCTTTGGCTTCTGCAATGTCTATACTTGCTTATTGATACGCTAATAAAAATAAGAATAGAAATTCAAAGAAAATCAATATTTTTTTATTATTATTTAAGTAATGAAAATTCTTTCACCTCATGTTTAGTTATAAATAATAATATTATTAAAAGAGACCTTATAGCAATGGAACAAAGTATAGTGATTTTTGCATTACTTGCGAATTAATATGAATTTAAATAATTAATAGCTCAGGTTTAGTAATTAAAATATGAAACGGAAGTCAAAATATATGATTAAGCAACTCTCCGCTACTCCGCTCCAATAACAAAAAGGGGTTCTATATTGGGCCATCCGGTATATCAGGATGTATGTATATTTCAACCGTAATTTTAATATATGTTTATCAGTTGCGTGTGAAATATAAGCGATGCTGGCTTAATGTAATGCTTATCTAAATAACAGAAATAACATAAGAACAGGAAAAATTTTGTAGGTAAACTGCCCATTGTCAAGTTCAAGTTTGATGAATAGTCTCATTCGTTTAAACGAATTTGTCCAACCAAGTATCACGAAGATCTGGAATATGGATTGTCATACTTTGCACAAAAGTTTTAGTCTAAACATACGTCTTGTGCGTGTATTGCTACTCATTTTTAAAGGCACTCCACTTCAAACAACGTAGCTGAAATTGAATATGGATAATAAAAATGGTCAATCATAGCAACAAAAATCAAATTGTGAAAACGCTCACTAAAATACACAAAAGGTGCATAAAAAGCAAAATAAAAAAAGAGATTTAATAACATGGGTTAAATTTCAATAATATATTTGAGGACGATAGTTTCAAAACTTGCCTTATCCAAAATTTAAAAAATGGAGTTTTTTTATAAATATATTCTATTGTTAAACCAGGAACGAAAAAATACTACTATCTGCAAGAAAACTAGTTTTATCGTGTATTTCTGGTATTGTAAAATCTTGGTTTACAATGAAAACCAACCAATGGGCGCAGTCAGAGGTTTTTCGCAATTTCTCAAAATTTGATTTTCTGGATAACTCTTTGAAACTCACGTCCACATTTGTATGATTAACAAATTAGACCAATCAAAAAGAAAACATTTTTCTGACGAAAAAATTGCTTCTGTCAAGTACAATTTTTCACAATTAAATTTTATGGGAAAGGGCAAGCATGAAATTTCAGTTCTTCACCGTTATTTTGATAAAATGTAGCTCGCATTTATATTACGCAGGATTTAGATTTATTAAGTTCCGGTATGCTATTTATTTCCCCAAGCTTATTTTGTGTCGTCTCCAAAAAATAACGTTACGTTGTATAAGCCATTCGTAAAACAAAGCAGATGTATCATTGTGCGATTATATAGCAATTTTTTTAACTTCTAAAAATCTCACATTTTCACTTTTTATACCTTCGTATTGGGAAAAAAGCACTTTTAAATGCAATTTGTTTGGAAACTGTATCTCCATTTATTTTTTAAATATTAATTTTTTGAAGTTTTTAGAGCCATTTGCTTAATATTGGCAACGGAAGTACTCCATTTCTCTAGAAAGTAAAGGATAATTAGTTCTAAAATAGTAATTATATATTTTTGTTGCCATTTTTTTCATAAAAACTGAAAGAAAATGTAATTAAAATTCGCGCTATTTTGAAAAAAAATACAAACGAAGAATTTCTGTTAAAACGTGGAGCTATTATAAACTACATTTAATTTTAAGTACCTATATTAATGTTACAAACAAGTGAAGGCCTATGAATCATTAGATAGCCGTCGTTTTTTCGTCCAGTTTCTTTAATGGCGGCATCTTTTTGCTGCATTTGTGTATTATTTTGCGATAGTGACGTCCTATGCATGCCTGCATCGTCCCTATGTATGTCCTGTTTAAGAGTGGAACGTAAATGTGGAAATCTTAAGCGGATGAGAATGACGTCATTTTATATAAAATAAAAGCGTGTGCTTTAGGGTTTAAGATTGAAATGTGTTTTGTACTAATTATATATACATTTTTTTTTTCATTGCGGGCGACACTAAAGTATGAAAAAGCAGAATTCTTGTCTTGTATCTTTTTCTCTCACTAAATGTTACGAATTTAAACGTCATTGTAGAAAAAAGTTCCTTCACCCAACTTTTATTTCTTTAATCCTTACACATATTTGTAGAACCTTCTAAGTCGAACATTAATTTCAGTTTCTCTTGCAAACAAAAAACAAAAAAAATAAAATAAAGATATCAAAAGTAATATCCAGTTCTGAAGGATGGAACAGTAATATAAGATTAATCTCAAATTTTCGTAAGACTCGGAAGTAATGAAACAAAAGAGTTTTAGTTCCTTTTGATGTTTTTGAAAGAGGTTTTATACGAAATAACTTTTCATTCATAAATATAAGCGTGTCTCTCTTTACTAGCTTTTTAAAGAAAGAAATATTGAACATAGCAATCTGAATCCCCGAAAAGTAAACATTAATAGCCTTTGAAAATAAATCTCTTTCAAAATATTGGACAATATTTGGCGATTAATTCTGTGAAGCCATCGATGAAAAAAATAATCTATAGCTGAAATTCTCTTATTAGATGAAGCAAAAGAAGGAAGACTTATTAGGGAGAAAACTATGCACAGGGAGTTTCATAAATGACTCGATAACTTTAAAATTAAATGATTAATTAACTACATAATATATAGGGTAGACCGAGGCTAGTTGACCATAGGGGCATGTTGGCCCAGTCGCAATATTTTCTTAACTTTGCGTTAGATAACATTGTCAGTCCAACCAAGTATGCGTTTCTTCGCTTTCCTCCTCCAACATAAGCACCATTGAAGTCGGATGGTCCGTTAAAGAATTATTGAGAATTTTCAAAATTTTGCAAAGGTGAGTAAATTTCCTCTCTTATAAATAATAGTTTTTTATTTGTTTGTAAATTACATTTTAGATTTTGATATATAATAATTCAGAAAAATAATTCTTCGTAGTTATTGTAGGACATGTTTTTTTATTGAAATACTTTCAGAATAATTCGTTACAGTCATGAAAAACAAAAATGGCGATACGGGGTTAGTTGGCCCACTTGGCACGGGGCATGTTGGCCCGCAACGGATTAAGGGAAATGTGATTTTTTTTCTTATACAACCTCCCTGCCTCCCCCCCCCCCACATACACACACACCTTTTTTTGTTTTTAATTTCTTTTTGCTGTAAGAATTGCTCCTATCAAAAGCTTGCCAATACAAAAATGGATAATATTAAGAGGATTTAGGATAAACTTAAGTGAATTTGATATCTTGTGAATTGACGAAATTTTTTATTTTAATTTAGGAGGCTATATTGTGTTTTCGTTCGAAAGAAATAAAAATTAAGATTTGGTAAAATTTTGATCATTTCTTAAACTTCTACACTATCAGAACATTAAAAAGTGACGTGGGCCAACATACCCCGCAATCGGGGCAGGTTGGCCCAAGCGACTAGGTGTCAATTTGAGTTTCTAAACTAATACTTATAGTTAATATTTTCAAACTTTACTATTGTGACTTCTTCCTGAAAGTACACTGATAGTGGTAACATAAAAAGAAATTTAAAATGTTGAATTGTAATTTTTTTTAAAATTATTAGAAGAAAAAGCGGGCCAACTAGCCCCGGTCTACCCTATATGGATTATATTAGTGACATGTTTCTGAGATAGATCAAATGCTAATTAAAGTAATTCTAAAAATAGTTCACATTTCTCTCAATAGATGGTGCTGTATTGTCTCCCACTGAAAATGCTCAAATTCAGCTCAAAATTTTAATACTAACTTTTTTTTTTCGATATTTAATGTATAAAATGGTAAAATCTGTGACAGCTTTGATGCCCTTTTACATCTTAGTTTGAGCATTTTTACAAATTTAAGCAGCACAGAACTATTTATTGATTGCAATTTGAACCATTTATAAAATCACTGTATACAAAATCTTTGAAGTACTTAAAAAAATGTCACTCATTTTATCTTTATTTTCATTAAATTGAAAAAAAAAATTCATTGAATTTAATATTTCGGAAGCTTTTATGAAGTATCCTATAATACGAGTAACAATTTATTGCTTATTTGTATCATCTTCCATAATTTTTAATGCAGTCACATGTAATTTTGTCAGAAAAAAAACCACTGTTTACAACTGCGGTTTTAAGACTTGGTACAGTCACAAAATTTAAATATCAAAGCAGTGTACGATGTACGAATGAATCTCTAATGGAAAATAGGATATTCAACCTTTATACATCGTTTACAAGGACTTAAAAAGAATTAGTCTTTACTCGTATGGTAAGTATTATAGTATGGGCGTTGCTGTAGCGTCAAGTGAAGTCATGAATATTGCAATTGTGAAGTTACTGTGATGACACACAGTTTCACGAATCTTACTGCGATATTTCTGATATTATGCTAACAAGATGTGGCATTTTATTTGCAACCAAAATATGCAGAGCATAAGAAAAAATGTTTCATTTTTTTATATGCATATATTTACATTTTATTGATTTGAAAAGAATTTAAGAAAATCCTTGCATAATTGTTTTATTCTTCTTATTATTTAATCTGCTTAAATCTCATTTTTCTTTTTTGTAAGACAATTTTTACTTAATTCTCTATAGGTGATAGATAATTCACGAAAAATATTATTACTCAAGATTTGCGTTCGTAAAAATGCATTTTTTTTTGTCTGTGTCAGAGTGATGTAATCGCATTAAAAATCCCACAAAATGTTGTCGCTGCAACGTAGCAGATAAAAAAAAATCTGAATAACTAAAATGTTTACATATTGTTTTTTAATAAAACAGTTATATTAAATAAAATTTGTTTGTATTATTTCATGCAAAAGTGAAAGAAAGTCGAGAATAAAATTACTGATATACTTTTACATGTGGTATATTCATTAATGGAAGTGTCTCACCTTTCTATGTTTAACGGTGATGTTTTATTTTTTATTTTTACTTCCTTCGAAGAACCGGCTTACTGCTATTTTACAATAATACATTCTTTCAAACCTTCAAATATCCTTAAGATGTTCACGGCTGCTTCACGTACTGAAACTGGTGTTGGTGCAGCTTTCTGTGCATTGGAAGGTGGTGTCGTGACTCATGGGTGGGCCGTAAAGTCTAGATGGCAACAAGCTCGTTTTTCAAGTAGAATTACTTGCTATTCACGAATCTTTGTATTGGGTATTTAATGATTCTGTCAAAAAATTTAAGTTTATAGTGATAGTTTTTCCAGTTTGTAAGCAATTTGCGCTTTTAAATCAACAAACCCACAAGTGTTGGAAATTAAACCCAGATCTTTTACATAAGTCTTCACTTCGTCACGTCTCAGCACACAAGGGATATTTAGTAATGAATCTGCAGATACACTTGCTAAAAATGCAACAAACTTTCCCGTAATTGACTATTCTCTACCAGTGCCGCATTCATATACAAAGAGAATTTTGCACCCAAAATTTTTGAAGAAGTGGCAGGATCATTGGGTCTATTAGGACAAGGGAATATACCCATATTATCTGGTTTCAGTGGTTTCCTTAAAGCTTCCTTCCTCCTCACCTTCCGTCACTACATTTTTTACACGACATAGTCCATTTAGGGAATACTTCCATAAATTTCATTCCTAAGACTCCCATGCATGTGAGTGTAGCGCTTTAACAACTGCCTCTCAATACCGTTACTCTTGCCGAATTACGTTACGCTGACATATTCGGCGCCCCTTATCAACTCCTATAAATTGGCATAATACACTATATTGCCATTAATGACCGGCAATTTTCAATTTTAGACATTTTGTCGAATATTTAGAAATATACTTGTCAGATTCTTCTGGAATTTCAGGATTAAAAAGAAAATTTATGACCTCATATTTAGCAATGTCGATTTCATAAGGGGATCAATTAGGGGGCCAACAAAAAATCAAAGAAAAAAATACTTGGGATCACCCTGTAAAATAAAATGCACGAAATGATCTATCGCTACCGAATATGCACGTATATTAAGAGAGATATAGCGATTTATTAAAAATTTTTTTTAAAAAAAATCAGGTTTTTTGCTTATAACATACAGGGTTTTCAACAAAATTTAACGCCGATTTCAGAAAAATTGACAAAATATAGTAAAAACAATATAGTGCAATTGGAATATAAATATATTAAATATTTTAGGAAATATGAGCAGTTGTATGAAATAATTTTTATCTGCGCATGCGCGAACGGTAACAAGGATCATTTTAGATAATTTAATAGTCAACTCTATGGAGCAACTTATTAAAAAAAATCTAGTCAAATATAGTAAAAATTCAGAAAGATATCGGCGTTAGAATGAGCAAATTTTTAGTTGTTCTCTAAAAGCAGCTGAATGATAAGTGATTTTACACAAATTGTCATTTTTTATTAACTGATTTTCAGAAAAATGTTGATTGTTGATATTTAGTGTCTATCAACGAGTAGATTTGGAAAAAATGCTTCGATTTTTATACTTCTTTTGATCATGGTATAGGCTCGTTCTGGTGGTTATCAGAGAAGACTAAAACATCAATAAAAAATGAAAAAAAAATTAATTAAAAATGGCAATTTGTGGAAAATCCCTTATTCAGCTGCTTTTAGAGAATAACTAAAAATTTGTTCACTCTAACGCCGATATCTTTCTGAATTTTTACGATATGAGACTAGATTTTTTTTAATAAGTTGCTCCATAGAGTTGACTATTAAATTATGTAAAATGATCCTTGTTATCGTTCGCGCATGCGCAGATAAAAATTATTTCATACAACTGCTCATATTTCCTAAAGTATTTAATATATTTATATTCCATTTGCACTATGTTGTTTCTACTGTATTTTGTCAATTTTTCTGAAATCGGCGTTAAATTTGGTTGAAAACCCTGTATGTTATAAACAAAAAAGATGCAAAAATTTTAATTTTTTTAAATAAATCGCTATATCTCTATTAATATACGTGCTATTCTTACACAAAATAATACACATATTGCACAATGTCCGTTTATTTATATTCGGTAGCGATAGATCATTTCGTTCATTTTATTTTACAGGGTGATCCCAAGTATTATTTTTTTTTCTTTGATTTTTTGTTGGCCCCCTAATTGTCCCCCTTATCAAATCGACATTGCTAAATATGAGATCATACCTGTTCTTAATTCTGAAATTCCAGAAGAATCTGACAAGTATGCTTCTAAATATTCGACAAAATGTCTAAAATTGAAAATTGCCGGTCATTAATGGCAATATAGTTTTTTTTTTCTAGTCCAGCACTTCGTTCAAAATTAAAACAAACTTTTAATTTTCTAATGACCTATCTACAAATTAGTTCTTTACTTTGTACATAAGAGGATAGTTTCTTTTTCTATTCTCTATTCCTATCACCTTTGATTATGGTCTCTCAGCTTAAGCAGTTTTGGCTTTACTATCGCCCCTGTCGCGTTTAGGGCTATCTGGTCTATGAAGATAGTCTGTAGCATTTTTATGTATCTTTCCTGTTTCTTACTGTCTCCCACTGCTCTTGTTTTCTTTTTCGGCGGCTAAAGTCTATGGATTCATTGCTGTAAACTTTTTTTTTTTTAAATCCATAATAAAGGTGTCCGGGGAGACATCTCTGCTCTACAGGACGTGGTTTCCACTTCTTAGCGGTTCCCCTTAGGCAGTCAAAGAATTAGAACTTATTAAAAACTAGAACAAACTACAACAAAAGGTGAGGAGGACTATATCTCATGTATATATTTTTTAAAATTTTATTTAACATCTGCAGTAAATCGAAGCCTATTATAGGCAATAATAGAGTTATAGCAACTATTTGAAAACTGATTTAAATAATTTTAACGAAGTGAAAAAAAAAACTGGTGAGTAAAAAGACTTTATTTGATGTAAATATGTTTCAGATTTTATCTAACATCTGGAGGTAAGTTTACTCATTGACCATTAATCATTTAACAAATTATGCTTTGGAAAGATAGCACGAGAGATTTTCTAAAATAAGTTACATTAAATATTTTTAAGGCAAGTTTTTTCATCCAGTTATTTCAGAGTTTAATTTAGGTAAATGAATAAGTTGCTAAAACGCTTGTTTAAGATTTTTTATTATTTTTTTTTCTTTTTTTTTTTTTTGTTTCAAACTCACAAAAACGATTTTTATCAGCTAAACACTAATGGTTAAATTACAACACTCGAGAAAAAAAAAAGAAACAAAACAACATGACTAAAACGAAAAACACCCGCAAAAATCTTTTCTTCATTAAGGCTCGGGGAAAAAAATTACAGGAAGTTTTTTTAATGTTTATTCAGTCATTATTTATGTATAGAATTTAATGCAGTGAAACCGTGTCTTGCCGAAAGACTTTTTTGTTTCAGCGTAAAGACAATTAATACTCTTTAATTTGAATGCAGACCCTTTTAAAAACGTGACAATGTGGAACTAGCGCAGAAATAAGAGATTGAGTAAAGAAACAAAATAATTTGGAGGAGAATAATTATAAGGAAAATAAGGTTAAAAAATGTTTTAAAACTTTTTAACAAACACCTGGCTTTGGTTTTAAAAAGTATGTAACACCTTTTATGATTAATGTAATCGGAAAAAAAAACTTGTTTCTGTTGTATATTTACGAATGAAGGTTTTCAAATAATGAAAAGTGTACTTTAAAAAGGGACAAGTAACTATCTTTTTGATAAAAAGAAATGAAATGTTGTAAACGGAAGAAAAAAGATTTCATTATTAATACAGTATTAAAAAAAGGATTTTTTTAATGTATGTAATATCGAAATCTTTTAACGTATTATGTCTTTTATCTCATAGGAAAAATATGAAAATCATCCACAACATTTATACACACGAAATTTAAAAGAAATTAAAAAATATGCAAACGTAAAATCAAATTTCACCAAATATTTGTAGAATGAAATAAAAACGGAAATAATCATAAGGGCATCTATATCAAAAAGTAATGTATAGTATAATTATTTACTAAATATATACTCATACAGGGTGTTTCATAAAGACCAACTCCAACTCCATCATTTTAACACTTTAGCTGCTATGTAACTTACTAGCGGTCCCGTTTTTAAAACTTTCCAACATAGTGGAAAAGTATAATAAAACACTCATACTACAATATATATTAAAACACACATACAAACACATTTATTGTTTGTATGTCTGTATAATATTTATATATACCTTTAATAGTGGAAAAATGTTTGTGAATTCGGTTTATCGGTCCGTCTGCATGTCCGCGCTCTAATTCGCGTAAATATACTCGGGTTTTTATGCAACTGGTACATGTTAATGGCATTTGCCATGGCATTTTCGGTTTTGAATATGAAGTGCGTAGCATTAATAGTTCATTTACAGGGGAACTCAAAAGAATTCGGTTATACTATGGTTAATGGGGGAAAATTGTTTACAGTGTATTTTAATAACATTACGCTATTTCAAATATATTAAAATGCTATAAATCACTGAATTTCACTAAAAGATTATTATAATGGAATAGGGCATTCGTAGCGTTTATCTTTCATTTACAGGGTCGCACAAAAAATACTGTTACAGTACTGTCTTTGAGCAATAATTCCTGAAAGGGCGTTTTGGATTTCGGTATGCGCTTTTAAATTTAACTTTTTGCATATTACTCGTTGTATATAAATTCTATACCTCGTATACGTGGCTGCACATAAAAGAATTCACGTACCATTCTCCTTATTAGCTAAAATTGCTGATGTGGAATTTCCAACCGTAACATGTATTTCATAAGTGAAGTAAAATTTTACATGCATGTAGTTTATAGATACAAATCTATATATCATATACAGAGCAGCTCAAAGAATTCGGATAATTTTGCCAACTGTAGATGGGAATTGCTGAAATTGCGTTTACAGATGTGTTAAGGAGTTTCCAAATGATTCAATTAGACATCCTATTTCAACTTCTTAAAAGGTGAAGTTTTTAAAATTATTTTTAATGTGTTGAAAACTGTTTCATGATCTATGCTTCACGCATGAATTGTTCTTTGTTTATTCATCATAACGTGCACCGATCGCAGTCATTTCGGTGTTTCACTTTCTGGCTGACTAACTGCTGGCTGGCTGTTATTTACATTCTTCAGTTTATGAGGTGCACTGTGTGAAAAGTGTCGACCTGTCAGTAACATTTTACAGCCAGCGGCCAATCGACACCTAACGTCTAAAAATAGAATAGTTCATTAAATCTTAAAAGCCAAAATGAAATAAGTCACATGTTTATTAGGCATCTCATAAACTTTGTGTACAGTAATTATAAAAATAGTTATAATTTTCGTCAATAGATGTCGATGTGTTCTCCCAAATTTTAAGAATGGTCAAACATATTTGTAAAACTGCATCCAGTTTAATCCATATTGTTACTAAAACACGGAAAAAAATGTTTATAATTTTAAATTTTGCTCAAGTTAATTAGAGCATTCTTATAGTTTGAGTCAGCGCAGAGCCATCTATAAAAAAAAATGAACTATATTTAAAATTACTGTGCAAAAATATATGACCTGCTTTATAAACATATGTCTTATTTCATCCCTATGTCTATTATAGTTAAGGAATTGTTGAATTTTATGCTTAGGCAGTGCTTTATGAAATACCTGGTATTTATACATATGGGAGTATTAAAGTATTTTTTTAATGTTTCAGTATTAAAATAGGCTAGAAATTTAATTGGTTATTTCAAAAAATATATGATAATTTTAAAATTTCAAAACATTGTATCTAGATATTAGTGCCACAATTACTTTCTCCTTAATTATAAAGTCGTTAAAAATTTAAATAATACTTAAAGATGTAACCCTTCACTGCACGATTTTTTCTATTTTTATGAAAAAAATTATTTGAAATCTATATATCGGTCTAATAATGGGAAAAATAGTAAAAAGAATTAAATTTCAAATTTTCAGCTAAAATTTGATATTTTATGGCACGTACCCTATGTACACAGTAAGGGTTTTAAAATTTCGTATCGCTATATTTTACAATTAAATAAGCTTAATTATTTTTATCTGCTTAACCCTCTGCAACTTTTTTTTATATTATTGTTTTTAAGTATTCAGTAAAAATAATGAAAGTAAATTTTACTTTAATAGTTTGATCGATTTTGTTTTTGTTTCCAAAGAACATTTTTTTTTTTTTTTTTTTTTTTTTTTTTTTTGTCAAATGCAGCCATCTGCCATGGACAAAATAAGTGTTATTCCATTCTTTGGACTGTTCTTGATTAGGAATAGAGATCATATTGGCAAAATTCATGACGCATAATAATTATAATTATAGTGTTTTTTAGTTATGTGCCAGATGTGGGACGTGGTGCAGTGAAGGGTTAATTCAGATAAGTTTATTATACATTAATACTAATGAATAACACCCTATGAAACTAATAAAATCTGTAAATTATCCTTAGATACATTCTTATTTCCTTGTTAATATTTTGAAATTTATATATACTATTTAATAGTTTTCCATCATCATTTCACATTACGCATTCATCAGCTAGAAGTGAATTTAGTCTAGACGAAATTAGGTCTTTCAGCTTTATAGCATCTATGATATCGCAAAAATTTCACGCCAACATTAAAGTTTCTATTTATATCACGGAGATGTCAAAGCAGGCAGTACTCATTTCTAGACACTGCCGAAAAGCAATTACAGTCTGAACTTGGAACCTTAATATGCTCTTTAATTTAATGTTCACTTCATAAGAGCCAATAAAGGAGCATCCTTACCGTCTCTCGTTGAGTTATTAAGGTATGTTATGAGAAAACTAGAACCCGATGTTCAGCAGGCATTAACAGACAGCCCGCTGCATTCGCCGCAATCATAGATAATTAATACGCATTTATGTCGATTCAAATTGGTTGAACGTTCTACCGGTTTCAACTGGAGATGGGTCAAAACACTAACCGTTCGGTTTTATGTTTTGCTGATCAGGAAATTGAGAAGAGCTTCGGGAGAAACGAGAGGAGGGAAAAAAATAATTCTCTTAAGGGAAATTTGTCCAATAAGGGAAATGTGTATTAAGTATTTCTGAATGCTGTAAAATGCAGAATATCCTAAAATAAACTGTCCTTAAAATTCCATAGCAAATAAAAGGTAGCAGTTCAGAAATTGTCACTGCAGGAGATCAATGTGTGAAGTCAGAAAATTATTTACTATGATTCGTTGTTTAGTTTGAGATATTGCCGACATATAGCGCTGCGCTGTCCAAATTGCTCAATCTAACGTACAAAAAAATTATCAAAGTTCCCTCGTCTTTTAAGCGCCATTCTATTTAGCACTTGCGACACTAACACAAGGCTTACGTTTTAAATGAGAAGGTTATTTTTAGCAGTATTACAGTTTGATAGAAAACAGCGCCATCTATCGGTAATATTTTGAATTAAAACAATAAGGAAGCGTAGCAATGAAATTCAAGACTTAACATTTTACTCTGCTACAAGAATAAATTCAACAACTGACATTCTTTTCTTTTTGAATTTTAAAATTTGTATAAACAATTATACTAAGTAAAAACACTGGAGAATTGTTTAAAAAAAAATAAATCGCAAAATGGTTAAAAATCTCTCTTCTGTCCAAATATATGGTATACATTATTATATGTATATAAGATTTATTTTATTGATAGAAAATCTATTTCATCCCTTAATCTTGCTCATATCTGACAGCTTTAAATAATGGTTCATAAAAAAGCAACGTTTACTTTGTATTAAGTCAAAAGTTTTTTAATAAAAAAATATTTTATCTTATATAAAATAAAATAAACATTGTATTTACGAAATCCTTGATTTTGATGAAGTAGTGTTGGTTCGAAGAGGAGTACTTAAAGATGAAAACAGATTGAATACCAATCTACAATTTTGCTAATTTATTTAATTTACAGTGTGTTATGGAAGAGATTAAAGAAATATTTCACTATTTGTTATCGTTATACATACCCACAAAGAAAAAAAAAGTTCAAGTATTAGGTTAATGTTCTCAAAGTGAAAAAAGAAAGGAAAAGAAAATAAAAACCAGGCAACCTTGTTAAAAATTTCAGCGCTAAACAGAGAAAAATCGTCCAGTTACTTTGTCTACATTCTGTCTATCATTTAAGTAATTCAACAAAAAGGAAAAAAGACTCAACAAGGTCTAAATCTGATTTAATCGATCTACAGTATGATTGGTCGTTCAGTCTACGAGCCTAGCCAATCCCATCAGAAACGCAGGCATCCGTGAACCAATCATCCTCTGATTCAACGACGACATAAAGTAAATTGAATTGTTCCCGAATCTGGCACCTAATCAGAAGGTTCTTAGAAGCGGATTATATCGGATTCGAGAACGCTCCTTAAACAGAAGGAAAAAACAAAAAATAAAAGCTACTCCCCTACCCCCCCCCCCCCTCTATTTCTAGATTTCTGGAAGAAGTACGAGTGCTTCTCACCCCACTCCCTCTCTCTTGAAGGACAATGAGGTTTCCATTTAATGATCTAGCTCGTAACAACTAGCTTAACTGTTGTTTCGTTATTGTTTGCTACTTATTCCTGATAAGTTTGATAAAAGGTAAATCCAAGTCTTAATTCAAAGTTGCAGTTAAGGCTCATGGAGTTTTAACGCTCTGGAGAAAGCTCAAGAACGAATTAAACGAAGGATGATTGGCCAAGATTGGGGTTGGAACTTTTTTTTTATTTTGTTTTGTGCTTATGTGTGTCTAGACAAATACTGGATGGAATAGATTGAGATACTATAATGAGGCACTGGTGCGTGAATATGTAGTCCTCGCAAACAAAGCAAATGAGTATGTAAGGATCTGACACAATGTGTAATTATCAACAAGGGAAATTATAAGGTGGGCAGGGGGAATTTTAGAATAGGCCGAGGAATGAACTAGTTAAGACAAATGGGGTTGGATACTAATTAGCTCTGCCAATAATGGATATTGTAAATACATTGTATACAAATACGTATTTTTAACATGTTAATATGTATTGTTATTTTATATGTTTGCGTTAGATACGTTCATCTTCATATCCTTTGGTAAATATTAAAGCTATTGTTTTACTGAAGTAAAAAAAAAATACCAGAGAACTACCGTTAGACGTAAAAAACAAAAAAAAATATAGAAAATTACGAAAATATCGTTCAGATAAAAACTATATAAAACAGTCCATGAAGTGAAAAAAAAGCCGCGTGTAGCATAGGAAAGACATGACATGTCATAAAAGCTTTATAAAAATGCTTTTCTTAAATCAGTACCTATTAAGATAGACGAATAAACAAAAGGCGGGATTTTGTTTTCATTCTATTTGTAATATTAGCCTCCTCCACTATTTGTAGTACAGAGTAATCATAACCAAAGTTTCACTTTCAAACTTCTACTGAATGAAAACTACTGGACCAAAGTTATCAAACTACTGAAAGTTATAAAAATATAATATTTTATATCCTGCATAATAATAATTATTATTACTATCATTTCAAACAATCATCAGCCAGTGTTCAATAGTGATGTATGTTTTATTATTCCCAATGCCTTTAGTTTTACTAGAACTTTTCTACCACTATTTCTGAATACTGATTTTCGCCTTATTTAATCGTAGAGGCCTGCGATTAAATAAGGTTTCGTTGAGTATTTTTCATGTTATAGCAGTTTAAAAGTGAAACTTCAATAATGATCGCCCTATATATGTATTCTCATAAGTACGCAACAAGAATATACTAGGGTAGGCTGAAAAGAAAAACACACATTCTTGTAGAACACGAATAAAAACAAATAGCATGATCAAACAAAAAGTACATTAAAGTTTAATTCTTAAGCTTCAAAATCATATTTATTTTCCAACATAGTCACCGTTAAGGCTAACAAATTTCTCCAAACGTGGAAGAAGTTTTTTCATTCCGTCACTGAAAATTTCCTCCGACTTTTCTCGAATCCAGGACTTTACAGCTGCCTCCACCTCATCGCCCGAAGTGTAATGATTACCCTTTAAATCTCTCGAGTAGAGGGGAAAAAATCGCTAGGCGCGAGATCAGGGAAATAAGGAGGGTGTGGAATCGGTTAAAACTTCAGGTTTCGCAGAATCTCTGCAGTTGCGGATTTTACGGTATCCCAAATGTTTATCTTATTCGCAGGTCATTTTGAATGAAATCGTCGACGAGTTTGCGATTTTTATCGTCTGAGCAGCGATCAGACGTCCGCTGCGTTTTTCATAAACAAATATGGCTTTTCTACGCAATCACAAAAATTTACTGCCGATCGGTTTACAGTAGACTTATCAACAACATCGTCATCTTTCAATGACCATGAATCACTTTTTCAACAATTAAAATTTTGATAAGAGTACGCTGTTTAACTCGCGTTGGCACAAAATGCATTAGAACAAGTCTCCATACTTCCATTTCTCGAAACACACTGGATGAATTCAGTGACTTCAAATCTGCACTTGTGTATTGAAGGGGAATGTTACTTCCACGTGCCACCATGCTCGCTTCTAAAGGTCATTTCGTTCCCGCTCTACAAATATGCGTGACTTATCAGCCAACCCCCGTATGTTCCGTACGTATCAGAAATCAGTATAAGTACTGAATAAGTAGAAATAGTTATAAGATACCATTAACCTCTTCACGCCGTCTGTGGCCACATATAATTATAAAAAACTAAACATCCTCATAATTACTGTCGATAATAAAAAGAACAAAAATTTGATAATTTTTTCACGACAGAACCCCTCAACAAGAGAAGTGACAATTTTATCGTTTGGCTGCACCGATGTACAGTTAGAGATATAAAATATCCCTTCCGGCTCGGCCTACAGGCGGAGGTAGATTTCGATGTTAAGTACTAATTTCACCAACAAAAACTGAATCAAGATTAGAGATAAACCCAGTTTAATAACTGACCGCTTTTGACAAATTTTTAATTTCATTTTCCCTTAAGAACTGGTTTTATCAGAATCCTTTAAGGCAGTATTAAAAAAAAAAAAAAAATTCCATGCCCAACAACTTGAAATTTTCTGACACATTTTGAGACTAATTTTTAAAAGTAAAAACATGAAACTTGCGATTTTTTGAAGAGATTTATAAGCGACCTGTGTTTTTATTTTTCGTGCAATTAATTAGAACTTGATTTACAAAGAATTATTTTCTCAGCACGACGTTTTTTTTTTTGTTGTTTCCAGCACTATCGCTTCGGAAAATTCGGTTCAAAATGCCCACTTTTACAGCATTTTTTGAAATATATTCTGCCTTTATCAAAAAATCAACCAATATAGCACATTTTATAATTTCTGGATAAGAGAATCTGCCAATTGGATGCTTTTGAGAGCAAAAATGAATTTAAAAATAAGTTAGAAAATAAGCCGTTTGGATTTGAGTTTACCCTTAATACGATAATTTTTTCTTCAACTCCTATTTTTGTTTAATTTGTTTTTTTCTGTAAGAGTTGGTCCTATCAAAAACTTGTCAATATAAAAGTTGTAGATAATATTCAGAAGATGTATAAACAATTTAAGAGGATTGAATATCTTGTGAATTGACGAAGTTAGGAATTTTCTTCTTCAATCCCCAATTTTTTTTACTTTTATTTATTTATTTAGGTAAGAGTTTGTCCTATCAAAAAATTGTCAATATAAAAGTTGTAGATAATATTCAGAAGATGTATAAACAATTTAAGAGGATTGAATATCTTGTGAATTGACGAAGTTATGAATTTTCTTCTTCAATCCCCAAT
Organism: Maratus speciosus; assembly: GCA_963932465.1. NCBI lineage: Eukaryota > Metazoa > Arthropoda > Arachnida > Araneae > Salticidae > Maratus > Maratus speciosus. Next base: position 437,843,372 of record OZ010793.1, read on the forward strand.
TTTTTTTACTTTTATTTATTTATTTAGGTAAGAGTTTGTCCTATCAAAAAATTGTCAATATAAAAGTTGTAGATAATATTCAGAAGATGTATAAACAATTTAAGAGGATTGAATATCTTGTGAATTGACGAAGTTATGAATTTTCTTCTTCAATCCCCAATTTTTTTTACTTTTATTTATTTATTTAGGTAAGAGTTTGTCCTATCAAAAAATTGTCAATATAAAAGTTGTAGATAATATTAAGAAGATTTATAATTAGTTTAAGTGAACTTGATATCTTAAGAATTGACGAAGTTATGAATTTGTTTCTCCCTAAAACACTATTTTTTTCACCCCTTGAGCCCATTTTATCAAAAATATGGGATACATTAATTTTTGGCCCTTTTCGTAGAAGTAATAGTAACTTTAATCTGATTTAATATTTATCATAATTAAGAAGTTATGGGGTTTTTTCGGTTTTCGCAAAACCCCTTCCTATTTCCAGCCCCTTTGTCCGATTTTGCTCTAACGAACTTGACCGAGATTTTCTATCCCTTGATTTTATGTATTAGTTTAGAAGAGATTTGTGCAGAATTATAGACGTTATCGTGCCCATAAAAAAGTGATATACATAGATAGATAGGTAGATAGATAGATAGATAGATAGATAGATAGATGGATACGTATAAAGTTTTGAACTGGGGGTGGTTTTGAGTTCTAGGGGTCTTGATCGGCGTTGATCTGCAAATTTTTTTCAGAAATTCCATCATAGGAGAGAATGTAATAGGTAGTATTTCTTACGAAATCTACCTAAAAAGCGTAAAGTAATTTTTATGCAGTCAGTGTTAGATTATTTGAACAAATCGTAAATATTTGATAAAACAACATCAGATATATTAAATATATTAAATTTTAATAATTTGTAGAAATGTAAGAAAAAAAATCTACTGTTAGTTTTTTTTATTTTATAAGAAATAATTTTATTCATAAATTACCACTAACACTCCAGCAGCCACAAATTTGGACGTTATTTTGTTTTGTGAATTTTTATTGTTGTCCCCCCCTTTTTTTTGGGGGGGGGGATTCTTGTTAATATAAAATTAATGAATCGTACATATATAATACATACATATATATATATATATATATATATATATGTCTTTTTTTTCACAATAAAATAAATCGCCTCTGAATAGTTTAATACTCGTTTTTATAAGAAAATATTTTAAAAATAAATAAAACAATATTGAATTAATAAAAATACATTCTCACATAAAAAAGGACATTGTTTTTATAGAAAGTAATAAACATGAATGAACAAATAAAAAATATTTGAGTTTTTTTTTATGAATTGCAATGGCAAAACATTATATATTTTTATTAATTACTACATAAATGAATGTTTAAATGCTATGTGTCAAAATATTTTGGTTGAAACGTAATGATTTTTCTATATTCTACAATCACTAACTTTAAAAAAAAAAAAAAATACCAAGTATTTTTTAATCCTTTTAATAAATCAACACAAATCTTAACATTTCCAACCGTAGACCTAGAACTACTCGGTAAAAAGTATTGAAAGATTTTAACAATAAAGAGATATCGAATTCTGAGATTATGTAACGTAAAAAGAATATCCTTTTATAATTTCTTTTTGTTTAATACTTTCTCCTTTGACAGTCAAGGTCCAATTTTCCCCAATCACTTTCTACTTTTCCAACGAGCCCTTTGAGACCTAGTGTAACCCTTTTACAGATGTGCTGCTGTAAAGATTGGCTGTAAAAAAAAAAAAAAAAAAAAAAAAAAAAAAGAAAAAGAAAGAAACAGGAAAAGTAAAATAACGATAAAAAAAAACCCTCCTCGAACTGAAAATGTCTCATATTATTAATGAGCTTTTAACGATCTTTCACATTAACAAGCTTTTCAACCGAGTCTCATCTCTTTTCCCCTCATTACCAGGCACAAGATTTTTCATATTCATTTTCACCCCCCCCCCCTCTCCCCCCACTCCTTCAACACTCTTCAACTCGCCAAGAAACATTGCTTCTAACCACTGTATTAGTTTATTAATGTTTCAAGATGGAGTAGTAAGCTTGATAAAAATGGTTGTTTATTAAGTCATGTCGTGTGGGATAGACACATACGCCAGAAGAAGACCAGAATTTTTTTTTTTTTTTTTACTCTTCTTCCTTTCCTTTTTCATTCCGTTCCTTTTATTATACGTAGCTAATGGAGTTCTTTTAGAGTTCCCTCCTCTATCTGTCACAGAGTCGGGTTTTTGGATGATTTATAGTCAGCGAAGTGGAATGTTGTGCAGTAGTTACATGCCTGAGTTCAAACAAAATATTGATTCAGCAGAAATGATTGTGGCAAGTATGCTGAAACTTCCAATGATCGTTTTGGATAGATTCCAATGCATTGCTATCATTATGCAGTCAGTATATCCGCTTTATAATAATTCGTTCATGCTTGTTTTGGAGCGTAGTCTTGTTATGAATTCAAGTGTAATGGATTCGGGGATAAACATTCTTTATTCTCTCAAGATTCGTCATATTTCAACGCATTTAGCTTGTATTCATGAGATATGGGTCCATTAAGCTTTGTGGTTCTGGCGGATATAAGTACATTTTAATTATAACTCTTTACTTCGAAATAAATGCCTGGGGAAAAGCAAGAAAACGTTGAAAGGCTTCCAAAACCAAAACTCCCATGAGGAAAAACTAAGCTTTAAATCCAGTTAGATGTGACATATAAGCACAGTTATACATTACGTTTAAGCATTTAACGACGCATAATTTTTGATAAGCTTTATTGCTTCATAACTAATATTTAATAAAGACCAGAGTAAAACACATAATATGTCATCTGATATAGGGGAAAGTAGGGTAATGACGTTCACTTAAGGGAAGACATGAATAGCTAGTCAAATTTACACAAAAAAATCAATATTTTATCAATGAAGTATAACTCCAAAGCATAAAAAACAGTTTGCAATCAACTAATTTGCATAAAAGTTTTAAGAAATTTTTTATCTCTTTATTTAATTAACAATGGATTGAGCGGTAATGCTCGACATGGTAGGGTAACTGCGCTCAAAATTTTAATACAAGATTTAAGTTGGCGTAACAAAGCACTACAAAAATAAATAAAAGCATAAACGCACGGCTAAATGTATATATTTGGTAGAAATAATGAGTAAATTAACGTTTGAAAATATGAGTGTACACTTACCTTCAAGTTATGTGGTGTAGAATTTTATTATAAAACAACTTCAAACTAATAACGTGAGGACAGAAAAATACTTTCCTCTCGGCCACTATATCCTTACTGGGAACTTACGTTAAAGTTTGCTAGGTGCCGGTACCAAACGCATGTTTCTAATTCTATTCTGTTTAGATATGTTTGGGTGAGCGTGATTGCGCGCTGAGCGTCATTACCCTACTTTTCCCTAATGATATAGAAAATTCATATTCAGTTGATTTCACAGAATCCCTAGTGGTACTGTGAATTGATATAATTAAAAAAACATTAAATTTAAGTTGTTTTGCTGTCGTTTCATTTTCATAAGACATGAGAGAATTATAAACAGTGTAAAATGCAGAATTAAAAAAAATATTTTTTTTTCTAAAAATTTTATAATAATAGATAATTTATAAAGTTGTTTTTAATTTAATTGGCAATTCAAATTTATATTCTCCAATAAATTTTATTGAATTCAAGTGTAATGGATTCGGGGATAAACATTCTTTATTTTCTCAAGATTCGTCATATTTCAACGCATTTAGCTTGTATTCATGAGATATGGGTCCATTAAGCTTTGTGGTTCTGGAGGATATAAGTACATTTTAATTATCTTTAGTTCGAAATAAATGTTTGGGGAAAAGCAAAAAAACGTTGAAAGGCTTCCAAAACCAAAACTCCCATATGAAAAACTAAGCTTTAAATCCAGTTAGATGTTACATAAGCACAGTTATACATTTAACGACGCATAATTTTTGATAAGTTTTATTGCTTCATAACTAATATTTAATAAAGACCGGAATTAAACGCATAATATGTCATCTAATATAATGGCATAGAAAATTTATATTCAGTAGATTTCACAGAATTCCTAATGGTACTGTGAATTGATATAATTAAAAAAAGATTAAATTGAAGTTGTTTTGCTGTCGTTTCATTTTCATAAGACGTGGGAGAATTATAAACAGTGTAAAATGCAGCATTAAAATTTTTTTTATTTTTCTAAAAATTTTATAATAATATATCCAGATAATTGATAAAATTGTTTTTAATTTAATTGGTAATACAAATTTATATTTTCCAATAAATTTTATTGAATTCAAGTGTAATGGATTCGGGGATAAACTTTCTTTATTATCTCAAGATTCGGCATATTTCAACGCATTTAGCTTGTATTCATGAGATATGGGTCCATTAAGCTTTGTTGTTCTGGAGGATATAAGTACATTTTAATTATAACTCTTTAGTTCGAAATAAATGCCTGGGAAAAAGCAAGGAAACGTTTGAAGACTTCCAAAACCAAAACTCTCATGAGAAAAACTAAGCTTTAATTCCAGTTAGATGTTACATAAGTACAGTTATACATTTAACGACGCATAATTTTTGATAAGCTTTATTGCTTCATAACTAATATTTAATAAAGACCAGAGTAAAGCGCATAATATGTCATCTAATATAATGGCGTAGAAAATTTATATTCAGTAGATTTCACAGCATTTTTAGTGGTACTGTGAATTGATATAATTAAAAAAAGATTAAATTTAAGTTGTTTTGCTGTCGTTTCATTTTCATAAGGACGTGGGAGAATTATGAACAGTGTAAAATGCAGCATTTAAAAAAATATATATTTTTCTAAAAATTTTATAATAATATATCAAGATAATTTACTAAATTGTTTATAATTGAATTGGTAATACAAATTTATATTTCCGAATAAATTTTATTTTTAGAAATTAAGTGCAAATTTAAAAAGGCAAAAGGTTTAAATGAGACAATAATTTGTTGTGTGTACATATAAAAAAAAACTATAATTTGAAAATAAATCAATCTTTAGAACAAAATTCTGAAAGCGGATAACTCATTCTATGATATGAAAATTCCATTCATATTTTGTAGCATTCGAGGACTGCTTAACCATGATAATAGTTGCCATACTTGAAAGGTAAATATTTTTATTGGAAACACTGGATGTGTTTCATTAGCACATACTGTTTCCCAAAGTTTGTTTATACAGTAAAACCTGTAAAAATGGTATCCCTAGGTATAACAAAATATCTTTAGACTTTTTCCCTGTCTCCGCAGGTAAAATTGCATGGCATTTCTACCATTGGAACAAACAAACTTTTTCCGCTTAAAAAAAATTCCGTTAAAAAACTTATCTTTCCACAGTTTTAACGGTAAAACATTGTGCTTGTACAGAAAGTGCACGGTGTTAGACTGAAATAATAGTTTTAGATACTTTGTCTCAAAAAATATGTTTTTAAAGAAGGTCTTGAAAAATTAAAGGGCTTCAAATGACATATTAACATCGAGTCTATTTGATAATACCACTATCAGTTACAAATAGTCAAAAGTGCTACAGTCAAATAATATATTAAATTAAAAAAATCAAAAAACCCGACTGCGTTAAAAGCGAAATAATTAATTATTTCTCATCAATATGAAACTATTTTTTATATTACTTACCTATTTTTTATTTACTTCTATTGATGACTTTTAAGTTGTGTTTAATTATTAGTTCCTGTCTAGAAACACTCTTTTGATGAGGCCTATAGATGTTTATTATGAAGGTTAGAGTTACAGTAAAGGTAGCGATCCAAAGTACACAACTTCCAGGTTGTGTAATATTTAAACGGAGCTTCTGACAACAAAATGGCCAATGAAACATCGTCTTCATTTTGAAAGACCTATCCAATGATATGCCACTCAATAAGATGAGTAATTTTTTTTTGTCTCTACCGCCATTTTTTTTTTTTTACGGCCGCCATTTTAAATTTATAAAAACAAAACCTATCCTATAACCATCGGGCCATTAAGATAAATCGATGGAGACCTCATTCATTAAAATCCATCCAGCCGTTGGGATGTTTCGAGGGTGTAAAGAAATCCACATGCACAGATACGCGTGAAACATTAGTGATGCGTAATGGTAATTAGTGATGATGGGTAATTAGTGATGCGACCTCTGGAATTCATCATATGACGATTGTCGTGTCCCTGACATTTGATCATTGCAAAATGAAATCTGATTTTTTTCGTCATTTGCAACTCGTCACAAAATGAAACATATAGACGGCGGCACTGTGAATAGGCTATAGATAAAACGTCATCCCCATCACTGAGAATGACAACAACGGTAATTGAATTTTTGTCAGTTTGCTTTAAGTGTTCTCTTTTCAGCCAAAGAAAATGTCGAAAACCTTGTGCCTTGTTCGAATCATGTATGACAACAGAAAACTTCAGCTTTTCAAGATTAGATGAAAAAAAGAAAATTGGGTAAACCTAAATTATTTACACATAAAATGGCAACAAAATTTGAAGTCTATACAGAACAAGATTCAAAACTACCCCCAGATAAATGACTCCATCTTAAATAGGACGTAATCCCCACGTCAACCTAGAATCACTACCTATCATGGGATATCATTTAATTAATTACGTAATATAGGATTTAATAGAAAGAAGATAATTTTACTAATGTCTTTTTAAGTTTTGATTCGATCTTCATAAAATTTGAAATGACTTGATAAAATTCTGCAACGATTGTATATATTAAATTTCAAACCCTTCGGTTGGGCAGTTTTTTCGCTGTTATATGCGGACAGATGGACAGACAGACGGATCACGTGACGACTATAGGTGTTACGTATTTATATAATTACGAACGCACCTAAAAAGCATTGCTGTAAAAATCAATTTCAAGCAAATCTTTTTTACAAACATTCATTGGAAGTCTCATTTATTTTTGCATAAATTTGTTAAATTAAAAAATGGTAAATATTAATTAAAATATTATCAAGATGAAACAATTTTTAACAATTAATAATTTGATGTAAATTGTTTTGGAAAATTCACTTTACTATATATTCATCCTCAATTAAATCACTGGAAATATAATGGCAACAAGTTTTGATTGCTACATTTCCAAATAAACTTATCTCCGTTACAGCATGAAGCAAAATTTTGTTAAAAAGATGTTTCGAGCAAAATATTATTCCCACTAGCTGAATCAGTTCCAAAATTACATCATAGAAAAGTTAACAGACATTAACCTTACCAAATTTTCAAACTTCCTAGAACTTTACTTTATACAGATATTGTTTATCAGAAATTTTGTTTCAAATTCTTAAAGCCAGTACTTAGTCTTGTGATGTATGACTGCCCGAGGAGCAAGAAGTAGTCATTATATTTAATTCAGGAAGAGTGGTGAAGTTTCTGATAAAAGTTTTCGGGCAAAACTCTTGAAAATCAGCTTATCGCGCAACCTACTGGGAAATGCTGTATATATACCGGGCAATTAGAGTTCTTTACCTTTTTAGTATTTGTAAATAATCCGTTTTAGGCTTGAAAAGGAACTTTTGTAAGCCTTTAGGCACTTGTTACGTCTAAAAACGATTTAATTCAAGTTAATAACAAGTTTATATGGATAAAAGGGGACATTTCATGTGTTTTTAACTTGAATAAAATTTTCTTAGAGATTTTTCTTTCTCTTGTTAAAACGTTTGTTTATATTATAGGCCCTTCACATGAAATAATTTAACTCAATTTTACATCTTTTTTAAGAATAAGATAAGGAAAGGAACAAAATTCTCTTTACTTTTAAATAGAAATTTTCAAAATATATTTAATAATTTTAGATAAAAGTTTATAGGCATATTTTTAGAGTAAAAATTTTCTTTCACAATAATTTAATTACTTTTTAATGTGCATCTTTAAATTAAGTTTTTAATTTCCATTATCTGGAATAACTCCCTCCCCATCAAAACCACCAAAAAAAAATTTTTTTTAATGTGGTTCTGACAACAGTCTCCGATTTCTCCATTGGCAACATCGGCAAGGGAGACATTTGTCCCATAATTTAAGACAACCAAATTTGTAATAATATTTTTTAGTTTCTGCTTTATTAAAAACTGTACGTATTTAAAACAAATTTATATATTTCTATCATTAACACGTTCACTGCCGCAAAAAGTAAGAATTTTCAAATTTCGTCTTGAAAGTCGTTTGCTACCACAAATTCTGAAAGGCAAATTTCGCTTTACTAATATAGCGAAATTTCTGCCAATAAATAAGGCAATTCTTTTATTTTAAAATAATGGTGAGAAAGTAAAAAATTAAAGCCACGAGTATTAAAGCTACGAGTATACTCGTAGCGTGGCAGTCAACGTGTTAATGTTGTGCATTTTACCTGAAAATTTCTAAAATTACATTTTTATGATGTAGTCTATGTTTTACCAGCATAAAAGTGAATATACATATATGCCAGATTATGTATAAAATGTATTTCGCAGATCCAGAATTTCGCACTATAATTAAACGGAGGATAAACAAAAAAATCAAAGAAATGTCAACAGATACAATCTGAACAAGAAAAACGAAACCAAAAAACTGTGGCCTCGTCGGCAGTGGGTGTATCAACGAGGCTACAGCTTTTTGGCTTTGGTTTTCTTGTTAAAGTTGTATCAATTGACATTTCTTTGATGTTTTGTTGTTTATTCTCAGTTTAATTATAGTGCGAAATTCTTGGTCTGCCGAATACATTTTATACATAATGTGCTACCTATAATTTCTGTGGTTATTTGCAGCTGTAGCGCTTATCGCATGGATGTTCTTGTTTTGTTTTTAACCTTTTTTAGATGCATTCATAATTATATAAATACGTAGCATCTATTGTCGTCGTTCGGTCCATCTGTCCGCATATAACAGAGCGAAAACTATCCAACCGAATGGTTTGAAATTTTAAATATATAATTGTTGCGTAATTTTGTCGAGTAATTCAAATTTTATGAAAATCGGATGCATAGTTTAATTACAGGGACGGTCAAAATTTTCGATTACATTTCGGCCAATGGAAAAAAAAAAATACTTCAAGTGCATTTTAATGATGTTACAGCCTTTCGAACAGAATGAAATTGAGTTATACAAAATGAAACAGGGTTATACAAAATATACTCGTTCTTTTTCAATTTGGTGACGGTCTCCTTATGGAGTTCCGAGGAAAAATCTTCGCGGAAGTATGTGGCCTATACTAAACTGTTTACACACCTGCCGTTTCAAGTTAATTCCTCATGTATTTTTCTAGATATTTAACAAAACGTCTAAAATCGTAAGTGACCGGCCACCTTTGGCAATGTTATATATATATATTCTTTCAGCAATTACTATTAGGATCTCTTTGAGAATAACTAACTTATCGTTTCGGTTTTAATATAATAACAATAATGATAATAGCAATTTTTTCAAAGTAATCTATTATAAATTTTGTTTTACTCATGTTTGTTATATGATATTATGAATGCATATAATTGCATTGATGTCTACTTGAAGCTGAAAATAAATTTTGATCTTGAAGATTTAATCTATGATTTTTCCTATAATATAATTCAAATAAATAATGCATCTGCTTGCATTTTGCAAGAATGTGTATGGGGATGACTTACCCAAGTTTTTCTTTTTCTTTAAAAAAAAAACATTGATATTTTTACAGTTGTTCATATATCTTTTACGAAATCTGATCTAATCACATTTAACCTATTGGTGCTTGTATTGTATTTTATACCTACCAGCATATCGTCACCGAGTAACAGCCTTTTTGAGTCTAATTGCGATGGTCCTCACTGACTTCTTAGCTGCAATAGCAATGCAAACACTGACCGATCTAAAAATACAAAATTCAGCAAACTGATTTTGTTGTTTAATGTTCAGTGTAGTTTAGAGAATGTAGAATAATATTTTAATAACTCGACCACATTGATATTTTTCTGTTCCACCTATTGCACAAACTTTCTTTAAACCTTCTTGCTATAACAGGATGATAAAAAAACGTTTACCAAATGACATGGCAAATTAGGCATACAAGGATGAAAAATCGGTACTTCTTAGTTATCCCGTCGACCAATTTCGCCAAATTATATAAATCGCCAAACCACTCGCCAAATTATACACATTGACATAATTTTTTATTTTAAATAACGAAAGAAAAAATAAATTAGTAAAACATTAATAAAAATACAAACAAAACGGCGAATTAAAGGTTTTATTGGCCATTATTGGCATTTAATCTTAAAATTAATTAATTAATGGCAACCATTATTGGCAATTAATCTTACAATTTTGCGACAGTAATTTGGTCGACGGGATAACTAAGAAGTATCGTAAAATCACATAGGAACATAGGATCGCAAACCACTTATTTAGTCACAAATATCGGGTGTTTCATCCTAACTCAATTTGGGTTGAAAGTAATAACTTTCAGAAAACTGAAGTATATTATAATAAAACGTTTAACAGACATTCTCACATTTGTTGTAAATGTGATAACACCAAACAAAAGTGGTAGGAGTTTGCATTAGACGCGCAAGCACTTGACGCCCCACATTTTGTACTGTGATTATCAATTCATACGATATCATCGACTGCTTGAGCAACATGTTTTTCCAGATTTTTTCGTGATGTTATCACATTCCACACAAAACAAAGTGCATATCGTTGCATTTTCATTACAATGTTTTTATATTTTTCGAAGTTATTACCGTCAACCGGTTTCAGTCAGAATGAAACACCCTGTATTTGCCACTAAATAAGTGGTTTGCGACAATATATTCCTATGTGATTTTTTATCCTTGCTGTAAGCCTGATTTGTCATGCCATGTTTTTAAATCACCCTGTAATAAATCTAAGTTAACATCCATTATTTCTAACGATTCATTATTTCTTACATTTACAAATGCGTGTCTTATGTGGAAATTGAGCTATATATTGCAAGAAATTAATATAGAAATAACATTTCAAAATAGTTTTGTAATTATTTCAATGTTATGTATTTAGAGATTTTCAGTTGTTATCTCTCCGAACAAAAACAAGAACAGAAGAGCTTCGCTCAAACAAGTGAAGTTAAATACTAAGTAAAATTAAACTAAGAAGTAAGTAAAATTTAAAAAAATAAATTTTAAGAATGTAAATCATTTGCTTTTTCTTTCTGCTGTCTTTTTATTCTTAAAACATTTCAATTGAATAAAATTTGCATAGTTTTAAAATTACGAATATTTTGATCGGAATAAATTATTTCTCTTTCGTTTTCAGTGTATTAATATGATTACTGACTTAAACATTTCCTAAAATCTTTGAAAACCAGATACTTTAAAAAAGGATAATTTCCCGAAATTAATTACAATTAAAATATTAAACATTATCCAGATATTTATTGCGTATAAACTCTCAAAATCTTGGTTTCAATAATTTCAGTTTATGTCGATATCGTTATTACAGTTTTATACTATGGATTTAGTAAATTCTGCCAAAATCTCTCCAACGTACAGCTTAATCATTTCATCGAGGATTTGAAGATCGTTGAGCATTTACAGAAACTGATGATTTAAGGAAATATCACAAATATCGTTTTGCTAAAATATTTAAACTTTGTATTCTCGGAAACAAACTCTTAAATATTCAAAATTTCAAGTTTTGGGAATGCTTTGTTAAATTTGAATTCACTTCTGATTAATTACTTAGAATTAACCATGCAGAATTATCAGTAGACTTATTCTAATAATGCTCTAAGAAATTCCACCCAAATAAACTTATAGCTGTTAAAGCTACAGACAATCAAATAATGCAAATCAACGGATTTTGACCTTGGCCAACAACTCTATAGAAATGTTTTGATGAGGAAAGTTGTTCTCGAAGCTCAATTATTCTGCCCATGATTCATTGGTTGTTTGGGGAAGCATGTATTGATAAAAGGAAGACAGTTGTCTTTTCAATTCCTTTTCAAGACAATCAAAATGCTTTTACATTAAATGCAATATTTAAATAGCTTCCTACTGTTAGTTTAAACGAAAAGACTTAGAGATTTCTGTCTAAAAATGTAATACCTATTAAAATTCCTTAGCAGAAATAAAGGTGAAAGGAATATTTATTCTTTGAAAATAATTAGTTGGCCATTGAAGTTATTCCATCATCCGAAATTAAACACTGGATTAAAAAAATCATTAAAGGCCAGTTGTACAAATTAGTATATGAAAACAAATTACATTGATATAATCTTTAACACAAAGAGTTTTGTTATTGTGTTTGGCAAAACCTGAAACTTGATTTTAATTTTGCTTACGATGAAATTGGCTTCACTCAATGAAAAACAAAGTTCACTTTTTAAGTTACTGGAAACACCGAAAGTTTGGCTGCCCAGGAGTGGGTGATTAGTGCATAGATTCATAGATATAGATCCAGATCATAGTCTCCATGACCTTCTGATATTACCCCGTTGGTCTGCTTTGCATGAGATATTTGAAGAACATAATTTATACTGCAAAAGTTCATGATGCGGTAGAAAAAATCCTCAGCAATAGCTATTGAGCATTCACAAATGATTGAGAATGTCTGGAGAAAATTAAAGAACATGCTCGAAGCAACTTTTGGCGCACACATCAAAAGCTAATTTTCATATAGTTAAAACTTCTGTGCTCACCACATTTTTCTATTAATCGTTGTATCCAAAGTCAATTTCAACTGAGCTAATTTTTATCAAGCTATATCTTCAGCAGTTTGAATTGAATAATTATATTTTATTATACTTTTTTTAATAGATTTTGAGCTGTATTTTGATATCGTTTCATTAAATTTTAATAGAGAAAAATTTATTTAAAAACGACTGTTTTTGAAAATGTCAATTTCACTTAAAAATTGCACTAAGAACTTTTTTTCATAAATTAAAATCTCAAACAGTATTTTAAAATTTAAGTTGTGGTACTGAAAAAGGTGAATGGTAAATATGCTAAAGTAATGCTATAAAAGGTCAAAAGGCAAATGAAAAAAGGTGAATGAAAGTTTACGGGTCAAGAGGACCCAGTGTGCACTTGATGGGTTAAAAATATAACTACTGGAGAAAATCGAATAAAACTTTTTCAATATTTCACATTCTTAAAAGAACTCTTCACCATTCTTTTGCAGTTAATCTTTTGTATTCCGCACATTAGCTACATTGTTATGCCGCAGTTTTTTCAAAAGTGTGGAAAGCGTACCCTCTTACGAGTACGCAAAAAGGTTCTACAGTGGTTACGCGCTAAGTCTATGATCACAAGCACCATAAGACACGGTGCAACTAACTGCGTGGATAAAAAAGTTTTTTTTTTTACCTCATTAACCGATTTAAAAACAAAACTCTAAAACACACTATAAGATTACATACAGATCTACGTCATCACAATAACACCGAATATACGAAAAATGTGTAAGAGGAAGAGGAAGCGCAATCTTCACATAAAACTTTCTACTGTAAAGCTTACATTAAAATGTAAACTCAAAGTTATGTTAATTTACATCCATTCGTTGTTCTTATTGTTTTTATTTTTTTTATTAGTTATTATTATAGGAGAAAAAAATATGGGTACGCAAAGCACGCTCATTTGATAAAGGGTTATGTGAGTCAGCATTTTCGTCGATCCCAACCGTTATAGCAAAAATAAGAAACTGCGCATGGGTGGGAACTTATATTAAAAATCTCTTATTAGAAAACTTGTACTGTGTTACCGAAATCTCTTACTAGAAAACTTGTACTGGGTTACCGAAATCTCTTACTGGAAAACTTGTACCGGGTAACCGAAATCTCTAACTAGAAAACTTGTACAGGGTTACCGATATTGCTATATGTCATCATGCTAAATTGGCGATTACTTTTTGGCGTTCGAAAATATATCAATTTCTTGTTACTGTGAGACACGTGTTACAGTGTAGAGCTTCTGTAAACTATTTTGCTTTAATATTTATAATGAATTTTCCTGAAAAATATACATATATTCCTGTCATAAATAAAATAATAATGTAATTGATATAGGAAATTACAAAACAAGTAAAAATAGAATATTAAAGTTGTGAATTTAATAAATGAATTATATTAAATAATATGCAGTTCCTTCTGTTGAAATTAATAAAACTTTACATGGACTTTCACCAAATTACCTTTAATTATTTAAAAATATATTTTGTAAGTCATTTAAAATAACTAAGCAATAATAATAAAAATATATAACTGTTAGTAGAGGTAATTTTATTTATTATAAGCCTTTATTGGCTTACTGCAACATTTACAAAAAGTTTTGCTAATCAACTGAAAAAAAATGAAATAAATGTTGATGGGATGAAAATGTCGCGCCAGATATGATAAAAGCGTCAATCTGGTAACCCTGTACATACAAGTTTTCTAGTAAGAGAATTTTAAGTTCCCACGCATGCGTGGTTTCTTATTCTTTGCTATAACGGTTGGGATCGGCGAAATTGCAGTGAGTCATGAGTTTGTTAATCATTACTCTAGCAGAATTCGTATGAGACTATTTTATCTTTATCTTCTTAAAGTAAAGTATTTTTAGTAGATAATTAATAATGATGATAATGATGAATATAATGGGTAAATAAGATTCTTGCTAACTACAAAAGTAATGAAACATCTTGAATTACACAGAAAAGGTACACAGAGTGGTTACAAAAAATTTTTCTTCTGGGAATTAGGTAGTACAGGTATAAAATCAACCTATGTCTAAAAACTGCAAAATCTTAATATGATCACTGCGATCTACAACATGAACTTGTAGCGTCTAATGGAATTACATATTTTTTTCTTTCCAACACTATATCACTTTATGCAAAATTTCATTATCCGAACAATGTTGGGTCAAAGTGCAAGCTAAAAAATTTTATACTGTCGTTCAATTTTTCTTTAGAAATAATATCACGCTACATTTTTCCTGAAATCATTCTTAAAAATCACTAGATCACATTCGAGTTATGTTTGACAAAATTCTTTATAAACTACTTCCAGAAATTTACAAAAACAAATTCTGTTTTAATACCTCTCAATAATAATATATATATATTTTTAATTAACTTCTTACGTTATTGAAAATAGCATTCCTTAATACACTCTCCCCTAATTAGTACACGAATAATCCTTTCCATGCGTATAAAAACATAGAGAGCGATTTATAGACAAACTAATGAAGTACTGCTTACTATTACATTTGACTATTGTTATACGACAAAATATAAAATATTTTCTTCAAATTTTCTATCAAAAATAACAGAAAACTCAACTTTCTTTTTTTTTTAATTGTACTTTAGTCGCATTCTTTTTTATGTTTGACAAAACACTTTAAAAACTACTTTGAAAAGTTTATCAAAACAAACTCAGCTTTAATATCTTTCAATCACAATTAAATATATATATATATATTTCGTACTTACGGCTTTCATTATTAAAGAAAGCTTATCTATTGGCGCATTCTCCACTAATTAGTATATAAAACTCTTTTTCTTTGCCTAATAAAAACAACATCCAGAAATGCGATTTATGGAACTTCCCTTCGATGAAGAATGAGCAAAAATAATCGAAGACGCTCGGAAAAACACCTGAAGCGGAAGGGAAGTATGGCAACACTTTCAGAAAATAATCGAATTAAAGACCCTCAGAAAGCGTACCTTAATGATCTTAGGACGAAAAATATTTTTATTTAATAAAACCAGATTATAGCCGGGCCTTCCTAAGTAGATAAAAGTATTGAAGCACCAGAGAATGCTTTCGCCTCCATCATTATATTTCATTTCAACTAAAAACCTCGAACACTTTCTCTTTATTTTTATCAAGATTTCTTCGAAGGATCTCAGAACATCACTTTTCACCTAAGTGCGTTTTTCGCCATAGCAGTCCAAACGTTTTAACCGCGCCAAAAATGGATTACCACTTTTGTAAAAATTTGCTTTGGCTTTTAAAGGATATTTTTAATGTTGCTTTCTGGGTATTTTTACTTTCGATGGAAAGAATCGATGGAAGGGTACTTCAACATCATGTTTTTTTTTTTTTTATTTTTTAGGTTAAGAAAGAACTGTGTAATATTGTGGATTTTTGGTAGACTGACGAGTGTAATGATATACGTATGGTGTATGTAATTCCACAGAATATATTGAAGCAGAATAGCGAATTTTCACGTCTCTAAATTTCTGACGAGTGGGATTTTTCAAGTTATCGACATATTTCTTTTTAGGGGTACATTGCTAAGTGGATAATTTTAACGATACATATAAGTTCGCATTTCATGAGTGAGATCATAAATTTTTCTTTTATCATGCGATGGACAAATTCGTAGAGAACACACAATAAGCTGCGTAAATATTAGTGGAAAGTTTCGGAAAAGTAATAAAGCTATTTACAACATATCGGTTGTTTGAACCATAAAAGAGGAAAAAATATAGGTTTATAAAAATTATCTTTCGCTTTAAAAATATATTTTTAGTATTGTTTTCTGAGTGTTTTTTACTCTGGATGAAAGGAATCGCCAAGAAAGTGATTCCTGTGTGATGTCATGGATCTTTGTTTATGTGACGACTAATTTTATACGTAATACAACGAAATATTGTGGTGTAAAAAGTTATTTATGTTTACACTACTGATAGGATTTTTCAAGTTATCGATATATGCATTTTCTGAAACGTTTTTAAATGAATAACTTTAAAAATAAGCATAAGTTTGTATTTCAGCTGAGCAATATCGCAAATTTACTTTATTTTTAATTTTAAAGGAAGATATTTTAGCACTTTGTGTATCCAATTACAAACAGTTGATTGTGTAATATTCTGAATTTTTGTTACTTTGACGACTCGTATATGCAATACAAAACAAATATTCTTATGAAAAAAAAGTAAATTTCCGTGGCTGTAAATTTCTACTCGACAAGTGAGATTTTTGAACTGCGGATTTTTTTTTTTTTTAATCAAGCTGTTAAATTGATACCTTTAACATTAAACATCTGTTCTTATTCACAAGAGAGATACATACTTCCAAGTATCGGTGCATTGAAGTTAGACTTCCATTATATGGTTTTGTTCGTTTATATGTATTTTAGAGAAAAACTCCTATAAATTACGCTCGCTCACAGTTTATTGTTGCCTAAAATAAAATAAAAATAAGTGTATACAAATTGCTCTTCCAATTAAAAAAGCTCTTTAGCATTGCAAGTTTCATTAACCCATATTAGCCTAGCGTTGCCTCAGGGTAACACCATACCTACCAACACGTTTATTGCTTGCACACCAGTAATTGTGAAGAGAAATATTAGCTTTATTTGATACCAAAAACTCCGCGATAAAATAAGACAAAAATTTCTATTCTGAAAAGGTGGTATGAAATGAAATATTTCCATTTTAAAGAAAAAAAAATAATTCCGGCTTTTATGGGTTAAAGATTCCTAATATATTCTAAATGAATAATTAATATAAATAACTCAAAACCTAATAAAGAACTCTCAGGTAAGAAATTGTTTTTATCTTAATTTTTTAATACTCGTATAATTTATATAATAATTTATTTCTCGCAACAAAGAAATTAATTATGGTCTATATTTAAAAAAATCATTTTCAGGAATTTCGGCTTTTATGGGTTAAAAATAAAATAAATTATTCAGAACAATGAATTAACTTTACTTTTATTAAAAAAAGTAATTTAAACATTTGACTCACGTATCACACTATGCGCCAATCACAAGCTTTCGCATTAAATGTAAATGCAAGATTATGTCAAACTGATATGCTTATTTAAAGTGTGCACTTATTTAAAGCCACAATTTAAATTAGTCTAGTTATCATTCAATTGATTAATGTGTAGGTTGAATGCTGGGTGATTAAAATTGAATAAACTGTTCACACAGCGAATAAAGACTGGGCTAGCAAAACACGTGACATTAAACAAGTTACACTGATAAAAGCTATTCCGATGCAGATTAAACATGTGATTATTAATGATCAAACTTTAAGAACAAGTTCGAGTGTCTTCCAGAAACCGTAAAGGTAACTGGAATTTCAAAAGGAGTTACTGTTATCAATTAAGATAATATAGCGTCTTGTGGATGTATGCGAGCTTTATTTGATTAAACAACTCTGTCAAACGATTTAAATAGTTACTGTATATCTAGATTAACGGCGCTTACTATCGTAATATGGATTAGAACGAGATTTGTTCAAAATATCGTCATATTAATTATTTTTAGCAATTGAATTTTAGAATGTTTATACATAAATAAAATCAAGCAATTTATTTCGTCTTTTATATGATGGTTGTCCATAGAAATAACAAATCATGGGATTTTTGGAATAAATGCAAACTATCATAAAAACTTAAAACTCATATTTAGAAAGTTCTTCATAAATGATCAATTTAAATATGATAAACCGTATTTCAGTTGAAAATTGAACAAATTGTTCACACGACGATGGAAGATTGGGCAGCAAAACACGTGACATAGGACAAGTTACACTGATAAAAGCTATTCCGATGCAGATTAAACATGCGATTATTAATGATCAAACTTTAAAAAACAAGGGCGAGTGTAATCCAGAAACAGGAAAGGTAACTGAAATTTTAAAAGGAGTTAGTGTTATCAATTAAGAGAATATAGCGTTTTGTGGTTGTATGCAAGCTTTATTTGATTAAACAACTATGTCAAACGATTTAAATAGTTACTGTATATCTAGATTAACGGAGCTTACTAACGCAATATGAATTAGAATGAGATTTATTCAAAATATCGTCATATTATGTTTATAAAATTGAATTTTAGAATGTTTATACGAGGGTAAGTCAAAAATTATCCGCAATTTTGACATAACTCTTCTTACATTGTTCATACTGACCTCTGTCTTCGTTTATTTTATTGTTATGCTCATGCTTTGAAAATGTGATCGTTATTCCTCCATTTGTCTTCCTTTTATTGCAGATAGATCATGGGCGCTCCATTAGAGGCTTGCACCAAAGAGGAGCAACGGACCAGGGCCGAAACTAGCCTTTTTTGCACCCGGGGCAAGCATGGATTTTGGCGCCCCCCCCCCCTCTTCCGCAAAGTATATTTACAAAGAGAATTTTACTAATTTTCTAATAGCCGACGTATTTTAAAATTTAAAATATGTAATCTTAAAATATGTAATACTGAACTACGTAACCTACAATGGAGGATCCAAGGGGGATGTCACGGGGGTCATGACTCCCTTCTGAACACCAACAAAAATATTCTAAAGATCATTTTTAAAATAAAATATACAGTTAGAGTCCCGATTATCCGAGTCCTGCTTAACCGAATTTCCACTTTCACCGAGTTATTTTCTTCTGATGGTCTGGTGGCTTCTATTATTATGAAACAGCTATTATAAATGAAGTGTTAGGTGAAGATGAAAGAGCAGTTGTAAAAAGTTAGAACTCTGATTTTCTGGTCAGAATGGGAAATGGGCATAAAAAAAATGGCCATAATTTTTTTTGACAAAAAAATTTATGGCCATTTTTTTCTTTACATTCTGACCAGAAAATCAGAGTTCTAACTTTTTACGACTGCTCTTTGATCTTCACCTAACACTTCATTTATAATGGCTGTTTCATAATAATAGAAGCCATCAGTCCATCAGAAGAAAATGATCCATTCCAAGGGTATAATCCTTCATTTGGCGCCCCTTCGTTCTGGCGCCCGGGGCACATGTACCCTCTGGCCCCCTCTTAGTTTCGGCCCTGCAACGGGCAGTGATCCGGTTTTCGTGGTCGGAATGTGTAACGGGGCCCCGCAATTCATGGAAGACTATCGGCACAATACGGGAACAGTGTCTTGCCGCAACGGAGCGTTTACGAATGGATTGAAGAAATTCAAAATTGGTCGCACAAGTGTTACGCATGAGGAAGGAGCCGGACGACCGTGTACGGCCACAGATGATGACAGCATTGAGCGTGCACATGATATGGTTCTGTTAGACAGACGAGTGACTATTGATGAAGTGGCAAATCGTCTGCAAATTAGTCATGGTTCTGCCTGCGAAATGATCCACACCAGGCTTGTGTTTCATAAAGTCGGTGCATGCGTGGCTCGATGCTCAGATGAAAACCTTCTTTTCTGAGAGCACCAAAAAGCTTGCGAAATGATTGACCAAGTGCGTTGAAAAGCAGGGGGACTATATTTTAAAATGTTACCGTTTGTTTCCTATTTGTATTGCAATAAAATTTATAACTACATTGCGGACCTCGTACATAAATAAAATCAAGCAATTTACTTTGTCTTTTATATGCTGGATGTTCCATAGGAAATAATAACAAATCATGAGATTTTTGGAATAATATCCCAAAAATTTTAAACTAATATTTATATATATATTTTTAAATAGATGATCAATTTAAATATGCTAAACGTATTTGGGTTTATAACAACTGAAAAAATATAAAGTTTGTTTTGTTGTATTTAACACTTTAAGTGTTTTGCATGAAGTGTTGAATAGGGGAGAAGGGTCATCGAGTCAATTAAATATTTTGAATGAAATGAAATTCTGAAGCAATTTACACAAAAATATTCATGAAGAATTTAAACCAAAAAATATTTATGGCATAAACACCAACTAGTTTTATTAGAAAAATAATGAAGAGTAATTTCTAACTTCTGTTTTTACCTAAACTAAATACCGTTCAGAAGTATAAACGTCGTGATGATGTTGCAATGTGCTGTTAAAATGTTTAATTCAGAAAGTTAAACCATTCTATGGTGGAAAGTGATTAGAGGAACATCAATATCGTTATTCTTAATTCTTATATCGTTATTCTTCTTGGATAGATAAATAGGAGTAACACATTTGTCCTTTTACATAATGCAAGTGAACCCAATCCGGACTTCCGGGTTAGAGAATAAGGTGAAGATCTTTTGTTTAATTATTAGTATTGAAAACTAATATTTTTGCATTTAATATTATTTTAGACTGTCCACTAACAATAGCAAAATTTCTTTTTATGTGAAAAGCAGCGGTTACGTATTTAATTGAATTTTGAAATTTATTAAAAGCGATACTTTGGTATTGGCCGGGTGGCAGGTGTTAAAAGCCGAAAAAATTGCCGAGGATCACTATTTACAGATGTATTTTTCATTTTGATCATTTCAATTGTTTAAGCACGTAGTTCAGTTACGTGTCTTAAATTTGAATTTATTTAAATTTTATAAACTTTTTAACATACTTATAATTACTTAAAAGGTGACACAAACATATAAAAATATTATTTAATATAATCCTGAGAACTTTCAAACGTTCCTTTTCAAAGGGAATGTATGACTGACTGAATAGAGAGCAAATTTAAAAACAAAAACAAAACGGTGCAGGCGAAGTTCAGTTCATTCTTCTACTCTTCTGAGCTTCGTTTGCGCATGCGTACTATTTTGTTTTCTATTCAATGAGTCCTCTTTTCCCTTTGAAAATGAACACGTGTGTGTTTGAAAGATCTCAGGATTATATTAAATAATATCTTTATATGTTTGTTTCACCTTTTAAGTAATTATAAGTATGTTTTAAAGTTTATATTAATAACAAGATGAAAATTCCTTTAAGATACTAGATTTTATACAGTGTTTTGACTCTATTGAATATTTAAATTTTATTTATTTTTGATGAAATTCTAATTTCATTATTGAAGCCGGAAACAAATACGAAAATATTTATATTAATTTTCAGTGAAAATTGATTTACCTTTAGCAGTCGTCTACATGCGATAGAGATAGAATAATAATAAAAGAAAAATCTTGAAAATCATTTTAAAAACATACAAAGTAAATTTCAATACAGTTTTCCAACAAGTTGCGATCCAATTTTCAAAACAAATTGCATATGAAAGTACATTTCTTTCCCTATTGGACGGTGAAAAAAATTGAAAATGTGCGATGTTTAGAAGTTTAAAAACATTGCAGTAAAATTGAATCGTCTGCTGTTGCCAACATCAAAATGACGTCAACGTTATGTACGGACACGTTTGTCCTTTGTAATATAGATATATTTAGCAATATCTACATTGTGTACTAAATGTAAAAAGGAAGTTTAAACAAAAATACTGACATTAGTGAAGTTTAAAAAGGGTAAAAACTTAAATACTAGAGATCTTAATCTGCATATTAAGTAGAACTTTCATATACAAGCTGAAAGGGTTATCTTAATATATGAAAGGGGCTACGGGACCAATAATAAATGGTAACGTACTATGGATAAATGAACACGCTTTGGCATGAAAAGAATTGGTCATATTATGCGAACAGTTATTCTAAATCTAGTTTAATGATACCTAATACTGAAATATGAAATGAAATTTGATTTACTGAGAATAGAGACATACTAAAAATGCTTTTAAATGCTTCTCAATAAGTAAAACGAAGATTTTAAAAATAATCTTTCAACATCACGATCAAACTAGTCGGATGTACTAATTCCAAAACTTCTATCTTTCTCATACATGTTAATATTTCAAAAAGTTGTTACACATAAAATCTGTAATTTTCCCCCGTCATCGGGCTCATCGGTTGCTTTTCCCCTCTTATGTGTACGATTTACCGTCAAATGGGGTTTTGACATTTTTGATCCAGCTTAATTCATTTATATTCCTGAGGATGGCCACGGATGTGCGGTGAAATTGTAGAAAATGTTAATGTTTTTAATCTATATTAAATATTTGTACACTAATACAGCAAAGGATTTGTTGTTTATTCATATCTAATTTATTTATATTTTGAGTTGTTACGCATATTAATCCTTCAGTGTTAATAATTCAATACTACATAAATTAAGTTTCTGCTTCATTTCACTAATGTGAGTAAAAGGGAGTTAGTCTGGATCGTAATATTTAATAAAATCAATATTTTTCGTTATTCTATTGTACTTTATCCGCTTGCGAATCGCCTACTTAGCAGGAATCAAAGTTCTTGTCGCTGCACGATCCGTCGATGTGCTACAAACTACGAAAAATAGAGAAAAGTACACAAAAATCACCATTACAGAGCCCCCTTCCGACAGAATATTTCGAAATTCAAAGAGGGCCTGCTTACCGTAGCCAAAAACATGCACACGAAATTTGATTTAATTTTATTCATAACTTCATACACTTTTCGATAATACAATAATAAAAATGCAACAAAAATTGCTATTACAGCGCCTACTTCTGGCGGAATATTTTCAAATTCAAGTAGGATCTGTTTACCATAGACCAAAACATGTACATGAAATTTGGTTCAATTCTATCCATAACTTCATACACTTTTGAATGATAAAAACCGGACATACACTCATACGGACGGATGTGGACGGACTTCTTTAGAAAGTAATAATGAACAAAATGTAAATGTAATCGATTTTTTTCATTGTTGTCACGTGATGATGAGTCGTATTCATCTCACTATAATGCAGTCAAGATGCCCCATTACATGACGAGTTTCAAATGACGAAAGAAATCAGTCACTGTAACATTACAGTGCAGTACCCAAATGACCATCGTCATATGTGTCAGTGTAAAGGATTAAAGATATGATACATTTTAGTCAGCAAGGCGACATCTGTAACCCTTTGTGATTTCATAGTGATGTCACATCGACTAGCTGTGCTATTACTGTTAATTACACTTTTAAATGACAAAATTTTGAAAGTAACTGTCGACAAAAAATATTAACCCCTTGGGTACGGATTTATTTCAGGGACTGCCACTGGCGGGTTTTTTTTTAAACATTTGGAAAAATGGTTATTGTCCTCGGTCAGGGTAGGAAATCAAAAACATATCTGAAACGTTTTATTAGTTGAATCCCGCATTTTATTCGTTTTCTGATTGGTAAATACAGTAATCTGTATTTTCCCTTTACTTTCAACAGAGATGGATACTTATGTTGCCAGTATGACAAAAAGTAATAAAAACTACAAAAAAAATTTAATAACTCAGAAACAAATTGAGATACAGCTTTCAAACAAATTGCATTTAAAAGTACATTTTTTTTTCTCTATGCGGCGGTGTAAAAAGTAATATTGTGGGATGTTTAGAAGTTTCAGAATGAAATTTCATTTAAAATTGGTCCAGGAATATTAATGTTTAATCCATGGCGTACGTAATGAATGTCCAGCTTCGTAGAAGTTTAAAAACTTACAGTACCGAAAAATGTAATCCATGGCGTAAGTAATGTATGATCAACTCCGTGCCATTTTTTATGTCTTAAATTTTAGTCTTTGAAAAAATCATTTTCCAAATGGTGGTTGTAATTTGTTAAATTGCATTAAAAAAAAAAAAAAAAAAAAAAATTCTATCTCGCACCCCTTTCTGTAAACAAAAATCTTCAATATATACCTTAACAGTATGTGCAAGAAAAAAATAGTACAAAAATATTCTCCTTTAAATAGTGATATGAATAGAATATTAATATAGGCGCCAGTGGCCAAATGCATGACGAGTGACGAATCTCAGTCGTCAAATGTACCCAAGGCGTTAAAACTCTTATTTTTAAATTCTTCAGTATTAACAACATGGTCGACAATAGCAAAATGGCAGTTAGAGCAACGTAAACTGCAAATCTGTTACTCTTCATTTACAAGTTTCTTGTCGTTTAATATTCGTTTGAGAAACATTTCATGAATTATTCAGAAATGAGTATTAATATTTACTTTACTTCAGAAATTTCCTTTTCTTTTTCCAAATATGCATTAATTTACATCAAAACACAAGTCTTATTAGAAACAAAATTAAGATTACATTTCAAACTTGCATGCCTATTCGAAGCCTATACAGACCAGAAACAATTCCGGAAGTATGTCTAATACGGTTCAATCGATCAACGTCTAGAATGAATGTCGGGCGATTAAAAGTGAATTGTTCAGAAGAGGAAATGGGAGGGGGTCAGCAAAACACGTGACATTAGAAAAGTTGCAGCGATAAAAGTTATTGTGATGGAGATTAAAGATGTCGTAATTAATAGTCAAACTTTAAGAAATAAGGTCGAATATGTCCTCAAAATCTGAAAGGTAAATGAAATTTTAAAGGAGTTGGCGTGATCAATTAAGAGAGGGTAGCGTCTTTCGTTGTAACCCATGAAAGGTTTCGGTCGGAGAAAGCGAGTAGTTAGCGTAAATCTTGATTAATGGCTCTTAATAATAAAATATGAAATGGAATATGATTTATAGAAAACAGTGTCATAACAAGGACGCTTACCAAATAAATTTTTGAATGCCTAATTATAATGAAAATGATGCAACTTATTTATTCTTTTGTATTATTTATGGTAATTATGTTTGGCGGTATTAACGGAAAACCTCGGTTTTAGATGGAGAAAAGAGAAAGATTTTGCGGACAAATATTTTAAACTCGCGAAAAACGAGATGCAACTTTGCGGTGAATCTATAGCAGTACTTGAAACGAGATTTAGAATACCACAATATTTGCTATTCATTGATATAATATTTGTCATTTCAAAAATTACATAAATTACACACTGAAATAAAAATCCATCTTACACAAAAATTCTAAATATATAAGTATTTTTATGTGCTTGTTATGTTTTTTAGTTACATTTTAAAGGCGGTAATTCAACATCAGCATCAAGTATGCCTGTCATGCCCCCCGTATTTTGATCAGTACCATTATTTTCGAATAGTAATTTTCATCCTTATTTAATAGCGATTTTCTCATTAAGTAAAACGAATAGTTCTATTGGGAAATACAGAAGACTCAACAAATATGATCTTAGGCGTAGCAATAAAGCAGTCATATTTACAATAGTATTTCTTTTTGTTCTATAGTCTGCGATAAATAACTTTATTTTTCCCAACTAGTGTTGTTATGGTGATAAAGTACCACTTTAACGTGCCTTTTGTTTGGAAACGGATAAATAATCTTATAAAAATTTTGCCCAAGATAACTTGAAGGTAGTGGCGGATCCTCTGTTTATCCTAGCCATGTTCCGCGTACCCGTGAAACATTATTTAAACTTAAATGAACATTATCACTAAAATGATTTTGAACAACTTTGTAAAAATAGTTAACTTTAAATTTCCGAATGCTATGCTGAATGTAACTAAACTTTCTTCCCTGCATAAGGTAATTTCAGTGATTATTTGTAATATGATAACGTTTTCCCTCACAGTATTGTTCTCTAGCCCCCTGACCGCCTCGCAAAAGGGCAGAATTGTAATGTTGTTTTCTCTGTATCTACTTTAAAATGCTAAAAAAAGATATTTTTTCCAATATGATATAAACAAATTTAATTACGTATAGTCGTGTAAAGCCTCAAGTGTATTAATCATAACTTAATTATTTAAAAGAGGATTATATATGTAGAAATATATTAGTTTAAAAAATGCTTCTATTGCAATGAAACCTACAGCTTGGTGAACGAATATATCAATTCGTGGCGGTAAGAAATCTAGGCGGTTTTTTACAATGTTCAGATCGTTCACTACGTCGCACAGTGGATCAAAGTATAGGCAATGTCGAACATAGGATTATCACGATAGAATAAACCTATATATATGATGTGCTTTGTTATATTTAGGTTTAAATGAGTAAAATAAATGATACTGAAAGCATCTGCATGGTTTTTACGAGCAATTTCGCACTCTTTTGTCGCAAACAGGAAGTTTAGGGAGATGATGAATATTTAAAATAAACTAGAAAAACAAAGCATGCAGTTTTTACTTATATCCAAATGACATTTGTGGAATATTTAAAATATTTTTTTAATTTTAAATTGGCAACGTATGCGATATTTACACAACTCTTTAAAGTCTTTCTACAAAACTGCAACATTCTACTGCAACATTTTAGAGCATTTTTCAGTGCATATTTGTTATTATTGGGTTTGAGTTTTTTTTTAATTATCTTGTAGTAATATTAATTTTAGCATATTTTTTTTTAATTTGAAACAAGATTATTTCATTTTGTCTTTTTTCTTATATTCTTTTTAAATATGATAACAAATAGAGATTTGTTTCAGTTTTTGAAGAATTTAAATGATGGTTTTAGTTATGAAAAATCAATGCTTAGTTTTGTAAGTGAACTGTACTAATTGCCTCAGAAAAGGATGAAGAAAATTTAAAGGAGCGTTTAAATATGTTTTGTGTAAATGCAAAAGATAGCTGGCTGAAATCTGAACGAAAATTAGATCTTTTCAATAATAAAAACTATTCTTCACTTCAGTGTTCCTTTAAAGTTGGTAATGAGCTTAAACCATTTTAAGTTGAAAATTTGCAGAAATCAACATCACGAAAATCTTTTTCAAACGTAACCGAAACTCATGAAAGAAGACTAACTCAAAGGTTCAGAGAGGATACTCCTGGAGAAGCTAAATTAAGAAGAATCAAAGAGAAAAATTAAACACGAATTCAGAAAAGAATTGGGTTCGCTAATAGGTGTTGTTAAACGGGGAAGTGGTTTGACACACGATGGAAACACTGCAAGGACATTTTTGCTGAGTTTGAAAAGACAGCTGAGATCACTGGATTGGATAAAAAACTTATTAAACGTTTTGCAAGTGATCGCCTGTGACGAAGTAATTAAGGCCGAAAAATTTGGCAATTTCGCACTGGGAACAGCTAAACAATGTGCCTCAAAGTACGGTTAGTATTATATGCCAGCTTCTGTACATAAATTACTAACTCATGAAAAGGATATGATTACAAATTTTGCTGTTCCAATTGGATAATAATAGGAAGAACCTAGTGAAGCTCAAAATAAACAGTTTCGAAGGTACCGGGTGTCACATAAGAAAAAAATAAGTTGAAGAGTATGTAACGAAGACTTATTGCACCATTTGCTAATAACATCTTACGTTTTGATTTCAAATATTAGACACAGAATAAAATACATTCAAAGGAACAGAAATTTTCTAGAATCATTGGAACTTTTACTTTAAAATATGACACTTTATCATTGATATAGCAGCTCATTCATTTATTAGAGTACATTTAACCCTCTGAGAACCTTTGCACTTTTCAGCATTTTCATGTAAACGTTTATATAACCAGAAATACGAGTATATTAACTTTAATTTCTCAGTTTAATGTTAAATTAGTTTTTTACATCATTTCGTGCTAGAAATTTCTTGCAGCATAATCTTCTTTAAAAAATATTTTTGTGTACAGCCAATTTAACATGTTTTTCTGGAAACAGAAAATTACGGACTAGCCGCTTCAACTCCATTTATTTCGAAAACGCGCAGGTTTGCGCAAAAGATCATCTATACCACACTAAAGTACAGGCTTTCAGGAATACCAACATGAGTTTGAAATTTTAAACAACTTTAAACAATTTAAGTTATGTAATTTTGAAGATTACGATACCATTAATTCTATATGTGTTGTTCATAATGTAGAATGAGACATAAAATTCAATCAAAATATAGTGAGTAGTGGTTTAAAATGTCTTTTAAGAAATTAATAATTATATTTTAAACAAGTTATTAGCACAGGTTATTTAGGTTCCATTTCTGAGCATAGCAAAGAGTCACTAAAATTCGCTGAAAAATTCCTCTGCTGAAAGGTGTACATTCCGAGCTATACAAATACGGTATAATTTTGTATAATTTAAAAATTAAACATATATTCGTATTTTGTAGATATTCTTTTAAAATATTTCATTGCAAAAAAATAGTTATTTAATGATTATTTTTTGACTCAATGTTCGCACTTTCTTAAGGATTGATCCACTGTGCGTCGCGTCGTACGTTTTGCAATAATGGTCTTTCTCATTACAGAGCGAGGATTTTCTCCCTTTTTGAAGGGATTTTTCATTGCTGTAATGCCCCTTATCATTTTTTCTAGATGAATGTGAATGTATTACCTGATTTAGGCAATCACAGTATGATATGAAATCAACAAATTTGAAATTTTCAACTATTTTCTCTCGCCTTCAGTGAAAATCGTGGTATTTGTTTATGAGGTCAATTAATTTTTTTCTGGTGCTAAAAGTAGTTTTCGATCAGCGGGTGGCTAATGATACTGTCATTTGCCTTGTATTGTTTGTCTGCATTTGTTCGTAAAAAATAATAGAGATCGGGAAGTTTTTTTTTTTTAAACCGTACAACGTCTGATATGTACTCTATTTGGATTTTGGAAGAAGTAAATTTGCTGATCAATCTGAAATAAAGAAAAAAGGTAGACACTTCCCAAAAATTTTTAATTTAGCTTTCAGGCAAAGGAAAATGAGAGAATATGTCAGATATACTTTTCTTTATTTTAAAAGATGTATATGTTAAAACTTTTGCATTAATATCTAGGTTTATGATTTAAAAAAAAAACAATAGCTGAGCCATCGGAAGACGCTTCATCTGAAAAGAGCTTCCAATCATTCTTACTTGTAAAATACACGATTTCATAGTTTTACTTTTTCATGAATAATTTTTGAGTAAATGTGTGAGGTGTTGTAATGCCAACAACTTAATATAAAGCCGAGACAGACGAAATATATTTAGCATTCAGCAGCTTCAAGGGCTCAGGAAAGAAATCCGTTGTTTAATCTTTCCAGTAAAATAACTAAAAAAGGGGAAAGAAGTGATACCAGTAACACATGCAATTTGCTGTTATTTTTCCTCGCTCTTTTTTTCATATATTTTGCACCAAAGAAATTTTATTATGAAGATTTGAAACATTTGTATTTTAAAATGTTTTTGGTTGTTTATCATCTATTTATCTTAATTCTTTGTTAGGTTCTGTAGGTCTTGTAAGGTTTTATGTGCATCTTGGTTTTCATTTGCAGGAATTTAGACTCCAAATCCCCCCGCCTCAACCCTAATATAAAATAACGATAAAGAATAGTGGATGTATGATTTTTCTGCAGATGGCTTTTGCAGAATACCCAGGTTCAAACAGCAAGATACGACACTGCTTCAAGGATACTTTCACAACTTAGCTTTTTAGCCCTTTAAGACCTGACATACACAATTGTGTAGGTGATCCCAAAGAAAAATAAAAAGAAATTTCCTCTTTTTGTGCGATTTTATGTTGAGCATCCACACAATTGTGTGGGTCCTTTCTCAGCATAACCTAACATCAACTATATTTTTAACCTTCCGTCTACCAGACGGGTCCATTGGACCCGACATGTACATTCAAAATATTTATTCAAACCAGAAATTTCTTCAAAACAAACTAAATGTATAAATCAGACAATAATAAGTTAAATAAACAAATTAAATAGTTTTAAGTAAAAATTCTGGTGTAGAATGTTTTTATAAAACTTGAGTAAAATTTCAGGTAGTTCTAGGGTTAATATTTTTTTCAATCAAATATGATCCTATTAATGATGAGTATTCACCCAAACTTTTAATACCTATCAAAACTCGTCAGGTCTTAAAAGGGTTAGTCATCAGTGAAAAAATAATAATTGAATTTTTGCTCATATGTATGGTATGCGAGCAGATTGCAGGCATACCTTTATTAACCAGTAGTATTGTAGGAAAGTGAGGATAACCATTAAATACGAATAAAATACAAGAAGAGAGACAGCATACATGCAATTAGAAGGTAAGAATTAAGAATTTTTTTTTAAATTGTAAAATCTTTTTCTTGCACTACTAGAATGTTTGAAACATTAAAAAGAGATAAAAGAAAAATTCATGTAAACTAACTCTTTGCACTCACTTGCTGGGTTTTATTTGGCTAAGTGATGACTTTTATTAATACAGAGATCGGTCTACTACGGTCACTACGGTCACTTTTTTTCCTGCCACTATTTCCGAATAATAATCTATACACCAGATTTCTATTTCAAATGTAGTAGAAATTTATCACGGAGGTTTTAAATGGTGGTAGCAAAAAACGTTGCCATTGAGATCTCCTTTTTAATAAGGGTCGTCTGTTGTGCAAGTCACACTCGAGAAATAAATGCAAAGATAACAAAAGAAAGTTCCAAATTACTGATAATTACGGAGAAGAATATACTGTTGATGAGGAGATTAAAAAAAATTATGTATTTTAGAATAATATACAGATAGTATCCAAATGCGGTTTTAATTAGCAGCGTTCTGCAACTAATTAAAGTTTTTAATTATCCAGATTAGAAATAAATCTGATGAAGAAAGGGAATTTAAGAGGATTTCGCCGCGAGCTGGTATATCTAGGTCTCCTCATTATTTTTCGCCTTTACGTTGTTTTATAACATACATTAATATATATACATCATTATTTCTTGAAATCAGTGTTGGGGGAAATACTGGCTTCTTTATTCTATTAGAAAATCTCAAAAGAAAAGCATGTGAAGCTTTGAATAAATTCTGGGAAAAACTATCAAAATGATATCTCTATTAAAAGGGTAAAAAAAACTCGCCAAAAGACTTTAATGAGTGGTTCTCGCGATTTCCGACCCCGTTTTTCCCCCATATGATTGTATTTTAAATTCGAAGAATTTAATGGCAATTGTTTTATATTGTAATTAATGACAATAGAAAAATTCCAATTATTAAATTTCCTGATTAAACTTTCAGTAGACTAAAAAATTTAACAGAGATAAAAAGTAAAATAGACGTTGTATTTAAAAGTTTGTAACAAGATTTAATTTCAAATTAAAATATAATTAAAAAACAACTTATATTAACTATTTATAGTATTCAATTAATAATAATAAATCTTAAAATTTTTAAAAGTTTGTTATCTCTTAAAGAAAAAATCTCTTTTAACTCCCCACCCCCCTCTCTCCAACAACAAAAAAGTTTTTTTTTTCATCCTTATGCCCTAAATTTATAATTCAAATGTTGATAAAGAACTCTGCAGCTCAAAACTATTATAAATCATTGGAAGCAATAATAATGATATATAAGTATACGCTATTAAATTAAGTACTAATTAAAGAATACATTTTATTAAAATATTTTAATTGATAAAAAACAACAACAAAGAAATACATATTTTTATCAGTTTATCAAGCGAATTTAACTAGTGAAACAGCTGAATTATTTTCTCAAATTTTGCTTCTTGCTCACCAAAATTTAACTTTTGACGGAAACGATAAGAGAAAAAAACACTTTAGTCCTTCCATGTTTTATATTTTATTTCCACTTGCTGTCATCCTGTTAATACATAATGTTTCCGAAGAAAGAACGCTTCAGATATAGTTTGGATTTAATATTATCCCAAAACGTGTAAAACACAGATTAAAAGCTCTGTGAACTCCGTTGAAATCCTGAAAAAAATCGCAGATGACTGCTGGACAGCAGGATAAATCATGCTCAACGCTATCTAATCCATCAACGTCATAGAGAATGTAAAGCGATATTATATAAAATAATATATTTTATTAACATAACGATGAGAATTGATTAAAATACTTATGCTATATATTTCGAATATACCACTGAGTTTAGTTTCTGTAAATTATTGGGTTACCCTTTATGTACTGAATTATGAATTCACGAAAATTTCATCTTCTAACGCATTTTTCGGGAATTTTTGAAACTACATTAGATTATTTACATAATCATGTAATGGATTTTAGAAGGATTGAAGGATTTAGAAAGATGATTTAAATTTAAATTTATAGGGATTTTGTGCAACATTTATAACCCCACTCAAATCTTTTATTTTAAATTGTTTTGTATAACCAATAATGCTTTTGGAACAAGATAAAGTAATGATTCTATAACTCATTCTAAACTGTATTACTACTAATTGATGATTAAATGAATTTCATAACAAGTTATTTTAATGATACTTATAAGTACCGTTAGTAGATAAAGGGTTAAACCTTACAGTTCTGAACATTTTTTCGGAAAATTTTGTACAATATAATAATAGTACTAATAATAATACGACTTCAGGTTTAGATTCTTAAATATACTCCAAGTATTTCCCAAGTATTAATTCTTGATCCAATCCAAAATCTTTTCCATGTAGATCTCAGTTAGTCTAGAGGCAAGAATTTATCTGTATGCCTTTTAAACATATCTTCATTAATGATCACATTATTTCAGTGGATGACGGTATAATAAATTTTAACATGGCCACTCATGATTTTGCAGAGTCAGATAGATAGCCAGCAGACAAACAGACATATTTACAGACAGGCAGACAGAGATACAGACAAAAAAAGTGCAGGTATAATTTTGATTAATATTTTAATTAATTTTCAGCAGTGAAATTAATTAAAAAATTAATTAAAATTATATATGTGTTCACCGATGCTGGGTTTGTTTGTGTCTCATGTTTCGCCACAAGATTGCGCGCTCATGAAGACTATTCCATCTTGTGCTGCAGTTGCAGCCTTACCAACATATGTGGGAAATTCTAAGCTGGGCATCGTCTTCTTAGCTTAAATGGTAGAGCACTTGGAGCGCTTTTCCAAGGGTTCCGGGTTCGATTTCCGGCTTGCATACTTTTCACATTCTTGGTTCTACATTTCCTTAGAAATGTGATAATTCACGTATTCTATATTAAAAAAGTGCAGGGTTCGCGCACGAAAGGTGCAGGTAGCAGAGCCACATGCCTTTTATATATATTTTCTCTTACAAAATCTCTTTATTTAAAATTATATACTGATGTTTTGTATTTAGAGAAACGAATTATTTTATGGAAAAAAAATAAAAATGAAAAATAACATTGACTTTTAAAATATTTGTATCCTGATGTATGTTTTCTTGTGAACTGATTTTAAAATTCAATAACTTGCAAACGGTGACAGATATTAAAAAAATTCTTGCAGGAGGGTTATGCATAAGGTCAAAAGTTTTATTACAGTGATTTTCAATTTTAGTTCAATTTACAAACAATAGATGGCGCTGTAAGCTATAGTCGCTAAATACAGGCTCGATTTCTGGTCCTTTATCTTGTTCCATGCAGAAAAAGGAGATGGAAATGTATTATCCGGGCCACGAAGTACCAAAAATCGAGCCTGAATTTAGCGACTATTGCTTACAGCGCCATCTATTGTTTGTAAATCGAACTAAAATTGAAAATCACTGTAATAAAACTTTTGACCTTATGCATAACCCTCCTGCAAGAATTTTTTTAATATCTGTCACCGTTTGCAAGTTATTGAATTTTAAAATCAGTCAGTCCTTTTTGGGACACCCGGTATATCTCTTGATTAAAAATATTGATGTATGATGGTATAACTAAAATAGTTCAGAAGACATTTCATATTGTGGTAAATTTGTACAATACCATATATAAAATAACAAAACGAAAGAAATGAGGAATTCGTAAGAAAAAAAAGCAGAAATTTTTTTATGAAAGTATCATAGCATCACGCGTACATTACATAACATCACATTAAAAAATCCCTATAAGTATGCTCAGTGCGCTCACTATCCGAAAACATGCAGAATGCATTATGCATTGCTGCAAGATGGTGGACATCGGTGGCGAGCATACATAACTTGATTTTCTTAATAAAATAAACTACCTTTCTTACCAGTGTTACTTTTACAGTTGCGCTCAAAAGTATTTTGACAACCTTATATTCTCTCTTATTTTATTTAATATAAAAATGTAAAAGAAAATATATTCCCTATAATTGAGAACACTATGACTGCAGTTATTCAAATGTATCAAGTTTCAACTTGTTTGTTTACATTCGGCGCCACCGAAGAAATATCACTCCTCCTTAGCTCAAAAGTATTTTGACAGTTAGTTTGCATTTAATTGTTGAAGGTGTCAGTGGCGCTATAGCTTCGATTAGTGTTTATATCGCCTTATTGTGATGTTTTATAAATGCCGAAATGTAAAAAATATTGAAGTGATTCTAGAAAAGCCGCTGTCAATGCACTTAAGAAAGGTAGACTGCAAGCAGAATTAGCTCGTTCTTTTAACGTGTCCCCGCAACTTATTATTGCATGGAATAAAGTTTTTAATAAACAGAAATACATCGAAAATAAGCCTCAAAGTGGCCATCCGAAAAAAATAACTTGCAATGTTGACTGTATTATAAAAATGATATCTACAAGTGATTGTCGTAAGTCCGCTGTAATAAGAAAAAATGAATTGAAAGAAAATTACGGCATAGACATACACGTTTCAACTGTCAGACGACGCCTAAAGCTCTATGGTTTACATGGCAGAAGGTCAGCAAAAACACGTTTCTAATCTACTAAGAATAGGAACGCTAGAGTTGCATTTGTAAAACAGCATAACCCTTTCAAGTGCAAAGCAATGCTATTGCTGAAGTGTTGAAATTACATTTAGAATAATAACAACCCTAAAAATGTGTGCAGGTTAATTTTTAGCTACATATTTATATAAAACAACAGTTCCAGTTTCAGAAAAAAATTATATCGAATTATTTTTATTGAAACAATTTTATCGATACAGCTCCAAACTTAAAAATCAGCATCAGGGACACGGGATGGTAGATGAGTTTTCCTGGTATTTGGACCCCCAACATCGTCCAAAACTTATTTATCTCGTTAATATTGTTATGCTATCATGCAATGGGATGTTTCCCAGTATATGAAATAAAAAAAAACACAAAAAAGTGTATTAAATAAAAAATTACTATTCAGGGACATGAAAGTCAAAAGATTGTGAGAATGCCCCATACATACATTTGTAACCATAAAGAATATTTAACGATTTCTCACTAGTCGCACTGTAACGTTAAAATGCCTTAGAATTAATAAATTAATTTAAAAATATTGAAATATTGTACTGTGAGCCGAAATACATCTGAATATAATTTTTATAATTCTACCACATGCGAACGCGAGTGAAAAATTGATTACAAAATTTCGTCTTTGCTTATAAAAATTAAGTTGAGTTTAAGTTAAGTAGTAGCAAGTGTCTTTTCTTTACTTGAAAAAGTGCGCAATCATATTTACACACCTAATAGTTCATTTAGAATACTACCCGGAAAATCCAACGCTTCTGCTTTTTAAGAGATTTTAATTGTACATTATTTTTATTTATCCCTTTTTTATTTCATTTCTATATCTTTTTGCTGTCAACCTTCAAAGCATAATTGTTTAAGGAATAAAAAATCACTTCACCCATAGTTCGGATATTATCTTGTAAATCATAAAATGTAGACTAAAAGCTCTCTAAACGCTGTCAAAATCTTGAAAGAAATCCCGGATAACTGCTGAATTGCAGATGAAAACATGTTCAACACCATCCAATTCATCAATGTCATAGAGACTGTAAAGCTTATATGCATATTTTACTGAAATACATCAATACATTTTATTTATTTGTTTTCTTGTAATTACGCATCCATTATTTAATGGAACTGTTTTATCGGCGGTTTAATCTGTTTCGAATAACAGACCAGATGTCATTACCAAATGGTTGTTCTGACCGATTACTGTGTTGACTGGGATGCCGTCCAGCTAGACAATTGAAAGAGCATTGTAATAGAAACCAAAGTTTCGGTGTTCGAGTTCCAGCCTGGAGACATGTTCGCAAATA
This sequence comes from Maratus speciosus, assembly GCA_963932465.1. Taxonomy (NCBI): domain Eukaryota; kingdom Metazoa; phylum Arthropoda; class Arachnida; order Araneae; family Salticidae; genus Maratus; species Maratus speciosus. The sequence continues at coordinate 437,879,765 of OZ010793.1, forward strand.
TAGAAAAATTGCTACTCGCATCAATACATACTTTTGAAAATTAAAATATGATATGGCTTGATAAATAATGCTTATGCTTTCGTAACAGTTTCTTTAATAAAACAAATATTAATTTAACATATGTAGGACATTTGCACCATAAAATATAAAATAAGATTTATACGTCGAAACACAAGCTTGCACAATGGTACACATAAACAAGAACTTGTACAAATAAAATTAACGATAAAGCTTAATATCGACGTTTCGAACTACTCTTACAGTCGTCTTCAGGATAAACATGATGTTGAAAGTTTGAGAATTCTAGAGACGAAAGCTTCCTGTCGAGTCTTGATCAGTTAATTATAATTGATTATTAAAAATCAATCTTGATTAATTGATCAAGACTCGACAGGATGCTTTCGTCTCTACTAGGCTTTTAAACCTTTCAATATCATATTTATCCTAAAGACGACTGCAGAAGCAGTTCAAAATATTGCTATTATGCTTTATAGTTAATTTTATTTGTACAAGCTCATATAAAAGTTGTTCTTTATGTGTAACATTGAGTAAGTTTACGTTTTTTAACGTATAAATCTTATTTAAAATATTACCTTAGTAAAATAAAGCAGGAAATTTTTCTCCAACCTTTTTTTCTCTCTTTTTTAAACAAATTTCAACTGCGTGCTGCCTTTTCCTGTGTTTTTCTCTTTTACTTCCGTCCCGCAAATACATAATGTCCAACGAATAAAAATTCACTTGGAAGATAATTTGGATTTATTATTATCTTTCAATGTGCAAAACATAGATTAAAAGCTCTCTAAAATCCGCCAATGTTTAGGGGAAAAAAGCAGAGCTGACCGCTGGACTGCTGCAGAAACTTGTTCAACATGTACAATCCATCAATGTCGCAGAGTATGTTAGGCGATTGAAAGTGAACTGTGCGAAGGGAAGGGAGCGAAACAAAGGGGAGAAAGAGAACAGAGGTTCGATAAAAGTTATTGTAATAGAGATTAAAGATGGTGCAGTTATTAATGACCAGCCCTTTTCGCATGCTCTGAAACAAACTTAAATTTCCCAAATAATCACTAACAGCTGATTCACTTGTGAAGTATAAATGAGGATGCGGGGGGGGGGGGGGGGTTGAAGGTACTTTATTGATGTGATAATATTTTCCATGCTAGTCTGACTGCCTGAAAATTATATGCATTTGCTTTTGGCTGAGAGACGATTGGAATTAAAGAGTATAAATGTATTGAACATCACCCACATTGTAGGAAGATAAGAAAATAAATCTTTTCTTTATCGAGACGCGTTACGATGATTTTTATTATGTCTGTTATATAATACATCCAATGATTTCCTTCACTGAAAGGTGAAGGAGGGAATTTATTTAACAATAGTCATAGTTAATGTATTAAGTCGTAAAGGATAAATTTTGTAGTTAATAATATTGCCAACTTTAACAGCTTATTACTTGACCGCTTTTTTTTTTTTTTTTGAAAGTTACATAACTTGCTTGTTTAAAGATATCATTGTAAGATCTAAACTAGTCAGATGTGGCAATCCCAAAACTTTCTCTATCTCATACATGTTAATACTTCCTGAAAAATGCAGCATATCAGCACCACCAGTAAGATGATTTACAACAAAATCTAATTATTAACAACTTTGACACTTCTAACAGAATCTGAAGTTTGATGAAAATTCGTGCATTAGTTTTTTAGATATAACTATTGCGGAAATCGTGAAAAATGCAGCAGAACAGTGCTAACTGTTGGGCGATTTACGCCAAAATTTAAACAGCACAAATTTATATCAGAAACTGAATCTGAAGTTTGATAAAATTTCGTGCATTTTTTCTTTTTGAGTTAGAGCTATTGCAATAATCATGAATACTTCAGCATAGCAGCGCCACCTGTTGGGCAATTTTCACAAAATTGTAATCGGCCTCTAACTATACCCTGGACTAACTGAATTTGACGTTTTATGAAAATCCGTGCAGTAGTTCCTGAGATATACTTATTTCAGAACTCGTGATTAATGCCGCATAGCAGCGCCACCTGGAGGCCGATTTTCACCAAAAACTAATCAGGACCAGTTTACATCAAGGTCTAACTGAATCTAAAGTTTTGTGAAATTCCATGCATTAGTTCTTCAGATAGAGTGCCCACAATATTTTTGTCACATACAGACTCACTGAGTGACAGACAGAGTGACAGGGTGACAGAGTGACAGACAGACTAACAGACAGACATTTTCTAAAAACCATCAAATCGTGTTCAGGACATTCTAAAACGTATAAATCCGTCGAAAACTGGAAGTCGAAAATTTTCACGAATGCAACACTTTCTTCTTGTAAAGATAGAAAAAAGTAAAAATATTAAAAAACTTTTTCTTTATATTAATTTTGTTGAAAATGGAACAGTCGGAAATTCGCACTATTATGAAGTATGAGTTTTTACGTGGAACTACGGTATCGCAAACCGCGAGAAACATTAATAGCGTATTTGGCTCTAGTGTTACTACGCAGCGTACACTATCAAATTGGTTCGCCAAATTTCGTACAGGTAACTTTGACCTCACAAATGAGCCACGCGGTCTCCCAGAATCAAGGATCAATAACGACGAACTAAAGATCACCGTTGAGTCTGACCCACCTCAGAGTGCCTATCAATTATCGTTGAACTTTGGATAAAATAATTCCCCAAGTTTGGATAATATATCTCCTCAAGTTTGGATAATATATCTCCTCAAGTTTGGATAATATATCTCCTCAAGTTTGGATAATATATCTCCTCAAGTTTGGATAATATATCTCCCCAAGTTTGGATAATATATCTCCTCAAGTTTGGATAATATATCTCCTCAAGTTTGGATAATATATCTCCTCAAGTTTGGATAATATATCTCCTCAAGTTTGGATAATATATCTCCTCAAGTTTGGATAATATATCTCCTCAAGTTTGGATAATATATCTCCTCAAGATTGGATAATATATTTCCTCAAGTTTGGATAAAATATTTCCTCAAGTTTGGATAAAATAATTCCTTAAGTTTGAATGAAATAATTCCTTATGTTTGTAAGTTATCGACTAACTTTCCTTTTTTGATGTTCCATCCTTCTGCTGTCTGTCCGTCCGCATATAACAGAGCAAAAACTATCCAACAAATGGTCAGAAATTTTAAATATATAATTGTTGCAAAATTTTGTCAGTCATTTCAAATTTTATGAAAATCGGATTTATAGTTTAATTATAGGTACAGTCAAAATTTTCCGTTACATTAGGACCAATTGGAAAAAAAAATATTTCAAGTTCATTTTAATGATGTTACAGCCTTCCGAATAGAAAGAAATTGATATGCACTTATGAAGTGCACTAAAATATACATTCAGTACAATATGTGGTGCAAAAAATATTTATAAAACTATTAGGTTGAGGAGAAAGTTCTGGGAAATTTTCAATCTAATTGTTACCAGAATTTTTATCGTATATAGGAGTACTAGTGGTATATTTATAGGAGTTCAGGAACTTTGGCTCCAAAATGCCTATTGAACAGAATAATTTGCGTGTGATGACCCGGCATTATTGGAGAAAAGGCCTAACGATTCTGAAAGCCGTGTATGAGATTAATGAGGATGAAGGTGCTAGTAACGGCAACAAACTTAGCCAGCAAATACGGAATCTGGCAGAACGGTGGCAGAAAGCCATAGACTACGATGGTCTCTACTTTAAAGAATAGTCCTTGTTGCTTTTGATGTTAATTTGCGCATAACAACGCAACTTTCACAAATTTCCCAGAACTTTTTGTTCAACCTAGTAGTTATAGTACGAACGCACACCCATTTGCGACTTTTGACGTGCAATTTCCAACTTCTTTTCTACAAATTTTATCCTTGATGATCTAACATTAATAATCATACAGCGATCGTTAGTAATGATATTTTAATGTACTAACTTAATAAATTATTACTTTCTTCTATTTTTACAAAAAGAAAGTACTGAATTCTTGAAAATTTTCGAATTCCGGTTTTCGACCGATTTACACATTTTAGGGGTCAGAGATCCCGAAAAACTTGTTTTTACAAAATGTCTATCTGTGAGTCTGTCTGTATGCGACACAAAATTTGTGGGCGCTTTAACTGAAGAACTAAGTAACGGAATAAAACTTTAGATTCAGCTAGTCCCTGGTATAAATTGGCGCTGATTACTTTTTTGTGCAAATCTCCAAACAGGCGGCGCTGCTATGACGCATTATTCAGGATTATCACAATAGCTCTATGTTAAGAACCAATGCATGAATTTTCATCAAATTTCAGATTCAGTTAGTCTCAGATATGAATTAGTACTGTTTAGATTTTGGCGTAAATCTCCCAACAGGTGGATCTGCTATGCAGAATTTTTTTTACGATTTCCGCAATAGTTGTATCTCAAAATCTAATGCACGGATTTTCATCAAATTTCAGATTCAGTTAGAAGTTGACATAAGTTGCTGATGTTTAGATTTTGGTATAAATCGCCTAACAGGTTTGCCCTGCGAAAAATGTCCTGCGTTATTTGACCAAGTTAATATTTGTTTTAAAGAAATTGTTACGATAGCATAAGTATTATTTATCAGTCCATATCATATTTCAATTTTCAAATATATATATTGATGTGAGCAGTATTTTTTCCATCTGAGCAAAAAAGTGTTCAGGCTGAAACTCGAACACCGAACCTATGGTTTCAATCGCCAATGCTCTTCCAATGGAGATACTTGGACGAAATCCCAGTCAACCAATATTCGCTCAGAAAAACCATTTGGTAGTGATATCTGGTCTGTTATTTGAAACAGTTCGACAGATTAAACCGCATGTGAAGTATTTCCAATAAATTATGGATATGAGTAATTACAATAAAAGGAATAAATAATGTTTGCTCATACCGGGTGTCCTAAAAAGGACTGACTGATTTTAAAATTCAATAACTTGAAAACGGTGACAGATATTAAAAAAATTCTTGCAGGAAGGTTGTGCATAAGGTCAAAAGTTTTATTGCAGTGATTTTCGATTTTATTCGAATTACAAACAATAGATGGCGCTGTAAGCAATAGTCGCTAAATACAGGCTCGATTTTTGGTCTTCTCTTGTTCCATGCAGAAAAAGGAGATGGAAAAATATTGAGCGGGCCACGAAGTACTAAAAATCCAGGCTGAATTTAGCGTCTATTGATCGCAGCGCCATCTATTGTTTGTAATTCAAACTAAAATCGAAAATCAATGTAAAAAAACTTTTGACCTTATGCTTAACCCTCCTGCAAGAGTTTTTTAAATATCTGTCACCGTTTACAAGTTATTGAATTTTAAAATCAGTCAGTCTTTTTTAGGACACCCGGTATTTTGTCAAACGATTTTGGCATTTGAAAGAAAGACTTGCTTTCTAACACTGTATTGCTAAATTTGTAAAAAAATGTCGTTAACATTAAGTACAGGGCGTCTGAAATGGAACTATCATGCTACCAGATTAGAACCATCATTTACTTCCAGTTCTGTTGCAAAAGATCAGCTACAGAATGTCACCGAATAAAATGTACAGTTTTAGGTACTAGTGTTGTATCATATGACACTGTGAAGTTTTAGCGGAATGGTGGTTATATAGAAAATTGAACATTTTTATATATAGTATAATTAGTATTATGTAATGGTAATTTGGGGGAAAACTTTCGTTACAACCTAATAAAATGCATTGATGTATTTTAATAAAATATGGATATATGCTTTAGTTTCTGTATGACATTGATGAACTGCATTGTGTTGAGCATATTTTATGCTGCAATTCAGTAGTCATCTGGGATTTCTTTCAGGATTTTGACGTAGTTTTGAGAGCTTATGGTTATATGTTACAATGTTATGTTACATTTTATATGTTACAAGATAATGAATTCGAACTATGTCTGAAGTGATTTTCTATGGCAACATTTTTCAGAAGTATTAATACGTATGAGATAGAAGAAAGTTTTGGGATTTCCACATCCGACTAGTTTAAAACGATTTAAAAAATATATATCTAAATTCCTATTTTTTATTTGCACATTAACCAAATGCACCGATATTTTTTTCAGTGTACGTTTTAATTTCTTGAATATAATCTGAAGAATAAAAATTTTATACAGGATCTAGGAACCGTATAAATATCAAAGTGTAACTTTTAGAAAGTGAATGGTAGGATTATTTCTTCAAGATGACGTTAATTCCTACTTTATTTTGAATATCTTTTGTAATTTAAATTGCCTGCGTATCTCCTACAGGAAAAAAATAAATAAGCTTTTGAACACTTTTGAGACACATTTTATACTATAAATAAAAAACAACGCTAATAGCGTCAAAAATTAAAATTTTAAAGCATACTAGTTTCGCCAGTATTTAGCTTACTGTCCTCTGCGCCTTTTATGCAGCTTTCATTACAAAAACTAAAAATCTATCCATTGCAGCCGTCCGGAGGAAAGCATTTCCGAAACAATTTCGTATATTTTCACCGATCATGACCCCCAGACATCAAAATCACCCTCCGTTCAAATGTGACTTATATTATATATATGATTTTTGTCATGCAAAAACTCTCGTATTTAGAAACCAGTTTATTGTGTGTGTAGTACATACAAATGTCTCGACACGCCGCCATCTTCTTTCAAAATAGCGGCCATTTAAATATTTATAACTAAAAAATTTAAAAAAAAAAATTAGAAATCCAAATTTATTTTATATTTAATAGATAGGCCTTGATACAAGGATTCCGGAGTATTTTTTGTTTCGTCTCTAACTTAAATAATAAAAAAATCCCTGCCGGCTCGGGCCTACAGGCGGAGGTAGATTTCGATGTTAAGTACTAAATTCTCCAACAAAACTTAAATCAAGATTAGAGATAAAACCCAGTTTCTTCACAAAGAGCGAGCTGTAGGGAGATAAACTTTTTGTGAAAATTGTAATATACACGAATACACACACACATATATAAGGAATAGGTTTAAAAAATCGCTACAAAAAATTCAGAGAAACTTAGTGTTAAAATATGTTAATATTTCCATAGTCGGGTTTTTATCATGTTTTAATACGTTTCTTCAAACTTACATGGCGTTACATATTCACCTGCTGAGGTCCATTATATTTCCAATATGACGTAATGTACATATTTTTTTAATTCGTCAAACTATTTATTTTGAGTTTTCATGCTGAAATCTTGCTCTACGAAACTTATGACGTAATATTCAATTTGTTTTCAATTTGTCAAACTATTTAATTTTACACGTGAAAATTTTGCAAAAGAAAGAAAAGTAATTGTTGTGGTGAGAATTTTATTATTTGTTTTTTTTTTTAATTGTTGGCAACTGCTATAACGAAAAACTTTTATTTTTTTCCTGCCATTGATGTGTAAGAGCTGGTTTTATCAGAATCATGTTAAGACAGTATTCAAAATTTTGAACCCTCCCCATTTCCACCCTCTTGGGCCGATTTCGCCCATTTTCAATCCCCGCCGAGATATTAGCCATCTCAAAGTTGTTGGCGAGTTTGAAGATGATTCGTGCATAATTGCGACTTTTATCGTGCGGACAAAATTTAGTACATACATACATACACATATATATATATATATATATAAACTTTTTAGGTGGGGGTGGTTTTGGGTTCCTGGGGTCCTATAATGAAAAGTTATGAAAGAATTTTTCAAAAGTCGCACCATGGTAACGACTGCAATAGGTAGTATTTCTTACGAAATCTACCTAAAAGTGGTTGAGATATAGCAGTTTGAAATTCTAGGGTGTTTGACATTTTGAAACAAGACAACAATTTAAAAAAATCAAGTATTAATTTATGAGTGCTAGTGAACGTTAGCTTCAAATTCTCGCCAATCTTGGCGATATATTGCTAGTTTTGGCGACAAAAACTCAGCAACCACAAATGATGCCAACTTGGCTTACTAATTTGGCGCAATTCTCATTCAAATTCAGTATTGGCGAATATTTTTTATCGGGTTCCTCGTATTTTAGCTTCTTAAAATTTCAGTAAAATTTACAAAATTTTAAAACCAAGAAATAAGGAATTTTTATTGAATCATTTAATCGAGTTCCACTAATTTTAGCTTCGTGTGTGTGAATGAAATAATCTGTATTTATATAAAAAAAACAAGGTATATGAAAGCTACCGTTTCCTCCCGGCACATGCCGAAAGGACTTTTATACATTTACAATCGTGCAAATTAATTATTTTTAATATCTTCACATTTTCTAACATGTATTTTAAGTCTTTATTTATAATTCTTTAGAATAATAATCCATATGAGTTTCCAAGGAAACCAGACGGTTTATGACTCGTGGCTGGACGAATCCCGAACATCCCGAAACGTTCATTGAACGACTGCATTTCAGTTTTACAATTACGAAATTAATCATAATTCCAGTATTATTTAATATCATTTCCATTTATATTTGCAGTTGTATATGCTAATTGATAATTATACTCAAATCAGTTTATTTTCTATAGTTAATATATTCTACGTGGAGAAGTTTTAACAACATAACAATAATAATAACTCGCATGCATTTTCAAGATAACCGAGTGATTCCAAACTATTTTTCTTAGAAAAGTAATGTTTCAGATTTACGATCGTCAAATCAATCATAATTTTAGTTTCATGAATATTTATAAACATCTAAGCTAATTTATATTTAAATTAATTATATTTTCTACAGTTGATATAATCTATGTCTTTTTAATTGGATAATTTTTAACTCGATATTAATAATTCGCATGAATTTACAAGGATAACCATGTGGCTCCAAACTATTATTTTGGAAAAAGTAATCTTTTTGATTTACGATCACCAAATGAATCATAATTTATATTCAATTTCATGAATATTTATATTCGGGCAAGGGAATTAATAACACAAACCTCAAAAAATTAAAAAAACAATGCTAACTTCATCGAAAAATTCCTAAATTTTCATTTACTTACAACGTATTTTCGATAATGCTTCGTCGCTAATGAAGTATCTCCGATTCACGGGTGCAATTTCTTTTTTTCAATCATTTTCTATTTGAAATTTATGTTAATGGGATCGCTTATTAGGTACTACATATCGGATAATGCAGATACAGTTTTCACAATCAATCGGGAAGAATCAAAGACCATTTTTTATTGCACATAACTTTTCAACCCTTTGTGATTCAACAACTCCGATTTGAAAATTTTTTCTCAGATGTCATACAGAGCTCTTGCTGGGTTTTGACCAACATTAGCGATTTGGCGAATAATAAATAAAAAACAGTAGCCAAATGAAAAAAAAAATGTTTGCAATATGGGTTTGGCGTGAAACACTGAAAAATATATCTTTAACCCCTTATTGTATCCCTTTTTTCAATTTTTGTAAGCGATTATAAGATAGAAATTCGACTATTTGCTGCAAAACCTATTAAAATTATGTGAATTCTAAATGTTTTAGTAGGAGAGCTGTTGAACATTTTTGAGTAGGTATTTGAGGCACCCTGAAAATTTGTGCAACACTTCTTTTGTAATGCCTGAATACAAAATCGAATATCTGGCTGAAGGATCGTGGCCCAAAACCTGTGCCAGACACGTGTCAAGTGCCATTTTTTGACACTACCCAAAAAAGGTATTTGAGGCACGCTGAGATTGAAACAGAATAATATTTATACTTAGAAAAAAATATTTTGAAAATGACAGACATTTTAGTCGGCCCAAAAACTGTGCCAGACACGTGTCAAGTGCCATTTTTTGACTACCCAAAAAAGGTATTTGAAGCACGCTGAGATTGAGGGACAATAATATTTATGCTTAGAAAAAAATATTTTGAAAATGACAGACACTTTAGTCGGCACAAAAACTGTGCCAGACACGTGTCAAGTGCCATTTTTTGTCTGGCACAGGTTTTGGGCCACGATCCTTCAGCCAGACATTCGATTTTGTATTCAGGCATTACAAAAGAAGTGTTGCACAAATTTTCAGGGTGCCTCAAATACCTTCCCTAAAATGTTTAACAGCTCTTGGACTATTTTCTAAATGTGTAAATTTTTCAGACATTCTTTTAGCAGTCTCGAGGCTGCCACAGGCGACTATTTTTTAATTCTATTTCGCACCACTTTTTCAAAACAAATCTTTTACTTACTTTGGCAACGTTTTTAAGAGAAATATACTTCAAAATACATTTTTAAAAAATAGTGGTGCAAACATATTATAAAAAAGTAGCTTGTGGCAGCCCTGCAGTCTAAATAAAAATTCAAAACAGCTATCTTTGATTTACTATTGCAAAAATATGCACTAAAAATTGCTATGATATTTCGACTCTATCTGATAGGGAAAAAAAATGACCGGTCAATGATAATTTGCATACAACTAACAAATTGTATGGTAAAAGTCAAATTTCAACACTACATTCCAGCAAAACTTTTCTTTATTTGGGGTTTATGAGAGTAATTTTGTTTTTATGCGACGCAAGCGTATAGATAGTGATTAACTGAGAACAGAGAAATACCTATTGCATATTACTTTCTGTGTCTTTGACTAAACTGAATTGATGCTGAGTCAGCATCTCTATAAAAAAGAGCGATGTAAATGACACGGTATGATTGAACACTTAAAGCGACATCAACTGTTCAGCAGCGTGGATAAGAATCTCGACTGTATTGGCAAATACACACAAAATAGAGCATAAATTGAGCACTCGCAATTTGGCGAGTCTGATTGTTCGCTTACTCGCCAAATGAAGCACTTTGTCGCGATTTGGCGCAATGGTGGGTGGCAGCGGAAAGCCTGGCTCATAATACCTCTTTTTAAGCATGTGAAAAAAAATTAGAACATAAAGTTAAACTAGTTGGATGTGCCAATCCCAAAACTTTCTTCTATCTAATACATCATAATATTTTAAAATGTAGTTATAAATGTCAATACTTTACATCAATAAATAAATAAACAGAAATGCTTAATTCATCTTTAAAAGTTAAACTTACACTATGTGCAAAATTACTTAAAAGATGACACAGTAAATAAAAATGTTAAATTATTTTAATACCTTTGAACTTTCAACCATTAAAACAGTCTTCTTCAAAAAAAAAAAAAAAACATAGTTTTCTTCAGACATATGCAAAATTTAGCTCCTTATAACGTATACATTACTGAAAATAGATAATAAAAATCTAAGAGACCTAAAGAAAGATACACCTCATACAGGATATTAAAAACTATTAGAGCACAATACCTAAGTTACATACTAGGAGTCAAAACTACAGCATAATAGGTTGGAAAACATAGTTAACATAGTAACGTTTAAAGAAGACTTTTTTTTTTTTTTAATTAGTTGAAAGTTCTAAGGTATTAAAATAACTTAACATTTTTAAATACTGTGTCATCTTTTAAGTAATTTTGCACATAGTGTAAGTTTAAGTCAATACTTTAATATTATTAGTTCAATACTATACCAACTTTGATTTTATTCTTAAATTTCTGCTTCAGCAACAACGCTGCGAAATTGCACAAATAAGAAATAAAATTTCGGCATGAAAAATTAACTTTGTATCGCCGTCTGTTGAGGACCTTACGAAAAATTTGCATTAACTGTTGTGTTGAGAAATCGCAGCAATAAATAAAATCGGCTTTTAAAACCCACTGTATAAGTAATATTGAATCTTTGTTACGTTGCAAATATGGAAAGCGGCGATACAAAGGGTTAATAAGCAATTTTAATGCCTGAATATTTTATCGAGATATCAAAGAACTTGTTAGCGATAGTGATGGATAAAAAAAAATAAAATTTCAAAACCTACAATGTGAGAGATTCAAAAAATGATGCCGACCATTCGTCGATATTCTTAATCAAATTTTGGAGTGGTACAGGCAAAATTTTACAGTGCCTCAAAATTAAGAAACAATGAGGTAAAAAGATCACTTGTTCTATTATCGTCAAGAAAAATAATGAATTAAATTTACAACAATTTATTAGTCCACGATATGCTATTTCTTTCGGCCAGTAATTAAAATGTCGTCTCTAAGAAATAACGTTCCGTTGTATAAGCCAGCCGTGAAACAAAACAGATGTATCATTGTACGGTTAAATACTCTACTAGAATTTTTAAAACTTCTAAGCATCGCACATTTTAAATTTTTATACCGTCGTATTGGGGAAAAATGTATTTTTAAATGCAATTTGTTTGAAAACTACATCTCAATTTTTGAGATAATTTTTTTGTAGTTTTTAGTGCCATTTGTTTAATGTTGGTAACTCAAGTATTCCCTTTCTGTAGAAAGTAAAGGAAAAATAGCTGAAAAATAGTAATTATATCTTTTTGTTGTCATTTTCCCATAACAAGTGGGAAAAAAAATGTAATTAAAATACGTGCTATTTTGAAAAAATATAAATGAATGATTTCTGATAAAACATGGAGTAATTATAAACAATATTTAATTTTAAGTTTCTATATTAATATTACAAACAAATCAAAGGATATGATAATCAGATAGCCGATATTTTTTGTCGAGTTTCTTGAATGACGACTTCGTTTTTTTGGATTTGTGTATTATTCAGTGATAGTGACGTCTTATGCATACTTTACTGTAGCTATTGTTTAAGTCTGGGTCATAAATGTGGCATTCTTCAGCGAATGCGAATGACGTCATTTTATATAAAATAAAAGCGCGTGTTTTAAGTCTTAAAACTGAAATATGTTTTGTACTATCTATATTTATATATATATATATATATATATATATATATTTCATACGGGGTGACACTAAATTCTGAAAAAGCAGAATACCTATTTTCTAGTTTGTACATTTTGTTTGTCCTGAGTAATTAGTTCTTTTGTAATAATATCACCATTAAGTTGCATTTTTTAACCCAAAATACTAAATTAAAAGATCATTATTTCTTTTAGAATAAAGCTATAACCTATTTATTAAAAACGAATTTAATTACGTCAACGCGAGGAATTATTTTTACACCATTCAAATTTTTACATTGTTTAAGGGGGCCGTAGACCTTTATTTAAATAGAAATCTATCCAAAAATCGAAAATTTTTTTTGTGCATATTATTAGTCTCCAGTTTCTTCTGAACCATTTGTAGAAAACCGCGTGCAAATGCGATAATTTTTCGCAAAGTTACAAACGTTTGATTTTTCTACACAAACAATTTTTTGGCCCTTTAATAATATTTTAAATCTGTTTTTCTCATAATTGATTTTTCAACGTTTTTAGATTTTTGAAATGCATATATAATGCATATTTGAAATGCATATTTGAAACATAATTTTTCATCAAAATTCATGAAATTGATAAGAAAGAATCCTGATATTGTTTATAAAGAAACTGAGCATGCATTTTAAAATTAGACTTCATTAACATAGTTAAATTTGAATTTTAGCGTATTAAAAAGCAAAATTTTGATGAATATCGCTATCTATCGAATTCAGAAAAAATCTCTAAAAAATAAACTATTCAAGGGATTAAAAAATCGATGCACAAATTTGTTTGTGATAGAGTTTTAAGTGTTTAAAATGCAAAATTGAAGAAATATCTAAAAAATTATGATGCTTGGAGCATTATAAAATTTTGATTTAAAATTTTTTTTTCTTAACCTTTAAATGCCTGATTTTTCAAAAATCATTGTAATAATGTTTTTCGGCTTGCATTTTTTAAACGAAACATGGTAGAAATACTTTAAGAAGTCCTATTTTGTTTTAAGTATGGTTTACGGCTAAGAAACAGTTTGTTACTAATCGGCAATACTGGTCATTAATTGAAAAAATAATTTTCCTTGATAAAATTCTATAATATTAAATACACAAGAATTTTAGGAACTATAATAAAAAATAAACTTTACTTGCTCACTGCAGAACAAAATAAGGTATTTCGCAAGCTTCCAAAACAAAATAAAAAGAACATGTAGCAACAATTGAAAAAATAAATCTATCTTTATTCTTAAACAGCATAAGTGTTGTCATATACATGTGGAAAATTGATTTAATATTATTTTCAGAATGTATTTTATTGACAACATTAGGCATTATAGCTTCAATAGTATTCTAATAGTATTTTAGAGCCTAAATTGGGTATGTTTCCGAAAAGCAACACCCGGCATATAAGGGTTAAAAATTCTTAAAATTATAATAAGATTGAAAATTTCTTTTAATGTGTTCTATATACTTATGATGAAATGTATATTCCCGCTAAATTTCATATCTCTATGAGGAAAATTAAGAAAAAATTTTTTTATCGTCCACCTACCCCTTAATGCGGACTTCGGTTAAGTGCGGACGAAAAACGGCCTCTCTTGGAAGTTCACTGTGTTTATTCAGTTTTATCGCCTATGCCTGTAAATATTGTTTCACCTTTCGTCGAGTATATATGCAGTCAAATGCGCAGAGACAGACTCCAAGTACAGTAGAATCTCTTTTATCCGAAACTCTCGGTTAACCAAAATCCATTTTTAAAGTTTTTTTTTTTTTTTTTTAAATATCACATTCCTTGTGTGCAAAACCCATTTTTGAAACTTTTTTTTACTATCGCATTTATCTAAGCGAAGAAGAGGACAACGATGTGGGTGAAGAAAAAAAAAAAAAAAAGCTAATTCTGAAGCTTTTAATGTTTTGCAAAAGTTTTGGCATGGCTGGAGCAGCAGAAAGATTGTGATACTGGTGAAATAGTGAAAAAAAAATCGTGTACAGCAGCAAAGCAAACGCAATCGAAACCTCGACAAACAAAACTTTTTTTTTTTTTTTAACTTTTGTGAAATATGAAAAGGTACTTAATTTCAAAATTAAAATTCAGCCAATTTATTTTTCATTCTCTTTTTCCATTGCTTCATTTTTATTAAGCACTTGTTACCATAATAAGAAATAGCGCATATATTTGTCCTTAATCTTAAAATTAAAGCATTGTGGATAATCCGAAAATTTCAATTTTCCGAAAGATGGTCAGTCCCAATTACTTCGGATAATCGAGGTTCTACTGTAGTTAATTGTAGGTTAGAAATTAATCATTATTTGATCATTTATCTGCTTTGTTTTACGGCTGCCTTATACAACGGAACGCTATTTTTTGGAGACTACCCTTTATTTTCTGGGAGAAAGAAATAGCATACCGGGGGATAAAAAATTGTCTTTAAATCGTAAGATCTAAGGTAAAAATAAATAATTTGAATTTCAAAAGTTTGCTATTATTTTTAAAATGTTTTTAACAATTTTAAAAATATTTATAATAATTTTCGTAAAAGCATAATATTTGCTACAATAATAAACATAACCAATAATTATGTATTTCAACTGCCAAACTCGATGGCGATCAAGTGGTATTTCGTAACTACATGATAAATTTAAAAAAATGTTTGCGTAAATTGCGTAAATATTTTAAATAATAATCGTAGAAATGTAAAATTTTGTATATGATCAGCAATTTTGAATTTATACAGCCAACGATAAACTACCAGAGCATATTTTTATGGGTTTTCAGTATCTGTACATTTGATTGCATACATACTCGATGAAAAGTAAAACATTCACAGCCATCGGTGGCACAATTATATGCGCTTAAAAGAAAATGAAAATACAGGACTTTTCCCGGGGAGCACAGCAACGTTCATTAAAATTTTGGCGCGAGTGTTTCTAATTTCGTTATATTTTAAATAACTGTTATATTCTGCATCACGACGAAATGTTCGACGAAAAGTTAAGCAATATTCACAGCCATCGGCGGCGCAGTCAAATCAAATTTTTGATTAAAATAATTGGAAAATTTAGGAATTTTCCCGGTGACCATAACAACTTTAGGTAAAATTTTGGCTAGAGTATTTCTAATATCGTTATGTTTTCTATAACTGATTTATTATAATTAATCTACTGACGGTACTTATAAGTACCATTAAAATAACTTGCTACAGAATTCATTTACTACATCTATTAGTTGTAATACAGTTTAGAATGAGTTATAGATACATTACTTTATCTTGTTCCAAAAGCATTATTGGTTACACAAAACAAAAATATTTTTAAAACGATGTTATTTTCTTCTATCTTCAATAGAAGAAAGTATTGTAATCTAAATTTTTTTCGACTTTCGGTTTTTGACGGATTTACACGTTTTAGGGGTCAGAGTCCAAAAAACATTTTTATACAAAATGTCTGTATGTCCGTGTGTCCGTATGTCTGTCGCCATTGTACCATCAAAAACTATATGAAGTTATGCATAGAATTAAACCAATTTTTTTTCAAGTTTTAGGCTATGGCAAGCAGGTCCTCCATTAATTTGGAAAAAATCCGCCGGTAGGGAGCGCTGCAATAGCGATTTTTATGCCATTTGAATATTGTACATCGAAAAGTGTATGAAGTTATGCATAGAATTGAACTAAATTTTTTGTGTATGTTTTTGGCCATGGCAAGAAGGTTCTCCTTGAAATTGGAAAAATTCCGCCGGTAGGGGGCGCAGTAATAGCAATTTTTATACGATTTCTGCGCATTTTGAATACTTACCATCGAAATGTGAGAAATTATGCATAGAATTGAACCAAATTTTTTGTGCATGTTTTTGGCCATAGCAAGGTCGTCTTCCCTGAATTTCGAAAAATTGCGCCACTAGGGGGCGCTGTAATAGCAATTTTTGGGCATTTTGAATATTGTACCATCGAAAAGTGTATGAAGTTATATATAGATTTGAACCAATATTTTTGTGTATGTTTTTGGCCATGGCAAGAAGGTCCTCCTTGAAATTGGAAAAATTCCGCCGGTAGGGGGCGCTGTAATAACGATTTTTATACGAATTTTGCGCATTTTGAATATTGTACCATCGAAAAGTGTAAGAAATTATGCATAGAATTAACCAAATTTTTTGTGTATGTTTTTGGCCATAGCAAGAAGGTCTTCCCTGAATTTCGAAAAATTGCGCCACTAGGGGGCGCTGTAATAGCAATTTTTGGGCATTTTGAATATTGTACCATCGAAAAGTGTATGAAGTTATGTATAGATTTGAACCAATATTTTTGTGTATGTTTTTGGCCATGGCAAGAAGGTCCTCCTTGAAATTGGAAAAATTCCGCCGGTAGGGGGCGCTGTAATAACGATTTTTATACGAATTTTGCGCATTTTGAATATTGTACCATCGAAAAGTGTAAGAAATTATGCATAGAATTAACCAAATTTTTTATGTATGTTTTTGGCCATGGCAAGAAGGTCCTCCCTGAATTTGGAAATATTCCGCCAAAAGGAAGCACTATAATAGCGATTTTTGTGTAATTTTCTTGATTTTTCGTTGGTTTATTGTACACCGGAGGCTGTTGAATCGACGGAAACTTCCCATCCTGATAACCCGACTATTCGCGAACAGCTGATATACAACAGAATGATGAAGAACTATTGAGCTTAATAAATATTATGATTGAGATTAATTCGGTTTTTCTCCGATTAATTGACTGAAGCAGAATTTAAGATTATTAGTTCAATACTATAACAACTTTGACAAAAATAAAACAATGACATTTGTAACAACATTTTGAAATTAAAATATGAGATAGAAGAAAGTTTTGGGATTGGCATATCCAACTAGTTTCTTTTGCCTTTGCATCTTTTCAGCTTTCTTGGCTTGGGGGGGGGGGGGGGGGGGATTTTTCGATTCGGAAGTACTTCTATATTTCTATAGTATGAACATTATATTTGTACACTTCCTAATTCTACAAAATGCTAAGAAAATTAAAATAACAGATTTGAGTGGGGTTATAAATATTGCACAAAATCCCTATAAATTCACATTTAATTAATCTTTCTAAATCCATCAATCCTTCTAAAATCCTTTTAAAATTTATAAAAAGATTATGTAAATCTTCTAATGTAGTTTAAACAATTCACCAAAAATGCTTTAGAAGGTAAAATTTGCAAGAATTCATAATTCAGTACATAAAGGGTTAACATGATGTAGATTTTTAATTATGCTCTACAAATATAGTACTTTGTGCACGTCTACAAGTATAATTAAATGTCTAAATATTATTTTATTTAGACAGGCAATACTTCAGTTTTACGACCTGCAAATAAAATATATTTTCGTATACCTTTAATTTTGTGAAAATGTTTAGTCGCTCAATTTCATTTATATCGCTATTTATTTATCTTATATTTCATACAATTAATATGTTCAGAGTTCTTTTAATTGTAGATTTTTAAACTATATTTTAAGGATGCCATGAGACTCCTCGAATAGTTTAATGTCTCAAAGATATTGTTCTGAGAAAAGGAATATTTCCGTTTTATGATCACCGAATGAATCATATTTTCAGCCAGAATTGCGAAAAAAAGAGAAGCAATTTAAGTCTCAAACCGCACTAATTGCGAGCATTTTCCAAGCGTAATTAGTGGGGACCCAGGTGCAGCGAAGAATAAAATGAACCCAAAAGTGGTCCTTATTACATATCTCTAATTAAATGATGATTATAGAGAACCCAGGAAAGGAGAATTTTGCCAACATTTTGTCGAAAAAAGCATTTTTAAAGTTATGAAGTTCTAAGAATTTTATTTTTTTTTTTCATCACAACTCGATCAATTTGTTTCATAAATTGTTAATACCATGTGATACATTAATAGAAGTTGGAGGACCACAAGAAATTTCCTAATATGATAATTAACTTTATTTACGGATTAAATCACTTTAAAATTTCCTGAAAATGGGATTAATTTTCTAATTAGAGGAAGAGATTAAAAAATAAATGCTTTTTAATTTATGAAATGGGAAAAAATTAATATATTTTTAAATCATCATAACCGCAATTAAATTACGGATTTCATTTTAATTTAAAATAGTGCAGTAATAACGTATCATTTTGTTAATGATAAATTATTAATTTGATATCTTATAAAACTTTTCTAATTAATATTACTCCTAAAGTTATTCTTAAATCCAAACTTGGAACTTTTTGACGAATTCACAAAATCAATTTTAACCTTAGACGCATGGTGTCTCAAGACTCTTATTCCGAGATTATGATATCGAATAGTGTTTTTTCATAGAGTAAAGAGAAAGAATACAGATGAAGTGTAGTGGATGGAGATGATGCTCAAAATGTAACCCAAAAAGCCCAAACACAACCACGTGCTTTCTCAAAAGAAGAAGAAAACTTAATAATGCAGCTTTTAATTCATAATACAATGAAATGCTACTTTAGAATGTTTAAATATAAGCAGATAATTTTCATTTAGAGAAAAAATGCACGGGTGACGGAATTGAGGATATTCCAAATATGGGTTCGAGGCTGAAAAAAGTCACGTGATATCGATAATTTACACAAGAAACTTCTAACTGATAAGAAGAAAAGATACTACTGCTTTGCTTCATGAACTGTTTCATTGGTTAGCGGGGATTTTCATTACACGTCTACGGAGCCTTCCCTTCTTTACACTATAAGTTTTTACCTTGACCACGTGATCAAAATGGAGATGGAATATCCTACATTCGGTCCTTTTTCCACGTGCTTGTTTTGCTTGGACCGAATGAGGACATTTAAATTTAAGCGATAATGCGAATCATACTGCAAACCTTTTTACGGCATACTGCATCTATCTCTTTCCATCATGGTGTTTTTCCTTATCCCGTAAAGCCAAAGTTTTTAAAAATAAAAATATAAAAAGCTGTAACGACCAAATACACACAATGGACTTTATTCCAAATCTGGGTTCGAGGCTGAAAAAAGTCACGTGATACCGGTAATTTACCCAAAGAACTTCTGATAAGAAGGGAGGCTACTACTGATTTTCGCATGAACTGTTTCACTGGCTGGCGAGGGTTTTTCATTACGTCTACGGAGCCTTCCCTTCTTTACGCTAGATGTTTTTACCTTGACCACGTGATCAAAACGTAGATGGAATATCCTCCATTGGATTCTAGATGCGAAAGTAGAACTTGTCCCTGGATTGGGATCTATTTTTTCTGCGACTAGCTGATTTCGCTGTCGTATCGAACCGTGACCAACGACACAGAAGGCCAGTTCAGGCAGTTTCAGGTCAATTCCTTCGTCTCGAAGGAATAAAGATCGAGACGATGTTGGTTTAGGACGTTCAAAACGTCCTAGGTATTGGATCATCTTTACTTGGTGATTGGTACAAAATGGCGCGACGATCGTTTTGTGCGAATCGCCGTGTAAAAATGATCCACTCCTTGTGACGTTTTAAAAGTCATAAACTGGTCTTGTATGTCATTGGTTGCGATCAGAGAATGTTTTTTTCGATACGGGGGATAGGGGAGAGGGATGATGCAGTATATTTGAGAAGTAATAGACATGCTTGAGAGGTGGTGAGGTGTATGACATAGGAGAAGTTGTTTTTTAAAAAATGCGTATAGTGTTTTTAAGTTGTAGACGAGAAAAGTGAATAAATTGTTAGATGTTAAATCATCATTTTAAGTGCTGGCTTTTCCTTACACAAGAACAAAATGGGAAGAGTTTCTACTACGTTACAAGCTAGTCAAAATTGGTGTTTTGAAACAAAATTCTAGTCGCTACAGCTTAACCCTCTAATTCTCATGGTAGAATACGTTCTAAAAATTCCTTAATTCAGAGAATTTGAATTCATATTAGAAAATTTGAATAATAAATTTTTGCTTTATATAACAACGGAATGTCTTATTAAGTAAAGCAAATATTGCTATTTTAAATTTCTATTGTGAATTTCGAATTTCTGAATTAAAAAATCCACTAAATTGGAAACAGTTGTGGTAGCAAATATGCTACCATGGGCATTAGAGTTTAAAATGTTTATCATAAGATAGCGAACGCTTAAAGCTTAAGATGTAATACATTTATGGCAAATTAAAAGATTCCATCAACTAAAATAAAACTAGCTTTTAAACAAAGTACACATAAAAAATTAAAAGTACAAAAATATATAGTATAAATAATATTAACAAAAGCTCTACAAAGGTTCTTGTTGATAAACTTACTTTTTTATTTATTATATTTTATATATTTATGTGTGTGTGTATTTATTCTTTACCTTCAAAATATGAGCTTTCATAACCTACAAAATATTCAAAATTATAAGCAAAAATAATTCAATCTTATCAGAATACCTGCATTTTAAATAAATTCGGTGAATCTGAATTTCTGGGAAATATACATTAAAATTAAATCTAAAATATTTTGCAACAAGAGAATCGGATAACTATTAAATATTTTTTGAAATTTCATTCATATATCTCTCTTTACCTTTTACTACGCCACTTAAGGGAAATAAAAAATATCCGAACAAACTATTATAAGTTATTACACTGTACAATTATATGATATTTCAATACCGAAAACTGGTGCTATCAGTTTATTATTGTACAGAAAGTTTTACGTTCCTCTTTTATAAACTTGCATTAATAAGATAAAAAGGTACTTCTTGATAAACTTTATAATATACTTATAAACTACTTAAAAGGTGACAAAAACATATAAAAATATTATTTATTGCAACCCGAGATCTTTCGAACACACACGCGTTCATTTTCAAAGGAAAAAAAAAGACGACTGACTGACTTTTTCCCTTTGAAAATGAACGCGTGTGTGTTCGAAAGATCTTGGGTTGCATTAAATAATTTTTTGTACGTTTTTGTCACCTTTTACGTAGTTATAATTATATTATAAAGTTTATTAATAACAATGTGAAAATTTCCTTCACGACACTAGTGTTTAAAACAGTGTTTTGACTCTATTAAGTACTTATTGAATAAAATAATAATTCTTAAAACTATTAACTTTTTTAGCAGAAATAAAAAAACAAGTAATTTGATACGACTAAGTTTCATCCCAGAGTATTATATATTGATTATAAGGTCCATGTTAAGTTAGACAAAAATGAACAGCTAATCAGCTACACGGTGCATTTAAGGTTTAAAATTGAATAATATTTATATGTAAATATGACGAGCCATTAATCTTTAAATAAAACTACAAATTATTATTTTTAATTAAACTCCTTATCTAACAGTAATAATACAATTAATATAATATACAATTACACTATTCTGGAAGTGTTAGAAAGTTTTTTATAATCTACGTTTGAAGCAGGTTTTTTTTTCTTGTTTTTCAGTTAAAAAGAGTTTATTTAATAAATTGTGCATCCATTCTTTTATTTCGACTAAGAAAGTCCTTTAGAAAAATAAAATGGACGGTAACTAATTATTTTAATAATTCAAAGCTGAATATTTGCATTACTGTTATTCTGAGAATCTTAATAAACGAACTTCTTGAAATGGATGTACAGATTCCTTTTGGTTATACAGGCTCATCGAAAAAGGGTGTCCCTGATTTCGAATTAAAATAACTAAGGCCTTAGTAAAGATAAACCATTTATTTTTGCACTGTTAGATTGGAAAAATCAGTTTTTTTTTGTTTTTTTTTTACATTACTTAGAAAATTCCAATATGAGTTCTCCCTGTTGCATGGTAGGCCTGGAAATTTCCTAATGGTCACATTTCGGTTTTCTTTAAATTAGTTATACCAATGAACAATGGTTTTGTTTGTAGGTGGATCTTTTCCAGGGTCAATCATCCAGGTACATCAATTGCCCCTACGGTAGGAGGAGATTATAAACTGCGCCTACAACTTCGGTCCCTTCTATATGAACTGCGCTTGAAGGGGTGAGATAAGCAATCCATCATTGTATTGAGGGTTACCTGAAAGAGTTTTTCTCCCAAAAAGTCTCCTGGATGCAAATCCACCTATGGTAAATCTTGGCGACTATAATCACATTCATCTAGCATTGCATTACATCTTATAAGATATTCAACGTAATAAATACAAATAAAATATTAAAATGAACTATAATTCCTCAAGTAGAGGATACTTACTAATATTTACAACGAAAGAAGGGGGACTTCCGATTTAAATGGGCCCGATGCAAACTGCAGCCCCAGATTTTGTTAGCTCTTTCAAAGTATTCCAAGCAATATCTAATGTTAATTTAAAAAAAAACCACCATTGTTATGAAATTTTTTATTTTTAATTGTAACATTTGTATATAAAGCATTTTTCCTTTTATAATGACAAAAAATGCTGAAAATTCAAAAAATTCAAGTTATCATAACTAGGTAAGTTTTATTTGTACAAAAATGAAACTCTTATTGTTTTACTTATTAGTACACGAAGAAAGTTTTAGTAAATATATAGTACTTTAATCCCGTAAAAAAAAAAAAATAAATTTCTGTAACTTTTAAAAATAACACTTTACATACGTACGGCGAAAATGACATCTTACCACAATAACAGATTTAAACTCGGCGTACCACAACACTCACTGCGCTTTTGCGCTTTCTGCTGTACAGTCACCATGATTGCTGTGAGCTGACTGATGAGTGAAATGGCATCGCCTCAAGAAGTGGCCTCGGCGCATGCCTGCAGTCACATCAAGGTCAACATAATCATCATTAGCAAAACTCCTTCAGATGTTCGACAATGTCATGTTGGTTTCGTACCGATTGATTATATATTTCTCGGGCAATTTATTTTTAAAATCAGGGACACCTATTTCGATGACCTTGTATATTAAGATTGCTTTTTTAGGCATTGAGAATTTGTAACAAAACTTTAAAAGGCATGGATCATTTTAACACGTTGAATGCCACGTCAGTCATGGATGACTGACACTTATAGATTCTGTAACGCGAATCTTATTTCGTGGCCTAAATGGAAAGACAGACAAAATAGACTTGGTATTCAACGTGTTAAAGATATATAAGTTTCCAAAAACTTTGTTTTGAGAAAAATAAATTTAGGATATGTTATTTTTAATATTTAGAGATTATAAGCATGAAACTGAAATGTGTGCCAAGAATGTGGCAATATGTTTTTGTTTTTAACTTTTAACAATAACACAAAAAGAGAAATTTGTGTTTTCGGTAAATTTTCGTTCGTTTCAATATTCACCATCCTTTTAAGTTGCATGGCATACACGTAAATACTATAACTTAGCACTGTTTATAATCCAAGCAGAATGTTTGCATACTAGAACTTTTCAAAAGAATCTCAAAATATTTAATGCTTTTTCTGCTAAATCTACTATACATCAACATTCAGACTAAAACACTTTACAACAACAGAATAAATCTTAGTGAAAGAGAGTCATCAGACAGCTATAAAATATTTAGAAGAGTTTGATTTATAAATCTCTTTACATTTCTAAGGCATCTGGGGAATTTGTAATAAGAAATATTTGAACAAACAGCTCTAAGTTATAGCATCATATAAGGATATGACATACCAATATCGAAAACAGGTGTTATCGAGAGATTAACAACAGTAAACGTAAAACTTTCTAGAGAATAAAATTGCATTAAATAGTAACAACCTGGAACGGAACATACTTTAATGATAATAAACGCATTTTCTTAAGTAGAAAAAGGCAGTAAAATATAGGAGAGAATTTGATATAAAAACTGATGGGCAGAGATTTTTTTCTTTCCTTCTTTCTTTCTAGCATTTATATTACGAGTTAAATTTATCGGTATTTATTGTATAATCATATTTTTTGATAAATGCCTTTTGATAAACCTTTTAGATTATGTTTATTAAATGAAACATTTTAATGGTGGGAATGGAGATTTGTATTAGGAATCCTTTAAACCTTTAGTAAGTTTCAATAAAGGAAAAAATTGTTTCATTTTATTGGAAGTGAATGAGAGATGGAAATTTTTGTTACATTTTGTTATTAAGCTATTTTATGACAGCCACTGCTTTTGTAACAGATTATAATTTATATTAAGTTTTCAGTTTTATTATCTTGGTTTGTGCACAGTACAGTTAAGAGTGTGTATATGTGAGAAAAAAATTTGTCTTCAGAGAAAAAGATGCCTTTCAGAAAAACTGTCGAAGACGCAAAAAAATTATTAGAGCCTTTTTGAAAACAACTTTATTCAAAAGCTTCTTTTGCTGGAGTCTTTGAATTATCCCAATAGGGAATCACTTATTTCAGATTGATGGACTAACTTAGGAGGGGAAGAAAGAGAATTTGAGAACTGATAAAATCTTTTATATCAAGAATAACTTGGTTCTTAATGTATCACACTAAAATACTTTTACGCTACTGCATAAAGTAGAAACAAATTTTTGCTACATTTAAAAGTAACAAATGTCAAATAAGATTAAAAAATCTAGTTTATTATAGAGCAATCATTTATTTCCGTTCTTAATGTATCAAAATAAAATACCGTTACGCCACTGCATCAAGTAGAAACGAATTTTCACTACATTTAAAAACTAACAAATATCAAGTAACGTTAAATAATCCAGTTTATTGTAGGACAGTCATTTTTTTCATCATGTTCTAAGTATTTCACATCGAATCAAACGTTTAAATTTGCAATAAATAATAAATTAAAAAAGGCAAAGAGCCACTTATTTAAGCAATTACATTAAAAAAAAACAAAAGTCTATTTTGTTTTCTATTTACCAGATACCTTTATAAAAATGGGGTTATTTCGACCCCGTATAGAGTAAAAATGGAGAAAGAAAAACTTAAATATGATTGATCTATAACCTATTCATATTCAATAATAGCCTCTATTTTTCTTAACATAATGAAATTTCGAGTTATTCCACATATTGCAGTATCACCATCCTGTTTGGTAGTTAGAAGGCTGATCAATAGCCTAGAGATGTTTGGTTCGAACCTTGATTCGGTGTTCCTCGTATTCCGGAATTCACTTTACGTTAGATATTCTGGACTGGTCTACCTTCCGTATAGTTAAAATAGCAGCTAACTACACATCGCGTAGAATTAGATCTACCACAAAAAATAGATTGCTGGCATAAAATAGCATTCAAAATAAGAAAGGATTCCTTATTTAATTATTTTTTAAAGCACTCCCTTTATTTTTATATTGTCAGGGCTGTTTAAAAATATCAATAAACTTAAATGTTAATTAAGCCAGGAGAAAGAAAGTAATAGACTGTAAGTGTATGGTTCTTTTGCTTTTAGTAACTAAAAAAACTACCAAATTGGAATCTCCAAAAAGTCGCTATCTTACAGATACAAACGTTAGTATCAGAGTTAAATTATGTTTCAATCCTTCCATAGACTGAACTTACTGGGCCATTACCATGTGCTATATGTGTTTATATGCCATGTGTAAAAATTTATAGATAAAGTCTAAATTAAAGAAAAAAAAACAGTGAAGCACTGAGGCTATAAACTACGTAGGTTGACAAGTTCTACTCGGTCTGAATATTCAATTAAAAAAAGTCACTACAACATTATGCTAACATTGAAAATTATTAAGAATGAATACCGTAAAATTTTACTACTCAATAGTCAATTTTATTGAATCAGTTGTCAATTTTACTAATCAATACTTTCGAAAATTATCATTTATCATACTACAACAAATAAGGGTCACTTCAAAAGTTATTTAAATTTTTTCATACACACACACAAAAAAAAAACCCCAAGTAAACATTAAATCGTATGTTTACAGGCGTTTACATTTATACCGATATATATTGGATTTTTGTTAAACACAAAAGTACTGTTTTTACAATGTGAATGACATGTTTTTTTCTGTAAAACAATAATAAATGTATTTTAAAATATGAAATTAAAATAATAATTAAGGACGTTACGTTGTAATATCTAATACTAAATAATATAGGTGTTGATATCCAACGTACACTTTATTCACAAATTAAAAGATGATGTAAAATAAACATATGAATAATACAAATCTCAACGTTTCGGTTTAATCTTTAAAACCTTCATCATCAGGAGTAAAATTTTCTAAAATAAAAATCGGCAGAAACACTTTATATGCTACATCTTAAAAATCCAATTTAAATTGTGAAACAGTTCAATTGAAACATCCAGAATCCTTAAAAGCAACTCAGTGGCGCCATCTGTTATTCAAAGAAAAAGGGAGAATGAAGGGCTTAAAACCATGAACATTTCATAGATCTTTCAAAATAGAAAGCCAAGCCAAATTTCAGGAATGGGAAAAGAAACATTATCATTACAATTTTCTTGGTTCCTTAAACGAATTTCAAAAGCATTATATTTAAAAGTTCTCGATCTAACTTCAAAATGGTTAATCATTTTAAGTCGTTTCAGGAAAAAAGGATTCAATTCGTTTAAAGAACCAATAAATTTGTAATGATAACGTTTCCTTTCTCATTCCTGAAATCTGGCTTTCTATTTTGAAAGATCTATGAAATTTCCATTGTTTTAAGCCCTTCATTCTTGTTTTTTCTTTGTATAACAGATGGCGCCACTGAGTTGTTTTTAAGGATTTTGGATGTTTCCGTTTAACTGTTTCACAGTTTGAATTTGATTTTTAAGATGTAGCATGTAAAGTGTTTCTGCCATATTTTAGAAAATTTTACTCCTGATGAAGGTTTTAAAGATTAAACCGAAACGTTGAGATTTATTTTATTCATATGTTTATTTTACATCATCTTTTAACTTGTGAATAACGTGTACGTTGGATAGCAACACCTATTTTATTTAGTGTTGAATTAAAATGTTTCTAAGTAAGATATGTTATGACTGTTTAACGACTATAGTACAGGCATTCATTATACCCCATTTTTTGGTACAAGTAATGCCTGATGAAAATCGGTATAAATGCAAACATAAAATATAATATAGGCATTAAACTAAACGAATTTGTTTATTATTATTTGCATTAAATGGTATATTGTTTGATCTACCCATAATAAAAATCATCAACATCAACTCCGATTGCTACAGAAAAAATATTTCAGTTATAGTGATTATATATTTTAACCTCGGTGTACATATAGTTTCTAAACATAAGGAGAACGGGAAAAAGATTGAGGCAAGGAGGAAGAATATATATATTTTTTGCACAAAAAATGTTCTTAGAAACATATTTAGAACTATTAAATAAAATGCAACCGAGTAACATTATTTCAAAGCTATTTCATTCACAAATATTTTTAAGAAGGTGGAATAAATACTTAAAAGGATTAAATTGATTCTTTTGACAGAATGTATACATACGAAATTATAAATAGTATGTCATTCCAATTCTTTAATCATTTTGATACTCCTAAGCTTTAGAAAATAAAAATCAATTTAAACTGCAGATAATATAACAGTATTATCTTTCTTCAACGGTATACATACCATGTTTTATCTACGCTTTGTGTACAATATTAATTGCACTATGCGCTCTAGGAAATATTGCCTTAACCGTTTACGATAGTGACAGCTTAACGTAAACAACACTACAGGGCTTATAGAACTGGTCATAAATTGTGTTAACGTTCATAACAGATCGACAGCCAGGAGGTCTGTGAAACTGCACTACCTCTTATATAGCCTGGAAACTTACGATTTCCATAAATCTGAAAGTTTCTCACCGATATATATTTAGCTAAGGAAAGGACAATTTAATACATTTAAAGAAATGGATGTTTTAAATAACATTGCGTAATCTATATAATTATAGTTAAAATGTTTAGAGAAACATGGTGTAAAAGTTATATAGAATCATATAATTAAAAATTATCTGAGCATGAATTTTTATTGTGTATGTTAGAAAATATATTCAAGTACTTAGATATTTGCGGGTAAAACATTAATGTCTCAAGAAATTATGTAAATGTTGACTAATAAACTATTTTTAGTTCAACTTAAAAAAACATATCAAAGTTTTAAAATTGAAATGCCATTCAAAAATATGAAAGCCAATAATTAAAAAATATTAAAATTGAGAGACAAACTAAATAATTTATCAAAAATTCTAAAATTAATGTTCTCAGATTGATATTTTAGATTGAAAATCTTAAAAGTTTAAAGCGCGTTCAAACTGTTTTGGGATACCTTGCGGATATATATATATATATAATACGTCAGATTATTAAAAAATAGAAAAACGTAGATCTATTCATACCAAGTACTTTCCTGAATTGTTCTTCAGTGTACATTTAAAGATTTGTTATTAATGAATGGTAATATCTTATTAAAAAAATTCAATTTTAGAACCGTAGCGATCAGTTTGATAAGTAAGAAATATATCTCGACTCGGACAAGAAATTTTTTCAGATAGAGGATTTTGCCAAACATCGGTAGTTTCGCCAATATTGTTATAAACAGGGAGAATACAAGTCCTGAAAAACTTGCACAATCGCCGTTCTCCGCTAGTCTCAAACTTGCGAACAATGTCTCAAGATCTTTATTCTCTAGCTAGCTTGCTGAGTTGCAAATACTGCAATAAAATTTCTTGCCAAATAATTTAATAAAATTTTAAGACAACATATTATATTTAAAAAAAAGATACTTTATTTGATAATTTCTTTTAAAATGTCAGGCATAATGTGCAATTTATGACTTCATATTTTTTAAATTAAGCTAATAGTAAAAATAAAAGCCTAAGTCATGTGACTGTCATCAACAGTTCCGGTTTGGCCGCTTCACTTTTTGTATGCCAAATGGTCAATTTGGTAATTTAATGTTAGCCCGGAGCAGATGATAAATCATCAAATATTGTTCCTTCGCCAAATATTGTAAATATCATGTCATCACTATTATAAAAGCCCATTTCATGCAACTGTCATAAACAATTTTTCACGGGGTAAATTAAAACAAAGCTTTGATATTGAAATTAAATGTCATGGTTTATGGTATTTATTACTTTTCTTTTTTTAATGCATTAATTGAGAGTCATAAATTTTAAATATTTGAGTTTTAAATTAAAGTTATGCATTTTAAATAAAATGAGTGAAAGTACTATATTTTAATTGAAATACGAAAAAAGACGACGGGTATGTTTGGCGATTTATCACCTGAGCCTGACTAACATAAAAATGCAGAGTTCAGAATTTCTGTATCAGAATCTTCAGATTTAGCGAAGGATTGAGCAAGTAAATTAAATTATGTATAAAAGTAACGTGATACTATGCTTAGCATATGTTTAAGGAAGACCAAACTGGTCGCGGGGCGGCTAGTAGTAAAAATAAAGACCTAAAAGTAGTTTTGGCTAACATTGTATTGGGGACATGCTGAAACGCAGTAATCTAAAAGAAATTATTCAAAAGGAATAAAAAGTGCAAGAAATGAAACTTATGAAGTAAAAGCTTGCATTTTTAGGAAATATTGATCAATAAAAACTTTCTGAAGAAAGGAAACATAAGTCTTCAAAAAAGTTCATTTAGTAGTAAGAATAAAAGTAAAAAAATTCCACCGACAAATTTAAAAGAATAATATTGATCTTTTCGAGCTATTAATCAAAGGCAAAATAAAATAAAAAAAACCCTCTTTCAAAATGTTGTATAAAGAATGAAAATCTCCAAATATGTATCATTCACTCTACCTGATTTTTCCAGCACGGAAAGAATGTGCAAAGATAAAAAGGGGGCAAAAAATCAATAAAATATATCATTCTGTTCATGCTACGCTGATTATGGTTATGGCTCAAGTGAGAGGTTTTTATAGACATACGTCACGAAGACTATAGACCGATGACTCTTTAGAAATTCTTTGGCCCAAAAGTTGGAAGAATTCCGACACTCCAGTTTTTTTTTTTATTTTGTACCTCACACTGTTCCTAACTGTAGGAGTCTCCATCGGAGCGTGAAGAAACGGAAAGACTTTTTTAAACTGTCCGATCGTCAAAACTTTTACGCCATTTTCTTTTCTTTTTTTTTATGAGACCCAATTTTTTCGCGAGATGTTTTATACCTGTTCCGATTAAAGAGTTGCTGCGTTACGGTGGAACTGTAATGTAGGGATAAAGGGGGTGGGGAAATCCCGTAGATCATTTTCAAAGGAGAAAATAAAAAAAGGCATTTTAAAAAGTTTTTTCCCTCCCTCCAAGTCTCATTTGGTTTTGAGCAATAACATTTTAGAGAGAGTGTATTTTAAGCTTTTCTTTGATATTCACAAAAGACTCTCTCGTAAATTGGTACTTTCATTATCTCTATCTTTCGACGATGGCGAAGTACATTTTTTTGAAAAAAGTAATTTCAAGTCTAATTTGAACGACACTAAAATGTATAAGTAGTTACAAAAAAAATCTTTTAAATTTCAAAGAGCATTCTTGTAATTAAGAGGTAGTGGATTTATGGTAATCTTAAGGCGTTGTTAACATAGGAGTTTGTTATGTATAATGTTAAAATTACTAAAATAATAGTTTAATAAAATGATATATAAATAGTATAACATGTTATCCTCTTAAATATTAAAAAAAATGGTAATGCAAAAACATATATTAATGAATTCAGGTATCAGTTTCAGTAACCTGTTATATAGACTATTTTTGATGTGGAATAGCATTCGAAATAGTTTTAAAAAAATTATTAGAAAAATCCTCTCTTACTCCTTAAGATTAATATATAGAGATCCTTGGAATCATAACAATAGAAAAAATGTCAGATCAGTAACTAAAACTTATCTCTACTACCATCAAGTGTACGTTCTACGTTCAAATAAGTAACATACGTAAGTTTTTAAACTATAATTTCTCATCTAGGATCTATCTCACGATTGAAGAATCTTTTATACAATGCTTGTAGACTACAAAATAAGAATTTATACTTTTGAGCATGAATGATTCTTTCTTTTTTATTACAAAATACTTAGATGGTCGATATTTTATAATATCTTCGAAGATCAAGATAACAAAAAATCACAAATTATTTTATTTCCTTTACACAAAACCACCATTCTTTCAATGAAAGAAATGAGGTTTACCTACTTAGATTTTATCCCTTCTCAGAAGAAAAAAAACCTCTCCTAGGCGTGCTAAATTATCGCATGCTTTCACCATATATCCAAGCTTTCGCGAAATTCTCACACATAAAAAAAGAAGTTTCAATATACACAAAGCGTTGCCGTACATATCCGCGTAATCACTATTTATGTCTCAAGCAACGCGAGCAAGACATGAGCTAGAAATCTCCATCAGAATCCATGTTAACCGTAATTGAAACCTCTGTAACAACGAACAAAGAAATATAATAGCGATGTGTGTTTATGTGAAGTCTCCTGTTCAGGTGTATTAGCAGGCATTAACTGATCCGGAATCACCATTTTTCTTGGTTTTCTCTTTATATACAAACGGTAGCCCGATGCCTTTAATGGCCGGTCATATATCTCCATTAACAGGCATTGGATATCATTGACAGACCAATGGGATGGCTGACAAATTGGTATGAAATAGGCAATGCATTGTTATCAACGTCGCTCTTTAGTTCTCAGCCCGTGAATTGCAGGATCGTTAGCTGATTTTGGATTAACGGTTCATTTTGGTAAACAATGGGAAAATGTATTCGTTCACTCTTTTCATGCTTTTATGATGGAAAGTGGATTCTTTTCAACAACGGCCGAAAATTTATTATTTATAAACAGCATTGAAACAGACCATTTTATATAAATTTCTTTGTTGGGAAAACTTAATAAAAGAAAATTGGTGCGAATGTTTTTTGATTTTGAGGTACATTAGGTAGCGTTAAATAAAAAAGGAACTGGAATTTCCTTTTCGAAATATATAAATACTTAAGTTGGGAATATCTGTATTAATTCATTTATTTTCAAAAACAAACCTATGAAACAAACATTTCCAATATTTTACTCTGAATTAACATTCTATTAGAAAAAGACCGACTTGAAATTTATAAAAGTTTTAGTATGGAAAAAGTGCTTTGAAGTTTTAAATATGTAGATAAAAATTCACTAAATGAATGAAAGAAATGGAAAAGAAATAAATGGAAAGAAATATGTCAGTATTAAAATCTAACATCCCCCTCCCCCTGAAAGGTATTTACTACAGCTTTGGCGCTGGGGGTCAATTCTGCAGCTTTTGGGAGAATTAGCACTTCTACATTATTGTTAAGAATAAAATCGAAATCATCCAGGGGTACAATTTAATACTCCGGTAAGGACAATTTCCTTTTTTGGGCCACTTCTGGAATTTCCCAATCGTTTAAGGGGGAAAAATCAAAGGCATAAGTCGTCGGGAATCCTGTTCAAAACGTCCATTTTGACCGTATTTTCTGAAACGTCTTCTACCTTTACGGAAAAATGGAAAGCGCCATCCGATTATATAGTTTCTGAATAAGAACACCTACCATCTTCATGCGTTTCCTAACAAAAGTGGTTAAAAATGTGCCAGGAAGTAGCTCCTTTGGATTTGAGAAGAGCATTATTTACCGAGTCTTCTCCAAGTTTTTTTTTAAAAAGTGTCCAGCACTTACCTAAAATAATGGATAAATAAGTTGCAATGTTTAATAATAACATTGCAACTTATATTGCATCAAATAAGTTGCAATGCAAAATTAAATTTGTTAAAAAAAAGTGAAACAAATATATCTTTTTAAAAGAAACACTTTTATAAAATGCTGAATTTTAAGTTCAGACATTTATATTTTTTAGTCTAATTAATTTTTTATAATCCTTATTAGTGTCTAATTCAATTTTGTGTCATTATTTTTCCCCAATACTAAGAATTTACATTCAGATTCATGCAATTCAATAATATGATTTCACAAGACTAAGAGTCAACGTCCATTCATTGGACACGATAAACATATATTTATTTTTTATTTTCCTAAGCAAATGTATATATGTATTTGCTTCGTATTCTCAATAAATATAAATGTAAAAAAAATCTTTTAAACATGCTGTCAGGTTTCGGATGCTAATGAGCAGATAACTGATTAAGATTACTATTATCGGATATTAACGTTTTACTTATTTATTGAATTTCACATGTATCACTTTCTGCGTACTTGAAGTTTTCAAGATAATATTTTCCCTTATCTGGAAGTTAAGCTAAGCTATTTTAGTTAGTATTGTATTGACAAGCTCCATTGTATCGAGGAATTCCAATTTCCCTTTTTATTCAAGAATGCATACCACAGATAAGGCAAACAAAGAAGCTACCGTGCTATCTAATGAGTTGTGAAATACCCGGAAGAAGTTAGTTTTTAGATAAGAAAAGGGGTTCCTACTCGTAGGAGGAAATCCCCGTGTGCTGAGTTTGGAAGGCATGGTTGAGAGAGAAAAAGTGTTCTGGCGTAGACCTTGTGGAAGGAGGTTGTAGTATTTTTAGTTGAGTTTTCAGGCATTGAGTGTAGGGTATTCCGGAAAAGGTTGAGTTTGGGGCAGAGAAAATATGTACAACGGGAGGTCCTAGAGGATCCTCCGGTAAATGCAATGTGATACCTTAGGGTGAGAAGAAAATAGTGTATTTTAATAATTTGACCCAGTACGTGAAAAGTACTTGTTATATAACTTAGTATCTGGTCAGATCGTCTATATCCGAGCCCTTAAATGTAAATACTGTTGTGTTTTGTAAATAACTTGCAAATAAATTGTTATTTATTAACTGAATCAGTTTAGCGGTTTTGATAATAATTCTCACATCGTGTACGATATCAGGTATTTATATCGGTGGAGGCAGCATAATCGAATAAAATAACATTTTTTCGAAGTCTGTAACGAGTGGTGATAGTGGATCTGGGAAAATTCATCAGCGTGTGGACTAAAGATGAATGCAACACATGCTTTCATTAAAATTCACAAAACGTAGAAAATATGTTATATTTTAAATGCACTAAAACGTAGAAATGGGCATTTCGCGAAATTAGACAGCTATCGTCAAGTTGACTTCATACATGGCAAGTTAGTTTTGACGCGAAATTTGGCGATATTTCATCAAGGTGGCCAAAAATTGCCGCTATTGTGCTAATTTAGCCATTAGTACTTTTCAACAAGTACTCATTGTTGAAATTG
The DNA here is from genome assembly GCA_963932465.1 of Maratus speciosus. Taxonomy (NCBI): domain Eukaryota; kingdom Metazoa; phylum Arthropoda; class Arachnida; order Araneae; family Salticidae; genus Maratus; species Maratus speciosus. The sequence goes on from OZ010793.1 coordinate 437,914,491, forward strand.
AAACTGATTTCGCAATAGGAAATCAACCCCCCCCCCCCCCCACACACACACACCATGTTGCATCCCTTTAGGATCGAATTTTTAAAAAAATCAATGTCCAATTTATGTATTGTCTCCAAGAATACATACATATTCCAAATTTCAAACCTCTGTAGCAACAGGAAGTGGATGATATACGGGTAACAAGATTTGACTCCCACATACAAACAGAAATGTTAGCTAAAAGAAAGCATGTAAAAAGCAGCAATAATCTTACTTATGGTAAAAATTGTGAGCAGAACACAAGTTTGGCTCTCAAGGGATATGACATTACTTTTTAACACTTTTCCAACAACGTTGAAAAGCGTTTACGCATTCGGTTTGTGTGTCCGTCTGGTCACGCTCTAACTCGCGTAAATATACTCGGATTCTCATGCAACTGATAAAGCTTATTTAGGGTTACCAAAGCATGTTTGGTATTGTATATGAAGTATGTGGGAATAATAGTTCATTTACAGGGACACTCAAAAACTTCCATTACATTATGATACATGGGGGGAATTCGTTTACAGATTATTTTAATGAGGTTACGCTATTTCAAACGTATTCAAACTGATATAAATGATAAATCACTGAATTTCACTAAAAGATGATTATGATAGAATAGAACATTCATAGCCTGTATAGTACATTTCAGAGACAGCCAAAAGACATCAGTTACAGTACTGTATGAGTAATAATGGCTGGAAGTGAGTTTTAAAATTCGGTATTCGCTTTAAAATTTAAATAAATTTTTGTATATTACTAGTTTTATATAAATTCTATACCTGATATACAGGGTTGCACAAAAGAATTCACGTACCAGTGTCCTTATTAACGGAAATAGCTGAAGGGGAATTTTCATTTGAGATATATGTATTTCTTAACTGAACTAAATTTTGGTATGCATGGAGATAAGAGATACAAATCTAAATATTATATACAGGGCTGCTCAAAGAAATTGGTTCATTTTCCGATTGCAGATGGGGACAGCTGAAATCGTGTTTTCACATGTGTTGTGCTTTTCTATATAATTGAATTAAACATAATATTTTACCGTATTAATCGGCGCAGTTTTGTTATATTATTCTGAATTTGTTGGAAAGTGCTTCATAATCTATTCTTGATGCATTATTTTTTTCTTTCTTGTTATTTTATTGATCAGTATAGTCGAAATCAGTGTAAACTACTTCAAAATTCATTTAACCGAAGTGAATTATTTTTATTAACGAGTTATTTCTCTGCGACTTTCGGCATAAAAATTCATCGTAACCATTGACAAAACAAAGTTTTTGCGACAAGTGAAAAGAAATTTTTTTATACACTGAAACCCGAAATTGTGTAGTAAAACATATCGCTGAAAAACTAATAAGCAACAAATTTGCAAGAATTTAAAATTTTAATGCAAAAGTATAAAATATCAAATTCTGAACGTGTCCAGCATAAAAGACTCCGAACCATAATTAGTATTATAAATCTCAACTTCACTTTACATCTTTTTTTTTTCTAATTATGCAAATAGATATTTCATTCTGTATGGAGGGACAGGACTGCACACACGTCGAAAATTCAATTTGTCAACATTGATGTAGCTGCTAACAAGACTTATGAAATATGCATACGCCAGTCTTTCACTCTTCTAACCCTGATATTCCAAATTCTGACGTGCTGGAAGTGACATGCGAAAATTTGCATAAATTTTTTCTTTCTTCCACACTTGGCAATGCTTCACTCTTTAGAATGCTTAGCAATGAACGAGAAGAGGGAAAGAAAAAAAAAGAATTTACTCTAAAGATGATTCGTGGGCAATTTTTCTTGGAAATCTTGGAAACTTTGAAGTAGTGAAATGTTTTGGAAGCGTAAGTGAATTTTGTGATGCCGGCTTTAAAGCCTGTCAATAATGACGCGTGAATGACATGTAAACACAGTACACATTTCAAGGCTTAATGATCTCTATGGATTATATTAAAGAGCATTAAGTTATAACACAAAAATTTTATAGAAAATTATTTTGATATTTTGAAGTGTATAATCCTTCTCATAGATAATCTAAAATGAGAATGTGTTGCAGGGTTTTTATTTTTTTTTTTTAAATAGGATAGAAAAGTATTAACAACAGTGATATGAAATATTAACCAAATACAAGTTTCTCGAAAATAAATTTTCTCAACTCCCTATAGGGAGATAAGGGTTCCAAATTTTTCATGAAGTCCTCTTAAATTTAACATTATATTAATTACAACAAATGTAAGGGTGAAATAAATTATATGTTTATTGGCTAGTTAAAACAATTATTCAGCGATTTAAAATAATACAATTTTTTTTTCAACAGGTGACACTGTGACACTTTAAAATAAAAATAATTCTGAAATTAACATTCAAATTTAAAAATACAAATATTTTTTTCGCATTCAATAACTAAATGGATAAGAGGTAATATTTGAGAACGCTTGATTCAGTTTTATACACTAATTTTAGCATTCTGACAGTATGAATCAGTGCAGCGCTACCTACTGGGACAAATATGAACTATTGTTTTGATTACTTTGTACAAAACCAGTGAGCTATCCGATAAACACATCACTTAATTCATTATATTTGATATAGTTAATGTTGTATTGGAATCATATAGCTCTTCCTAAAAACACCCTGTATAAGAAGGCTCGCAAATCAATTAATGATTATTCTATTTCTCAAAAATGTTAATAAAAGATAAATTATCTGAAATATAAATTAAACAGGCATGTTTAAAATAATCATTTATATATATATATATATATATATATATATATATATATATTTTAACGAGTGAAAAAAATCAAAATGATTCACGGGACTAAATCTTTTTTTTTAAATGACTGTTTTATTTTCAGTAATAATAAAAAAAATACGGTAATTCATAAGAAATTTTTATAATATTTTATATTAGAAAATAATATTTTGTTTGTACAAATTCTTAGTTTTTCTTATAACATTTTCCAAAAAAAAAATGTAGCAAATTCAAAATTATAATGAAATATGCAATTAAATGCACTAAGAATCTTATTTTTGAATAAACTGCATTTATTTCCAGATTTTTTATTTGAGAAGAAATTCACATCAGAATAAATTTCACAAGATTGTAATAGTGACGCAACGTTTAAAAACCACATACATAAACGAACTTGTCCATTAACGAATTTTATTTTCAAAATTCTAAGGGACAATATGAATACATACTACAACAAATCTGTGCTACCATTTCAGAATGTTGGCTTTTAAAATTGTAATTAAATTTACCAACATGTGAATGTTAGAATGGAAATTGAGTGTTGCTCCAATTTTTTTTATATATTTTACACTCTTTACAACATAATTGAGAAGTAAATTTATTACAAATTAATAAATTAAACCTTCTTAGCAATTACAAAGAATATAATTGAAAAGTGTTTAACCGTCGGTTTGTCCATCTGACCTCACTCTAAATCTCGTAAATTTACTCTGATGGCCGTGTACTTTTTATATGTTATTGAAGTTTATTATAGAATGCTCGTTGTCGAACATAAAGTGTGTATAATTTATACTTCATTTACATGTTCGTCATAGCTTGTCAAACAAAAGAATTATGTTACATTATGGTCCGGCAAGAAAAACAGATTCAGATTAATTTTAATGCAGCACTATTTCAAACATAATGAAAATGATATGAATCACTGAGGTGGGCAAAAACATACTTTTTCAGGAGTATAGAATAAGTAGCAATTATATTCCGTTTAAAAGGACGCGCAAAGGAATTTCATCCTATGTTGATATATCGTAGTAAATCGTTTGCGATGCATTTTAATGATGTTATGATATAACAACACGTATAATAATCACTTATAAACCGATTAAGATAAATAATGCTGTTAAAAGTGATAAAATATCTTTATTTCGATTGACGACCGTTTTATTGCACAAACGGCGACATTTTCAAAATCATCCATGATCAATCATACTTTCACAAATTTTAAAAAAACAATAACTTGGTAAACAGTGTCACGAGATATCATGCATATTGAAAAACTGTGCAAACATAAAATAAACTAAAACGAAATCGGATATTTGTGAGCGTGGTATATTTTCACTATTGTTATTAAAATTGCATATCATATCTTTCCAAATTTTAGGTAAATCAACGGACACTGAATCATTGCAAATATTCTCGCTGAGTAAAAATATCTCTATTGATTCCCGGAAATGGATGGTAATTAAAATCTTGATGGAAAAATTATTCTGGTATTATTAATATATTCATGAATAATGTGTTATTAGTCATGGATAATTTAGCATATCAGGAGTATACGAAATACCTTTCACCAAAGAAGATGGAACAATGCAGTTTTATATAGGTATGACAAGCAGAAAACTTAACTAGAATCAAAGAACATATAGCAGATATTAAATACAACAGGAAAACCACAGCTTTGACCAGATTATGCAGCAGCGAATCTTTACTGATAGATTTTTATAATTGCAGAATAATTTATCCACCAAGATTTTATTTACTATCCATTATCCGGGAATCAATAGAGATATTTTTACGCAGCGAGAATATTTGCAATGATTCAGTGTCCATTGATTTACCTAAAATTTGGAAAGAGATGATATGCAAATTTAGTAACAATAGTGAAAACTAATCCAAGCTCACAAATACCAGATTTCATTTTAGTTTATTTTATATTTGCACTGATTTTCATTATGCAGGATGTCTCGTGACACTGTTTACCAAGTTATAGTTTAATTTTGTGAAAGTATTTCTATCATGAATGATTTTGAAAATGTCGCTGTTTGTGCGATGTTTGTGCGGTGGTCAATCTGGCTAAATAAAGATATTTTGTCACTTTTTATAGCATTATCTAGCTTAATCGATGTTATGTTACTAAAAAAAAAAAAAAAAAAAAAATAAATAAATAAAAATGATCCCTGGAGTTTACTGTAACAAGTTTTCTATAGTGTATAATTTATAGTTGGTTTACATGGACACACAAAATAATTATGTTTCATTACGGTTCGACCAGACAAACAGTTTCGATGTATTTTAATGATACATTATTTCAAACATAATGAAAATTATATGAATCACTGAGGTATACGAAAAAAATTGAGGAATATAGAATAAGTAGCATTTATATTTCGTTTACACGGACGCACAAAAGAAATTCACCCTATTATTATGTATGGGGGTAAAGTTTACGATGTATTTTAATGATGTTATGATGCTTAAAAATAAATTAAAAATGATCATTGGTGTGCATTATAACATGTTTTCTATAGATTATAGAGTGCGTATAATTTATCGTTCATTTACAGGGATGCACAAAAGCACGCGTTTACAAGACAGACTGATCGATTTAATTGCATAAAAAAAATTCAATTTCTTAATATTCTATTACTGCTGGTAAGGTTTCATAGTCTATGACTGATACATGATTTTTCGTCCTTGTTTAAATAACTATGTCAGATTAAAAAAACGCAATCTATGCATAATTTGTTTAATAATGTCCTTTCAGTTAATAAAATGAAGAACAAGGAAAATATTTAAAAAACTGGAACGCATTTAAAACATTTAAAAGCTAAATAAAAAAACTATTTTTTCAGTAAATAATGTTTTTCAGATATTTATTGAATTCCCGGTATAGATTACTTCTTTAACAACTTTTTGTTAGAAATACATAAATAATGAAAAATATATTTTAAGTCCGGCGTCTTCTTAATAATGTTTAATTAAAAATTTTGCTTCAATTTTTTTTTATAATTGTAAATTATTTTGTTTTTTACAGTCTTAATTAATTTCGTTAGAACAATCATGAAATATCAATAACTGTCAATCTTTTCAAAATACATGACAATAGTCTTCTTATTTATTATCTCTCAGATGCGTAACGTCAGCAACTTTTTAGCTGAATCACACGCTGTCTTTGTCGCCGCTTTTGTACACCCATTCCCCTCCCCCATTTCCCACAGTTTTTGTCCTTTTCCCTATTAGAAAGGTGTCATTTAGATGTGAATTCTTCCAAACTTTTATTTTTCCGTTTTATCAATTCGGTCATCAGTTTTCCAATAATTCCTGTAACGCTCCATGAAGCGATACGATCATTCTTATTCTCGAAATATAGATGCTTTGTTTGTGATATTTTCAGAGGTAGAAAGATAATTTATTTGTTTCTAAGACATTAGCATCGGGGATATGCGGGTTCGGTGAGATGCCATGCCAGGCATTAAAATTGCAAGTATTGCTGACGCTTGCGTTTATTCGAACAAAGTTTGTCATCATAATTATTGTTTATGAAAAGTAATCTAAAACATTTAAGACGTTCCTTGTTATCCTCGAATAAATGAAAATGTATTCCAGCAGGCGGAGAGAAATACAGCTTTTCCTTTTTTCAAGTTTAATTATTGCAGTGCATATTTTTAGAGATTTAAACAAATTGAATTTAGTTGTTCCTAAGACATTAACATCAGGCATAGACTTATATTTCTAGACACTATGTCTTGGATTAAAGTTGTGAGCTCTGATGATGCTTGCATTTTTTCTCATAAATGTGGCATCATATTTTTTGTTTATGAAAAGTTATTGAAAACATTTAAGAGGACTTATGTAATCCCAATGAAAATACATTCATAGAGGCGATTTTTTTTTGTATAATTTAAAAGTTTTATTAAGTTGCATTTGAAAAGATTTAACTGCATTCAATTTTTCAAACCTTTTAAAAATTGCTTTGCCAATTTGGCCATCATTATTCCAGTAACGCTCCGTGAAGCGATACCATCATTCTTATTCTCCCAAATGTAGATGCTTTGTGATATTTTCAGAGGTAGAAAGATATTTTATCAAGACATTAGCATCGGGAATATGGGCATTCTCACAATCTTTTGACTTTTAAGTCCCTGAATAATAATTATTTTAGTACATATTCTTGTGTTTTTTTTAATTTTATATACTGGGGAACATTCCATTGCATGATTGCATAACAATATTAAAGAGATAGATAAGTTTTGGACGATGTTGGAGGTCCAAATACCAGGAAAACTCCTATACCGTCCCGTGTCCCTGATACTGGTTTTTAAGTTTGGAGCTGTCTGTATAGAATTGTTTCAATAAAAGTAATTCGATATAATTTTTTTCCGAAACTTGGACAATTGTTTTATATAAATATGTAACAAAAAATTAACCTGCACACATTTTTACGGTTGATATTATTTTTTGAACTCTGCCTCTGGGTTTTAGGTTCCTTACAATCCCTCTTGCTAAACTTATACAGAAAATCACTTCAGATGCAGCCACAGAATTTTTTTCCAAATTTTTCTCATGCAGAAGTATGCTAGAGAAAGAATGTCTATAATTCTTTAGTTGGAAATTTACTTCAGAATTTAAATCAGCATTTAAATATCAATTTCAAGCATCGTGGCTTTATTGGTAGCCTTACCGTGCCCAAAGTTTATTCCTGCACTTTTCGAGGTAGATTAATTTTTTTTTTTAATTTAATCCAATGTAAATAACTGTTTCGAAAAATCAATGAACATTGTGGCTATCACTTAGTCTTAACATGATTTGCCTAAAAATAGTGGTAATTTGCCTTACCGTCCCCCATCCTTACCATCCCTTTTTTTTCCATTACCGTCCATTTTTTCCTATACCATCCCCTTTTTTCCCTTCCGTTCATTGTTTAACACACCTTTAAGACAATGTTATACCAAAATTTTGTACTAAAATTACTACATTGTTATTATTTCTTATTTGAATGTCCTGTGGGTACTATGCAAATTCATTATAAGTAGAAAGTTATAGTTGTAAAATGATAAGGGAAAATTAAAATCGCAAGTTTAACTTAAACCTCAGTTAAATAAAAATAATTTCGCTGCTGACCATTTTTTCTTTATTTTGAGTCATTAAGGCATTAGTCTATCAGATTAAAATGTTATATTAGCAAGATTCGCCAGATTTTTATTCCCGAAAGTCAAAAGATTGTGAGAATGCCCCATATGCGTGTTCTTTGAGATGCTATAATAGGCATTAAAATTGCAAGTCTTGCTGACATGACGCTTGCATTTCTTCGAACAAAGTTTGTCATCATAATTATTGTTAATGAAAAGTAATTTAAAACATTTAAGCCGTTCCTTGTTATTCTCGAATAAATAAAAATGCATTCTAGCAGGCGGAGAGAATTACGGTTTTTCCTTTTCAAGTTTAATTATTGCAGTGTTATGTACATATTTTTAAAGATTTAAACAAATTGAATTTAGTTGTTCCTATCACATTAACATCAGGGATAGGCGTATACGTCTAGACAATGTCATAGATTAAAGTTCTGCTGCTGCTTTCATTTTTTCATAAGTGTGTCATCATAGTTTTTGTTTATAAAAAATAATGTAAAATATTTAAGATTATTCTTGTATTCCCAGAATGAATAAAAATACATTCATACAGGCTGAAAAAAATTTCTGGTCTATTTTAAAACTTTAATTATAGCATATTTTAAACGATTTAACTCTATCATAATATTAAAATATTTATTTGTTTAAAAGATGTTATAAAAATACATTAAAAGTAAATTAAAAATCTATATTTACATGTTTCAACTCTTTTTTGCTGAGTCATCAGAATGTATAACAGAAAATTACAAATGCATATGAAAAATGGAAAAAAATCATCGAATATAAACTAGTAATCATATAACGTGCCCTACAATTTCGCGATTGCTCGTGTTCCCTCTATGTCGCGACGCCGTAAGTTGTCCAACCATTCAACCCATAAATTGGGGATACCAAAAGATAATGTATCGTTACAAACTCCTGAACCTCTTAAATAAATTTCAATGGACTCTCTTATAAATAATTGTAAATAAAAATTAGATCTGTACATTATTTTACTTTCGTTAAAAAGTATGTTTTCGCATCCCGAATTTATGGGTTGAGTGGTTGGACAACTTACGGCGTCGCGACATAGAGAGAACACGAGCAATCGCGAAATTGTAGGGCGTGTTATATGATTATTTGTTTTTATCCGATGATTTTTTTTTCATTTTTCATATGCATTTGTAATTTTCTGTTATACATTCTGATGACTCAGCAAAAAAGAGTTGAAACATGTAAATATAGATTTTTAATTTACTTTTAATGTGTTTTTATAACGTCTTTTAAACAAATGAATATTTTAATATTATGATATGGTTAATAGTGGACGTAATTTTGACTTACTACTCGCACTGATTTAACTCTCTTCAATTTTTTTAATTGTAAAAAAAATTATCAATTTGGTCATGATTATTCCGATAATTCTCATAACGCTTCATGAAACGATGCCATCATTCTTATCCTCCAAAATATAGATGTTTTGATTGTGATATTTCCAGAGGTAGAAATATGTTGTACTTATTCCTGAAACATTAGCTTCAGGGATATGAGTATTCGTTGGGATGCTATGACGTGCTAACATTAACGTTTAAAATTAAAGTAACATTAAAGTTTGTCATCATAATTATTGTTCATGAAAGGTAATCTAAAACATTTAAGACAGTTCTTGGAATCCTCGAATTAATTAAAATACATTCATACCGGCGGAATTTTTTTTGACCAATTTAAAAGTTCAATTATTATAGCGTATTTTTAAAGATTTAATTGCGTTCAATTAAAAAAAAAATTATCAATTTTATCATCAATATTCCAACAATTCTTCTAATCCTCCATGTAACGATGCCATCATTCTTATCCTCCGAAATATAGATGCTTTGTTTGTGATATTTTTAAAAGTTCCGAAATATTTTATCTGTTTTAAAGACATTAGCATCAGAGGTGTGTAGGTTCATTAAGGCGCTGTATCATGCATTTAAATTGCATTTAAGTGTGCATCCTGCTGATTACAGCATTTTGTTTTCAGGCAAAGCTTGTTTCTAATACAAAATGTTGTGTAAGAAACGTCACCGGGAACTTTTTTCATGATCACCTGATATTTGTACATGTCGAATAAATAAAAATGTAGCATGCTAAGTTGCTAAATGTAGCATCTATCGTTAAGTTTACAAATTATAGAAAAGTAAATTATTGTAATTTTATGCAGATATTTTAAAAGAATTAAATTGAATTCCCCTAGAAAAATTAACATCCAAGATATATACGTTTGCGGAGACGCGCAATACCATGCATTAAAATTGTAAGTTCTGCTAGCTCATGTTTGCAATTTCGTCGACCCTGGTTTGTCGCTGTAATTGTTTTTTAAAAAAAGGTATGCTTAGGGATTTTAGATAAAAATTTTAATTCTTCATCACTTAAAAAAGCAGTTTTGCAAATATTCTTCTAAAACTTCAAAACCTTACAATAAAGCACTGTATTTTGGACCAATTTATTTTTATTTGCAAAATTATATTTTTATTTAATAGAGATGGTTATTAATGTAAATATTTAAAAAAGTGTATAAACCGAACTTATAACCTAATCCTCAAATTTTCATATCTACCCTATATATATAAAATCCTAATGAAACGAATTTATGAAACGGATATATGAAACGACTGAAATGAAAAGAATTTATGAAACGATTCTTTGAAACAACTGAACAGACAACTGATTATGTTTCACGGCGATTTCTCCTAAAATATGGAATAATTTGCGATGAAATTAACACCAAAAATCCGTATTGATCCGCAGATCTACAAACTGGTATTAGAATTTTTAAATTCGAATTAGTTTACGAAATATTAATTTTTTTCTAATTTTAAATACTTTTCTCTAATGGTGGCATCTCAAATTTTAATCATAACAGATATTTTTTTTTCATATTTTAGAAAAGGTTATTATTTTTAACTAATTTGGCGACCAGTTTGGCCTCCCTTAAATGTATACTAAGAAATGCATCATGTTACTTTTATTCATAATTCAATTTGTGTTTCATTATCATTTTATTTAATACAAAACTTTCCTTTAAAACTGAAACGTTTAAAACAAATGGCTTTCACTCCTTTCTTTATTTTAAACGAAACGAAAAATATTAGGCACAGATGTCATATACGCAACGAGGTGCCAAAATGGCGTTATTTGGCCTGACATGGTAATCCGGCTATTGTTGCTTATTTATTAATAAATGTTTATTTGAATTTCTTTTCTTTTTTATTTACGAAAAATGGTGTAAATTGTTTTGTTCTATAATTATTAATTAAACTTTTTTAAAAAATTTGTTGGTATATTTCATTTTAAAAATAACAGAAAATAATAAAAAAATAATACATATGTAACTGGTATTCGAAAACGAAGTTTTCGCCAAATTGTCGTAAAAAAAATTACGCCAAACACCGTATATGACAATGCAACAAATCATGACATTTAATTTCCACTTCAAAGCAATGTTTTAATAATACTACTTCGCCCGTCGACCAATTTCGCCAAATTATACAAATTGACATACTTTTTATTTTAAAATAACGAAAGAACAAATAAATTAGTATAACATTAATAAAAATACAAATAAAACGTCGAAATAAAAATCACTTGATGGCGTAAACACGTGTAACTTCCTTAAAGTCAAGTGAATGTGACATTTACGATCCACCATTATTGGCATTTAATCTTATAGTTTGGGGATAGATTTTTGGTCGATGGGATAACCAAGTAGCTCCGTTTTAATTTACCACTCGAAAAATAACAAAATGCTAACTGGCAGAGTTAAAAAAAAAAAAAATGCTATTGGCGAGATTTGCACCCGACTAATATAAAAGTACCAGGCATTCTTTACGATCATGGCAACATTTATGTAGTTTTATTCGAAAAAAGAATTTTGATTCATTAATCAAAATGGAAACCTTTCTTATGAAAAGCGAAGGGATCAGCCCGTTGTTTATGACAGTTACATGACTTGGACTATTATAATATAAATGAAATAATGGCGATAGAATAATATTTGGCGACTTATCACACTTGTGGCTGGCTAACATTAATTATAAAAATGACCGCCTGGAATATAAAAAGCGAAGGGATCCGTCTGGAACTGTTGCTGATAGTCACATGACTTAGGCTATTACTATAGAGATTGTTTTCAATTCTAAAAACAGCGCAAAGAATAATATTTCCTAACGATTAAAAATTTATTTACACGTGACTATTAAAAACAGAAAAAAAAACTTTAAAATTACTATTAAATGAGTAAGTGTTAAAAGCAGGAAAATATTGAAAATTATGTCTTGAAAATTGTATTTACACGTGAATATTAAAAGAAAGGGAAACTTTAAAATAATAAATATATTAATATGCGTTTAACCCTTTCAGGGGCAAGGTACTTCTAGTCGTAAAATCTTGAAATCAGTGAATGGCACCAGAATTTACAAACAAATTACGAAATACAAAAATGCTTTTGTTCACTTACTTAATAAAAGGAAAATTTTCATCCCAATATTCTGGTGCCAATGTGGTATTTAAGAATTAAAATTAAGTGGTCCAAAAATGAACCACCGTCCTTGAATGGGTTAAATCAGCAAACTTTAGTAATTGTTGTAAATTGTATTATGTCAATAGTTTTAAAACGCTGTTAAAAAATACAGGGAGACAAAGACTGTTTACTCAATTTTATTTTAGCTTCTTTTCAAATGTTTAACTGATCTTCTTTAACCAAACACGAAAACAATCATTGGATGTCTTAACAACAACTGATTCTGCCTTAAATATTTTCCATCAAAGGGAACTGAATAGAAACCCGTTTACAGGGAGATTGCTACAAGTTTTTTCAGTATAATTCAATCTTCTCTAATCTTTTTAAAAACTATCAGATTAGCGTGTTTTTAGATTCTGCAGTGTCTGAACGGGGGTTGGCGAGCGTAGTTTGCTGGGGACAGAGCCCTCTAGTAAGTATATATATACATACACACACACACACACACACACACACACATATATATATTCATTGAAGTGGATTCGTTCTGACAGTGGATGCATTGTAAATTTCCAAAAGTGTTGTATTCCAGTGTTTGGCCGTTATAGCAAAGTACATCTGCTTGCACCAAAGACGGTATCAAAATTTGATTCATAGGAATAATAAGAGTATAATGCAAATTATTTTAACAGGAAACCCATTTTATGTATTCTTTACTTTATTATTAATTTTCTAAATTATAAAGGATGGTCAATTTTATTTATGATTAAAGTTTTTGAAGGAGATTAAAACCAACATTATTCGCGGAATTATAAAAATAAAATTATAAAATAATTTAATATTCAATGTACTATCTCAAAAAATAGTAATTTAGAAAAGGCATTACAAGATTAAAGAAGTCAATAAAACTTGAAATGAATAGATAAAATAAGAATATATTAAACTAATTAGGCAAAACTAAAAAGAAAACAATCGATGGGACAAATGACACATATCTAATTGGGTAAACAAAACTGAATTAGGATTTTTATATCCGATTCAGCTGAAAATTCGCTGATCCCTTTCACTGAATTAGCTAAATTTGCGATTTTGTGAAAAAGAACTTATTCGCCTGAGTAAATTCGCATTAAATTTATTTTTGACGCATATAAGGTGATTTTATTATTTAATTTATTTTCGAAATCAGAAATTGAAAACAAGATGCCTAAAGAAAAGAAAAATGTACGGAAACGTAGGCTTATAAGAATTATGGATTGATTATGATATCTTAAAGATGAGAAAAATCACTCTAAGAATTAATATTTTTAAAAACTTATTTAAAGGGATACTATGTTGCATTCATGGTCTAGTTGTACAAATACTGTAAAACGTTTATTATCTGTTACTTTTTTCACCGTGATTTTATATTATCCGTCAATCACTGCAAAAAGTACATGTACAGAAACTAGCTAAAAATAAAAAGTCCTTCCGGCCAGTGCCGAGAGGAAGAGGTAGCTTTCATATTCCTTATTTTTTAAAAGCCAGCTTATATTATTCAAACACACGGAGATCAAATTAGTGGAACCCGATTATAGAAGATTAAATACTAATTTTTGTGAATACTGAATATGATTGAGAATTTCGCCAAATTAGTCAGCGTTATCAAAGCTGGTTTTATTAAAGTGATTTATAATTTGTCGCCAAATTCAGTGATATCCCGAATTATATTAATAATTATATTAACCCGAATTATCGGTGATAGCCCGCCATTTTAAAACAACATAATGGGTGCAACAAAGCTCACCAATGAACTTGGTCGAGACCTTAGTAATTCCTGTGCACATGCTTACTCATATCTAAATCGGTTGATATATACGAGGGCTGTTGCAGGCAAAAAATTAGATTTTTCAAAATGTCACACACATTCGAAATTCAAACTGCTTTTTCTCGGCCTTTTTTTTAGATAAAGGCAAAACAAAAAATGATCCGGAATCTTTGTAACAAGCTAAAACACATAAGAAAAAAATCTTTTTCAATTTCTAATTTTTTTGTACCTCGTTTTAAATTATTTTTTTTTTTTTTTTAGTTTTTAAATGGCCGCCATTTTGAAACAAGATGGCTGATGAAGTTAGCAAACGAACTGGCCAGAAGATTCCTATGTACTATGCACATGCCTTGTCACATCATAATCGGTTCATAAAAACGCGTGTTATCGCGTGACAAAAATCGGATAGCTTCAAAATGTCAGCCATGCTAGAAATTCAAAGTGCTATAACTCAGCAATTTTTTAAGATATGGACGAAACGAAAAATGCTCCAGAATCTTTGTATCAAGGTCAAATACATAAGAAAAAAATCTTTTTCAATTTCTAATTTTTTTGTACTTCATTTTAAATTAAATTACAAAAAAAAATTAATGGCCGCCATTTTGAAACAAGATGGCGGATGATGTTGGCCAACGTACTCGGTAGAGACATTGGTATGTACTATGTACACACCAAGTTATATCCAAATCCGTACATAAATACGCGTGTTATCGCGTTACAAAAATCAGATCGTTTCAAATTGTCAGCCACACTAGAATTTTAAAGTGCTATAACTCAACTGTTTTTTTAAGATATAGACGAAACAAAAAATGCTCCAGAATCTTCGTATCAAGCTCAAACACATAAGAAAAAATTATTTTTCAATGTCTATTTTTTTTTTTTGTGCCTCATTTTAAATTTAAATTTCTTTAAATGGCCGCCATTTTGAAACAAGATTGCGGATGAGGCTGGCCAACGAACTCGGTCGAGACATTGCTATGTACTATGCACATTCCTTGTCACATCCAAATCGGTTCATAAATACGTGTATTATCGCGTGACAAAATCCGATCGTTTCAAAATATCAGCCATGCTAGAAATTCAAAGTGCTATAACTCAGTCATTTTATGAGATACAAAACGAAAAATGCTCCAGAATCTTTGTATCAAGGTCAAATACATAAGAAAAAAATATTTTTCAATTTCTAATTTTTTTGTACCCCATTTTAAATTAAATTAGACAAAAAAATTAATGGCCGTCATTTTGAAACAAGATGGCGGATGATGTTGGCCAACGTACACGGTCGAGACGTTGGTTTGTACTATGTAAACACGAAATTTTATCCAAATCGGTTCATAAATACGAGAGTTACAGTATGACAAAGACCACACACATATATATATATATGTGGATATATATAAATAAATATATATATATATATCAATTTTGAACGGAGGGTGGTTTCGGGGTCTGGGGGTCATGATCGGTGAAAATATACTAAAATTTTTCGGAATCTTTTTCCTCCGAACGGCTGCAATAGGTAGTTTTTTGTAATGAAAGCTACCTAAAAGACTTTTCAAATCTTAATGTTTCATAAATTTTCTTCGTAACTTTGTTTCCGTCTTCTTATTTTGAATAAATGTAAAAATTGGACCATGATTAAAACAATCATTGTACAGGGTTAGCCTAACTTATTCCTCGAGTTTCAAAGGCTATTTAATACGACGTACAAAGTCATGAAAAGATATATATACTCATCGAGTTTCTGATACATACTACGAGGGAAAGTCAGTAAGTAGGTCACAAACCGATATGGGAGGTCGGAAATTAGTAGTAAATTGTTTCCAAATATGCCAATAGGTGACAGCATTGTCCAACTGTAAGATGTCAATTTCGAATTTATGAGACAACCGTTGTACAGAGATGAGCAGGGGCGTTCAAAAGTTGTTGACGAAGAACTAAGTGGTCATCCTGTTGAGATTGCGACAGAAAAAACCGTGCGGAAGGTTGAGGAAATGGTTAGCTCTGGCAGGCGAACAACAATAGACAGCATTAGCAACTACAACAGGGTTTAGCTTACAGCCGACTGATGCAGACGTTGAATGTGAGGTACACAGATGGCTGAGAGTGCAGTCCAACGACTTTTATGCAGCAGGTATTAGAAAACTCAAAGAGATGGGACAAATGTATCAATGTAAATGACGACTATATAGAGAAATAGCCCTGACTTTTAAGTATTTATCTGGGTTTCCCCTTTTTTATTGGCTTTTGTGACCTACTTACATGCTTGCTCTCGTAGAAATGTTCAGAGTGTGGCCCTTAGTCACCTGGCACGCATCCCAACGGTAAACCAGTTCCATCCATACGTTCAATAGCATGTTTCTGTCAATGTCCGTCACAGTAGCAGTCATGCGTTCCTGCACGCGAGCCACGAGGCGGGCTTTTAAACTTGGTGAGTGTCTGTATGTTGTCTTGTATCACCGTCTTTGTAGGTGATATATATATCAATAAACAGTATTTTGAAACCCGATTAATCATTTAAGCCAGGCATGTTAAACACGTGGCCCGCGGACCGCAACTTTTACTGCAGCAGAATTTATTACTGCTGTTAATTAAAATTCAGCGTAATTCCATATTAACTCGAAAATGTATGAATATGGGGTTTCCAAGTTTTTGTAACTAGTAAATCTGCAGATCAAGAGCCTCAACGTCATCTCTGCAACTTATTGTTTTTAGCAAACTTTGCGTAATATTAATCTTTCTACAAAAACAACTTTTTAAATTACACAAACATTTATAAAAGGAAAAAAAAATATTTCGATTGTTTCAGACATTAGAAGCGTTAAATTAAACACGTTGTTATGTAATGATATTCTGAAATTCTCATGAGCTACTTATTCTAGTAATTTTTATATAATAAAGCAAATTTCTTCAGGGGGCGCCCCCCTGAACTCCCCGTTGTCTAATTTATTTTGCATTTGTAATTTTCTATTGATTGAGTTAATGATTATCCTATATCTTAGATTCTTTTTTACACTGCGATTTATAAGGATAAGCAACAATTTGGTCAAGCATTTTACGTTATCCTAATATCCATACAGCAGTATTTACTTGCCTGCTAACCACAAACACCTGTATCTAATGGATAAAGAACTTTTGGAAATGTAAACTGAGACATCTAATACCTTTATAATTTTTGTTTCCAAAAAATAATTTTGATTACCATTCTGCAATATTTATATCTAAGATCTAATCTAAATATTTAAAAATGTACTCGATAGCATTAACTTACTAAAATCACCCTAAAGTAGGGGGACTTCTAAACCTAACGGTTAATAATTCGTCATCGTGTCCACTTCCAATTGACTAAATAGATAAACGTGATTTGGCGCCGTTAAGTATTTTTTGTGATAGCCTTTTAATAGTATTCACATTTAATTTAAAATCGTGATGTTACAAACACCGTTGAAATTTGACGCTCACCTGTGTTCAGGTCAAATTACGAAAGGTTAACTAACCTTTTATTTCCCTTAGCCGGGCATTTTGTTTCATTTTTCGTAATAGGGATTATTTTAATAATTTAATTTATTTTACACTCTACAAGCTGTTACACGGGACGTTGTTCACGTAGCGTTAAAATAGAGATAAATGCATTAAATAAAAGATTTCACTCGCCACCAGACATGGCAAGTCTGAGGCTTTTTGCACAACACTATTATCTTACAGAAAATGTTGTTCTTTTAAATCGCGCAAATGTTTCAATTAAATAAAGTAACATTTTTTGTATTAAAATACTGGTATCCAGAACGCCGGAAGCTTGGCAGCTCTGCTCCTCTTAATAGAAACATATATATTTAACCAACACTTTATCACATTTTATAGGAGACAATACGGAATTTCTTATTTGTATGGCCTTACATATACCTCAGTCATAAAAATGTAAAATTTTGTACCAATTAATATACACAATTGCGAAAATGAAATCGCAACCAATGAGAAAAGGAAGGCCAAGTAAAATCGTGTAAATCGAGGAATCTTTCTTCGTAGTGTTGGGAAAATACCACTACAAAAATTATTTTAGGTGGTATTTGGTGTGAAATGTTTATATGTATTCAGTCCTGTCCTATTTATTTTTTTATTATTTGTAATTTGCTTATTCCATTTTCCTTTTGCGCGTGAAAATCTTACAAATTAAAATTAACTCTTTGGGAGAAATTGTTATTCCTTTTTTTTTTTTTTTTTTTTTTTTTTTTTTTGGCAACAATAAAGTTTATAAAGTTTAATAGAATAATGTCAGTTTATTCTGTATAAAAATAACGATCTTTTTCATCTATAATCAAAAAAGTTTAATACATAAATAAAAATATTATTCTATATAGTATATAAATACTATTTTCATTTCTGCGTTTAAATCAATCTATATGCAAATATCTATACAAAGGCATTCATTAATTCATTCCTTTTAACTTTGATTTGACTTAAAAAACCATACATACTTTCACATTTATGATATTTTTAGATGAGATATAGTTGCTACACAACGGTTAAAAGAAAAAAATGAAACATAAGTAAATTCATAAAATAAAATGTTTTATATTATTCGAACACATGTATAAAATTCCATCATAAGTTATACACCTAATTTAAAAGCTCTGACAAAATTGCAAACTAAAAGGAATAATTTAATACTCTTATTTAAAAATTTCAGCATTCAAAATTTACCATTTAAATCTATTATTCATATGAGCGATTTCTTTCAACAAATGGAAATTCGAAAATCATCTGACTTCCCATAGAAAAGCATTATGTCACAAAATAAAATGTTCTATATATTCCGAACGGATGAACCAAATTTAACCCAAAACTATACAGCTAAATCCGGGGAGCTCACCAATGTACATCCTTAATTTCAAGCTAATCGGATGCTTTTTACGGCAGTTATCGCGGACAGACAGACAGACTAACTAACTAACTAACTAACAAAAAAACAAACAGATGGAAACCAAAAAATTTCGGGTCTCCACAGTAAGCCTTCACTTACTTTTCGGCAATTATTCATCAATAGACCAATTTTTTGAAGTGTGTGATCTTTTGTTATTTTACATGTCAAATAAACATAATTTGAACCAGAAAATGCATATAATAAATAAAATAAAACCAGTAGTACATACACACACACTTTATTAATTCTGATTTAAAATAGTATGTTTATTTTTTACTTGGAGAAAACACGAAATGTTGACAGCTATGTCATTGCTAGATTATCAAGTACAATCAGTTTTTAAAATAAATACAGTTTAGAAAATTCAATTTTATAAGTTTGGCTGGTGACAAATAATTTTTAGGGGGGTTTTCCGGAAAATAAAAGAAACAATGCATAATAATAACTTTAACTTTGCGTTAAAATTTCTTTAACATGGCTGTGTTTTGTAAGAACACCCCGCGGCTTTGTATATAGTGCTTAATTTGGCCCGCGGCGGTAAATGAGTTTGACATGCCTGATTTAGGCTACCCCTATATGTTATACTGTTTTATCTAATTGTTTTTTATGTACTCTTTAAATTCATTAATATTTTATTTCCGTTTATAATGTTTAGTTTGAGAACCAGAAGAGCTATAATAGAAAAATAAATTCACAATTCTTATCTTGGTTTGTGACTATTAAATAGGAACTCTTGTGCTAAAATTTAATGTTTGCTGTAGATCAGTTTTTATTGTGAATGGTATGTTCTGTTATACGCTTATTCAGACCAGCGATGGTTTACCAACTGACGAAAAAGCAAAGTTTACAGTACAATTTTTTGTAATAACTTTATTTTTTTATTACTTGAGACATGTCATTAAATTAATAATTTTGAATGAAAAAAATATTACTGATTGAAATGTAGTAAAAGGATTAAATGTCACATTCACTTGACATTAAACATGTTACACGTGTTTGTTACGTCATCAAGTGAATTCCACGTTTTATCATTATTTTTATTAATGCGTTACTAATTTGTTTCTTCGTTATTTAAAGTAAAAATTATGCCCATTTGAATAATTTGGCGAATAGTTTGGAAATCTGAATAATTTTGCGGAAATGGTCGACGGGATAATCCAGTCGTATCAAAATATTTGTGTTTATGCTTTATTTTTTTACAGAGAGTGATCCATTTAAGATAAAGCTTAGACCCAATTCGCAATGAATTGAAACCGCTAGATTCTATTTATTGCGAAAAGGTTATATAATTTTCTTTTTAAGTCTAACCTTACAGAACATTACGCCCAAAGGCGAATATTACAATCCACTAGATAAACTTTAATAAATACATCTGCTAAAAATTAACATATTTTAACTTGAAAATTAAATACGGAGGTACATTAATTAATGTTTCATCATCTGTAAAAAATAATTTCAGACTGCTTTAAGAAAATCTTTCGTGTAAGACTAATTGCTAATTTTATCCAAGATAAAATTAATGGATATTACATTTTATATTTATTATATTTTTCAGATATTCTCACAAGAAAATGAATTAATCCGAGGCGCATGAAAGAACACAAAACGTATTAAAATTGCAGCTTTTAAAATTTCTATTTCGTTTCGAACTTAATTTCCATAAAAATTCCTGGAAAATGACATTTCAAATGTCGACATGAAATCAGCACTATTTTTCAGAAGGAAATGCCAAACAAAGTTTTGAATGTTAATTTGTGTTTTTGATTGCATGCCACTAATTATCAATTTATAATACCTTTGATTATTAAAAATGAACAAATTTGTAATTGAAAAGTGTCACTTTCACAAAAAAAAGTCTCAGAAATCTTAGATTTCATAGGGCAATACTGTAATCAAAATGAAATGTTAAAATAGCGCGAAAAAAAGTTACTTCAGTATGTCAGAAAATTTTTATCTGAAAGAATAAAATCATGTACAGCAAATATTATATTTCTCCGGTCCTCAGATTTGAAAATAAGAACGATTCAATACATTTTCTTTGTTGCTTGAAATCTTAGCAGTCATTTTGATTTTTCTTAATACATTTTTAATCCATTTGTCGAATTCCAATTTTGCACTTAGGAATGAAAATGATGTATCGATGTGCCTGAAATGTTGATATTTTCCATAAGAAAGAATATACCATTGTACCGACATTTTTAATATTTAGAATTATTTTTTAAAAATCAATATATCAAAGTATTTTCAAAACTTCTTTTGCAAGGAATATATTTTAATGAAAGCATAAGCAAAAATTGCATTAAGGCTCTCAAACTCTCTGCTCAAGAAGCTCGTAACTTTCTGACACAATGACGGATACATTTTTAAACGTAAAGGTATAAAATTGGCAGACCTGACTATGGAAGCGATGTGGAATCGAAATGATTTTTTCATTTTTTTGATAAATAAATTATCTATTGAGTTATAAGCGATTTTGATAACGTGACAAGTCATTTTTCTCCCTTCGCTGACTGTTTTTTTCTGATTTCGACCGGAAATTCGGTTCAAAACGCTAACTTTGACAGCACAGTAGAGCGCCGATTATCGGAACTTCATTTTACCAAACTTCCAATTATCCGAACAGTCAGTTTTTTCTCAAATTTTTTTTTCACCCGAACTTCCAATTTATTTTTGCTTAAATTATAATCCCTGACCTACAGAAAATGATAAAAAGAAAAATTTTAAATGATAAAAAAGTTAAAAATTAAAAAGACAAAAAATAAAAATAATAACAATAATTTTTAAAAGCACCAGCACTGATTGGTGCTGCCAGTCCTAAACCTGGCTAAAGTAGGACGGTTTTAGTATAGTCAGGAACATCCCTTAAATTTTCTGTTAAACATTTCAAAATAAGCTAATATAAAATGAATTAAGTAAACAGAGTCTTTGTCTCCCAGTATTTAACAAAGCCGAAAGAAAGTTTTTTTAAATAAGACATTTTAAACGTATCGTTTTTAATCTGACGTAATTTTCACCAAACTTTTTTTTCACTTTTTAAATATTAACGTGAAAATACTTTTGTTCGAAATGAAATATTATTTTCGTAGTCCTACCAAAAGTAGTCGAAAAGATCATCTCAAAATATCAAATAAATGTCTCGCGCAATTTTCAAATTTAAACAGTTTTGCAACATTATTTTTTGTTTATTTTACGTAATAGGTGTAATATGACATAAATGTGACGTGATTTATCTTGTTTAAGACTTCTAACGCATGTTAATAAATTTATTATTTTACAATATTCTTTCTCTTTTAAAATTCACGTGTAAATATAGTTTTTATGACGTAATTTTCAATGAGTTCCTGCTTTTTATATTTTCTGTTTATAATAGTCATGTGTAAATAAATTTTTAATTTGAAGCAAACATTGTTAGCGCTGTTGCCAATAGTTTAAATTAATACCATTTCCTAAAATATTGCAAAAATGAGAATAATTATAAAAAATGAGTCAAATTAAAGAAATAAACGCAGTCTGCACACCGGGAAATTCTAATGCATAATATGATCTAAAAATGATTAAATTTATATGTATAGTTTTTGCTCCTATAAAAATTTTTAATGGAACGATTTCGTCCAACTTTAGCATTAAATATCGCTTAAAATAATTCTCCCATTTGAAAACTGTCTACATCAGCGTGTTTATCAAACATTTCTCTATAATACCACCGATTTTCATATTTTTTACGAAATATTTTTCTTAATATTAACGAAGAAAGACTTCCGGTCACAAAAAATTCAAAACTGGCGGCGGTGGTGACAGCGTTAGTTACTTTTTTTTTAGAATAATTTCATTACAAGTTTAAGGGATGTCAGGGCTCAAAGCTTCAAAATTTTTGAAATTTTTATTTTTTTAGATGTTAAACTCCTACCTTTTCTGAACCTTTTGATGTAATTATTTCCTTGAAATTCCCATTAGAATAGAAGTTATGGGTATTAGAATTATATCCGCTCAATAACGGAAGCGATGTTTCCGAAACTTTGAAGTCATTTTTTTCCAAATGACGTTTTTGGACATAACGCGCAGGATATCCCAAAAACTTCTGAATACTTTTTTCATGAAATCTTCAAAACTTAAGTTGTATGTTGGTCAGAAACTTCCCTTAGCCCTATAAACTGAACCTGAAATTTCATTTTTATTGTTAAAAAAAAATATTTCTTTAGGTGATTATACTGTTGAAATGTTCATAATTTTGTATTAGTTAAATACAACTTTCTATTAAAAATATAAAAATACTTTAAATAATTTTTTTTAGGTTCAGGGTAATTATTACAATCTGAAGTATAATTAGGCACAAAAAATTTCATTCTAGTCGCAAAAAATATTTTGTAATCCTGCGCGTAACCTGTCATATGAATTTTCTGCCCGACAAATGTGTGACAGTTTGAAAAACCCTATAAATACTAATTCTGTATTCTACAATTTTTTAAATACATGAAATGAAATAAAATGCTTATATCTTTCACCCCAATAAAAATTACGTTTTAAAATCATGTACATTTTAAGATATTAAATGTTGAAAATGGTCCTCTTTTCCACTTTCTTTTTTTTCCAATTTTAAGAGTCCTGAGATTCCTTAAAATGAAATAAAACACAAAAATAACGTTTATGGCCATGATATTGGTTTTATTAAATAAGTGATTTTATGCCATTAGTGTTTTAAAATGATTTTGGGCATATGGGCGCCGCGGATTGCTCGAATGAAGCCCAATCTGGAAATCCAATTTTCCACCATTTTATCGAGCAGCTGGGTCTGTATTTCAGCAATAACGCAGCGGATGTTGATTTCCAAGTGGGCGATCGTGGTTTATCGACGTAGACCAGCGACTTTGCATATCCCCACAGAAAATAATCCATTGGTGTGAGATCACGTGACCGTGAAATCCAGTTCACAGGTCCAATACGCGAAATTATGAGCTCACCGAATGCCCACCGCAATAAACTGATGGTGTTTTGCACAATTTGCAAGCATTGTTTTGGCGTAAGTTTATTCATGGTGAAATGGCAAAACATAATGAGCACAAATCATCCGTCAGCTGTCAAACTGTCTTTGACTAGAAACAGTGTTGCCAATTTCAAAACCACAACCTTAAAAAAAAACACCCCTTACCTGGAAAGGGCAATGTATCATTGAGAGGAAAGAGTTCATATTTCCCTTAAAAAAGAAAATGTAGCGACACTTTAAATGTTTTACATTCAATATTTTTTAAGACAAAATATTAATGTACCTTGTTCATAACTTTTTGCAAAAAACAGTTAAACGACTATTTTTTTTTTTTTAAATAACACTTTTTAAAATTTGGAAGGCAATTTAATATTTCTTCTTTCCTGTATTCAAAAAACTATACAAAAATTTTTAAAGTGATTTTTTTTTTTTTTTTTTTTTTTTTTTTACAAAATATTTGCATTTGAAAAGAATTTTAAATTTTAAAAACGAATAAGAAAGAGATATTTATATATTTTTGGAGATATAAATTTAAATTTCAAAAATGAATAAGCAACAGATATTTATATAATCTTGGAGATACAACTTGGGATTACTGCGTTACAGAACATATATATATGTTGTTGTTTTTTTTTTGGAAACAATGTAAAAAAATTGTAATCGGGATGCATGCAACGTAGACAGATTAAAAAAATATCAACGCTTTAATAAAGATCACAAAAACTCAATAAATTGAGATGCAATTTTCAAACAAATTTTATTTCAAAGATAAGCTTTAACTTATTCGACGGTGTAAAATCTGGAATTTAGCGTTGTTTAGAAGTTCAAAAAATTGCAGTAAAATGAAACATTTATTGGTCAGGTGTTGCCACCGTCTATATAAATCAGTATTACTTACCGACGTGTTTATAATATATATATATATTACAATTCATCATCAATTTCAAATAAAATTTATAACTTCAGTATCAAGACATAATACAAACATTATACATATTAAATTTGGAACAACAATTATTAAATTAATTAATCACTAACGAAATTTTTTAAAAACTAATTCAGTCACTTATAAATGAAGTATTAAAATATTATAACATTTAAATTTGGCAAAAGGTTTGTAGTAACAGAAGGCGAATGCATAAAAAGAATAAATAAATAAAAGTAAATATGTAGGAAATCAGAAAAATTTGAAATATTTTGTCAAACTATTTGCAACTAAAATATTTTAACCAATGAAAAAAAGACCAGAAAAAATGAAATAATCGACAACACCAATAAATTCATTGTACGAAATGTAGGATCTCATAATTGAAAATACATAAATTCAATGAGAAAAACTACAAAATAAACGCAAAAAAGGAGAACTATCATGAATAAAAATAGAACTCATGATTCGTAACTCCTTTTCAAGGGCAATATTATGATATAAGTAAAATACGGTGAATTTCTGAAGTAGAAATAAGAAGCAATTGCTTTAATGCAAATCTCTACCTTTGCCCGATTAACCGTAACCAAAAAAAAAAAAAATATGCGTATATATATATATATATATATATATATATATATATATAAAATGTACATAATCAAGCCATACACAAAAAAAAAAAAAAATTAAAAAGGAAATATGTGAGTTAAAAACTTACTCTATTAATATAAACAGATAAAATATCCTAAATATATATATACAGGGTGTCCTCGAATTCATGAACCAAACTGTATGGGAAGATAAACAACGCAAAGAAGCAATTTTGATATAGCAGTGTAGGGTCGAAAATGAAAAGTTTTGGCGAAAAACAAATGTGGAGGAAATTAAAGGAAGCGTTTTGTTGACATAACAATTACAATAAGTGCTCGGGTGTGCCACTACAAACATCGATACATAACTTGCAGTGTCTATCAAGTGATTGGGTACCCTTTCGAAGATTCCAGATGTCTCATCTATGAGACACCAGTTGACTCTGATGAGGACCTCATTGCAAGACTTTCAGTTGTTGCTGAAAATGTTCGTGAAACAATTTGAATCCGCGAAAAGGTACGCCAATCACTTGCTAGTCGCTGCCAATGGAACATTTGAGCACTTATTGTAAATGTTATGTCAATAAAACACTCGTTCTCATTTCCTCAGCATTTCTTGTTTTTCGCCAAAGCTTTTCATTTTGGTCCCCACACTGCTATTCCAAAATTACTTTTTAATGTGTACTTTACCTTCTATATAAATGAAAAATATGAATATCAAATTCACAATATATCTTTACTTAATAGGTGCTAAAAATACAAATGTTAAAAACATTTTAAAAACAATGCAGATGTTGAGAACATTGAGTCACATGATGTTCATGATGTGATATGCATGATGTGATATCAATGTTCTCAACATCTGCATTGTTTTTAAAATGTTTTTAACATTTGTATTTTTAGCACCTATTAAGTAAAGATATATTGTGAATTTGATATTCATATTTTTCATTTATATTATTAAGGTGAATCTGTCGTTCTTTGAAAATATAGTTTTTCTATATTTATTTAAACCTTCTACATAGTTTGACCCATGGATTCGGGGCATCCTATATATATGTTTATTAATATTAAAATATTCTGTCAGAACTACATTAATATACAACCTCATTCCCATGTCTCAAGGCGTTAATACATTATTTACTCCGACAAATAAAGTTCTTTAACCAGAAAATATTAAGATAATAATATCCACATCCTAAATTCATGACGAAGAACAGACATCTGTAGAATATTAATACGTGTGCCTTATACATCGGAAAACTTATAAAACAATTATCTGTTTATTTAGTTTCTCCCAAAGACATGGTGTCACACAGATTTTTTTTAACAAGTTCCCTTCGTTTTCTCTCGAGGTCTTGTTATTAGTCTTTTAATTTATACAATAACCAGTAAGGGCAAAACAACCGCAATCAGACACGAATTCAGATTTTATTCTTTTCGAAAATTAAGTTATGTCATAGCGTGGCAAAGCGGTATGACTCTGAATATACTATTACCCGGGGGATTTCAACTGGGATTGCGAGTAATTTTTTGATTACAGAAAATGATTGTTGAATTTCAAAATTCCCTGCACGGAATTCATATAACAGATTGTGGGATATAGAGGATAAATGGGTAAAAATATATTTATTAAATTTCTCTTTGTTTGTAGCTTTTTGATCAATATCCTTACAAAAAAAAGGAATATTAAAATAAATAAAATAACAGTTCAAAAGCCTTGTATCTGTGCACCATCACCAAAACATCCGTTAATTATAATTGACTATATTAATTACAAAACAAAGAGTTTATATATTTAAAATATTAAGAGATTTCCCAGAAGAAGATAAAATCTTAACTTCTTCACGCCGTTGGCCACATATGTGAAATTTTGTATAATTATAATTACTGCCGATAATAAAAAGAACTAAAATTTGTTAATAACTGATTCACTTCAGAATCCTTCAACAAGAAAAATGAAAATTTTATGGTTCGTCTGTTCTGATAATGCCATTTCCGATGTTATTTCCGATTTAATTTATCGGCAGTCAATGTTGTTGGATTATTTAAACAAATCGTTAATATTTGATAAAAATAATATCAGATATTAAATATATTAGGTTTTAATAATTTGTAGAAATGTAAAAAAATAAATTTACTGTCAGTTTTTTTTTTTTTTTTTTTTTTTTTTTTTTTTTTAATAAGGAATCATTTCAATGAAAGTACCATTAACGCTCACCGGCCAGAAATAACGATTTTTTTTTTTTTTTTTTTTTTTTGTAAATTTCTATTGTATTTCCTTTTTTTTTTTTTTTTAAATTACTATTAGCATAAAATGAATAAATCGTAAATATATTATATATATATGTGTGTGTGTCATTTTTTTCTCACCATGAAAAAGTCGTCCCTGAAGAGCTTAAGTACATACTTAGGTTAACTGTGCATCTATTTTTAATTTATTAAACTATTTGAAAACAATCCCTACTGAAAATTAATGTTATGAAAACAAAATTTATATAGCTCACCTGCAAGAAAAGTGACAACTTAAAAAAAATTCCTTTTGTGTGACATTACAAATAAGTCTGACATAGGTGCAAATTGCTACAGGAAAATCTCATAAGTGCAGTTATCCAACAAAATGCAAGATTAACACATTTGTCACCAGAGAATGAGGGGGAAATGTGTGGGTATAAATTTACTTAATCATCCATATCTCTTCTACGTCTTCATTCTTGAGGTACGCTATTATGCACGTTTTTACAGCAGTAAACAGGGTTAAGAGTTATATTTTTATGTTAAAATAAATTTTAAATCTTTTCCATCTCTTGTTAAATTTAGTGTTTTCGAGTTGTGTCCCTTTTTTTACGGATGAGTGACATGAAAATGTCATCTTTTTATTTATCGAATATTTTCGTAGCAAATGTTTTCCATTACATGAGTATTCTACTCATGAAAAGCTTTTAAAAAATTAATTTATTTGTGCGATTGGAGAGACGCTTTAAATATTCTTTAACAATGTATAAAAATGTTCAAATCTTTTGTCTCTTGTTAAATTTAGAGTTTTCCCAGTTGTGTTCCTTTTCTTACATGTAACACTGTTTAAAAATGCTCACATATTTTGCCTGTGGTTAAATTTAATGTTTTCCAGTTGTGTCTCTTTTCTTACGGATGAATGACATGTAAATGATATCGTTCATTTAACTAATATTTTCGTAGAAAATATTTTCTGTTACATGAGTAATATACTCATGAAATGATTTAGTAAGCTAATAACTTATTTAGACAGTTGGGGAGGCGTTTTAAATATCCTTTAACAATGTTTAAAAATGCTCACATCTTTTGTCTCTTGTTAAATTTAGTGTTTTCTAGTTGTGTCCCTTTTTATTGATGAGTGACATGTAAATGATATCTTTTCATTTAACATACATTTTCGTAGAAAATATTTTCTATTACATGAGTAATATACTCATGAAATGATTTAAAAGTTAATAACTTATTTAGACAGTTGGAGAGGCGTTTTAAATATTCTTTAACATTGTTTGAAAATGCTCACATATTTTGCCCCTTGTTAAATTTAGTGTTTTCTAGTTGTGTCATTTTTCTCACGGATGAGTGAAATGATATCTTTTCATTTAAATAATATTTTCATAGAGAATGTTTTCTATTACATGAGTAATATACTCATGAAATGCTTTTAACCAGTTAATAACTTATTTAGACAGGCGGAGAGGTGTTTTAAATGTTTTTAACTTTGTTTTAAAATATCCATAACTCTTTATATAATGAGGTAAACATATGTATTTCATAATTCAGCCACATTTTAATATTTTGAATGAAATCTTCGTCCAATTATTGGAAAGATACTTTTTGTTAAAATTTTAATGACTTTGATTTCTTTGCAACCATGTAAAAATATGTTTTTCCAACTTAAATATTTAAAAATTAAGTGCATAATTAGAGATTGCGTGAGTTAATTTTCTACGAAAAATTTCGATAACTTGTTTTACGTGCAATAACATAATGAGAATATTTTGTGCTACCTATTTATTTTTTCTTTCCCCATTTCGTAATTAACTGTTATAAACTAAACCAAGGTCCCAAGAAAAAAAAAATATCAATTAACTTTTAAATAACGTTCATAGTTAGATTATAGAGTAGATAAGTCTGCTGAATATTAAAGTGTCTTACGGAGACAATTTGAATTAACCTCGAAGAGAATTAATCATTAATTCTTTATTGTCTCTAAACTCCCAAGTGACACACACTCTTCAGTGAAAAGTTTTATTATGTTTGCCTCTGGAGGACACATTATTACACTTTAATTTATCTCGAAATAACTAGGAAAAAAAACATGAATGTGTAAGATTTCTTTTTCGGATAATTGAGATTTTTTTGTTATTTAAAAAAAAAGTAAATTGTAAGATTTCAGAGAAAAAAATATTAACCAAAAAAAGATTTTTTCTTTTAATGGGGTTGGTTGGTTGGTTGGTTGATTTTGTGACGGCCGATTATCTACACTAGGGATATAGGCCCGTGGGGGAGTGCCCTTCGTGGGGGTCTTTCTAAGGGAACCTAACCCGTATTAACGCATGGAAATCCATGGTTCGAAGAAAACCACGAAAACTCCGAACGATTAGGCCGACAGGCGCGATTGGGATCGAACCCAGCACTTCCCGTCTACCAGTTTCGAGAGCAGAACCTCTCAGCCACTGGTGGGGCTTTAATGGGGTTGGCGAGAGAAAGGTAGACCTGATTACTTAACACAACAGTTGCTTTAAGATTTTTAATTTTATTGAATTTTTTAGACAACAATATTAAAAAACGAAAATCTTATTTTTTTTTTTCGAATGTTTTGTTAACCCCCTGACCGCCGAGCAAAAAGGCAAAATTGTAATGTTTTCACAGCAAGTTTCTTTAAATGCTAAAAAAAAAAAGATGTTTTTCCCAACATGACATATTTTTTTTTATTACGTAGAGGCATATAAACCTTGAGAGTATTAATCATAATTTTATTTCTTAAAACTGGATCATATCTGTAAAAATATATTAATTTAAATAAGGCTTCTATTCCAGTGAAAACTGCAGCTTAGTAAACGGATATATCAGTTCTCGGCGGTGAGGAGGATAAGCTTTAATACAGGGTGTCCGTAGTGTCCCGGTTATATATAAATTTTAATACTATCAATGTAAGCGCTGTAGTGTGTTAGTTCAAGGTCTCAAAGTGTACCACAAGCAGTTTTAGAAAAGCGCATGTGCAAGCACTGCTTTGTTATTGACTCGCTTTCAGTGCCACATACTCAAAATGTCGACTTCTGACAGAGTTATTGCTGGGCTGAAGATTTAAAAGCCGTTAGAGCCATACGA
This sequence comes from Maratus speciosus, assembly GCA_963932465.1. NCBI lineage: Eukaryota > Metazoa > Arthropoda > Arachnida > Araneae > Salticidae > Maratus > Maratus speciosus. The sequence goes on from OZ010793.1 coordinate 437,945,452, forward strand.
TTTTTTCTTTTGGGGCTTTATAAAAGATTGTATCTATATTTCGCCGCTACCTAATTATTTGCCAGAGTTGAAATACAGAATTGAAGAGGCTATTGCTTCCATTACTTCGGACTTGTTAAGGGTGTTCTTAAATCCAAAAGGGCATTTTTCTGACATAAATGTTAATTTATTTTTGTTCGAAAATGCATGAAACTAGCTTGTGTTATTGTTTAGAAACTATGTAATCGAGCTGTTTTTTCCTTTTTTTCGCAAACGCAATATATCTTTCAGAAAATTGTGTCAAAGTAGGCGTTTTGAACCGAATTTCCGCGCGAAGGGAGAAAGAGCAGTACATGAGCGGGCGAAAAACGGGTTTGTCACGTGATCGAATTCGCTGATAACTCAATAGGTAATTGATTGATCAAAAAATGGAAAAAACAGTTCAATTCCAAATCACTTCCATGGCCAGACTTTCCAATTTTATACCTTTCCGCTAAAAAATGAATTTGTAAATATGTAAAAACGTTTTGCGCTTGTTGAACAGAGCAGTTAAGAACAGCCTTAACCAAAGTGTGGGAAGAATTGGACTTTAAATTGGATCTATGTCGTATAACTAAAGTTACACATACTAAACATTTGTAAGTGAAACTAGGTTAGCTTATTTTCAATTTGATGTATGATTTGTTGTAATTAGTCTACATTAATCTATTACAGTAGACTCCCTCAAATCCGCAACCCTAAAATCCAAAAAAGCCTAAAATCCGCAAATCATAACTGTGTAAACAATGAAACTTTCAGTTCAGATGTAACGACAAAATTACAGAATTTTTCAGTTTTATATCATTTTGTATATATTTTAATAAGTAATTCTTGATAATGTGACTGAACTCGTTCGGCTCCATGAAGAAAGTATAAATTTATTTCTTAAAAAAAAAAATCAAGATTTGCTGATATAGCTGGTAATCACAATCATTTTACCAAATATATTTATGTATTATATTAATCAAACTTTTTTGGCTATTAAGACTGGCTAAATCTGAAATAAAACTTCCTTACTTTATGTTTTTGATGTGAATTAATAAGTTACCTTTAAGAGGAAATGTTCATTGAATAATTCCAGAAAAATGTATCGTATCTTTATTATGCATATTTAATTATACATTATTAATTATTTACTTGACCTTTACTTTTAATAATTTAATCATTTATAAAATTATCTTACTGATTATTTTAGTTTAATACTTTACTTAATTATTATATTTAACTATATTACAAGCATTTATCATAATTTCTATTGTATTATTACATTGAAACTACTGTTTAAAAAATGTAAACAAAGCAATGACAGAAATCCGAAAATTCTAAAATCCGCACAAGCCGGCTCCCAAACTTTGCGGATTTGAGGGAGTATAATACACCATTGAAAATGGAAAATTTTCTTATGGACACCCTGTATATTCGCTGCAGTTTGAAAATATACATTTTTTTCTCCATATAATGATTAAAGAACCCAGGGATATGAATGACCACCTCGGGAACTCAGCTTACGCTTTAGAGTGTTAGTGCAATCCCGAGGGTCAGACCAATTCACTAACTGCTAGTGTTACAAATTGCTTTTACAATGCTTATTATACAGTTTTACAATTCCACATTACAACATAAATATCGGTGATCTGTTGAAAAATAAACTGGCTTATAGTTAATTTAGGTTACAGTTGACTTATTATAGAGTATTACCTGATCAAACTATATTTGAGAAAATCAGTCAATTTTAAACTGAATTGACAACTATTTACATATGCTAGCAGTGTATAATCATACAAAACACAATACTATAAAGACAACATCAAGTTACGATACTATACGCTTATATTACATGTTACACTCTCAAAAGTAATTTCAATGGAAATTATTACTATGATGACATAACTCGTTCACTACATTAGACTAGTTGAGATTTTTACCAGATTGAAATTTGTGTGTAATGAAAGACATTACATAATTATAGCTCATTTTACATAATTCGTTATTGACCGAGAAATGTGAGGATTATGCAAAATAAATACTACGAAAAAGGACTGTCTAAAACTAAACCTGTGAAGAAGTCAGCTCAGGAAGGACCAGGGTGTACGAATGTGAATTCATTTTTTTCAATGCATTTCATACAATAATATAATTTTATAAAACAAAATTGGTGTTTATGGAAGGTATTGCAAAACTGTACTTTCGAATGCAATTAAATATTAGTTATCAAGTACTTAGTTGCAAAGAGCAATTATACTGAAGATAAGAACAGATTCTGCTCGATTATATTATTTGGGGACCATTTGTGACAGGACATGTTTATCATTTCCGGTAACATACTCTCCGAAACCAATCACCCGATGATGTGAGATAATTATTGTTTTAAAAACTATATCTGCGTTCTTTTAATCATCATATGGAGAACAAAACAACAGCAACATCTGCTTTTGTATGATTCGGCTAGTGTGAAAGAGAAAAGACATATATTCGTTTATGAAAATAATAATTACCATTACTGTCATAATTTCATTTATAAATAATCTGTTGGCTCTTTAGAAATTTAATGAATATTGTATTTCTCTAAAATTTGTATAGAATTAAATATACGATGACTTAAATCATAATGAAACAAAACCTCTTTAAATATGATTATCATATCAATGTTTTTCATATATATAGATAAACATTTTATTCACAATCATTTTTTAAACATTTATTTGATGTAGATTATGGCATGCACTTTAAATTTTCGCATTTACAGCATTGTCAGGAGGGGAATACGGTCGATTTTTTAAAGTAAAGTCAAGTATTTTAAAGTAAAATATTTTGTAAAAGAAAAATTTCCTAATGAATGAAATCAATTAAGTACATTATGTTTCACTTTGAAAAAAAACAAAAGATTATCAGCTATGTTATGGTTACATAAAAGGTTTTTTTCTTTATAAAAGAAATTTTCCTTTCTTTCTAACACAAGAAGGGTTATACTACTAAAAAATATAAATATCTAGCTGCATTATTAACATATTACATTCAAATACCCCATATTTTAAATATGTATTGTAAATTAAGAAATATTTGATTTTTGGCTAAGTTAAAATAATCAAAAAAGCCATTCACAACCTTAACTACTTTAATTATTATAATTAATAAAAGTTAAATTATATTTATTAAAAATTTTGTTTCTAAAGCATTTTTTAATTACGAAAAAATGTTTTAGTTTTGTTTATCAGCAGATAAATACGACCACAAAAAATGTATAGATTATACTGTAAAATGCTTCGAAAAAATGATTAAATTGAAAAACGTTACAATGTCGGCATCTTTAACTTTAGGAATAATGTTTTTAATAAAACGTCCTCGAGAGGCTTGCTTTTTAACAGATTGTGATATAAAACTATTACCGAATTTTCCCTGATAACACGTAAGACTACGAACTATACTTTATTTATGCAAAAAACATAATAAAATTAGAGAATAATTTATGTTTTTTTTTGTTTTTTATTAAAGAATATTTTTAGAAGAATGACATAGAATAGCTGATGACCCAGGAGATTATAGAAGAAAAAATTTTCGTAATTACCAACTGATGAGGTTTCCTTTTACTTTTTTGTGTGCGAAATTCTCATTATGTGAATATTAGCCTGTAGGTATAAAACTCAGTTTTGTTTAAATGAAAGGATTAAAAAAAAATCCTCACTTTATCTTTAAAAAAATTGTATTCTAATATTTTTAAATGCAAAATGTCTATTACCTTCCGTAAACATACGGTGTAAGCAAAATATTGTCATGCTAAAAACCCGATTGCAGAAATAGTGATATATTTTTACTTTTTGATGTTCCCTGAACATAGTCTTTGCTATTTTCACAATTATTTCGTAAGTATGTGTGGATGTATGCGTGTATATGCGAATTTCCTCACATATATAGGTTTCCAGAACACATTTTGGGTATTTTTGACGTGATGTCGGTATGTGTGTGCATGAGTGAGCGAATAAACACGATAGCGCTCAAAGTATGCTTTCGATTTCGCTCCCATTTGGTGAATAAGTTACAGGCCACTGTCACAAGAATTTATTCATATAAGAGGAAAACAGCCGTTGGATTTGTTATCTAAGCATTTTACACCTATTCTGTGATAATAATCGATAACCATTTTCTCTTATAACTCAATATAAATAAATATATATATGTAAGATTCGAATTTGTACATACTTTATTTTCTTCATAACGTGCATGATCAGCAAATTAACTGATGCTCTAGTATTTTTATTATCCATGATTTGAAAACACGAGTGATGAAAATTCACGATCACGAGATCAAGGTTTGGACATATTCAAAATTAGAAAAGAGTCAGTCTATAAAATAGTATTGTTCATGAAGCATCGGCTTACGAGATGCCAAGAAAGGCACTGTTTGGCCTAATTAACTTATTCGAAAGAAGTATGTTATGAGTTTTAAGTGAGAAATGATGTGTATTTAAAAAAGGTATCAACGAAGTGGTGTAAAATTATCTTTATAGAATCGTATTAAAGTGTATGTGTTGTTATTCGAACGTCTAGTTATTCAAGTCATCTATATATTAACATTTTACATATAATATTCCTACAAATTTATATAAAGTCGAACCCAGTTAAGACGCTCACGGTTAATACGCGATCCCGCTTAGTACGCCGATTTTTTTTTAGGTCCCTTGAATATTTCCCATAAGAATAATTCAAAAATATCCTGTTTAACACGCGAACAGTTATTACGTGGTCGCGCTTAATACATGATAGATTTTCGGTGCTTTGAGGCAAAAAATCACGCTTAACGCGAATTCATAAATAAAAATGAGGATTCCTTTTTTTCTTCTCCGATGTAGCCAATTTAACGGATATTTTTAGTCGGATAAAAAACCACTGTTTCTGAATAGTAATATCTATTTTGTTTAATAATAGATTAGTTAAGACGAATATTACTAATCAGAAATAGTGGTAGATATCTGAATTTTAATAAAACCCACTAAATTAGCAACAATGCAATTCTAACTTTATTTGTCTCACTTCGTGTCTGTTTTTACTGTAATAGATGAGAGATGGACGAATTCAGGATTCTCAGAAACTTCAAAAATTATTATGATTAGAGATATTAGATCTATCCTTAGTGAAGTTTTAAATGTACGTTACAAGATTACTATGTTTTATATTGCATGTTATAGGCAAAGTAATAACAATAAACTCGTGAAGTTTAAACAAATACGATTGCAGTTGTAGAATTCTTTTATTTTTTCTATGTTTTGTCTACTTTTTGCCATGCTAGTAATATTTTTTTTTTCACAAAGACTTATAAGGATAGTTTTTTTCTTATTATATTAAAAATGAAGAACTAATGGTACTCATTATCATAAGTACTAAATGTGATTGAAATAACCAGGTTGTGCTTCAAAGATTTAATATTTTTCTTTGTGTTAAAAAAATTAGTCTAGCAGGAAAATTATTTTTGCTGCTTTATTTTTGGTTGTAACATATTAATCGACAATAAAGCCATGTTTAAATCCATATTTATTTTCAGTTATTTTTCCAGTCGGTCCTATAAAAAGAAACAATGTGTTGAGGATGAATACAGTTAAATTTTAATCTAAGTATACATGAAAGTCGCACTTTTCGACTGCAAACATGTAAATGGAAGCTCTAAAGTTCATTTAGACGAATAGATGGTGCAAATAAGCCCAGTTCCTGATCAGTCACAAATGACGTTTAATACGAGACTTTTGTCTTAACCGGGTTTGACTGTAATGTGCATCTTACGTAGATACAACGTTTCAACAGAAAGGGACTTAATAAAGGAATGTTAAAATTCTACTACTAAATCCACCTTGAGTAAATAATTAAAATTCGTGTAAAGCACAAATAAAACTTTCTAAAGTTGCTTTTATGTGCATATGTGAAAAATGATTTAAAATACCTTAAAATACATTAAACATCAAATTAAAATCCCAAAACTTTTTCGGTCAAATTCAAACGGCCACCGTCAGTGGTTATTTAAATATTGTTATTTCTGTTTGTGCTTGTTATTCAGAGAGAGGCGATTGTAATTTAAATGTGGTATGGGAGATAAGTATATAAGCACCTAAAAGAAATTTTAGTATTTTTTAATTGTGCTTTATAAGATAGTGACTTTATTTAATAAAGTAGTTTTTCTTATTATTTTTTTAATGGTACCAATTTCAGCGCGGTCGGATGACAATTTGTTGAAAATTATTTTATAAAAATGTTTAAGTTATAACAATTGAAAGTGCACTTTTCTTTATAAGATGAAGTCATTTTCACCAGCGGAAAAATTTCACCTTTGTAAAATTAGGAGAAAATGTTTTTGTTATAATACTATTTATTTGTATAAAGTGTTACGAAAGTGGAATGGAGCAACTACAAATATTTTTATTATAATTATTATTCTTTAAAATAAATTAATTGATTTATCCATTCAATACACTCTTTTAGAAATAGTTTAAACAATATTTCGGAATTTAAAAAAAATTATTCATTTATGTTGAATCGCAGACAAAAGGTGCTCGCCTATTGAAAGATCTGTATCTAAGAGATCAATAGTGAGCGAGAAAATTAAAAACAACATAGTTTGATGCGAACTGTGTTAAAGTTCTAAATTAACACTGTTTTTCAAAAAACTTTCACTGAAATGTAGTCTGGCTTGTGCCAAGTTTTTCGTGCTAAACGGCAAATTGCGATCTATAGTCGTCATGACACTAAATTTACGAAAAATATTTTGCTTACCACAAACTTTTTACAATTTTAATGTATGGTCATTGAATTTTATTTATTTATTTATTTATTTATTTTTTTTTGGGGGGGGGGGGGGGATGGTTTGGGTTAATCTCGGTAGCTTTGTCTCTCTGCCTAGGAACTAACAGAATTTCTTTTTTATCATTCAGTTGTCTTCTTTTTTACATTTTAATTTTTCTGTAATGTTATATATTCTTCATTTTCCTTAAATTAAAAAAAAATTATTCTTTCATTATATGTAGTTTTTTTCTTAAACTAGAGTAAACTTTGAATTTCTTAATGGCTCTCTAATGTCTCTCCAAATCGCTTACATGTCGAACTGAGGTGAACTTGCTCCGCAACAAGGGAATCCTTTAACAAGCCTTACACTGTAAAAAAAAGGATTAAAATACGGAAATACTACTGGCAATCTAGACGCCAGTACTATTTCCGTATTTTAAAGGAACTTTTCCCCGGTAAATTACAGAAAATTTCCCGCTAAATTAAAAAAAAAAAAAACTGAAAAATTTCTGTAATTTACCGGTAAAAAGTTCCGTTAAAATACGGAAATACTACTGGCGTCTAGATTGCCAGTAGTATTTCCGTATTTTAGTCCGTATTTTTTTACAGTGTACATCCATTGTTAATAATATTTTTTTGTAGTACATCTATAGTATCTACGGTTAGACTTAATTTTTATGGCTCCTTGAAGATGTGTTTCACAAATATTCATCCACAGAGAGTGGAGTTGCTTTGCAACTGGGTGTCCCTTCAAAGATTCAAATATTTGCCTGTTTAATAATATACTGTACGTGACGTTTATTTAAACATTCTCAAATCTAAACTTCCCCGGCGCTCATTGTTTTTATTATTGTGAGTGTTTTGTGTTTTCTGCATGTTATCTGCATGCGGCAGTCAATAAATTTTAATTAATAAATTGTATTAATTACGAAATGAGACGTATTGTTTTCTTTAATGAAAAATACGATTCTTGTGTGCACAGTTTCTCATGATTATATTTTACCGAAAAAATGATTATAAGAAGCTGGTTGTTTCTTAGAAGTTACGTGCTTTATAGATTGTGATATTTTAAACACCTCCAAGAACATGGTATTTAAACAAAAGCTGCCAGTGTTTGAATCCATTCTTAAAATGTAAAAACATACAATCATATACTGTAAATATTTAATACTTGTTGTAAATTGAAATCTCCGATTTCTAGCTTGAATAAAATGAAAATCAGGCTTTATTTATAAAAATCTAATAACCGTTATTGAGAATCTGCATTTTGCAGAAAAAAAAATTAGAATTACACTTTATTGATGCACAAACAAAACTAATTTTTTAATATAATTTTTGCAATTAATATACACCAAAACGCTACTCAAAACGTTATTTAAATTATGAATGTTAAATTGTCGACATCTTTTACTAGGCTTTAAAAAAAGTTATTTTTTTTCATTAAAACGTCCTCTTGCGATTTAGTTTTAGAAATTTTTTTCTGTCCGAAATACAGAAATTAAGGAACTATACTGTATGTTTACAAAAAGACAGAAACTAAAAACTAGTAATAATATATATGAGCTCGTGAATTTCAAAACTCGCCTTATCCAAAATTGGGAAAATCGAGTTTTCTCTATCAATCTATTCTATTGGTGATCCTGCATCGAAAAAACACTCCAGTCTGCAAAAGAACTAGTTTTATCATCGTGCGTTTCTGGCATTGTAAAATCTTTGTTTACAATGAAAACCAATGGACACAATCAGAGGTTTTTCGCAATTTCTGAAAATTTAATATTCTGGATAAGGCGAGTTTTAAAACTCACGCCCTCATATTACAGTTGTCCCCGTTTAAACGAATATTGACGGTTCCAGAAATTATATTCGATTAAGCGGGTTTTTTGATTAAACGGGGAATTATAACTATAATATTTCATGCGTAATAAAAAAGCAAAATAACCATCTACAGTATATTTAATTAACAGCATAATAAATCGTTAATAGAATAACATAAACTAAAATAAATACAAATGCTAATATAAAGTAAATGCGTATTAATTTAATGTCAGTACATACATTTAAATGGCTTACATCACACTTAATGCAACTCGTTTGAATTTGGTCAAGACTTTGCTACTTCTAATTTACATTACTTATACTGCCTTAAAAAATTGTTTAAAGGGGTTTGTTTAAGTGGAATTTTAAAGAAATAAATATCAAGTTATTTTTCAAATGAGTGCATAATATCACAACTACCATCTCGAGTCTCGGAGTGACGGCACATTGCCATTAAAGCCTGGTTAACAGCAAGAAGTGATGGTGGGGAGATCAAGGTGGGGAAATCATTTGACCTGTCCATTATACACCTGCTGGCCGAAACCATTGCTGGAAGAACTGAAAATTTGTTTTCAGCGTGAAGGAACAGAAAATGACAAAAGGTGGAGGGAATTTTCAGCTGAAACGTGCTTTCCGCGCCTATTTTCAAACGTCGGTCACACAGTTGTTATTCGATTAAGCGAGAACGTTCGTAAAATGTAAATGGTTTAAGCGGCGGAAAATAACATAGGACCAATAGGAATAAATTCGGTTCCTTAGGATTCTATTCGAATAAGCGGTGTTTTCGATTATCCATGACCCGATTAAGTGGGGAGGACTGTATTTCTTATGTCAAAATGATTTTTCCAATGCGCATACAAAAGGACGATGATGAAGAATGAGATATAGGAAAGTTTTTTTGGAACAGGTTCTGGACATAAAACACTTACATTTCGTTAAAACAGATGCGCTGTTAAATAAATAAAAAGCGCCCAGTTAAACTGATGTCATTGAGCTCATAGGCTATTCACACTAATTGTATGTTATACTTTAATTTCAAAGAATAATGCCCCTCGAAAAATAGAGAAATCGACAAAAAAACCCATTTAGCTGAATTAAAGGGCAGGTGATTAGCTCCCTCAAACCCCCTCTTTATACTTAACCAATGAACCTCCAAATCTAATCAAGGAAACGCCTTATCAGAATAAACCGGTATATCAAGTTTGAAGCAAATCGGATAATTCTGCATGAAAAACACATTTATCTAAATTAAGGGAAAATCCCCCCCCCCCCCACTTTATACTTAATCAATGAACCCCCAAAACTAATCAGGAAAGCGCCTTATCAGAAGGAACATATTCAAAATTTGAAGCAAATAGGATATTTCTATCAACAGTTGCCGCGTTACGTACGTACATGCATACATACATACATACAGAACCTGTGTGTAGATTAGCCTGTGAGCTAAAAATGAAATTAAAAATTAATGAAAAATACGTCAGCAAAAATTAAAAATCAAATACTCGGAAAAAAGCCTCGCACGAGTCCACTGGCAATAATAATATCAGAAAATAAATTATGATAATTGCAGAAAAATAACATCGAATCATTGAAGACCCAGGAGGTTCAATAAAAAATTTTCGTAGTTAACAACATTTTTTTTTTTTAATTCTCTTTTTGAAACTATTAGCTTCTATATAAAAAGAAATTTCGGTTTTCTTTAAATGAAATACTTAAAAAAGGTTCCAAACATCGCTTCTATTAAAAAATAAAGGTTAAAAACTGAACATTTTATATTTCAGGATTCAAAAATGTTTCAATTATATTGTTTTTTCTTTAAAAATTTTTGTTATATTTATTAAAAACACTAATAAGGAGTTTTTATTGAACGAAAAAAAAGCAATTTACTGATGGAGAAACAATATATTTTTTAAATGCTCAATTCAATTTATTTTAAAACTCTTCTAAAAAAATTATTACTAAACTGTTAAATGTTATATTTGCGACATCTTTCATCTAACTCAAAAAAAATTTTTAAATAAAATGTACTCTAGTCTTAATTTTTAACGGATTTTCTGATAAAATTAGTACAAAATGTTTTTTTTATTATACGTAAGTCTATGAACTATTTTATTTAAATTTTAAAACAATAAGCTTATTTTTCGTTTTATATTAAATATGTTTCAGAAGAATGCCATCGGATAATTGATGACTCAGATTTCATAAAATAACGTATTCGTAATTGCAGTTGATGAAAATGTTTTCTTTCTTTTTTGTGGGTCGTGGGGAGTGTAAAGTTTTAATTATGAGGCTATCAGCATCTGGGTCTAGAATTTGTTTAACGCTTTATGCCCTACGGTACTTTAAAGTACCATTAAAATAACTTGTTATAAAATTCATTTAATTCCTCGATTAGTAGCAATACATTTTAGAATGAGTTATAGATACTTTATCTTATTCCAAAAGCATTATTGGTTGAACGAAACTAAAATATTTTTAAAAGATTAATTTTCTTTTTCATTTGATGTTGAAATATTGTTGATGAAAAGTTTTAGTTCGGAATTATTCATGTATTTATACTGTATGAGCATTATATTTGTATATTTCCTAATTTTATAAAATACTCAAAAAATATTTTAATTAAAAGATTTGATTGAAGTTATAAGTCTTACACAAAATCCCTATAATTACAAATTTAATTTTAATTGGCAAAATCCTTCTACAATTTATTAAAAGATTGTGTAAATCTTCTAATGTAGTTTCAAAAATTCACGAAAAATGCTTTAGAAAATATTCTTTTTCATCAATTTATAATTTGGAACATAAAAGCTTAAATCAAGATATTAACAAATGCTGCACACACTTGACTGAAAAAATAAATTTTGATACTGTTTCGGAAAATAGTTTTATGGATTCAACAAGTTTTTTTAAACATTGCTTAATGTTTGCTAAACGTTGCTTAATATTTCAGGATTTAAAAGTGTTTCAATGATATTGTTCCTTATTTAAAAATTTTAGTTACATTCATTAAAATATTTCTAAGCACTTTGATTTTTTTTTTTTTATAATGTAAAAAATAATACAATAAATATATACAAAAAAGTTTTTAAATGTATTAAATTGTAAATTGATAATTTAGCGGAATCTTTCACATAACTAATGTTTCCAATAAAATACCCCCAGGAGAATTATAGCTTAACAGATTGTCAGATAAAACTATTACAGAGTTTCTCTTTCTTAACATGCAAATCTGTAAACTGTAATTTATATATGCAAAAACAGATTAAAAAGATATGTTTTGTTTTATATTAAATGCTATTTTTAAGAAGAATGACTTCGAATAGTTGATGACCCAGGAGATTTTAGAAGAAAACGTTTTCCTAATTAGTAACTGATGAAAATTTTTTTGTGAAATTTTCATTACGAGATCATTAGCCTTTGGGCACAAGACTCAGTTTTGTTTAAATTAAAGAATTAAAAAAGTTGCACACGTTTCATTAAAAACAAACAATCTAATACTTTTAAAAGTAAAACTTATTTTTAAAGAGTTTTTGTAAAATGTCTGAATAATTGTATGGAGTTAATTGGTTCATTTAAACATGTTTTATATTTCAGGATTTAAAAATATGTTTCCATTCTATTTTTCGTATTCAAAAATTTCAGTCATATTCATAAAAAAATTTTGCTGATGAAGAAAAATAATATCTATTAATGCATAAAAAACTTCACTTTAAAAAATTAACACTAAATACGTATTAAAAAGCTTGTAAAAAAAACTGATTAAATTGCGATATTATATTGGCGGCATTTTTCACTTAACTCTAGGAATAATTAGTTTCTAATAAAATATCCTCAAGAGACTTGCTGCTTAACAGATTGTCAGATAAAACTATTATCGAGTTTTTCTCTGATAACACGTAAGAGTATGAAATATTGTGTTTATGCTTAGAAAAAGATAATAAAAATAGAAAAGAAATTATATTTTTTATTTCATATTAAATGATATTTTTTAGAAGAATGAAACAATTTGATGACCCAGGAGATTCTAGAAGTGAACGATTTTATTAATTAACAAAATATGAGACGTGTCTTTTCTGTGCGTTAAAGTCTCCTTATGAAAATATTAGCCTGTAGAAATGAAGCAAATTTCTTTAAACGAACTATTGCCGACGCTTTATTGTTATGATGTTTTTTCTAAAAATCTAACATTTGCCAACGTAAACCATCTAATTTTAGAGTTTTAGTAAAATAGATAAAAAATATTTATGTATTCAATAGCTTCATTTAAAAATGCTTAAATGTATACATTTCAGGATTAGAAAATCACTTCAATATTTTGAATTAAGCACAAAACTAGTCTACTTTTTGCATATTTATATCCAAGTTGGAGCCAAAGGTTGAAACTTTTTGGTACAAAATCGTATATGACACTGATTAAAGCTTCTGATAGAAACAGTATACATAAGCACACATGGCGGAAAATTAGTCACCACCAGCAGATATATATCTTTAATACAGTGAATCAAAGTTTCTGGCATTGATAGCCTACTAGGTATCTCGAGGGATGTAGTCTACAAGCTTCTACATACGTAACACATTCAGTTGGCGCTACACGCTCATGAGTAGATCAGGCAAAGCCACCAAATTGCGGAGATGCTGGTGTTGACGTTTTAGTTGTTATTCTGCATAGCCCCCCAAAAATTCTATTGTGTTAAACTCAGGTGATCCTATGGACCAGTCCAATTGCAACAGGGTCTGCGATTGTTCATCAAACCAGTCACGTATGAATACAGGCCTATGAACAAGGCTGATGTTATCATTGAAATGGAAGGATGTCCACAGCGTCCATAGAGATGTTAATGGTAGGGCAATACTTTAGCACCGAGAATTTTGAAATAAACACATTTGTTTATGTTAAAGATAAGCTCAATCAGTGGTTCGAGTCACAGTTCGATAAACACATTAGAACTACCTGAGAACTACTTTTGGTTGAACTACTGCTTTAAGACATTGTCTCTTGATTGCTTAATTTGGCCTTCTGTGCACTCACGTCAGTGTCGTTTGAAAACGAAAAACTTCGATTCGTCGAACTACACTGTGTTCTTTCAGTCAGCTAATGTCCATATTCAATGAGTTTTTGCACATTACAGACATTAAAATTCAAATGCCGCTGTCAAGAATAATTGCCCCTTGCGAAGTACTATACTCAAAACTTATTTCATGCAGTCCCTTCGTAATATTCGTTCATAAACGGGTTGGTATCAACTTTCATTCACTGACTGCAGCAATTCCGGTCGAGTTCTTAACAGGATTTCATTGTCTAAGATTGACATGTTTCTGGTTTTTCTGAGGTTTTATTCAAACTACATTTTTTCTGTCGTACTTCCCGATCACCACAGGTGCAGCATTCGTTGTAGACATGCTGGGTAGTTAGCTTTGATGCACGAGCAAATTAGGCATATTAGCTCAATGCGTGGTCGTTGGCATTAAGACAAAACGCTAGTTACGAGAGTAACTTTGTACCACTCTGACATAACTTGTGTTGAATTAAGACACTTTTTTCCTGGAGGGATTTGTGTGGCTCAGGGGGAGACAGATTTCCCGGAAGGGGGGGGGGATTGCATTTTTTCACCATTGAAAACAAAATCTCATATCTTCCGGGGGGACATCACATTGCTCCGGGGGAATCCTCCCCCTGGGCTACCCCCTGAATTCAACACTGGACACAATTCTGTATTTAATTCGTTTAACCCACTATTTCCAAACTTCAGAAAGACTTATCCGCTCAACGTTACTACATTCATTACAGAACAACCGTTCGAATTACATTGTGTGACTTCTGCAATGTCATCTGTATAAAGTATATCGAACGCAACGTGTTTCCGCTCAAAGGCGAGAATTTTTCCCTCTGTGTTCTTATGTGTTTATTACTTTTGTTACTTGTTTATAAAATGTTAAACGTATATATTCAGAGATCATATACTTAAAAATAACTCATTAACCCTTGAGTTTGACCGTTGAGGAGTTTTTTCTTTTATTTTACAGGAAATTTTCATACTCTTTATTCAGCTTTTTAAATATCTCAATTTTATATAAAGATGGTAAGGTTAAAAAAAATGAGTTTAGATATTTAAAAAAATCAATGAAATGTGCAAAAACCTCAGTAAAAAAAAAAAATCCAATAGTCCATATTAGCACATTGTTGACTGTCAATTTTGTATAAAATCCTTCCTTTCATAAGTTGGTTTTCTAGATAGATTTTACAAGTTTATGCAGCAGTAATATCTTTAAATATCCTTATTTAATATAGATTTCTTACAAAAAATAATTCTGGTCAAAATGATATTGATGCATTTTTGTAAAATAAAAACCACGCCCTAAGTTTATTAATTAAAAAACACGAGAAGATTATTGTGATCGACCAACATTGCGTTAAAATGGCAATGCGATACAGGTAATTTATCATTAGCGGAGAAATTCATGTGTAATGTGATATCAAATGTCTTCTAGCCCTCTAAGTGTTTGGGGCGTAATATTCCGTTCACTAAGCTCCAGGTTTCACAGCAATACAAGCAATATTTAAGATAATATGATTCTATAGATTTAATGAATTTTAAATACATTGAAGAATGATTAATACTCTCAAGGATTACATTCATATTTGTAATTCAGTTTATATATATATATATATATATAATGTTGAAATAATCATATTTTCTTAGCATTTAAAACCTAATGCAAAGAAAACAACATTACAATTTTATCCTTTTGCAAGACGCTCGGAGGGCTAGAAAAGATTCTTCAGTTTTTCACTGACCTCACGAGAACTTAGTCAAAAAGATATATTGCGTGCGATTATTGCCACCCGTAGAGAAATATTGTAAGCATTATAATAAATAATTTTTATGCCTTTTTTATTGAATACGAACATCTGCAGTTGTCTAACCTTTTGATTACTTTATGATTTTCTAAAGTGTAGATGTACTTTTTAACCACCCTGTACATGTACGTTGTACAAAACTGACACATAAAACTCTTCCATTCATAATAATAGATAATTTATTATTTTGAGTTTACTATTTTCCCTACTTTACGAAAAATTCTTAAATCTTGTTGAAAATAAACTGAGTTTCTCAAATTTAAGCTGTATTTAGGTCAGACAAACGAAACTTGGCGGCAACTGTGCTACCAGTTAGAGCATGAAAGCTATGGGGCAGGCAGGCTGCCCATGTTAAAAATTATCACTATTTTAGAATAGTAATTGCAGCCTTGTTTAAAATCAGAGTTTGTCACAAATGAGGCAAACATTATTATTTGGAAACAGTGATGAACCTGAATCTCCATTATTAAAAAGTGCTATGTCAGGCGATCTTACCAGTAATATTTCCGTTCCTCTCCAAAATTTCCCGTAAAATGACAGAAACTCTTCAGTTGCGGCTAAAAGTGACCAGATATTCTTTAATCTAAGTCCGGAAACTCAAAGTAATCGCGCAGAATTTCAGGCAATTCGCTGAAATTTTTACAGTTTTAATATAAAAAATATTTTTACAATATATGTAAAATTTTAGTTAACATAAAAATATTTGTGGGTTGAGTGCATGATGTTTCATGATATTATTCTAATGTATTATAATATCGCAGTGTAACATTAATTTAAATATCAATGCTCTTAAAACGCATTAACTCAATATTTTTTTTATAAAAGATTTATTTATAAAGATTGAAACAGACCAAATAATCAATCTTTTATTATTAATTTGATACTTGGTGCAAAATTTCATCTACGCAAATACTTTTCTGTAGAAACCTAATGAATCAAAATAAGGACATCTTCTGAGAATGCTCTAAGAAAACCTGTATAAATCGAAGTATTAAATGCATGAGATGAGTAATATATGTAATAATGTTAATTAAAAATATTCGCAAGATGCGTAAAATTTTGTTTGAAAAAATAAATACTTGTTATGTCAGACGTCACAAGTATCTATTATGATTAACATTTAGATATAAACAGGGCATTTTATTCTTAGGTAAGTGACAAAAAGGTAAACGGCCATTATAAACAGCGTTTATTGCCAACAAACTAGATGAAATTTAGTTATGATTTTATAAAACATATTATGTGTTATATATTATTTTACAAATTATGGTACAAAATAGTAAGTAATGAGAAACATAATCTTATAGCCAGAATAATCATTATAAGATTATGAACAAAGAGAATAATTACCAAAATATATAAATATTTATATTAAACAAAAAAGCGTAAATGACAAAAAGTACTGGTAGTACTATAGCATCCAACTCTAAGCATTAATACACAAGTATGCAAAACAAATTAAAAATCAGTTAAACACTATGCAAATAAGAACATATGGTAACATACATTCATGAAGCTGCGTGATCAAATTACAATGATAAGTTCATGGAAGCATGCGATCAAAATGAAACTAGACGGATGTGGCTATCGCAAAACTTTATTCTATCTCATACATGTTAATACTTCCTGAAAAATGCAGCATAGCAGTGCCACTGGCTAGGTGATTTACACCAAAATCTAATCAGCAACAACTTATGTCAAGTTCTAACTGAATCTGAAGTTTGATGCAAATCCGTGCATTAGTTTTTGAGGTAGAGCTATTGGGGAAATCATGAAAAGTTGTGCATTGAAAAGTTGCGCATAGGAGTATCAAGTGTTGGACAATTCACACCAAAAACTTATCAGGATCAATTTATATCAGGGACTAACTGAATCTAAAGTTTGATGAAAATTCATAAATTAGTTCTTGAGATACAGCTATTACGGAAATCGTGAAAAATGCAGCACATTAGCGCCGTCTGTTGGGCGATTTACACTAAAAACTAAACAGCACTAATTTATGTCAGAAACTAACTGAATCTGAAGTTTGATAAAAATGTGTGCATTAGTTCTTGAGATAGAGCTATTGCAATAATCATGAATAATTCAGCATAGAAGCGCCACCTGCTGGGCGATTTACACAGAAAAGTAATCAGCAACAACTTATATTAGAGGCTAACTGAATCTTAAGTTTTATTAAATTCCGTTCACAGGTTCTTGAGATAGAGCTCCAACAAAATGTGTGTCACATACAGACAGACATTTTGTAACAACAGGTTTTTCGGGACCTCTGACCCCTTAAAAACGTGTAAATCCGTCGAAAACCGGAATTCGAAAATTTTCACGAATCCAATACTTTCTTCTTGTAAGGATAGAAGAAAGTAAAAATAATTAACCTAAGTACGAAAGAATTTAAAGTTAACAAGATAAAGATTACTAAATGTAAGTGAAAAAGGAAAAAGGGAAGCTATATGAAGTAAATCATGTACATTGTAGAACAATTTAGATAAAGATTATATTGTTCAAATGATCTGTATCAACGTCAAAATACTTTTTAACCGATTTGCAGTTAACTGAAGAAGATTAAATTAAATATTTTAGTAAAAAGTAAATACTTTTCGATAAAGAATGAGGAAAGGTTTCAGTAATAAGCATTTTATTTATCTAGAAGAAAATGTAAAAAAACTAATATTTAATGGTAGTACAATTCTAAAATCTTTCATTATTACTTTATGCATTATTAACATATTTTTGGAATTGCAGTAAACGATGAATGGGTAATTATATTACATTAATTTTTAACGCAATTATTCACAATTGGTAAAAAAAATCATATTAGTTGTAAATTTCCAAATGGGTGAAAAATGTCCGGGCCAGAATTCGAACCAGGGATGTCTTGACTGAAGCAGCCAGTGCCCTTCCAACTCAGCCATCCCGGACGAATCTGGAGGACTAATTCACCCAGTTATCCTTTCAAGGGACTCAGGAGTCTTAAAATTGGGGGAAAAAAAGAGACCATTTTCAACATTTAATATCTTAAAATTTATATGATTTAAAAGAACGATTTTTATTGGGATAAAAAATATAAGTACAGTAGCCTTCCTCTTAACCGGCCTCTTCTTAACCGGAACTCAGCTTTAAACGGCCGACTTTTTTCCCAACATCAGGCAAAATTCAGAAAGGAAAATTTCGGTTCTCATTTCTTCATGGTTAATTGACTACATAATGTAGAATAATTTCAACTTCTTATAAAGGTATGTGATAAGATTTTCAACAATTTAATTTGTATTAAATATTGTTCATTGTTTGTTATTAGGGATAATTTTTATTTCCATTCAGTTAATTACAACTAGTATTCATTTCACAAAATATAGAAAATATGTACTTTTTTAAAACTACACAAATTAAAAACTAAATGCATCCTATGCATTTAATTAAATATGCAGTTACTCATTTAATTTTTTTTTACTTCTCCGGTCTAACCGGTTTCTGTCTTAACCGGCTAACCCTCGGTCCCGTTTAGGCCGGTTACGAGGAGGCTACTGTATGTTCTTTCATTTCATGCATTTAAAAATTGCAAGATGAAGTATTAGTATTTATAGGGCGCTCCAAACTGTCAGACATTTGTAGAACAGAAAATTGGTTTACGGCGCATCCCACACTGAGACGACAAGCGACATGTAGCCGCAACATGTAGCGCAAAATCCGGTCGAAACAAAGAACGAAGTTGTTTCAAACCAGTTTTTCCAGCGAATTCAAGCGACATGTCTTATGTGTCGCCTTAGTGTGGGATGCGCCTAAGGCGACACTGCACTGAAACTTCTCGATCGCGAAATCCCATGTTAGAGTGTGGGAAAACTTTGAAGTGCGATGACTCATTACCTAATGTAATTATTAAAATACCGTTTTCACCATCAGAAAGTAGACGTTGGATGCCGATGATGTGCGTTTTTAAAAATTATCTCAGTAAATTTTAAGTACATAAAAAATCCCTATAAATTGACATTTCCATTTGATTAAATTTTAATTTAAAAATAAATTTTGCAATTACACTGAAATTTTTCATGCCTAATTATCCTTCAGACTGTAGTAATTCCCCTGAACCTAAATAAATTTATATTTAAAGCATTTTTATATTTTTAATACAAAGTTGTATTTAGCTAATGCAAAATCTTGAAAATTTCAACAGTATAATCACCTAAAAATATATATATATATATATATATATTTTTTTTTAATAATAAAAATGAAATTTTAGGTTCAGTTTATACAAACTAACATGAAATATATGTTTTGAAAATTTCATGAAAAATATTTAGACGTTTTTGAGAGATCGTGCGCGTTATGCCCAAAAACCTCATTTGAAGAAAAATGACTTCAAAAGTTTCGGAAACGCCGCTTCAGCTATTGAGCGACTATAAATCTAAAAGTCATAACTTCTGTTCTAATAGGAATCTCAAGGAAACAATTATATCAAAATGTTCAGAAATGATAAGAGTTTAACATCTTACAAAAAATTAAAATTTCGAAAATTTTCAAGATTTAAAAGTCCTGAGACCCCTTAACAATCACAGCATCTGGTCTGATAACTGAATTACCTCAACAAAATAAATACTAGGTTTATTTTTTTATTTTTTTATGGAACTGCAGTAAACGGTGCACGCGCAATTATATTAGATTTTTTTTAACGCAATTACTGAATTGGAAAATAAATCATAGCAGTTGTAAATTTCCAAGTGGATGAATGGGGCTTAGGGGGGGGGGGGGGATCAATGCTCAGTTGGTAAAGCATTGACGGCTTCTGCCAAGGCATACCTGGTTCGAATAATGGCCCGGATCCCCCCCCCCCCTACAAACACACAATTGGAAATTTATAACTTTTAGAAGTAATTGTATGTAAAAAACCTAATAAATATTTAACGATTAGTACAATTATAAAATCATTCGCTATTACTTTTTGAATTATTAACATACCAGGCTCGTGTCGACTCTATACTTTAAATACAAATGTACAGTCGTGGAAAAAAAAAAGTAAACACCCCCAACTAACTCCTCAACAAATTATCGTAGAAGAAAGTTACTGGTACCGAACTATAGGAAATAAAGTCTACTTTTAAATAATGTATAAAAAATTTCCTTAGAGGGCCATCCTCAATATTAAAACGAACCATAACTTTGTTTTTTTCAATAACAGTACACAATTCTGACAGCATAAATGAACTCTACACCCTTCAATTAGTCTAAAAACAAATTTTTATGCATTTTGTACCATAAGTTTTCGAGAAAATAATTATTTTTAAAAACGAGCGTATTTTAAGGGCTGTATCCAAATTGAAGTTCGGTACTCGATTGTTAACCGAGAGAGCTCCCTTCTTGATCAAGGCACCTTAAGCAGTCAATTAAGCCTGTTAGATTACAGGATAGCTTAAGAAATTTCAAAATATTTAGTCACTTCTATCATAGACGGCCCCTTAAACCATCATTTTGCCGTTTTTTAAGCATAATTTGAAAACTACTTGGAAGAAAAATGTGAAATTTTAGATTTCCATAAAGCAGGACGTAATAAATCTGAACCCATCAAAAAATTGTAGGTTGCTATTCATAATTTTTTTTTAATATTAGTTTCATAATTCATAATTTATATCAGAAAATTATAAAAATGCAAATTCAACGTATTTATGTTTGGGTATATTAGTATTATTGCTACACAAAAAATTAAAACATTAGGATCATAATTTCAGAAGTTAAATAAAAATATGAAAATATAATTAAACATTAGAAGCACTAAATTTTGAATGTTTGTAATTCAAAAACTTATCATTCAAATGACTTGAAATTTGGTGTCTAGGCATAGTTTGAACCAAAGATTTGAAATATCTCGTTAAAATTGGGCATTGCCATTGAAAAAATGAAGTTTGGATTCGTTTTATTATGCAGATGGCTCCCTAAGCAAATTTTATATACGTCATTTAAAAGTAGACTTTATTTCCAATCGTTTGGTACCAGTAACTTTTTTCTTGGATAATTTGTTGAGAAGTTAGTTGGGGGTGTTTACTTTTTTTTTCCACGACTGTACTTTCCTATACATCATTTAAAGATCATGAATTTCATTGCAGTGTTAAATGATCAGCATTTATTTTCCAGAAATTAAAGAAAATGCATTATTTAGAACAATATATATATAGTACAATTCCTTTTCATTGTCCGCAGATCGGAGAAATATTTCCGCTACGTAATTCAAATGTCTAGCATAACCATTATTTTATTTTCCTATGGTTATCCTTATATGTCATTAGTCGATAATTTAATCTCCTTTCTGTTGTTCACGTCCCATGCTTTTGATCAGAAACTTTTATACAGTTTGCCTCCAGAGGTAATTTCTTTTTCTTCTTTCAACATATGTCAGACTGAAAAAAGAAATTTTTTTTATCTTTGCGTTTGCGTTATTTCTCGAAAAACTGTTCTGAATATATGATAACCCGAGGGAAATAATCTTTTCTGATCGAACTAAGGACTAATTTTGATATGTTAAAATATTCACACGTTAAGGTATAAAACGGTATGTCACGCCAAATTTAAAATGCAATAAAACAAGAACTATAAACGCTCAGAAAATCTAAGAAAGCTCAACAACAAATTTAGAAAATAATAATCGAGTAAATTGTATAAAAAAATAATGTATGAAGTATTTGTAACTAGTAGGAAAAAAAAAAGAGTTGCACAGTATGTATTTTGTAGCTAAGAAAATAAATAATAAATATTTTATATGTATGCTTAAGAGGACATAGGTAAAAAAAACAAACATTTGTAGGTACAATTAGCATATCAATTCACACTCAGGCCTCGAAAGTCAGCTACAAACACATTCGAAATTTAACTAGCAAAACACTAATGTTGAACTTAAAGAAATGAGTCTTTTGAAATTAAATAATTAATATCTTTAAGATAAAACTGTAATATGGAAATATGAATGGTGAAAAGAAATAACTTAGTATGTTGCATTATCGCACATAAAAGCTGTTTACTTGTTAATATCCTTCCTCCCAACGAAATAAAATTGTATATTTTTCAATTTTTTCCCCTCTAAATCTAATAACGCGATACTATAAAAATTCTTTCCTTTTAGTAATTAATAATCTGTTCAAAAACGTTAATATCCTTCCTCCCAACGGAATAAAATTGAATATTTTTCAATCCCCCCCCCCCCTTTAAATCTAATAACGCGATACTATAAAAATTCTTTCATTTTAGTAATTAATAATCTGTTCAAAAACGTTAATATCCTTCCTCCCAACGGAATAAAATTGTATATTTTTCAATTTTTTCCCCTCTAAATCTAATAACGCGATACTATAAAAATTCTTCCCTTTTAGTAATTAATAATCTGTTCAAAAACGTTAATATCCTTCCTCCCAACGGAATAAAAATGTATATTTTTCAATTTTTTCCCCTCTAAATCTAATAACGCGATACTATAAAAATTCTTTCCTTTTAGTAATTAATAATCTGTTCAAAAACGTTAATATCCTTCCTCCCAACGGAATAAAATTGTATATTTTTCAATTTTTTCCCCTCTAAATCTAATAACGCGATACTATAAAAATTCTTTCCTTTTAGTAATTAATAATCTGTTCAAAAACGTTAATATCCTTCCTCCCAACGGAATAAAATTGTATATTTTTCAATTTTTCCCCCTTTAAATCTAATAACGCGATACTATAAAAAATCTTCCCTTTTAGTAATTAATAATCTGTTCAAAAACGTTAATATCCTTCCTCCCAACGGAATAAAATTGTATATTTTTCAATTTTTTCCCTTTTAAATCTAATAACGCGATACTATAAAAATTCTTCCCTTTTAGTAATTAATAATCTGTTCAAAAACGTTAATATCCTTCCTCCCAACGGAATAAAATTGTATATATTTCAATTTTTTCCCCTCTAAATCTAATAACGCGATACTATAAAAATTCTTTCCTTTTAGTAATTAATAATCTGTTGAAAAACGTTAATATCCTTCCTCCCAACGGAATAAAATTGTACATTTTTCAATTTTTCCCCTCTAAATCTAATAACGCGATACTATAAAAATTCTTTCCTTTTAGTAATTAATAATCTGTTGAAAAACGTTAATATCCTTCCTCCCAACGGAATAAAATTGTATATTTTTCAATTTTTTCCCCTCTAAATCTAATAACGCGATACTATAAAAATTCTTTCCTTTTAGTAATTAATAATCTGTTCAAAAACGTTAATATCCTTCCTCCCAACGGAATAAAATTGTATATTTTTCAATTTTTTCCCCTTTAAATCTAATAACGCGATACTATAAAAATTCTTCCCTTTTAGTAATTAATCTGTTCAAAAACAAGAGTAACAAAATATTACAGTATTCGGAATGCCTCTAAAATGCCAAAATGCGCTTTAGTTTTTTTTCCTGTATGAGATAAATAGTAATTTCATGTGGAAAATTGCTCAAAATAAGGTGGAAATAAAA
The DNA here is from genome assembly GCA_963932465.1 of Maratus speciosus. Lineage (NCBI taxonomy): Eukaryota > Metazoa > Arthropoda > Arachnida > Araneae > Salticidae > Maratus > Maratus speciosus. The sequence goes on from OZ010793.1 coordinate 437,969,384, forward strand.
TTATGTTAAAGAAATCTTCCTGTCATTAATTTTCAATAAGTTGTACGTTTTAAATTTTTGTACGAGCCCTTCAATAAAAAACTGGTCAATTAGGAAAATTTCCTATTTGTTGCAATAGTAACATTACAAAAAACTGCATTATTTGTAGCTTTAAAATGGAATGAGTTATTCTTATTTAAAAATTATACTTGTGGATGTCGACTATAGATAAAATGGGAAGCACAAATGTGAAAATATTGAAGTAAGAAAAGTATCACGGACGACATACATTTATGTTCGACATTAAATAAAAAATAATTGATTGTTATAACAGAATTGGTGGCGAGGAACTCAAAATATTTACAAAGAGTTGATAATAATAGCTGAATTATCTATTAGAGATGAGATGAGAAAATGTAAAAATACTTTGTAAATTGATTTTTTTAAATCATTTATATAGGGTTTAAAGCTACAATTGCCTGATTACAAGATCTCTGACACTGTAAAGCATTACTTATATGTACTTGTGACGCAGTTTTGTTCACACTTCTTAATATACTTTCGATCTGATGAATGCCATCAACAATCTGTAATTGGTTCCTATATTTACTAATGAAACAGACGTTTAAAAAGTACCAAAACGTGGTAAAACAAATTGTTTTCCTTTATCAAAGTAATTTTAAAGATTCAAAGTAATTTAAAGATAGTTTTTTAATTCATATTTTTGCAGCAAAAATTTCAAAAAATTTGCACCGATCGAACATTTTTTGTTTAGGGGCATATAAAAATTAAAAATGTGTATTTTTTAAAATTAATTTTAAGAGTATATCTTTGAAAATCTTATTTTCTACCATAATTCGAACATTCTTGCAATTTATATTGAATATTTACTACCAACACACAAATAATTAAAGTGCGTTTAAAACATTTTGGGACACCGTGTATAAAATGGATTGCCAAGAACTGATCATAGAAGAAATTATCTTTAAAAATTAGAGAGAATTTATATAAAGATGTAATTTATTTAACTTTTAAAACATTTATTTACATTAGTCTAACCATAAAAAAATATGTTTGTATTATTTGAGATTTCCAGTTTAACCCTTTATCTACTAAATTATGAATTCATAAAAAAATTATCTTCTAAAGCATTTTTCGTGAATTGCTCAAACTACATTAGAAGATTTACATAACCATTTAATAAATTTCACAAGAATTTTAGATGGATTGAAGGATTTAGAACGACTAATTAAATTTGAATTTATAGGATTTTGTGCAATATTTATAACCCCATTCAATTCATTTATTTTAAATATTTTTCTTAGTATTTTATAGAATTAGGAAATGTACAAAAATATATTGTTCTTGCAACAGAAATATTTCCGAATTGAAAAATCCACCCCCCCCCCCCTCCCCCAACGCCAAGGAAGCTGAAAAGATGCAAAGGCAAAAGAAATCATCCTTTTAAAAATATTTTTGTTTTGTGCACCCAATAATGCTTTTGGAACAAGATAAAGTAATGCATCTATAACTCATTATAAACTGTATTACAACTAATCGATGTATTAAATGAATTTTATAACAAGTTATTTTAATGGTACTTATAAGTACAGTCAGTAGATAAAGGGTTAAAAAAAAAAAAAAAAAGAAACAGTGAAAAGTGACGATCGATATTTTTAGCCACATAAATGTTTTTAATTTCATAAAATAAAAAATCCATAACCTCCATTTATAAATTATGTAAAATAAAATACTTATGAGTAAAACATTTTAAATAGAATAGGATATTTGCCAAGTAAATTTGCGTAACAAATTACAATCAAAATGACTTATGATACTAATAGCCTCTTTGAAATGCAATAATTCTACAGATGAAACTTACAGGACTTTTCTGCAACAATAATAAATTATAATTGTTAATTTTAAATGAATTTACTTACCTTGTTTGATGTCGGGATGGGCGTTCGGCTTCGCGGAGGGTAGGTTTTTGTCGCTGGGCGCTAGTAGGGCCTGTTGGCATCCTTTGGGCGCTTCAGCTGCACCTTGAGGCGCTTCATGCCGATTTGGAAGCCATTCATCGCCTGGATGGCAGCCTGGGCACTGGCGGGGTTGTCGAAGCTCACGAAACCTGAAGTGTAATCAGTTCTTTAATGAGACCTTCATTTTAAAATCAAGTTGTAAAATTTTAAGGCTATTCTCAAATCAAAAGGAGTTATTTTCTGACACATTATTAATTTTCATTCGGAAACACATGAAATTGACTGGTGTTATTCAAAAACTATGTAATCAAAAGACGTTTTCTATTTTTTAGGTAGACACAAAAAATCTTTCATAAAATACTATGCACGATGGCGTTTTGAACTGAATTTTGTCGCGTTAAAGTAAAAAAAAAAAAAGTCGTCACGTCAATTGGTATAACTCGAAATTATAATTTATTGAAAACTGAAAATACATACCGATTCCAAATCACTTCAATAATCAGACCTGCCAATGTTATGCCTTTACGTTTGAAAACTAGTCAGAGAATGTGTCGGAAAATATCGCGTTTTGATCAGATGATTTGAGAACCAACTTAAGAAATACACTGATGTCCAAAATTAATGACCAATCACAAAATGCTAATTTTCAATTACTCAAAAGGAAATAATATAATTCGAATAAATACTATTTGTACAGCACAGCTAGTCGATATAACATCTCATTCATGTCACACATAGTCACAAGTGTCACAGCCACTGCGGTGAAGTAAAAAAAAAAGGAAATTCCATACATCTGATTCTGAGTCTCAAATGATCACTATATGTGACTCCACTGAGACGTCACTGTGACTGCTGTTTTGTGACGAGTCACCATGTGATTTTACAATGTAGTTACATTGTGACTCTCATGTGACTGTCATCTGCAGACTCAATTTCAAAGTCATCGCGAACGCTGCATTGTGATAAGTTACCAAATAATGTCACATTAAAGTCAGATGATGACTTCCAGGTGACAGAGAGACTACTGTGAAGCCACCATTGTGCTCTTTTGTGAAAAGTCACCATGTGACTATAATGTGATATTTGGTGACTTATCGTAATGCAACGTTCATGGTGACTCTGAAATTGAGTCTAAAATGACAGTCACATGAGAGTCACAATGTACCTACATTGCAAAGTCACCTGGTGACTCGTTACAAAGCAGCAGTCACATTGACTTCTCAGTGGTGTCACATATAGTTGTCATTTGAGACTCATAAAGAGACGTGTGGAATTTCCTTTTTTTTGTTTCACCGTAGTGAATGTGACACTTGTGACCGCGTGTGACATGAGTGATATGCTATATGGACTAGCAGTGCTGTAGGGATAGTAATTGTTTCAATTATATTATTTCCTTTTGAGCATTCGCTTACTTAAAAATTGGAATTTTGTGACTGGTCCTTAATTTTGGACACCAGTGTATTACATTTCCCAAATATCTTTATTTTTAAGGCGATCATACAGAAATGCAAGAAAACTGAAATATAATTTTAGATAGAATTGGATGTAACTAAGCAGCTAAAGAAAAAAAATTGCAGTTGTATAAAAGTTGAGAAACAATATTGGCAGATAAAACAATCTTTAATAATCCCACATCTTTATTTTGAATGATAGTCTGTTCTATAAGCAATGTGCAGTAAATTTCGATAAATTTTTATCGAGCTTTTCACATACACTTACAAAATTTGTGCTTGTTCGAACCAGCTTTAGGTACTGCAGTAGCTGTAACCATAAGATGGTGATAACTGGTTATCATCATTTGGAGCTCCTGTTGAACCATTGCTCCAAATGTTGTAACGAGATTTCATTAACTTGTTGTTGAAGCTACCGTAACACCAAAAGTTATTTCAAACCAGCACAAAACATTTAAAAATAAGCGGTTAATACAGACCTTTCAAATAAGAAAACAAACTAAACGTTTCATTTTCTAATTCAAAATCTTTAAAGTACAGTACAGCCCCGATTATCCGCGGAATTGGGTGGCAAGGGCATCGCGGATAACAAAAATCGCGGATAACCCGAAAAAGACTGAAAATGGTGTGCAAACACGAAAAAAAAGAAACTTCAACATAAAAACTATGTTTTAGTGTAGAAAGAACATAATAAAACGTTTAAAATACATACATATGCACAGTACTGCAGAAACCTTTGCTTTATCACTAAAATACAGAACAGTAAGCAAGAAACAAGATCATACATACTGTACAAAAAGAGTTGAGTTACACCTTTTTTTAAAAAAATCAGTCCCTTGTTTTTGCTTTTTGTTTTGGAAACACATTTTTTTAAATTCTAAGTTATAAAATATTGTTTTCCTTTTAGTATGGAATAATTTTTATCTTGAAAATGAAGCTATTGTTGATATGCTCTCCTGGAATTTATCATAATATTCTTATTTAATTTTTAAATATTTTAATTACTGTGTTTACGTTTGGTTAATAAAATCAAGAAGAGACATTAAGAATTTATATCTGATATTTCAAATATGGTAACCGTATCTAGAAATATTCTTCTATTACTTTCGAATACATCAATTTTTCTGTTTATATTTATTAGTAGGGTTTATTGTATTTTCATTGCTGTTGGCTTGAATTTAAAAAATGCGCTTCGCGGATAAACCGCACCTCGCATAATCGGGGCTTTACTGTATAAGGTAAAAAAAAAAAAAAAATGAAATTTATTTTCCGTTTCAAAAAGTAATTACAATATTTATTTATTTATTTATTTATTTATTTTTAAAGATTTTAAAGATTAATGATATTAATTCAATTTGCGGCTGCAGTATTAGCTAGGGAACTGTACTAATATGGAGAAAAGATAACCTAAAGGTCATATATATCGAAACAAAATTGTTGTCTTAGGATGCAACTAAGCAAACTGTCTAAAACCCTTAACAATAATAAAGGTATATACTGTTGAAATTCAAATATTTTGATTTTTAAGATTCTAGCTAAGAAATTAAATATTCGTGAATTTCGATAAAATGACATTTAGACAACAAAATTGCCTGATAGGAACAAATACGTCTTATAGTTTTAAAAGCACATGCTTTAACACGTTGAATGCCAAGTTTATTTTGTCTGTCTTTCCGTTTAGCAGGGACGGCGAACCTTTTCCCCTCCACGTGCCAAATTTTTACAAAAATATATTTTGCGTGATCATGACGTGCCAACAATAAAAAAAATTAATGGATGAAATAATAATTAATCAAAATTACTTAAAAAAATTCTTTGCATTAAAAAAATATGGGTAATAATTGATATTATACTTTAGAAATTTATTTAAAAATATTATTTCTGTTGTCTTACCTTCGATTCCAAAAAATTTTACCAGCTTTGTACTTAGTTATTTTTAAGCGAATGCAAACCGAATTGGACTCATTTGACAAAATGTTTTACTTGAATTTTTCATATTATTTATTTCCGAAAATAATGTCTCGCAGAAATAATTGAATAAATAGAAAGCATACCAGCATCTACAGCTTTTACTGACTGAAATTGAACTCAAAGTTGCTTTAATTTTACCATCAACATTTTTGCTTATAATGCCATTTAATCTTTCAATCAAAATCAAGATTAATTATTGCATTTTGTGAAATTCTACTATATTTTGGTGTAGAATCTGAATCTACGCCGTGCCAAAAATAATCTGCAGCGTGCCACTTGTGGCACGCGGACCATAGGTTCGCCGTCCCTGGTTTATGCCATGAAATAAGACTCCCGTTACAGAATCTATAAGCGTCAATCACCAATGACTGACGCCTCACAGTGGAGTATTTGCCCCAAAAACCTGGCCAAAAATGCAAAAATTAAAATTTCGTCAACAATTGTAAAAATCATTATTTTTAATAGCTAACTAATTGGTGCATCGATCTATGTATATTTTAGGAGCCTGAGTTACATCCGGTGGCTCCTGGCCTCAGCTGAAGAGGAAGTTTCTTTCTGAAAAGACGTGTTTTTTGTTGTTTTTTGGCATTGTTGCTATGTTTAAATATAATTTTTTTTTGTCTCAATGAATTGTTGAATTGAAACTAAACAGGGCTTACGTGTTTAACAAAGGTCAGATATTAGTGTTAAACTATGTGGTAATTTTAATAGTTTAGTTTTTAATGCAATAAAAAACATTAAATGTGTAAAAGGGTTATTTTTAAAGCGTTTTTGGCTCTAATTTATACATATCGAAAGCTTTTTAAATATGTGCCGCGCTTTGCCCAGCCATGTTTGAATTATAATCGTATTAGTTATAGTCTTGTGTCAATTTCTGCAAAAAAATCTTCCGCATACTGTTGCCATTTTTTATAAAAAAAATTTTCGGGATGACTATTTAAATGCTCTGTTTTGAGGCCACCGAATTGAAGGGATAAGAACTATATATTTACTGTCGTATTGCAGGTTTTTAGCTCACAGGATATTACCAGAGAGTTTTTGCACCTACATATTCTGTCTGTATGTATGTACGTACGTACATACATACAGACATTGTATGTATGTACGTTCATGTTGGTTCATGTGTGTAACATAAGGATAGAAAGGGGGGAATTAACCCTTTCGAGGGCGGTGTCCTTAAAAAGAGACACCTAATTTTAATTCCAAATCTGACAAACGGCACCAAGAAAATTTAATTAAAATTTCCCTTTTATAATGTACGTGAAAATAAGCAACTTCATATTTTCTAATAACTCTGTTTATAAATTATGGTATCAGTTCATTATTTCATCAGTTTTTAAACAGAATTACTCCGCGCCGGAAAGGGTTAAAGTTTCTTAAGAGATGGTAAATTAATATATTTTTTATAGTTACGGTTACAAGTTAAGGTTACAAGTCGCTTCCAAACTCCCTTCGGTAATGTTAAGTCAATGGATATGTCATTTATTCGTATTTTTAAAATATCTACTTAGTAAATTAATATTTTAACTTCTTTTTCCTTTGTGCTCTTCTTAAATGATGACTCTTTTTTTCTTAATTGTCAAAATATTTATAAAATGTATATTGATTATTATGTGAAGTGTTAAAATCTTACTTACACTTCGTGAGCTTTTAAGATATAAAACATTAAACTAAGCTATGGATTTGTATGTATACTTCATAGTATGCTAAAAGTTAGCTCAGTGAAACGGATAGCACAGTTAAAATGTCCATTCAGCCATTTCCGTGAACAAACGGAAATGTACTTTAGAACTTTTATGCAGCCATGTATATGATCTATAGCATGTATCCACATGTAATTTTAAAAAAAATTGTTCTATTTTAAAACGCATATCACAACTACAAGCGCACTTCCAGCAATTATTGGTCATAGACTTTATTCAATAGTTAAATTTATTCATCAGCCATATTCTTTCGTGTGTCCTTGTAAATGAACGATATATTCTATGCACACCATATTCTATAATAAGTGCCTTAGTACACCTTAGTGATGTACATAAATTTCAGCACGTTTAAAAGTGTGATATCATTAAAATAGAAAGCAAACGATTTTTCCCCATAGACCATAATGAAAGGGAATTCTTTTGGGCGTCTCTGTAAATGAACCGTAAAGGCTGTAGACTTCATTTACAATACCAAACATGCCATAGTGATACCCATTAACATCTAAGAATTTCAAGCCAATCGGACTATATTTACATCGAAAAATATTTTTGACCGGGATTTCGGGTCAAATACTCCACTGTGCGCCGTCTAAACGGAAAGATCAGAGTCAGTCACCGGTGACTGACGTGACATTCAATGTGTTAAGAAAATATGAATATTTTTTAATCAAAAATTCATATTTATTCAAAGGTTTTTAGTCTGAAAATTTGAATATACAGCTAATTTTAAAAGCAGTATAAATTAGAAACGTTGATAAAAGAATTAAAGCACAGAAGTGCGAAATTAAATCGCTGCGCCGTTGCAAAATCTACATATACTTATAAGTAAATAGATTTATGCTTGTTGAAAATATAAAAACTAGAGTATAGAGTAAAGCAGAATTGAATTTAAATTCACTGCATAAATTTTTAAGCTTTAATAATGCTTTAATGCATTCTATAAAAAATGAGATTTTGTATGAATATTTTATTCTGAAATTTATATATGTTGCAAGATGAAATTAATGAAGCAAAAATTATTTAAACTGACACAGTTATAAACTAAAATGTTAAAACTATCGATGTTATAATTCAAAACTTTTTTGTATCCACTTTTATAGATGGGGGATTAAAATATTTTCAAAACGAATTGAAATTAGTTCAGCGATGCTTGAAATTAGATCATTTTTTCAGGTCTTAAAAAATACTGTATCCTGAATATTTAACTTATGTATTTTTTTTTCTCTGGACCATAGCTTGCAAATAAATTTTCATAATATTTATCCAATCCCTCTTCGTTTCATGTGCCTTCAACAGAAACCGAGCTGTGTCATTGAAAGTGGTGAACTGTTTCTGAGATAACATTATATCTTCTCTCCCGTATGATAAAGCTTCCAGTTTCCTACTCCCCCTACTATTTATATATCCGAACCCCATTCCACCTTATAAGCGAAGAGATATCTCCAGTCAGGCAATCATTAAGAGCCAAAAGAGTCATACGCCAGATTGGAGTTCGTGTGAAGGAAAAGGGGACGACCCATTTTTACCCCCTGTTTGTGCCCCAGTCCGAAATTTGGATATAGGATAAATACGTCCACCATTCGGAAACCTAAATTACATCTTGATATTAAATGGCGTCAGGAGTCATGGTTAAGCCATTGAAGAAGGCCATTTATCTGCGGAATGCGGTCATTGCATTTGCATAAGCGGTCGGTTATATTTATTGATAGACTCCATTTTTAAATCAAGGCGATGTGTTTGTTGAGATTGCCAGCATCATTCGAAAAGGGGGGTGATGTATGTTGTTCATTACGTGAAGCTGCTTCGAAGGAAAGTCCAGAATTTAAAGGAGTTACTCATGTTGATATATAGAGTTCCTTTTAAATTATTAGAGGTTAGTTTGCAGTTGCTGGTACAGATGTTCTCAAGTACTGCAGAAGATTTGCGTTAGATATTAAATGGTGCGACATGTGCAAAGAGATGTAAATTTTAAATAGGCATATATTTCAAAATATCTGATTTTTTTTTTTTTTTTAAATGGAACAAGATATTTTATTATTTCATTATGCAAGTAGTTTTATTTAGTGTTAAAAAAACCCAGGAGCACATTTAATTAATGTCTAAATTTGTTATATAATCCGATTGTCAGCATTGAAAGAAGAAATTTGTTAGTTATTCGGAAATAAAACTAATTCTCAAGAGATGGTGAAATCATGGTACATTGAATGATGGTACATCAGTATATTAGCTGATGAACACTTAAAGAACCTGACTAGTAAAGGTGAAGAAAACCATAAATCATCGAAAAGCCTGATCAATCTGAGTAGTATCTGATCTCCTGAATCCTGATGATTCAAAAGATCTTAAGTTAATCGAAATTAATAGATTACCTCTTTTTAATAAATTAAGTTATTTTAAAACAAAGAAAATACAAGTAAAATAGTTTTATATAACAGTATATTAAGTGTTTAGATTGGAGATTTTTTCAAGAAATAAATTTTTATATTTTATTCTTAGGAATCTTTAGGGGAATCAAATGGACTATCATTTTTGATATATCTTTATGGATACAATATTAGTATCTAAATTTTAAATACTACTAATTTAATGTTTTAACTTGTAGAGGTTTTGTTTTCAAATGAGTGCGTTTCTTTTCGATAAATTATGTAACAATACCTTGGAAAATCGTTCCATGCTTTCTGTATTAGGTAATTTAGTTATTCAAGTAATCATAGATATTCTTTATAACAAAAAAATATCAATGTAAAGGCATTTTAATAATTTTGAATAAAAAACATTTTTCTCGATCAAACTAAATGAATAAACATTCATTAAAATACTACAGCAATTTTATAAATCATTCTACAGTTGGAAAATAAGATGGCCATTAAAATATCTTATGAATATAAGATTAACCATTATGCTCCGACGGTACTTTTAAGTACCCTTAAAGAAAATGCAATATAAAATTTATTTAATTAGTCTACTAATAAAAGTAGATTGGACTTTTCATACAAAATTCTTTGCCGGATCACAATTAAGAAGCACAGTGAAACAGTCGAAGCTAAATAATTTTTAATGTGGTTATCATTTATATAGGTTCAGCTGCTCTCCTATTAAACATGTCACAAATTGCACGTCAAACGTGGCAAATGACTATGTTCGTACTACAACTAGTTCGTATTACAACCTTAAATATTTGCTCGCCAGTGGCGAGCTGGCGAGCAGAAATTTCGCGCCCTGGTCTAACACTTGCAATGATGCCACGAGAAATAACATCGATTCTATACCGTAAGCAGAAAAAAACTACGATATACAGTGGCTCCCAAAAGTGTTCGTATGCTTACGAATTTCAATGAAATAGTGTTCTATCCATTAATTAAAATTAATACTTCAGAAAGAGTATTTAATAATAAGAACTACAACTTATTCTTAAGAAAGCTACGTAAAATATTAAAAAAAAAAACATAGTAAACGTTATTTTAAAGAAATCAATAATCAACAAGCTGGAAATTCCACGTCAAACGTGGCAAATGAGGTGCGTTCGTACTATAATTAAATTTATAAACATATTTTGCACCGCATATTATACTGAATGTATATTTTAGTTTACTTCATAAGTGCATATCAATTTCATTCTGTTCGAAAGGCTGAAACATCATTAAAATGCACTTGAAATGATTTTTTTCTAATTGGCCGTAATGTAGAGGAAAACTTTTGACTGTTCCTGTAATTAAACTATACATCCGATTTTCATAAAATTTGAAATGACTTGACAAAATTTTGCAAAAATTATATATTTAAAATTTCAGACCATTCGGTTGGGTAGTTTTTGCTCTGTTATATGCGGACGGACAGGACAGATAGACAGACGGACGGACTGAACGACGGCTATAGGTGCTACGTATTTGTATAATTACGAACGCACCTAAAACTGTTATAGGAAAAATTTGCAACTACAAAACACTTCTCACTTACATATAGGATCACAATACAATTATTTACATTGTTGTTATAAGAATTGTGATATTTCCATAACAGTATTTTTTGTTAATTAATCCAATTATTCTTGTAAATATTTTACAAAAGAGCTCGAACTACTAATTTATTAAATCAGTTTTAGTTTAAAAAAATGATCTGAAAATCAAAATAATATCATTTAAGTTGTTTCTGATATCTTCAGACATTAGCAAAGATAATTATTGAGGTAGATCATTTTTTTTTTAAATAATTCGAGACATAAAGAGTTAATGTAATCTACTTCAGATGTACCCGCTTAAACGAATATTGACGGTTTCAGCAGCAATACTCGATTAAGCGGTTTTAAACGGGGAATTAATTGATTAAACGTGAAAACATAATTGTAATATTTATTATGTAATATAAAGGTAAAATTACGAACTAGCGTATAACTAATTAGCAGCATAATAAAATAGTTAAAATCTTGAATAGAATAATAAAGTATAATAAATACAAATGTAAAAAATAAAGCAAATACGTAATAATTTAATATCAGTATATATATGTGTATTTGGTTTACATTACATTTAATGCAGCTTATTTGAATTTGCTCAAAACTTTGTAAGGCTTGTTGAAATTTATCTTTCGTGTATAAGAACCGAAAATGACAAACCGTGAGAGAGGAAGGGGGGGGGGGGAGCAATTTACGCTGATATGTGTTTTCCACACCCATTTTCAAGCATCGGTCACTCAGTTGTTATTCGAAAAAGTCCTCTTTCGTGAAAAGTACTCGGTTTAAGAGGGGAAAAATAACATTGGCCCAATGGGAATAAATTCGGTTCCGAAGGATTCTATTCGAATAAGCGGGTATTCGATTATCCGTGAACGATTAAGTGGGGTGGACTGTATATAATAATTAAATTGAACTACATTTGAGTTTAGTAAAAGCTTTCCAAAACTTTATGAAACGAATGCAAGTTATTTTCATCATTCTCAGAAATATATAGTTCCTTATTTCCTAACACAGGTGGTATTTACTGATATCACCTTCCTTTATACACGAGACTCCATATGTTGACAAATATGATGTCTTTGTTATGATGCCCAAAGTTAGTGCTGAAGCCAGTAAAAGCGATATCCAAAGTTAGTCAGATAGGCAATTTTGTAGAATCGCGTTTCCTTTAAATCACTCAGTGGTATATTTTAGTTGCAGAAGCAGATGTTCACAATTGTTTGTAGAAGTATCCCGATTCTTCTCGAAATGACTGAACTATCGTTGGCCAAAGGCAGATAAAGCAGTTAAAATACATTGCAATGACAGGTACGCGATTTACGGACGCACTATATAAGTAACAAGAAGCAAGATATATAAAGCTACTTATAATATTTTTGTATTTGGTTTATGATTTTTATTAATGTAAGAAAGAGAATATGGCTTAAAAAAAAAAGGACTGACATTGGCGACAGACTGAAATATGTTTTGATCTTTCAAAAGAGTTCTTATTTAATGGAGAGGAGAACAGCTTGAACGTCGAAAAAAATGACACACTTTAGGAATTTTGTGAATTACAATAACAATGATAACTATTTTGGGGGAAGGGTAGAGGGTTGTAATACATTAAGTTAGGTTTGGAGAATGTTTCATAAATTTTTCAATAAAAAAACATTGACTGGCATCCATGAAAATGAGTGTCCTGGAAATACAGCGTCAGCTGACCACTTGCATCAAGCATTCCTGAAATATCATAATAAGATGAAAAAATGTTTTTGCGATTAATCTTCAGCGTACTGGCTTTGAAATTTAAAATTATATATATATATGGCTCTGTTAAAAAAAAAAAAAAGCCTTAAAATGGTTGTAAAAAATCGAAACATGAAAATTAAAATGTTTCGTAGCGCCATGGGTAATTCAATTCTGTACGCTTGTTGTCTGGTTTCCTCTAAGTCCACACAACTTTGAAGAATTCCTTTACTTTTTATATGCTGCCACCACCGATATGATTGCGTGATATCGCTCACGCAAAGAGGATTGTTGAAAAGAAAACTAACTCTTTCAATTAAACTTAATTAACAGTTTATTTACACTATTTACAAATCATAAAATACTATTTACACTTAAGAACTCGGATATAATTGATCCGGTTCAACATTAAATTAAATACAGTAAATACTTGCTGTGTACTTTTAAGCTACTTTATATTCCTCTCACCCTACGCTAGTTAAATTAGATTTATCGGAGATCACTATTAATTTCACAGCACATAAAGCTCTATCCACGATTTACTCTGCAACAAACTTACACATTGAGTTCCGGGCATCAACACTGCTCCACGAGAAAGCGACCACACACTTTCAGCTATACGCCTTCACTCATTTCCCTTAGCTATACCACTCCTCCCTCAAAAACATCAACGGGGTTTCCCTTTTGCCATCAAGGTCCCATTCCCTTCTTCCAATCCATCGAACCTCCCCTTTCACCTTCTGTGACCTCCGTTATTTCGTTATCTGGTGAAATCCTTTTGTCTGCCTTATCTTAGGTATGGATTTGAATAGCAGGGACCCACCTCTATTCATAAACTACATTCCTTCACCTACTCTGTATAACTCACTAGCTTGGATTAAATTTCAGATAAGAAAAGAGTGTTGTATTTTAAAATTCCCAGTACACTGATAATATGCAAGCAAGGAACTAACATATAACCATAGTTGTAATAGTATATGTTTCTCAGAACCTGACACTTGTATTAAAACTTAAAGGAAATCTGCGGAGCATTTCGCTAGCACTCCAATCGAGCAGATAAATTGTTTTGAGAAAAATGTGTTTTTGAAATTTAAAAGGTTGGTTTAGTGGCAGTTATATACAGGGGTATACTTGTCGCTTTATATTTTGTAACAATTTTAATTTCGAAAAATCATATTTGGGCTACATTCTAGACACAAAATATATGCACAATCACTGTAGGTTTTAGGAACCCTTCAAATATATGTTATCGGCCAAATGCCCGTGTCGTATGTAAAAAAGAATTATTTGGATTACAAGAGAGTAGTTTGGATGAAAATCCTTGATTAAAGTTGAACGATTAAAAGGATTTTTTTCATGTAATCGGAAAATTAGATGCAAAATTTGTCCATTATGGCGCTACAAGTTCAAAGGTGCATGTGCAATAAATGTTTTAATTAAATTTAAAAAATCAAAAAATCCGACTGCGTAAAAAGCCAACTAATTAATTATTTCTCATCAATGTGAAACTATTTTTTTATATTACTTACCTATTTTTTTTATTTACTTGTATTGATGACTTTTAAGTTGTGTTTAATTGTTAGTTCCAATCTATAAACACACTTTTGATGAGGTCTATAGATGTCTATGATAGTTAGAGTTGCAGTAGAGCTAGAGATCCTACCTACACAACTTCTAGTTTGAGTAATATTTAAACGGAGCTTCTGACTGCAAAATAGTCAATGAAACATCGTCTTCATTTTGAAAGACTTGTCCAATGATATGCCGCTCGATATGGTACGTAAAAATATTTTTTCGTCTCTACCGCCATTTTGTATTTTACGCCATTTATTTGCCATTTTGACTTTATAAAAACAAAAGCTAGCCTATAACCATTGGACGGTTAAAACGAATAGATAGAGGCCTCATTCAATAAAATCCATCCTGCCGTTGGGATGTTTCGAGGGTATAAAGAAATCCACATACCCAGATTACCCAGATCCACATACCATTCTGTTTCATCCCACACTTTCAAATACCATAGTAAATTGCACAAAATATACCGCCTGTAGCTTCTAATCTCTGGTTTTTGAGGTTTTTTGCAATTTTGAAGGTATGTCTAAGGCACCATCTATGTGCGAATTCTGCAATTAAAATTTTTAGAAGACTTTAAAAACCCACTTTTCTCACATGAGAAGCATTTTCGTTACAATCGCATTCTCGTACACCAATTGCTTGATTATTTATGGAATTTTAAAATTTGTCAGAAACTTTTGGTATGTCATGTATTTCCAGAAACTGGTAACTAATAACCCAATTTTTAATTATCTGCAGTACCTACCTATTTTTCTAAGTATAAAAAAATTTTACTAAGTATGAAAAAAAGCACTATATTTCGAAGACACTTTTTTAAAAAGTGTCTTCAAAATATAGTGCTATTTTTCATACTTAGTAATAATTAATTAGAATAAATTAGATATTAATTAATTAGAAAAATTAGAATATTAAATTTTTTTCCTTAACGTTGATCTTAGGCGGTATAAATTTTAAGTTCGCAAAAATGTTCTTTCCCATTGTTAAAGAAAATTGATAACAGTTACTCACCCATCAGTGGTAGATCGTGGTGTCATTTCTTAATAAACATTTTACTACATTAATTTATATT
Source organism: Maratus speciosus (assembly GCA_963932465.1). Lineage (NCBI taxonomy): Eukaryota > Metazoa > Arthropoda > Arachnida > Araneae > Salticidae > Maratus > Maratus speciosus. Next base: position 437,984,791 of record OZ010793.1, read on the forward strand.
TGTATAAAACAAAATTATTTATGGATTTTTTCTTGGTTCTTTTCGGAGTAGAGATAGTGTTATAGATCCGATAAATTCTGCTTCAGTCCGTATTTGTTTCTCGTGATATAGTCACTAATAAATTTTTGTTTCTCGTTAATATCGCACATAATTTAATGGCATATTATCACACATGACTCCTAAAATTTAGACGGCTATAAATCTGCTTTGGGGTTATGCACATCTGGAAAACATTGTCTATTCAAAATTAAAAGAGATAACAAGTAAATAAAAGCTTTAACTACAAGCAGTGCCAGCCAAACTTTGATATTTGCTAAAATAATGTTTCTTTGCATAAACAAATAATTAAGCTTGAAGAAATAAATGTTAAACTTGTATAATTAATGTACAAATTAAATATAATTGTTATTTTTCTTAGTTAAATGTTAAACATCAATAATTTTCCAAGAAATTCTATTTTTTAATTCTTGAAATATAAATTTTAAATCATTTTTATAAAATTATCAAATAAGTAAAAAAGGCGCAAAACAGGAACTGAGTGCAATATGTAGTACAAAGGAAATGGAAATATATTTATTTGAATTGAGTGTACACTGTCTGGCGCAAACATTAAATTTTGCTTAAAAAAAATGGCAAAAACCACAATTTTTTAAAAAGGTTTTAAAGATATTGGTAGGCTTTTGTGTTTTTTTTTCATCATTTTGTATTACAATTGAACTACTAAAAAGGTATTTATTCAATATTGTACAAAAAAGCTTTGAACGTAGCCAGATGCCTTAAATCTAATTATAAATTAATAACTTCAGTTTTAAAAAATGTTAAAATGTTGCACTGTCATCGGAAACACAGCTTTGTACATAATTTTTACAATTCTAGCATATGAGAAAGAAATTAAAAAATCGATCGCAAAATTCCATCTTTACATATAAAAAGTTCAATTAAATAAAAGAGCGCTACATGCTAAAGAACCGCTATAATAGAATTTGTTTCGCTGGAAACTTATTTTAAAGAAGTGAAATATATTTTGATAAAACAAAAAAATTAGTTGAAATATTTGCTGATAGAGGGCACTGTTTGAATTAAAATGAGATAATTTAGTGTTAAACGACGTTTATTTGTAATCAGGTAAAACTGAACAAGTTTTACAGCATCAAAATTTAAATGTGTCTACTTCAACAAGGGTTTATACTTTAGATGTCTGACTAAGAACATCTTCTGAAACATGTAGTACATCCGGATAAATGCATAAAGTTTCCTGACACAACTTTTGTAAGCGCCTTAATCACGCTAATCGAACATTTCCTTGTGTTGGTGGACTCTCAGCATTTGGTATTGTATAACGCTGGTTCAGGTTTAGCTGAATACTAATAAACGCTGTTTACCACATAATTATTTGATTCACATAGTGCTCTCTATTGGCAAATACACTGTCTGGCCAGAAAAAAGTAGTACTTTCCAATATTGTGTCGGGCCACCTTTTCCTCGAATTACACAAAGCATTCGTCTTGGTAATGATTCAATAAACGTAAGCACAGTCTCCACGCTTATTTTTGACCACAATTTCATCAACAATTTTCCAAGTTTCTTCGTGGGTGAAGGAAGAATAGAATTACTTCTTAGATCTCTCTCCAGTACATCCCACATGTTTTTCATAGGACTGACATCACGACTTTGTGGTGGCCAATTCAAGTGTGCGAATGATGAGTTATGACCCTGAAACCAATCCTTCACTGTTTTGGTTCAAGAATTCTGACACTGTCATCTTGAAACACGCCTTCGCCTTCTCGGGAGAAAAAATCAATTGATGGAATAAAATGATAATTCAGTACTTGCATGTAATCAACAGACTTCATTTTGTTGCTACGCGGGGTTGGTGTACTTAGTTCAGCTGAAGAGAAACATCCCCAGATTATAGCACTTCCTCCTCAGGCTTGAATAGTTGGCACAATGCAAGAAGATACTTCGCGTTCATCCCTCCTTATTCTAAGGAATCCATCGTCTTGAAAGAAGGTAAATCTGGACTCATCGGACCACACGATCTTTCCACACTACTCAACAGTCTAATTTTTATATTTCTTGGCAAATTGTAGTATTTTTCTGTTGATATCACTAACAAGTGGCTTCCTTGTTTCAACACAACTGTTCATACCCAATTTTTTGAATCCTGGTCTCATTGTGCGATTGGATATTATCTCACTCCCAGTTTTAAACATTTTTGTTAGTTTCAAGAGAGACTTTTTGAGTTCACTAATAGTTTTACTTCACTAATCGCTTTAGAGGTCTTCGATTACGATTATTTAAAAATTGATTTTCGACCACACATTCTCCACGAAGTTTTTGATAGTTCGCTGCTTTTAAAATGTTTAATAGTACGTTGAACAGTTTACAAACCTGTACCAGCCATTTCACTGATCTCTTTACACTAGATTAATTTTATCAAAATTATTCAAATTGGTAAATAAATGATTTGAGATATAAATTTCCAACTGGACGAAAAATGTCCGGACTAGGATTCAAACCAGGAATCTCTTCTCCATCTGAGCTATCCCGGACGAATCTGTCCCCGAGATTCGTGTAAAAGTGTTGAGTTCCACCCGGATAAAGCGAGCAGCCATACATTCAAAAATACAGTCGCTTTTTTCAAAAAATTAACAAGAGAAACTGTATTCTAGTGTATTTTGTTTAATCATATTCCAACGAAGTCTTCAGATGTTTCACCTTCAGATGTTTCTGTGCCTTTGGACTATTAAAAAAAGCTCTTACGAAATGCCGACAAACTACGTTGAGTAGACTCTGGAAATGTGTGGTGTAGGAATGAAACAAAATTCCACTTCCAGTTTTACAAAAAGTTCTATTATCTTGTAAATCCCGCTGGAATATGTTAGTCCTCAACAAGGGCTACCAGATAAAACACATAAAAATGATTGGTTTAAATTATGTATTTTACTTTTGTTGTCAAAATAGTTTCCAATATGTGCAAAGACCCTTTGTATTTCCCTAATTTGAATTTAGTTTTTGATTAAAACTCTTAAAATGTTAAGTAACAAATTATCATAAAATACTGCTTCTGTGAATGAAAAGGTTACCTCATTTATGGCAAAAGGAAAATTTTCTTCTATCAAGTGGCATTTTACTTATAAAACTCATTAATCAATGATATCGCTTTTGTATATTCATATTCTCTAAGTTAGTAAATGTCTCAGTGAAAAGAAAATATGTAATTATTATTTAATTTTTTAATTAATAACAATTTGAAATTTGAGTACTTTATGAATATTTATTTCAAGAACAGACTTTAAGGTTCTTTATATTAAAAAATTTAAGATGTGATTATTGATTAAATTAAAAATGTAAGAAGAAATGAGTAATTAATATAAGATGCCGATAAACAACAGAAACTTTCAAAAATAAATTTTTGATCTAGAGAAATTGAACTATCAAGAGAAAAATTGATGTTATGATAAAAAACTAGTTTCAGAAAATAAAGATAAATTATTATCGTTGATTACTTTGAATTAAAGTGTTTTTCAAACAGCATATCATATTCTTTCTACGATTATTTAAATATTCTTTTTAAAGATTTTCACATATAATCATCGACGTTTATTTACTGCATCTACTATTAACATCAAATTATTAGAAAAATGGTCTTTTAATTGTAAAACTTTTATGCTGAAGATAACACTTTTAAATTTATTTCTATGCCAGATATGTTTTTGGAAATTTCGCCATCAGGTTATTTGAATTTTTAAATTCTAAAGATGTTTTTAGAATAGAATTTTCTGAGAATATGCTCTTGCATAAAATACTTTTAAGAAGTTTTTTTTAACCACTAAAGTAAACTATTTTCTAATTATATACAGTAGTCTCGATTATCCGAGTACCGCTTAACCGAGTTTCCGCTTTAACCGAGTTATTTTCTTCTGATGGACTGATGGCTTCCATTATTATGAAACAGCCAAAAAAATTACGGCTATTTTTTTCCCCATTCTAACCAGAAAATCAGAGTTCTAACTTTTTACGGCTGCTCTTTCATCGTCAACTGACACTTCATTTAAAATGGCTGTTTCATAATAATGGAAGCCATCAGTCCATCAGAAGAAAAGGATCCATTCCAAAGGTATAAGTTAGATTGAAAAAAGTATTTAATATTTTGAGCAGAAAGCAGAGGCTACACCTGCAATTTTCTTAATACTAATAGAATCACATAGCTGCCAATTTGTACGGTTTTGTTACCCCTAACAAATTTTTGTTTTATTTAATCGTTGACAATTTGTTATAAGATTTCGGCGAGGGAATTAGGCAAAATTTACTGGTAAATTTCTTCTCTGTTTTTTTTTTTTTTTTTTTTTTTTTTTTTTTTAAATGTACATAAAAAAAACTTTACCAGTACCATAAAAATGAATGAATTAAGTGAAAATTTATATTTGATCTCCTTATTTGATGACGATTTGTGTAAATCCGGTTTATTCGAGGCGAGCTTGGTCCAAAATAACTCGGATAATTGGGACTTTACTGTATTGTAAAACAAATAAAATTTTCATCTATTTTTCTTGAAAGATATTTTAATGAAAATTAACGGGTCTCAGGACTCATAACCCTCTTGCTGCGTAGCCCGAGATATGCTCGAGCATGCATTTTCCCGTCAAATTAATACTATTTGGTTCTTTGCACCAGTTATTTTTTAGCGAAAACTTTGATTTAATCAGGAAATTTTCCCCGATTATGATAGTCAAAAATTTCTGCGTTAAAGAACCGGTGATAAACGATTAAAAATTCTGTAAAGATGCTCATCGCGAAGAATTACTTACTCAGCGAGAGTGTTAAATCTTAAAAATTTTCCGAAATTTAAAATTTTTAGATGTTAAACTCTAATATTTTCTGAACAGTTTGATATAAATATTTCTTCGAAATTCGTATCAGAACAGAAGTTGCGGATTTTAGAACTATACCTTCTCAATAGTTGAAGCGGCGTTTCCGAAACTTTAAAGTCATTTTTCTCCAAATGACGTTTTTGGACATAACGCGCACGATCTCTCTAAAACTTCTGAATATTTTTTCATGAAATTTTCAAAACATATGTTTCATGATAGTCTGTACAAACTGAATCTAAAGTTTCCTTTTTATTGTTCAATAAAATATATTTTTAGGTGATTATACTGTTGAAATTTTCAAAATTTTGTATCAGGTAAACACAACTCTGTATTAAAAATGCTTTAAATGCTCGTTTTTTTAGGTTCAGGGTAATTATTAGAATCTGATATATAAGTAGGCACCAAAATTTTTATTCTAGTTGAAAAATATATTTTGTAATCGTGCACGTAAATTGTTATAACAATTTTCTGCTCGTCAAATGTCTGACAGTTTGGAGCCCCCTATAAATGATAATTCTGCATCTTGAAACTCTTTAAATACATGAAATAAAATAACATACTTATATCTTTTATCCCAATAAAAATTGTGTTAAAAATCATATGCATTTTAAGATATTAAATGTTGAAAATGGTTTTATTTTCATTTTTTTTTTCAAATTTTAAGAGACCCGAGACCCCTTAAAAGGCATTTTTGGTTAAAAATTATTTCTAATTACAAAACATTAAAATATCTAAAATCAATTGATATGATAAGGCATGCAATGGCTAAAAAATTTAATGTAATTTTAAAGCATTTTATGCTACTTTAAAAACGAATATTTGCCATCATCAACATTTGATGTCATCCTTTAAAATTGAGTTTTTCTCCAATACATGAAATATTATTCTCACAAAGAAAAATGCTTCACATTCTACATCTGACATAAGAACAATTTTAGTTGATGAATGTTTAAAGGGATATGAATGTTTTAAAATACTTTTTGATGTACTATACCAAAAAGATCCTATATTTAGAAATATGTTTTCTAAGAAAAGCTTTTTATAGAACATTTCTTATTCGACATGTTTTATGAGTTGTTCAAAAAGTACTTTATATGTTTGATAAATGTGCTATGGTCTGCTGAAGGCCAAAGGCTTAGCTTAATTAGATTTCTAAAATAATAATTTACGTTATGGTTTTTCAGAACACTTCTATGAAAGAAAGTTTGTTGTAAAACAAATAAAAACATTCTTGTTATAAAATAATATTAAATAAAAGTTACGTATATTACACTTAAGAAAAGTAACTTATAGTAGCGTTAACTTTTGAATTGTTTATTGAAATGTTTCAGTAAATAAAATCTTGAGCAATTACATAGAGTGTAACCACAGATGAAACAATTAGTCTAGGAATTCAATAGTTGGAAAAAATATTCCTTAACAAAAACACAATTTCTTGATCAATTAAACTAATCACTCAACTGCATTATGTAAGTACAGGTATAAAAAAAAATATTTGCTCGTCGTATCAGAAAAAGCTGAAAAATCTTTGTTAGAGGAAATAGTTATCTAAGGTACTACCATGTTTCGTTTCTTTTCCTCGAAATTACTGTTTTGCAATGTGTTATTTAGAATTTTAAAGATGTTTAGAAGATTTTGTGACAGAATTTAACAGAAACACGTTTAATTAAAAGGCGCTTTCTTAAACAGGATATAATGTAAAAAACAAAAGAAATGTGTTTTAATCTGCTAAAATATAACCATGTACGTAAATATACAATAATCTCTTCCGAGTTAAAAATAAAAAAAAGTTCCGAACGGAAAATTCCGTTAGGGGCACAGTTATGGAGTTACTACCATGCTTCGTTTGTTTTCCTCGAAATTACTGTTTTGGAATGTATTATATATAATTAATTTTAGAGGGGTTTAGAAGTTTTTATGACAGAATTTAACTGAAACACATTTAATTAAAAGGCGCTTTCTTAAACAGGAGATAATTTAAATACGAGTACTGAACGGGAAAATTCGTTAGGGGGCACAGTTATCGGAGTTACTACCATGTTTCGTTTGTTTTCCTTGAAATTACTGCTTTACAATGTATCATTATGCAGAATTAATTTTAGAGTGGTTTAGAAGCTTTTGTGACAGAATATAACTGAAACACAATTTAATTAAAAGGCACTTTCTTAAACAGGACAGAATGTAAAAAAAAATCTACTAAATCATAACCATGCACGGAAATATATATAAGAGTTACTACCATGTTTCGTTTGTTTTCCTCGAAATTACTGTTTTACAACGTGTTATGCAGAATTAATTTTAGAGAGGTTTAGACGTTTTTAACACAGAATTTAACTGAAACACATTTAATTAAAAGACGCTTCCTTAAACAGGACATAATTTAAAAAAAAAAAGAAATATTTCTCAATTTACTAAAATATAATCATGTACGGAAACATACAATAGCCTCTTCCGAGTTACAAAACGAGTTCCGAACGGAAGGGACACAGTTATCCGAGTTACTACCATGTTTCATTTGTTTTCTTAGTAATTACTGTTTTACAATGTGTTATGAAGAATTAATTTTAGAGAGGTGTAGACGTTTTTAATCATAGAATTTAACTGAAACACATTTAAAAGACCCTTTCTTAAACAGGACATAATAAAAAGAAATATTTCTCAATCTACTAAAATATAACAATGTACGGAAATATACAATAACCTCTTCCGAGTTACAAAACGAGTTCCGAACGGAAGGGACACAGTTATCCGAGTTACTACCATGTTTCATTTGTTTTCCTAGAAATTACTGTTTTACAATGTGTTATGAAAAATTAATTTTAGAGAGGTTTAGGTGTTTTTAATCACAGAATTTAACTGAAACACATTTAATTAAAAGACGCTTTCTTAAACAATACATAATTAAAAAAAAAAGAAATGTTTCTCAATTTACTAAAATATAACCATGTACGGAAATATACAACTTCTTCCGAGTTGCAAAACGAGTTCCGAACGGAAGGGACACAGTTATCCGAGTTACTACCATGTTTTATTTGTCTTCCTAGAAATTACTGTTTTACAATGTGTTATCAAGAATTAATTTTAGAGAGGTTTAGACGTTTTTATCACAGAATTTAACTGAAACACATTTAATTCAAAGACGCTTTCTTAAACAAGACATAATTAAAAAAAAAAAATATATTTCTGAATCTACTAAAATATAAACAAGTACGGAAATATACAATAATATCTTCCGAGTTACAAAACGAGTTCCGAACGGAAAACGTCATTTGGGGACACAGTTATCAAAGTTACTACCATGTTTCGTTTGTTTTGCTAGAAATTACTATTTTGCAATGTGTTATGTAGAATTAATTTTAGAGAATTATATAGTATTATTATACAATAACCTCTTCCGAGTTATCGATTACTCAAAAAGAGTTCTTTTTCTTTAGAAACCTCAGAAACAAATATATGTTCGAGATTTTAAGAATCATCTATTAAAACATATGTTATTAAAACAAAAAAAATATTTATTTATTCTGCAACCACTGATTTTTGGAAAATCTTCCATGCAGGTTTTATAAATGTAGTATCCATGCAGTTAAAATCTAATCTGTTATCTCACACCGGAATGTCAGTTTTTAGGCTACTATCAATTCTCAGTTAATTATTTTCATTTGATCAATGGAATTTATACACGTAAGATTAAGGGGTCTCTGGACTCGTAAAGCTTCAAAATTTTCGAGATTTTAAAATTTTGTACATGTTAAACTATCTTTTCTGAACATTTTGACATAATAGTTTCCTTGAAATTCCCATTAAAACAGAAGTTATAACCTGTCAATAGCTGAAGAGGCGATTCCGAAATTTTGAAGCCATTTTTCTCAAAATGAAGTTTTTGAGCATAACGCACAGGATCTCTAAAACTTCTTAAAAGTTTTTCCATGAAATTTTCAAAATAGTTTCCTGTTATGTATAACCTGAACCTAAAATTTCCTTTTTATTGTTAAATATATATATATATATATATATATATATATATATATATATATATATATATATTTTTATTTATTTATTTTTTTTTTTTTTTTTTTACAAATGCTTTAAATGCAAATTTATTTAGGTTCAAGCTAATTATTAAAATCTGAAGTATAATTAAGCTAAAAAATATTCACTTGTTTCAAAATTTATTTTGTAATCCTGCGTGTAACCTGTCATACCAATATTCTACTTGACAAATGCCTGATAATTTCAAGCCCCCTATTAATATTAATTCTACTTCTTGTAATTGTTTAAATATATAAAGGGAAAGAACTTATATCTTTTATCTTTCTGAAAGTCAAATTTTGTTTTAAAATCATATACATTTTAAGATATTAAATGCTGAAAATAGTCGGGTTTTTTTTTTTACATTTTTTCCAATTTTAAGAGTCCTGAGACCCCTTAACTAAATAATTTCAATGCTAATGGGAAACTTTTTTTTTTTTAAATACTTCTTTAAATTTCAAAAATATGTTCGTTTCTGAGGTTTCTAAAGGTATAAAATACTTTTTGAAATCGGGGGTAACTCGAAGGGAATAATTTTTTGTAGTTATATTTTCCTAGATTAAGATTTGTCTTTTTCGCTGTGTATTTTCGACACATTTTCATCAGTTAAATTTAGAGTTTGACTAACCTTTGACAAAATTAAACATATGTAATGAAAAAATTGTTTGAAAAATAGTGGTACTAAATTGAATTAAGAAAGATATAAGTGCAACTGTGCGTACACTGGTTCATTTGAAAAAAAAAAATATGGTACTTAAAATTTCGCATTATCATCAATAACGTCACAACATAATTGAATAGCTATCTTATTAACAGACACAAATCGGAAATTGTACGTCAAACGTGGCAAATGAGGTGCGTTCGTACTACAACTAGTTTTATAAATATCAGATATTGGTGCAATAGTTGTTGCACTCTTATGCAAAAATGCATGAATACAAATGCATGAATACAAATACGATTATTATTACGATTATATATATTAAATTCAGTAATACGGAAACAATCCCCTATCTTGGGATATCATTGAATTAATTACGTATGATAGGATTTAATAGAATGAAGAAAACTTAATTTTTTCTTAAGTTTTGGAAAATTTGAAATGAATCGACAAAATTCTGCAACGAATATATATATTAAATTTCAAACCGTAATGTTGGGTAATTTTGGCGCTGTTACATGCGGACAGACTGACGGACAGACAGACAGAAAGGCGACTATAGTTGCTACGCGTTTATATAATTACGAACGCACCTAAAAAAAAAAAAAAAGTGAAAAGTAGATATCTAACTGCAACACTGCATTTATAGACGCAAAATATAAAAAATATCCTTCAGATAATATTAAGAAAATTAGCTGATCTTTCAACCAGCATTTATTCAAGGCAAAATCTATTCTCTTAAACCAGCTATAATGAATTAAAGACTAACTTATTAATTTAAATTCATTAGAATGTTTAGGCAATCAGATTTTTTTCGGGAAACTTACCTTTGGAAATAAGATTATTGCAATAAATAAAGTGACTCTTGAAACGGAAAATTTAATTGAAGTTTTGTTGATTCAAAAGCAATTAAAAAATAACGAGTTTCACATAAGCAAATATGTAAACACTGGATGCTAAAATCACTTCAGGGATTTATTTTTCAATAAGTAACATAATGAGAAGAATGCCAAAAGGTATTTTAAGTGATTAAAATACATATTATAATGTTATGTCATCGATTGCTTATTTAATAAAAATATGAAAGTATTTTTTAATCGTTTAATAATTTAAATTCACTTTAATAAGACGAAAAGACGCGGTTTTGAGAGTCGAGTGGGTTTCATTAAAAGCTTAAAATTTTGTTCTCAAACAAAAAAAATATTATGAAAAGTCTATTTTTTGATAGGTACTTATAAGATGAACAGTTATAAGCATATTCCATCAATAAAATTATATATTCATTATTTTGAAAAATATTCAATTTATTAAAAAGAACAAAGTGCAAGCAAAAACAAACACGTTATTCAAACAAGACAAGTCGGAAATTTTACGTCAAACGTGGCAAATCGTACTATAACTAATTTTACAATTATTCAGTTCTTAGTGCAATAGCTGTTGCTCTTTTATTCAAAAATGCATGAATATAAAATTTATTATGATTATATATATATTACATTCAGTAATACGGAAATAATATGACTTCATCTTAAATATGACGTAATCGCCATGGCAACCTAGAATCATTACCTATCATGGCATATAACTGAATTAATTACGTATGATGGGGTTTAATAGAATGAATAAAACATTTATTAATATATTTTCAAGTTTTGATTTGATTTCGTAAAACTTAAAATGACTCCACAAAATTCTGACACAATTCTACATATTAAATTTGAAACAATTTGGTTGGTTAATTTTTGCACTGTTGTATGGGTACGAACGGATAGACAGACGGATGGACCAGACGACGACTATAGGTGCTACGTATTTAGGGTCAGGAGGGGTAATTATGACCACTTTGTCTATTTTCAACATTGTTATTTTTTTTTAACTTTTTTAATAAAAAGTGGTGTTTTTAGTACGTAGGAAGTAACTTTGACTCTTTAAGAATACCTTATAAAATTTTAATTGTCATAGCTGTTTTTTTAAGTTAAAAAGATGGTTATATTTACACCATCAAAAACTCATAATCACAAAAGTTTGGGGTGATTAAGACCACTAGTGAAGAAATTATGACCACTATATTTTCTCTTTATACTTGCCACACACATTTGTTTGGGGTAATTGAGACCACTTTGAACTCCAAAGTGACAAATCCGTTTATCTTTAAAATTGCTATTCGGATCTCAAAAAGACTTCAGACTAGTCAAAGAATATCTAAAAGGAAGTATACATTATGAGGTTAATATCTAAGCTTGAAACAAAATTTTACAATACACAGTTTTCTCCAATATGGTGGTGGTCATAATAACCCCTGGTCATAATTACCCCTCCTGACTCTATATAATTACGAACACACCTAAAAATTATTAATCAATGCAATTAATATTTATTAATGTGTTCTAAAATTTGTGAAAGGAATCCAAAAATCTTCATTATAAACAAAACTAATAAACTCTGGTTGATTTTGACAACTAAGCAATACACACACATATGTTACAGAAACAAGTAACCATTTGTTCTAAGGATTTCTAAATATTAGAAAAATTATTAGAATTAATATGTAGTTTAGGAAAAAGAATACTAATTGTAAATCTTGCATTTTAATTACATGAAAGGAAAACGTTTTCAATCTTTAGAAAATTTTATAATGACACTATATCGTTCATTAATTACAACTTAAATACATGCACAATTATTTAAGTAAAGTGAAATTGGAAAAAAGCTTTTATATTAATTGTAAATGTGAATTGCGAAATAGTAATAATTTGTAATCGCAAACATACTTGTATTTGCTATCTCTTTTAAGTATAGAAGTTCTTTTAAATTTAAGAATTGAAATACTATACTTATCCGCTCATTTTTAAATACTTTTGTGTATCTCATATGTTGACATTTATCTACAGTATTTATGTAGTCCTAATCATGTTTGATCATACATAATATTTTATTTTAAATAATATAACTGAACAACAACAACAAAAATGTGATAAAGTCAACTATCGATTTCGAATTTAAGAGTTTTTCAACAACAATACGACACCCCCTCTCCCTACTTCTTTTGCGAAAAAGAAACTGCAGCACAGTTTTTTCCATAAAGTATGTAGCGTACGTTTCGTTTTAATGTGCATATGCATATGTATTAAATATTTTTCATTATTAAAGATAAAGCTATATTAATTTAACATTTAGACGCAAAGTCCTCATTTGTTAAATTATGAATATCAGATTATGTAATTTTTAATTTAAATATCTAATCATAAAAAAATAAAAATCGTTTATAAACGTTTAATCAATTCACAGAAATAGAGTCAAAACACTGTATTAAAAAACTAGTGTCGTGAAGGAATTTTCACCTTGTGATTAATATAAACTGTACAACCTACTTATAACTACTTAAAAGGTGACACAAACATATAAAAATATTATTTAATACAACCCTGAGATCTTTCGAACACACATATGGTTCATTTTCAAAGGGGAAATATAACTGACTGAATAGAAAACAAATTTAAAATCAAAAACAAAACACTACGCATGCGCAAGCGGCACTCCCAACGGTACTCCCAATTGAACATTCTTTTGAAAACAACGTTTTTACAACCGGAATAATTTCACCCTTCTGAGTTTAGGTCGTCCTTTAAAGTAATCGCTTTAAAATGTTTTAGTTCTATAAATACTAATACACTTATTTTTTATATTCTTATTCAAGGTTGGAGTAGCACAATTGAGGTTTGTTTCAACAGAGCAAAAAATATCCAGACCAAAACCCGAACATCGATACCGTGGATTGCCGTGCCGCTGTATCGAGGTTCGAAAATATGAATTTATGTTTTCACCCCTCTGCAGAGAAATGGACTGAACTCAGCTTGCGCATGCATAGTATTTTCTTTTTGTTTTTAATTTTTTTTTTCTATTCAGTCGGTCATATTTTCCCTTTGAAAATGAACGCGTGTGTTCGAAATATCTCAGGGTTGTATTAAATAATATTTTTATATATTTTTGTCACCTTTTAAGTAATTATAAGTATGTTGTAGAGTTTATATTAATGACAAGGTGAAAATTCCTTCACGACACTAGTTTTTAGTACAGTGTTTTGACTCCATTTCTGTGAATTGATTAAACGTTTATAAACGATTTTTATTTATTATGATTAGATACTCAAATTGTAAATTACATATTCTGATATTCGTAATTTAGCAAATGAGGACTTTGCGTCTAAATGTTGTACGCTACATACTTTATGGTAAAAATTGTGCTGCAGTTTTTTTTTCGCAAACGAATTAGGGGGAGGTGTCGTATATGTTGTAGAGTTTATAATTCACAGAAAATTCGCATTTTATTCTCATATTTTTATTATTAAAAGTTTTTAACACTGTTTTGTACTCTTTTTAATGTCTTTAATGTCTTTGTCCTGTTTTGACTGACTTCCCACAAAAGTGGAAATAATCCAACAATCTCGTTTGCATGGTTTTATAATGTATATCCACATTTAACTTTAAACGAATGCTCCGAATTTCATATTTTTTTTTTTTTTTTTACTTTCTAAACACATAGTCTAGAAAAATTACTTTAACCGTGATATGTGTGTGTAATAAACATGTGTGTTAACGGTGGGATAGGGAACACAACTCATAAACGGTACTCGCAATTAAACTTTCTTTTGAGAATGACGTTTTTACAACCGGAATAATTTCATTTTTCTGAGTATGCGTTTCCAATTAACTTTTATTTCTCACTATTTGCACGTAAATATAACTTACAACAAGCAATCAAAGTTTGTCACTGAATTTAGTGATAAAACAACATGTAAACGTTTTTTGTACTGCAGACTAAAGCCCCAAAGAATTTTAAATAATTGTTTTTAATAATTCATATTTTAATTCAAATAACATTTTCAAAATTGATAAAGCAGAACTATTATTAACTTATAAAGAAATAAGATCTCAATATACATTTATTGCAATTAATTTTGCTAAACATCGAAATTGAGTTTAAATATTTATACTCCTGTAATTTAATGAGGAAGATCGATAACAATGTTTATGCAGAAAGTTAAATGCTACGTAGAGTAAATGATTATTTTCAAGAGCTGTAAATTGATTGATAAAACTTATCAATTGAACTAATTAAAATAACGCGAGAGAGTGTGAATAAATTCAGCTTTTATTCTTATTTTATCTTTGAAGTGATGTTTAAGACAATTTTATTATATTTATTGAACTTTATGCTTTTAGCACATCATAGATTTAATATTTTGATATTATTTTTAAAAGTAAAACCCCGATGAAGCGAGCACGGTTAAAACGAAGTATAAAATTAGTTATTTTAGTTTCTTATAATTCAACTTTGTTTCTGTATGTAAAGATGAATTTCTTTTTATCGATTTTTAACTCGTTTTTTTATATGCTATAATTATACAAAATATGGATAAAAGTGTGTTTTCAAAAACACAACCACATTGTGATATTTTTAGAACTTAGTACATCAATTAATAATTTAATTTTAAGGCATTTTTCCACTAGCTCGATACAGGGGATAAATAGACAAATATTCTTCATGCTTCAATTGTATAGTAGTTACAAAAACAATTGATTTAATTATGTGCCAAACGATGCTCGCCAAAAAAGGCTAATTTATGTGGAATTGTAACAGCTAAATATTTTTAACTTTATAAAATGGATGAAAAAAATAAGCAGTGTAGTATCTCTTTTTTTTTTAATTACGCTTTGATTAATAGTTTCATATTAATTAAATTATGATTATACGTTGGAAATCAATTTAAAATCCTGAAGTTACTTTAAAGTCACGTTAGTAGTCCATGAAGATAGTTTAAATAATGCTTCTTTTTCTTTCTTGTTGCCATATTTTTTAAAGAGATAGAGGAAAAATCATTTTTTGAAGATAAATTCACTAGAGCACACTTTCTACCAATCGTTACAAAAATAGGTAAATTTTCCAGAATTAGGTTAGGTGGCCCCGCCAAATGAATGTATTGTAACAAGATTTTTTTGAAAATTCATGAATTGCAGTTGTGAAATTAGGTGTGATTTTCAAGGTAAGCATTATATGCTTAAAGAGTAATTTTCAAAACTATTTAATTTATTTTTATTTTATACATCTTGTAACATTTATTTTAGATATGTTTTCGGAGGATTGGACGAAGTTTTAAACTATAGGAATTAACTGGATGTTAATTCCAAATTCGATAAGCTTTAATTTAGACTGGTTTTTCACACGTTCACACGCTTTTCCTTTAACCCTTTATGTACTGAATTATGAATATGAATTCATGAAAATTTTATCTTCTAAAGCATTTTACGTGAATTTTTGAAACTATATTAGAAGATTTACATAATCATTTAATAAATTTCAGGAGGATTTTAGAAGGACTGAAGGATTTAGAAGGATTAATTAAATTTATAGGGATTTTGTGCAATATTTATAACCCCACTCAAATCTTTTATTTTCAATGTTTTTCTTAGTATTTTGTAGAATTAGGAAATGTACAAATATAACGTTCTTCCAATAGAAATATAGAAATATTTCCGAATTGAAAAATTCCCTCTCCTCCCTCCCTATCCCCTCAATGCCAGGAAAGCTGAAAAGATGCAAAGGCAAGAGCAATCTTCCTTTTAAAAATATTATTGTTTTGTATAACCAAAAATGCTTTTGGAACTAGATAAAGTAATGCATCTATAACTCACTCTAAACTGTATAACTATTAATCGATCTATTAAATGAATTTTATAATAAGTTATTTTAATGGTACTTTTAAGTACCGTAAGTAGATAAAGAGTTAATATATCTCTGCATTTAGTTTCATTTGCCTCGTAACTAATAGCTACCCAGTGAAACTTTTTTCATTAAATGTTATACCACGACAGCAAAGAAGTACAGTTGGAGTTGTAAAATCGTTACGGATTTTTTATATTTTTGTAGCGAGTTTTACACATTATCATAAATAATGTATGTTAAAATCAGTCCCGTTAATAAAGTGCATAAACTTCAGTATCAAATTTTCAATTCTTCCAGTAAATTGCTTATAATGGAATCAACATAAAGCAAATAAATTTTTCTACCCTCTCTAACTTCATTATGAACCGTTTTCACTATATTAGTATTTTTTTCTCGTTTCCGATACGTATTTTTAAAACCCGAACTGTAGAAGTTTAAAGTTTTACCAATGGTGTTTAAATACCTACTGAGGCCTATTTGTAATAAATTTTTTATAGAGTGAAAAGTAAAAGCAACAAATGTATGTGTTCAATAAAAGAAATCTGGTTATGCATAGAGCTTTTTTTTTTTTGGGGGGGGGGTATAGAGATTATATACAGGGTGCATATAGATTTTATACCATATGCATTTTCTTTAAACTGTAAAATATTTCTTGTTTTAAATTTCAAATTGCATCAAAAGAAATTAAATTCATAAATAAAAATTATTAAAGAATGCACTTTCAAATTTTTAAAAATTAATTTTACATATATTATCTAGCATTTTTAAAACATTCAAGTTTCCTCACTCACGTGCTTTTAATAAAATAAACAACATTTATGACGATTATCACGTTGAAATAACCAAAAGCAATATGTTGGTTATAGTAAAATTTAAAAAGAACTAATATTCGTAATAGTGATTGTTTAAATATTAAGAATATAATATTTTACTTACATGGTTGTTCAGTAAAAAATCTTTTTAAAATTCAGGACATATTTAAATGCCACATTTTGAAAAAAGAATCCTATTTTATATCGCCAAATCGGTGTTACCAGATTCATGAAAGGACAACATATACAACTTTGATGATATTTTGGAAGTTTTCTTTCAAATTAGGCTATCTTCATACTTGCCGACCATATGTTTTTTTTTAATACAATAAAATAATATTTTGAACGAGAAACTTTAATTAAATATTTCTTCCTTCAATGTAGTAGCCAGTTTACTTTTTCTTGATTCCATTCTCAAAAAAATTCTGATTAAAATAGGTTTGACTTAGTGTTTTCTGGTCAAATCGGAAGTTTTGGCAAGTACGTATACCTTTTTATTTATACAAAAAGAAATTAAAGGATCATTTAGTAGTCAAAACCTTTGTGTTTTCTATCTTTTACTTACATTCATGTTAAGCAAGGAAAAAAAAAAACTATTAAAATTAACGACATATGTGAATGGCACATTTTGAAAAAAAAAAAAAAAAAAGAATCCTATTTTAATTTTAAAAAGAATCCCAAAGCGTATTACTACATTTATAAAAATTTTAAAAAGTACAATTTTGAAGTGATTGTGAATGCTTTTGTTTAAATTGTGCTAATTTTCACACTTAACAAACATACGTTTTCTGAATGAAAAACATCATTTTAAGCAGAAAATTTTATTTAATTAAATATTTCTTGCTTCATTGCAGTAGTCAACTTTTATTTACTTGATTCTATTCCTAAAATAAAATGTTCGGCTCAAAAATCTCTATTTAATCAGTATTCCACCTCTAAAATCAGAAGATTTGGCAAATACGTATCTTTTAACTATTAAAAAAACAAATTAAGGATCATTTAGCACTCACAACCTCTTGTGTTTTCTATCTTTTACTTACATACATGTTCAGTAAGGAAAAAAAAAAAAAACTTAAAATTCACGACATATGTGAATGGCGCATTTTGAAAAAAATAAGAATGCTATTTTAATTTTAAAACAATTCTATTTTAATTTTAAAAAGAATCCCAAAGCGTATTACTACATTTATAAAAATTTTAAAAAGTACAATTTTGAAGTGATTGTGAATGTTTTTGTTCAAATTGTAACCAGGATTCCACCTCTAAAATCAGAAGATTTGGCAAGTACGTATCTTTTTACTATTAAAAAAACAAATCAAGGACTCCGTTATCAAAATATTTTTCGTTTTAAGCATTAAATATTACGAATTTAGTAAACTTCTCTCTTAGATCATACATTTTCCCACCATTTAATAATTATTTCTCTACATGAAAACAAAAACAACAACGTATAACATTCAAATTAGCGAAATATTTAGAAAAAAGAACTTGATATTGGAAAGGGCTGCACTAAAATCTTACTGGTTCGATCGAAAAGGATAATTCAGTTCTCGATAGAAGAAATTCAGGTGCATAGAAAGAAAATGCACTTACCGAAGCACTTGCTCTGATTGGTAGCTCTGTCGATGAAGACCTTGGCGCTGATGACGTTACCGAAGGGCATGAACATTTGCATGAGCTCTGCATCTCCGAATTCTTGCGGCAGATGGTAGATGAATAAGTTGCAGCCCTCGGGACCTGAAGAATCATAGAAGAAAATGAGATAACCAAGAAATAGTACAAAAATCTATAGACATTTTTATGCCACGCTGTTGTTTATTTATTATACTATCCCACCAAAACAAAAATAGCCTACGATATAATTTACTTACAAAGTTCTATCGATAAAATAAATGTTTCTGAAAACGCTATGCAAGTCGAAATTGTAAAAAAAGGATAAAAAAATTAATGTGCAATATATTTTTCTTCTTCCATAATTAGACCATTATATCAAATGTATCAATATTTTGTAATTCCAATTCCTACAATTGTTTGTTATTTAAAAGGGGTCAGGTAACCTTTGAACCAATAAAGTACACGAAAAAGTGACCTCTGTAAGAATTGCAGTCATTCTTTAACTAATTAACTTTTAATTATATAATTGAAAACCCATGTTAGGAACGATTTATTTTATCAAAGTTGTTAGAAAAGGTATACACATATAGTTTTTTTTAATTTATTTTTAAAGATAATACAATTTTTACGAAAGAATTATTCTTGCATGCATTGCGCGCATGATTTTTCCTATTTCAATGGCTGAAACAAGCCAAGATTTTTTTATTGAGTACCGATATAAAGTGTTTTCAAAATGACCAACAATGAAAAAAATAAAACTTGTAGATCTAGAGAAAAAAAAAAAAATTAGAGTAATTCGAAATATCGAGATTTTTTTACTGCAAAAGTAGCCGTGAATTCTAAACTTCTTACTTGAGAAACATAATAATAGGTCATTTTCTACTTCTGTACGTTTAATACATCCACCAAAAATTTCGTGAAATTCTAGGCAACCGTTTTTCAGAAATCGTGCGCGCAATGATCAAAATCGCTGTTTTGAGAAAATTGGCTTTAAAGATTGAAAAACCCGTCGATCATATAGCAACAGCTCAAAGTGTTTTAGACATAACTTCTCTTCTAATGCGAATTTTTGTATGGGGTTTAATTTTAAATGTTCCCAAAGAATCATATTTAATTATAAGCTATTTTTTAAAAAAATTCGATTTTCAGACGCTTCAAAAGGTTACTTGACCCCTAATTATTTCCTAAAAATCCTGAATTAGAAGTTATAAATAAAATAACTAAAAACATATAAAGCACAAATAATTCTACAAAAATTATTTTCAGGTGCAAAAATATAATATAAAGATATTTAACATACAAATTAAAATTATCATCTTAAAATACATCAGAAAAACCTAGAACGTTTTCGACCATTACAAGGCCGTCATCAGTAGGATTTAAATAATATTTTCTTTGCGCTTATTCGATAATTGTTCAGAAAGAAAACATTGTAAATTAAATTTAAATGTTGTACGTCAGATGAGATGCCAGATATAGTTATTCAAATTTTCACCGAAACGAATGTCGTTTTGGAGAAAATTTGAATAACTTTATCTAGCATCTCATCTGACGTACAACATTTAAATTTAATTTACATTGTTTTTCTTCTGGACAATTCTCGAATAAGCGCAAAGAAAATAACAACATTTAAATCCTACTGATGACAGCCTTGTAATGGCTGAAAAAGGTATAGGTTTTTCTGATGTATTTTAAGATAATTTTAATTTGTATTTTAAATATCTTTCAATTATATGTATGTACCTGAAAGTAATGTTTGTACAATTGTTTGTGCTTTATATGTATTTTAATTATTTAACTCAAGGTCAATATAGCACTAGTATTTTAATTTTCACTTATTGAATAAACTAACTTTCAAATAACTAAACATAATGCGTCCGATTCAATTACTAAAAAGTTAAACATTTATTTAGATAATAGAGTCAAAACACTGTTTTAAACACTAGTGTCCTGAAGAAAATTTTCACCTTGTTATTAATAAACTTTATAATATACTTATAACTACTTAAAAGGGGACAAAAACATATAAAAATATTATTTAATGCAACCCGAGATCTTTCGAACACACACGCGTTCATTTTCAAAGGGAAAAAAGATGACTGACTCAATAGAAATACATTTTAAAAACAAAATATGGATGATTATTAAATGGACTGAACTAGTCTTGCGCAAGCGTACTATTTTTGTTTTTGTTTTTAAAATGTATTTCTATTCAGTCAATCATCTTTTTCCCTTTGAAAATGAACGCGTGTGTGTTCGAAAGATCTCGGGTTGCATTAAATAATATTTTTATATGTTTTTGTCACCTTTTAAGTAGTTATAAGTATAATTATAAAGTTTATTTATTTAGATATTTAAAAACACAATTATAACACACAACAAAAACATTTTTTGTAAATCTTTCAAACTATGAATGAGCCCCCTCATCAATACAGTGTTGATCGATAACCAATGCTATTGTTCAATACTTTGACCGTGAGCATGTTGAGCAACAACTTTGGTTATAATTTCGTGTTGCAAAGTGTCCCGCGTAAATCAGGGCTCTAAATGCTCTGGACACCACTAATTTCTTACAGTTTATTTCGCCATATTTAATAGCAAATAATTTTGCCACTAGATAAGGCGAAGAATAATACTTTAAAATACTGGTGTCTAGAGCAGGAGTTCCCAAACTTTTAGACTGACGTACTACTAAATAGACGTTCATACTTCTGCCTACCATCAGGTGACAAACTCAAAGCTAATATAGAAAAACCTGTGTAAACGGAATATATCTAAAACGAAATATTTTATTTCAAATGAAAATCAAATTTCAAATTAATTGCTTAAAAGGCGCAAAGGCCAACCTAGTGAAAGAGATTCCATGCCGGGACTCGAACCCGGGCCATCAGTATAGCGCACTGACGTTCTACCGACTAAACTACATGGAACGATACCCAGCCTGGAACTTCTCACTTTTACAGGTTGACAAGGCTACAAACACAGCACAAGATGGAATATATTCCGTGAGCCGCCGACATGGGGCAAACACAGACACTTAATTAAATCCAGCATCGATGCTGGATTTAATTAAGCGGGTTCGAGTCCCGGCATGGAATCTTTTTCACTAGGTTGGCCTTTGCGCCTTTTAAGCAATTAATTTGAAATTTGATTTTCATTTGCAATATAGTATGCAAGGCGAATATTTCTCTCTGGAAAAATTTCCAAATATTAACGAAATATTTTTTCAGTGTTTTGCGCTTCCGTCTGAGCATATTTTACTCTATTTAATTGCATGATTACGTTATTAAATTGGTACTTAGATTGAATGATTTATATTAACATTGAAATATAATTGTAGTATTATCATTACATTTTCATAAAATGTGCATTATCAATATACAGTGTCTCGGTAGAAAAAAACTACAATACTTAATAACATATTGGCGTCAACTTTTTTTTATATGAATGCTCTGTTTGTATCAATAGCAAAATACTATTAAGAAAATTTAATAAGTTAATAACCTACATAAGAAATTCACATACTTTCTGAAAATAAATTGCTTATTAATGTGAGATCGAAGCTCGATGAAATAAGTAATATATACACATACAATATAGTAATAGAAGAAAACTTTTCGTGTTTTTCAGGAAGGACGAAAGGTCAACTCAACATATACTGGAGCATTAGTTCTATATATCTAAAAATTCTAATTCAAATTACCATTAACATGGGAGAAAAAAAAAACGCTGTCAAAGAAGTAATAACAGAGAGCAGACACCACGCAGCCGGCTAAGTGGCATATGAAAAAAGAAAAGGAGAGATTGAGCTGTTTTTTTTTAATTTCACGTGCTGTATTTATTTCACGTTCCAGTATCGGACTTTCGCGCACCAGTAAATAGAGCTTCACGTACCAGTACTGATACGCGTACCATAGTTTGAGGCCCCCTGTCTAGAGCGTTTGAAATCCCAATATACGCGGGACATCTGGCAACACTGTTATCAATCGACATTGCACTGATGTGGGACTCGTTCAGAGCTTGAAAGTTTACAAAAAGTGTTTTTATTGTGTGATATAATCGTGCGTTTTAGTTTTTTTTAAATGTCAGAAATAAAATAACTTTTGTAAAACATTGATGCAACCTAGTAGAAAAACAATATGGGGCGTAGTATTGTTTGAACTTGCGATAGCTTTGCCAAAATTGAAAATATTGGCCAACATACCAGTATTTACAATTTGCCTACACTGCTCCAGAACTGGCAAAAAAATATTTCACCATTTCATTGCAAAAATTCCAACATTGGCTATCACTGTAAATATTTACCATGCAATGTTGCCAAAATTTCTGTAACAACGACATTTGATTGAAAACATTTCTAATGTAAAGACAATATTTAATTAGAATTAGTAGTTCATTGGAAGTATTTCCACCAAATACAATATTTATGAAATAGTCAATGAATTAATCAATATAACCAATATTGGTTTGCTACTAAGGAATTTTGAAATCCCTTAGTACCTACTACGGTTTCTTTGCTCTTAGTCTGTATATCATACAATTAATGAACATAAAAATATTAAAATAAATGTTATTTGTTTATGGTAAGTTTTTCTAATTGATTATTTCTAAATGTTTAATAAATATTTTATTAAACGTGCTTTCAAGAAAAGCAGTTATAGTGATAAAAGAAATACTTCACATATATCTTCAAAAATATTTCTTTTTTTTTGAACTGTTTTAAAAGCAAAAAATGATTGCTTTATGATCAACGGAAACTCCAATTTTATTTGAGTTAAATTACTTCGAAAAACAAGTTTTGAAATAAACTAGAAGAAAATTTTCTATCTTGGTGATTCTGAAGTTTTACTGTTTTATATTTCTCAAACAAAAACCTATTCCTAGAAACAAGAAAAAGCTGCGATAAGCTAACAGAAAATTGTGCAGCAACTGAAAAATAAAGGCTGTTCTTTCGATAATGCGATAAAATTTCTGAGCATAAAATAATCACAATAATTAGTTTACATAGCAATGACTAAAAGTAAAATAATGCATTTCAACCGAAATACTTAAATATATGTATGATGCATCGTTACTGATCACACAAAAATATAATTTTATACCTTAAAAACAGATGTTTGAATGCTTCGTTTAATTCGTTTATTTTTAATTGTAAATATCGGTGGATTCAATTAATAGATAGCATTTTATTTTTAACCGTAAACAACATAAAAGTCCTGAAACTAAATACAATAATAAGTTATATAGTAGTGACAGAGTAATGAAATACAATTTATTTGTTTATTTGGCGTATTATATTATTTAAAGTGGTAGATTTATGTTAGTAATTCATGTAGAGTTGTTTCTGATGTCATTTGTCCAACCGAAAGCACAGACCAGGTCACGAAAGCGCAAGACAAGGCATCCATTTAACAAGCATCATAGACGCGGATGACTTACTTGGCTTCAAATCTTACCCACAACACTCTGTGATCCATATAGGAAAGGGGAACAGACCACTGATTTTAAGTTTAAGGGGACGGGAAAGCCCTATCTCCATCGTGTTAAATTCACCAACTTTATGTACATTTGTCTCAGAAATGGTGAAAGATAGAGGTCTGGATATTTTATGTTAGTTAGAATAACATGTTTTACATACTTTTACAGACAATTTTCATTCTAAAAGAAACTGAAAATTTATTAATTTTTTATTGAAAATCATTTTTAAATAAGCATTTCCATTGCCTAAAATAAATAATTATCAGCAAATCATCAAACCCCT
Organism: Maratus speciosus; assembly: GCA_963932465.1. Taxonomy (NCBI): domain Eukaryota; kingdom Metazoa; phylum Arthropoda; class Arachnida; order Araneae; family Salticidae; genus Maratus; species Maratus speciosus. Next base: position 438,009,265 of record OZ010793.1, read on the forward strand.
GTCTAAAAGTATGTAAAACATGTTATTTTAACTTACCATAAAAAATCTAGACCTCTATCTTTCACCGTTTCTGGGGAAAAGGTACATAAAATTGGTGAATTTAACATGACGGAGATAGGGCTTTCCTTGTCCCCTTAAATATGTTGAGCATCCATACTTGCCATCAACGTTCAATGTTCCAAAGTGGTCATTTTTCCATTTACTGACCGCGCTGGGTGCTGCTTCACTTTGACGTTCGTATGAGAACCGGTGCTTTATGTTAATCTGTGCATATGCCATCATTGGCTAACTTATACAGGGTGATTCACTGCCACATGCACATGCTTTGAGGGGTGGTATAGCTCACTAAAACAAAACTAGAAAACAGGAATTCTGATTTTTCAGAATTTAGTGTCGCCGCCGATGACAAAAAAATATGTATATAAATATAGATACAGTTGAGTCCCGATTATCCGAGTTAATCGAATTTATACCTTTGGAATGGATCATTTACTTCTGATGGACTGATGGCTTCTATTATTATGAAACAGTCATCATAAATTAAGTGTTAGGTGAAGATGAAAGATCAGTCGTAAAAAGTTAGAACTCTGATTTTCTGGTCAGAATGAGAAAAAAAAATGGCAATAATTTTTTTTTTTTTCAAAGAAAAAAAAAAAAATATCCCATTTTGACCAGAAAACCAGAGTTCTAACTTTTTACGACAGCTCTTTCATCTTCACCTAGCACTTTATTTATAATGACTGTTTCATAATAATGGAAGCCATCAGTTCATCAGAAGAAAATAACTCGATGAAAGCGGAAAGCCCGATAATCGGGACTCTACTGTAGTTCAGTTTTAAGACTTACAACACGCGATTTTATTTTACATAAAGTGACGTCATCCACATCCGCTAAAGAATTCATCATTTGCTATCCAGTGTTAAACAACATCTGCAGTAAAGTACGCTTAGGACTTAGTATCGCTGAATAATACACAAATCAAAAAAAAAAAAAAAAAAAAAAAAAGAAATTTCGTCATCCAAAAAACTCGACAAAAAAAATCGGCTATCTAAAGATTCACAGGCCTTCATTTGTTTGTATTATTAATATATATATTTAAAATTAAATTTAGTTTCTAACAGCTCCATGTTTTTTCAGAAATCCTTCATTTATATTCTTTCAAAAAGCACGTATTTTAATTAAATTTTTTTTTCAGTTTTTAAGGGAAAATGGCAACAAAAAGATATATATTTTTCTTTCACTTTCTACAGAAATGGAGTTCTTCCGTTTCCAATATTAAGCAAATGGCTCTAAAAACTAAAAAAAAAAAAATAATATCTCAAAAATAAATGGAGATGCAGTTTTCAAACATATTGCATTAAAAAGTACTTTTTTCCGAATACGACGGTATAAAAATTGAAAATGTGCGATGTTTAGAAGTTAAAAAATTGCTATAGAGTATTTAATCGTACTGCTTTGTTTTACGGCTGGCTTCTGTAAGGTAACGTTATTTTTTGGAGACAACACAAAATAAGCTGGGAGAAAGAAATAGCATACCGTACCGGAGGCTAAAAAATATTTATAGGAGAGTTGGGTCTCAATCTACTTATCCAGTCATAAATGCAAAGTGTCTCACTGCAAGAAGAGCACGAGTTTTTCTTCCTAGCTTTAACAGTAAAGAAAATACTTTGGAGATATTTTCAACAAACTTGCTTTAATTTCTATTATATGTAATAACAGCCTAAGAATTGCTAGAAATGGCTACTATCTGCTTCCAGACAACAGTGGTCTATACACTTCGTATTTTGGAACAAAGTTCACTGTACATATGCATGACAGATCTAATTACAGCTGACTTCCTGCAATATTTACCACATTTCGGACAAAATAATTTAAGTCTGTTGAATATATCAGTAAAATATCTTCATTCCGGTTAAAGTAGGGAGCGAAAACTTGCAAGAAGACACACTGTATTTATGACTGAATAAATGAATTGTTTTAGTGAGCTGTATCTCCCCCAAAATTTGTACACAATGTAGCGAATCACCTTGTAGTTATTAATTTCACAAAAAAAGCAAATCGCAAAAATTCTTAAATGCTTGCAAACACTATGTTGAAAAATGAAACATTTAGATTTTGTTTTGTAATACAAAGTTAGCCTTATATTGATCTGAAGGAAGAAATTACTAACAATTATTTGGAAGAAATTAATAACATTATATTTATAACTTGTTAATTCAAGTCTTTTCACGAAATGTTTAGTGCTTACAATAGTGTTTACAATATATTGTTTGAACAAAAGTTACCTGTAAAAAGTGTTTGCAATACATTTAACAAAAGCAATACAATATTATAAACTATGTTTTACGTCGTATTTTAATAACAGCAAACTTTATAGATTATTTTCCTTTTAAAATTTAAGAAATATATTTTATTTAAGGACGCACTGTCAAGAATTTTCCGGAAGGTGTAGAAAAATTCCCCGCATTTTACCGTGACAATAAAAAACAATTGATTCTTGATCTACAAAAAAAAAGTATATATATGTTTTTCTTTTAAATTACTCAGGAAATAACAAAAGTTTGAAATAAACTACACCGAATTTTTCTACTGCCTGAGCTCTTGAAGTTTAAGAGTTTTATACTTTCCGAACTTAAACCTTCTCTTAAAAAGGGGAAAGACTACGATAAGCTGCTAGAAAATTGTGCATCCAGCGAAGAATAAAAAGAAGACAGTTTCGTTGTCAGAGACGATAAGGGTTTTAACGATAAGACTACCTTGTCTCAAAAGAGAGTGATCGGTGACAGTATAAAATATAGTTCCAAAACGTTTTTAAGTGTTTTGACAGAATAAGTACTATTAATTTTTAAAAAGTTCCTCAACAGAAAAAAAAGGGAAAATAAGTTTTTAAAACTTAATTTTCGATTTAAAAAAATCCTACACAAAAAAATTAAGATTTTTAATATCCTGTTTTTAAATTTTAACAAAGTTTTTAGGAGAAAAGAGGAAAATGACAGCTTAATAGTTTTTAATTGAAAAAATACTAATATATTTTTAAAAAGATTATACATGAAGCGATAAGATTTTTTAAATCCTGTTTTTAACATTTAACGAAGTTTTTAAAATAAAAAAGGATATAAATAGCTGTTGTTAAACCCATTATTGTTTATGATTGAAGAAAGATTAATGATAGATAAACTTAATTGAAAGCAGAAAACTTTTGATCAGAAATCTAAACAAAAAAATAGTTATAGATATAATCTTTTCATATCTAAAAATGTCTAACTTCAGTGCGCTAAAATATTTAGTTAAAAAAATAAATATGAAATTTATATTAAAAATTACTGTGCATGACATTGAAAAAGTACATTATTTTGTACAATATGATTTTTTTCAGGATATGTATTGTATCCAACTCGAACTTCCGTATATAAAATGTCTGAATGTTCAATTATTTTGTTATTTTTAATAATGATTATTTACTGTGTCATAATTTAATTTATTAAGAGGTCTTAGAACTCGTAAAGCTTTAAAATTTTCGAAATTTTAATTTTTTTAGATATTAAACTCTTATCTTTTCTGAACATTTTGATATAATTGTATCCTTGAAATTCCGATTAGAACAGAAGTTATGACTTTTAAATTTATACACGTACAGAAGCTGAAGCGGCGTGTCCGAAACTTTGAAATCATTTTTCTCCAAATGACATTTTTGGACATAACGCGCACGGTATCTCAAAAACTTCTGAGTATTTTTTCATGAAATTTTCAAAACATATGTTTCATGTTAGTCTGTATAAACTGAACCTAAAATTTCCTTTTCATTGTTCAAAAAAAATATTTTTTTTTAGGTGATTTACTGTTGAAATTTTCTAAATTTTGCATTAGCTAAATACAACTTTGTATTAAAAATAAAGAAGTGCTTTAAATACAAATTTATGTAGGTTCAGGATAATTAATGAAGTCCGAAGTATAAATAGGCACCAAAATAATCATTCTAGTTGCAATATTTATTTTATAATCGTACGCGTAAGCTGTTATGCCGATTTTCTGCTCATCAAATGTCTGACAGTTTGGAGCCTCCTGTAAATGCTAATTCTGCATCTTGAAAATTTTTAAATACATGAAATGAAAGAACATACTTATATATTTTACCCCCAATTAAAATTGTGTCTTAAAATGAAATACAATTTAAGATATTAAATGTTGAAAATTGTCTTTTTTTTTTCATTTTTTCCAATTTTGAGACCCCTTTAGGTTGTTTTTTGTCATTAACCCCAATTCCTTTTGAATGTGTTTCGTTCAAATTAAGATTCTTCTTGAGTTTACTTTTTGGAAAGTATCTTCTAGAAGTGTTTTTAGTAGCAAACGCTTTTCTTAAATCATTAACGATAACTAACACACAGACACACGCTCATATAATATGCGTACAAAATTTTCTATAGTGTAAATATATTCTAATAATTAACTATATCATAATAACTTTTAAGTATATTATAATCATTGTATAGTATATTATTGAATCACTTTTTGTCTAAAGTTAAATTCACTTTGCTTTGATCAATTCAGTTACCCGAAAGTTTGAGTATTCGAACTGAACCCGATTCCGGCAGGTTCCGATAATACTGTAACAATAATGGTTTTGTCCCAGAACTGAAATTAGTTGATTCTAAATCTATTTTTTTTTTCGCTGATTCCGAATATGCTTTCCGTTTCTCTCCATGTGGTCCGGTTCAGTTTGAGAAATTTGAATATTTAAGTTTATGCAAATTAAAAATTTTTTTATGCTATATTATGATTATGCAGATTTTAAATACAATATATGTCACATTGAATTAACTTTTCTAGATAATGACTACTGGACTGTTTGCTTCAGATAAATATCACGATTTCCAATTCTTAACAATTTATCTGTCAGTTATTGAGACTAATTTGCATATTTTTCAATGGTGTAATGTTTACATTACTACCAACTTTAAAGCAGTTACCACAGAATTGACGCATTGTTAAAAACTAGATTTTTATGCTTATTTCAAATCTGCAACCTATTTTTTTTTTCAATATTACTTTTAGTTTTTGAGTAAAATGAATTACACAAGGCATTAAAAGAAGTTTGATATAAGATGCTTTTTAGGGGTGTGTACCTCATTGTCAAGAGGGTGAACAGTTTCAGATTCCTATCAGGGACTTGAATAACAATTTATATAATCGAAAAAAAAAAGAAAAAAATAGTAGAATTCAAAAAGTAGCATAAAAACAGATTTCTGACTTTTTTGACCAAAAAATAAAATAAAATAAAATAAAATTTCACATTTTTCAAAAGCTAGACATGATAGAAGAAAACGGATACCAGATTTGACATCAGCTCAAAATTCTGGTTTAGAAATATATTAGCGTACTCGTGTGGCAGAAATATTTGAACGCCAACAACAATATTAGAAAAACATGAAAAATATCCAAATTAGGCACAATATTAAACGGTCACATGTCAATATAATCTCAGAAACAACGTTTTTGCGAAGTTGGTTGGTTGGTTGTGTTTATGACGTCCAATTAACAACATGAGGGATATAGGCCCTAAGGCGAGGGGAGTGCCCTCCGTGGGAGGTCATTCTAAGGGAACTTAACCCATATTTACCCAATGAAATCCAAGGTTCGAAGAAAACCACGGAAAACCCCAAACGATTAGGCCGACATGCGCGATTGGGTTCGAGACCCGCACCTCCCGTCTACCAGCTTCGAGAGCAGAACCTCTCGGCTACTGGTGGGGTCCGTTTTTTGTGAAGTAAACTGGACAGTAATCATAACGAAAACAAAAAAGTCAGTCTGATATTGCTTTATTCCTTAAATTCTCATATAATTGTATAAAATGCACTAAATTTGCATAAATCAAAATATGCAAATATCTCAAAAACAAGACATGCTGGAGTAAATGAGAAACTAGTTTCGGAATCAACACAAAAAACAACTAATTTCCGTTTTGGAATACAGCAAAAGTTCAAATTTGTTCACCAGTGAAAAAACGCTTTACTGTGTATCAATACAAGAAATTCCAAAACACAAAAGCAACCATGCCTTTAAAAGGGATAGGGCATTGCGATTTTTTGTTTTTAATTTTCTCTCTCTGAGTATGATATTCTGAAAATATTCTATGAAAATTTCAAGTTAATCCAATGGATAATTTTAGATATATCCTTAATTACTATAGGATCCTCTTACTATTGACAGCATCTAACTAACGAATGCTGTTACAAAAGGGTTACCTCTTGCATACTGAATACCTTGGCAGAAGGTCTGCTATCTGGCTCACGAATAGATGACTCTACGTAAATAATTTAATGAATTGTGTTTGTATATATTAATTGTGAAGTTTTAAATTCATACATTTTCAAAGACGGCAATCACTATAGTTTAAAAAACACTCGGCGGATTTAAATGAAATTTATACAGCATATTCTAGGAATAAAAAGCTAGTGATAAATTAAATGTTTTTTTTTTTTTTTCATATAAATAATAAAAAAGTAAACTTTTAGAATCCGCCATTTAACTTAATTTGAAAAAAATCTTCAATTAATCGCTATTTTATAGATAAAAATTATTATTATTATTTTTTTTTTTTTTTTTTTTTTTTTTTGTCGTATCAATTTCAGATAATTTAAGTTCTGATGTTCACTGCAAAGTTTTATTTGTAAGAGCTTTCAACAATGAAGCAAATAATTTAGTTCAGTTTTATCATTTTGATTAGACTATTTTCGCAAAGTTTATTTAAAATGTAGTGTAAAATCTTGGCATTATGTGTAAAATAAACAACAATAAAGCAGATAATTTGATCCACTCACCATTTTGATTAGAGATTTTCGAAAAGTTTATTTAAAATAGTGTAAAATCTTGGTACTATATGTAAAAAATAGATTAGTTAATTTTTTTAATGCCCATTTCTTCACGCCTCTCATTACCCCTAACCTCGTAAAATTAATCCAATGCAAAGTAATAATCAAAAATAGTTTATACCTGATATACTAAAATACCATAACTTCGTTTATGTAAAATTCCTTGAAAGCATATTATTTTAGTCTAAATTTTCTTTAAAACATTTTGCAATTCAACTAAAATTTCACATTTTTTTAAAAATATTTAATGCATAAGCGAATCATTTGTTTATTCATAAAATATAAATGTATCTCGGAAAACAGATATTTAAATAATACCTCTGGCGTGAAATATGAAGTAAACTATTAAAATGAAATTCTGAATGTAATTGGATGAAAAATGCATGCTACAATCTTTGAAACGGTTTTCGAGAGATAACAATTTTACAATACATATTTAACTTTCGCTTTAGTAGCATATTAATCCTGTTTAATACTACAGGAACTTATTTCAATAAAAACTGCAAATTTTCCCCATCCAATGCTTACATATTTTTCAGAGTTGTTTTTTAAATTGATAATCGATTCTAAATTTGTCATTGTTGTATTACAGATAAAAATATTGTTTAAAAATTCTGGGAATGGAAGAGATATACATTATGAGCTTTAAAAGTAATTGTATTTTCACAACAGCGTGATGGCATTCGAATTCTCTCATGCGATTTTATAGATTATATTGAATGCTCAAATACATTTTACGTTTAATTTTTTTTTATTGCAAATTTTGTAGATTATATTGAATGTTCAAATACATTTTACGTTTAATTTTTTTTATTGCAAATTTTGTAGCTTTTTTAGAATATTTCTATCTAAAAGGACGATTTTTTCAGAAAATATTCCGAAACTTATCGCGTTTTCAGAAAAATATTCCGAAACTTATCGCGTTTTCAGAAAAATATTCCGAAACTTATCGCGTTTTCAGAAAAATATTCCGAAACTTATCGCGTTTTCAGAAAAATATTCCGAAACTTATCGCGTTTTCAGAAAAATATTCCGAAACTTATCGCGTTTTCAGAAAAATATTCCGAAACTTATCGCGTTTTCAGAAAAATATTCCGAAACTTATCGCGTTTTCAGAAAAATATTCCGAAACTTATCGCGTTTTCAGAAAAATATTCCGAAACTTATCGCGTTTTCAGAAAAATATTCCGAAACTTATCGCGTTTTCAGAAAAATATTCCGAAACTTATCGCGTTTTCAGAAAAATATTCCGAAACTTATCGCGTTTTCAGAAAAATATTCCGAAACTTATCGCGTTTTCAGAAAAATATTCCGAAACTTATCGCGTTTTCAGAAAAATATTCCGAAACTTATCGCGTTTTCAGAAAAATATTCCGAAACTTATCGCGTTTTCAGAAAAATATTCCGAAACTTATCGCGTTTTCAGAAAAATATTCCGAAACTTATCGCGTTTTCAGAAAAATATTCCGAAACCTATCGCGTTTTCAGAAAAATATTCCGAAACCTATCGCGTTTTCAGAAAAATATTCCGAAACCTATCGCGTTTTCAGAAAAATATTCCGAAACCTATCGCGTTTTCAGAAAAATATTCCGAAACCTATCGCGTTTTCAGAAAAATATTCCGAAACTTATCGCGTTTTCAGAAAAATATTGCGAAACTTATCGCGTTTTCAGAAAAATATTGCGAAACTTTTCGCGTTTTCAGAAAAATATTGCGAAACTTATCGCGGTTTCAGAAAAAATATTCAGAAACTTAATACGGTTTCAGAAAAAATATTCAGAAACTTAATACGGTTTCAGAAAAAATATTCAGAAACTTAATACGGTTTCAGAAAAAATATGCAGAAACTTAATACGGTTTCAGAAAAAATATTCAGAAACTTAATACGGTTTCAGAAAAAATATTCAGAAACTTAATACGGTTTCAGAAAAAATATTCAGAAACTTAATACGGTTTCAGAAAAAATATTCAGAAACTTAATACGGTTTCAGAAAAAATATTCAGAAACTTAATACGGTTTCCGAAAAAATATTCAGAAACTTAATACGGTTTCCGAAAAAATATTCAGAAACTTAATACGGTTTCCGAAAAAATATTCAGAAACTTAATACGGTTTCCGAAAAAATATTTAGAAACTTAATACGGTTTCCGAAAAAATATTCAGAAACTTAATACGGTTTCCGAAAAAATATTCAGAAACTTAATACGGTTTCCGAAAAAATATTCAGAAACTTAATACGGTTTCCGAAAAAATATTCAGAAACTTAATACGGTTTCCGAAAAAATATTCAGAAACTTAATACGGTTTCCGAAAAAATATTCAGAAACTTAATACGGTTTCCGAAAAAATATTCAGAAACTTAATACGGTTTCCGAAAAAATATTCAGAAACTTAATACGGTTTCCGAAAAAATATTCAGAAACTTAATACGGTTTCCGAAAAAATATTCAGAAACTTAATACGGTTTCCGAAAAAATATTCCGAAACTTAATACGGTTTCCGAAAAAATATTCCGAAACTTAATACGGCTTCCGAAAAAATATTCCGAAACTTAATACGGCTTCCGAAAAAATATTCCGAAACTTAATACGGCTTCCGAAAAAATATTCCGAAACTTAATACGGCTTCCGAAAAAATATTCCGAAACTTAATACGGCTTCCGAAAAAATATTCCGAAACTTAATACGGCTTCCGAAAAAATATTCCGAAACTTAATACGGCTTCCGAAAAAATATTCCGAAACTTAATACGGCTTCCGAAAAAATATTCCGAAACTTAATACGGCTTCCGAAAAAATATTCCGAAACTTAATACGGTTTCCGAAAAAATATTCCGAAACTTAATACGGTTTCCGAAAAAATATTCCGAAACTTAATACGGTTTCAGAAAAATATTTCAGAACTTAATACGGTTTCTGAATTATATTTCGAAACTTAATACGGTTCTTTCGATTTACAGACGAATCCGAAAAGCGTATATTTTATCTTTCGAAATCTTGGAAGTCAAATTTCTGTGCTTTTAAAGAACCATTTCTGAAACAAAAATTTCTTTTACTGTCCATAATTTTTGTGGCCATTTCCATAACTTTTAAAGTGTATTAATGAGGTTGCTCTATGAGAAAAAAAATTTTTTTTTACAGTGCTAAGAATTTTCAAGCAAACATTTTCAGCTGCATAACAGAATTTATACATACAAGAGTAACAGACAGGGTGCGTATTGATTTACCACGGATTTTAAATAAAATTTCTTGCCCTATTTTATTGCAGAAAAATATTGCAAAGGGTGGAATTAAACGAGTTGAATGTAATGAATGCGCTTGAATATTAAACAGAAATTTTCTGATCTTTAATATTGGCGTCAGAGTCCTTGGATATTGGAAGGAGTGTACGCATCTTGAACATAATGTTACAATTAAGGTTAACATACAGATATTGATTTTAATGTTAAAGCTGATACTCTTGTTCAATTTTGTTTGTTTTTTTAATCACCAAAATTAGAAACTGTTTACTAAAAAGGTGCATAAAAATTAATTATTATTATTTCTGTTTCATATGATTTTTAACATCAATGGTTTTTAAGCTTTTAAAGACCAGTTCATTATGTAACGGAATATTTTAATAAATTTTTATGCACCTTTTAGTAAACAGTTTTTAATTTTGGTTATTTTAAAGCAAGGTGAACTTGTCATTCCACTCTGAACTCATTCTGAGTTCCATGTTTTTCAATTTTTTAATAACTTTTGTTCACCATAAAGATGTTCAATTTAGAATTTAAAACATTGGAAAAACCGATATTTTGCGTTAAGAAAAACCGATTAAAATTAAACCGACACACTGTAAAAATACTCAGACCGTTTCCAAAATTGCGGGCAGCAAAAGGTTACTTGTATAGGGTTTAATGGTGCGATGTCTCTTTAGTGACATTCTGAGGCAGTTGGCAGGAAAAAAAAAAACTTATTTAATTCTCAGAAATTATTCGTTTCAGGGGTTACGAAAAATTGAGAAGGTCTTTTCGGATTCGTGGGTACACGGAAGAGGTTGTACTAAATTTTTTAAAACCATAATTAATTTCGTAATATTTCCGGATTTTTTTTTGTTCCTTTTACAGTGTAATTATATCGGAGATTATATTGCAGAACTCCTATAATACTTTTAAATAAAAGGTGTAAAAAAATACCAAATACATGGAGTTGCAGTGTTAAAAAACCGGTATGCTTATTGATTTTACGATGGATGAACAATAATTTTGCGATTGAATTAACAAGAATAATTAATCTTTTACATTTAAAAATATCTCAAAACTTTAATTAATTTCATCCTTTTAGAATAAAAATATACTATTATTTCATTACAAAATTCTGCACTTGAAATAATTGCTTAAAATTAGATTACATTAATTAATACATTTGAGAAAATTTATTAAATGACAAAATGTAATTTTTGTCTTAGACTTCAATTAATTCTTAGATGAAATTAAAACTTTTTGGTTTAGTTAATCTAATTGAACTTAAAAAAACATATTTTAAAATCTTAGAATAAAAGCACATATTTCTTTTCTTGAATTTCTCATCTTACATTCCATATCATAACATATATTTCTAAACTTACATAAAAATATATTTTAAGATATGCCTTAATATAATTAAAATTAAATGCATTACTGATTTCTAAAATTTATATTTTAGAAATTTGTTTTAATAAATGATTTGACAGCTAAATTAAATAATTGTTCTGAACTAAACTAGAAAATAACTAGTATTGTTATTTCACCGTAAAACATCTCAAAAACTCAGAAATGAAATGATTTATACATTAGAAATTTGAGGAAATCGAATCATAGTGTTATATGTATTATTCTTCATTTTTTCTAGTTAAATAAACATAATTGAACCATAAATCTTACTTAAAAATTGAGAAAATATTTACCACATAAAAAGACATTTTATTAAATAAATGTTTGGGTTTCTCTCATTGGAAAAACAAACAAACAAACAAAAAGCAGAAGAAAATAATCTATTAAGTTTAAAGGAGAAATATTTTAAACCGTTTCAAAAAACTTTATAAATATTTCACACACTCAAAAATTATTTAATCGTACGCAAAGGACTAGGATAAATAATATTTATTTTTTTTTTTAATCTTACTTAGAAAAACATACAACAGTATACTTCAAAATTGTCGTGCATTACTTGAGGCATTTTTTAAAAATTGCAATTACATAATGCACAAAACTAGATAATTTATATAAATAAAAAAGAAAAATGCCCAGCTAAACTGATGGCATTGAGCTCACAGGCTATTCACACCAATTGTATATCATACTCTTATTTTAAAGAATAATGCCCCTCAAAAAAATAAGTGAAGGGGAATTAGCCCCCGTTTCACCCTTTATACTTAACCAGTGAAACTCCAAATCTAATCAGGGAAGCTCCTTATCATAATAAACCGGTATACCAAATTTGGAGCAAATCGGAAAATCCTGAAAAAAAAAATAATAATAATAATCTAAATTAAGAGGGTGGATTAACCCCCCCCCCCTTTATCCTTAACCAATGAATCCCCAAAACGAATCAGGGAAGCTCCTTAACATAATAACCAGGTATACCAAATTTGGAGCAAAGCGAATAATTCTGCATTAAAAAACCGTTTATATAAATTAAGGGGGGGGGGGACTAGCCACCCTTCCCCCTTTATCCTTAACCAATGAACCCACAAAACTAATCAGGGAAATTCCTTAACATAATAAACCGGTATACCAAATTCGGAGAAAGTCGAATTATTCTGCCTGAAAAACCCATTTATCTGAATTAAGGGGTTGGACTAACCCCGTTTTTCCCCCTTTATCCTTAACCAATGAACTCCCAAAACTAATCAGGGAAGCGCCTTATCACAATGAACCTAGGAAAAAATTTTGAAGCAAATCGGATGTTTCTGTCAAGAGTTATCGCGTTACGTACATACATACGGACGTACATACATACGGACGTACATATTCAAAGCTGGAGTAGCACAGTTGAAGTTTACTCCAACAGAGCGAAAAATGTCCAGATCAGGGATCGAACCTGGATACTTGGCGTGCCGTGCCAATGCCTTACCTGTTAGGCTATCCGGACCGATACCTGGCTGACATAATTCACTCTTATTAGTTGGACTTGGCTGCGAACTGCAGCGCTATTTCATTCATCCGAGCTTTAACTATAGCATTTACATGATGAAACTACTTTAACACGGAAACTCCTGTATACCATGTAATTAGGTCATAATGAAATGATACATACATACATACAGAGCGGGCGGGCACATTAGCTCTCAGGCTTTGATAGCCTGTGAGCTAAAAACCCACCTCTTCAAAAATATTTTATAATGAAATGAATAAAATAATTATAAATTAATTGAAATTAATTGAAATTAATTGAAATATGTTAATATTTACCAGGAATATACGTTCCTTCTCTTTGAGTTTGAGTAACAACGGCAGGCTGAGGAGTTAAAGCTTGACCAAATTGGCCGAAGGGTGCTGGATACGCCGCTGAAAAATGAACAAAAATTAAATGGAAGAAACTTTTATATGTACCGGTTACAGCACTGTAACTATTTAAAAGTAAGACAATTTATTTCTTAAGTAACAGTATAATGAGGTAGATTTTTGTGTCATAATTTGTATTAATTGAAACCGTATGAACTATTTATTTGCTGGCAAAAAAATGAGTAACAATACAGGGTGAAAACAAAAGTTTTGCTACACTAACTTTTGAAGGGATAAAAATAACTAAGAAAAAAAAATGAAGAAGAAAAATAAAATAAAAGCCCATTATAAAAGTGTAGAGTGCTTTCGCAATTTAGAATCTTTTAAGTGTAAGAATAATTTTTGAAAGCCCCGAAATGTAAATTCAATCACAGGTTTAAATATGTCACTAGCTGTGAGCAAAAGTGTAGCTTTAAGGGTGTATTCCGATCCAAATTGCTTATTTTCTGATTCATTTTAAAATTCATTTTTGCTCTCAAACGCATCAAACTGGGAAATTCTCTTATTTAGAAACTACATAATGTGCCGTGCTTAATAATTTTTTGATAAATGCAGAAAATACTGTAAAAAACGCTGTCAAAGTTGGCGTTTTGAACTGATTTTTCCGAAGCGGGCGATCTGGGAATGAAAAAAATGGTCATACTGAGAAAATAATTGCTTAAAAATCAAATTCTAATTAATTGAGCTGAAAATGAAATCACACGGCATGTTAAACATGTCTTCAGAAATCACCCCAGCAAGTTTCATGTTTTTACTTTTAAAAATGAGTCTGAAAATGTATCGGAAAATTTCGAGCTGTTGAGGGTGGAAAAATATTTTTTCGAATACACCCTTAAGAAAACCATATAAGTATGTTTGACGCTTCCCTCATAGCAGTAACACACAGTTGAAAATTTCAATTACACCTTTACTTATGGATCTACATGAAAAACCAAGTGTACCAGGGTATTACAAAAGCATGTAACAAGGTAACGCACGAAATGCATAGGAATTTTTCACAAGAGTTTGCAGTTCGAGTGCAGGTGTGCATCGCTGCGAATAGCAGACGCATCGAATAAACTTGACTGTATATTCTTTTAAAATTAAACTGCACTTTGCTTACATGCATTAATTTTATTAGTAAATATGCATCCGCCTTTTAATGCTATACTTTCACACTCTGTTAAAAACTGATATAAGCCGCCTTGGATACCCTAAGATTTGCATTTCAGAGCTTCCAAAAAAGGTATTTTTACTTGTAAGACATTTCAATTTAAATCTAGATTGAGTTACACACCTGGATTTTTGCTATCTGTCAATTTTTTCCAAGAAGAGTTGTTAACTTCCGAATTTCGCCATAGGTGAAGAAACTCATTATAGCATATAATCGTTTTACCATTGGTAGACACTTGTTTGTAAAGTTTATTTTTATCAGTTTAAAAGTGATTTTAAAGTATTCATTCTTTAAATTGCACCCTGTATACAGAATTGTCTATATACGTTAGTTCCCAAACTATATACATTAAGGAGGTTTTTTGATTATACTATATGAATTTTTTGCTACAGACATATCAGGTCATGCACTCAAGATTTATTATGAAACATTTTACAAAAAGTTTCACATGATTACATGTGACATTTTGAGAGTTCTTATTACGCATGGACTCCACATGGATTTTCAGACTGTACTTAATTGTGATGATTGCTCAAAATTTTAAACGTCTACCACGAAAAATGACATTAAAAAGGCCATATTTATGTAGAAAAAGTTTTTTTAGCTCTCTGAAACAAATATTAACTCCAATCAAGTCTCTCCCTTAAGCATGAAACGAAGTAGATGTTAGACGACATAAAATGCAAAAGATATGGTTTCCAGAAAGAAAAAAAATACCAAATGTTGCTTAAGTTGAAGTTGCATATTATTTTAAAAAAAATTCTAAATAAAAAGATTATTAAAAGTCTAAGTTGCATAAGATTTTATGCAATGGAAATTGTAGCTTCTCTTGCAATGTCACTTGTGTGAGTATGCTATTACATTACACAAATTCGACATATCACAACTGTTACTGAGATGATCGCAACTTTGTACAACGTCATAACGAAATTTCCACAACGTGATTGCATTAAGGATGATTTTTATATTCTAACAATCGCAAAACATATTTCAAACTCATCGGAACGTTTCCACCTTTAAATAATAATGAATGCAAGAATATTTACATTTTCACGTTGCTTCTCTCCTATTTCAGATTTCTTTTGTAACAGTACTCTGAAATAAGTTACGAAGACATTATTTGACAAAAAACAACCGTAAATATTTATTCTGGATATCTTCTCTAAAAAAGAATTTTTTTCACCTTTTGTGTTTTTAAGGATTTTTTACAAAATCCAACAGCAATATATTAGTGTGAATAATTTAATGCAGGTAGTTCACCAATTAATTTACCTTCGGTTGCCGAAGAGTATCAACATAATAAAATCCCATCTAAAATACACAGTGCTAAGAAAATTAAGTAATTATCAAAAAGCAGAATAAAATACATATTTAAGAGATATTTTACGATAAATAAAGCATTTAATGCAAAAAATTTAAAGTAGTTTATAACACATCAGATTTTATTATTATCAACGTATGCAAAAATTTTCTAGACAAACTACCCATTTTGATTTACATAAAGAAGTTGCACAATATTTTTTTTTGATAGAAACTTTTTTACGATATGATTAATAGATATTTAAGGCTAATTTATGGTTATTTTGGAGATCATTAAAAATAATTAGTTTTTCTTAAGATTTTATTGAATAAAAATCATTTTAAAATACGAAAATTAACTATTTAATAAAAAACTACATTTATCCTAATACTCTGAGCTTTGCATAAGTTTTCTACGGACAGACATTTTCAAATTCTGCTTTTTCCCGTGTCTTTATAAATATGTAGGAAAACATAGCATACTGTGAGACATTATACAGTGAAGATAGTAGCTTTTAAAATAAGTTTGTGCTGGTACCGCTCGATATTAAGAATTTTCAGTGATATTCTACGACTACGTTTCAATATCGGATGCTTCGTTCGGAAGTTACGAAAAGAATTAATTTTGAGATGTGCAAATTATTCATTTAATTTTGTTTCAAATCATATATCTTCAGTCTACATAAATAAATATTTCGTGCAACTCTATTCTCCTTTACATTATAAATTCTCAATTATGTGAAATGCGGTAAAAAGTTCAATATATTTTTATAAATAATTGTAAAATTTTGCATTGAGTTAGATGTAGAATTCCTGTTTATCTATGAAAGCACTCAGATATGTGAAACAGTAGATTATCGAAAACTGCAGTTAGAAATCTTACGTATTCCAGGATAAGGTTGCAAACTTGGATACGCGGTGGGCTGCAATGCATCTCCGTTTGGTATGGCTTGAGCTGCAAAAAAAGAAATTTTATAAATAAAAATCATTTTTATTAAGAATGCAATAATAAAAAAAAAATTGATCAATTCACTTAAAAAAATAAATGCAAAACACTAAAAAATAAAGATTATTAAAATTTAAAATAAATGCAATTATCAAAGAAATCCAAAGGTTCTTTTCTATGGAATAAATGTTCTACGTTATTAGTTTTTTACTTTTTACTATAATTATTATGTAAATATTTATAAAGTACAAAAAGCGGTTGCTTCATTTTTTTATATATAAAATAGATATACATAATTTCTTGCATTTCGTCTGGAGTACAACTTATTTTTTTTAAAAAAGGCAAGTAATGTACTAAAGGTTATTTTTGAAACTAATTTACGTTTTTCTTAACAAATGAGTTATGCCACACAATATACCAAATCTTCCTTCCATTGGTCAGAAAATATTTAAAAATAGTTTGTAAATAGAATTTGTTTACTATAAGTGCAAATTGGTTGTCAACAAATACTGTTGTAAAACGTACTATTTGTTTTTAATTGTGATGTACCAATCTAGTTTATGATTGAGACAAATAGGCATAAGGATATTCTCATCATTAAAAAAAGAAAATTTCATTGTTAAAAAACACTAGTTTCAGAAAATAAATGAAATACGACACTTTGTGTTTAATAAAAGAACACCATTATTTATCTTAACTTTAAAAAAAAAAATTAATAATAACTCCTAATTTTGGTGATATTTTGTGAAATTTTAAAAATCAGATTTTTTTTATTTAAATTAAAGTATTAAAACAAATCGTCATCCCAAACTTTGTAATATGAAATTTTTCCTTTCTTTCGTTTAAAACATTCATGATTTTTTTTCCTCCATCCTAAAATTGAAGAAATTTACAAGATGAAACCTAATATTGGATATTGACTATTTTCTTATATATTCTAAAAAACATAACAGGAAATTATGCAACATACGAAGGCTGAAATAAACTAAAATTGTCGCGTAATTTCTTTGAAATTGCTAATTATCTTAAGGATGATGAAAAAGACAATATTCTTCGATAAAACTAATAATGAACTATAGTTTGACTCATAAAAAAAGTTAATCGGGTCTTAAGTAAAAAGAATTCTAAGTAGTATAAAAATGTTCGGAAACTCTAATTATTAATGCATCATTTTATAAGAATACTACCAATTATATACGCCTCAATAAAAAATAAATTAATGAGTTCATTTTTAATAGAGCCCAACTATTGCAATTACCTGTATAATAACAGATTAAAAAAAATAAAGAGAGCCGAGCAAGAAAGCATAATGTATTAAAACATGCTTAATTTCATAATGAACGAGAAAACTTGAAAAATAAATTAAAAACAACGATAAATATTCATTATAAAAGCAATATCTTACGAAATGTATGATTAATTACCGATTTCGCTTAATTTTGGAGTTTTCCGTGATATTGAATACGGTATAAAAACTTTTATATAAAAAGTTAAAAAATCGAAATTCTAATTAATCAAGTAACAGCAGCCTAGTAATAAAATTTTTCTTTTAGATTACCAGTAATGGGAAACCACAAATTCCCAAACCTTTTTTTTATTCCTTTTTACTGAATTTTAGCTTATCAATATATGTCTAACATTCAGCAATAAAACATCGAAACTCGTTAAGTGCGGGGTGTTGTGTTAGAAAAAAAGCCTTCAGGTTTTTTTTATTCATCAAGACAACCCCGAAATATACGGAGCAAAGATTAATATTAATTTTAAAGAACCTCCCCTCCCTTCCCATCTCTTTTCTGTTTCCTCCAACATTTCTAATTTAAAATAACTTTTTTTTTTCATTAATTCTTCAGAAAATCTAAATCCTAGCAATATCATTAGAGGAGTAATAATAATTTCCCAATTTCTCGGTTGTGAAAGCGACTTAAGATCATCACTGTAACTTTTTATTAATTATAGGATATTACGTTTCCCTTGAAAGAAAGTTTCTTCCGTTTTGAATGGAGCAGACTTTTTTTTTTACTCCTTTTTACATCTTTCCTCGAACATTAATTTCGCAAATTTCAGTTGAAAGTAATTGGTCAAATGAATATGATTTACATGCACTTTGATTTCAGTTTAAGTGGAGAGAGAGAGTGATTAAAAAAAATTTCGCTTCATAGGAATGTAAAAAAGTGGAGTGAGGAAACTGACATTTTTAAATTCCTCTCTCCTGACCTTATAAATGCATTACGGATAGCGATTTTTTTTTTTAAGTTTTTCTACAATCTAAATTATTTCCAGTAGATTTGAAAATGACAAGTGCTTAAACTATTATTTGCAAATCATGTTAAATAATGATTTCAGCTCTTGTGTTTTTTTTCTAAAAATCTAATTTTATCCGATGATTCTTCCTAACATCTTTATGAACAATGAAATGTTTGAAAAAAACATTTCACTTAGTAAATAATTATTTCAAAGTTTCTCTCCGGCTATCTTAGCTATGGAAACCTTCAAATATTAAAGGTAATCATTGTAACTAAACTAATGGATATGCTATCGCACTGCAAATGCAGTTGAATGGAGCAGGTTTTTCTCCTTTTCACATCTTTATCTTCGCAAATTTTAGTTGAAATTAGTTGATCAAATTACTATTATTTACATGCACTGTTATTTCAGTTTAAGTGGAGAGAGAGAGTGATTAAAAAAAAAAAATTCGCTTCATAGGAATGTAAAAAAGTGGAGTGAGGAAAGTGACATTTTTAAATTCCTCTCTCCTGACCTTATAAATGCATTACGGATAGAGACTTTTTATTTTTAGGTTTCTACAGTGCAAACTTAAATTATTTCCAATAAATTTGAAAAAGACAAGTATTTAAACTATTATTTGCATGTTAAATATTGATGTTATTGATGCATGTTAAATATTGATTTTAGCTTCTGTGCTTTTTTCCCCCTAAAAGTCTAATTTTATCCGATTATTCTTCCTAACATTTTTGGCAACAGTGAAATGTTTGAAAAATCCTTTAAGTTAGTAAACAACTATTTCAATGATTCCTTTCGACTAGCTTGGCTATAGAAACGTTTAAATAATTAAAGTCATCACTGTAACTAAACTAATGGATACGCTATTGCCCTTCAAATAGAGTTGAATGGAGCAGACTTTTTTCCTTTTTACATGTTTAACTTTAATTTCCCAGATTTCAGCTGAAATTAATTGTTCAAATGAATATGATTTATATGCACTTTGATTTCAGTTTAAGTGGAGAGAGAAATTGATTTAAAAAAATTTCGCTTCATAGGAACGTAAAAAAGTAGAGTGATGAAACTGACATTTTAAAATTCCTCTCTCCTGACCTTATAAATGCATTACGGATAGAGATTTTTTTTTTTTTTTTTTTTTTTTTTTTTGGTTTGGTTTCTACAGTGCTAACTTAAATTTTTTCCAGTAAATTTGAAAATGACGTGTAGAAATGCAGAAATAAACCGAAATGAAGAAATTTATATTCTAAAAATTATCTCATGACTGTATAAATGCGTAATTGAATGTAATATTTGTTTTTATATGATAAAAACAACACTTAAAATTTAAATTTCACGAAATTGAAAATTAAAATTGTTAATTTTGATTGAAGATCATGCTCAACGTTGTTTTGTATCATTGCATTACTTTTTTGTATGATATCTTTCTTATTTGAAGATGATTTTCCTCTTAAATTATTAAACAATTGTTGTAATGTTTATTTCTTGATATCTCGTTTGAGAAAATGCTCATGCTCAAGTGAGTCACTGTACCTAAAATATAGGATATTTCATTGCCCTTGAATGTTTCTTCTGTTTTGCATTAAGTTCATTCTGTTTTGCATCTACTCCTTATTTCTGCATCTTAACTCAAATATTAATTTCACAAATTTCAATAGAATGCAATTGGTCAAATGAATATGATTCACGCGCAATTTTGTTTTCAGTTTCAATTGAGAGACAGAGATTTAACAATTTGCTTCATGGGAATGTAGAAAATATTAAATTTTTAAATTATTCTCCTAACCTTAAAATGAATTATGATCTCGAAATTGTCTTTCACAGGATACATCATATACTGAAAACGTATTTTCAAATAGATATCTGTGTGACAGTCTGTCAAAAGTTTTATTTGTATATCATATTAAATATTTTCAATTATTCTACTTTATGTTTTGCTTTTATCTGAACGTTACTTCCTAACATAGGTGGTGACATTGAAATACGTTTGCGAATTAGGATAATAAACAAATATTTTTTAAAGTTTATTTGATATATACCTTGGGTGTGAAAATTGAGGATATTCTCTGTAAACTAACGGACATGCTATTGACCTTGAAAGAAAGTTTCCGTTTTGGATTAAGGATATCTTTCATCTCTTTTTTTATATATATTTCTTAAACTAGTAATTTCTTAAACTTCAGTTGAAAGTAATTCGTCAAATGAATATGATTTACTGTACTTTTATTGCAGTTTAAGCGCTTACTTGGAAAATTGCTTCATTGTTTCAACAATTATTACACTATTAATACAGATTATTTCGCTTTATTCTGCATGAATATTAGTATGTTATCATTAAAAGATAAGTATTAATAGTCTAGATAGATTAAATTTATAGTAAATTAAACTATTTTGATAAATACAATTAAAACGAATAAATTCCCACGGACTGTTTTAAGTTAATGTTTTGGATTGTGGATATATTTAGTCTTTTTTTAATCTGTCTTCGAATGATAATTTCTCCAATTTCAGTTGAAAGTAATTGGTGAAATGAATATGATTGATGTGTACACTGTTAAAAATATCGTGAAAAATTATCTCTGCTTTTAAAGGCTCTCTATTTTCTGACCAATTAGAACGCTACATAAACATCTATGAAGCGTACTCATTGGTCAGAAAATAGATAGGCTTGAAAAACAGAGGCAATTTTTCACGATATTTTTAACAGTGTACTTCGATTTCAGTTTAAGCGGAATGAGTGAGATTAAAAAAGGTACTTAAACATTAAACTTCATTGTTTCAAAAATTGCCACAATTTTAACGCAGATTATTTCATTTTATTCTACAGGAATATTAGTTTATTCTCATTAAAAAGAAGTATTAATTGTCGAGTTAAATGTATAGAAAATTAAACTATTTTGATAAATAAAATTAAAACGAATAAATTCCGAACGAGTGTTTTAAGTAAATGCGATGTCAATAAGATTAAATACTTTTAATATTAAATAGTAGCGCAATGTAAAACTATAAAGTCTTTTGCAAATTGAAATTTTAATAAGTATTTTAAATAACTAATTTAAGACAGCGAATATGTCTTACTAATATCAAAATTAAATCTCAAGCTTTCGAATTAAGTGAAACTAATTTATTTTTTAGGATTTCTAAAAAAAATGTTTTTACAGCATTCCTAAACTTATTTCTTTAATCAATTTTTAAAATAAAGCATATTTATAGAAAGAAACAACAACAATATTACTGCTTTGAATTCTATAAATGCATTCAAGCTATTGTATATTAAAATAAAATTTAATAAGCGTAATTTTTAATATACTTTATAGCCTCTCAACATTTCAATAAAAGGATAAGATTATTGTTATTTTTTTTTTGGAAAATATTTATCAAACGATTTAGTAGTTTATGTATATAAATCATTAATTTATTCCCTTTTTATTCAAGTAAAGTGCAATGAAATTTTTAATTAAAAATATATCCATAAAAATGGCAATATTTTCTCTCAGAAACTAATTATCTTTTAAAATTTAATAACATTAGATACAAGGAAAAAGCATAATTAGTTTTCCGAAATGTCTAGCTAACTTACATTTAAAAGAACAGATATTTATTTGAGATAAATACACAAAGCATAAGAAACTGCATTAGGAAGATATTTTAAAATAATTTAAATTAAAAACGTTAGTCTGCAAAAAAATAAAATAAAAAACCGAAGTATTGAATAAGCATTAAATCACTTTGTTTCATACTAAATTGATTATTAATAGGAAAGGACTTTTAAATATAAACCCATTCTTTATTTCATCATGTCCTTTTTACTAAATAATTAAAAATATTGTTTATTTCTCTTAATTTCTCTCATTGGAATTACTTCTTAGTTCCTGTATTGATAGTATTGCATGTAAAAATACAATTAAAAAAGATCCGAAACTTTAATTACACTCTTGTCTTCAATACAAAAATAATTGATCTTTCATTTATTTTTATTTTTTTTGTTCATTTCTTTGCGTGAGCATTTCTTTTCTATCAAAATAGTGTTTAAGGATTTTTTTTTCTTTCCTTCGAATTGTAATGATAAAGGCAATTGGGAATGAACTCAAACTAAAAGAAAAGGAAACAGAAAAATCTCAAAATGAAATGATGATAAAATAAATTAGTATGGAGGGGAAAAAAAAGTCGTCGCCATATTTCTTCACCAAACCATTTCAACAAAGTAATGCTGACCCCTCATATAATGAGCCGAAAGAAGATTGTTTTCCAGTGAGTAACATAAGAAAGCTTGGTAGAGGTGGGGGGAGAATTTTCTTACAAAGACAGAAATTGGAAGATACGTTTGAAGACGTTTTGTTCAATTTCTTTTTTCTGTTTATATTCTTAAAAATTGTGTTTATAGATACACGCGAAAAACCAAAGAATGAAATTGAGAAAACTCCTTTATTCTCTCTGTAATTTTTTTTTTATTCGTTTTCAGCGAAAAAAGAAAAATAAACCTGATACTTTGCATGTGTAAGTTTCATTATTCTGCACTTTTCTTCAAAGTGAATCAAAAAAGAATAACTGAAATGTTTCAGAAAACCTATTTTTGTTCGTGTGGGTAACAAACTTGTAATATCTATTATGATCGCTCCCCCTTTAAAAAAAAAAATAATAAGAAATATATATACAGTTCAATTATATGAGCAAAAAATTATATACTTTATTACTACATGTGTTACAAAATAAGTTATGAAAACTATTACAAAAAAAAATATATTTCCACAGTCAAAAAGATAACAATAATCTTGTAAAAAGAATATATTGCATTCAAATATTTTTTCAGTTTATATTTGGTTAAAAACTGAAAGCCCAATACCGAGAATAATGTTTAAATAGTAATTGCAAGGGGAACACAAAAAAGATCAACAGTTTAATCACTTTCCATTACTGATGATTAAGATCATTTTTGTAAGCTTTGTAAATTTAAAATTGATTTTGTTTTCAAAAATTATTATATGAGGATTTTTTACTGGTATTTATAGAAAAAAGTCCTTCGGCTTGTAAAAGTGGGAAAAGTTAGCTTCCCTATCCACTGTTTTTAAGAATTTAGTTAATTTTGCTCACACACACGAAAGTTAAAATTCATGGAATCCGATTATTTTCCCACTTTTTGTCAATATTGAATTTGGATGGGAATTAAAAAAAAATCTTATATCGACAAGTTGGCGTCATTTAAGGCAATCTATTTCACCAAATTTGGCTATATTTAGTCAATTTGACGGGAGATATCTTTATGTACTTTTAAACGTATAATAGTTGGTTCAATGTTCGCAACAATGAAAGACACACTGCGAGAACCCACTTTCAATAAAACTCAAATGAAACCCGTTTATGGAAGAATATCTTATTTTTGATCTTTTTTAAAATATCACAGACGAAAATTTGAAACTGAATCAATCAATTTTATCTCAGCCAACTTTTAAAGTTAAGGGCAAAATAAAAAATGCTCCGGAATCCTTGTACCCACGCCAAATAATTCAGAATTTTTTTTTCTTTTTTTCCTTTTGTACGGTTTTTTTTTTTAAATTATTTAAAACCTTTAAGTAGTCGCCATTTTGAAACAAGGTGGCGAATGAAGATTGTCAACGAATTCTGTCGAGACCTTGTAATGTCCTGTACTCTTGCTCAGTCACATCCAGATTCGTTCATAAATACTAGTCCTATTGCGTGATAAAAATCATATTATATAATATATATATATGTTACCGGCCAAACCCGATTTTAGGCCAAACTAGTTTATCCTAACGCGCATCGGATAAACTAGTTTTTCCTAGGCCAAACTAGTTTATCCTAAGGCCCATAGGATAAACTAGTTTTTCCTAGGCCAAACTAGTTTATCCTAAGGCCCATAGGATAAACTAGTTTTTCCAAGCTATTTTTGGCCTAACGCTCATAGGATAAACTAGTTTAGCCTGTTATTTATTGGTCTGAACTAGTTTGTCCTAGGCCGATCTAGTTTATCCTAGGCCAATTCAATTTGGCGTGCTTTTATTGATCCCAAAAACCGCTTCCGCGCCAACCTTCTATTTTATCCTAGGCCAATCTAGTTTATCCTACGCCAATTCAATTTGACATTCTTATATTGATGCCACAAAATGGAAAAAAAAGAACCGAACTGAACTAATTCAAACTCAAATTCAATTTCTCAAGAATGAGTCAAGTTCAAGCTCAAATTCAAAATTGTTCAAACGAATCCGCTCAACTTAAACACATCTATGCAAGTCCACTAAAAACTCGTATTTTTAATTATTTTTAAATATAATAGAAGGTTAGCGACCAAATTTACAAAATTTTGTAAGCTAGTCTTTGGTTATTAGATGTAAAGGTCTCTACTGGCCCGCTAAATTTTCCTTCCCGAGACTCGGTCCGGGCTTGGTTTAAGATTACTTTTTTCGAGAGGTTCAGACCGAGATGGACCGGGACTTCCGGGACTTTTTTTCCGGCTTAAGTAGGGACTGGACTGCATTCTTCTTGTGTCTGCACAGGCAGAAATGTTAAGTCCAATTTCCAACCCAGCTCATATGAAAATCCTTTGGACCCATCTCTGGTCTGTTCAGTAAAAATATCAGTAACTTTCGGCACGTCCAAACTTTTTTTTTTTTTTTTTTTTTTTTTTTTTTTTTTTTTTTTTTTAAATCGCTTTTATTCCACAATTAAAATTTATATATTTACTATTATTATTTTTTACTTTCTTCTATCTTTAAAAGATTAAAATATTGGATTCGCGAAAATTTTCGACAGATTTACACGTTTTAGGGGTCAGAAATTCCCAAAAACATGTTTTTACAAAATGTGTCTATATGTATGTGACACAAATTTTGTGGGCGCTTTATCGCAAGAACTAATCCACGTAATTTAATAAAATTTACATTCAGGTAGTCCCTGATATAAATTGGTGCTGATTACTTTTTGGTGTAAATCGCCCAACATGTGGCGCTGTTATGCTGCATTTTTGAAGATTTACGCAATAGTTCCATCTTAAGAGCTAAAGCACGGATTTTCATGAAACTTCAGATTCAGTTAGTCCTTGATATGAATTGGTGATGCTTACGTTTTGGTGCATATCGCACAACAGGTGGTGCTGCTATGCTGCATTTTGCAGTATTTACACGATTTCTGCAATTGCTCTATCTCAAGAACTAATGCACAGATTTTCAACAAAGTTCATATTCAGTTAGTCCTTGATATGAATTTATTCTTATTAGGTGTTGGTGTAAATAGCCTAATAGGTGGCGTTGCTGTTCTGTATTTTTCACGATTTTCTGAATAGCTCTATTTCAAGAACTAATGCACGGATTTAAATAAAACTTTAGATTCAAGTATACCTTGATTAATATTGTGGCTGATTATGTTTTGGTGTAAATCGCTCAACAGGTGACGCTGCTGGGCTGGATTTTTCACGATTTTCGCAGTATCTGTATCTCAAAAACTAATATAAACGGATTTTCACAAAACTTCAGATTCAATTAGACGTTAACATAAGTTGTTTTTGGTTAGGTTTTGGTGTAAATTATTCCACAGACTGCTATTCTGCACTTTGCTGGATTTACAGGATTTCAGCGATAGTCATATCTCAAGAACTAATGAACGGAATTTCATATCTTTAGAATCCTCAAGATGTGCATAGATTGCCATTTAATTTTTCACTGTGATAGCGAATTTTGAAGTATTAACATGTTTGAGATAGAAAAAAGTTTTGGCATTCGTACATCCTACTAGTTTTAACATGAGTAGATGCATTTTTATGTAATACAATTAAAATACGGTAAAACCTGAGAAAAAATAACCAGCCTATGAAGGATCCCGTGTTTAACAAAAAAATATTTTGACCTCTGTAAAATGAGTATATAAGTTACTTGTAAAAAGAATATAATGCATTTACAACAGACGATGAACCTTCTAATAAGGGAGCCTACCTATAGCGGATTTTTTTCTTCCCTGTGCAATTCCGTCTTAGATGATTTTATTGTATAGGATTTTAAAAATTTTTAAATCTCCAAGCCACAGAATGTGTATTAACGATATTAATGATTCTATTGTAAACTATACTGATTTTTTTAATGAATATCTATTTGTATGTAAATATCTGAATACTTACCACTAATTTTTTTACACGGCTCGGAGACTTGAAAATCTAAAAAAAAATTATATAGAAAAACCTTCAAAGTCGGAATCACATAGAAAAGAAAAAAACTTCGTTTTAGTTAATTTCCTTTTTTAGCAGGGCCATCGTCTCTAGCAAATGTATTATGTTTCTTTCAAACGGATTATTGTATCCAATTTGCAACGATTAAAAAAAATTGTGTTTAATACAGAATTTCGTCATACACAGATTCTTCTAACAAGTTTTAGAGTATTGTATCCGTATAAACGTATATGTACTATTCTTTAAAGATAATTTTAATTGTGGAATAATGGTAACTTAAAAATATATGTATTTTAGGCCAAACTGGTGCCGGGACTTCGCCGGATTTTTGAAAATTCCAGATTTATGAAAGAATATCAAACGTACTTCTTAATAATGAATTTATTCATAAATAATTCAAAGCCAAGTGATATTTATGTGAAAAAAAATCTGTAAATTCTTCCTCTCCTAAATTTTATGATAACCTCTCATCCCATTCTTTGGTACTCCAGCACACAATTTCTTATATGGAACATATTTTGCAACTACCGGCGGCGGTGAAATGGGAAAGATAGGGGGACAGTATCCCACTCCTCATCAAATAAATTTTATTATACGGGGGCTGACGGCAATACTACTTTGCACAGGCACCGGAGCGGTAGTTGGGATCAATAAAAGCACGTCAAATTGCATTGGCCTACGATAAACTGGATCGGCTCAGGATTAAACTAGAAAGTTGGCGCCGTTGCGGTCTTTGGGATGAATAAAATCACGCCAAATTGAATTGGCCTAGGATAAACTAGATTGGCCTAGGACAAACTAGTTCAGACCAATGAATAGTAGGCTAAACTAGTTTATCCTATGAGCGTTAGGCCAAACTAGTTTGGCCTAGGAAAAACTAGTTTATTCTATGGGCGTTAGGATAAACTAGTTTGGCTTAGGAAAAACTAGTTTATCCGATGCGCGTTAGGATAAACTAGTTTGGCCTAGGCCAATCTAGTTTGGCCTAAAATCGGGTTTGGCTGGTAACATATATATACAGAAGAGTTGAGAGAAATCTAAATGTGTACTAAAGTTAATGGTGTAAAAAGATTAAAGATTTAAGATAATACATGATATTATTAGAGTGGAGTTTTAAAGAAGTCTCAGCCACGTTGGCTGGTTATATTTGATGTGCATTCTAGTTATACTACCAAGTGCAAAATCAGCATATGCTTGATAAGTTGCGTTGATACAAAATTCAACCAGTGATTGTTTATTTCTTATTTCTCCATCAATTTATGATAATTAAACATTATGTATGCGTGTATATATATACACTCTCGAAATATATAAATTTTTTGTCTCCAGTTACGATCCGATACAAAAAAGTCTTTCTTTGAAGCTCACAAAAGCAATACTTTGCACACTGTTCTTCATTTTTACATCTGTCTGTCGTTCAGCTGATGAGGCATTCATTTTCTTGCCTTCTGGATCTTTTCCATGACATGCAGACGATCACCAATGGTTTGGCGACCAACATTTAACTTCTCTGCCATTTGTTGCTGAGTTTGCATATTGCCTTCGTCCACCAATGCTTACAATTCGACATCTTCAAATTTTATCAGTTGATCTTTCAAGTCGAAATCGCCACTTTTAAATCGTTTAAACAAACGAAAACAATTCTATTGCATTGAGACATTGTGTACGCAAGTTTCCACAAACATACGACAACTTTTATTTGCATTTTTTAAAAAATATAACAAGAAAAGCAGTACATGTCGCACAGTCTCTTTATTTGGCTCAAAACTCTACATATTTACCGCACGAAAAAAATATGATGCAACCTATTAATCGTTTAAACATCAGTGGCATTACTAAGTTACTGTCATAGTTACAAAATAACATAAGAGGATAGACTGTGAACCAAACCTTGTTTCCAGTGCCATCTCTTGAAAAAATTAAGAATTATTAACCGCCAAACTTAGTATATATTTTGTATTGAAACCTTTATTTGGGATTGAAGTTTTTTTTAGTACTATTTTAGCACAAAACGACTCGTCATCCTCTTTCTCTAAATACTGAATAAG
This sequence comes from Maratus speciosus, assembly GCA_963932465.1. Taxonomy (NCBI): domain Eukaryota; kingdom Metazoa; phylum Arthropoda; class Arachnida; order Araneae; family Salticidae; genus Maratus; species Maratus speciosus. The sequence continues at coordinate 438,038,518 of OZ010793.1, forward strand.
ACTATCAACGTGAGCTAAAGTTGCGTCGTGGCTCACCTTTTTTTGTACCTTACCATCTTCTTTATCATTCTCTTCCAAATTCATACCTAATGCTTCTTCTAAATTTGTTCATCAGTTACATGCTCGAAATTTGGTTCGTTAGTGTCACAATTAATCCATTCTATGATATTATCTTCATCGACATTTTCTCCACCAGCAACATATTTTGCTAAATTCGCTAAATCATGAACGTAAATTTCTTCTTCCTTTTCAGCTTCTACTAGAGATTTTTCTACACTTGTCAAAATCTTCCGCCAAGACTTCACTAATGTTGATTTCTGAACCGATTCCCAAGCATTGTTTACATTGTAAATTCTATCGAGAATCGTGTAATCTTTGAGGAAGCTTTTAAGATCATCTCCCTCTTTTCTGCCAGTATCTTTTCTTTTTTTTCTCCCAATTCTTTCTGCCAGTAATTTTGATCTGTATTTTTTCTTAATTGAAACGATTACGCCCTAGACCATAGGCTTGGTAAAAAACTGTGACATTGGGAGGCAAAAATTTTGCAAAAATATTTCCATCTTCCGATTTCAATTGTAATTCTTCGGGATGGGATGGGCGTTGTCAATTAGCAATACAGGTTTCTGGGGGTAAATTTTGAGACATCATTTGCTCTGCTTTGTGCACGTGACTGTTCCACATTTTCAAATGAAATTTATGTTTAGTAAAAAGGGTCGAAAACTCATCTTACATCGCAGAAATAAGTTTTATTTCACGGTTGGGGTTAAAAAAGGAAAAAAAAAAAAAGAAAGACATTTAGACTCGCGGATGACCGCAAAGCGGATAATCGGGATTTTACTGTATATATTTTTAACGCACGGTGGTTTTGAGATCTGGTGATTATGATCTGAGAAAATATACCGAAATTTTCCGAAATTCTTTCCTTCAGACGGCTGCATTAGGAGCTTCTTAGTTTTTGTAACTGAAGATACACCAAAATAACTAAGCTTGATCCTCTGCATGGGTAAGTTTTATAATTCTACACTTTTTCATCAAAAATGAATATAACTGAAAACATTTGAAATGATTTTGTAAATCGATTCTTTTTCGTGCGAGTAACTTAAAAAGTAGTAATATCTGTTATGATAGCATCTGTTTTTTAAAGCAAGATATAGAGTTTATTTATACAAACGAAACAGCACTCTCAGAAATACTTTCTTCAATTCACGGAAATATTCTTGGCAGCATTGCTACCGGTATATATCCTATAAAGAAATTTCCGTTTTTTTTTCCGTTCTAGGACAGGAAATTTCCGTAATCTGAAATAAGGTGTTTAATACGCCTTTCTTTCTTTTGTACATTCACTTGGTTTTGAACCTGGGGCCGCTTGTTTCCGAGCATCTTAACCACTCGGACAGCGAATTCTTGGTAGATGGCGATTTTTAAATAAAGATACGCATTTTTTTCCAATGAGAGATTGTTAAGTCTTGTTAAAATTCTTGTTCAGAAAGCTATGAAATTTAAACTTATGTGCAGGGATATTTCGTCGTTATGAAATAATGGTTGGTGTTTTAACACTTATAGAATAATAGAGTAAAAAATTATTACGTATTAGACATATTTTTAATAAATCCTAATTTGACTGTTAGATCTAAATTATGAATGTTATATTTTAATTCAAGAAGAAATGTTTGCTTTTTTTGGATAAAATCATTTTTTTTTAACTTTATTGATTTATATATTTTTTAATGTGTCGTTTAGAAAATATTTTGCATGCGAATATATTTTTTAGTATTCCAAAAAATAAATTGCGATTAAGTTTAAATGAATGAGAAAATTGCTACTTTATTAAATTCGAAAGCATTATTTTTGTTTATTTGTTTTTAAATAAATTACAAAATTTAATTTACTGAATTTTCGGTTTTTCATTTTAAGAGTATATTCAAACTTTGGTATTAAAACAGCCAATACGCATGTGTGCAAAGAATAAACGGACATTTTCCCATTTTTTCAGACCTCCGGGAAGAATTAACGGGAAAAGCATGTTTTCTAGGAGAAGGGATATTATTTGTTTAAATATGACAAACAATTTAGAGTATAACGACGAATTTTTCTGCCAGGGTACAATTTATTAAAATATGTTTAAGAAACACTGGCGTAAAGGAAAATTATTACTGAAGCGAACGTTATTGAATTATCGTATCATGGAAGATCAAAGCATGAAATATAAAAAGTTTCTTTATTCCACATGATAGTTTTTTTTTATTTATTTTTAGATGAAAAGAACCAAGATGAATTCTTTGCATGTGTAAGTTTCATTTCTACGCTTTTTTCATCAATAATGAATGAAAAAATCCTAAAAAACTTCAGCAAATCGATTGCTGTTCATATGAGTAGCATAAAAAATAGCAATATCTATTATGATTGTGCTTTTGTTTCTAAAAATATATATAATTCAATTACAGAAACAAAATAGATAAGAATATTATGTTTGTTTTAAAATGTTTATAGTAATACTGCCGGAAAAAAATGGGTTACTGAAGAGAAGATTACTTTACGAAATTCGATGAGTAAAATTGAGAATATTTCTTTATTAAGTTTCGATATCTTTTTAGGGTTTCGTTCATCTGACGAAACTCTATTCGTCTTACTCCTATGTGTCTGTCTGTCCATCTGTCACAGAGCCCGTTCTCAGAAACTATATATGTTGGAGACTTGAAATTTTGCATACTTATAACGGAATACCTCACATCAAACGACAAATCATAAAATTTTGAAAAAGTCTTATAAATACCCTTCTGGGCTCTAACTTGTGTATTTTAAGCATTTTTCTAACCTTCCCGTTTTCACTCGGGGGCACTTTTCTAACTTTTGCCGGCACCGCTCCCGTGATATATCATTGCACAGCCCTTTGACAACTCTTTCATACTATGCACCATAGCCTTACACATTTTAGTTCCTCTTTTTACCCAGGGGACACCTACCTATCTCGGGTGCTATGGGCCCGATCCCCTCCACTAATATAAGTACGAATAGGTTGTAAAACGGAATTTTGTTCCGATAGAGGTTTGTTTAAAATAGAGTGCTTCCCCTGGTTGTGAAATGTGGAACTAACAGATTTTGTAAAAGGATAAAGTGTTTTGAAAGGAATATTAAACGGAACCCTCTCTGCGAGCTGTGATCACACTTACCCACTTATTTTAATTCGTTTTTCTATGAATAAAAGAAATTAAACCTTATCTTTTATATAAATAATTTCAATTACAACAGCAAAAATGACACGTTCTATTACTATTACTTTTGTATAATTATTGCAATTATTCTCTTTCATTATATCTGTTGAAATTTTTTATTTTATTTCTGATGAATATTGTTACTGTCAATAACATTATATTCAATCTTGCGAAAGGTAAAAAATTGTTTGTGAGAAATTAATTTTTATGCATTTAAAAACTAAAGGCTGAATATTCAGCGAAATGATCCTCTAACAGTTAAAACTGAAATTGAAAGAAGGTGTAATAATGTAACTTACTGGTTTGAGATAGGAAACTGTAAATTGGTTTTTTTTTGGTAACATCGACAAATATTTATATTTTACATAATTATCAAATCATACAGGGTGTCCCTAAAGTTCCCGACACATTTTAAAATTCAAAAGAAAATCAAGTAATTGTCATGCAGGAGTGCGGTTCGGACTAAAATGTTTCTCACAATGAAAAGTTTTCTTAATGCGAATGAAAATAATTAATTACCCACTTCTATCATAGATGGCACCACTTATCTGTATGCTTGGTTTCAGGCATGCGTATTCTGATTTTGAGATTAGTTTTGATGTTGGGACACAGAAATGAAGACTCTCAAGTCTCAACGGAAAAGCTAATTCCGTAGATCGGTACTTTGCAATCCAATCGAAACTAATATGAAAATCAGAAAACACGCATGTTTGAAACTAGACAGATGGATAAGTGGTGCCATCTATGATCGAAGTTTGGAACTATTTTTTTTTATTCGCTTGAAGAAAATTTTTCATCGTGGGAAACATTTTAGTCCAAACCGCACTCCTGTGCGTCAATTGATTTTATAGTGAATTTAAAAATGTGTCTGGGATTTTTAGGACACCCTGTATTTTCCGGTAAAAAGAAATATTTAGGAAAGTCAAGAAAACTACAAGAAATCACGAGATGAAGAAAAGACAAACGAGGTGAAGCATGTCATTGTTGGTTCAGGAAAATCAGAGTTAATTTTTTTTTTTTTTTTTTTTTTTTTTTGTTATTTAAGAGTTGGGTTGATTTTTGACGGCCGATTATCTACTCGTGGCATATAGGTCAGAGGGAGAGTGCCCTCCGTGGGGGGCTTTTCTAAAGGAACCTAACCCGTATTTACGCATGGAAATCCAAGGTTCGAAGAAACCACGAACACTCCGAACGATTAGCCGACGGGCGCGTTTGGGTTCGAACACAGCACCTCCCGTCTACCAGCTTCGAGAGCAGAACCTCCCGGCTACTGGTGGGGCTTTGCTATTTAAGAAGTATCTATATTAGAAACTCATAATTACAAAATAACTATTACGGAATAATGCAATAAATTTGCAGTACAGTCTTTTCATTAAATAAAGAAATGCGAAAAAAATTGCCGAGTCATTTGCCAATTTCAAACTATAATTTTTGAAAAGGAGATAAAAGAAGAGTTAGTAAGAGTTTGGTACATTTATTGAACGCGAAATGAAATACATATGTTAGCGACAATAAAAGTATATATGCTAAATATAAAGCAACTATAAAAACGTACTTAATAAAATACCATTAAAATATCTCTGAACATAACAAAGTGTTTTATTGTGTTTTTCTATCGTTTAAACCGAATGTCATAGTTTAAGATAGTTTATTTATCTTTATATTATTAAAGGAACTTACGTTTTTAGTTGAAGTTTACAACAATTTGGCTATACAAATAGCATTTTTGCTTCGAAAATGGCGTTTCCCTTTCTTTTGAATGCTACCTTGGGGAAATACTAGGGTTCTCCTAAAGATTACATAACACTTCAGGTGAGATCACGGGACTACTTTTTCTCAACTATAAAGGCTAAAATTGACAACTGTAGGTTATTTTATGGATTTCAATGCTGTTTTTGGCGTTATTTTTGAGTAGGTCCTCTTTTTATTGCCAACTATCTTGAAAGCGAGGTAAGAAAATATCACTAACAAAAATAATGTTTAAGAAAAAATTATTTTGAATAAAAAGAATGATGAGTACATAGAGAAAATTATAATGCAGCTTTTGAAATATATTTTAATGAAAATATTTTCATAGTTTAAAAATTTTGCAACACAAAATACTATTTAAATTACTGAAAGGTGTATTCAGGGCTGGAGTAGCACAGTTGAAATTTATTCCAACAGAGCGAAAAATGTACAGGCGCAGGGCTGCAGTTCGCAGCCATGTCCAACACATGAGTGAATTATGTCAGCCAGGTATCGTTCGGATAGCTTAACAGGTAAAGCATCGGCACGGCACGCCAAGTGTCGAGGTTTGATTCCTGGTCTGCACATTTTTTGCTCAGTTGGAATAAACTACAACTATGCCATTCCAGCCTTGAATATGGTTTAATCCAGTTGAAAAAAATATTCGTTCCCTTCATTATGATACTCAAAGGTTTTTTTTTTTTTCTTTTACAGTAAGATACATTAAAAACCTATCACTTTCAAGCATATTCATGTTTATCACCAGGATTAAAAACGAAAAATAGCAGATGTTAAGTCCTTTATGCCGGATGGGCTGATCCAAACTTCAAAGTGAAAAAGGGGGTGAGGCTATGTTGTCGGACTGTTCCAGAAGTTCTAGAGAAGTGTGTGTGTGTGGGGGGGGGGTCATGTTTTACTCAGCATACTATACCAAATTTTGGAATGATGCACTGATGCACGAGATAACGTATCGCTACAAGTATAATTAGCACGGCGTAGAATTTTTATTAACTTCATAATTACTAATTTTTAGTAATTTGATCATTTCTTTATATCTTAGCTTCTTTAAAATTAATCATAATTTCTTGCTCCTGATTTAGAATAGATACAGTTGTTCGACACCAGTTAAGTTTGACATCTGCAATATGTTCTGTTAAACGCTCTTTAATCTTCCATGTTGTCATACCGACATAATCTGCTTTAAAGGACTTAACCTCTTGCTTTTATCTTTTTCAATCTTGATGATAAACATGAATATGCTTGTAAGTATTAGGTTTTAAATGTATATGATTGTAAATAAAAACAGTATTTTTAGTAATTTAAACAGGATTGTGTTAATTTTTTTTAACTTGTTATTGTAAGGTGAATTTAAGGGTTTCGCGAAGCTATATATTATAGCATTTTTTACCCGACTGCCAAGGAGGGTTCTGTTTCACGCGTATCTAGGTATGTGGATTTCTTTATATCCTCGAAACATCCCAACGGCTGCATGGATTTTAATAAATGAGGTCTCTATCGATTTGTCTTAACCATCCGATGGTTATAGGCTAGGTTTTGTTTTATGAAAGCAAAATGGCGGTAGAGACGAAAAATTTTTACGCATCATATTGAGTGGCATATATTAAATAGGTCTTTCAAAATGAAGACTATATTTCCTCGACTATTTTACAGTCAGAAGCTCCGTTTAAATATTACACAACCTGGAAGTTGTGTAGGTAGGATCTCTAGCTCTACTGCAATCTAACCTTCGTAGACATCTATAGGCCTCATCAAAACAGTGTTTATAGATAGGAACTAACAATTAAACACAACTTAAAAATCAACAAGTAAAAGTCAAGTTAATACCAGTAAATAAAAAAATGGTAATATAGAAAATAGGGTACTTTTCCTTTATATGGACACCATTGTCGCCAAGCGTAATAGTTGGCGCAAAATGAAAATCACGTGAATTGAATTATTTAAAAAATAAAAGAAAAAACATTGTCGATAGAAAAGTGAGTATTTTAAAAATATAACGTTTACAAATTACAGACTTTTACGAACTATTTTATTAAATCACAAATATATACTTAAAACAAGTAATATGAAAATTTTGTTTTTAAAGTCAATTCCTACCTAGGCCATCAAAGAAAAATTTAATATAATCCCTTAAGCTAATATTAGTTTTTGTTGCATTAAAATATCTCAATTTGTTGATTTTCTATAAGCAAGTAGGTTTACAATGGAGCTCTATGGGAATTTGGCGAAATATTAGAGATATCGCCAAGTTGGTGTCACTTTTGGCGACTCATTTTGGCCGCCAAATTGGGCGATATATCGCCAAGTTAGCGACAAACTTGGGGGTATTTGGCGACAGAACAGGGTCCCCCCTATGGTAACCTCTTATTGAAAATACTTTCATTGATCTTCAATAGCCAATGGCCGCCATTTTGTTTCCCATGCAAAACTAAAATTAAAATTTAATTGATTAATTAATATTTGAAAAAACTGTATTAACATCAATTGTCATCCTGTACAAGTTTTAAAAAAAATTATTTCAACTTGATAGGATGAATAATGAGTATTTTATATACGGTTGAAAATTTGAACAAGATAAATATATAAATAAATATAGGGAGAGTGTGAGCTAATAGTAGGAATTGAATAAGCGAACAATTAACTGTTATACAATAAAGTAATAAAATAATACTCATATTAAACTACTCATATTACGTGATTCACGTTTCATAAATAGCAAATCACAATGTTTGGCATGGTTTACAATAAAAATTCTTTTCATGATCAGGGTTGAAATAATTGGCGCTTTAGCATACATTTTGGCACGTTGTCTATATAACTTAAAAGTACCAAAAATAGTTTCACATTGATGAGAAATAATTAGTTCGGCAGTCGGGTTTTTTGATTTTTTAAATTTAATTTTTACTTGTTAACTTAATTTTAGATAGTTTCAAAATTATTTAAAAGATAAATTTTAATTTCATTTAATATAATGCCGCTTTATGCATTTGTTTGCACTCTATATAATTATAAAGTAAAACAAGAAAGACAAATACTGCATCAGGCATAGATTATGAAACGCTTTTCAACACTAGCAGACTATAACTAACTTAATTTTTAGATAGTTTCAGGATTATTTAAAAAGAAAATTTTTGATTTAATTGAATATAATGCCGAACATGCATTCGTTTACACTCTATATAGTTATAATGTAAAACAATAAAGACAAATCCTGCAACAGGCATAGATGATGAAATGCTTTTCAACACTAACAGGCTATAACTAGCTTAATTTTTAGGTACTTTCATAATTATTTAAACGAGAAATTTTAATTTCATTTAATATAATGCCGCTACATGCATTTGTTTACACTCTATGTAATTATAATGTAAAACAAGAAAGACAAATCCTGCATCAAGCATAGATTAAAAAACACTTTTCAACATTAACAGATTTTTAAAAAAATTTCATTTTTTTTTTATACAATTAAATGTCTAAATAAGCAATTTAAATAAAATGCACCGCAATTTTTTTCTCTATAGACCATAATGTAGCAAAATTATTTTGTGTGTTTCTGTAAACGAACCATAAATAAAACACATCTCATTTTCAACAAGAAGAAATTTGTATTGAACTTCATTAATATATAAAGATTAAATATCAACCCAAGTATATTTACGCTACTTAGAGCGCGGGCAGCCGGATTGACAGACAAACCAAATTCAAACACTTTTTGACTATGTTGAAGAGCTAAGAAATGTATTGATACTTTTAGCTTGAATTGGATTCCACCTCTAGAAACATGCACGCCAAACGCAGAAATCGAATCTGGCAGCATCTTAAATTTCTGAACCAGATTGGTTGAACTTTAATAAAAGGTAATTATTGTGGATATGCAAAAACATTACGTTTCATGCGGTCTCAAAGATAGTTTATCAATTCATATATTATCTTCTGTAAATATTTCAAGCAAAATCGTTATTAAAATTACTGTCTTATAAAAATTATTTAAAAATATCTATCAACTGGACTTGAGAAAACTTGGACTAAAAGAAAAAATAAATGCAAATATTTATGCTGCTTAAACGAAAAGATATTTTATGTAAGCAACATAACAAAATATTCATTGGTTGCTTTGTGCAGTTACTAAAGAAGAAATAACATGAAAATCGGAAATGTTTATCATAAAACAATGTTTCGAAATTAAAATCTTTAGACAAACCTTACATTGCATTAATTTTCTTTCTTTAATACTTTCCCTACAAAAAACGTTTCCAAGATTTAACTGAAAAATCTTAAAGTATTCTTTCAATAAATAAGAAAAGCAGAATGACATTCTAACTTGTATTTATTGTTTGTTACACTTAAATTAATCGTTGTTGAATAAACGAAACCTAATATGCACCAGGTTTAAACGGAATAGAGATTTTAAAGGATTTTTTCTTGATTTTATCTTTCAACAACAGGTTGAAATCCTTATTCCAAAGGCTACTTTAAAAAAAGTTCATATTTTTGAAGAAAAAAAATTATACAATATGTATATAAATAATAACGCTCGGTTATCAAGACTTCTCCGAAATAAGGTACAGTCTTTCACTTTCATTTAATGGTTTTACAAATGTATTAAACTTGTTTATTATGTTTATTTACTCAAACACATATACACATGTGCATAGATAGAGATACTGATAAACAGCTATGTATAGTGCTATTTATTCACAAGTGAATTTTTTAAAATTTTTAAGTGGATGGTGGATGTTCAAATTATGAATTGTCTCTTAATATTTAAAAGATCTATAAATTAAGACTGGCATCAAGCAAATGTTTCACACGTGCTTACAGCATGTTTTAAAATAAAATATGTAAAAAATTTGTATGAGAAAAATGTTCTTTAAATAAAATATTGTAAAAATAATTCACATTTCAAAATGTTCTATGCGATTTCTAAATTATTCGAAACCAATGATTAATATAGGGTCAGCGTCTAAAAATAACCAAATCTGTAATTTTGGTGTACAGGAATTATAATTACAGCTTTTTACGCATGATGGGAAAAGTTTCTTTTTATTTTTGCTCTGAATATTGCATTTGAGGACACTAAATTGAGTAGTTAATTTTTTTCTTTTTTTTTTTCTTTCATTTTTTTTTTTTTTTTTTTTTTTTTTGGCAAACAGATACCCATTTATTCAAAAAATAAAAACATTTCGTGTTTGTAAAACACTAAAGAGTTTGGAGGAAAATTTGTTCGCATTGGACATTTTAACTTCTTGTTACAGGTAGGATTTAGAAAACTGCATAAAATTCGTTAACTTGATTTAACTGAAGTCACACTCGGGCTGATTTAAGTTGAATAAATATAATTTATCATGTGAAAATTAAAATTAAGCACTGATTTTGGTTGATTTTATAATTGAAAATTTTAAAATTTGATTCTTTTTGAAGTTACCATCCCCTTAAAGATATCTCGACAGTTAAAAAAAACATCTTGCACTGTGGCTTAAATAATTAGATTAATTATACACACTTAAGAATGTACAGTAATTACAGGCATTCTTAAAACGTTATCATAAAATGTAAACAACTTACGAAATTTAAAGATTAGAATATTTTTAAACGGTTAATTTTTACTTCTATTTATACTTGTAACTTCTTTGCATTATACCATAATTTTGATCGTACTTCAAATTACGCTTAACCCTTTATATCCTGGCAGTACTTTTAGGTATCATTAAAGAAAACTTAATGAAAAATTTAATTAATTCCTCTACTAATAAAAGTAGATTGCGTTTTTCATACTTAACATTTTGCTCAATCCTATTTAGAAAGCACAGTGAAACAGTCGAAGCTAAATATTTTTAATGGGGTTATTTTCTAGGTGTAACTTAAAAAATTACTACACGAAAAAATTTCAACTGCAAAACACCTCTCTGTTTCAAATAGGATCACAATACGTTTATTTACACTGTTCTTATAAGAATTTAAAGATTTCCATGACAGTATTTGTTCTTAATCTAATAATTCCTGTAAATATTTTGCAAAAATAGCTCTAACTACCGATTTATTAAATTAGTTTTAATTAAAATATATCTAAAAATCAAATTATAATACAGTGAAACTTCTTTTAAAGTCCACCCCTATTCAAGGGCCACCTCTATTAAGGGCCAATATTTTTAGGAACGAAAATTTTTCCCATAGACAATGTTAAATTTACTCCTATTAGGGGCTACACACACCCCTCATAAAGGCCATTTTTTTCACATGTGCCTTAAATCCTAAAAAGGTGTATTAAATTCCTGAACCAAAAGGTAAGAGTTTAGGAAACAACTGCACTTGCAACAAAGAAGGCAGGAGGAGATGGGTAGGATTTAGTAACACAATGAAAGATCACAAAATTTTCCACAAGTGAGACAAACAGGGGTTTGTCACATTTTGTTTGACCTTTCAAACTGTAGGGTTTGGGATGGAGGGGAAACTTGACCCTTTGCTGTGGTCACACAACGGATAACAGGTTATATAGAAAAAGTGATTCCTTATTTACTAAAACTGTGAATGCATACTGAAGCAATATTTTTACACTAGAAATGTTATACTCAGGCTTATGCAAAATTTAAAATTATGGCATCTAAAATCAAGCCAAAGAGTACATTTGGATTTGAATGAGAAAATCAAAGTTCTTAATTATTGTCATGATCAAGGAACATCTGCACGAAAATTGACTTCACAATTTAATTGCAGAAAGAATCAAATAAACAATATTGTTAAAAACAAAGAGAACATACTGAAAGAATAAACATATTTTAAAAATCACGGGATAAAAAGAAAGAGAAATGAAAAATTTGGTCACCCTTATTCAAGGGCCAATTTTCAATGGAACGGGAGGTGGCCCTTACAGAGAGGTTTCACTGTATATGTTATTCTGGATATCTTATACATTAACGTAAATAATTATTCAGGTGAAAAATATTTTACTCAAAATTCAGGACATAAATAAAGGGTTAATCAATTTGTTTACATAATTGTAATCAGCTAATATATAACTTTATACCGGGTGTCCCAAAAATGAATGATGGATTTTAAAATTCAATAACTTCCAAACGGTGACAGATATTTTTAAAAAATCTTGCAGGAGGGTTATGTATGATGTCAGTAGGTTTTGTACTGTAATTCTTGATTTTAGTTTGAATTTCAAACAATAAATGGCGCTGAGAGCAATAGGTTCTCATTCCAGACCCGATTTTTTGTACATCGGGATCCATTCAATACATTTTAATCTCCTTTTTTGGCATGGAAGAAGAGAGGGGCCGAAAAATCGAGCCTGGATTTAGCGGTTATTGCTTGCAGCGTCAGCTATCGATGCTACTTGTAACTAAAACTGAGAATCGCAGCATAAAAACTACTGAGATCTTACATAACACTCCTGCAAGAATTTTTTTAATATCTGTCACCGTTTGCAAGTTATGGAATTTTAAAATCCATCAGTCATTTTTGGGACACCCAGTATATACATGTATACAGGGTGCAATATGTTATCTATCGCCGACCTTTAATTTCTCAACCGTTGGCCGTAGACATTTAGTTCCAATTACAAAAACGTTTCAAATGGGGTAAATATTCAAGCTGTGGCATTATTTAAAGTAAAAAATCAATTTTATAAAAATTACGAAATCTAACTTTTTATACGGTCCCCCAGTCCCTATAGTTATATTTAGTAAAAGTTTACATATATCATAACATATAACACAAAAACGTTTGACATCGGTACTACAAAAATTGACAGAGTTATTAAATTTTAAATTTTGAGATTTTTGCACATGATTTTGTCTTTCATTCAGGGATCAGTTGAAAGATGAATTAAAGTAATTCGAGATCAAAATCAGGGTGCAATGTCCTTTTTACGCCGAAACCACCTTTAGCCGGTCTCGCCAAATCGGGGTTTCACAAATAGGGTTATTTCATCTAAAAAGTTTAGCTGATTTTTAGGGGTCGTATACAAAGCTAAGAATGAAATATTGAAATTAAACAGAAAAATAAATATCGATATATTACAATATCAGAAAACGGTTTAATATAAAAAATGAATATATAAAACGCTGGAATCTACTAGAGATACTGCTCAAAGGGTTCTCCATTGGTGGCAATGCACAATTAAATGCGTGACAGTACTACGTCATGGGCACGTTAGAGCATAGCAGGTGTGCAAACTGTGCGATAATGAAAAGGATGATGGGACCTGGAAACCTCCACATCGCCCGGACATTACGACACGTGTGGTGCGGTATATGGGGAACCTGGATTGTTGGGCCCATCTTCTAAGATGATACCTTAACGGACGATCGTTACCTGCATCTGATACAAAACACGGTACGTGACAGGTATGAAGAGTTGCTCTCCGACATGCCTGCCGGGTGTGGTTTCAACATGATGACCCTCTACACACAAAACGTCCGGTCGTATCTGGCCACCGAATTCGGTCAACAGATCCTTGGAGATGGTGATCCGGTAGAGTGGCCATCGCGGACTTGACTTCCATAGACTTCTCTGGGATTACATCACGGCATGAGTCTATGTGTCTAAGACTACTTCTATGGTTTATCTGGAGTAGCGTATTATCCTTGATTGTCGCCCAGTTTCCACACCTGCTATGCTCTAAAGTACTGTCACGCATTCCATTGTGCATTGTCACCAATGGAGAACAGTTTGAGGAGTAGCTCTAGTAGTTTCTGGCGTTTTATGCATTCATTTTTTATGGTAGACCGTTTTCGATATTATAAAAAATTGATATTTGTTTTTCTGTTTAATTTCAATATTTCCTTCTTTGCTTTGTATACGATCCCTAAAAGTCAGCTCAAATTTTTAGATGAAATAACCCTGTTTGATGATACCCCGATTTGGCGATACCGACTAAAGGTGGTTTCGCCGTAAAAAGGACATAGCACCCTAATTTTGATCTCGAATTACTTTACTTCATCTTTTAACTGATCCCTTAATGAATTACAAAATCATGTGCAAAAATCTGAAACTTTGAAATTTAATAACTGTGTGAATTTTTGTAGTACACATGTCAAACTTTTTGCGTTATATGTGTTATGATATGTGTAAACTTTTACTAAATATAATTATAGGGCCTGGGGGCCGTATAAAAAGTTAGATTTCGTAATTTTTATAAACTTGATTTTTTACTTTAAATAATGCCACAGCATGAATATTTACTTCATTTAAAATGTTTTTGTAATTGGAACTATATGTCTACAACCAACGGTTGTGAAATTATAGGTCGACGATAGATAACATATTGCACCCTGTATATGTATATAAAACTGATTATTAAAACATACAATAATCTCTTATAGCATAAATATTTTGAAACATTATTTGATTCATATTCAGTCATACGTTAGTAAGATTTTCTTAGATATAAAATCTTAAAACATAACATTTTTTCCCATGGTTTAGATAGACTATTTTTGGGGCTATGTTTCCTCGGGGAAACACATTTTACTACTAAAGATTACATCTCTTCACCAAAGATAACTGAAAGTTTCTTATTTCCAAGACATAAACGATATAAGTTTATTGGCCATCTGCTTTTTCCTCCATTTGAGAATGCATTGAAACATTACTGACCCAAGAACTTTTATATATTTTGCTTTATTTATTGGTAAATAATCTTGCAGTAGTATTATACTATCTATAGCACTTCGCGTTCACGATATTATAATTTAACTTTTACTTTATTTAAACCAAGTAACATATTTATTATTCGAAAACTGGAATATGAAGACTTTCCGTTACTTTGTTTAGTAGCAACGTGTCATAATTTTGAATATCTGTCAATAAAACTATGCAATATAGTTTTGAATTTAGATGTACTAGTAACATTATTTCGTTACCTATTTAATATTATCACTACTTATTAGTGTCACTTATTACTTTCATTTTAATATCACACATTACATTCTATTACTTACACATGTAAAAAAAAAAAAAAAAAAAAAAAAAAAAAAAAAAAAATATATATTCAGGATATCTGGGAAAACAAAATTTTAACAAATTTTAGACATTCAGATAAAAATATAAATTTGAAACTCTCAGATTTGTTAGGCACTTTGTTGTTTTTTGTTTATTAATTTGATGAGATTGATAAATTTCAATATATACGCTTTTCGTTATACGAATAATCTCACTGCCATTAAATTTCAGGCCGAAAATGCTACAAAATATTTTCTGTAGCACATGCAATTGGAGTAACGATAGTAGCGAGTTTAATTCATTTTGCACTAAAGGGAAATAAACTTCATTTTGACAAATTCCGTACATTAGTACAATATCCAGATATTTAGGAGTCCATAAAATTCCATTTCCTCATGCAATCAATCGGTTAGGAAATTCTTGATTTGAAACAGGCAGAAATTTCCACTAATAAGGAGAATGCTACATGGATTCTTTTGGGCAGCCCTGTATACGGGGGAAAGAATTTATAGATAACGAGTACCATGCAAAAAATTGTTTTATTCAATTTAAAAGCGCATAAATTGACAACGCACTTGAGTAATTATTGTTCAAAGACAGTAATGTAACCGATTTCTTTTGAGTGTCCCTGAAAATGAACGAGAAATGCTATATGAATGCCCTATTCTATCTTAATCATATTGTAGTAAAATTCGGTGATTTATGTCAATTTTAATACATTTGAAACAGCGTAATCTCAGTAAAATACTTTGCAAATGATTTTACCCCATCTAAGCACCCAAGTTTGTAAAGTGTAATAACTTTGCATTAATAACAATTTAGAACTTCTGATTTTAACTACGGACAAAAAAGATTTTTATTTCGAGGAAAAAAGTTCATTGTTACTGCTTTTAAATGATTAATTGCTCTAAAAAAGTAATCATAAGAGGAATAGCCAAGATATGTCACCACTGCTTTAACACACAAATTTCTATCTAAGCACACAATACCGTGAAGAAACGGCATAAAATGTGTGCTTTGGTAACAATGTCGAACTTTGGTTTTCAACTGCAAACAGCTGATAAATTGAAAAAGACTAATATTTTGAGAAAATAAATATATTTTTATTGCCTTTAAATGATTAATTACTTTATGAAATAAATTACAAGATGAATCCTTTAGGTAAGTCATTATTTTAAACACAAAGTTCTCCGAATATAAGTCCGTAACGGAAAAGCTTAAAATGTCTGCTTAAGAAACAATTTTGAATTTCTGATTATAACTATGTATTAGGGTACATAGAAATTTGTGTAAAATATAGAAAGATAGCCGCCAAGCCCATGATGCATAATTTTAAAACATTTGAATTTTCAGAAACACGTTATGGCGTATTTAGTACAGGAGAAAAGGATTTCTATCAGCATATACGAAGTCACTCGACTTAAAAATGGTAAATTTTTCTGTGGAAAATGTTAAAAAAGTACCATATAAGCTTGGAAATTTGATATCACATCATTTTTTAGCCACAACGTCCATCTTTTTCTTTCTTTTCTTTTTTTTTTTTTTTTTAGCTTGGCTTTTTTTTACTTTTGAAAAGTTGTTTTTCAGTAGATATTAAATACCGGACATGCCATGGTAAACATCATTATCATCATCAAATTGCATCATCAGTTGCATAAAAATCCACGTATATTTACGCGAGTTAGAACGTGGGCAGACAAACAGAATTCATAAACAATTTTCAACTTTGTTGTAAGTGTTAAAAAACAATTTAAACAAAAGATTGTAAAATTACATAAGTTTGATTACCCGTTGTGACTAAACTACCTCGAGGCACGGAAAAACTTGTTTATAGTAAAAATTATATTAATCACTGAAAATACCAAGATATATTCCATTGGTCTACAACCCAGTACAAGAAGAAAATACGATATCGAAAGCGATGTTAAATACGAGACCTTATGAATAGGTCTCAAAAACTAAGGTTTTTAAATACCATTATATCTTGAGTAGTTATATGCCTTGTCATTTGTCTATGACAATTTAAAATAGCTAATTCGTAAATAGTGATAATCAAAACCATAATACTTATGCCTATGTGTAGACCATTAATATTCATATGTTTATGATGTGTCTATTTTGTCCATTAGCTGATAAAAATATCATTAATATCTATTTAAGTATCATTTGCAGCGAAGTAAATCCATTTCTAGTAAAATAAACAAATAAATAATTACAAGTACAAAAGTATTTAAGTTTTTTTTTAATTCTTATAAATACAAGTAATAATTAATAACTATCTTAAAGATTTATAAGAAATATATTTATCCGAGAAATATACTTTAAGTATATCTAGGGTTTGAGTGCAGTACAGTTTTTATTCATTTCTGAAAATTTTCGAATATATGACCGAAAAAAAGAATTCAAGTGCAAAAGTATTTAAGTTTTTTTTTTTTTTTTAAATTCTTATAAATAGGAGTAATAATTAATAACTAACTTAGAGATTTAAAGATTTAAGAAATATATTTAGTACAGAAATGTACTTTAAATATGTAGTGTTCGTAAAATGTAAGTGTAATAAAAAAAAAAATATCAACTGAAAAAGTATTTAAGTTTTTTTTTTTATTCTTATTCTTATAAATACGAGTAATAATTGTATATATATTATAAAGGACAACCTTGTCCTTGCTTAACTCTGACGTAATTTTGACAGTGGCAACACTACAAAATTAAATTTAACTTTTACTGCAAATGTTTTTAAAGTTCTAAATATCGCACATTTTAAATTTTTACACCGTCAGATAGGGAAAAATATGTAGAAATTTGTTCAAAAAATGTATCGCAACTTCATTAAAAAATATATTTTTAACCAAACTTTTATTATTTTTTAAATAATTTTCTGGCATTTTTTTTTTTAAATCTATGTCTATCGCGTGCATACGATTTCAAAGCTTTATTTAAACTAATTACTACTTTTCATATAAATAAGATTTTTTGTATCGTTAGTGAGTATTCTAAAAAAAATGTAAAAAATCTTACGTAGTTATCAATTAAATAAATGGTTATTTCATCTATATACTGTTAACAGGGATGTCCCGGGTGTATCTCCTTGTTTTTCGATTCCTACTAATAGTTCACGCTCTCCCTATATTTATATATTTACTAGGGGTCTCTGCCCCCTACGAGCTACGCTCGTCAACCCCCGTTCAAACACCGCAGACTAACAGCACGCTAATTTGATCGGCTTTAAAAAGATTTCGGAAGGCTGAATTATAATTTGAATCTGACAATTATAATCTGACGTAATTTTCACCAAACTTTTCTTTCTTTTTTTAATATTCACGTAAAAATACTTTTGTTAGAAATGAAATATTGTGATCATCTTTAAATTTAAAATTTGCGCGAGACATTTATTCGATATTTTAACTGTTTTGCAATATTATTTTTTGTTCATGTTACGTAATAAGTGTAATGTGACGTAAATTCTCTTATTTAAGATTTTTAACGCATGTTAATGGATTTATTATTTTACAATATCCTTTCTCTTTTAAAATTCACGTTTAAATATAGTTTTTATGACGTAATTTTCAATGAATTCCTGCTTTTTAATTTTCTGTTTATAATAGTCACGTGTAAAATATTTTTTTAATTTGAAGCAAACATTATTATTTGCGCTGTTTATACAGTTGGCAACAATTTAACTTAATACAATTTTCTAAAATATGTAAAAAATATCTCTCGAAATGCTGAAAATTTGAATTTAAAATAGAAATAAAACATCAAAAAATGAGTCAAATTAAAAAACTAAATACAGTCTGCAACACAAGGAAATTCTGATGCATAAAATGATCTAAAAATTATTAAATTCCTATGTACAGTTTTTGCTCCTATAAAACTTTTTTAATGGAACGATTTTGTCCAACTTTGGCATTAAATATCTCTTAAAATAATTCTTCGATTTGAAAACTGTCTGCATCAGCATGTTTATCAAACATTTCTCTATAATACTACCGATTTTCATATTTTTGTATGCAACAGTTTTCTTAATATTAACGAAGAAAGGCCATGCTTAAGCATTCAAATTGGATGCCGATCTGCCGGGAATATCTACGCAGCTTTTCATTGGTCCATTTCCAAATCAAAACTTTTTTTTATATATAGAAGGATTCTTTCTCTTTTAAAATTCACATGTAATTATAGTTTTTATGACGTAATTTTCAATGAGTTCCTGCTTTTTATATTTTCTGTTTATAATAGTCACGTGTAAAATAAATTTTTAATTTGAAGCAAACATTGTTTGCGCTGTTTATACAGTTGGCAACAGTTTAAATTAATACAATTTTCTAAAATATCAAAAAAATCTCTTGAAATGCTGAAAATTTGAATTTAAAATAGAAATAAAACCTCAAAAATTGAGTCAAATTAAAAAAAACTAAATGCAATCTGCACACCGGGAAATTCTGACGCATAAAATGATCTAAAAATGATTAAATTCCTATGTACAGTTTTTGCTCCTATAAAACTTATGTAATGGAACGATTTTGTTCAACTTTGACATTAAATATCTCTTAAAATAATTCTTCGATTTGAAAACTGTCTTCATCAGCGTATTTATCAAACATTTCTCTATAATACTGCCGATTTTCATATTTTTGTATGCAGCAGTTTTTTTAATATTAACAAAGAAAGGCCATGCTTAAGCATTCAAATTGCATGCCGATCTTCCGGGAATATCTACACGATTTTCATTGGTCCATTTCCAAATCAAAACTTTTTTTTATATATAAAAGGATTTATTTATATATCTTGTTCAAATTTTCAATCGTTAATAAAATACTCATTATTCATCCTGTCAAGTTGAAATAAATTTTTTTAAACTTGTACTGGATGACAATTGATGTTAATACAGTTTTTTCAAATATTAATTCATTAATTAAATTTTAATTAATTAATTTTAGTTTTACATGGGAGACAAAATGGCAGCCATTGGTTATTGAAGCATCTTCATATCTATAAGGGGGGTTACCATAGGGGGAAACCTGCTCTGTCGCCAAATACCGCCAACTTTGCGAAATATTGTCAAATTTGGCGTCCAAAATGAGTCTTCAAAAGTGACACCAACTTGGCGATATCTCTAATATTTCGCCAAATTCCCATAGACTTCCATTGTAAACCTACTTGCTTATAGAAAATCAACAAATTGAGATATTTTAAAGCATCAAAAACTAATATTAGCTTAAGGGATTATATTAAATTTTTCTTTGATGACCTAAGTAGGAATTGACTTTAAAAACAACATTTTTATATTACTTGTTTTTTAAAAGGACTAATTCAATTTTTACTGTCTCAGCCGTTATCTGAATAAGCTTTGAAACTTTCGTTAACTTTTGGCATTTGAAAAGATAATGTGACCTTTAGGTCGATTAAGAAATAACAACAAAAACAAATGTTAAAAATGAAAGCATTACCTAAAAGTATTATTTAACATGTCGGCGATTATTAAGAATGAAGATCTGATTAAAGATCTTATAAATCAATGCTCATGAGAAATTTTCATTGAACTTGATTGTCTCCAAGGTTGAAAAAATAATCCAATTAAAATATATATGGCTGATTATTGAAGAGATCAAAGAATTTATAAACAAATTATCATTATCTAACAGTAATTAATAAAATTATTTTGAATTTGAAATAATTTTTAAACAGTCTGGAACGAATAATTCCTAAAAAAAATGATTTTTTGTTGGAATTAAAATAAGCATACGAAAAACAGACAAAGCATATGCAGACATTCAAAATACAAAATCAATATTTCGTTCCAATCTTAGCATTTACTTTAAGCTTATTAAATTCTATAATTAAATTACGTGTTCAAAACTCAATAATCTTAAGTACTTTTCTCAAAAATAAGCTTTCTGGGGAATAAGTTTATATATTAATAAATTCTTTATACACAGTATTTAATGTTAAAAGTACACGATGAAATCCAATTTTTCAAACATGAAATCTTAAAATTTCTCATATAATCTTTCCCAGGCGTACTTAGCTCTATGAAATATTAAATTTTCTTTAGCTACAACACTTAAACAGAATATTTCTCTTAATTAACATTATATAAATATTCAAAATAATGCATACTTTTCTAAGCTTTGAGTGCGAAAATCTACTTATTTTTAAGCGAAAGTTTTCACTGAATAACTCAACTTCACCCAGTATTCCTTCCTTAATACCTAGATAAACTTTATAGTAAATAAAATTCATCCCGAAAACCTTGCAGATACATCTCTCAAAATTAAAAGTAAAATTACATGAAAGTTTAATCCAGCGAGTTACGTAAATTCTGCAATATGAAATTTTGAAATGCAATTCTGAGAGCATTTAAGAAAAAGGAAATTTACCTAATGGCTGTCAATGTTCGGAACTCACGAGATTTAACGAGAGTAGGAAACGAGTGGAGTTGAGGTGTCATTATGGCAAGGATAACGATGTCGTTTGCGGGGAATGTATTTCTTGCTGATGTATACGTTAATACTTCAAAGTACTAGGATAAGAATTATTTTCCATGAAAAATGAAGATGCTAAAATATTAAAATTTTGATATTAATTCTTTTTTTTAATGTCAATGTGCAGTTATTCCACAAAAATATAATGTATCAGGCATTATGTATAATGGAATATACGATGCAAGATGTTAAAAAAAATATTTTTTTCCTTTTAGTTTTCTAAGTGGCAACAGAAGTGCCCTGTCATGCTCTTTACACGATATATTTTTGATATGGTATTTTTTGAAGAAACATTCATAATGAGTCATAACACAAATTCCTTTTAGAAAAAAAATGAAGGTGTTGAATTCTTAAATTATTTGGAGCTTCGCTTCTTTCATATAATTTTAACAGATTATTTTTTTCTTTTGTGTTGCACATTAAGTATTTTTTAGTTCATGAAGAAAAAACACTTGAAATTGATATAAGCGTAATCCGAAGGGAACGTGTTCGTATTATTTGGCCGAATTCGATTAAAAAGTAATGCATTTGTTTGAATGAGTGTTCCTCAAAATCTATAATAATTGAAAAATAAAAATTAAGATTATTTCTCAATTGTCATTATTGCTATCTTAAAAAAATAATGATATGCTAGCAACGCTATTTTTAATCAGATGAAAGAGATATCGAATTCAGATTAAAAAAAAATTTGACTCCGCTGCTCTCTCTGTACATTCGATTAGTTTATTTTTTTACCTAATACCTGAACAGAATAGAAAGCTTTTTAAATTTAGTTGCTAAATAATGCTATATATTCGTTTTATTGCTGTTTACACTTGTTCATTCTGGTATTAGATTTCATAAAATCCCTTTTCTTTTATACTACACTGTAATTTCAGAAATTTGACTTTTCTAAAGATATCCCTCGATTGACGCTAATTTAATACCAGATTTTAAAAAACGATGAAAAATAAAGGATTGTATTTATTAACAAATTAAATAAAATAGGTTTTTCTTTTCATTCATTTTTACTTGCTAGATATATTTTTATAGTTTAATGAATCGCTAGTTATTGCTTTGTTATTATTTTAGAAAATTAAACCAATCTAAATTCTTACATCAATATATTAAGCCTTTGAACTCTGGGGGGTGAATTTCTTCAAAATGCCCAAATGTCACATTGGCACCAGTATTTTGTAAACAGATTCGGCTTATAATATACACGAAAAACTGCATTAATCTATTTTCAAATAAATTTCGTTGAATATTCCGATGCCAATGTGGCATTTGGAGATTAAATATAAGTGGGAAGAAATCCCCCCATCACAGCTCAAAGGGTTAAATCATATGCAACAAGTAGAAATTCGAGAGCATGGTCAAAGCAAAATGGCATGGTGCAACAAAACATGTGGATAACCGCAGTACACGTCGTTGGTGCTCGCCCTTTACCCTTCTTGCCTGCAACGCTTCAGATGTCCCCCCTCTTCCGACTGATGCTTTTTACCAACCAGCTGAGAGTGCCGCTATTTGGCCTGCGTTGCCATGCAGCAAAGCAAAGATAGAAGAAATTATCTTTTTTAAATCTGTATTTTCCTATTCATATTTTTCTATTATATTGTGGCTTATTGTTTTTGGCATTTATAAAGAGTAATGAAAGGTGTAAATTATACGTCAAAATCGAAATATTTATTAAATCTGATTTTATGATATTTTCACATACTAATCAACACTTAGGCATAAAACACTGCATCGCACTCAACAGTATCAGGTTTTAGTAGAACGCTTCATTTTCGTTGCCTAGGTATGGAAAGTGCTTAAAACTCTTAGCAATTAGTTAAAAGCGTACCACTTCAAATACTGATTTATTATTTAACTTTAAAATTATTTATACTTTCTTAAAAAAGGCATAAATGCGAATTCAAACCTATGATTAACATGGAATAGTGACCTAAAAAATATACGTAAATAAAGACATCTAAGCGTTTTGGAAACAACCAGCCATAACATTGAGAGTTCATGACATATGCATTCATTTGAACATCGAAAGCATGATGTAAGGAAAGAGTGAGGTAACAGTAGGAGAACATAGAGAAAGTACTTACGTGGATAATGCGGCATACCGTTGGTGTATACTTCTCCGGCTTGCCCGTTTGCTTGAGGCACACTAAAGGTGGGC
This sequence comes from Maratus speciosus, assembly GCA_963932465.1. Classification (NCBI taxonomy): domain Eukaryota; kingdom Metazoa; phylum Arthropoda; class Arachnida; order Araneae; family Salticidae; genus Maratus; species Maratus speciosus. Next base: position 438,062,061 of record OZ010793.1, read on the forward strand.
ATAGTAGGGGAAGGCAAGTTAGGGATTGCTCCATTCACACTCTGAGTCCCCGTACCTACAACAGAAAGCCTTCGGTCAATTTGGAGATCCTGTACTGCTTAACCCCTTATGGTACCTAAATATTTCGTAATTTACATTTCCGCGAATGATTTTAAAATTTAGATTTGCAACATTTGTAATAAAAGTGTTGTTTTATTTTACATACATATTTTATTTAGTTTATTTACACATATAGGATGTATGATAGGTTTCTTAATGTTCATTAAATTAAGGGAATTATTTTATTTAAATTTTAATCAAATATTTTACATTATTTTCTTTTGTATTGCTATTCATTAAAAGTTTAAAAAACTTAAGATTGAAGATTCGGCTAAATAAAATACATATGGTTGACATTAAATGCTACATTTTATTATTTTTTCTTTAAATTGACATTTAAATATATTAATTTGTTTCAAAACAATAAGCTAAAATTTGATGCAACTGATTTTATAAGCTAAGCATTACATTTTTTTATTGCTATTTAATAAATAAATTATTATAGCTAACGCTAGGGATAATTTTAGTAATTTAAAAGAAAAAGAACATTATCGATTTAAAAATAAGATATGAATAATCACATTTGTATTTTTTGTTCCTTTATTTAATAAAAAATTTCATAATTTAATGTTTCACGAATAATTTTTTTATCATTATGAGAAGATTGAGCTTCGATATTTTATAAGGGGTTAAGCTTCAAATTCATATAGTTTTACCGCATTTGCCTAGTAGTAGATGGATAATATATCTCTTAAGTAACACCTGAAACATCAGTATAAATTTATAAATACAAATAAAAAAGAGGGAGAAAATATGTAAGAACTAAACTTTTTCTCAAAATAAAAAATTCAAATTACATAATTAAAAAATATATAAAAATTAAAAAAATTATATTTTAAATAAAATATAAAATAACTCAAAAAGTAATAAAAAAAAGTGCTAATTGTTTTATAATAAATGTAAAAAAAAAGCTTATTGTGTAAAAAAGCAACTATAAGTATCTTTAATTTTAGATTTATGGCTAATAGTAATAAGCATGCATGGATTACTAAGCTCTGAATATTTTACTCAAACAGCATTTATATTTATTGTACGTTCTTTGTGTTAACAGCAAGCAAATGCGGTAGATGTTATAAGCTTCATTTTCTAGGCTTCCCGTGTTGAGGACTCAAAAAGACAACGAGAGAAGTTAATTAAAAGCCACAACATCAAAAAACATCTAGAGTGTAATAATAGAAAAATGTAACATCGATGCAGAAACACATAAGCAACATGCAGTATATGCTTAACTCACCTAATGAAAAGTGCTAAAAACATAAAAATGTCTATTGAAAACTGCTGTACATTCTACAAAAAAAGAATAATTAGTTACAATAATAATGCATATGGCTATCTAAACACAAATATTTAAGAAAGCGATTCCAGAAGGTATATTTCTCGGCATTGTTTTTCTATCTATGGTAAAGAAAAGTAGAAGAAAATACTATGAATTCGTGCAGATTTGCATTCAAAAAAGTGTGCAAAAATCAAGCTTTACATCTACGAAAGCAATAGATGTATTTAACCCTTTATATCCTCAATTTTGAATACAAAAATTGCTTCATATGCATAATTATTTACGTTATTGTCTAAGATATCCAAGAACAAGATATGTAATATTAATTTGATTTTTAGATAATTTTTTTAATTGAAACCGATTTTATAAATTGGTAGTTAGAGCTCTTTTTGCAAAATATTTACAAGAATAATTAGATTCATTAACAAAAAATACTGTTATGGAAATCTCAAATTCTCATAACAGTGTAAATAAATGTATTGTGGTCAATTATCTGTAATAGAAAAGCATTTTGTAGTTGCGAGTTTTTCGTATAATATTTTTTTAATAGGATAAAAGCTACACGTAAGTAAATGGCTGAGAAAATAACCACATTACAAAATATTTTGCTTCGACTGTTTCACTGGTGATTTCTAAATAGGAATTAGCAAACTATTTTGTGTGAAAAGTGCAATCTAGCTTTGTTAAAAGACAAGTTAAATAAATTTTACATTGCATTAGTTTAATGGTACTTAAAAGTACCGCCAGGATATAAAGGGTTAATAAAAAATATTAAAAGAGTAAAAAAAAAAAAAATGACATGTATATACATATTAAATTTTCTTTCAAGGGTATGCAATACATTTTAGGAACTAAAATTAAGCATATATTAGAACAAATTTACATTAAAAAAATTCATGCAAATATAAAAGGTACATGGAAATAATTGAGGAAAAAAATAGATTATCAATTTCTTCATAGTATTGAAATATCAACAACTCTGTCCTTTCCATGTGCAATCAAAAATAAAACTATTTATAAAATATGAGAATTTTAAGTGTAGTACTTTTCTTTTGAAACATTTTCTAAACCTCTGTCTTGTATTTGTAAATTTGTATAAAAGCAATTGCATTTGGAATTTTAAATCTTTAATAATAGGTATATTAAATTGAAAAATTTTCTACCAAATGCAAAAATTGCTATGAAAATATCTAATTTATCATCAATAAACTTTTTCGAACTCAAAGTATGGCATTTATTTCACAATGCGATAAACGATTAAAACTTTTTATTTTAATTCAGAATGTTTCTGCGGAGTATTAGGAAAGATTGATGTTCAACATTTTCCTCTTTTTCGTAAACTGCCTTCAGACACGAATTTGTTGAATTTAACAGCAAGCATCTAAAAATCCTTCTATAACTGACTGTTCCATTAATACGATGCGTATTAATTACATAACTGATTTCAGCTCGACATCGATATAAAATCGTGTCATAGGCGGTGCATAATGAATAAGTTTACATGTACAAAGAAGGAATAACGTAGCTTGCGAATAAATTCCATCATTACGTGGTTATCAAAAATCAATTTTAAAAAATCATTTTTATTCAAAAATAAAGATTTTTTTTTACACTGAAGAAAGCATACTTCCAATAAAAAGTTACATTATAATAAAAAGTATTTATAAAGAAATGTTAATTTCTATGAAAATATTTGAAATTCAGCATAGATCGGCCTTTTACAAATCAATAAATTGAAAAATTATGAGTTTTATTTTCAAAATGCAGAGATTAAATGATTAAAGCTTCTTTTTAAAATCAAAATGTTTCTGCAAAGTACTAGGAAAGATCCATGTCAAATATTTTGCTATTTTCCTTAAACTGTCTTCAGACTCAAATTTGTCGAGTAACGACAAACATTCAAAAATCCTTCTATAACCGACTGCTTCATTAATATGACGCTTATTAATTACACTACTAATTTCAGTTCGACATCGATATAAAAGCCAACACGCGTCATATCCGGTGCATAATGAATAAGTAGTTTACACGATCAAAGACGGATTAGTGGAGTTTGCAAATAGATGTCCATTATTAGTTGGTTGACCAAAAATAATTTTTATTAAAAAAAAAAAAAAAAAAAAAAAAAAAAATTGTACACTGAAAAAAGTATTACTTCCAATAAAAAGTTACATTATCAGAAAAAGTATTTATAAAGATATTTTTCAATTTATATGAAAATATTTGGAATCCACCATAGATGAACCTTTTATAAATCAAATTGAAAAGTTATGATGTGTGTTTCATAATGCAGAGATTAAATGAAGAGCTCATGTGATAAAGGTGGTATGTGACAAAAAAAGTTAATATGAAGAAAGATATTGAATGTTCCTCTACCATCTGTTAAAGTTCTATTTGAAAAACCTAATACTCAGATTATTAATTGATAAAAGGTAGCATTTAACAAAAAATGCAAATAGACATTTGGAATTTTAAAGCTCATTTTTTTCAAATGGATGATTGTGTTACGTACCCCTTTATAACCTAAGCTCTCCAAATGGTTTAAACTTTTGAATTTCGTATTGCATCGGCAGAGTCAAGATCAATGTCTTTTCTTTTCACCTTTTCTCCCTTAAACTGTCTTTATACACGAATTTATCGAATAAAGAAACAAATAATAAAATCTTTTATTACTGATTGGTTGGGGGCTTAATAAGATTTAATACCTTTATTATTTCTTTTAGTTAGTAATGTAAAAGAGATCTTCGTTTTTCATGGAAAACGCGCAATGAATGAAAAATCAGTTTTCACGATTAAAGAGGGTGATGTGGAGCTACAAAAGTAATAACCATTCGTTGAACATCAAAAATCACGGCTAAAAATAATAATAAAAAAATCTTCACTCAAGAATAAAGTTGTTCCAACTAAATCATAAATAACAATTCTAATAAGAATGTATGTGACTAAGTGAAATACATGATTTTTTATTACTCTATCACTTTCATTCGCAGACGATAAGTTAGAAGTACTGAAAAAACTCTTCTTCGTTGTTTTTATCGACGCTACAGCGTGTAAATTAGAATTGAATAATGTTGTCGACGCCATGAAGATTTAATCTTCTATGTCTTATGCTTTGCAAATAATTTACTTTAACATTTTTAATTAAAGCATATTATAGTTTTTTAATCAAGTCCCAGCGTTTCCTTCTACTTCGTGTACTTGGATGTGAGCATTTATAAAAATTAAAATTTTCTACATGTATTCAAATTACTATGCAAATACATCTAATTATCATAGATTAGTCTCTTACAATGGAATTAAATGCGACAGTGTGAAATTTATTTCAAAACACAGATAGTAAATGATCCAAACTTCCTTTCCATTCTATAACGTTTCCACTGAATGCTAGATAAGATCATGTCAAGTTTATTTCCTTTCACCCAACTAAAATTTCATAAACTTTAACCGGAAATAGAACAAGAAAAAAAAATCTACAAAAACTGAAGCGAATTGCCTATATGGAATTTCATTCAGTGCTGCCAGATTGGAGATTTTGTCACCATTTTGGGGGATTTTGAACCTTCAGGGGATTTTTTTGGGGGACAAGTAGCTCGTAGGGAAATTAAAATTTGTGGGAAAACTTGGGGAATTTTTTTCACTATCTCACGTAAAGTTTACGAAAGTAATATGGCAGCACTGGATCCACCTCGAACTCGATTTGGAAAACGAAAATAAAATACAGAAATCTGAGATATCAATCATTATTCTAGTGCACGTGCTCATCGTTTAGAACATTATAGCTTTTACACATATCACAGGCGCATTACGACCTAGCTTGGACTGTCCCCGCCCGAATGGCTACAGATTTTCCTAGTCATTGCGGATAGACACACACACACACATATATACACATTTTCTCTTATTAGTATAGATTTATACAACAGTAATAAAAGCAATTATTTATCTTTTATTTTGTTTAAGGCTGGTTAATTTATGCTTAATGGAATGACAGTAGAGCTTTTTGCAAGGCATGCAATTGAATACTAGAATCGCGTTGCTATATTTATAAACTGAACTTTGCTCAACGAATGCAGCAGGCCCCTTGTTTCTCCTTATAAGAAACTTGAATGAAAAGTCTGCGGTATTAAACGGCATAAACCCTCACATTACTAAATCTTCAGGTCTTAACAGAAACGTTGTTTTGCCGTGTTTTAAGATTTAATTAAAGATTTGGAAAGTAGCTATTTTTCTTTCATTGTTGAAGAAAGCACAGTGATTGATACAATGAAGGTGCTTTGCATTACGATTTGGTACTTCAGTAGGTGTGACAAAAATTTTAAAACAAAGTTTTATAGGTTAATTCAGAAGCAGATGATGCCAACACCATCTCAAATTTATTCAAATAACATCTGACTAGAGATGGTTTAAACCTTGAAAAAGTTATTTGTATAGGAGTAGATAGATCTATCGTAATGATAGACCAGCATCATCCATTGGCAACAATTTAAAAAGAAGTGTAAACGAACTTGTCGTTGTAAAATGTATCTCTCATTCTCCTCGTTTTGCTGCGAATATGCATGCAAAATTCCGCCGAGGTTAAGTGTTTATTTTTTGTAAATGGGGAATTTTTCAAAAAAGCTTGATTTGGGGAATAAATTTCATTTTAAATTAGTTGAGCATTTTTTATTCTGAAAAATTGAAAATAAAAAATTTACTTTTCTGAGTAGAAACTGCATTGGGGAATTTTTTGGAAAATAACACCGATTTGGGGACATTGACTTTCGACTATCTTGCAACACTGATTTTGTTGTAAACAGATTTCTGTCTAAGAAGGCATAATTGTATGGTATTTTCGCTGGGATCATGAAAATTTTCCTTTAAAGGCAGGGTCCCGTTTTGTCAGAATTTACTTTGCAAAAAATTCAAATCTCCTATAACTGATTGGCTATTCCCAAGTTTAATTATTCATAAATACATATTTTACCCACCATTAACCTATAATGGGCATTTTTCGTAAGTTGTGCCCTAATGATAATGAATTATCAGTTTCAAATGGTCAAAATGGAAATTGGCAGATCCTGTAAATTAATATGCGTTACCTAGTTGAAAAAAATAATCTCCAAGAAATGGAAATAAAATCAAAAAATCATTTTATTTAGATGTACGATTTCAGAATTCATAGAAAAAAATAAAATAAATTTAAAGCAAAACTCTAAACTTTCTACCGAAATGCTAAAATTGCTATGAAAATATTTCATATTCACCATAGATTAACTTCTCTTGCAACTGAATTAAAGCGAGAGAATATGACATTGATTTCAAAACACAGACATTAAATGATACAAAATTCCTTTTAATTCCGTGACGTATCCATTGAGTACAACAAGACCATGTCAAGTTTATTCCCTTTTCACCAAAACTAAAAATCCATAAATTCTCATCTGGAATTAAACTGCAGACATTCAAATCCCCCTAGAAATGATTGACTATTTGAAGCTTAATTATTATATTAATGCCTAGTTTATACCACCATTGACGTAAAAGCGATGTTTGTCGTAAGTGGTGCTCAATGAATAATAAGGTTTACGTGCGCCTAAGTGGGAGGGCGACATTATTCAAATTAAGCTCAATAAAGTTGAAAACGCTCCTTTAGAAAAAAAAAATCCTTTAAAAAAAGCATTAATTTCAATTAAGAATATGTACTATCTTACACTGAAAAAAAAAGGCAATATTTCTAATATGACCATATAATTTAACAATTTATAGAAAAAAAATTAGAAATTAAATTTATAGCAAAACTTTTCAACTAGTACATAAATGCTAAGATTGCTGTTAAGATATTTCAAATCCACCATAGATTAATGACTTACAAATTCATAAAGTAAAATGGTATGATGTTTTTATCAACCACAGTGATTAACTAACCCAAAATTCCGTTTACTTTCATAACGTTATCTACCGAGCACAAAATAAGACTGCCATTAAAACGGGAGAAAAAAGATATGGAAAAAAATGAGAATAAATATTCATTACGATTTTAACTTGAAAAAAAAATATTTAAGCTTAACCTTTTGATTATGGTGGCACATACGCGTCCCACGGACAGATAGCGGGCCTGCCACTAGCGACTATTTTTATATTCTACTCATACCACTGTTTACAAGAAAAAAAATTCTTTGTGGTAGATTTCTCTTGAAATTATCCTAGGAGCGTATGACAAACGACTATCAGCGACTATTTTTATATTCGACTCGCACCAGTATTTACAAAAAAATATTTCTTTACGGTAGATTTTTTTTTTTTAATTTTCTAGAAAGCATATGACAAAAATATATTTTTACTTAAATGGTTCGAATGCAATAAAAGAAATAGTTGCCAGTTGCATAAATTTCTAAAAATTAATTTGTATGCAAAAGGTTAAATGAAAACTTTCTAGTTAAATGCTAAAATTGACATGGAAATATTTCATAATCGCCATAGATTAACCTCTCTTACAGCTGAATAAAAGTGAAGTTGTATGACGTTTATTTCAAAACACAGAGATTAAATGATCCAAACTTCCTTTTAATTCCATAACGTATCCACTGAGTACTAGATAAGACCATGTCAGGTTTATTCCCTTTTCACCAAAACTAAAATTCCATAAATTCGTGTCCGGAAATAAACTACAAACATTCAAATCCCCCCCTATAACTGATTGACTAGCCCATTAACGCGAAGCTTTATTAATTACATTAATACCGAGTTTAGCCCGTCACTGACATATAAGCGGCGCTTGTCATTTCTCCTAAGCCTAATGAATAATCAGTTTACGCGGCCAAAGAGGGAGTGGGGAGAACTTGCAAATTGATGTCCATCACCTGGGCGACAGGAATTATTGAATTCGGTTCTGCGAAGTTTCTCCAATAGGTAAAGCTTTAAAATGAATTCCATTGGAAGGTTTGCTGTGAGTGTTTGGTGACGTGCATTATTGGAGATAAAGCATATTTTCTTTGCAAAGACCTGAAGAGGTGTTTCACTGCTTTAATATAATTATGCTTGTCAATAAAGGCTTTACGATAGAGAGACTAGAGCTGAATATAAGATGACTTTATTCCATTTCTGTAATTTCTGATGTAAAATGGTACGATATTTTAGAATGGTACATGTTATTGATTGGTCTGTTTTGTGAATTAATTTGGGATTTTAAATGGACTGTTTGCTGAGATTACAACTGTCAAAGAAAGCTGAATTGTTTTACAAATATATTTTTAGTTTTTCGTTGTTAGTTATTTATTAAATGTTGATTTCTTTATTAACAATATTATTTTAGTAAATAACTAGACATGGAACATAATAAAATACAATGAGTAAATTGGTTTAAGATTTCCTGTATTTTAAAATTGGTGCGATGCTATTATTTTTTTTTAAATGAAATATGATGTGAAGTCAAATAATCTTGAAATTTTCATTATAGAAAATAAACTTAAAAATTTTAAAGAGGTAAATTGTCAAAATACTTGTTTATTAAATTGTGCGAACGGTTAAATAAATGGCATGTATCTTAAAGATTCGATGTTTTTTAGAAAGTAGAGATGATTCAAAATTTCTGGGGAATTTCTATATATAGTCACTAGTCTACTCATCTAGATCATTAGTCTACTCATTAATAAAATTATCTTTATGCCCACAAATATCTTTCAAATTATTCATAAAACTAATCAGATATTTGATTTAAGGAAACATTTACAAGATTTCTACCACAATTTTTGTTTCATAAACTTATTGAGTACTTTCAATTGATGTTTAGAATTATCTTAAAGGTTTTCCAATAATTTTACACTTTAAAAGGAACAAGGTGTATGGACAGTTATTAGTAGGTATATCCAAGAGGCGAAATTCATTGGGTTGAATATTAGTTTCATAATCAAATTATTAATCGAATTATTTTTTATGAAAAAGGAAAAAGTCTTGGTAGGATTTTTAAATGAAACATGGATTCTAACAAGTAAGTGGAGAACATAAAATTTCACAGCTTTTAAGAAGAGAATAAATTTGTCACTCAACGTTTGTAATGATTCAGATTTTAGAAAATATTATTGGAATCAATATTAAAGAGAGACTACTTCTTTGGTCTGAATGTTCACATGATTTTAATTATTTGTTTTCGGTTACAAAGAAAAAAACGGAATATACCAAATTTGCACTTTTTGCAATATAGTTATTGGCATGTCACTTATTATAAGGTCAATTCCATCGCAACTGACGTAACACTTGATCATCGATTTTTGTATTCAAAACTGTGTAAAAAATTTACTAATAAAGCAAGACATTTTTTTTCGCAATTTAAAAAATTTCTTATTAAGGACTTAAAAACACAAATACCTGCGGATTATTTCAATCACTCTTTTAGTACCATAAATTGCAATTCAAAATTATGTAACTGATGTAACATAAAATAGACAAACATTTTTCCTGCCTTCATTGAAGAGTAAAAATTATCAAAACTATCCCGTTAAAAAAAGTGATAATGTTCTCAACAACACTAAGTAATGACAAATTATAACAGCCACTTGTTTAATTTCTGAACAACAAAAAAGGAAAAATGGCATTTGCACATGTAACTAACGTAGCTTTTATTGTGTAACTGGAGTAACATTATGACTTTACAAAGACAATAATGGTACTTAACTTAGTTTGTAAACAGTAATTTACAATACCTTTTTATTAGGATTTTATTGTAGAACATAAAAATATCAAGCTTTCCAGTCATACTCTTAAATATATTATAAATTTTATTTCCTTCCCAAAATGAGAATTTTCTGTGGAATTGCCCATAATAAAATTTTTGTGAATATATTTAATGAAAAAAAAATCGTCTTATATGACGGGGATACCTGCAAGGCTGCGCCATGAATTTCCAATCGGGCAACTGTTTTTCTCTGGTCAAAAGTATCAAACAAATTTGGTTGCCAAATTATGGAAGGGTATTAAATTCTATGGAACTTATACCAACATTAAGTATAAAAAGTTAATTTCTGACAAAACAACAGCTATTTGAACAAAAGGCAATTTTGTCGCCTTTTTTTTTTTGACATTTTGTAAGGCCTAAAAAATAAATAATAAAAATTATAATTTTCAGTGGCATAAACTATAGATAACTTTTCGTTAAAAAAAAAAAAAAAAAAAAAAAAAAAAAAAAAAAAAAAAAAAAAAGGAAATTAGTTGAATATTTCTGGTGAAAATGGTCGCCCAGTTAGAAAAACACTTTCGATATTTTATTTACTTATTTATTTTTTACATGATTTCACGGGCGCAACATACTTCGAATGTAGAAAGTTTCTTACTGGTTGCTGCAGTGTGGCGTCCAAGGAGCAAAAAATATTTTAAGGGGGTAGAATACTTTTGGACCTACAAAATTTTCGAATTTTTTTAATACATATTTTGATTCCGTAATCATTTCTGAATAATATGCAAAAAACCGTATTAAAAAATTCCTATTAGTTTACTAATTATGGCAGTTTTATTAAGACTATATATTAAGACTACATAGGATAATTAAACTTTGCGTTGCGTTTATTAAACACGATTAATCTTGATACTGCGCGCAGTGTTACTAAAAAACTATGCATGGCAATGAAAAGAAATTTTCAAAACATATTCATTTCTGTATTATCTACAACTTAAAACCAGAAAAATTTATTATTTTATATTTTTTCTGTCTTTTTACTTTGAAAATATTTTTTAAAAAGTGAAAATTTTTAATTTTCTTTTAATTTTTTTAATTAAGTCAATATTTTTTTCAAATATTCGATTTTAGCATATCGGTAACACTATTATGTATTTATTTATCGCCAAAATTTCTCTTTATATGCATATTTTCAAATTTTATCATGCGCGCAAGATTTTTTTCTCTTATTATCATGTATTTTTTAACTTATCATTTCAATATTTATTTATGAATTTTCAAGTATATATATATTTTTTTAAATATAAATTTAAATATGAGCTTTATATTTAAATGAAGTTTAGTTTTATTTTTGACTTATTACACAAGTTTTGAAGCTTGGAACATAGTGATATTTTTTACTTTTTCGACGTGTTCAAAGGTATCCTACCCCCTTAAAGATTTGGAATATCACAAAGCCGCCTTTCGGCAACAATCTACACACTTGAAAAACGACAAAAAATGACAAGCGCAACAAAATGAAAAACGAAAATTTTGGCTTAAAGAAGTAGAACCTATCTTTCAAATGTCTCAGTATCTCAATGAAAGCCGTTGTTTCATTTAGGAGTTACATCATTGCTATCAATTTAAGGATTATATTAAGAAACTAGATGACCCGCCTGGCATTGTCCGGGTCCGTGGTAGATAGCTTAAATAAACCTGAAATTTGTGCGATTTCACATCTTTAACCCGATTTTGTATACATTTATATTTTTAAATGAAAAAAAATCGCGACAAATTTTTGATTTTAGTGATAAAAGCGTCGTGCCGTAAGAAGACATTTTTTTGATTTTTCAGGTAGAGTCGTTTCATAGAAAAAAAAAATTGCGCGAACTGAATTGAAAATTTTAATGGTCATAAATATAACGTCTTTGCAGTCAGTCTGAAAGTTTCGTGAAAAAAAAATTATATCTAGTTGTAAAAGAAATGTTTATTTCTCGCTTTTCTTTATATATATTTTTTGCCCGTTGGGTTATTTAACATAGCAAAAACAAAATTTAGTTCTTACCGTCTGTTCAGTGCTGAACTGATTAAGAATCAAATATAAGATTTTAGTTATTCTGTTTTTTGACAGATGGCAGCCCTATGCATTCTGTGCTGTTGTGAAATCTTAATTATGACATCATCAGTGAGTTGATGTTTGGTTTCCTGAGAGTGTGGTATGGAGAATGTTGCTCCTGCTGCATTATTGTCTTTCTTTATTCTATTTAATTATCTGCACCCAGTTTAGGCAGGGGATATATTTTTATAATGTAATTTAAGGCTTTCATGTGATGAAAGCATACTAATTAGAGTGTTAATTTTAACTAGAGAAATTTGATTCTGAAACCAGAACTGTATGTTTCATTGTGTGTTAAGTTTTCGTGAATGTCAAGATTTGTTTTTGTGTTGTAAAATAAAAATAAGAAAATTTCAAGGATTTCTTTCTTCAAATTCTCTACACCGTCATAACGCTCCGCAATTTTAATAGGTTTTAAAGATATCGATATCTAAGCGTTCTTTAAAATTTTATTGAAAATATGCATAATTAGTAGTGAAAACATAAGACAAAGCTGCGCCGAACCAGCCTGACCTTTAACGCTTTTATCAAAAATGTCAGATTTTTTTTTTTTTTTAATTGTTAAATGTTGTTGATCATTCAAACGTTTCAGAATTTTTGTAGGTCTTTCATATATCTGGTCTGCGGAGATGCTCTACAATGATTGTGTCCAAATACGGGCGTTTAGTTATTCTTAGCGTAGAAAACGATCGTCTGCGGGAGGCACCAAGTGACATGCGGTCGCGAATTTTTTGAAAGGGTTAAAATTCGTATTTTTGAAAACCAATTGCACCGACGAAAAAAAGGGTTTCAGCTTTTAAATATGTATTTTTGGTTAATCGGTATCTTGAAACTGAGCCCTAGGGGAGCTTTCGCTAGTCATCGCCAACACGCATCGGCAGAGCGATATTTTATTTTATTAGTATGGATAATTCCTTGCCAATAAACTCAATTAGCATTTCCACAAAATACACTTATAGGTTCAAATTATTAAGATTCAAAAACACTTTTTTATTAAAGCATCAAAGATTGTAAATACAAAACTTGTGTGGAAATATAAATCATCTAAAACAGCTTTTAAACACACAATAAAATACGTAAGGTTTGAACAGACGTATACGTTTCGAGAGTTCCAGGACTCGCATTATCAGTGTATAAAATCTATAAAAACAATATCCCTACAACTATATGTACGGTGAATACCCAAATGTCAAAACACAATACCAAAAGACCAAGTTCCAACAGCCAATGAAATTAAAGCGGAAGTGAAGTGCCGTGACATAACAAATCCCCCCAGAAAGTTGAGATGTTTGGTACACTAGACAAATCATTAACCAAGGAGTTTTTAAATCTATGGATATGAACAGTTTCAAAAAAGTCTAAATCTAGAGGAGCAATGCATTTCTTGATAATGGTAGCCGAGTCAAAATTGAAATTATTTGTTTTTATAGATTTTATACACTGATGATGCGAGTCCTGGAACTCACAAAACGTATACTTCTGTTCAAACCTTATGTATTTTATTGTGTGTGTTTAAACGCTGTTTTTAGGTGATTCATGAAAGATTGATTTTAAAACAGAAACTAAATATTTATCACTAATTCAGCACGTTTTTCTGCAGAATCTACTCTCACATAATGAGTAGCCAAATGTTTATTAATAAAATTGAATAAGTGAGTTTTCATCGTTTTATTAAATCTTTAAACGGAATTCAGTACTGGCAGATAATCGATTGAAAAAACTATGATTTATGTAGTTTTATGAACTAGTCTTATTTTTTTCCTCAAGTTTGAAGATAAATGGTCAACTTTCATAATTTTTAAATATTATACATTTTACTATAGCATAATACATTATTAGTTAATTATCTTAAAGCAACTTCTCAAAAAAACTTGTAAGCTATTTTAGGTGATATTCTGTTAAGTGCAACAAAAAACTATGTATCGGTAATTTCATACATACTAACCATTTATCAAGTAAGTAAAAATGTACCCTTTCAGATAACAAATATCCTGGGAGCTGTAAGAGGCATTAATTCCCGTTTCAACATACCCATCACATGAATTATGCCTATCTTCTGAGGGTTGCCACGGAAGACCAGTAAAATTGTGGATGGCAGCTTTCAGTTAATTTAAACACAATCTCCCAAGACCAAATAAATTTCTCCGTAATTTACATCATTCTGCTTAGCTCGTAAATAACTGAAACAACATTCTCTCTACCCACACATACACATACAGCTGCATGTTTCACTCTCCTTTTACGAAAATTCGTATTTTTAGGTCAATTTCTATTAATCTTCTATCGTTAAAATATTTGTAGAAATATTTTCCAAAAATACTTTATGTGATCAAAAATGTTATATCCTGTTTTGATTTTTATGTTGTTGAAGTAGAAATTACTTAGCACGTTGGGTGCTACGGTGGCTGACACTGAAGCTGAAAAATTTACAATGTTTTAAGTATTTTTTAAGAAAGTATAATCCTGTAATAAATAAAAGGTAAGTAAATTTTAAATAAATTGTCAGTAATTACTTAAAACAATATATACGTATTTAGTTTTATATCATATTTTAGACCGTCAGCCATCTGTGAATGGCGCGTTCTAAACGGAAAGTTTAGTGTCAGTCACCGGTGCCTGACATGGCGCTTAACGTGTTAAAGATGCGACAACCTCGGAAAAAAATGTTTAAATACATTAACTACACTTTTCGACAACCAATATTTTTTTGTACAACATATTTTTACGGAACGAGTAGAATTAAAGTTTAACATAATGACTGCACAGTCATTTTTTATATAGGGTAGATGTGCCAGTAATGGACACCCTTAAGGAATCTTTTTTAAAATTATTTTTTTATTAATAGTTATAATTATTATATTCTAGTTTTTTTTTTCAATATTATATTAGCCTATCAACAATATTTAACCATTCTTATAGTCTCATTTCCCATTATGAATCAAAATTTAATTTTAAATAGTAGAAATATATCAAAACACCCAAAAGCCCAGTAATGGACACCGTCTGGCAAAGTAATGGACACCCCATAAAAAGTAATAAATATAATTGTTTTTATAACTGTATTTAGAATCAGAATTTAATGAATACATACTAATGAAACAAAATAGTTATTTTCAAATAAATTTAACAATTGGGATACCAGTAATTAATATATATATTTGTGATAACCATTTACTGTTTGTATCAATTATTGTAATTATCAGAAGATCAATGTTTTAATTATTTTAGATAGATAGTTTAAAATAATAATTATCAGGCAATTACAGCTATCAAATTACTGAAACAGTGGGGGATTTAAAATATAATTTAAAAAAAAAAGTTTTGGAATATTAGTGTTTAGTTTTGTCTCACTATTTTTAACAATTAATCTTCCAGAGACTACTTGATATATAATTTATAATAATTAATATTACAAATGTGAAAGAAATGATATTGTGAGTTGAATATTTTAAATACTAAATAAAATAATTCCAAAATAAAACTGTAGAATTGATGTTTGAGGTCACTGATCTGCAGATTTACTAGTTTCATGAATATTATCTATAACTTTCATTAATATTACTTTTTTTTTTTTTTTTTGGCCAGAAGGAATCATTTACGACAGAAAATAGATTTTTAATAGCTTCCGTAACTTAATTGTTTTTATTTAAACGGAGAGGAATTAGCCCCTCTTTAACTGTGCTCTTAAACAATATTTTCTGCTTCCTTACTGGTTTGATTTCCAGATTATAATATATGCAAGGTACTATACATTCAATATTTTATTCTTTTTTTTAAAATTTAATTAATCACATAAAATAACTTAAAAGCAGCTATTTATAAAAATTTTGGTGTTATTACATTTTGGTAAGTATAATTTAAAAATTAAATTTGATTATTTAGGTTTGCAGTCAAGTCAAAATATTTTATGCACTATAAACATTACTGAAATTGCATTTTTAGCAATGTCTGCATGGGGTGTCCATTACTGCGAAATGACTAATTAACCATCCGAGTAATGGACACCCCCTCTTAAAACCTTAAAAATAAACGAAATTTTGTAAATGGCCGTTAATATATAAAATTCTAAGTTTTCTATTGCTACTCAAACAAAAACATTCAAAGTTTGCGAGAAAATAAATAATATATACATTAATTAAACGAAGCCAGCTCTTAACCTCTTCATTAAGATTTTCACAGAAAAACAGCGAAACTTTGAAACATTATTTTCTGCTTCCTGATTAGTTTGATTAAAAGTGTCAATAATATCCCAGTTTAATAAAACAGGCAAAGGGGAATTATAAAAAAATATAATTAAAGCTAAATATTTATTAGATATTTTTTTTATGAACCAAAAACATCAAGGGCTGTCCATTACTGGCACATCTACCCTATCTACATATTCAATACATATTAGGTATCTGTTATTACAAAAGGTAAAAAGCTACGCATTGCAGTCGTCTGGAGCAAAGCAATTCTGGAATATTTTGATATATTTTCATTGATCATGACCCCTAGACCCCAAAATCAGCCTCCGTTTAAATGTTTATTTGCATAAATATATAATTTCTGAACCTATTTTCATATTACTTTGAATGTTTATAGTAAATACCAACGTTTCGACCGAGTTCGTTGGCCAGCTTCATCCTCTATCTTGTTTCAAAATGACAACCATTTATTTTTATTTTTAATTTAAATAGAGGCACAAAAAATTAGAAACTGAAAGATTTTTGTTCCCTTAAGTACTTGATCTTGATACAAGGATTGGATTACAAAACGTTTTTTGTTAAGTCTTTATCAGTTTTTCAGAGATATAGGAGTTTGAATTTCTAAGGCGTCTGAAATTTTGAAACAATCCGATTTTTGTTATGCTGCAACACTCGTATATATTAACCGATTTTGATGTAAGTAAGCATGCATACAGGGGTCTTAACAATGATCATTGGTTACTTAATCCACTATGTTGTTTTAAAATGGCGGGCACTCCAGGATTTCACAGAATTTGGTGACCAAACATACATAGCTCTAAATGAAGCCAACTTGGATACAGATGAAAAATTTGGGAAAATTCATATTCATTATTGACGAAAACTGGTATTGAATCTTCTGTTTTCGGGTTGATTCTGTTTTCTACTAATTTTAGATTCGTGTGTTTGAGTAAAATAAGCTGGATCTTTAAAAACAGAATATGAAAGGTAACTTTTCCTCCCTGCACAGGCCGGAAGGACTTTTGTAATATTGGATCCGAGTCTTTCTGGGTGTCTTTACACAGTAAGAAATCTAATTTTTACAGAAAAACTGTTTTAATGAAAAATTAGATATTTTTTGTTAATTAAACGGTTTTTTACTGGCGCCAAAATGTTCTCTGTCAATTTGAGATGATTTTTTCTTACAGTGTAATTTAACCTGTCGTTGGCCATCGAATTTTTATCGTATTTACGGCGAGAAAAATTTTGTATTTTTATGATAAAGTGTATTTTCTAAATTTGAACATACTGTTTTTTTTATAGTACTTAAAGGGTCTCAGGACTCTTAAAATCGGAAAAAAGAGACCATTTTAAACTTTAAATATTATAAAATGTATGATTAATTGAATATTATGTATGATTATTGAATATTATAAAATGCATATGATTCTAAAAATAAATTTTTATTGAGATGAAAGATATAAGTACGATCTTTCCTTTTATATCTTTAAAAATTGTAAGGTACAGAATTAGCAGTTACAGGGGGTTGGTTGGTTGTGTTTATGACGGTCAATTATCAACACGAGGGATATAGGCCCTAAAGGGGGGTGCTCTTCTTGGGGGTCTTTCTAAGGGAACCTAACCCGTATTTATGCATGGAAATGCACGGTTCCTTTACAGGGAGCTCCAAACTGTCAGATATTTTACGAGCAGAATATTGTTATATCTTACGCGCACGATTATAAAATAAATATTGCAACTACAATGAAAATTTTGGTGCCTACTTATACATCAAATTGTAATAATTAACCTGGTCCCAAATAAATTCCTATTTAAAGCATTTTTCAATTTTTAATACAAAGTTGTATTTAACTAATAAAAAGTTTTGAAAGTTTCAAAAACATAATCACCTAAAAAATATGTTTTCCAACAATAAAAAGGAAATTTAGGTTCAGTTTATACAGATTAACATGAAACACACGTTTTGAAAATTTTATGAAAAAATATTTAGAAGTTTGAGATATCGTGCGTGTTATCCCCAAAAACGTTATTTGGAGAAAAAATGACTTCAAAGTTTCGGAAACGCCGCCTCTACTATTGAACGGGTATAATTCTAAAAGCCATAAATTTTGCTCTAATGAGAATTTCAAGGAAACAATTATATTAAAATGTTCAGAAAATATAGTAGTTTAACATCTAAAAGAAATTAACATTTCGAAAATTTGGAAGCTTTAAGAGTCCCGAGACCCCTTAAACAATTTTACATATAAATATATCTTACACTTAAATTGCGTGATAAAATATCTCAAAATACTTTAAATTCCAGGAAAAGGCACTTTTTGATTTTTGTCATACATATTCTATTTTTGGTGTAACAATAAACTATGTATAGGTAATTTGATAGGGAAGTAACCGTGTACCAAGCAAAAAAGGATGTTCCTCTTCAGATAGCAAACATCTTGGGAGTCATAAAGGTGGGACACTATATCCCCTTTCCGCCTATCCCATCACCTATTATGCCTATCTTCTGAGAGTTTTCGTGCAAGAGAGTAAAATTCTGGATGGCAGCTTTCAGTTAATTTAAACGCAATCTCCCAAGACCAAAATAAATTTTGCAACAATTTACATCATTCAACTTGGCTCGTAAATAACTAAAGTATCCCCTTCTTCTTACTTACATATACACACTCGCACCTTTCCCTCTCTGTTAACCAAAATACACTTTTGTCGCTCAATTTCTATTAATCTTCTCCTGTAATGTAGGCACATCCATCTCTTTGACAAATGATGGGCTAATACCGTCTTATAAAACAATACAATCTTCAAAGAAAAAAAAAAGTTATTTAAATATAAATGGTTACTTCACTGTCACTATTTTACGCTCAACAAAATTGATGTCTTTTAGAAACATCTGTTCTAGAAGCGGAAAGTTTGATTGAGATAATGTGTCACAAGACTATACCGATTAATTCACAGTGTTCTAACACGATGCGCGTGCAAAATTGTTAGCTGTCGATTACGCCTTCTAAGGGAGATACTCTTTAAGATTGAAATTTTCAGACCCTTATAAACAATAAAAACTGTCAAGATTGAATTTCTTTTTGGTAGAGTTATTTTATAATCAAAATGAAGTATAAACGGCAATTTTTTTTTTTAATTCTTAAAACAAGACAATTTATTCATCAATTAAATTTTACGTAATTAAACATTTTGTTACAGGTAAACGATTTAAAGGAATCGAATGAGAGAATGTTATAGAGTTTATTATAAAATACCTCAAGCCTCGAGAAATTGATAGCACAGGATTTGTCTGAATTGAACACTTGGGAAATTTGGCAATTGTTTCGCAGAATTGTATTTAATTTTACGATTGTCAGGATATTTGGGTTATTCTTTTTTTAAAGATGACATTTTGCTTATCACAAATTCAATTAATCCATTAAAGACTGGCGTTGCATTTTCGCAACATTATGTTGGATTTTTTTTTTCAATAAATTTATTATCACATATTGTATATGAGGCATTCTTACAATCTTTTGACTTTCATGTCCCTGAATAATAATTTTTTATTTAATGCACTTTTTTTGGTGTTTTTTTTAAAATTTCATATACTGGGGAACATCCCATTGCATGACAATATTAACGAGATAAACAAGTTTTGGACGATGTTGGGGGTCCAAATACCAGGAAACTCATTTACCGTCCCGTGTCTCTGATGCTGATTTTTAAGTTTGGAGCTGTCTGGATAAAATTGTTTCAATAAAAATAATTCGATAGAATTTTTTTCTGAAACTGGAACTATTGTTTTATTTAAATATGTAGCTAAAAATTAACCTGCACACATTTTTAGCGTTATTATTTTTAAAACTCTGTCCCTGGGTTTTAGATTCCTTAAAATCCCTCTTCTAAAATTATACAGAAAATCATTTCAGATGCAGCCACAGAATTATTTTCAAGTTTTTTCTCATGCAGAAGTATGCTAGAGAAATGATGTCTAAAATTCTTTGGCAGGAAATTTACTGTAGAATTTAAATCAGCATTTAAATATCAATTTCAAGCATCGTGGCTTTATTGGTAGTCTCACCGTCCCCAAAGTTTATTCCTGCACTTTTCGAGGTAAATAAAAAAAAATAATAATTTAATCCAATGTTAACAACTGTTTCTAAAAACCAATGAACATTGTGACTATCACTTAGTCTTAACATGATTTTCCTAAAAATAGGTGGTAATTTTCCTTACCGTTCCATCCTTACCGTCCCTTTTTTTACCATTTCGTCCCTTTTATCCAATACCATCTCCCCCCCCCCTTTTTTTTACCTTAGCGTCCCTTCTTTAACACCCCTTTAAGACAATGTTATACAAAAATTCTGTATTAAAAGTACTACATTGTTATTATTTCTTATTTGAATGCCCTGTGGGTACTATGCAAATTCATGATAAGTAAAAATTTAGAAGAAAATAAAAAGTTATAGGGGTAAAACGGTAAGGAAAATTAAACTTGCAAGTTTAACTTAAACATCAGTTAAATAAAAAAAAAAATTTCGCTGCTGACCCCCGCCCCCCCCCCTTTTTTTTTTTTTTTTTTTGAATCATTAAGGCATTCGTCTTTCAGATTAAAATGCTATTTTAGCAAGTTTAATTTCGCCAGATTTTTTCCCCCCTAAAGTCAAAAGATTGTGAGAATGCCCCATATCTGACTTATTTATGAGGAAAAAACTGTTAATTGATGCGAGTTTAAAATAAGTTAGAAATATCACTGAAATAGTAGGGTATGTTTTGAAAATTTTTATTGACACATTTCTGATTACCGTATATTTCCGTGTATAAGACCGTGTATATACGACTTTTCAGCAAAAAATCGGAAACCCGTATATAAGCCGATGTTAAAAAAAAAAGTGATGAGAAATTCAGTGAACGAAAACAATTAGAAAAGCTAAAAAGAAAAAAATGCGCTTTCCGGAATTATTGATCTCTCCTATTCTACTTTAGCGCGCTTCCAAATCTGCTTCGTTTCGCTGAATGATCTATATAAACAGTTTCTCTAGACGAGATCCGTTCGAAATAGACTGAATGTATGTCATCTGGGGTTGAAGCTATGACAAATGGCAATAATTAAAAACATAGCAGCGCCACCTGTTGAGAGATTTACACCAAAAACTAATCAGCACCAATTTATATCAGGAACAAATTGAATATAAATTTTTATTAAATTCAGTGCATTAGTTATTGAGATAGAGCACCCACAAAATTTATGTCATATACATACATATAGACGGACAGCAGAGACCCCTAAAACGTGTAAATTCGTTGAAAATCAAAAGTCGAAAATTTTTACGAATCCAATATTTTCTTTTTGTAAAGATAAAAGAGAGTAAAAATATAGACATTATCACTATCTCTAAATAGGTGAAAGAATCTTGACTTGAATTACCACAAGAAATGATATTTTAAAATATTTTTATGTTTTTTCCATAATTACTATCTTTTTTTATTTTAGAATATCAATTTAAAAAATTTTCTTAGACTCGTGTATAAGCCGATCCTCCAGTTTGGAGGCAAAAAAATGCCTAAAAATTCTTGGCTTATACACGGAAATATGCTGTATGTTCATAGATGCACTATAAAGAATTAAATAACATTCAGCAGTTTAAGATACAGATATAGTAGCAGTCGAGCTATAACAATGTGTAGTAAAGTTAATGTACTGCTACATAGTAAATGCTTCAAAGGTTTTCATATGGCAGAAATGTAATTGATTTGTCCTGACCTTTGCGTTTTCGCAGCACATATCACATTAAAAGAAAATTGTGACATCGCTTTTTCTCTCTTAATTAGTCATAAATATGTAAAAAATAAAATTTTATTTCATTTGTGTCAAGTATAAGAGATGATTAATGATTTAAAGTCGAGAATTTGGTTGCATGATTTATTGTTAAAGGGATAGCCAGTATTTTTTTTAACGATTTTTTAATGTTTACTCTCAAATCAGCTGTTCAAATATAGGTGTTGCATAGTTAAAAAGATATTAAAATTATATAATCTCCAATCGCTGTTATTTACTAACTGCAGCCCAGGCCAATTGAAATAATTCTCTAGACAACAGCTCGGTAAGATACGTAATTGTTGTTACATATATTTAGAGGCAGCGTCTGTTGTAGATAAATTTTATAATTTTTATAATAAAATTTGTGTAGTACAATTAGTTTTCTAAAATTCGAATTATAATGCACTTTAGAATAAAAATTGTAATGAACATTACAATTGTAAGGACAAATTGTAATGAACATTACAATTGTAATGAAATATTGTAATGAACATTACAATTGTAATGAAATATTGTAATGAACATTAAAATCGTAATGAAATATTATAATGAACATTAAAATCGTAATGAAATATTGTTATGAACAATACAATTGTAATTAAAAATTGTAATGAATGGTGAGAAAATACATTTTTAAAATATATATATATGTGTGTGTGTAGTAGTGTGATGTGTGAAATGTCATTTTATTGAAATATTCTAATAATTATAGAATGCTGAAATAATAGAACTTGAATTTAATTTTTTCAAGACAATTTTACAACGCGCTATAACTAGATTTTTTAAATACATGCGGATTAACACTTAAAGCAGTAGTTTATAAAACATCTGTATAGCCTTCCAATTTGTCTAATAGAGCCGATTGAGCCAATGTTTCAAGAATGATGAAAAATAAGGGACTGCCACTTTTCTGATTTTCAAAATCTAAAGTCGTTGTGCTCGTGATCTGTGAATTTTGCTTTGATATCTCATGCCTTCAAATTATAGATAATAATAAATACCATAGAGTTAGTTAATTTGCTGGTCACGCACATCATAAGTAAAATAAATGATGCTATTTAAAAAATCGAATCCTAAAGATATACGAATCAATACCAATGAAACTAGTATGTTGTGGCCATCACAAAACTTTCTTCTATACAAATCACGTCAATTAAATCATTTAAATAGTACAAAAAATTGCATCAATTTAGCACGGATTCATATCAAAGTATGCCTGAATTTGAAGTTTGATGAAAATTCGTGCATTAGTTATTGAGATAGAGCTGTAGCGGAAATTCTGAAAAATGCAACATAGCAGCGCCACCTGTTGAGCGATTTGCACCAAAACATAAACTGCACTAATTCATATCAAGGTATACCGGAATCTGAAGTTTGTTGAAAATCCAAGCATTAGTTCTAAAGATACAGCTATTGCGGAAATAAAAAATGTAGCCTAGCAGCACCACCTGTTGAGCAATTTACAACAAAATGCATAAAACGTCAATTCCTGTCAAGGACTAGCTGAATCTGAAGTTTGATGAAAATCCGTGCATTAGTTCTGGAGATTGAGCTATTGCGAAAATTACAAACAATGCACCATAGCAGCGCCACCTGTTGATCGATTTACACCAAAAGATACAAACGTTAATTCGTGTCAAGGGCTAACTGAATCTGCAGTTTGATGAAAATAAGTGCATTATTTCTTGAAATAAGAGCTATTACGAAAATAGTGTAAATGCTGCAAAATGCAGCATAATCTGTCGGGCGGTTTACATTAAAACGTTACTAGTACTAATTCATATAACGGATTAATTGAATCTGAAGTTTGATGAAAATCCGTGTATTAGTTTTTGAGATAGAGCTATTGCAGAAATCGCGAAAAATGCAGTATAGTAGCGCCATCTGTTGGGCGATTTACCCCAAAAATTAATCAGCACCAATTTTTATTAGGGGCTACTTGAATATAAATTTCGATTAAATTCCATGCATTAGTTCTTGAGATAGAACGCCCACAAAATTTGTGCCACATATAGACAAACTCACAGACAGACATTTTGTAAAAACATGTTTTTCGGAATCTCTGACCTCTAAAACGTGTAAATCCGTCGAAAACCGGAAGTCGAAAATTTTTACGAATCCAATACTTTCTTTTTGTAGAGATAGAAGAAAGTAAAAATAGGAGTCTCTGCATATTTTATTTAAAAAGAAAAATTATTTAAGAAAAAAATGTAACAAGAGGATACACCACCAACGCTGCCATCTTAATAAAAATATATAATTAATAAAGAATGAATAGAATGAAGGTTATTAAAGATTTACAAAATGTCTTTAGAGAAAAAAAGGAGTCATTATTTAATGCAACAGTCTTAAAATAGATAAACGTTGTTTCAGATGTATACTCTAATGGAAGATTGCAGCAGTAATGATTGTGGTTAATGTTTCCTGAAGATCGTTCCATATCAGTTTCTTTTATAGCGATTTCTTTTTCTTAGTGAATTTTTTATTTTTATTTTTGTGAAAATCATAATGAAAGTGTCTCAGTAAATCATCTCTAATATATCTTACTTAATGCAACTTAAACTTATAATTTAAACTTACTTAATGCAATCTCATTAAAAAAATGCCTATTAATCAAGGAATATAATGTACACTATTTTTCTTAAATAAGGCTGGATACAATTGTAAAGAAATTAAAAAAGGGCAAAATCTTTCAAAATAATGCCATTTTATTATAAAATCCCTCTTTTTTTTTTTTTTTTTACTTTGGTATGTGCTTTATTACTTGACTTTTTAGAGTGGATATTCTCAAAAATATACACATTATATAGTTTTAAACGTATATACACGTGCATGAATTATTTTTATATGTAGAGTTACATATAAATGTATATAATGTATATTTTAGTCTCTGTCCGAACAGAATATATATGTTACCGACCAAACCCGATTTTAGGCCAAACTAGTTTATTCTAACACGCATCGGATAAACTAGTTTTTCCTAGGCCAAAGTAGTTTATCCTAACGCCCATAGGATAAACTAGTTTTTCCTAGCCCAAACTAGTTTATCCTGACGCCCATAAGATAAACTAGTTTTTCCTAGGCCAAACTAGTTTGGCCTAACCGCTCATAAGATAAACTAGTTTAGCCTGCTATTCATTGGTCTGAACTAGTTTATCCTAGATCAGGCCAACTGAATTTGGCGCGCTTTTATTGATCCCAAAGACCGATTCGGCATCAACCTTCTAGTTTATCCTGGGCCAATTCAATTTGATGTGCTTTAATTGGTGCCAATTAGTGTTGGGCACGCTCACAAAAAAGGACGAACTAATTCAACTCAAATTCAATTTCTCAAAAATGAGTCAAGTTCATGCTCAAATTCAATATTTTTCAAACGACTCCCCCCTCAACTCTATGGAAATGCGTGAAGTTCTGTAAAAACTCGTTTTTCTATTTTATTTTATTTTTATATAATAGAAGTTTAGAATGCAAATTTACAAAATTTTGTGAGCTACTTTTGGTTATTCGATGTAAGGGTTTTTACGTGCCCGCCCAATTTTCCTTCCCGACACTCGGTACGGGCTTGGTTTGGGGATTACTTTTTTCGAGTAGTTCGGTCCGAGATGGTCTGGCACTGAATTTTTATCCAGCTTGAGTCGGGACTGGACTGCATTCTTCTTGAAGTCTGCACAGGCAGAAATTTTCAATCCAATTTCCAACCCAGCTCATATGAAAATCATTTTGACTGTCAGGATCTATGGCCTGTTCAGTAAAAAAAAAAAAAATCAGTAACATTTGCCCGAACCAACATTTTTTTTAATGCACGTATTTTTAAATCGCTATTATTCGACAAATAAAATTTATATATTTATAACTATTATTTATTTTTTTAAGCTGAGTAGATGCATTTTTAGGTAATAAAATTAAAGTGCGGTAAAACCTCAGAAAAAAAATAAAACTGCCTACGACGGAATCCCGTGTTTAGCAAAAGAAAATATGTTGATCTATGTAAAATGAGGATATTAGTACTTGTAAAAAGAATATACTGCTTTTAAAACATACGATGAACCTTCTAATAAGAGAACCCGCCTATAACGAATTTTTCTTCTTTCGTATGCATGTCCGTCTTAGAAGATTTTATTGTATAGAATTTTTAAAATTTTTAAATCTCCAAGCCATAGATTGTGGATTAATGATATTAATTATTTTATTCTAAACTATATTGATTTTTTAATGAATCTCTACTTGTATGTAAAAATATCTGAATAATAATTTTTTTTACACGGCTTGGAGACTTGAAAATCTGAAAAAAATTATATAGAAAAACCTAAGATAACAGGAGAGAAAATAAACTTCGTTATAGTTAAGTTCCTTTTTCAGCTGGTCCGTCGTCTCCAGCCAATATATTATGCTTTTTTCTAACTGATTATTCTATCCAATTTGCACCCATTAAAAAAAAAAAAATTCCGTTTAAAACAGGATTCCGTCATACACAGATTCTTCTAACAGGTTTTATTGTACTGTATGCCCATCCGTATAAATGTATATGTAATATTCTTTAAAGAGGATTTTAATTGTGGAATAATTGTAGCTTAAAATTATATGTATTTTAGGTCAAACTTTGACCGGGGCTTCGTAGGATTTTTGAAAATTCTAGATTTCTGAAAAAATATCAAACGTACTTTTGATATTCTTAATGGTGCATTTATTCATAACTAATTAGCCAAGTGAAACCGAAAAATAAATAAATAAACGTTTTTCTTTAATATATTTTTTTTTCGTCATATAAATATCACTTGGCTTTGAATTAATTACGAATAAATGCACCATTAAGAATATCAGAAAAACATTTCATATTCTTTCAGAAATCTGGAATTTTCCAAAATCCGGCGAAGTCCCGATCCCGACGATGCCGGATTTTCGTGGTTATACTGTACATTATTAATCAATTCTATAAAGTCTTCCTCTCTTACATTTTATGATAACCTCTCATCTCATTCTTTGGTCTTCCAGCACACAATTTGTCATATGGAACATATTTTGTAACTACCGGCGGCGGTGAAATGCGGAAGATAGGGGGACAGTATCCCACTCCCAATCGAATAAAATATATTATACAGGGGTGACGGAAATACTACTTTGCACAAGGTAGGCCCAGAGCGGTAGTTCCAATCAATAAAAGCACGTCAAATTGCATTGGCCTAGGATAAACTATAAGGTTGGCGCCGGGGCAGTCGGAATCAATAAAATCATGCCAAATTGAATTGGCCTAGGATAAACTAGTTCGGACTAATGAATAGCAGGCTAAACTAGTTTATTGTATAAGCGTTAGGCCAAACTAGTTTGGCCTAGGATAAACTAGTTTATCCTATAGACGTTAGGATAAACTAGTTTGGCCGAAGAAAAATTAGTTTATCCTATCCGAGTTAGTATAAACTAGTTTGGCCTAAAATCGGGTTTGCCCGGTAACATATATAAAAGTACACTGATTTTGATATATTTCTTAATTGTTTGAAATAGTAAATTCACAAAGTGGTTCTAAATACTGTCTTATAATCTCAGGATGCCCAGTATTGCTGCATATTTTTCTGCGAATGTATTAAAAAAAAATCCTAGCTATTTCAAACTTTCCATATTTTTTGTTACTGTAATCTCATTTTGAATACATATAACCAAGCATATTGCCCAAAACTTTTGAAAAATTTGCAGTTTATCGTCAATTTACCATTTGGGTTTTTCAGCCAATCACAGTTCGAATAACCCAAATTGTTAAAACTCGCACACAGATCCAAAAATTGCATTTTATAAATTTATGTGAATTTTTTATGCACTAAAATAATTCAATAATTTGCTGTAACGGAGTTTCTGACTTTTTCTTTTATGAAATTTGTTCAAAAGAAAATTCCTTTATTGCAACAGAACTGAGCATTTTATTGCATTTATTAATATGTTTAGTAATAGGTTTAATACCTAATACTAAATAGTAAATGTAAATAGGTTTTAGTAATAGGTTTAATATGTTTTTCAATTTCCAAACCTTATTCAAAATTTTGATATAGTCAAAACGCAATTGCAAATTACTTATTTCTTTTAACAAGTCTACATCTTTTGACATAACACTTCACTTAACCAATTAATTCTCTAAAAAGATTTTCAATTCTGAAAACCCTATACAGAATTTTATAAATGTAAATGTTAAACACATCGCAAATGTAAACTCTTTCATAGCTGAAAAGTTAATTTACGCAAGATTGCCGCCGACATTGAAAAATATATATTGCAAGCTATGAATATCATCTTTTGTGTTTCAAATTATGTTTATTTTCAATGAATAGAGTTGATGTCTGCATTCTGTGCTTTATGGTATACTATAAGGTTAAGCTGCATATGTTCATTGATAGTGTAATAGTACTTGCATTATCATTGTATACTTTATGTTCTTTTCATCAATTCTCAAACTAGTATATTAACAACTTAAGGGGTATTTATTTTATTGCCTGTTTACTTGAAATGTTTAGAAGTATCGCGAAACTGCTATATTCATTACTTCTTTTTCTTTCTAGGAATGGAGTGATTTAAATGATTAACTTATGCAGATATTTTCAGTAAATTTAAAATTTCCACAGTTGTGCAAATGCGATTGTAATTAAGAGACTAAGCCTGCCTTTTTCATGTGCATCTTAAAATATACAATCTATATTATAAAGAACAAACGTGCCGGTGGTGCAGAACACTGACGTCATTTTGACATCAAATGATTAGATATAACTTTTGCTACAATTTTTTAACTTCTAAATATTTTAAATTTTTACACTGTCGAACAGGAAAAAAAAAAAAATTCAAATGAAATTTGTTTGAAAACTGTATCGCAATTTGTTTGAAAAATTTTTCGCTATTTACTCAATTGTTTTAAAATAGTTTTCAGGCATATTTAAAAAAAAAAAATCTATATCTATTGTGTGCAGACGATTACGTAAGATAAATCTGTTTGCGCTTAAATTAATATAAATAGCTTAGCATTGTCCTCCCTGTTATATTACATAAGAAAATTAAAACACTCATCAATCTAATATATAAAAATGAAATTTTGTCTGTCTGTAATTCTATACAAATCCACAGGTTGGAAGTCAGAATTGTGAAATGTTTCGCAAATGTGTATTAAAACACGGCCGAGGAAACTAAAGTAATGCGGAATCGAAATAATTTATAATTAATTTTTAATTAATAAAAAACCACCAGTTTAACAGCAATTTCCTATCAAATTTAAACATTTTTCGATACAGCCGTTGCCAACAATTAAAAACCCACAATAAAATTTTTATCACAAACATTACTTTTTTGTTGCAAGATTTCCACGTGAAAAATGAGAATGAAATAAACAATTTGACGAATTATTTATAAAAAGATGAAAATTACGTCAAAACATTTCTACTGCAAGATTTCCACTTGAAAAATGAAAATGAAATAAATAGTTTGACTAATTTAAAAAAAAAGTTAATATTACACCATATTGGAAATATAATGGACGTCAGCAGTTGAATATATATAACATCATATGAGTTTGAAAAACGTATTGAAACATGATAAAAACCAGATTATGGAAATATTGGCACATTTTAACATTTCGAGATTATCTGAATTCGTTTTCGCCATTTTAAAATCTATTCCATAGATATACGTATGTGTATGCGTGTATATTAGAATTTCATCAAAGATTTAGGTCCCTGGAGCTCATTCTTAGTGAAAAACTGAAATAAAGATGGCTTTACTGCTTTTGTTTATTTTATACTGTATGTTTAATTTTGAAATTGATTTTTCAAAACAAACAGTCTTAAAACTCTGGGCAACGCCGGGTACTTTAGTTAGTCAATAAATAAAATAATAAAATATAAATTTAAGACATATGATGAAACTATGCACAAACTACTAAAATGATCAGAAAAAAGGCGGATTTTAAATAGCGATCTTTGGCGATTTCTTCTGCTGATGATTGTTTCTTCCTGGCACAAGGCCAATACAAAACTATCGCTTTTAATAAATTTCTAAACTTTATTTAAACTTACTTTTTTCATATAAATATGATTTTCGAATTATAAGAGCGTATTAAAAAAAAATTCAATTAAATAAATGTTTTTCATCTATATTCTGTAAGCCGGGAAGCCCGGGTATATCACCTTGTATCTTATAATTTCAAATTTCGTACTTCTCGTAAGAAATATTCAGGCGAGGATCCATTTCTTCAGCCTAAAATTAACGTGATTTTTACGAAATTTTTCGGTTACAAACGGAAGAGATTACACCCATTGTTTGAATTAAATTTATTGACATTTCTCATGTATTTAAATATTTTTTGTAAAAAAAAAAGGAATACGCCTTGTACGACGTGGAGTAGGGGAGACCGGGGCTAGTAGGCGCAGTTTTTAGTTTTTGATTTTTATAAATTTTTTATTTAAGTTTTTTAACAAACTTTAACTGCACTTTTAAAGAAACAGACATTTGGCTATAAATACCCGGAGTTTTGAGTTTGTAGCTTTTGTAGTTTATGTTTAGCGGAAGCCTAAAGGAAAAGGAAAATTGTGTGCCAACCTACCCCGTCACGGGGCAAGTTGCCTATACCTATGGGGTAAGTTGCCACACGCTTTATAAAAATTTAAATGAAGCTCAAATAAGACACGCAGTTAAGCGAAATCAATTTCATTATTACCAGTAAGTTTAGACTAAGGCGTTATAGCCGTACAATGTAAATTCTAAATTATACAGATACAAAAATAATGAATAAAACTTTAACATTGAGTAACTTCTATTCTACTCTATATCATCACCAGAGTTACAGTTGCCACAAATAAAAAATCGAGTGTCTCCGTTTGGGCAAGCCACGTGTGCCCAAAATCTTGCATTGTAACCACTTTTCTCATTGCTTGCTGATTTTCAAGCTACCAGTGCACACCAAACACTGAGACAACTTGCCCCGTGTTCAATGCGCCTACTTGCCCCATAATAAATTTCTTCACAAAAGGGACACGTAATACTCTAAGCATAAATAATCCAAGTAAATCACATATGGGGTAGGTACAGTTAATCATACACTAAGAAAAACTGCACAAGTTAAATCGCAATTATTAAGATAAGTATTAAAAATTAGAAAAAGAATGAAGCAACAAAAAATTACTCATGAGTGCAAAAAACAGAAAAATCGTAATAAATGTCCACTGCACGTAGGTGCAAAACTACATTGAGGATTGTAAAAAGCAATAAGAAAGGTACTCTGTGACTGGTTGCGCAATCTATCCAGAAAAAGGCGATTTATGAGGACTGCGCCTACTTACCCCTGTAGTCAACTAGTCCCGGTCTCCCCTAAAATTGCGAAACAAATTTGATCGCAAAGTTCTAAAAGTCCATTAAATTGTCTGAAGCTTATACCAACATTTAGTTTTAAAAGTTCATTTTTAATAACAGGGCGGTCATTTGAGCATAAAGGTAATTTTTTTTTTCTTGCGACCCTAAAAATATAAGTGAAATAGTTTGTTTTTTTTTGGTAGGATAAGCTCCCTGCGAAAACGGTTACCTTTCTTTTTTTTAAATGACGGAAGTCGGTCGAATAGCTCTCGAGAAAAATGGTCACCTCGTTTGAAAAAGAAGTGTTTGAGAAAAATGGTTTTGGGACTTTTTGGTGGGGTTTTTTTTTCCGACGTGGTTTCGAGGTGCAATAAACTTCGAAAGTAGAGCTACGCGTAGAAAGTCATTTTCTGGCGGCTGCGGCGATACGTTTAGGCTAATGTCAGACGAACGTCTTTTTTGCACGCTTCTTTTTCCCTACTTATAATCCCTGCACAATGCTAACAGCATTGTGTAGGGATGATACGTAGGGAAAAAAGCGTGCAAAAAGACGTTCGTCTGACATTACCCTTAGGGCGCAAAAAGATCGTCAGGACTTGAAATATCACGAAACCGCTTTAGGCCAACGATCTACACAGTTAAAATATGAAAAAAAAAGAAGAATCGAAAGTTTTTATTAAAAAAAAGTAGAACCTTCCCTAAACTGCATTTCCTGGTTTTAAAAAGAATGTTATCTTATTATAAAAGCATGGACTATTTAGTACATCATGTACAGTCGTGGATAAAAAAGTAAACACCCCATGCTACCTCTGCAACAAATTATTGTAGAAGAAAGTTACTGGTACCAAACGATTGAAAATAAAGTTTTCTTTCAAAGGATTTATGTAAAATTTGCTTAGGGGTCATCTACATATCAAAAGGAGCCCACTTTTTTCGATAGCAATACCCAACTTTCACACCATAAATAAATTTTACACCCTTCAATTAGCCAAAATCGAAATCTTCGTGAAATTCGTACGATTAGTTTCAGAGAAATTAATTATTTTAAAACGAACCTATTTTAGGGGTTGTATCCAAACTGAAGTTCGGTATTCGATTGTTGAAATGCTACAGAATGACTATGGTGACTATTAATGTATTATTTCTTGCCAATAGGGCCATTTCACTCACTCAATGTGTTTTAACTATTGCCAGCCCAAATGTTTCAATAAAATGAGTAAAATATATTTTTTTCCCAATTACGCTTTTCTGGAAATCATAGACGGCCCCTTAAACCTTGAAGTTGATTTTTAATCATAATTCAAAACCTAATTGCAAGAAAAAAATTGAAATTGAGAATTCGTATAAAGCAGGACATGATAAATATAAATCTATCAAAAAATTGTAGGTTGCAATTCATATTTTTTTTCGAATATTAATTTCATAATTTATAATTCATATTATAAAATCTTTAAAATTACAAATTCAATGTATTTATGTTTTTTTTTTTTTTTAGTATTATGATCAAACAAGAAAATTTTCAGATTAGGATAATAATTTCAGGAGATATTAATAAAAATATGAAAATGTAATTTAACATTAGAAGCTCTAAATTTTGATTGTTTATAATTCGAAAACTTATCAACCAATAGCTTGAAATTTCCTTTCTAGGCATAGTTTGAACAGAAGTTTAAAAATATATTATCAAAATTGGGTGTTGCTAATTAAAAAAAATTTAGTCTGATTCTGATGTATATGGCCCCTTAAGCAAATTTTACATGCATCATTTAAAACTAGACTTTATTTCCAGTATTATTAGTAAGGGGTGTTTACCTTTCACCCCCCCCCCCCCACGACCGTATGGTCAAAGAACATGATGAATGCAATAACACAATGCAATGCACATTGCTAAATTATGCATTAATTTTAAAATATTGAAATTACATATTTTTATTATATTTTTAATGTAATTTTAATATTTTAAAGTTAATAGATCATTTAGCAATGCATTTTATCGCATTCGTCAAGTTCTTTGAATGTTAACTTATTTGAATCATTTTCGTAACATGAAGTAATATTACAGGAAAATTATAAATATGTTTAAATGCTTGAAATCTTAAAAAAAAATAAAAAATAAAAAAATAAACTACTGATAAGTTTTCAATAAGAGCATTATAAATCTATACTTTGTTATTTTTTAAATTAAAGCGATAAAATTTTAAATTTCCAAACATCTACAGAGTAAACATCTAATTTAATGGGTAATATACTTACACATATATTAATAACGGAATAATGCTCCCTTATTAGTGTTTAATATGTACTAAATATTTTGTAATTACTGTGGCCAACTTTAAGCGATTGCAGAAGTCGCCGATATTTATTTTCGTTTCGTTTTAATAATAAATAAATAGCGCGTTGCCTGCCTGAATCAAATTGTTAAGACGATATATGTCACTTTTAAATTTTAAGGTGAAACACGTTTACGATATCATAAAAATGTTTTTTTATTTTGTATTATTAAAAAAATAGCAAAATAACGTGGAAAATAAAATTAGCATTATTTAAAAATGTGTAAAATGTATGAGAAAATTGTAAAATTGAACTTTAGGCATTATATACGAAAATAAATGAAAACGTGGGTTCCAAACTCTCATTTTCCAAAATTTAAAAAAATCTTGTTTTCTCTATCAATCTATAGTATTAATAAACGTGCACCGAAAACACAATGTAATCTTCAAAAGAATTAATTTTATCCTGTGTTTCTGGCATTGTAAAATCTTGGTAACCATGAACACCAATGGGCGCATTTAGAGGTTTTTCGCGATTTCTCAAAATTTGATTTTCTGGGATAAGGAGAATTTTGCAAGTCATGTCTTCTAATATTCACATGTTGTTATACTATATACATTATCTATACTGAATGTACATCTACGTTTGTAAATATGAATTAAAATTATGGATGAGTAAAAATTGAGCCGTTCAGTGCACAAATCGATTAACTCCATCTAATGAAAATGTTCAGTATAAACAGTTACAGTAACTATAAAAATATTGTATCTGTATAATATTTTTTCTCGAGATATTTTTATTGAACTCATTTTTCTTTTAATCAAGGGTAACTTTTTATCACTGCATAAATATATAGAAAATTTTCAATGTTCCTTTGTTTTAAAAAAAAACGCCACTTAAATGGAGTTAGTCTTATTGTCTTCTGAACGCCGGATTGCGGTCGGATTGATGGAACGCCTCAATTTTTCCTTTAAAGAAGATCTCTCTGTTCTCTAAAAGTCTTAAGTTAGCAGTTAAATGTATTGAAGGATATAGCACAATGCAAACATAACGATTTGAACACGGACATTATTTAAATATAACGCGTTGAGTTATATGTAGCCAATTTATGTAAATGAATTACTATATATACATTTTTTTCAGCATTTAATGAATTAAAAAAAATAGGATAAAATAACTTTTAAAAGTTCTTTTACTAAATAATACAACTTTACCATCATGCAGTTATAAATTCCCACTCACTGAAACGAAATGATATATGTTTGACATATATTAAATATATATTTCTTGATATGTCTCAATTCAAATAAGAATAAATAGCCCCTAATAAGAAAATGTTTCGTGTTTCACTTCTTGTGAAATACGATACGCATTAGCTATCTTCCCTCAGAATAAGAATAAAGAAAAGCAAAAAGCATCCATTTGCCAGGTAAATGGAAACAAAAAGCAATCCCAATCACCATATGTTTAGTGTAATGCTTCCCTAACGTATCAAATAAGAAGTTGAAGACTATTTCTACTTCCCACGTCGTTAGTGACAAGTAGCATTATTGGGCAGCAACGCCTTTCATCGCAGCGTTAACACACCTGCATTGCATCACAGTCGTTTATCATTAATTCATAGAAAATAAATCTCCGTATAGCGAAATATGATTAAAGTGCATTTTCATATTAATTATAGATATCGTCAGTATTGTTTGTGTGTAGTTTTAAATAACATTGTTTTTTAAAATCTTATGGTTTATTGGAATTTTTTTAAATAATGCAATATTTTTAGTTTCCGAAATCATTTATGTCTAAACAAAAGGAAAAAAAAGTGGTATGCTTAAAGAAGAATAAACTTTATTTGTTGAAAATATAATAATCTTATTTCTGTTGTTAATACCCTTTTTTCTCAACTAATATGTAGCGTTTTACAACGATGAAAGATTTATCATTGAATAGGATCTTTTGCCCCCAGGGTTGATTTTTTGGTGTTTATTTTTGACGGCCGATTATCTATTCGAGGGATATAGGCCGTAGGGGGAGTGATCTCCGTGGGGGTTTGGGTTCGAACCCAGCACCTCCCGTCCACCAACTTCGAGAGCAGAACCTCTTAGCCACTGGTGGGGCTTTTTTTTGCCCCAGACGTTGCATACTGAATTTTCATTATACTTTTAGATTAAATATTATCATACGTATTATTTCTGATGTTAAGATACCTTTTTCTATGCTATATGAAGAAGGAAACACACAACGATGAATGGGGTACTAAACGCAAAATTGTTAACAGAATTCTGACACATTACTATGACTATGTTTGACTCCTTTTTTCGTTAAAACAAGTTATTTGATTTAAAAAATTTCAGTTAATTGTAAATTAACGAAATTTCTATCAGAAAATAAACTGAAAGAGTGCAGTGCGAAAGCCTCGCGCGAGTCTACTGGTAAATTAAGAAATTATAAATAAGCAACATGAATACTTAATTCACAATACATTTTCTTTACTATTAAGAAATTTATTAAGAAATTATAGTTTGCCCTATGACAAAGTGTGCCTGATTTTGTTATTCCGCATAAATGCTTACCAGACTAAATTTTCATTTAAAATAAATATTATTCTTCATTAATCATCAACGAAATCTCTATTCCTAGAAGAAAAAAAATTTAACTTTCATTTTTATAAAAAACAAAACAAAAATATAACTATGTATTTTGAAAAATGCGTACGTGATGGCCAGTATTTCCTCTCAAGATATTAAAAAACACCGATATCTACAGATTAAAGTGAATGCCAAACAATAAATTTCTAACATAGAACTGACATTAACCTGGCTCCTTATATTCATGAAATATCATTTTTTCCTAAAGAAAATTATTAGTTTGATACGCCTTTTAATGTTTTTAGAATTATCTCAACCAATTAACGCATCTTTTTAAAGCTTCATTCACTATCACGTAAAAACGCTATTTATAAATGTTTTTTTAAATCATCAAAATGAGGATTTACATTTTTGTGAAACATTTTAAAAGAACTAAAGAAAATTTACTAAAATATTGATTTTTTTTTTCAGTTAATTGTTTAAAATATCAAATCATAAGCAATCTCTACTTTCGCCAGATGCATATTTAATTTTCAACATTAATACTTAGGGTAAGGACGATTATTTTCCTTTAAAATAATAATAGTCAAGTAAAAAAGTAACAGAAAATTAGAAAAAATATTTTACACTTTAAATAAAACATTTCAAGCAACAATAAACATTTGATAACTTATCCATTAAATCTTAAGTCGGGAGTCTTATAAAATATAGATCTTTATGGGTATATCTTGCAATAACTTTTGAAAGACCTTTAAAATGTCGTTTCCTTCCATAAATCAGAGGAGTGACATTAACACCTCAATAAATATCGAAAAGTTCGTCCCTTAAAAGTGATAAATTAAAGAGGCGAAAATAGTCTTGGAGCAAGGTAATTTTGCGCCCGGTCGAAGTAGTGTTCAATTTTCTTAAAAATTGAGTTATCTTAGAGATTGAATAATGAATTTACATTTTCTAATCGATTAATTACCTTAATAATCTAATCACTGTCTTGAGTTTTATAAAATCTGTAACAAACTTATATTCGATTTTCAACTATATTAATGAAAAATTAATAACTATCTCAATTTGGATTTATAGAAAAATTATAACCCTTTTACAAATCGAAGGATGCTATTTTTAATGACAAGTTATGTTGCAGCTATAATTATGGTAGAAATAGCTATTTTAAAAGATTTGAGTTTGAAGTTTATAATTATTATTATTCGTAAAAATTATTTATGGCGCATGAAACAAAAAAAAAAAGGGTATTCAGGATTTGAAAATGACGCATTTTTCTTAAAATTTTACATTAAAAATCAACGTACAAATTTACAACCGTTTTTTTCTTTATGATAAATATAAAAAGATAAACATTTTCCAACACCTTTTGTGGAACTGTTATATTTGTCCATTTCAAACAGAAATCAGACTCGTTTGATAATTTAATTAACATAGATTATTAGTTATATTTTAAGAATTCACAATTAAATATATAATGCATTAAGCTTCAGAGGTTTTGTAGTTTTATTAATGCCAGTTAAAGATGGACAAGAAAATATAGGAGTAAAATTTTAAATATTTAAAGAAGAAAATTTTAAGGTTTAAAAGAATTCTTTAAGAAATTAAATTTGATTAAATTACATTAACTGTATTAGTAATTATGTTATACTTATTTTTAAGCTTGTATTGCATTCAAAACTAAGTACAAAGTTTATATTATTTTTAAATAGCAGTACATTTGCTTAATATTTGTTAGAGATATTGTATTGATCTATTATTGTATTTTACAATATTGTTTTTAAATACTTTCTATGCATATCATTATATTGTTATCAAGCTTCGGAAACTAAAAATTACAATCCATTCTTTTTAATGGAGATTACAAGAGGAATATATTTACGCCAATTAATATTAAAAGTGAAATAACAGGGAAATCCGCAACCAAAATTGTTGTAAAACAAAAGTATTTTAAAATGAGTACATATTTCAAGACGAAAAATCCGATAGAAGTAGTATCTGGTTTGATAAACAGGATCATCGAAAAGAAATGGTGGGATTACAAAACTATTATGGAACATAAGTATGCATAGCAATTTTTGTTGAAAAGCTAGATAATATGTTAAGTTATATTAGATATATCACAGTATGTTTGAATTATGTTATGCACGGACCATTCGGAGATCGACAGACTGGAGACGATATCCATTGCCCTGCCACTTCGGAATAATTCCGCTCTTTTCAAGCACACGCGATAAATAAACTGTATGTGATCTTATTATAGGCAGGCTTGTTGTCAGTGAAGGGAAAATATGGTATACTCATCGATAAAATCCTATAGAAAGGACGAGTAGTAGTCCAGAAAAATATGCTAATTAAAAACATGCACATTACTTTTTGAAAATGTGATCTGACGTCTAAGGTACCTTATCACAGGGGAACGACTCAGCCCAGTGTTCAATATACTGCTTACACAATGAGAAGCTTTGGTCGTTGTCCACGTGATTGACATCAGCATTCGTGTAAGTTTTTAAGTGTTTTCCTTGTACGGAAACGATAATTTGGGTCACTTTCACTTGAAATGCCATTCCTGAAGGATTTACCTCTAATAGCAATGTGGCTAAAAAACTAGACAATGCTTAATAAAATTCCCTTCTCCATACATTTT
Source organism: Maratus speciosus (assembly GCA_963932465.1). NCBI lineage: Eukaryota > Metazoa > Arthropoda > Arachnida > Araneae > Salticidae > Maratus > Maratus speciosus. The sequence continues at coordinate 438,100,983 of OZ010793.1, forward strand.
CACTGCACGCTGGCATAAATACCCATAAACAGGAATTGCGGAAATTATAACTGCCGCAATGTAATAAATTTTGCATTTTGATAAATTTAGAGTTTTTGCTGTGGGATAATTTTTTCCTGAAACATTAAAAAAAGGGGAGGGGGGGGGGGGGTAGTTTTCCACATTCTTACTCCTACAGTTTTTAGAAACTCAAATTCACTACTAACCTCATTTAGTGAGCACAATAATAATAAAAAAATCTTTCACTACATTCCAGTCATACGAATACCTTTAGAGGCTTATCAGTGATCAGTTAAGGTAATCACTAAATTCTTTTGGATGATCTATACTTCGGTAAATGTTATCAATTTTGTTACAGTACTAAAAATATATTTAATAAATAGTAACTACGCACCTGATGTGGGCGTGATGGCAGGGTTGGCGAGTCCATTGGGGACTGTGGTCATCTGAGGCAGCTGCGCAATGGCTAACGCAGCCATGGGATTCATGTAGCCACCCTGGGCGGCGGCAGCCATTAATGCCGCTTGCTGCTGCATGAACTGCAAATAAAATATAAACATGAGAAAATCATAAAGTTTTAAGCGTTATGAATTATTAACAGAAAAATCAGTTATATACAATAACGGTTTAACAAACAGTTAACGGCTAGATAGATTTTAGATGAATAGGAATGATGTTCTCGTACGAAAAAGTACGATTTGTCATTTTTAAGTATATATATATAGATATATTTAGGGGGGTGGGTAAAATTTAAGGAGGAAAGAAATCATCGGCGTACCATTGTTGTATTGAATAGGTGCTATCTAATCTATAAATTCACTTCTGTAATCTACTCATCTCAAATCTTAAATGTACTTTTTTTTGCATCAACTTAAATAGTTTTTTTTTTTTTTTTTTTTTTTTAATATAACTCAAAGTCTACTTCACAGAATGAACTTGGTGGAACTTTGTTCGTGCATTTTAGACTCTTCTAAAAATCGATTTCTGTTATTTTTTTTCTGTAATTATTTATTTCAATACAATTTTCATAATATATACCATAAAGTTATAGAAATTACAAGAAATTTGTTTAAGGTAATCTTTACATATATTGATTAATAATGGTAAGTTTATTTCAAGAGATATAAAAAAGTATGTAAAAAAGTATGTAGTAAAAATTGAACTAGAGAACTATTTTAATTCCAAAACGTTTAGCTCAAATAATTTGAAATTTTGCATCTGAGAATATGTAGACGTCCAATAAAAATACAATGTCAATTTAGGGTTTTCTTTTTGTAAAATTTAAAAATTCAAATTTTAATATGTAGACTCGGCTCTTAAATCTTACAAGGGCACCACTAAACATGATGCGCACAGATTTTGATAATTTCAAAGTATGTGATAGGGGTCATACCACTAATTATTCTGTTGAAAGGGTTTCTTCAAATGGGCCTTAGTTTTTGAGAAATTTGGGGTTAAAGTTCAGCGTATGTTTTAAATACCCATTAGTGTCACATTCTGATTGTGAATTCGTGGTGCAGTGGTAGCGTGTGAGCTTACGAACCACGACATTGCGGGTTCGATTCCACTTCGAGCTATTTTTTTCTTTTTTACTTATTTTTATATTTTTTATACGTTAAAAATTTTAAGCAGAATTGGGCATTCTACAGCTTTGAACTTTGATATTTTCTTAATAAATTACACTTACATTTTCGAATTTTTCATGGCAATTTATTTTTCTCTTCAAATTTTAAACCAATATTTATATTTACAAAACTCCAAAACTAATTTATGCCCAAAACTTTTTTTTAAATTAATTATCATCTACATTTTTTATTTTAAGCACAGTTCTGAAATAATAATTTTTCTTTTTTCTATCTTTTAACTTATTCGAATTTTAAAGGAAAATTTATCCTTTTCTTGTATAAATTATACAAAATAATTTTCAGGTACAATTTCTCAAACGTATTTAGGATTAGATAATTCAAATAACGCATATCTTCGAAAGAGTAATAAAATATTAAAGCAGTAATGCTTAAATACAAGTTTTTTACCAGATGTACAAATTTTTAATACTCTGTAAAATACATTTATCTTTAAAGTTAAAACTCAACATCATTTTTCGTTTGCACAAATAAAAAATTACATTTAAAAATATTTTTTTATTATAGCAAATAAAAACACTTTCTACGTGATTCATAAAAATTCAACTGGATTGCAAAAATCGTCTGTTAATGAGATAAAATTTACAATACATATATATATATATTTATATATTTTTTAATCGTCTGCTTTGCTTTTCTCGTTAATATTCTAATAAATAAAAATGTCTTTTATTGATCTCGTTTAGCTTCTTAGCTTCTTTTACAGATAATTAGAAGATTTGAAATATTGTTATATATAGGGAAAATTTCGGTATGAAAATTAAAAGAAGACTACAGATTCTGACAGATTGAATGCTAAAGATTGTTTTATGGAAAGAACCAGCGCTGATGCGCAAAAATTCTCGTTTGGAAGAGAAACAAAAAGGCCGAATTACAAATGCATTAAAATATTGTGAGATGTATTTACAAAATGATGATCTGTTTAAAAGTTCTCTAACAGATGAAATATCCGGTGCTTCGAAGCACCGGTATTTCCTATAATTGTTTGACGTTTGTTTTCCTAGATCTATTGCTATGCCTGAAGAATTTCATGGTGCAATTTTAGAAATATTAGAAGATCGACAAATTATTGAGGCCGAGGAATTGATATTGATGAAGAAGATGAATTTAATGAATTTACGAAGTTATGATTTTTTACTTTAGCAATATATATATATATATATATATATATTCGTTATATTTCATTGTTAAAAAAAAAATCGAAATCAAACAATTAAATTTCAAATATTTTTTTATAGTATCCGTGATTTCATGAAGATCGTGAGAATTTTGTACCTGAAGAATTTGCACCTGAACTACGCGATTATATTCCATTGCGGTACAAAACGAATGTTCTTACATTAGCCGAAGCCTGTAATAAATAAGTAAAAAAGAAAATTAAAGTAAATAATAAAAAGGAAAAAAAGTACTCCAGGGTGGTTTCGAACCCGCAATCTCCTGGTCCGTAAGCTCGCACGCTACCGTTGAGCCACGAATTCACGTACAGAAAGTCATACTAATGGGTATTTAAAATATAAGCTGAACTTTAACCCCCAATTTTTCAAAAACTAAGGCCCATTTGAAGAAATCATTTCATCAGAATAATTAGTGGTATGACCCCTACAACATACTTTGAAATCATCAAAATCTGTGTGCATCATGTTTGGTGGTGCCCTTGTTAGTCCCTGGAAAATATTAATTGGCGTTTATCCTAGATCGCTTCAGGGTAGTTATTTTTAGCATGCTGTTGTTAGTCATTCTTGATTACATCATATTTGCTTTTCTATGTTATTTATTACTTATTTTTGTTATTTCAATATTTTTTACGTCCATGCATATTAAATTTTTTTGAGATTGAATAACTTTTATTGATTCAAAAATATTATTTTGATTACTTTCTTTATCACAAAAACCATAATTTACATAGAAATCGTAATTTTTAGCTGTCTTGGATTAATAGCAGTCAACCACTGTTATTTTTCTATAATGATTTGCAACAGAATAAGTGAAGGAGTATTACTATTTTTCCTTAATTCTACTAATAAGTTTAAAAAGTAAGAATTTTTTTTATTAATACTGGCATGTGGCATCTTTTAAAAACTAATATACAATATTTATAAGTCAGACAGCAATTACATTCTGAGTCACAGAAAAAATATGTAACTAAGATTCTAATTCTATGAACATGAATTATTTTGATAAATAGCGTTTGAAAACTCTTCTTTAAGAGATTAGTAATTTTTCAAAAATGTAATAGGCTTCAAATGCCCTCCCCTGTATTTTAATTTGCCTTAACCAAACAATAAAGTCAAATTTTACAGCACAAGCGCCATTATTATCCTATGCAAATTACAATTTTAAATTACTGTACGCATTATATGATAAATTATTAACCTTGGATGATATATTAATATATTTTATTGGGCCCTGTGCAAACTGGTTTCCAATTGATTATAGAGGTTTTGAATAGCTATATATTTATTTATTTATTTATTTTTACATCGTAATTTCCATGTATTAAACTTATGCTTCACTGGCAGATTTAAACTAGGTAGTAATGTGACAAGATAACATCTTTTAAAGTGAAAAAGTAGAAATCGCCGCCAGTCACAAATGCATATAACATACGCCATCAAGGAAATTCTTATATTTTTATTTAGAGTTATATAGCAAATATGATAAAGATTGGGCTTAAGTAACTTTTATTTGGCCCATCATTTATTTTACCAGCAGATGCACAAAAAACATGCACAGTGGCAATAACAAACTGGCATTTTTAGAAACCACTAACAGAGATGTTACATAAACCTTAAACATTTTTATTAAATTTTCTGGTTTTAAAAATAAATTTTATGCAAAAACTTTATCCGCAAAATTCATGGTAATAGTGAAATTGAAGAATTATAGTTTGACATCGTACGTATGTTGAATAATTGACGTATTTCAACATTCTTTCTGTGGATGATTACTCCGCCTCTCTCCCAAATATTCTCTCTTCAAAAGATTTCTATAGTCGGTTAAAAATATCGAAATAATTTATTTTTCTGTAGTCTGGTAAGGTTAACACATTTTTTTCACATATTGGCCATTTCGGATCATAAGCAGATTTCGAGTATTCATCTAAAACAGTTTTACTGATTTCACTTCAACTAAAAAATGGACTTTACTAAAATTGTTTAATATAATGGAAAAGTCTTTGACAGATTCTATATATTACAGTACAGAACAAGCTTAAAAGATTTCTTAACGCAGGGATCGTCAAGTTCCATGGGATTAGCTATTGCTGAAAGGAAAAAAGAAATCGCCTATTCAAATGATCGTTTTACACATCCGAAGTTGTTCAGAAATACATAAAACATAAACATTAATCTATACTTCCTTAACTCCTACCAGCAGTCTCACTAACTTCTGCTTTTTTAATTTTTCACATTTATACTTGTAACTTTCAGTTTAACAATAAATACTAGTAATTTTTTTTTCTTTTTTACTATCGCTACAGATAGTAGATCTCTACAGTAGTGAATAATAATGATAATTTCGTAGAAATATATTGGTACAGATACGGTATCCGATAAATTAATAGAGCGTTTTATTAATCTTTCCATCAAGCGATCTCACAGAAGCTTTTCGACTTCTTCTATGACAGCAGTTACAGATTAAACCAAATAAATTACTCATAACACTGAAATTTATTATGTAAGATATATATTTCCTATGTATATATTGAAAATGGGTTTTATTCTCAATTTTCTAAATTATAAATAGAACAATTTTCTATCAACGTAAGATTTTAATATTTTTTTTCCCACACAAAATGAAACTTTAAGAAAACAAATGAATAATTTTAATTTTAGAGAGATAAATACAAAAAACAAACATTTTAATTGCATAAAAAATGTTATTTGAAGTTTTATCTTTGACCAATTTTTTCACGCAATCACATCAGCCGCTTTATCTATGAATCCACCTGTTCGTGTTGAATAAAATATCCGAAAATTAAAAATATACGAAAAAGATTATAATTCATTCTTAAATACAATTTTTTTTCAAATCAAAATGCACATTTTCGTAGTTTTAGTTAAATATAAATAGCATTTTTACAAAACCATTAAATTCAGCCACACGTTTGTATATTCGTTAATGTGCAATAGGTAACAATCACATATTGTCTGTTCGGTTCATTCATCACAAGACTAAAATTCAATCCAATCCAAGAAATTTACCAAATAATAAGAGGAATTTTTCACTCTACCTGCCAGTCGTATGAAGCCATGAATAAACTTGTCTAATTTTTCTGTTTAAAATACGATGAAATTAAGACACAAATTAAAATTCAAAATGTAATGACGTTCCGTGTAAAACTGACGTTAATTCTATACTTATTTAAAAACAAAAAGCACTTTAACTTTGTTATCTAAACACATTTTCTTGGACGAAACCTTAGAACGTGAAATCTAAATAAATATTCTATTTATTTGAATCGCTTATTCGAATTCATCATCGGAAAAAACTGAACAGATGTCCTGATCCAGATAGATTTTGCGCTGTTCGCGAAACGAGATTGACCAATCAAAAGCCTGCATTTTTGCGAACTTTTCCCTATTTTAAGAAGGCAATTTTTCTGATTGGTCAATCACGTTTTGCTAACAGCGCAAAATGTATATGGATCGCGTCCAGAATTTCTTTTATGAGTGATTATGGCCGAGATCCAAATAGATTTTGCGCTGTTAACGAAACAAGATTGAGCAATAAGAAACCTGCATCTTTGCGAACTTTTCGCAGTTTTAATAAGCAAATTTTCTGATTGGCCAATCTCGTTTCGCTAACAGGGCAAAATCTATCTTGATCCCGACCTATATCTCGCTAGGATCGCATAATAGCACAACTCAAGAATTTCATTGTTTTTTATTTTCATAGAAGGGAAACTTGGCTAGCGCGACCAAAGACATAGAAGGCCAGTTCATGACAATTAAAACGTCACACGGAGTAGATCATCTGTACACGGTGATTGGTACAGTGCGGCGCACCCATCGTTTTGTGCCAATCTCCATGTAAAGATGATCCACTCCGTGTAACGTTTTAAAAGCCATAAAATGTCCTTGTAAAGAGTTTCGGCGTGATTGGCCATTCATATTTAGAAAATAATGAAAAAAATATTTGGATCTCTGCCCTCGCCAATAAATCACATTTTGCAGGCTTTTACTTGAGGTGTTAAGATATTCTAGTCCAAATAAGTCATATGCACTCAGCCGATCGGTCAATTTGATTGACTGTAGCGCGCACATGTGGCATAATATAATCCAATGTATTTATTTTTTTTTTAATTACATTTATGAAAATTTACCTAGTTTTGGTAAAAATGTCTCTCAATATAATGCATTTTTTAATGTTAAGAACTTAAGAAATTCTGGAATTGTTTCTCTTCACTGACGTCATTAATAGTAAGAGGTTCCTGTATAAAAGAATTCAGTTAAATGTTTTGTTAATAACATGGAAAAATCTCAAATACAGTAATTTGTGTATTCAGGATCAGAGTTTCTATCGGAATCTCGGGTTAAATTGTTATAGTATATAAATAATTTCTAAAGATAAATTATATATAACAGACAGGCGATATTGATGTAAACTCTTAATTAAATTTGATTGTTCGAGACTATTTTGTGGCGACAAACTTGATAACGTTTCGCGAAAGAGGCAGGTATCCCATCTTATAGCGACAGAAAGCTCTGACCAATCAGATGCTTTTCGCGGTATCTACGCAGATTTTCATTGGTCCATTTCCAAAGCGTTACTTTTTTTTATATATAGGAGGATTTATATGCATATATATATGAGAATGGCGATATATGGGAAATATAATTTGATTGGGAAGAAGGATTTTGAACAAAAACGAATCGTCAAACATCTTGACGAGTCTTCCGTTTTCGCCAAAGTAGTGTTTGTTGACTAATAACACTCAGGGTACAGCGTATAGAATATATAGTGTGGAAATATGCTATCCAAATAGCGCTAAAAAGTTGTATCCCTTAAATGTACAATGATACTTAAATCCAAAGAGCCGATCGCAGCAACATATGCGATATATTTTCAAATTTTAATGCAAGCATCGCATTATTACAGCGTCTAGACCAAATTATAGCGCCTAGAGTATATAGTGTGGAAATTGGTTATCCCTGTAATACTTAAAAAAGTGCTAAAATATTGTATTTCTTAAATGTGCAGCGATGCTGCTGAAATATTCAGATCGCAGCGACATCTGCAGGATATTTTCTACAACTGCAAGATATTGCTAGTCTATACAGTGTAATACGGAAATCCCGCAGGTGTCGCTGCGATCGACACTTGGGATTTTAGAAATATCGTCGCATATTTAAGGGATACAGATTTTTAGCGTTGTTTGGATAGCATATTTCCACACTAGGTATTCTAGACGCTGTAACCAAATTGTCTTGGAGTGTTAGAAAATATCCTGCAGATGTCGCTGTGATCGACTCTTTGGCTTTCAGCATCGTTTAACATTTAAGGGATACAATATTTTAGCACTTTTTTAAGTTTTACTGAGATAGCCGATTTCCACACTATTTGTCTAATTGCTATACTCAGGGTGCCTGTATATGAAAACAGTGATACATACTCACAAGGCGCATACTCAGACTACACCATCTAGAAGATATGGTGTAGAAACCATCTACTCCAGAAATGCTTTAAAAAGTGCTAAAAAACTGTATCCCATTAATGTTTAACGACGCTGAAAGACAAATATCGATGTCAACGACATCTGATAGTTCTTTATTGATTTCACAATATAATCTCCATACAATGTTTACGTTTGAACTACCAGATATGGCTGCAATCGCCATTTATTGAACTACATCGTTCAACATTTATGAGATACAATTTTTTCGTACTTTTTGGTTGGACGATTTCCACAGCGTGGTCGGGATCCAGATAGATTTTGCACTGTTAGCGAAACGAGATTGGCTAATCAGAAAATTTCCTTACTTAAAACAGCGACTAGTTTGCAAAAATGCAGGCTTCTGATTGGTCAGTCTCGTTCCGCTAACAGCACAAAATCTACTTGGATCTTGGCCTATATCTTGTAGACACTATACTCAGACTGTGCTTAGACAAACATTTTTATTTAAACTACGTTCCAAAACTTGGCTATATTTAACTGTGGTGTTAACTCAGTCGAGTGAGACAAGGTAAAAATTATTAACTTGGTGATAATTAAAGTATTCTTGCCGATTCGCTTATGTTCAAAATTGTCTCAACCAATCAAATTTTATATCCCTTTTGTCGGTACACTCATACAGAAGTACCCTAATGACACTCATCTAGTCGAACTTGTCGAGGCGATGTGTCACCACTCTCATACAGAGGAATCTTAGTCTAAATGAATATCAACAAGTCGTGGAATGAATAGTAGTGAAGGATATTTCAATTCTTCTTCTCTAATATCCAATAAACAGCCTTTTTCTGCGATTATATACTTCCAACGGCGAGGCTGTTGCAGCTCATGGTCATATCTATGTGGGATATCATAGTTTCGACAAAAAGTTCATTATGGGCATGATGCACCTTCAGCGTATGCCCCCTCTCCGTTATACATAACGGGCATAACCTTTATATATAAATGCACTCTAAAGCTTCGTAATTTCACAACAACATAGTTACAAGAAATTTTGAACAGTGAAAACAGTTTTCTAGAAATAAGTGCCTTTAAATACACTGTTAAAAATCTGCAACTTTTGCTGCATATTCACTCCACAATTTTTATAGAATATCTCTATTCTGACCAATGAGAATGCTCCATAATATAGTCAAGTAATCGTTTTCCATAAAAACGGTGAAATGACTATGCAGCAAAAACTACAGATTTTTAATGGTGTATGTATTTCTTCACAACATTTGGTAGAATGATGCCCAAAACAAACAAAAAATAAATATTTTGCCGATTATGAAACAAACTAGTATATAACCCCGTCAAAGATGACGAAATATTGATTTACATTTCATTTTCATAAGATTTCACATAAACAAACGGAATGAAGACTTTATTATTGAATTGTTATTATTTTTATTATTGTTCATATTGTAGAAAAGTACATTTTAAGAATGACAAATGATTTCTACATATACCAATGATGAGGATATTTTTTTGCTCAATATTAAATTTCTGAAATATTTCAACAATTGCACAAAACAAACAGCAGTATTTATTGCAACAATAATAATAATTAGCAAAATGAAACACACAATTTCTGCAGATTTTACAAAACATTAAAATTAAATATTCAATGCGTTAAAGTTTTATATATATATATATATATATATATGAACTTTGAAGACCACCGAAGTGGGAATTGCTTTGGGGCCTATAGCTACAATGGCTGTCACTTCGAATGATCCTTTATTTTTATACACAGAAATGATTATACATTTTTTACATAAAAAATTCGTCAACATACAGGACGAGATAGCACAAGGATCTTTACAACACCAGAGATAAACAGCCGGGAGCTCCACAAGGAGTGTGCAACGGAGCCAGCGGGAGTCGAACCCAGCAGGTCTCCTACGCTCTTAAGCGAATAGCGGCGTGGTGCCTTAACCACTCGGCCACGGAGGCCCCATATATATATATATATATTTGTGTGTGTATTATTTTTATAAAAAGAATGAATATCAATAATGAATGGCTCAATCCACCGCTTTCCATTACCGGTTGATCAAGTCGCTCAAAGAACAAAATTAAGACATAGAGATATTATATTAGAAATCTGTGGGATCACAGCAGCGGTTTTACTCGTCTATGGAGCTTTGCGTTTCGTTTATAAATATGGTTTTGGCGCCATTTATCGTCAAATAATATAAACAAAGGAACTTTTTGATAATTGTTTTATAGAAAATATGCAAGATTTAATTCAAGATAAATTTTTAAAAGCTTCAGTTACATAAATTGAACATTTCATTCGGTATAAATAAAACAAATATTACCAGTTATCATTATTTCTTTCGTAAAATTTTAATTTAATTTTATCATTTTTTTTTTCATTTTAGAACTTACTTTATAATTGCATGAAATTGTCTTGCATTGCAAAGAAAATTTATATTTCATATCAAATATAGTTAAAATGTCAGGAATGTACAATCTCATGTTATGTACTACATATATTAATTATATCAATGCAGATAAAATTTAAATTTTTAACATAATAACATTTGAACATAACTTTGGAGTGAAAAAAAATTATAATTTAATAAGTGAAAAAATATTTTTAAGCCATATTAATGCAATCACGATAACATCTTATATTTCAAATACATCTAGGGAAAAAAAATCATTTATAATACAAACAAAATTACAAAAATTAAGCTGTTAAATGTTAAGCTCTTGAAAATTAATAAAAATAAATTAAAATTCTATCAAAAAATCATAATAATAATAATGTTCATTTTATTTATATTGAATAAAGAAGCTTTTAAAAAATGATCTCTTTACATTACTTTATTGTTGGATTACTTCATTACGTCCTGCATTTTTTTATAAGAAGCTCTAATTTTAATCAAAAATTCTTTCATTTATATTGGTTGTCGATGGATGGCGCCAAAATAATGTTCAAAAATAGACGGAATGTTCTGTAAAGTTCAGGAGTTCAGACAGAGGGCGCTGGTGTAGGGAATACAGTTTGTACTTCCGGACAACTAATTCCATTTTTCACAAAATCATGAGTTGGTATACTTTTACAAATATTTTAATAACAGAATCAGATGTTAATCTGTATTTTTTTTATTTTCTTTTATAAAACGATGTAAGAGTCGTTCATTTGTATCTAGATTTCGAATTTGTAGTTCTAAATAGCAATAGTCTTCGTTTGTTTATATCAGCTGATCCGTTGTTTATAAAGGCTGATTAGTGATTATCCGTTATTTTTAATTTAGAATTTAAAACATTATAATTGGATAGTTTTTGAAGGTTTTAGAGAAAATAAAGAAATATAGATATGATACAAAGGAGATTATGTGTATATTTCGATAAGTTGAACAATCGGCAATCTTACGATCTGTTGAATACTTATGTCTAACATGGCCGCTATAAGCTTTTTTCGAGGATAGGTTCGCGCCGGATTCGTTATACTGTGTTTTATTATATAGAGATGCTTCCTAAATATGCTAACATGCTCTAAATTTGTTTTATTCCAGATATCAATATTATTTAGGCAGGGATCCAAAATAGCAATTCCACTAGTTTCCAGACGAAATTGACCAATCAGACTCCTAGATTCTTGCTTCCTTCGAAAATCTCGCAAAATGCAGATTTTCAATTTGCCAACCTCATTTCGAAAATAGCAAAAAATATATCTGGATTATCGTCTTAATTATAAACGAATCTCCTTGATCAACAAATCGGATAATGGTAAGCAACCTATGAGCTTTCTGAGAAAGTATGGATGAAAATTTTGGATTTTTGAAAATCCAATATGTTCATATTTATGTTCCATATATTTATTGATTTAGTTATTTCACTAAGGGATTGGTTATTGTTTTTAAAATACCATTTTGATGTGCATAAAATGTAGGAAATTTAGCATTAAGCCGAATTCAAAGAGTTAATAATTTTTAAATCTACGAGATTAATTCTTTTTGAGCTACTTTCAAAGCAAAATACACTCGGCTAACATTAAGAAGACAGTTAAAGAATATGAATTATTCTGAATTGAAAATAGTTTCTTTGTAATTTACAAATGTGTAGTCATTAAACATTTTGAGGATATTTATATGTGAATTAAAAAAATAAAATTGCTTAAAGTTACAGTTAAATGCTATTTATACTTAATAAAACTTTTTACCCCATTTTTAAACGGGGTAATAAAAAAAAATAATAAGTATGCTTAGAATCTGAGGAATTAACAATTGAATAAATGTGAAAAGCAGTACGATGTAAATATGCTGAATTTGTGTTATTTATTTAATGATATTTCAACACAAACTACTTATTTTACAATATAATAAAGTAAATAAATAAATCGATTTTCCTTATTTTCTATTCATTGTTTTTGGATTTTATGAATACGCGATGAGTACAAAAAAATATTCTATCAGCAATGTAATTTCAATTATTTTTAATTAATAGCATAAAAAGTTATTTCAGAAAATTTATAAATCTTTTTAACATCCATTAAATTTACTTCAACTTTTATTTAAATTGATTTAATCGTATTGTTTATCTAAACAATGCATTTCTTTTCAGGCATAAAATAGTATACAATAAACTGAATCATAATAGAAAATCATTGTTAATTTAAGCAGGAATTTCTTTGTGATATTTCTTGTTAATTCTTGTTGAATAAATAGCACCTTAAAAATAATTTTCTTCTCATGATGAAATAGAAAAATCTTTTTCTGTGAAAGAAAAATATTCCTGGAAAATCACAGCTTTAGATTTGTGCAATTAAAACATTTATTAAGAAATCTTTCATTGAAACATGAAATAATAATAAGAAGAATAAAAATACGGAGTTTTAATCTGACAACAACAATAAAATTCTACATATTAGCGAACGTTATTGCACCTGAATATTACTACAAAACTTTTTTGTAGCTTAAATTTAAATCTTTACTAAAATCCATGATAGCCATCATAAAAAGAAATCGTTTTATTTCTTTGTCCTTCGTATTTAATCTGCGCTTTTAGCACTATCAATGAAATATAAGTGGTCGTTTTTCACGAACAAAAGAACAATATGCGGCTTTTAAACGCAGTACCCTCCTACCACAGTTTATCACAAAGCATTCAGTTTATTTTTACAAAAGCCATTCAAAGTTAGCTGCACTTATTAATCAGAAAAGGAAGATATTTTAGTTTCCACATTATATATACGTAAAAGAACTGAAGCGAAAAGAGAAAAAAATCTCATCATTCTCGTGCTTCATCTCCGGGGGTTTTATAATTTATGTTGCTTCTGACATGGCATTATATAAAAGAAATAAAAATCTTCGCTTGGTTTATCAAATGGGGGGAAAAAGTTAGATAGGAACCATGAAGCAGACGATTTTTTCGCCTTTTCGTCTTTTGTTTAATAAATAATGTTTGCCCTCTTGAAAATATACACATTTTAGAGGAGCCTGCCCTTTTATTATGCAATCTTCTTATGGGTAACAGATGCGCATAAGGAGTCTAGAATTAAAGATACAAGATTTGATGTTAATATTCTGCGCGTTTAAAGGTTGTTAAAAATGATTCTTACACAAAATTAAGAAGAGGATGTGGCAATAGCTCAGTCTGCAATTTACGGGTTATTTTAAAGTGAAAATTGGTAGGTTCGTAGCAGCTTTCTTTTTTTACTTGTACGAAACTAACATTAACAAGTTTATCATTGCATTTTTCATTTTTCTTCATTTCCTTCAAAGGCTACAAGTATTCATGGATGTATGATGTTTTATGTAACGAAAAGGATAATAAAGTATGTTTAATAAAATTCCCTATAAATGTTTGTATACTATGTCAACTGATTTATGGAACAATTTATGCTACTACAATAGAAGGTGTTAAAAAAAGATGTTTTACTCATACTCCTTTATGTAAGTATGTTAATTTAAATTATTTCTATTTTTATATTTTAGAATCTAATACTCGAGATACAATTATTCATTTAACAACTCTTTATCTTTTTTATGTAAAGCCAGTACTTTTCTCTTATTTCATTTACGTTCGAAAAAATTTTAATATGACTCCTATAATTCTGATTATGTACTAAAGTAGAGTATTGAAACTGGAAATGAATTTCTGGATTACGTAGCTTTCATCCAGTTCACTAACGGCTTATATGCTTGAGTCATGGTAATTTTTACGTTATACAATGTAAAAAAAAAAAAAAAAAAAAAAAATATATATATATATATATCCTTCTTAATCCACGAAAATATAACATTATCACGAATGTGATAATAAAAAGAAGAGCTCAGATGATAAAGGTGGTAAGTGACACAATCATCATTTTGAAAAAAATGTGCTGTAAAGTTCCAAATCTTTACTTGCGTTTATTGTCAAATGCCTCTTTTATCAATGAAAGTCTCTGCGATTATTACGTTTTTTTCAAACAGTAATTGAAAAGATTGTGGAGGATCATTATCTTCAATCATATGATTAACTCAATTTTTTTTGTCTCATACCCCCTTTATCATCTGAGCTATTCATATAAACTCTTCCGTATTACCCACGATTCTGAAAGCGTCATTTTATCTTTAGAAAACTCAGAAACTGGTAGATTGTCAATATTTGAAGAAGTATTTATAAATACAAAGTCTCTTTTGCTGTCCGTAACTTTAGGAAAAGTTTTTTATGGATTTTATAGTGAATTAATCAGTTTTCTCAATCTGCAATATCTGTTTTGAATGCTTTCAATTCTCAAGTAGACATTTTCAGCTATGAAACTGAATTTATACATGAAAGAGTAAGAAAATTATACTAATTTGAATATTAATGTAAATACTGTAAATTTAACATGTTTGTTCGTTAAACATACACTATATGGCATGCGCGAATGCAGTCAAAATATAATGTGCATAATGTGTTAGCTAAATGTGTAGAGCATCTTTTGTAAAAGTCTCAAAAACATAGTTTGAAAAGTCTGATAATAATCGTTTATAGAATAAGCTCAAAATCCGTTGTTCCCAAAATGAAGCAAAAACATGAGGGGTTGTATCCATATATCCATTGATTAGTGCCAATACAGCATACACAATATCGCACGTACTACTGTATTTGGATACAGCCCCTCATGTTTTGTTTCCTTTTACGAATAACGGATTTTGAGCTTATTCTATAAACGATTATTATCAGACTTTTCAAACTATGTGCTTGAGACTTTCACAAAAGTTGCTCTATACATTTAGCTAACACATTATGCAAATTATATTTTGATTGCGTTCAAGCATGCGCAGTGAATCATTATTTAGTAAACCTGCTCTTTTTTTATACAATTATTATTATTATTTTCATTCTGATTGCAGGGTATTGTGTGCAATGTTGTTTGTCATATTTTCTGAAAAGAACAATTTTTTATGTTAAGAACTCTGCAAATTATAAGCAAAACACTTGGCGAAATTTGGGACTGTTTTTACAAAAACCTTAATTTCTCTACGAGTATACATGCTATCCTCATAAAAATGAACACAGTATATTACTATAAGCCACTTAATCATAATCTACAGTTTGAACGCTTTTGATACATTATTTTTTACAGGGTTATCCAAAAGATATTCGTTATTTTGCTGACGGTCCCCTATGGGGTTTCGGGAAAAAAATCTTTGCGGAAATATATGACTTATACTATACTGTCTACACACCTGCAGTTTCAGGACAATTCTTCATGTATTTTTCTAGATATTTAACAAAACGTCTAAAATTGCAAGTGACCGGCCACCTTTGGCCATATAGTGTATTTGTTCAACATGAAAATGTTTGCTTGAGAATGGATAGCCTCAGAAAATTCTGTATTTCGGGTTTCAAAAACTGATTAATACTCATTAAAAACTACACGGAAGCACTTTAGAAAATTGCGGACTTGCGGACAACAAAGTAATCTTAGTTTTTATAACTCATTCTTGAAATCTCGAAAATATATATGTTTCTGTGGATTCTAAACATAAACAAACACTTTTGTGAATCTTGTACAACTCGAAAAAAGTTATAGTATTATATTTTAATTTGTGGTTATACAGTCGTACCTCGTTATCCCTGCACCCGGTTTTCACGTCACTCCGCTTATCACGTCAGTTTTTCAAAGTCCCGATTTTCTGTATATGATCTTAACGTGAATAAACTCCAGATTTTACGTCGTTGAATAATTTTCCACTCCGGATATCCCGACGGTTTAGGAAAATTCTCCATTTTTCATAATTCATCTTATAAGCACAGAAATTAAGCGGTAAGAAATGTCTTAGCCAAACTTTTCGCAAAAGGGTCTAAAATACCCATTGAGATAAATGAGGAATTTTACTTTAATCCTTTATCTGAATAAATAAACCGAAACACTACGAATGACCCACTTAAGCTCCTGATGGATGTATCACTCTACTTGCGGTTTTTTTGTTATGGTCAGGCGGCGCTTTCTTGTAGTTACACGGCGTTTTTCATCCGACTAAAACCGAAGAATTACATTGCATTGAAACGATCGGAAATTATTTAACATTCACTTCAGAAACAACGAGTATTGATTATATTTCATTGTATAATATTGAAAAAAGAATTGTAGGAAGCACATCTAGGGATAAGCAACCCTTAATTCAGTATTATTTCATGTAACAATAAAAAAAACAAGTCATCGTAAATATGATTTTTATTTTTTTCAATTTTGTTTTTGTGTTCATTTTGTTTAATAATAATGTTTTATTGCTTAAAAGTGCAAGAACCGTTATGAATTTAAAATTGTCTTAAATTAATTAAAAATACAGCTTTTTACAAACATTTTTCTCCAACTCCGCTTACCGCGAAACCCCGCTTATGACGACACTTTTTTCTGGTCATTATAGTGTCGGGATAACGAGGTTCGACTGTATAATATTTTTCTAGAATAAGAAACATCTCTCTTTTTTTTCATAGTGTAAAGCTGGTCTGATTGTGACATATTTCTTATTATTAAAATATCCGACTACGTTTGAATAACCAGTTTCGGGAAAGTATAATTATTTTTTCATTGCTTTATTTGAAAGTCTGTGCAATTAGCCATTCCAAACGGTTTTTGTACTCTTCTTACGAACATTGGCGGATAATTATGGCTATTTTTGGGTTAACTCCGCTGAGCTCCACAATAGTACGGATGTCTAACTCCCTATTTAGATACATTGAACTCAGCGGTCCGCTCATGAATACAATGCCAAAGAATTTTCGAGGAAAATTTTTGGCAAAACATAGATTTCCTCCTATAGAGTAGAATAGGATAGATGTTTTCAAATTGCATTTCAACTGAAATTTAAGAAATTATTATTCGAAGAAAGATGTAACAAAAGAGATGAAATATATCCTTAATCCAAAACGGCAACTTTCGTTCAAGGGCAATATCATGCCTTTTAGTTTACAGAGAATATCCTGTACAAATTTCACACCCACAATTTTATAAAATAAACTTTATAAAAAAAATTGTTTATTAACCTAATTCGCAAATGTATTTCAATGTCATCACCTATGTTAGGAAGCATTGTTCATATAAAAGCAGAACATAAAGTAGAATAATTGATGACATTTAATGTGACATACAAATTAAACTTTTGACAACTGTCACTCAGAAATCTAAAAATACGTTTTCAGATATATCTTGTCAAAAATGATTTCGCTATCCATAATTCATTTTTAAGGTTAGGAGAATAATTTAAATTTATTTTTCTCACTTTGTGTTTACATTCTTCGGAAGCAAATTGTTAAATCACTGTCAGACCGGTAGGCGGGTACACAAATCATCACCTCATCGAGTTTACGGCTTTCAAACTCCAGGATTTGTTAAAACTCTATTCACATATTAAAATGCAACTGGTCTGACAGGTCATATCTTGGTGGAAAACACCTGCAAACCCGATTTCATTGGCAAAATGGTAAGTTTACTATTGTGTTTTCCTGGCCTAGATGATAGACATTACTGGCCTAGATGATAACACAATGATAAACCTACCAGTTTACCACTGAAATCGGGTTTGCATGTATTTTTCACCAAGATATGACTTGGCAGACCAGTTGCATTTTAATATGCGAATATAATTCTGTCTAATCCTGGAATTTCAGCCATCAACTCGATGAAGTTGAACCGCGTCCAGGCCTGTGATGAAGAGCTTTAAGAAAGAGAACAACCTCTACTATTGAGAGATTAAGGAAGCTTCTACATAAAAATCTGGACAATTTTAAGAATTGAGGCGAATACTCTAAATAAATTTTCAGACACAGAAATCTTAAATGTGTTTTCTGAAAAAATAATTTCCACCTACAATCAGTTATGAAAAAGGTTCTATTTCCAAATAAATAAATAAATAAATAAAATGATTATATTTATAGGAAAACGATCGCTCACATACGTGGGAGAATTGTTTTTAGTCAGCATTTTGTTTTGTTTAATTATTACTTATTATTATTTAATTAATTTTACATAATTTCATCACAAATAAATTTTATATGTGGGATTAATTTTAATATATTCTCCGAAAATTTTAGGAGATTGATTGGGAAAATGTTTGATGTTGCGAGATGTTTGGTAACATTAATATACAGCTTTGCATGAAAAATACGTATATATTCGTCTTTTCCGAGTAAGTTATTACACGGCAAATTCAGATGAAATTCTTGTTTTATTTTATTTTCCTTTGGAATGATTTTTGTAGAATTTTAGAGATATGTGGAAAGAAACTGATTCATATTGAAAAGTTTGAAAAAGGACTAAAGTATTTAAATTCAATAAAAAAATATGTTTAAATGTTCAATATTATTAAATTTTCAAAAAATATTAGCAGATAATTTTTTTTGATAAAATTATTTTATACTTTTGACAACAGAAAAACATATAATAAAAGGAAATTCTGAAAGAAACTTTAATAAAATTTCAGAATCGATACATGTAATCTAATATCAAATTGTTTCAAATCGCACATTCTTTCAATGCTTTATATACCGGGTGTCCCAAAAAGGACTGACTGATTTTAAAATTCAATAACTTGGAAACGGTGACAGATATTTAAAAAATTCTTGCAGGAGGTTTATGCATAAGGTCAAAAGTTTTATTACAGTGATTTTCGATTTTAGTTCGAATTACAAACAATAGATGGCGCTGTAAGCAATAGTCGCTAAATACAGGCTCGATTTCTAGTCCTCTCTGTTGTTCCATGCTGAAAAAGGAGATGGAAATGTATTATCCGGGCCACGAAGTACCAAAAATCGAGCCTGAATTCAGCGTCTATTGATCGCAGCGCCATCTATTGTTTGTAATTCGAACTAAAATTGAAAATCACTGTAAAAAAACTTTTGACCTTATGCATAACCCTCCTGCAAGAATTTTTTAAATATCTGTCACCGTTTGCAAGTTATTGAATTTTAAAATCAGTCAGTCCTTTTTGGGACACCCGGTATATATATATATATATATATATATATATATATATATATATAAAGATATTGAAATGTAATTTGATCGAATTCATATTTATATGCGAATTAAACACTTTTCAAACATTGGAAATACGTTAAAGGAATTTCATAATAAATATTTTGTGTTTAAATATTAATGAAAATAAAAATCAATTTCTTAGAAACTGCTAAATTTTCCCCATGAATAAACAAGCTAATTAAATGCTTGTTATGAAATTCCCTATTTAACAAAGTTTAAATATTGTCAATCAATTTATTTCCTTTTTTTTAAGAAATATAATTAACTCCATAATTTTAAATCAAACCTCTGCCGGTATAACACAAATAACAGCAAATATCCTTAAAATATTATGGGTTTTTGCTTTTTAAATTCCCGTTCATAGTATTTCTAAAAATATACGTTTCTCTCAAAATATAATGGGCTTTTCCCTTGATACTGGAAAATGAAAAATCAAATAAGCCACTTCAATAAGAATTTAGAAGTAATGTAACATGAAGAAAATGGTAAGATTTAAGACATTTCTTAATAAAAACAAACAGAACTACCGAATTAATTTCACGGTGGGATTGCAAAATTAAACAGGTAAGGGGAAAACTTATACGAAACCA
This sequence comes from Maratus speciosus, assembly GCA_963932465.1. Lineage (NCBI taxonomy): Eukaryota > Metazoa > Arthropoda > Arachnida > Araneae > Salticidae > Maratus > Maratus speciosus. The sequence continues at coordinate 438,121,341 of OZ010793.1, forward strand.
ATTTAAAAAGTAGGTGCTTTGCGTCACAGATTAAATGATAGGAATTTAATTAAATCCATCTCCCTTAAGCGGGAAGGTTTGCAACATAGCAACAGGCAAAACTCGATCGATTCGAACATTGCCTTCCAAGTAAATTATTCGTCTACATAAACTTAATTTAAGAATGCAGTGACAACGGAAACAAAAACCCAAGCCATATTAATGTCAGAAATATAGTTATTTAAGAAAGCAATCATCTCTTGGAATGTTTCAGATTCACCAAGATTTTTATTTAGCTAGAATACATCCAAAACAGAGGAAAGCCTATTTTGATGCATATCTTGCTAAAACCATGAATATTTTTGTTGAAAATTTCAAAGTTACACAAGAGTAAGGCAATTAAACAAGAAAGCACGTTGAAACAAAACATGTTTGGGTTTAAAGACTAATTTACGGTTTTGGTTTTGAGAAAGTACATTATCTGTTACTAAAGCGAAGAAAGTTTGTACGTATTTATATCTGAAATACCTTTTTTAAGTTTTGAGAGTAATATTTTGATTTCAAAGCGCTAATTACAAAATATTTTTCTGTTGATAGACAGAGGGAAATTCCTTGCATTCTTTCAGCAGATTTAAAAAGTATTTGAAAAGATTTTTCGTAAAGAAAATTATTTTGAACTAGAAGAGAAATTAAAGTTGTTTTTCATTTTGCTGCTACCTTAATTAAAATAACGAAGAATGTTCGCTTTACTGTAGAAGAAATGTGTCATTCCACTGTTACTGTAATTAAGGTTTAAGAGACTTAAAAAAGTGTTTATTTGTTTCTAATCAATATTGACAAAAACATTAGCCTGGAAATGTAAAATACGCCCGACTGCTCACTGCTTTTTTGCGGAGTTTTTTCCCTCGGGGATTGAAATTTTTATTCTAAATCTGATGGCGTGTAAGATTAACGGCAGTTTATTTAATAAATTTACTGGATTTTTCTTCTGTTATTTATTTTTTTAATCATTAATCTGACTACAAGAGGTGGTTATTAAAAAAAAAGTTTATTCAATTTTGTGTGTCTGCATATTTCTTTTTTTTATTATTTATATGGCTTTCATAAATATAATATCTAAAATGGAAAACAACAGAATTTTTATAGCTTATTTAATTTCTCATTTCTTAAGAATCCTCCACTTAATTTTAAATATTAGAACTGCCTCTATCATGAAAATATTTTATCTTTTCTTACATTTTTTTTTAAGAAACTAAATGTGCTAAATGGAATAAAAAATCAGTTATTTGAGTGCTTTATATTTTTAATTATTTGATATTGAGATCATGCACTTGTTCAAGATGCGCAACTAATTTATTAGTATCAAAATCGAATTTTTAAAATACAATTTATCAACATTTCCTTTTTTGTAATATCTAATCTAACATAAATTATTGCTAGAATATTTAAAATATGATATTAGTATATTGTATTAAATTTTATATTGCATTGTAGCCTAAGTGCAAGATACACAATCTATGTATAAATATAAAAATGGTTCCCAACTTCTTCACATTTTAGGGCATTACTTCTTGCTTAAATTATTTTAAAAACACTTAAAAGATGATATCAGTATGTTTTGTTTTTTATATAGTTGTTTTAGGTTTATAATGCACTGTTGTGTATGTAGAAATTATAAAATCGATCTATTAATAAAAATTCTTGTTTTAAAAAAGCACATTATCATTATCACATTTCTATAAAATTTTAGGAAATTCAAGTTATTCGTAGAATATTTAAAATATGATATTACAGTAGTGTTGTGTATGGGACAGCTGCAGCAATCGATTTTTATCCCCAATTGCTGCACATGATAATTGGTGAAATGATAACTTGTGTAAGTGAGATTTGGCAGCATATAAAAATCAATACGTCACACAAGTAAGGGAAAATTTTACTCATTTTAAATTAAATACAATATTTTCATATATCCAAAATCATCAATTTTTACACATTTTTTGTAATCGAAACATTTCTTTAATCAACTTTAAACTATATTAACTACGTATATATAGGTTAAAATTTCACCAGTATAAAGAACTTTCAATGGCATCTGAACTTTGAATTTTAAATGAACTAAAATATTTCAATTTTTTGCATAAAAGGACGTTTTTTCAGTTATAGACATTCCTGTTAGCTTTATAAAAATATGTTATATATATACATATATATAAATATATTTGTACCAAATATTTAATTGTGCGAATAATTTTCATGACTATATTTAATAAATCTTTTGCATGTTTTTTTAATAAGTAAATTTATTTTAAATTTTTTGCAATCGCCTTTCTCATATTGATGTAAATCCCTCCTTAATTTATGTCATTAGGTTTTAAACAGTTAATACATGACATACATGAATATAACACAATAAAGTTTATTTCTACAACACTAACAACTTCGTTTGTAACAGTGCAAGTGCAAAAAAGAACACTTAAAGTTTCATGCATCATGGTGAAGTGGGTGTTAGTAAAACATGGCAGAGCCCCGATTATCCGAACATGTCGCAACCAGGCCGAGTTCGGATACGCAAAAGTGCGGATAACTGCACGAATGAAAAAAAACATTTCACAGTGAGTGTAATGTTAAAGAAAAAGTGATTGCACCAATTCTATGAAATATTCAGTTTGTAACGAGGTCAGCTGTTCGCGTTGCTAATGTTTTTTATGTTATAAACATCTCATAAGACAATAAATGATTCGTGTTTCTAACATGAAAATTCTTTTTTTTTATTGATGTTCATTGTAATTAATTGAAGAGGTATTTCTTGTGTTTTATTTGAGAAAAACTTTGTTTACTGGATAAAGTTGTTTTTTTTTATTTAGGTGTAAAATTACAAAAAGGGTTAAGCTCTTTGCATAGAACTTTGAGAATTTTCATTTCTTATCCACTGTCATTATTCACCGCTTAACTTTGGATTAATAGTTCAACACATCGAATACTCGGTTTAAGAATAGAGAATCTCTATTTGTAACATTTTTTAACATAGTTGAAAAAAGTTTTATGAAGTCGATTTGTTTGTCCTTCTGTCTGTCTACACTCTAACTCGTGTAAATATACTCGGATTTTCATGTAATCGATATATGTTAATGATGTTTACCATGCTATGTTCGGTACTGAATATAAAGTGTGCAGCATTTTATATTTTATGTTCATTTACAGGGGTACTGAAAAGAATTCCATTACATTATGGTAAATGGGGAAATTTCGTTTGCAGTGTTTTTTAATGACATTACGCTATATACATTGAATTTCCCTACAGGATTAGTATAGAATAGAGCGTTTATAGAATTTATCGTCCGTATACAGGAACACACAAAAGAAATCGGTTACAGTACTGTCTTTGAGCAATAATTGTTGCAGTGGCGTTTTAAATGTTAACTAATATTGGCATGTTACTCGGTATGTATATATTCTATACATCGTATATAGGGTTTCAGAAAAGAATTCGCGCAACAATCTCCTTATTAGCGAAAATTGCTGAAAGGGAATTTTCAGCTGTGGTATGTATTTTCTAACTGAACTAAATTTTTGCATGCATATAGTTTATAGATACAAATCTATATGTTACATATAGGGCTGCTCAAAGAATTCGACTGATTTTCCAACTGTATATGTAAATTGCTGAAATTGGGTTTTCAAATGTGCTTTGCGTTTCCAAATATTTAATTATACATCTTATTTCAACTTATAATACTGTGAAGTTTTGTTACATTACTCTAAATATGTCAAAAAGTATTTCATAATCCATGTTTTACACATGATTTTTTCTTTGTTGTTTTTATATGATTTCATTTGTATTGTTAATTTTTTAGATTTTTTTATGTTTTACTCAAACTTATTTCTTTAAAGAAAGGTAATTTCTGTTTCAATCGTCAGATAAATGAGGTTGGATGGGGTTCAAATTACGGAACGTTTTGTTAATTGGAGTTCGGATAAATGGGGCTCTGCTGCATTAAGAAATTTTGTAGGCGGAACACATAACAGTGGAATAGAAAGAATGAAGAAGAGAAAGAAGAGAGCCACAATGCTGGACATACATTGAGATCTACCTGTGCGTAAGCACCGTAAGCACCAAACTGGTTGAACATGAAGGGATTCAGGAGGCCCATGTTACCAGCCATTTGCTGCATCCGCCTAAGCTGGCGTTCTTTTTCTGTGTCGGCAAATTTGACCACAAGGCTTGATGACGCTCCCTAGAAAAATAAAAAAAAGCAACGCTTGTAAATAAAATATTAAAATTAATAAAAAAATACATAAAGAAAAATGAATTAATAATGCGGATTTAATACAATATTTAAGATGATTTCATACATCATACAATGATGTCATTAGTTACTTTACCGCATAAAAATGTAATTTTTACATACATATGAATTTCGTCAATAGGGAAGACCGAGCTATGCTCGATTAAAATTAGTTTTGTATTAGAACCCTGTATTAGAAATTGGTTGAATCATGTATCTCGACTCTTATTGTGAATTTTTTAAAAATTCCTTCAGAATCTTAAAGTCATTTTTTGCTCCAAATGTCGCTAAAATATCGCCAAATTTGGCGAAATTCTTTCATTTGTCGCAAAGAATTTGTTTTGGAATTGATAATCTTGAAAGTCATTTTCCCGCACAAATTTCACCAAATATCACTAACTATCGCCAAATTTGGTGAAATGTTGCCAACTTTGCGACTTTGTTTCCTAACAGCTGTTCAGCAACTTTAATAGCTGTTTCATCCTTCATACACATTAAAATGCATTGACCCGTACTGCCCCCAAAAGACCCACTAATTGAATTTTTTCAAACATTTGACGTAGCTCAGATAAAATTTTCATACAAACACACTATTTGCTCGTATTATAATACAGGATTTCATTCATTGTTGTAACATCAGAGTAGGATTTTAATTACTCTTTTATTTAATTTAACTTGGTTTTACTACAATAATATGGAATTTTGTAATCGATTTTTTCACTCAGTTCCTAATAGGCAAGAATTAAAAAAATTACGCTCACACATGTGTTTCCGATGACAATGCGACGTTTTAATATTTTCAGAACTTTATTATAAATTTTTGAATTAATTTAAAGGTAATTAAGGTAATTTAAAGATAATTTAAAGGTAAAGGTTCCATTAATTGGTCACGGATGATAAATCCAAACTATGCGTTATGGTAATATGGTAATATATTTTTATACGGGATATGCGCTAAAACAACAATGGATTTAATTATACAGGAAACTACGTTCGCCAAATTAAGCCAACTGGCTATAAAACAGCGACAACGAGATTCTTTAAACACTTAATGTAGAAAATTTAAGATGTAGGATACTAAATGCAGAATAATAAAGAGTGTATATATATATTTAAATATAAGCTTTATTTAATTGTTGTAACTTTGTTATTGCCAGCATCACTCGTCTCATTTGTTTCTGTAATATTTTGCCCCTGTCGAAGGGCAGGCTTTGGGTCCCACAGCATTCCCTGATAAGGTACAGCCCTGTAAATACTTGAAGTTGAAGTTGATTGCATTGTCATCGGTAGTCAACTTTTTTTTTCAATATTTGAGGGAAATCGATTGCAAGATTTGACTCAGACAGCTCAGAAACAAATGAACAAAATCATTATTTAACAAATATTTATATGGATATTTAATAAAAATATTTAATATGATTTGAAACAATGATTTCACTGTTTAATTTACCCCTTAAATATGTTATATTAATATCTGCACATAAATATAAATTTTATTTATTCATTGTTATAACCACCAGTGATTCTTAATTTAATTGTTGTAATTTATTACTGACAGCATCACTATTATTTAATTTTTTTCCCCTCTAATATTTTTCGCCTGTGCGAAGAGCGGGCTCTTGCCACTGATCTCTTCCCATGAAGCGGTACGGCTCTGAAAATACTTGAATATTGAATGTGATCATAAAATAGCTGCAAACTTGTACGAGAAATATATATATATATATGTACATATATATACCGGGTATCCCAAAAAGGACTGACTGATTTTAAAATTCAATAACTTCCAAACGGTGACAGATATTAAAAAAATTCTTGCTGGAGGGTTATGCATAAAGTCAAAAGTTTTATTACAGTGATTTTCGATTTTAGTTCGAATTACAAACAGTAGATGGCGCTGTAAGCAATAGTCGCTAAATACAGGCTCGATTTTTGGTCCTTTCTTTTGTTCCATGCAGAAAAAGGAGATGGAAATGTATTATCCGGGCCACGAAGTACCAAAAATCGAGCCTGAATTGAGCCTGTATTGATCGCAGCGCCATCTATTGTTTGTAATTCGAACTAAAATCGAAAATCCCTGTAAAAAAAACTTTTGACTTTATGCATAACCCTCCTGCAAGAATTTTTTTAATATCTGTCACCGTTTGGAAGTTATTGAATTTTAAAATCAGTCAGTCCTTTTTGGGACACCCGGTATATATATATATATAACCATTATATAATTACAATTTATCATCTATTTTCATTTACTAAAAATAAAATTAGTAAATTTAGCTTCAATACATTACACTGACATTATACAACATATATATATATGTAATAAAAATGAAATCACAAATATATGAACAAATTGGTAAAATTCTAAAAATGAACAAGATATGAACATAGGAAATCAATATGTAAAATAAGGAACTATGAATAACCCACAGAATCCTCAGAGGAGCCTGCAGGCTAATTCATAGTGAAGATGCGTTATTTCATCCAATTTTTTCGGCATTAGGCCTAAAATGACAAAATTTAGCTCCTAATAGCGCATCATAAAAAAAATGATAAAAAACCAAGAGATCTAATGAAAAATACACCTTACACAAGATATTAAAAATGGAAAAATGATTAGAGCACAATACATCAGTTATGGACAAATCCAAAACTTCATAAAGTTGTCCCACAATATTATAACATGTGAGGATGCAATTAGATTTAAGACTATTAAAACATGTGGCCGAAAACAAAAACATTACTGCCATATGGTGTGGAAAAGGAAAACTATATTGTTGTTAGATTTTAAGGGAAAATATTAAGTATATTTCAAATAAATAGACAAAACCCAACATCATCATAAACTTTACTGACAAATAATTTTTTTAAGTAAAGATGAAGAATTATTATTTTAACAATGAAAATTATATTAAGTACATCTTTTATTAAGGAAAATTCAGATGCAGTAATGTAAAGTGCATTATTAATAATAGAGTTACGTTTCTCTGATCGAATATAATGACATTATATAATTACGATTTAATGTAAAAGCATCTATAACATAGTTATAATCTGCCATTTTTCAGCTCACGCACGAAGAAACTTTCTGTAGTACCGTAAGTAGTTATTAATAACTATTTAAACATATTTTGCTGCATCTTCCTTGAAAACTTCCAGAAGAAATAAAACCACCCAAATAACTACAAAGTTTTACTTCGTCGTCGATGCACTTAACACTTAAACAAAACTAATTATTAGCAACGCACTTCATTTAGATCCAAAACAAGTAACTCTTTTGGAAGCAAAAACGGAGACTAAACAAGAGTAAGTCATAAAAAAGCTTTTTTGGCTCTTCTTGAACAACAACAGCTACGCTAACTAGGCTTGATGGCTTTAAAAGAAATTTTTTAGATTAGATTAAACGAGAACAAAGTAAAGTAAGACAGTACACGCACGCTTCCATCTTAGCTTGTTAGAACCTAAAACATCACAGGACTTCAGTGACAGCTTCTCTGCAATTTCTTTAAATTATTCTAAGTGAGAGATGGTGTTAAAAGAGATATTTAGTTTAACGAGTATGGCAACAGTTGGGTGGTAATGAAGTTTAAAATGCAGAGAGAAGTGATTAAGTTAGACTTATTTTTTTAAGAAAAGGACCATATAATGTTTTTCTGTAGTATAAGATGCACTAAATAGCCCAAATGCTAATTAGACTTGGAGAAAATATCCAGTTTTAAAAGATAGTAAATATAAAGCAAAGGATCCGAGATTATACTTTTTTACTTTACTTTATTTATTTCAGAAGATTTTATGCTAAACTTATGCAATTTTGCTCGCATAGATTTTTTTTATATATATTTTTATGGAAAAAATAGATATAAATAGTATTCCTGTTTCATTATTTTTGAAAGGCTTTTATGAAGAAATTAAATTTTAAGCAATTTAGCTTCGCAATTATAAAAAAAAATTTACGTTTTATGAAGTTTAAAATTCACGGTAAACTGATTACATGAGAAATTGTTTCAAGAAAAGTAGCATGAAATGTTTTTATGCACTGTAAAGTGCATTAAATGTCGTAAATATTAATATTCATAGGCTGTAAACAAAACTAAGGATGCAAAACTATTCTTTCTTGTTTTAGTTTATATTATTAATTTATGCAGTTTTGCTCAGATAGATTTTTTTTGTTATATATTTTTATGGAAAAAATAGATATAAATATTATTCCCGTTTCATTATTTTTGAAAAGCTTTTATGAAGAAATTAAATATTAAGTTATTTAGTTTCGCAAGCATAAAAATATTTTACGTTTTATGAAGTTTAAAATTTACGGTAAACTGATTAAATCAGACATTTTTTCAAGAAAAGTACCATGAAATGTTTTTCTGCAGTTTAAAAATATATTAAATGTCTTAAAATATAATAAATGTCTTAAATATTAATATCCATAGGCTCTAAGCAAAAACTAAGGATGCAAAACTATTATTTTTTCTTTGGATTTATATTAACTGAATAAATAAATATAAATATAAATATATATATATATATATATATATATATATATATATATATATATATATATATATATTCTTGTTACGCATATACAACTTCTCTGTAACAGGTATTTAGTTATAAACAATTAATGTTTTCCATGAATGTGTCTTTTTTTTTTATATTTAATATATGAGGGCCTGAGTTTCAAAATTCGTCTTATTCAAAATTTAAAAAATAGTGTTTTCTCTATCAATCTATTCTATTGGCAAATCTGTATATATATATATATAAAAAAATACAATCTGTAAAACAATTAGTTTTATCCTGTATTTTTAGCATTGTAAAATCTTGTTTTATACTGAAAACCAATGGACGCTGTTAGAGGTTTTTGTCGATTTCCCAAAATTGGATTTTCTGGATAAGGCAAATTTTGAAACTCACATCCTCACATAAATGTGTGTGTGTTTGTGTGTGCGTGTGCTAAGCATGTGTAATTTTTATATCAGAGGTATTTAGAAATGAACAATTAATGCCTACCGGGAAAATGTCAATATAAATTGTTAAGGGGTCTCAAGACTCTTAAAGCTTTAAAATTTTCGAAATTTTAATTTTTTTAGATGTTAAACACCATTCTTTTCTGAACCTTTTTATATAATTGTTTCCTTGAAATTCCTATTAGAACTGAAGTTATGGCTTTTACATTTATACACGTTCAATAGCTGAAGCGTCGTTTCGGAAACTTCGAAGCCATTTTTCTCCAAATGCCGTTTTTGGGTATAACGCGCACGATATTTCAAAAACTTATGAATATCTTTTCATGAAATTTTCAAAACGTATGTTTCATGTTAGTCTGTATAAACTGAACCTAAAATTTCCTTTTTATTGTTCAAAACAATATTTTTTAGGTGATTATACTGTTGAAATTTTCTTAATTTTGCATTATCTAAATACAACTTTGTATTAAAAATATAAAAAAGCTTTAAATACAAATTTATTTAGGTTCAGGGTAATTATTACAATCTGAAGTATAAGTAGGTACCAAAAGTTTCATTCTAGTTGCAACACTTATTTTGTAATCGTGCACGTAAGCTCTTATGCCGACTTTCTGTTCGAAAAATGTCTAACAGTTTGGAGCCTCCTGTAAATGCTAATTTTGCATCTTATAAATTTTTAAATACATGAAATGAAAGAACATACTTATATATTTTATTCCAATTAAAATTGCGTCTTAAAATCAAATACATTTTAAGATATTAAATGTTGAAAATGTTTTTTTTTTTTTTCATTTTATCCAATTTTAAGAGTCCTGAGACCCCTTAACTTATTTTGTATTATTTTAAGCTTCGGTGAAGCTGTAAAAAGTAAGATTTATGCATTTCTGATGAGGAAAAAATGCAGCATATGAATATTTTGTCCAATTACATTCATCATGAAACCGGTTTCAGTGTCAATGTTTTGTAATTTGTTTTTTAAAAAGAGAAAAACAATGTATTTACCTACTCAACAAAGACAGGCCTACATTTGATACAATTAATAAAAACCAAATTTCAAATTAAACTTGATCGCTCAGATATTCGAGTTTTCTGGAGAAACTGGGTGATCAAATTTAATTAGAATTTTATTTTTTTTTATTATTAATTGTATCAAATGCAGATATGTTGAGTAGGTAAATACATCGTTTTCTCTTTTTTAAAAATAAATTACAAAATACGGCACTAAAATTTGTCTCATAATAAATGGTATATTCCGTTGTTAAAATTGCCAAATAGCCGAAATTCATATTCATATTTTCATCACTGATTAAAGAGGCAAGAAAACCTGTAAAACTTGTTTTTTAGCAATGATGGTACCCAGAAGGGAAAAGCGGTTTCTGACATTTTGTAGCAGTATTCCATTGAGGTTTTTTCCGCCTTCGAAAGAATAATGATATATTATTATAATGCGTTGATTAAGAAATAAATTTGCATTGATTATTTTGATTTTAATAACTACACGAGTGAAAAAATTTTCTGTAAAAATAATGAAGGGCAGAAAGAAAGAAAGAAGCAGTAATTCTAAATGAGAACATCAGTATCAAAGCTCGCCTTATCTAAAATGAAAAAAAAAATCGTGTTTTTCCTATGAGTGTATTCTATTGGAAACTTGCACAAAAAAAATACGGCTTTCTCAAAAAAAAAAAAAAAAAAAGTATCTTTTATTTCTGGCTTTGCAAAATCTTGCTTTGCAACGAAAACCAACAGATAGTGTGACAGAGTCCTCTCACATATCACAATTTTCATTAAAATTAATTTAAATCATTTATTTTGGCTTTTGAAACGTGTTGTTTTCTCCCTTCGTTATGTTAAAATTTATAATTTAATTCTTTGCTTAAAATCCATATCGAATTTTATCAGTTTTTTTTCTTTCTTTCAATAACCTCTTTAATTTAATGCAGTAATTTTGAGTTTATGATTTGTAACCGTTTCTTGCAGATGCAATTTATTTTTCAATAACATTTGAGCCGATATTTAAAATTAAAATATAAGAGTTAAAAGCACCTGCCTTTAATATTTCAATGGACGTTATTTTTATTTTTATTTATTTTTTTTTTTTTCATTTGCGTTGCCCACGAAAGAAATAATTCTGTCTTGTTTTTTATTTAAGTAAAAATCCGTTGCAATAAAATATCAAAAATGAAAAAGATTGTTATTATAGAAGCGGTCTTTAAATCACTTTTCATGTACGTTAAATTTTTTTGTCAGTTGTTTTAAAGCTTATGTCTTTTTCGGTATTTCGAAATTACATGTAGCAATCATTTAACATAATCATTTGTTTAGATAAACATTGCCAGGTTTTATGGCGTCTCTAAGAAATACATATGTAGAGCCGTTATCCTGGATCCTTGCATCTCGCGTTTTTCATTGTTTTTATCGGGGTTGTTGGATTTTGGGGGAATCATTTGGCTCGCAAATAAACCCTTTGTCTGCTGTTCGTTCACAATGCTAATGTTAGAATTTGGCGATGTTGTAGCGCCAAGTGTTATATGCTTCTTATGAAATCAGTTACATTTTATCTCGAACTGCGAAGATGTAAGATCAGGTGGTCTTGGGTCACGCTTAGGCGTACCTTGCATATACGGATTTTCTCTCTCTCACCGGTAATTCTTATGAGTAATATTCTTTTTGTAACTTACTTAAAAATGTTAAATAAAATTTGTTAGTTCCTGTATTATGGTTGGAGTTTTGCATTTAGAAGAACCTACACTGAACCACGTCTAGATAGAGTTAGAGGTATTTCGCAATTTCCCAAAATTTGATTTTCTGGATAGTGCGAGATTTGAAACTCACGATTTCAAATAAAGCCAATATTTAAAGTGATAATATGCGAATGCAAATGTAGAATGATTTTTTTTAAAATAATTAATTGTATTTTTTACTTAAAAGTGATAATTAGATTAATAACTCTATTAATTTTTTAATTTGAAGAAATTCATATTCTATTCATTAATAGTTTAAATTTTAAATTCCTGGTGCAAATAATTCCAAAATAAAATAAAATAAAATAAAATAAAATAAAATAAAATAAAACGCAATTCAACAAATTACAACGACCATTTGGTAAATTATTTTTTCAAAGACTAAAATTTAAGACATTAAAAATCGCCCGGAGTTGATCGTACATTACGTACGCCATGGATTAAACATTAACATTCCTGGACCCATCATGAACCCATTTTAATAGAAATTTCAGTTTTACAATTTTCGTTACTATAAATTTTTAAACTTCTACAGAGCTGGTCATACATTACATACGCCATGAATTAAACATTAATAGTGTTATGACACGTAAAAATTGGAAGCGATAAAAATCGCCTGCGACTCGTCAAATGTCCTATGAAACTTACGTATTAGCCAAGATTTTCATTGGCTATTCGGGAAAAGGCTTTTCCATCGTCAGATTTCCAAGCAATCTAACGACCAATTTTAAATGAAATTTCATTCTTAAACTTCTAAACATCCCACAATATTACTTTTTACACCGTCGTATAGAGAAAAAAAATGTACTTTTAAATGCAATTTGTTTGAAAGCTGTATCTCAATTTGTTTCTGAGTTATTAATATTTTTTTGTAGTTTTTATTACTTTTTTGTCATAGTGGCAACACAAGAAAATCCATCTCTGTTGAAAGTAAAGGGAAATGCAGATTACTGTATAGACCAATCAGAAAACGAATAAAATGATGATTAAACCAATAAAAACCTTCAGGTATGCTTTTGATTTCCTACCCTGACGAGGACAATAACCATTTTTCCAAACGGTTAATAAAATAATATTTTATTGAAAAAATACATTAATCAAATTCAAAAATGAGAAAATGTGTTGAAATTTCATAGTAATTGAAAAAAATCTATAAATAACTTAACCACATTTTTAAGCCTATGTTTAAATAATATTAATCTTTTTCTAAAAACTAAGTATGAAACAAAAATATAAACGTAATTTGAAAACGTATTGCAATACTAACGTACGAAATCAATGAAGTACAGTTGCTAAAATAACACTTTATTTTTTTTTTCTTCCTTTTTCCATCGTTATCTATTTTAACGTAACTATATCTATCGGATCTATAAATAATTTAACCACATTTTTTAAGTCTATGTTTAAATAATATTAATGTTTTTTTCTAAAAACTAAGTATGAAACAAAAATATAAACGCAATTTGAAAACATATTGCAATACTAACGTACGAAATCAATGAAGTCCAGTTGCTAAAATAACAATTTATTTTTTTTCTTCGTTTTTCCATCGTTATTTATTTTCTGAGGGAACCAAACCTTTCATTCATTTTCATTGTCATATTATTAATTAAAAAGAGTATTATTTTTCTAATTAATTATTGTATAGTGATTTGGTTAATAAAAAAAAAAAAAATGACGAAATAAATACTACCGTGTTACTTTTAAATGGCAATATGTTAAAACAGTTTTAAATATTCTAATGTGTTAAAGTAATAAAACGATTTCAGTAACAATCAATAACGTGCTAAATAAACACTAATGTCAATAATAATAAAGTAAAGAAATAATTAACATTCTTCGCATAATTATTTATTTGATTAAAAAATAATAATAATAAATGCTTTTTTCCTTATTAGAATGATTTATGACAAAAACAAAAAGCGGGCATAAAAATGATAGATGAAGTGGTACGCAAATTTTATATTGATTTTGATACTGGAAGTTTGATAATTAAAATAATTAACAAAAATGAATACTTTTCATAAGAACAAATTATTTTTTTCTGTATTAGAAAATAATATAAAACAATTGCGCGATTTTTATTGTACTTATTTATTTTCTTTAATTCAATACATTTGCAAGCATGCTTGTGTATAGCATCAATAACATAAAAATTTACATTTTTAATTAATTTGAAATGTTGATTAAATTTAACTAATAAAGATTTGTTTTATAAAATACCAAATGATCGATTTTTTTTTAATTAAAGATTTGCTTACATATTAAAAATATTGATTGAAGAAACTTATGTATTTAACTAGAGAAACGGTGTCTTCTGATATCGCTATTGCATATATGTCTTAATTTTTTTTTTACATTTAACATAGTAAGCAAACTTGCAGCATACAGTTTTTTATGGAAACATTAATAAGTGCACCATGAAATGCACGAATTAGAGTATCTCTCCTTCCCCTTCGTAATGTGCCCGGCAAATTCACAATGAAATGTTTGCAGTTTATGGAAGTAATAGCCCATCATTTGACACTGTTGTCAGACGGAAAAGTAATTTTGAAACTGCCCACATGTCTCTCACAGACGATTCAAGGTTTGGAAGACAAAATTGAAGAAACTGAGGAAAAGACTGAAAGGTAACTTTCCAAATGATCCTGAATACGGCTCATCTTAGTTACGGCAGTGTGTGGAAAACAAATTCGCGAAGACCTGCACACTGTGTTGAATTCAGGGGGTGTCCCGGGGGGACCCCCCAGAGCAATGAGCAGGGCTTAATTTCTAACAAAAAAAAGTACCGGAGCCCTAATATTCTGTAATACTAACAACCGTAGCGTGCCCCCCCCCCCCCCCCGTCACTGCAATCCGCATATTTATATTTCATTCATTATTTGCAAATTCAAAGCATTTTTTTTCTTTCGCAAAATAATTTTAAATATATCTATCAGCATACACTTATAATGCATAATTATTTAATATACTTAGCTGTCAACTAATCCACATTTTAGTTATCACTCCTTTCGAAAAGAAATCTTTGCCTAATTTTAATGTTAATTAACTGCAGAATTCTGCGATTAAATATGGTAAGGATTATGATTCGGAAATAGCGCTAACACAAAAAAGGAATAGTTCGCCAGTTATGCCTTTTCATGAAAAAGTGAATGAAATTTATAGAAATTAATATTTATATGTTGAAGAATGGAACAGCGTTTTTCAATTTCCTATAAAAGGTGCATATCTGAAACTATAAAATGATTCCTTCCGCTTAACAATCTTTTGTGGCGAGTCCCTGAAAATCAGATTAAATTAAAAATTTGACACCGTTATCGGAAATATTCGATACGTTTATACAAAAAGGGGGAAACACTGCTCGATTGCTTTCTATCAGAATAACAATGCATGGTAATTATATCTACTTATAAATGAAAATGACTTCGTAAATGTGCAGAGCAGAGCCTTAAAATGGGCAGCGTTCGGAGCCCTTCATTTATGAGCTCCGGTGAATTCCGACTAATATTTAAATATTTACTGAAAACAGAGAAGTACCGGAGCTCAGCTCCGGTGGGCTCCGGCGCAAATTAAGCCCTGGCAATGAGATGTCCCCCCCAAGTTTAGCGATTTTGTGTTTTCAATGGTCAAAAAGTGCAATTTCCCCCTCGGAAGTCTATAATGTGACCCCCCCCCCCAAAGGAGCCACAGAATTCCCTCCCGGAGAAAAGTGTCTGAATTCAACACTACCTGCACACGTCAAAGGTCTCAGTACGCTGAATTCCCAGATTACTCAGTCCACCCCCCCCCCCCCCCCCTTCTCATCTCGAGGTTCGGTTGAGGAATCTGAGCGATGTGGCCGCATCCATCCTATCTCTCTCCAAGATACTTTTTCTTATTCCCAGAACTCAAAAAACATTGCTAGGTCGATTTGACACCACAAATGAGGTGGAACATGGGTTATGACCCGTTTTAAAGTACTTCAGTGACGGTCTTTGAAAGGTTAAAAAACACTGGGGAAAATGTATAACTCTGAATATTGACTATATACAAAAGTCTTAGAAAAAAAAAACATTAAGTTTTTATCTCAATTATCTCATCGTGATAATTAGAAGATTGCGATACCCTTATAAAAATTAAAATAAAAAAGCAATTTATCAAATTACAACGACCATTTGGAAAATGATTTTTTCGAAGACTAAAATTTAAGACATAAAAAGTCGCATGGAGTTGATCATACATTACGTACGCCATGAATTAAAACATTAATAGTGTTATTACACGTAAAAATTACAAGCGATGAAAATCGCCTGCGACTCGTACGTATTATCCACCTGAAACTTATGTATTATCCAAGCATTTCATTGGCTGCTCGGGAAAAGGCTTTTCCATCGTCAGATTTCTTGGAAATCTGACGGCCAATTTTAAATGAAATTTATTTCTTAAACTTCTAAACATCCCACACTATTACTTTTTACACTGTCGTATAGAGAAAAAAATGTACTTTTAAATGCAATTTGTTTGAAAGCTGTATATCAATTTGTTTCTGAGTTATTAATTTTTTTTTGTACTTTTTATTACTTTTTTGTCATAGTGGCAACACTCTGTTGTCCATCTCTGTTGAAAGTAAAGGAAAATACAGGTTACTGTATAGACTAATCAAAACACGAATAAAATGCGGATTAAACCAATAAAAACCTTCAGATATGCTTTTGATTTCCCATCCTGACGAGAACACTAACCATTTTTCCAAATGGTTAATAATGCAAATACATTTATTTTCAAATGTGTGACTATATTTTCAAATGTTTCATACTATATTACAAGTATATTTTTGAAACAAAAAACTTAATATTATGCTATTTAAAAAAAAAAAAAAAAAAAAAAAAAAAAAAAAAAAACCGCTGTTATCTAAGAATTTTATCAAATTTACAGTGTTAAAATACTGTCCCAGGGAGGTAGGATTTTTCCTTCCGGAGCCATCAAATGCAAAAAAGTATAATACATATGTATACATGTATACTCATGCACTAATATCCATCTATATTATACTACATATACTTAACTACCATATAGTATACATGTATATTATACATGTATACTCATGCATCTAGTAGATGAAATTAGAAAAATATGTATTCATATAAAAAAGTCATTTTTATAAAAATTAGATGTCACAAGTCTTTAGTAACAATGCAAAGTAATAATAAGTCAATGCAATAAGGAAGTATGTCAGTGCTATTGAAATAATAATCTATAACAATACACCCACCTCTCCTGTAACAATGTATTTGTGTATAAATATATATGTATAGATAGAAAAATTTCAATATCTGTTTTCCCGTTGGTGGAAGTGGATATAACGTAACATTTTGGTGAATTAGAGAACAGATTAATGGAAAAAGGCATAAAAGGTATCATAAAATAGCAAACATTTTCATTTTCCATATTTTAGCTTTCCTCCAAAATTATTTGAAACCTGCTTGGAGCTATTTTTATCTATTTTCTTTACCCTTCTTTTTCGGAGATTTTTTAAATTTAAAAACTTGGAATTTTATTCCCAATTTTTTAAATGTAATTAATTTAAATTTTTAAATCTTAATAGCTACAAATGTACTGTAAAGGTAAAACTAGGAGAATTCTTTACCTGCAATTTCGTTTATATCGAAATAAAAATTGAATTCAACTAAGAAGGAAAAAAAAATGCAGAAAAAATTACATTCAAACTTGTTTATGTCGAGTACACTGTAAATTGAAATTTTATACCTTTTTAAATTTTAAAAAGGTATTAATTTAAATTTTAAATTATGAAATATCTTGTAATCAATGAGTTACGATTTTTCATGTATTATAATTAAAATGCTTTCCTCGTGCCTTAAAAAAAGAAATATATATATTTATTTTGAAGTATTATATCGTATTTGTAGGAGAACTCATACACAAAATACAAATTTTTAAAAGAGTTTATATAAAATATTGTTACTATTCCTGTTTAAAAAAATAAATAAAGGCAATTTCATTTTGGATATCAAAACAAACATAAAACCGATTGATTTACATTTAGGTAATATCTTAAAAATGTTTTATGTAAAGAAAAGATCCTCTTTTATTTTTTCTTTTAAAGTTTTTTATACTGCGACCTCTTGTAACTAACATAAGCCAGCTTGATGTACGACATTTTGTCCAAGGTTTAAATCTGCATCCATGTATTCAACCACATAAAGCAACTCTAAAGTTATGGATGGCCTCACTTATGAAAATTCGATTTTATGTAGATGTCTCTTGCAAATAAAATACCCTGTCAGATTTAAATCTATGAGTAGTATTTGGATAAAGCAAATCTACAACTATAAAGAAGCATTTGAAAAAAAAAATTAGAATTTTGGGAGAGATATGTGTATTTTTTTTTTGTACGGTAATGACGCAAGCAATGTTCTGTAAAATTACAGATATCTGATTTAAATCGCTTAAAAAAACCAAACTTTCTACTTTATGCCTGTTTAAAAGTTAAATAGGCACTTACTTGCATTTAGGCATATACTTATATTTGTTTTCTGTTTTTTAACATCGCAGGTATTGTAATTTGATTTCCGTACATCAATAAATGCTTATTTATAAGATAATATAGGAGAGACTAGGGAGGGTTGACCCACTTTTTACAAAATGATTTTTTATTTTTTAAATATTGAACGTAGAATAAAGTTTTCTATATCATTTTATTCATTATACAATCAGTTATCAAAATAAAATTGCTACATAAGTGTAACATATAAGAAATTTGAAAAATGATTCATTTTAATCATGAAAAAATAATGGGTCAAGGCTCTTCACATATGGGAGGGTTGATCCAATATATGGGAGGCTTGACCCACTTTGTTTTATATTGCACTATTTGTGAAGAGAAATAAAATCAGTTTTAAAAAAAGCAAAATAACTTTATTCTGCATGCTTTAATTATTATTAAAAAATATTTTTTTAAAATATGAGGCTTAAACAAACCTGTTAAGACGCAATCGCAAGTCAGAGGAGAAAAACTTTGTTTTAAACAGGATTTTGTCTGAGCAGGTATAATTGAACAGCAGGGAAAATGAAATTTTAACATTTAAGGCAGTATTCTGCTAGAGACAGGTTGCGTTTTCATACTGTTTCATGTTATTATGTGCGGATTTAGGAGCCACTGTCTTGCCTTTTTTATCTCCGTGTTACATTTTTTGTGACACTAGATCTGACAACTCTAGTTGTGACAAAGTTTGGGTTCATCTGACTGTATTCACCCTGGTGAAATGTTTCTACATACCTTTCTAAAGTTTATCGATCGATGCTATGTTCTTTTGCAACCGCATGAGCACATAACTTATTTTTAATATGATTTAAAACATTAAGGTGCAAATTACTTTCAGTTCTATAATTTTGAAATAAATGATTGGCGCCGGAATTTACGAACAAATTTGTTTGGGAATAAGAAAAAGGCTATATTTCACATACATATTAAATGGAAAAGATTTTAGCAAAATTCTGGTGCCATTGTGATGCTTCGGAATTAAAATTAAGTGGTTTTATAAACATACCACTGCCCCTCAAAGTGTTAAGACTGCTCCTTTCATCCTTTCTAGTCCTTTCGAGACTTTCCACTGTTTCTATTTACCTGTTGTAAGCAATATTTAAATGGAACAAAGTTCCTGTCAACTTTCCCATTTTCTAGCAAATTTTCACATTTTCCTATAGTCAGTTTTAAACATTTTCTTTTCCATCACACCATTTTACTGAAGCTTTACAGAATAAATTTACATTCTGTTATGTATATACCACTCCCGACTGGGCAAGGTTCACTCAGCCTTTCATCCCTTTGGGGTCGATAAAATGAGTACCAAGCTTGCTTGGGAACTAAACACCGAGGGTCTCGCGCTAGGTTGACCACCTGGCCGGGACGCATGCTGCATAGCACCTCGGGGCCCAGGGTCAAGAAAACAGAGATGGGCACTGTCGGCCCAGATCCTTCTTGGATTGTACAGCCACAGAGTTTAGTTTTTTAGTTTATGTATATACCATTAACTTTTCATTATGCACAGGATATAATAAGAATATTTCCAAAATCACTTAATTAAGGGAACCTTGAGCATCTGGTTAACCCTCCCTCACATTGACCGGGTCAAACCTCCCTACATAGACCTTTTCTAAAGAATAGCACATTGTTATGTTAAGCCTAACTTACTGTACAGTCTTTATGCCTGGAATGAAAGCTCGATATTTCTGCATTACTTTAAAACTACTTACTTACATTTCTATGATATAATTTATTTGAAAAAAGCTTACAAAATATTTCTAAAAAACACAACTTTTAAGTTGAAAACGCCTCACAATTGATTTTTTCCACACCTATTTCAATTATCTCTATGAAACGAACACTGGTGTTTGAACATTCCAGTAGCTTTGGTTGACACGTACTGATAAAACTCTGAAATTATTTTAAATATGAAAACTGATGGATGGGTCAAGCCTCCCGTATGGTCAACCGTCCCTAGTCTCCCTTACATACTGTTTATTTTCGGTATATGAAAATGAAATTTAAGTATATTCTTAGATCATAAAACTATCAATGAGGTACTGTTTATGATTTAAAATTTCATATTTCGTATTAAAATAAAATTATATAACAGAAAACGTTAATTTTTTTAAAAGGATTTATCAAAAATAAAGCCGTTTACCGTGTTCAAATGAAACTTATAAAAATATAGAAAATTATTAAAACTGTTATAAATAAAGTTTTTTGCGCTTTGATTTCTTAATTCCTGAACTCCTCACTTCTGTTCAGCATCCGCGCGCTTCACAGTAGTGAGATTTCGGATTCTGTGACTTCAGCTGCATATAATTTTATTGGTAATATCATAGATGCCAACATCTCTTAATTATTCCGGAGCCCGATCCAAAATTTGCACGTTCAAACCGGAAAAAATATATAAGAAAATGTACCTTTTTTCTGTGAGGTGTATTTTCTGTTTCGTTTTGAAATTTTTTGTTAAATAAAATTTCCTGTTGAAAAAATGTTCATCTTGGATCAGACTCCGTAATAATTAAGAGATGTTGGCATCTATGGTAATATAGTGTTAATTAAATATAACGCATGATTCCTATACTAAATAAAATAAAGAATCGAACTGCGATATTTAATTTTAACAGAATGTAACTTTTTTTTTTTTTTTTTTTTTTTTTACGAAACAGGCAAATTATTGAAAGCATGATTTTAAATAAACAATTAAATTTAAAAAATCAAAAAACCCGACTGCGTAAAAAGCGAACTAATTAATTATTTCTCATCAATGTGAAACTATTTTCTTTTTCAACCCCTACTATTAGCTCACACTCTCGTTATATATATCTTGTTCAAATTTTCAATCGTTAATAAAATACTTATTATTCATCCAGTCAAGCTCAAATAATTTTTTAAAACTTGTAGTGGATGACACTTGATGTTAATCCATTTTTTTCAAATATTAATTCATTAATTCAATTAAATTAATTAATTTTCAATAATCGAGAGAGCCCTCTTCTTGATAAAGGTATTTTAAGACCAAAAGGCCCCTCTTCTTGATAAAAGCATTTTAAGCGAAAAAGGAAGGAAGAATGGGAGGGAAAAATTCTCTTATTGACCTAAGTAGGAATTGATTTAAGATATTTTTTTATATTACTTGTTTATATTACTTACCTATTTTTTTTTTCATTTACTTGTATTGATGACTTTTAAGTTGTGTTTAATTGTTAGTTCCTATCTATAAACACTGTTTTGATGAGGTCTATAGATGTCTATGATGGTTAGAGTTGCAGTAAAGCTAGAGATCCTACCTAGACAACTTCCAGGTTGTATAATATTTTAACGGAGCTTCTGACTGTAAAATAGTCAATGAAACATCGTCTTCATTTTGAAAAACCTATCCAATGATATGCCACTTAATAGTGTGCGAAAATTATTTTTTTCGCCTCTACCGCCATTTTGTATTTTACGGCCGCCATTTTGAATTTATAAAAACAAAACCTAGCCTATAACCATTGGGCCGTTAAGACGAATTGATAGAGACCTCATTCATTAAAATCCATCCAGCAGTTGGGGTGTTTCGAGGGTATAAAGGAATTCACATACACAGATACGCCCGAAACACATAACCCTTCTTTTCAGTCGGTTAAAAACGCCGAATTGGAAATTTTGGTCATTACGTATTTGCGGGTGAAAAAAATGTTATATCTAAAGTGAAACTTTTTTTTTTTTTTTAAATATATAAATTCCTATTCTTTAAGAAAGAAAAATTAAATCTTAAAATCATAAAACTGTTTTATACAAGTTGTTATTAAGTAAACTTACATTTTTCTTCTTCTAAATTTAAAGTATTTATTCTCAGACCTATTGAAAACGATGTAAGGTACGTATTGTACATTGTTTCGTGCAATTTAAATCTGATCCCATGTATTCAACCACATAAAGTAACTGAAAATTTACAGATTTGTTCAATTGTGAAAATTGATTGTATATAGTAGATATTTCTCTCAATTTAAATGCTCTGTCAGATCTGAATCTATAAGGAGTAGGAATTGCAGTCACTAATGAGGAATGTTTTGATAATGCAAAAGTAGAACAATAATGAAGTGTCTAAAAAACACAGGTATTTGAGGGAGATATGTATATTTTCCTTGTAATGTAATGATGGAATTAGTATTATTCAAAACTAGCTATCGCTCACCCGCAAAAAAAGTGACATACCTCGACAAAAATAAATATTACAGAACAGCCAATAGAAGATTCGCATGTTTTTAATGTAAAAGGAAAATATAGCATTTAGAACATGGAACACAAAAAATGTATATAAAAGCGCAAAACCCTAAAGAATAAAGACGTAGATGAGGTTTGGAGTGTTGAGTAATTTTATCTCCCCAACAATCTGCCCCACTTCTATTGTCACGAATGGACTGGACATATAGTCTAATAAAATAACTTTCCGGATTACTACCTTTATGAAACTTTTGGTGTAACAAGACGCGCCTATGAAAGACCTATTATTGGAATAAACGCAAAATGAATTTTTGCGAGTTGTGTCACTTTTTTTGGCGGGTGAGCGATATATCTGTCCAATTTCTTGTATTGAAAAAACACAAGCAATTTTATGTCAGCAGAAAAGTAAACTTACCGATCTCTAACAATTTTTGTACGAGCTTAAAAGTAAACTGATTTTCTTGCAATTTGTATACTAACTGTGAAGGTAAACTTACGGTTGATTACAGGGTAAGTCAAAATGATTATAGCGATTACAAACAACTATAACTATTTAATGGAAAAGAATTTATCTATAAGATTAATGCAGAATGTTCACGGAACTTTAAAATTCTGTATACATACGTCATAGATGTTCTATGTGACTTCCCTCGGTCACATGGGCAACATCTAGGCGGTAGTCCATTTCACGCCATACATTTTGAAGCATTTGTTCAGTCACCGACGCAAGCACATTACAAATACGTACTTTGAGTTCTTCGATTGTTTTGGGTATGGGAGGCACACTGTCTTCCACATAAACCCATAGAAAAAAATCGGCCATTTTTACCGTCATAATTAACCACTTTTACTAATGAGACGGGCGTAATGAACAGGTTTCTTGTCGTTGCAAAGTTTCAAATCGCGCGTGTGTAGGCTTCCACTTCACTGCACCGGTGCCTTGCGTAAAGAAATTTTGAAGTTCCGTCTACATTCTGTGTTAATCTTATTGATAAATTCTTTTCCATTAAATAGTTATAGTGGTTTGTAATCGCTATATTCATTTTGACTTACCCTGTATAATTAATGTATATCAATATGTACTTATTATGTAGTTGTACCTCGATATGTATACATATAATACAAACCTTTTTTCTAAGTTTATATCTATTTAAAGCAATCTAGACATTTTATCATTCAAAAATTAGTTACATTTATGCAAGTGTTTTAAATTAAAAACGATAAAATTGTTTAACAGAATATCAAGTTATATTTCCCATCCTATATAAATTTCTTTAATAAAATAATATTGAAAAATCTATTTTTTTTTAGAGACTTTATCAACTAAAGAGGGTTTACTTTTGTTTTTCTGGAATAAATCATTTTATATAACTAAATAAAAAGCAAGTCTTCTACTGTATATAAAATAAAAAAAAAAACTTTAAAATCGTTTTTCTTAAACGTAATTTTTTAAATCAGGGACCACGATTATTCATAAAATACTAAATAGATTCATTTATAAATTTTCCCTTTCTTTTCTTGTATAACTATGCAAATCCGTTTAAATTCTTTAAAAAATCTGTTTTTATTAGTTCCTTCGTCCAATGAATAGAAAAAAGTTTATTTTATTAAAATCCGCTAATTATTTAAAAATTTTCTAAAACCAAATTTAAACTCCAATGATCACCGTAAAGCATACCCACACATAAAAGACTCATTAAAAGAGCAAAAAATTTTTCAAATATATTTAATTTTTTTTATTTAAAATATATCAAAATAATCTTTGAGTACTGTATTATAAAATAAAAACAATTTTATAGAAAAAATATATTTCTTAATGAGAAGGAAAAAAATAAAAATCAATCTTTTTAGGTGCGTTCGTAATTATATAAATACATTAAGCACATATAGTCGTTGTCTGATCTGACCGTCTGTCCGCATATAACAGCGCAAAAACTACCCAATCAAATAGTCTGAAATTTTAATATATATATATATATATACTCTTTGCAGAATTTTGTCGAGTCATTTCAAATTTTATGAAAATCGAAACGAAACTTGAAAAAATATTAATAAAAGTTTCCTTCATTCTATTAAATCATATCATACATAATCATTTCAATGACTCTTTTGATTACGTCCTATTTAATATCGAGTCATATTATTTCCGTATTACTGAATTTAATAGTAATATATAATCGTAATAAATTTTGCACTCATGCATTTTTGCGTAAGAGTGCAACAGCTATTCCACCAAGATCTGAATATTTATAAAACTAGTTATAGTACGAACGCACCTCATTTGCCACGTTTCACATACAATTTCCGAATTTGTTTTGTACAGAATGACTAGGTGTAACATTTTAATGTAAATCCGCATTTTTCTTTCTTTTCTAAATTTACGTCTTTAAAGAATAAAATATTAAATCATTAAAACTTTAGTATGCTTTATGTTCTAAATCTATTTTTTCTCTTTATAATTCAAGTTTTAATGCTTTTAACTATTGTAAACAACATAAGATATCTTGAAATACGACATTTGTTCGAGATTTAAATCTTCAACCATGTATTCAACCACATAATGGAACTGAAAGGTTATGAATTGCCTCACTTTAAAAATTCGATTTATATAGATGCCGCATGCAAATAAAATGCCTTGTCAGATTCAAATCTATTAGGAGTATTTTGGTAAAGCAAATGTAGAGATATAAAGGTACCGGAAATCTTTAAAATTTGAATTGAGAGACATATTTATTTTCAGTTTTTATTAGGTTTTTCATCGAAATCAAAAGAATAAACATTATTTAATTAAAATCCGCTAAATGTTTTAATTTTAGATAAAACCAAATTTAAAATACAATGGTCAACGCAAAGCATACGAGTACACACACACAAAAGACCATTAAATGAGAGAAAATTAGTTTAAATAATTATTTTTTAATGTATCATAGTAATATTTAAATACTGTATTATGAAATGATAAGAAATTCATAGAAAAAAATTCTAAATGAACAGAAAAATATGTAAAAAACTATTATTAGGTACGTTTGTAATTATATAAATACTTAGCACCTATAGTCGGCGTCTGGTCCGTCCGTTTTCCTGTCTGTCCGTCTGGTCGTATATAACAGCACAAAAGTACCCAATCGAAAGGTTTGAAATTTTATATATATAATCGCTGCAGGATTTTGTCGAGTCATTTCAAATTTTATGAATATCGAATCAAAACTTAAAAAGATATATTAATAACTTTATTATGTTAAATTCTATCATACGCAATTAATTCAGAGATATTCCATGATAGGTAATGATTATAGGTGCCAAAATTATTACGTCGTATTTAAGATGGAGCCCTATTATTTCCATATTACGGAATTTAATATATATAATCGTAATAAATTTTGTATTCGTGCATTTTTGCATAAGAGCGCAACAGCTATTGCACCAAGATCTGAATATTTATAAAACTAATTAAAGTACGAACGCACCTCATTTGCCACTTTTGACGTACAATTTCCGACTTGTTTTTCTACCGCATGGCATGGCTAGGTGTAACATTTTAAAATGAAGAAGCATTTTCCTTTCCATTCTAAACTTACGTCTTTAATAAAATATTAAATCATTAAAGCTTTATTCTGATTTATGCTCTAAATCTACTTTTCTCTTTATAATTTAAGTTTTAATGATTTTAACTATTGTAAACAGCATAAGATACCTTGAAGTATCACGTTTGTTCCAGATTTAAATCTTCATCTATGTTTTCAACCACATAAAGAAACTCAAAGATTATGAAGTGCCTCACTTTAAAAATTCGATTTCATATAGGATGCCGCTTGGAAATAAAATGAAAATGTATGATCTATGAAGGGGTGCCGAAAAGTTTTTAAATTTGAAATGAGGTGCATGATTTCTGTTTTTATTAGTTCCTTCGTCCAAGCAATAGAATAAACTTTATTTAATTAAAATTCGCTAATTATTTTAATTTCAGATAAACCAAATTTAAACTACAATGGTTACCTCAAAGCATACACACACACAAAACACCAATTAAAAGAGCGAAAATAAATTCCAATGTATTTTTTTATGTATAAAAGTAAGGAATAAAATAATAAATCGTTTAAGCTTTAGTCTGCTTTAATGTAAATCTGCTTTTCTCTTTATAATTCAAGTTTCTATGCTATTAACTCTTGTAAACAACATAAGATATCTTGAAATACGACGTTTGTTTGCGATTTATATCTTCAACCATGTATTCAACCACATAAAGCAACTCAAAGTTTATGAATTGCCTCACTTTAAAAATTCGATTTGATATAGATGCCGCTTGCAAATAAAATGCCTTGTCAGATCCAAATCTATTAGGAATATTTTGCTAAAGCAAATGTAGAGATATAAAGGGGTACCGAAAAACTTTAAAATTTGAAATGAGAGACATTTATTTTTCTTTGTAGCATAATGAGACGATCTGTATTTCTTAAAATTATAGACATTTTATGTAAAGCTTGTATTGAAAAAAAAAAAAAAAAAACCCAAAAAGAAACAGGAACATAAATTGTTATTTTATGTCTGTTCAGAGCATAAATATGTTCTCATGCTTTATTAAACCGTAAATAAGTAATAATGCGATTGCTATAATTTATGAGTAAAAGCATTCTATACCTAGTAGCAAACCACTACTTGTTAAATTAGATCTCTTCTGCAAACGATCGCTTATCACTAATTTTTTTCAGCCATCAATTGACAAATAATCTTTATACAATATGTTTATAATCATTCAAATTTATTTAGAGTATGTACCGTAATTTCGGGTGTATAGCCCGCAGATCAAACAATTCAGTTTGGACCCAGAAATTTTATTCAGTATTTGAAGACCAATATTTACTGTGATCTAAAAAGTTACATTTTATTTTTAAAAATTTCTGGGTCGAAACACGATTGTTTGATTCGCGGGCTATACACCGGAAATTACGGTACATTTAATGTTTTATAAATATATTTTAGACGTTTAAATTTCTCTTAAAAAAAATCATAAAACGTAACCCCCTTTTATGCACGGGAAGATTGTCTCAACATTTTCGGTTTTGACATTTGTGAAGATTTCCGCGAACCTAACCCTCGCGAATGTTAAAGGATTACTGTACTTGATAACTGCTATTATACATAAAGCGGATATAGATTATATACAGGGTGTTCCGTTAAAGGGGTCCAATATTAATAGGGGTAATAGAGGAGATCACACGGAGCATAAATCAGTATATAATGCCTGGCCGGATCTCAATAATTTTCAAGTTACAGCAAATAGAATGAAAAATCGGAAATTTGTAAAAAAAACCCTCATTGCTAAACTATCGATAATGCTACATAAAAACGAAGCACATATTTAGAAAGAGCAGAAAAAATCCTACGAAATGACATAAGTTGTTTTAGAATATTGAGAATTAATGGCGAGTTACAAGCTATGAAACAGTGAAAAAATACAAAATCAAATATTTAGCAAAATAGTTAATCGTTAATTCCAAAAATGCAACTCTACCTACATCAAGGAAAATGTTATAAAATTTGGTCCATTCCGAAAGCTTTCGAAGAAGCTGACAATAAACCATATCAGTTTAATTGTATGGGAGAAATCAAGCAGTTCCCTAGTTACAACTCTGTACTGTTGCACGCTCGGAAAGGGCGAAACTCCGCCCATGACGATTGTAAACACCCCGTTTTAATATCTTTCAATTATACATTTCTGATCAACCTCTATCAATACCCTTTCATTATTCAGTCTGGTCAAGTGAATGACATATTGTGCAGCTCTCGCCTTGTCTTAAAGCAAACTCCGTGACTGCTGCGTTTCCTCCATGAACTTTCAGGATGATGAAGAAGAAGTACTTTTTATGCAAATTTTCTATGTGTATAGGAAGAAAAGTGTAATAAAACAGCAGTCATCAGTGGGCGTTATGTTAAAGGGAGGCTGTTGTAAGTGGGATTGTAGTAAGTTGATGTATAATAATTATGCCGGAATACTCTAACGAAGAATATGCGGACATGCATCTGATGTACGGGCAAGCTCATGGAAATGCATGTCTAGCAAAGCGCATGTACCGTGAGCAATTTCCAAGGAGACGTTGCCCAAGTTCGAAACTCTTCATAAAAATCGATAGACGATTACGGGAGACTGGATCGTTTAATACAGCAAGCATTGATGCAGGGAAACCTCGACATGTACGAACACCTGCAATGGAAGAAAATGTACTGAATATTTTTAAAGATAACCCCTCCACGAGTACACGAGCTGCTGCGTCTGAAGTCGGTGATTCTCACCAAAGTGTGTGGCGTGTTCTGCGTGCAGAAAACATGCACCCCTTTCATGTGCAGCGGGTACAACTGTTATCAGTAACAGATTGTGCTCAGCGGACAGAATTCGTACGCTGGTTGCTTAATGTAACAGAAAATAATCCACAATTTCTGGAAAATATTTTATTTACTGATGAAGCAACATTTACGAGAGAGGGCGTGGTAAACACGCACAATATGCACACATGGTCATATACAAATCCGCACACTGTTTTCCTGTCGAACGCACAACAAAAGTTCAGTGTGAACATATGGGCAGGTGTCCTCGGCGATTATCTCATAGGACCATATTTACTCCCAGATGTACTCAATGGCAGTACGTACTTGGTTTTCCTACGGGATATCTTACCGCAGTTACTGCAAAATGTGCCAGCAACATTGCGCCACAATATGTGGTATATGCACGATGGCGCACCGGCACATTTTTTCATAGGTGTTCGCAATCACCTCAATTCAACATATCCTGGGAAATAGATTGGACGCAGTGGACCTGTTGCTTGGCCTGCACGCTCTCCAGACCTCAATCCGTTAGACTTTTTTGTTTGGGGACACCTTAAATCGCTGGTGTATGAAACGCCTGTGGATACACCGGAGGATTTACTAGCGCGAATCGTTGTCGCTGCAGGAGACATTCCCAACTCCGTCGGAGTTTTTCGGCGTGTTCGCCAATCTTTACGACGTCGCTGTCGGCTGTGCGATTCTGTTAATGGGCGCAACTTCGAACACCTATTATAATAATGTCCGTTCGTCTGCCTTCCGACATTGAACTGTGCAGCGCAGGCCAGAAGACTATGCTTCACATATGTCATAAAGTACGTGGAATGTAATTCTTTATTTGTCATTTTTCTTTTATTTTCAACACTTTTTGGCACAGTATTTTGTAAGTCACAGACTGTGGTGTACTCAAATTGTAAATTACAAAGTTTGTATGAATTAATTTAAAATTTAGTGTCTTTTTTAAATTTATAATTAATAAAATTATTATGCTATTTGTTATTATTACTTCCTATCATAAATTATGATGCACATATACATACAATAATTGTCCATGTAAAACATGTGCTGAAACTTCTTGCATAGTTACAAATCGCAATATTTTTAATTTTTTCCGAATTTTCACCACCAGTTTAATTTTAAAGAATTTAACTTAAGCTTTATATCAATAAAAGACCACTTTAAAATGTAGACTATTATTGTAAAGTTATTTTGGTTCATTCAACTCTTGAATAATTAAAAATGTTGCATCTCAGAAGAAGCATGATCGAAAATGTATAGTTGAGAGTAATTAAAAAGGCGGTGTTTCCAATCGTGATGGGCGGAGTTTAACCTTTGCTAGTGTCAAAGAAAGCGGAGTTGTAACTAAGAAACTGATTAATATCTCTCACACAATTAAACCGATATGGTTCATTGTAAGCTTTTTTGAAAGTTTTCGGAATGGACCAAATTTTACTACATTTTCCTTGTTGTAGCTAGAGTTGTCTTTTTGGAATTAACGATTAACTATTTTGATGTATATTGGATTTCGTACTTTTTTCACTGTTTCAGGGCTTGTAACTCGTCAATAAATATTGCTATTTTAATACAATTGATGTCATTTTGTAGGTTTTTTTCTGCTCTTTCTAAATATGTGCTTCGTTTTTATGTAGCATTATCGATAGTTTAGCAATGAGGGTTCTTTTACAATTTTCCGAATTTTCATTCTATTTGCTGTAACTTGAAAACTATTGAGATCCGATCAGGCTTTATATTCTGATTTATGCTCCATGTGATCTCCTCTATTACCCCTATTAATATTGGACCCCTTTAACGGAACACCCTGTATATATATATGTGGCTAATTCCATGCGAACTTGTCATGTCTGTCACAGAACTGAAAATCGTTATGCTTGTTGGCCACCGTTATTTTCGAAAAGTTTGCTTCGCATTATTCAATTGATAAGATATCTCCTATAAAATATGTCACATTTTTCCGTTCTAAAATACTGGTAGCCAAAAATCGTAGTATGTGACAGACATGACAAGTCCGCATGGAATTAGCCATATGTGATTATGGAAGCCTGAGTACAGAAAAGCATAAAAACAGAATGATTTATATTTAGATATTATCTAAAAGATATTTCATATAAATTTAAAGTAACTCCGCCCCTTTCATATTCATGTTCCTTATACTTCGGTTTCTTGTAAGCAATATAAACCATCTTGGTATGCGGCATATTGCACGAAATTTAAATTTGAATCAATGTATTCAAACCCGTAAAGCAACTTTAAAGTTATGAATGTCTTCCCTTATGAAATTTCTCGTTTCTTGCAGATGTCTCTTGCAAATAAAAGACCCTGTCGGATCTAAATCTAGGAAGTATTTTGGTAAAGCAAAATGTAAAGCTGAAAGATGGTTTCAAAACTTAGAATTTTGAGAGGCAGACTTTTTAATATTTTCTTTGTAATGAAATTTTACAAAAGTAACGGCATAAGTAACGCTTTAGAATATTTACATATATCTGGTTTGATATTTGAATTAACAGAAAGTACAAATTGTTGCTTTATGTCAGATTAGTTGATATGTATATATTTATTTACTCCATCCCTGCTTTACTCGAGTTGGACTGTTTTAATTTCCTAAAGCTAAGTTTACAATTATGTTTTCTTTTAGTTTTAAATGATCTTTTAACCGTTTTTTTTTTTAACAACAGTAATGCTTATTACTTTTTTAAAATATTTTCCGACGCCTAAAGACATTATACATTCAGTCTGGAAATGATTAAACTACGCAGAAAGCAGAAATCGTAATTTGATTATTAAATTATGATGCTATGACTAAAATTAAATGTATATATGCACCGTACTGATAAATGTTTCTAAACAAAATATCCAATCACGGAAAAGTTCATATTATAGGACTTTAATTATAAAATATTAACATATTATAGATATTTTAATATGTGAACGAAATATACGCAAGTGAATACGGTAATTTAGGTGCGAACAAAAAACAATTGAGTGAGGATTACTACAGATTTATTTACAAAATTCACAGATTCTTTGTCATTATAAAAGCATCTCGTGGGCATTACACACGAAACGTAATTGATTTTTTCGTTTCACCCTACCAAAACAGAATACGCATTATATACGAGTCCGCAGTATACACAGGTTAATACGGTAATCACTTCATAAATTCCATAGATTTCGCGATTGAAAGTTGAAAGTGTATGAATTCTTATTGTATATTAACACTTAACTGACGATATATTTATATATGGCTAATTCCATGCGAACTTGTCACGTCTGTCACACAAATGAAAATCGTTATGTTTGTTGGCCACCGTTATTTTCGAAAAGTTTGCTTCGCATTATTCAATTGATCTCCTATAAAGATATCTCCTATAAAATACGTCACATTTTTCCGTTCTAAAATACTGTTAGCCAAAAATCGTAGTATGTGACAGACATGACAAGTCCGCATGGAATTAGCTATATATGATTTCATTTTTTTTTATAATTCTATTACCACCACTATATTTTAAAAATAAATTTTTTAATAAATTTCTGTTGCGCATGCTGTCAAAGTACAAATAAAAGTTTTTCTAAAAGAAAAGTGGTGTCAACCGAATTAATTCGTGAGAGATGCTTGTGCCTAATAAGAATACTTCGACTGTAAATGTTTAAAATATTAGATAAGGCATGGAATTAGCCATAAGCGAAATTCCCTAAATTTTGATAGATACCATTTATTCAACAGAGAGGTTTTTTTTTTCGTAATTTAATTAGATAATAAAATAGAAGACTACCTTTTCGGGCTTAAAGAACACAAAAATCCAGGAACAAACTAAAACTGACATAAAAAGGCAAGTTTTCTATTATAAAAGTGAATTTTCACAAATAATTAATAGGAAAGACTTAAATGAAAATGAAAAGGGAGGATATGTATAAATACAAAGATTATCGAGTACTGCAAGCACATGATTAAGGCATAAAATGTAAAAAGATGGCACTTTACATATCACAGTGATATCAAAGTCATAAATCCTTTATGTACTGAATTATGAATTCATGAAAATTTTATTTTTAAAGAAATTTTCTAGAATTATTGAAACTACATTAGAAGATTTACATAATCATTTAATAAATTTTAGAAGGATTTTAGAAGGATTGCAGGATTTAGAAGGATTAATTAAATTTGAATTTATAGGGATTTTGTGCAATATTTATAATCCCACTCAAATCTTTTATTTTAAATATTTTTCTTAGTATTTTGTAGAATAAGGAAATGTACAAATATAATTTTTTACAATAGAAATATAGAAATATTTCCGAATTGAACCCCCTCCGCCCCCCCCCCCTCCCCCCCCCCCCCACACACACACAACGCCAAGAAAGCAGAAAAGATGCAAGGACAATATTTTTGTTTGGTGTAATCAAGAATGCTTTTGGAGCAAAATAAAGTAATGCATCTATAACTCATTCTAAACTGTATTACAATAACCGATATATTAAATGAATTTTTTTAAAAGTTATTTTAATGGTACTTATAAGTACCGTCAGTAGATAAAGGGTTAAAAAATGGGCAAACAATTTTTTATAAAACTTTATAATAAAGATGATGAATTTTTTAGCGAAACATCAAAATGAATACAGTAAGAAACGTTAACGGTTACGAATGTGCTTGCTTTAAAGATTCAAAATACATGAATGGTAAAGGGGCAAAAGTTGGTATTCACATATAGTTAAATAATAGTTGTTCATTGTTCTTTCTAGTACGAGCTCGACCTTCATCGTTATTTCACCAACATATCAATCGTCAGCTGTGTTTTTTCATTAGCTTTTTATCTTTCTCTATCTGTTATCCCTATCGTAAACAATTTTTTCTAAGAATTACTTTTTATTGCCTGTATCTACAGTGGTTAATCGATAACATGACAATGTACCCTATTAAAATCCGTGCGCGTATCTACGTAACCTCAAAAGTTCGAAAACCACAGGGCGCACGGCTACGAAATTTAGCACACGGGTTGCTTGTAGGGGGCTCATGAACGAGTGGGCCAAAAAATTCGAAATTTTAAACATGTTTTTTTATTTTATGTTTTTGACGAATTTTTGCCTTTTTTAATGTTCAACTCATAAACGCGCTAGTTCTAACCAGTTCTAAATGTTTACTGCAATGTGAGATATACATATTACGTACGCTATGCTGCAGTACTAAGAAGCTGTAGTGGGTATTACGATCATTCTTTTACCTCGCATGCAAGTAATTAGAGATTTTTTAATTGCGCTTAATTATTACCTTTTTTGAAAAATAAAGAACAGCATTTTATCACAAACATCAACAAAAAGTTTTATTCTATTTATTCCTTTATTCCAAAGATATCGTTTTATCGTATGCTGCCATAGTAACATGATAAATTAAATTTTATTAAAAAAATGCACAGTAGTAGAAAAATAATAATTTTCTAAATTGGATAGCTATTGACCAATTCAATGATTTAACAGGATAATTCTTTTCTAGTGCAGAACGTGTGCAGAACGGGTAAACAGCTAGTCTTTAAATAAAAAGTGACACTGTGATGACAAAGGTTAAAAAAAATGTTTACCATCATCGTTTTTGACTTTTCATATTTTAACTGCTGATGGGTCTTTATAATAATAAGATTTTAACTTCCTTTTAGTTTTGTTTTGTAAAAAACTTTCAAAAATAATATTTTTGTATAAATTTTCTTACAATGTATTGAAATATTTTATTGTTTCGTGCAGTTATAAATGACTCTGAAAACCGATTATAAAGTGCATTTCAATATTATTGTTGATTATATTTTGTTCGATTTAAACAAATTTAGCATCATGGTGATATAAAAAATTGTCTTATAGAAAGACAATTGTATTATAATACAATTTTTACATATTACTATGTGGGCCTAATGTGGTCCTAAGGTTACATATTTATGTGGGTTGAATTTGTTTAGTATATTTTTGATTTATGGTAGATTATTATTCTTTATGGTATCAGTTACTTTTTATATAATTATTGTATTGTATTAATATAAGTTCACAACTCGCAAATTAAAAAAAAATATATAGGAAACTTTGGAGATATGTAATACGCAGTTATTTCTTGTTACCCAAATTCTTTTTTAAAAGGGTAAATTTTACACCGGAATATTTTTCGACTTTTCTATAACTCATCGATGGAAAGGGAAGGAGAAAATGTTTTATTTTGCCTTTGTCAATTTTTTTCTCTTCTTATAACTTTTATATAAAAAAAACCCCCTTTATAAGTGCTATAGAGACCATAAAAATCGTAAAATTTAAAAATAAAATGTACGGCCCTGATTAGTCCCTTTTTTGGAGGATAATGTGGCCTTTGCCACCCTAGCTTTTCTTCCTATGCTTGGTGAGAGTTTCTCTGACCAGTGCTAACTTTAACTTCCTCAATTTCTTATAGTAGTTCTTCAACAACAGTTAGACTTTATATATTTTATTTAGATTCTTGTAATTTTTTAAGATTTAACTTTTAACTTTGTATTATCTTAAGTTTTAACTTAATTTATCTCTTTTTATTCCTTTCTTTCTTAACTTTTTTATATTCCTTTTGTTAACTTAATTACTCTTTTAGTAGCTCTGCTACAGTTTAACTTTATCCCAATGGCTCATAAAAACATAAGACATTTCATTTTCCTAGTCTGGGTGTTAAGCTGATATCAGCTAGGAAACCCCTTAATGCTGCTCACCTGTTTAGCACCTGTTTAGAGAAAATGTTTTTTAAATTGAAAATTGCTTCTTTTTACTAGTTGTGTCGAAAACTTACAAAGTACCAATTGCTAATAACAACTGATATGTAACGGTTTATATATAATAACATTTTATTTTATGTGGGTTGAATTTGTTTAGTATTTGATTTATGGTAGATTATTATTCTTTATGGCTTCAATTACTTTTTATATAATTATTGTAGTAAAACTTGCGAAAACGGGATTTATTTATGATCTTGCCTTAAACCGAAAATTTCTATCGCGCAAAGAATGCAAAAGTATTATAAAGGACAATGTACTTGCCAAAGGACAACTGTCTAAAATGGAATTTTCCCCAGTCCTTTGCGACGCTATTTTAATAATTTTTAAACTGTATATCAAGAAGCATTATCTATTTTTTTATAGACAAGAATTATAATTATATAATCCAAGAAAGATCGTTTTTCCCCAATAAAATAAGACTTACCGGGTAATCTACAAAATTTATATCGGAATTGTTTATGATGGAATCTTGCTTTAAACCGAAAATTTTCATTGTAGAAAGAATATAAAAGTATAATAAAGGACAATAAGCCTGCCAAAACAAAACTGTCTGAAATGGAATTTTCCCTCACTCCTTTGCGATATTGTTTTAATAAGATTTAAACTATATAAAAAAATATTATCTATTTTTTTACAGACAAGACTTATAATTAAACAGTACATAAAAGATCTTTTATTTATCAAGAATAAAATAAGAATTGCCTGGTAAATGCATTATATATTTTTTTTAATTTTGTTATTTTTTTAATGTTATTAATAGTTTATATTTTGTTAGTTTTCTATAGAACTGATCAAAAGAAGCATACTTTAATATAAAAAGAAAACCTTTTCTCCTTTTCATATCATTAATGTGTTATAAAGCAAAGTCGAAAAGTATTTCGGGGTACAATTTACCCCCTTAGAATGAGTTTGGACAATAAAAAATAATTAAATATCATGTACTTTCATGAGCCCGTACATATTCCCAACGTTTCAAATATTTTTTTAATTTGTGAATCTAGAACCTTCCTTTTCTTAGACTAATCCTAACAATTTAAATATTTTCATTAGTTAAGTCCTAAAAAGTTAAACATTTAACATTATTATGAACAGTTTGAACTAGTATACGAGTACTCTAATTAGTTCGGGTATAAGGAGTTGAAAAGTAACATATCTGAAGTATTTTTTCGTATTTATTTAATTTTAGTTCAACTGATATATCGACATATATGCATACACTTTAACTTACTTTTGTTTATTTTAGAAGAGGATAATTCATTATGTGGATATTATTAATGTGGATAATTCATTGTGCAGTGAATTTATAGTCAATATTCATTACAAACCATTTTTTTTCTAACTATGTTTTATGATTATAGTGGCAACGTATCCTCAGAAAAAAAATATTCCTGCATTTATAACCTAGGTAGAACCCAAATAAAATTATTTTTAAAGTGAGCTAATTCAAATAATAATAAGAAATTCTTTCCTTGAAGAATGTAACCGGATATGAAAGTAAAATGAATTTAAAAGAGCTCGAACTAAATCCTTACATGCTTTTAAAATATTTATTAATTTCCTAAAAACTGTAAAAAATTATTTTCATAAGATTTTTGAAAAGTTTTGAAATAGTTTCCTCTTATTAATAAAAAAATAAAAAAAAAAACTACACATGAGAAACTGAAAAGTCATGCGTTTAGATACACAAGAAAAGCATAACAAAAGTGAAGCCTTTTTTTTAAAAAAGAAATAACGTATAAATGTGCTTTCTTAGAAAAACATTTATGCTATTTGGTTCTGTTCTTCAAATAATTTTTTAAAGAAATATTTTCTTATTTGTACAGCAATCGAAATCAAACTTTCCAAAATGACAAAGTAATTTTTTAGCCATCAGCAATAAGTATGATTTTTTCCCCTTCCTTAGAAGGTTTTTCTTATAAATTGATTCATAATTTTATCTTCTGATTTTATCTTAAATATTTGCTCATGCTTCCGAAGGCGTTTCACCGCCGCTTTCTTTGAGAAGATAAAGGGAAAAAAAAAAAAAAAAAAAAAAAAAAAAAACGGAAAAAATATCTTCCCAACTTGTTCTGCTTATGATGGTAATCATACGCATGTTTTCTTCGAGACTCTCCCAAAACTTTTGATTTCATTTGGGCACTACAGTTTTTTTGCCCTCCAACTATTACATCCAGAAGAGGAAAAAAGTTGACAGGAAATTGGGTTCAAGATCGTTCAAAGGGAAAAAAAGGACCTCCTTACTTTTTTTTTCCAAGCCCTTTCATTTTGTAAGGTTGAAAACATTGTTCTCGCTTCAATGATTCACACCTTTGAAAAATGAATTTAATCTTATACCTATTTCTTTTGAAAAATCTCCACTCGTTTTTCCTATTTTTCTTTTTGTCTCCTTTTATTTAGTTTGTTAACGTGGAAGCTACTTATCAAAATAACGTCCTATATATATATAGGCGGGAACGCTTTTTTTCCTCCGTTTTCTCATTTTTTTCCCTCTTTTCATATATTTCTGTCGAGAATCATTGTTGACTTTGTTTATGACTTCAAAAAAGCAATAAAAATTTTGGGAACAATTTCATTTGGTCGAATAGTCTTTCTATTTCAGACTACGTCCGCATCACGCAATACAAAATATCAGAATCGGGGCGTTCAGAAAGTCAATAAAATGATTTTTTTAAGTTCATTTCCTGTATGGCACTTGATTGTTTATTTAATATATTAATCTAAAGCAATATTATTTATGTCCCACCCCCACCCCACTCCGCATTGACTACAAGCTATGTTTTAAAATCAAATATATTTTTTGCAAACTGTCTAGTTCAAGTTTGTGTGAGAAAGATGATATACAGAGTTAGCTTAAGTGGACCGGGTGAGCTCTATCTCCGCCATGTTAAAATACGCGAACTTTATGTACCTTTTTCTCAGAAAGGGGGAAATATAGAGGTCTAGAATTTTTAGAGTAGTTTGAGTAACATGCTTTACGTATTTTAACATGCCATTTTCTTTCTAAGTGAACCCGTAAATTAATTATTAATTATATATTGAAAGGCATTTTTAAATTAGCATTTTAGGTAAGATTTCACTGCCTAAAGTAAATAATTCTCAACAAACCATTAAATCCCTGTATTAAAGTATACATTATAACATAATGAAAGTATTTAAAAAAAATGAGTTTTTAAGTTTAATAGATATTGAAAAAAAGGAACATAAACATGAAAAATCGAAGTTTTGAGAAAAAGTCAATTAAAGATTTAAATGGCCATTAAGCTGTGAAGTACTCTTAGAAAGAATGAATAATTCCAACACTTTTTTTTATATATATAAACATGTGTGACACATCGTTGGAACGATAAAAGTTCAAACTATTTAATGATATAAAAAAGTAAAAATAGATTTTTTTTCCAAAATTTCGCTTACTTGGTCCCCTTAAGTGGTTCATCGAGTTTCAAAAGACTGTTTATTTACAAGTATACGCCGTACAAAGACGGGTGGTACATGAAAAGATACACACACTCTCTAAGTTTCGGATACATACTACAAATGTTCAATGTGTGCACCCTTCGTCAACTGGCACACATCCCAACGGTAATCCAGTTCTGTCCATACGTTCAATAGCACGTTTCTGTTAATCTCCGTCGCACCA
Organism: Maratus speciosus; assembly: GCA_963932465.1. Classification (NCBI taxonomy): domain Eukaryota; kingdom Metazoa; phylum Arthropoda; class Arachnida; order Araneae; family Salticidae; genus Maratus; species Maratus speciosus. The sequence goes on from OZ010793.1 coordinate 438,160,798, forward strand.
GAAGTGTTAATCTAAAGCAATAATGTTGACACCCCCCCCCCCCGATGGACTACAAGCTATGTTTTTAAATCAAATATACATTTTTTTTCAAACTGTCTAGTTCAAGTTTGTGTGAGAAAGATGATATACAGGGTTAGTTTAAATGGTTCATCGGGTTTCAAAAGACTGTTTATTTACAAGTATACGACATACAGCGACTGGTGGTACATCATAAAAAGATACACACACTCACCAAGTTTCTGGTACACGCTACAAATGATCAATGTGTCCACCCTTAGTCACCCGGCACACATCCCGACGTTAATTCAGTTCTGTCCATACGTTCAATAGCACATTTCTGTCAATGTTCATCGCAGCAGCAGTGATGCGTTCCTGCACGCGAGACACGATGCGGACTTTTAAACTTGGTGAATGTATGCATCTGGTCGTGGATGACCCTTCTTTGTAGGTCACATACCTCTCAATACACAGTGTTTTGAAACCCGGTGAATAATTTAGGCTAACACTGTATAAGGGAAAATGACGAGGGCTGTGACCCCCCCCCTCCCCCTCATCAAGAAAATTCTACAAAATAGCATACCTTTTTGTATGAAAATATATTTTTTTACTAAGAAAATGCATTAAGTGATGAAACATCCACTCTAAATTAACCTTTAAACGCGCGATTTTTTATTTTGTTTCGAAAAAATTATATATGATTCTCTGAAATGTTTATTATACAGGAAAAATAATGAAAAAAATCAGAGATACATTTTTCATATAATACGTGAATCTTTTCTTCTGTTTCACATCTGCAATATAATTAAAAACTACTGCCGTGTGGCTGTTTTAAGCTAAAATAATGCAAATTAGTAAATACTTTAATAAGTATGTCTCCAAATACCTTATTATATATAATTATTTATTTTATAAAACTTAATATTTAACCCTTTAATTCCCATAATAGAATACGTTCTAGAAATTACGTTGTTCAGAGAATCTGACTTTACACCAGAAAGTTTCAATGATTAATTTAGCTTTATTTAAATGCGGAATGGCTTTTTTTTTTTTTAGTTAAAGCAAACATTGCTATTTTAATTTTCTGGTGTGAATTAGGTATATCCGGAAAAAAAAAAATCTATCAAGTTGTAACGAAAGTTTCCCGCCACAGCTAATACGGTCAGTGCAAACAGTTCGCGTTGACGTGTTTGCTCATATTTTGTCAAATGATTTTTGGCATTTAAAAGGAAGAGACTTGCTTTATAACACTGTCTTGTGAAATTTGTAAAAAAAATATTGTTATCATTAAATAGAAGGTGTCTGAAATGGAACTATCACGCTACCAGATTAGAACCATCATTTACTTCCAGCTCTGTTGCAAAAAGTCAGATACAGAATTACACCGAATAAAGTGTACAGCTTTAGGTACTAGTGTTGTGTCATATGACACTGTGAAGGTTTGGCGAAATGGTGGTTATATATAAAATTACAGTTAATTATTTATATTATAATTAGTATTACGTAATGGTGATTTGGCGGTAAACTTTCGTTACAACCTAATATTAAATTCAAAACAGTGTTGTTTGCATATATGCAAAGCTGCGCACTAAAGGGTTAAGATCTTTGGTAAAAAGACAAGAAATGATTAGTATTGTGTTGTTCGGAATGTCGTTTTAGTTTGCTAACGAATTTATACCGGGAAATTTTGCCCGTTAATTATTGTACGTTAGATATAGGAATCAATGTCTAATAATTAAATGATGAAATTTTCCGATGCGAATTAATTTTTCATTAAATAACAAAGTTAAACAAAAAAAAATTTTGTATGTAAACTCAGATTTTAAATAAATACATTCGCATGTGTTTCGTTTTATTTAGTTTGATAATGTGGAAGCTACTTATCAAAATAACATACTATATATTCAGGCGAAGATATTTTTTAGTTTCCTCATATTTTCTTTCTTGATATATTTCTGCCGAAACTAATTGTTGACTTTAAATTATAATTTCAAAAAGCAGTAAACATTTTTTAATTTTGCCGAACAATCTATTTTTTTTTTCTTTTTTTCTTTTTTTGATAATATGATTACGTCACGATATACAAAATATCAGAATTGCAACGGCAGAAAGTGAATGTATTTTCATAAGCATTTTCTGTATGCAATGAGGGTGTTTATTTAAAATATTATTATCAAACAATAATACTGACCAAGTCCCTATTGATTACAATATCTGCTTTTATTGAAATTTTTGCTTTCTAAATATCCAAAAGTGTTAGGAGCGGTGAACTATTGCCGCTATCCTGTACAAAATATGTTCTTTTTTTTTTTTTTTAATAACAAGGTTAAATAAATTTTCTCATTTATATAAACTAAGAGTTTAAATTAATAGATTTATGTATAAGGTTCCAACTTGGTATTATTATAGCAATATTTTAAGACGATACTACAAAAATAACAAATGCAAAAATTACAATCAAAATAAAGTATATATAATTTAAATTTAGATGTCTCCCATAGACATATTATGCATTTGTTGTAATAAATTATGCATAATATTACTAAGTTATGAAAAGGAAAGCAGAAATTTTAGTTCTATTTAGAGACATACTTTTTATTTTCTTATTAATTTAAACGTAATGTAGAGGCGTAATTGTATTCTTTATTCATTGCTTACCCATGAAAGATTAGATTAATATTTAAAACGAGCTGTAAATTTAATTTATAACTATAATAACACAGACTTCTGCTTTTATGTAACATAAGCAAATGATTATCATATAAAAAAATCATTTCAACAGAAAATTGTTTCGGAACTTATTACTATTATTTTATTTATTTAGTAAAATAAAAATTTTGAAAATCAAAAATTTTTACTAACGAGCTCTATTAATCTGATAAAAAAATAAGGAAAAAAAACCGATTAAATAATGAATTTTTAAGGGGTCTCAGGACTCTTAAAGCTTTAAAATTTTCGAAATTTTAATTACTTTAGATGTTAAACTCCCATCTTTTCTGAACATTTTAATATAATAATAGTTTCCTTGCAATTCCCATTAGAACAAAAGTTATGGCTTTTAGAATTATACCCGTTCAATAGCGGAAGCGGCGTTTCCGAAACTTTGAAGTCATTTTTCTCGAAATGACGTTTTTGGGCATAACGCGCACGATATCTCAAAGATTTCTGAATATTTTTTCATGAAATTTTTAAAACATATGTTTCATGTTAGTATAAACTGAACCTAAAATTTCCTTTTTATTGTTAAAATAAAATATTTTTTAGGTGATTATATAGTTGAAATTTTCTAAATTTTGTATTAGCTAAATACAACTTCTTATTAAAAATACAAAAATACTTTAAATACAAACTTATTTAGGTTCAGAGTAATTATTATAATCTGAAGTATAAATAGGCACCGAGATTTTTATTCTAGTTTCAAAATTTATTTTGTAATCCTGCGCAGAATCTGTTATGTCGATTTTCTGCTCGTCAATTGTCTGACATTTTAGAGATATTAAATGTTGAAAATGATCTTTTTTTTTTTTTTTTCAATTTTAAGTGTCCTGAGACCCCTTAACTACTAAAACTCAGCCAGTACCTCGCTGTGGTATTTTGAATTAATGAAATCACGAAGCTTTCTAACACTATACACGTGTTCTTTTTTAATGCTGAAAGGTTCCGAATTTTTCTAAAATTGAAAGTACAGTTGGAAATATACTTCTAAAAGTAACGGTTTAGAATTAAGTTTTAAGATACTAAATTTTATTATTGCAGTAAGTTCGAATCAACGAAATACTTTCAACATTTGTTCGAATGCAGAGTTTTGTCGATTAAATTATTAGTTCGATTTAATCGCTTTCGAATTATCACGAGTTCACTGTATATGCAATTTGATGTTTTTTTTATATTTTGTGTTTGGTATGATAAATGATTCGAGATATTATCACATTCCCTAAAGGGAAACAAAATGTTAAATTCTACTTAGGAACCTATGTCTTATTTTCTTATTTATTTAAATGCTGTGCATAAGCGTAGTTTTATTCTTTTTTCGTTTCTTTATGTATAACAAATTAGATTAATATTTAAGAGAAAATTCAAATTTAATTTATTACTACCATTACACACATAGAATCGCAGGAAAAAATAACAAAAAAAAAACTTATTACAGGAAAAAAAATTCAGTTCAGGTTAAAAATGTGAAGAATTGGTTTTGAATTTTTTTTTTTTTTAAAATAAAGAAATGAAATCGAAAATCAGAAATCTCAGTTAATGAGCTCTATTAATCATCTCGAAAAAAAGTAAAAAAACTATTTAAATAATGAACTTTATAAATCTGTTTGTTAGGTTCTGGTTTTTCTCAAAGTAAGAGTTTTTTTTTTTCCTATAAATAACTAACTCAAGGGAAAAGAGAAAAATACATACATTTCTTCATGTTTTAATATTATTTATCGCAGAGTGTAATATTAAAGATTTCATAATGCAATAAATATTATGTACCTAACATTGTTTAGGTTTCAAAACGCTTATTTGAATAGATTTTATAGATACATAAATATCCAATACTTTTGCACATGGCTCAAATAACATTTTAATCCTGTAATCGGCTTGCCTCTATTTTCCTATTTGCAGAATTAGGTATAGAAAAAATATTTTAAACAAAATTACGTGTTAAAGAGGGAATGCTGGTGTAATTATGATTAAGTAATGATTAAGCTTCACACAATGCCTGCCAGTTTAAAAAACAGTATTCCTTAACTGAAATTTAAGAATATAGAAATGATTAATTTTATAACAGTACTTTTATGCCTAACGGGTACTGCTGGTTAGTACAGTTTATTCTGTGGAACAAACAAAGCGTTTAAACATTTTAAACTTAATATAGATATCTGGGAATTAATATGTGGCATCTATTAATTTACAAAAAAAATATTATACTGTTATTGTTAACTTTATTTTAAATAAAAATTGTATAGGTAAAGTAGAAAAGTGTTCTTTAGTAACAATGTTTGCCAATAAATAATTAAATAAATAAATAAATAGATAAATAAGTAAGCAAATAAATAATTTAATTAATTGATTAATTAATAGAAAAAGATGGTTTAACAGGTAAAAGTACATGTATCATATAGTTTCACTCCAGATTTGATGACGACAGCTTAATTATTAAGTTTCACAAATTCAAAAAAATTGTATTTTGAATAAAACACATGAAAGTTTTAAAAGAGATGTTAACATTACGGTAGATGTCACAATCAAAAACCCTTAGAGGCGTGGTACTATTTAATTGAAAGATAAACAAGGCGGTCCACAACGGACGAAAATTAGAAAAACATAGGTAATCTAGTAGTATATAGGGGGTCCTTTGGCACACTTTTTATATTCCACTAAATGCAAATATTTAACGATTTTTGTAAGATTTTGCTCAAAAAATTTGACTGTTAAAATATCGGTGCTGTAACGATTTTATAACGATTTATCGAGCAAATGATGATAAAAATTGCATTGTGTGGATATTTTTATTTTTTCTACTAAATTATGTAAAGAAGAAGTTTTAAGAAAAGGTTATAGAATAAACAATAAAAAAAACCTGATTATAAATAATAACGTAATCAATTTAGATAAAATAATCATCATTTTTAAATGTAAATATTTAATTATTATAGTGATGAAAAAATTTAGTCTGATTATAGATTGACGCACTTTCTTAATAGTCTACGAAATGCTAATAAACAACCTTCCTCTAGGATAATATTGATAGGAATAAGAAAAGCAAAGAGCTGCGTTGTATAATAAGTTATCGGCATTATAACCAATCCTAAAATCTTTAGTTGCATTAAAAGCTATAGAATAGTATAAGTTATTATCTCCTGGAATATAAATATCGAACCATTCTTTAGTTTCGGGTATTAAATTCCAATTGTCATCACATTTACTTTCTATCCAAAAATAAACACCAGGTTGAGAAAATTTAGAGGCTTGATCCATTTTGTATATTTTAGCTGTGAAAGTTAATTTTATTGTATCATTGAAACTATTAAATATAGTATAATTATTAGAGTTATCGATGCTATGATTTGTAATAACGGGGTCAAATTTAAAATAATGAAAGGTAGGCGAAAGACAATTAAAGAGTAAAGTACTTATGACAAAATATTGTAACATTTATTTAGAAAAAAATTGGACGTCAAATAAAGGATATAATCCTTCGGCTTAAAATTGAAATGTTAATTAAAAACCGTTGATATATGATATCCATTCCCAGTCAACTTTATCATTAAATTCTTTTAAAAAATCTTCGGATAAGACCTGATGATAGGAGATCCCTTCCCAGTCAACTTTATTTTTAAATTCTCTAATAAAATCTTCTGATAGTGTCTGATGAAATGATATATAATACCAGTCAACATGATTTTGAAATTCTCTAATAAAATCTTCGGATAATGTCTGATGAAATGATATACACCGCCACTCAACTTTATTTTGAAATTCTCTAATAAAATTTTCTGATAATTTTTCATTCTGTGATATACAATTCCAATTAAGTTTATCCTTAAATTTTCTTATAAATTCAATGGGCAATTTCATAATATTTTTACTTAAATGAAGATCAATTTTATTCATATATAATGAAATAAATGTATGAAATGTTTTATAATTGGATAAATTGATAAATAAATCTTTATATTTATGAATTATAATATCTTCTAATCTTTGAGCCGACACCATTTATACAGAAGCATTTTTATAAACACTTTTATTTTTCGTCTTTATTTAAAAGCAGTCGCAATTCATTAATAAATCGTATTAAAATATTTTTTAATTCCAAAACTTCATCTATTAATCTTTCTCTATGAGGTTCTTCTTCTTCATAATAATGGCCAAATTTTTTATTTAATTCACCAAGTTGAACGGAAAGAATTTTGTACTTAAAAACAGATATATTTTGGATTTCCGTAAATATTATTCTGGTAGTTTGATAGTTCGATAAAAGGTCCATTCGATTATTGTAAGATTTAAAACAAATTGTAGGATTAAGCTTTTTCTAATTCATAATCATAAAAGCCGTCATTATTTTTTCCTTTAAAATGAAAGATATAACCACCTTCATTCAGTTTTGTTATTGCTGCTTCAGAAATTTTTCCATGACTCTTTTTAAGAAAATAATCCTTTTCTACATCATTAACTTCTAATCTTGCAATAGTCGCATTTCCAAATTTTGTTTGAATTTTCTTCAACGAAATCAGTTTGTATTTCCCTGTCTCTAAATCTTTTAGCTTATGAGTTACAAGGAACGATCTGAGACTGTTGAATTCTTCCATTTATTAAGAAACAATTTTTGAAAGAAAATTTTTATAGTACAGACATCTGTACATAGAACAACCCTGTCCTAGGATTCGAACGCATCTCGGTACTTCTAATATTTTTATAGGAATTCCCCATTCTTCAAAGGTACTTTTCGGAAAAACTCCTCCTTTAAAAGCAAATGTCCCTCCGTATATCTGATGCAATTGTAAGAGATAATCTTTTACATTGTCGCTACTAATCCATAAGCCTGTATTATCTGAATATCGTTTAAATCTTAAACCATGGATATCGTTAGTACATCTACGAACTATTCCATGGTCTTGATCACCTAATTCATAGTTAGGTGTAAATACAGAAATCGTTTCACCTATTCCTTCTTTTAAATGAACCCAGCTTATTTCTCTCGCTATAGATTTGAACGGAAGTATAAAACCTTGAACATTTATGATAAGAGTGACATCGTCCATTTATTAGAAAAGATTTTTTATAAATTAAAAATCCGGCTTAAAATCCAAAAGGTACAGTATCAAAGTTATCTAAAATTCTTCTTTTATCATATCCAAACATATATCTTTTATTCATTTTATTCACTTTAATATTTTTATCTTTTTGTATCTGAAATTGATTTATTTCTACATCTATATGCTCAATTTCCCCAGTTATTGTTTTCATTCTCTCGTCAAAATTGAGCTTAGTTTCGCTCTCATAACTCATTTTAAATCCTTTTACTTTTCCTTTTACAGAACCATCGTTCAGAATATAACCATAATCTTTACTAGCTCCAGATATCCACGATTTCATATATTTATCTTCTCCTAATTCATCGGTCCATTCGCCTAACATACAGCCTGTTTTTACTTTATTAGAGCCATCATCGATATAAACAATACTATCTGTATCGTAATACATTACTTTATCTCCTAATTTATCAAGCATTTCATATAATCTTATTCTAGCCGAACTGGTTGTAAAAGCCGCTATATAATTATTCGTATTAAAGTTATTCTTGACATATTCATCTTTCATCTTATAATCCATTTGCACACACTCATCATTTAAAAATATCATATTCAAGTCTTTAATGCGGTCGTTCAGTATAATTCTATAAAAGTCTGCCAATTCTGTAACATTCTCTGTATGTTTCATATTTTTTCTCTGTCCGAACTTTCCCCATAAAGAGTTTAAACAAATTTTGGATATAAATCTCATTCCTGGGTTTTCTTTGATTTCTCCTAACCTTATACCCAATTTCTTTTCTACGCACCTTTTATATTCTTTTTCAGTTTTGAAATTTTCAGGCCATTTATCATCTGTTTCTAATTTGATTTTCAAAAACATTTTAACATAATCCTTAAATAATGTATTAGATTTTTTTTCAAAATGCCAAACTTCATAGATATTTAAAATCTTATAACCTTTTTCAATAGCCAGTTCAACTTCGGTAGTTGTCCACGTACCAGTAAAACTTCTCTCCTCATCCGTATGATTACATTCATTATTCCGCATATCATAACATTTTTTACATTGTTTCTTTTCGCATTTTATAGGTTTTGAACATAATTTACACAAACTAAATATTAATTTTTCTCCTTTATAAGGTAAAACAGGATGATAGAGTTTTCTAGGTGGAAGTACTTTACATTGTATCAAACCATACCAATTCTTATCATATTTTTCCGGATTATAAATTTTTACCGGATGACCAACAGGATAGTAATCAAAGTAATTCACTGTTGGATAAAGTGAACAAACATCGATATATCTACCCTTTTCATTTTCTTTCATTTCGTATATTAATTTGGTAGGTTCACACCTACCTCCGGTGAATGCGTTTCCAGGATTTAAAGGTTCTATAAAATCTCTTTTCCATTCATTTTTCATATATTTTTTAATTTCTTTGTGATTATCAAAATCACATTCCCATATTTCAATCAATTCAAATCCTTTATCTTTTATTTTTTTATTTATTTTTTGAGTTCTTTCATACAAATCTTTCATACATATCTGATTTTGAAGATTGACGGTGGATTCTGTAAAACAGCGAGGACAACCGTGCCAATGACATCCTTGAAACTGATAAACGGTATTATTATAAAAACCATCTACTTTATAAGTTTTATCCCCTAATTTCAATTTTTTCTCACCACCATTTAAAGCATGCTGTATTTTGATATTGTGTTTTTCAGACAGATAGTCTAGCCAAATGATCGATTTCTTACTGAATTGATCCTTTGGAATACACTCCTCATCAATCGCTATTGTATTCACTGGAATAAATTTATCTCTGTATATAGCCATGCAAACGCCAGCTAAAGTGACATATTTAAAAGGATCAATATTAGCAATGTTTAGAAATAATCTTCGCAATTCTAAACATCCTTTTCTTAAAATATCAACATCAGACCTACAATATTTTATAATTTCTTTTTGAAAATCAAATGTTTCGTTTTTTACCGATTTATACCATTTATCAAAAGTTTTTCTTTGATATAAAGTCATAGTATCAAAACCATAATAGTATTTTTCAGGATATTTTCCTACATAATTTTGATTTTTCTTAGTGTTAAACAAATGAGGAAAATACCCTTTTGCCAATTCCGTTAGTCCAAACGTTTTAGGAAATTTTCTTAGCGGAATCAGTGTAAAATTTATAGAATCGATAAACCTTATATTATATACGGTTGCTTGCATATATATGAGTTTATTTCCTTGATATATTGTAAACACTTTAATTTTATTTTTAAAGCAGTATTTAGCTAGAAATTGAAAATCGAATCCTTTTCCATAATGCGCTAATACTGTATAACCGCAATGTTTCTCTTGGAATAACCATTCACAATATTCATTTTCATTCTTAAATATTTTTTCTTTTCCGTTAAAATCATGATTTATAACTAGATTGACTTGGTGATTTCCTGTCTCTTGGTTCGTCTCAACGTCAAAAAACATATATTTTTCTGTAAATTCTGACGTTTCACATTTCTCACACCATTTCTTTCTGTCTTTTATATTTTTAGGACAGATATTTTTACAAGTCCCTCCCTTAGATTCTTTCCTACGTATATAACATTTATGATCTTCCAAAACCCATCCTCTGCAGTTTTTACATAGTCTTTCTCCACATTTATGATCTTTCGGTTTTCTTTGTCTTCTATTGATATTTCTCTTACATTTTAAACATTTCCACAGTGTTTCACAGACTGCTTCATTTTTATGATTTTCGAAGCAGTTTTTTCCTTTAAAAGATCTAAAACAATCATTACACTGAATATCAACTCCTTCGCAATTACTCTCTTTCCTAAAACATCTATTGCATTTTAAAGAACATTTATGTTGATCACTTCTTTTATAACTGACTTTACAATAATCACAATAATTGTTTTTTCCTAAAAATCCTGTAACCGTTGTAATGACATCAAAATGATTTCTATTTTTTAAAATGTAAACACAATTATATTTATAGGCACCGCTGTATATTCTTTCGTTAAAATTTTCTCTGCAAAATATAGTTATTTGAATATTTAAAAAAATTTCGAATTGTTTAACATGCTCTAAATTACACATTTCTAATGGAATATCACACATTTCATGCAATTTTATGGCTAAATTTTTTTGTAATTTTCTACCCATTTTTATGTATTTAACATCTAAATCTGTAAGTTTTTCTAGATTCAATTTTTCGCATAAAATTTTACGATTTTGAATAGCTAAGGCTGTAACGATTGATCTAGCCAAACAGATATTATCGTCATTTTTAATTTGAAGAATACTTTTTTTATTGACAATATCGTTATTGTTCAGTAATTTCGATCGTTTACCGCCTTTAGGCAAATCAACGACAGTAAAAAAAAATTCACAGTCTTTAATATCCAGCTCTTTGTATTCAATTTTATGTGTTAAAACATCTAAATAGGTGTCATAGGCTTCTTTCGTTGACATCATTTTAGGGTGAAAGGGTTGCGTCAAAGAGGGATTGTCTACAACAATTTGGACCTTTCCTTCAATTTTTCCAATTGCTCTTCTGAATAAATCTTTTAAGATACTATAATACTGGCCTGGTGTGAGTTTGTTTATTTGTCTTATTTTATAAACATACATGCAAGTATTAAATTTTTTTATAAATTTTTTTCCTGTCTCAACAATTTCGTAATCAGGCCTAAACAGATTTTCTAAATTTGTTTGCAATTTTACTTTCTTTTCTGTCTTTTTAATCAATTTTTCATCTTTATATTTCAAGCCGTAATAATCAAAGAGTTTTTTAAGTTTTGGACGGTTTTTCGGTTCATTTATAAATTGTTTCAATTTTTCATTCAAATCAGGAAATAATTTTTTAAGGTTGACCGCTGTTTTTATCTTTTTTTCTTCGTTATTTTTTGGATTAAATTCTGCTGTGTTATTGTTAAATTTTAAATCAAAAGAATCGAATATTTTTTTCAACTTATTTCTTTTCTTAGGATTTTTGATAAATTTTTTCTTCATTTCATTTAAATAATCTGTTGCGTCTATTTTTAATAAATCTACTAAAACGTATTTATATTTCCCAGTTTCTTTTATATATCCCAGTATCAATCTAATTAAGTCATCTTTTTTACATCGTTGGGGTTGATTTATATTTAAAAGTTTTACGACCTGCCTTAATTTTGAAATATGTATTTTTGAAACAGATATCAATCTTAGAGTTTCCTCCATTTATATAGAAGAAATTTTATAAACACTTTTTCCCCACGATTCTAATTTTGAAACTATCAAGGTCCAATTGAATAATTTCTGAAAATGCAACATTCAATATAATACTTTCAACTAAAAAAATACGTTCAATTTAAAACACAACATTGAATATAATATTTTCAACTAAAATGCAACATTCAATATAATACTTTCAACTAAAAAAATACGTTCAATTTAAAACATTGAATATAATATTTTCAACTAAAATGCAACATTCAATATAATACTTTCAACTAAAAAATACGTTCAATTTAAAACACAACATCCCAAACTTATTTTGACGTTCGTTTGATATGATAATTGCTTTTTAAATGTCTTTTTTTATGAGCTAAAGTGTATTTTTTACCACATTCGCAATCAATTTTTTTATTTTTATTAGCTAAATGACAACTTTTGCAATTAGCGTAATGTTCCGTTTTGCCGTAACGAAATCGAGTATAATATTGGTCTAAAGGTTTAGTCATCTGACAATGCTTGCAAATTTTAGACAGCTCCATTTATTAAGAAAAATTTTTTAGAAAGCTATTCCAAATGTCTTCGTTTTTCTTATTAAATTTTACTTTCAAATTATTATCAATATTATAATAATCTAATATTTTCTTTATGAAATATAGGTAATTTATCGACTTTTTATAATACACTAAATCTAAAAAATGAATAAACATTTCTTCAGCTTTATATGGAATATTTAACTTCAATTTCCATTTCAATGCTTTAAAACGACTTATTCTGGATTTACGTCTTTCGCTTAAAAAAACATCTATATTTTTATATGTAAAATATTCACCGTCCGAATCGTACATTATTTCACTTTTTTTCATCTGGTCATAAATTTTGAGATATTTTTCGGGTAATGGAAATTTGTTTTCTTTGTCAAAAGAATCCATTAAGTTAGAATCAGAATCATCTATTAAAACGTCTTTAAAAAAGTCACAATTCATTTATTTAAACTTATTTTAATGTAATGCATTTTCCCGCATACATGGGAGTTTTGATGAGAAATTTTATAAACATTTTAGCGGAAAAATTAAATTGACTTGATATCTTTTTCGTCAACCCAAGAGTTAAATTCGTCGGAATAATTTAACCATTTAACTAGACATTTCTTTCCTTTCTTTTTTATTATTTTTTCAATTTTAAACATTTTATCTTCCTTATTATATTTAACTAATTCCGGTTCATAATAAGTTCCTTTTATTTCATCGCCATTCAAATCCTTTATTCTATAAGTAATCGGGTCAGTGTTTAATATTTCTGAAACGATGAAAATTTCTTCAGTAAAAGTGGGTTGGTATCCGCGGGTAAAAGCAGTCTGGTATTTCGAAATTCTTATTCTATCGCCAACCTTGAATTTCGGTTTTCTTATTATTTTTTCTTCGTATAAATTTTTATAAACTTCACATTCGTTTTCTTCTCTACTCGCTTCGCTAGGCGTCATTTTGATAGACCTATGTCTGGTATTATTATAATTTTTAACTAATTCGTCCAATACATCTATATATCTTTTAGTATTGTTGGCGGCTAGATAGGTTCTAATTTTTTTATTAATTGTCCTGTTAAATCGTTCGACAACAGAACATTTTATTTCAACATTTTCTGTTGTAAACCACTGAATATTATGATCTTTAAACAATTTTAAAGTTAACTTATTTACGAATTCGGTTCCTTTGTCAGTTTGCAGTTTTTCAGGGATTCTTTCTTTAAATATCTTTTTAAATGCCTCAGTAACTTCTTGCCCTGTTTTTCTTTTTATCGGAATGGCATACGCGTATTTACTAAATATATCTATCACTGTCAATAAGTAATTAGTTCCTTTGTTATATTTACTAAAAGGTTTGATAAACAATAAATCTGCTTGCCATTGATCATCGATATGACTGACATAAACCCTTCTTCGTTTAAATTTGCGAATTAAAGGCTTATGTCTGGTATAAACATCTTGGCTGTGTAAAAAATCTGTAATTTGCTTTTGACTGAAACCTGTTTTCCGTTTTAATTCATTGATACCACAGTAACCAGATTTGGGATTATAATATATTTTCTCTAAGATACTGTTAGGATCTTTCATCCCTAAGATACTTTTAGGACCTGAGGTTTTCCTAAAAAAACACTCTTTTTAGAACCACAATTTAGACAAATACCTTTCATCATTGGCTTGTTATTTTTAGAAATTGCATTTTTAATATCTTTAGTTTCTGTGTGGTTTTTACATTTTAAACAATAGATCTGTGTATTTCCCATACCAAAAGACTTTTTAGCTTGAATAATCGGTTTTACAATTCCTCTTTCAAATCTTTCTCTAATCGTAGGCTTTTCAATATTATCTAATTCATCAATCATATTCTTATCGCATACTTCATTTCTACTTTTTGTATCTTTATTTTCTAAATAACATTTGTCATGTTTATATGCAATTTCATCCACTCGGTTAACAGGTTTAGATGAATTTTTATACGTTAAATCTGGATTTAATCGCGTTTTCCCCCATAATAATTGTGTCCCCGGGCCAGTGAAATTATGGCCAGGTAAATGCATTTCAAAAGGTAAATTACTAATGACTTTATTCAGAAAACCCGATCCAGTTTGTCCGCATTTTAAACATCCGCCTTTAAAATTACCTTTTTTAGTTAAAGACGTAACAACAATTTTTTTACTTTTACAACTCATTTATTAGATAGCAAAAAGCTGACGCTTTCTAAGAAGTATATTTATATCCATTCAACTGTACTTTTTTCACATACTTTTCGATTGGGAAATATACTAAATTATTTATAAAATCTTGTTCTCTAACATACACTTCTTCTTCTGAAATTTTTTTAGCTTTCAACAAATTTAACCGTTGTTTATAAAAATTATAACATTGCTTGTATTCTTCTTTTCGTTCCAAAATATTTAAAGATTTCTCAATGACTTCTACAATTCCTGCACTCAAACTCAAAGCGGCCAGTGGTATAAACGCAAAAGCTGATAATCCCGAAGCACTTAGCATAAATTTGCTAACAGATAAGGAAATACTTATCTTTTGATACAAATTGTAACTTTTCCTATAAACATATAATCTCTTTTCTAAATATTCTTCCATTTATATAGGTTCAAAATTTTTTCTGTATCTCATTTCGGAATTTACTAAATCTAGCATAAAGAAATTACCCATACAAGATTTATATTTTTCTAGAAATTCTTTTTTTGTTAGATTTCCGTCTATTTCTCTTATTATCTGATTGATTTCCCTAGGCTGTAGTTTAAAAAATATGAAGTAATTACAATTTTTTCTAATATTTATAGGAGTTGAGTAATAAGACTGCGTTAAATAAATAATGGATGCATTTTTCTTTCGACCTCTTATAAACAAATCCTCTATAACTTTCTGGTCTTTTTCTGTAACACAATCGTCGAAAACAACGAGATTTTTTTCTGAGGAAACTAAATCGTCGACAGTAATAAATTCACTCAAATCTGAAGAAAATAATACATTCTTTTTATATTTATCATACAATTTTAATAATTGCTTTCTTTTATTTTTACTTATTTTTTTACATTTTAAAATATCGTCTTTTTCAACACCTTCAAACAGTGTATAATTTTCTTCCAATTTAGAATACTTTGGCTCGGAAATATCTTTTGCGCATAAATATAAAGCGTCGAAATCTAATCTTAAATTACTAGGATTCTCAAAACCGTTTAATAAATTTATTAGTAAATTTGTCTTTCCACAACCTGACGGGCCGATTATTAATAATCTGAAAGGATGTCTGGGTAAAAAACGATGTTGTTTAGGGTCAGGTAATTCTTCCGGTTCTGTGTAATCTTTAATTTTAATCATTTATTAGACAGCGAAAAGCTGACGCTTTCTAATGTTACTGCCAGTAAAAGCATATTAGCTGTCAGTAAAAAATAGGCGGCGAAGCTGTCGCTTCTAATTTAAAACTATATAAATGGATAAAATAAACGATTTAGAAAAAGATCGAAATAAGAAACAAAAAGAAGAATTAAAAAATGCAATAAAACTTGTCAAATTACAAGCAGATATTAGAAAAAATAATGAAGAACAGCGTGATAGAAAGCTAGGTATAGACAAAAGTTTAACTGAATTTCATAAACCTGTCACTAAAAAATTAGAAGAACAGGACAAAAGTAGAAAAGAAAATATTAAATCTATCAATGATAAATTGGACGAATTAAATATATCTTTACAGCCCATTGCAGAATCATCTGGAATTATTCCTGAAGCGATCGAAGATGTCAAAGAATTATATAAAGAACCGCCGCTTATTTATAATGTTGATCAATATTTAGATACAGATTATTTAATATCTGAAAAATTATACAAACCTTCGAAACTCCTAGACAATAAAGAAAAATTAGACGAAATGTATACAAAGGCTAAGGAGTTAAAAGAAAAATTATCGAAGAAAAAAGGCAACTTACAAAGTACAATTAAAAGGGCTGTAAATCTTTCAGAAGAGGAATTAAGTCAGAAAAAGGTTGAAATAGACGCTGTTAAATATAAAGAAGATGAGCTACAAAAATATCTGGCTAGATTAACTACAATTCGAGGTAGCGAAGTAATGAAAGTCGGTAAAGGATTGGATTTATTATCTGAATTAATTGAAAAAATATGTCAAGATAGCAAGTCGAAAAAATTAAGAAATGAAGTGAAACTGCTAATAGACAAACTCATTAAAGCTAAAAAAATAACTAACGGAGATAAAGAACGATTATACAATCAATTTCTTCTTTGAAAGCGTCAGCTTTTTGCTACCTAATAAATGAGTTATGTAAAAAAGAAGATTCATTTGAGTGACGGACAGATTAGTAAATTGAAATCTGCTCTCAGAAAAAAAGAAGAACTGACACTGCAGATAGACAATTCTAAAACTCCCAATTATGAAATGTATTTAACTAAAACACAGATTAATCAGATTAGTAAAGGTAAAAGAATAAATATAAGCAAAACTCAATTAGATAAAAACGGTGGATTTTTACCTTTTTTAATTCCTATTTTAACATCCCTAGGGCTCGGTGCTGCGAGTGGTGCAGCAGGTTGGGGGACTAAAAAAATCCTGGATAAAATTTCAGGATCTGGAGTTTTTCAACCATGGGAAAACAAAGGATCTGGTCTTAAAAAAAAGTCAGCTTCCCTGTCTAAAAAAAAAAAATCCCGATAACAAAATTGGGTATATCAGATGAAACGATTAAAGAAAATATGAAAGATGAAAAAGGATTCAGAGGTGTTTTCTCTTCCGATTTACTTCCTAAAAAGATTGGAAATTTTGAAAGCGGGATTATTAATTTAGATATTTCGACAGGTCCTGGAACACATTGGGTTTGTTACTATAATGATCCAAATTATAATTATGTAGAATATTTCGATCCTTTCGGGGAATATATATATAAAAATATTAAACTCAAAGAAAAATATATTCCTGAAAATATTATGAAATTTCTTAAACTTTCCAATAAAAAAGTCAGTATAGCTCACAATGATAGTTTTTTACAAAAACCTACTTCTGTCAAATGTGGATTATTTTGTATGAAATATATAAAAGAAAGAAATAAAGGTAAATGTCCGGAATGTGTACTTAATTCATTTACTCAACAGCCTAGCGATTATAACGAAAAGCTTGTTTTTCATCTTTAAAGATTTTTTCTGTCTAATAAATGATCAAATTGAAACCAAAAAGTCATGAAAAATCAGAGGATTTCACTGTTGAATTTCCTAAACCTCTTAAATTAAAAAAATTAGCATTGCAATCTTTTACTATGACAGTTTCATGGTTTAACATAACAGATAAAACTAATACGTTTGACGTATACACAGATGAGAATAATGTTAAATCTATCACTATTCCTTATGGTAATAAAAATGTTGAAGATTTAAATATAGATGTAATGAAAGCGTTTGGTTCAGACGATCCTCCGGTAAAATTTGGTAGAATACAATCTAGACTGAGAATGCTTATTAAATTAACTAAAAGTTGGAATATCGATTTAACAAAAAGCGATTTTCATAAGTTAATAGGCTTTGAAAAAAAAGTTTACGAAAGTCATGATGAAGAAACTGTAATAGAAGGTGAAAATATAGCAGATATAACAAACGGAAACGACATTATATATATTCATTGTGATGTAGTTAATGGATCTTTAATCAACCAGAATAATTCAGAAGTTATTTATTCTTTCACACCGAGGGATGTACCGGGTGTTATCATTTCGAAAGAATTCAATAATTTAATATATTATCCTGTGAATAGGGATTCAATTCGTAGAATAAGGATGAGAGTTACGAATCAAAATGGTGAATTAATTGATTTAAATAAAGGTTTAATTGAGTATAATTTTCGAGTCGTAGAGGAAAACGAAGACTATGTTGAAAAAATATATCAATTGATATTAACTAAATTTTCTCAATAAATAAATGAATAAACACAGATTATATAGGAAAAGTAAAAGAATTCAAGGAAAAGGATTTTTTAAATCTAAAAAAGTAGATTTGAATGAAAAAACAGTAGTTGACAGATTGACTGATGCTGACATATTGAATGAAATATTTTCAAAAAAGATGAAAGGAACAGGTCTAAAAATTCTTCCTAAATAAATGGAAAAAATTTATGATCTAAGAGATACTCATTATTATTATAATAACGATATAAAAAGTAGCGAATTAAAAAAAATAAGATTGCCTAGTACAAGCCATAATGACAAAAAAGAAAATACTACGTTTCATTTCGAAATTACAGATACCAATGATCCTATTTCATTATCGGAGAGTTATCTGGAGACAAAGTGGAAAATTGTAAAATCCAGCGGTGCATCTATAAGCGACGATAATGTCGCAGCTGTATGTTCTATGAAAGGCGTAAAACTTCAGATAGGTAAACAAATAATCGAATCAGTTGGAGACTATCACTCCTACATCCTGCAGGTTAAGAGACTCAAGGATTATACCAGAGATTATTCAACATCAGAAGCCACCAATATAGGTTTTTATCCGGATACCAATGATAGTGCTGATAGAAATAAAAATTTACTTCAAGACGATGGTACGATAACGGCTACAACCCCTATAAAAGATGTCGTCAATAAATTAAAAATTGTAAAAAATGAAAACTACAATAAAGGATTTAAAAAAAGATGGGAATTGTCGAAAAATAGTAATTCAGTTACAACATGGACACCCTTAAAGGAAATTTTTGATTTCGTCGCAGAATATAAAAAAGCAATTTCTGGTTTTATAATAAGACTGGAATTCCAAAGAGACGATAGTAGAAATATGATTTATACAGACGATGCAAATCCAGATTATAAAGTAGAAATTGAAGACATAGCGCTGTGGGTGAGATACGTCGACTTTAAAAATGGTGCGGAGATTCTCTATAATGAATTAAAATTATCTAATACGGATATAGAAATAAACTGGAATCAGTATGAAATTAACAGATCTAGTCCTATTAATAAATATAAAAGTGGTTCTGATTCTATATCTGCTACATCCGATGAAGTTTTAAGATTATTTGTAATACCGCAATATTTTGACAGAAATGAAAATCCTAAAAAAAATAATATGATATTTGATAATTTGGATATGATCGAATGTTGGTTGATGATTAACAGATCGCCGTTACCAGCAGAGCGATATACGATGGATTTTGGTAAAAAGGAATATAATAGGTTATATGAATCTTTTCTGGAATCAGGTCTCAATAATCTAAATACAGAAACCGGTTGTATGGTAAATTATTCAGATTTTGGTAAATTATATCCCATAATTCATTTTGATTTGTCAAATCATGTAAATTATACCACTCTTGAAAATTTGAGAATAGAATTCAATTGGAAATTAGAAAATGAAACAACCAAAGAATATGTATTTTACTATATTTTAGAAGTAAGAAAGAAATGTATATTAAATATGAATAAAAAAGAAATTACTATGATTAAAACGTTAGGAGAATAACATTTTTTAGTCTTTATAAATGGCTGTTTATTATCCGCCGTATGATAATCCAGAGCAAAAAGGCCCTATCGGACCCCCCGGTATAGGTTTTAAATTAACGGACGATGGTCATTACGATATGGAAAATAAGATATTAAAAAATGCTTCAGATCCAATCGATGATTTAGATTTAACTACTAAAAGTTTCGTTTTGAATAAAATAGAGAATAATCATTTCCAATTAAGAGATTTTATAGAAAAAAATAATACTAATTACGATAGTAATTTTTTAACCTTCACTGAAGAAACTGGTAAGAGAATTAAAGAATTGGATGAAAACACTTTACATCTAATCGAGGGAAAAGCTTACGACGCTAAAGGAAAAAGAATAGGAAATGTCGCAGATCCGAAAGATGATAAAAATGTTGTGAATAAACGATATTTAGAAAAAAATGCGTTAATATTAAAGAGTGATAAATTTGATGCAAAAAATAAAATAATTACGAATATTTCGGAACCCGAAAACGATACAGACGTAGTCAATAAAATATATGTAGACAGTAAAGATATCTGGGTTACTATAAAAGATGATTTTCAGACTTTTACAGATAAAGAATTTACCAAAGTAAATTTCGATTTGATGAGTTCTAAATTACTGGATCAAGAAATGCGATTATCTACAGATATGCATATCAAAATTGCTATATATTTAATAGATAATAGTTTAATAGGAAGAAATGTGGATATAGAGATAGAACTTAAAATCGAAGATGAAATAGTTTTATACAGACAAACAAATGCTAATCATGAAACTTATTTTGTTAATGGAAAACGCGGTGAGATCCTTACAGTCTGGATAAAACCCATAATACCACTCACTTTAAAACCTTGGATGCATATTGAAAAAATCCCCTTTTAAAAATATTTCATTATTAAATGGATATCAACTGGGACGAATTTTCTAAAACTAAAAATTTATCCGAAGATGTCCTACGAAATTTGAAAGATCAACTCAATTGGAATTTAGTTTGTAGATATTCAATATTATCCGAACCTTTTATGGAAGAACTCATAGATTATGTTGAATGGAATGTTATATGCATTTTTCAAACACTTTCGGAAGAGTTTATCGAAAAATACAAAGATGAATTTGATTGGAATTTAGTTTCTAAAAATCAAAAGCTGTCTGAAGAATTTATACTAAAACATTCGAATTATATAAATTGGGTTGTTATATCTCAATTTCAAGTCTTAAGTGACGAATTTATTCAAAAATATCATGAAAAATTAGATTTACATAAAGTATCCAGGTTCCAAAAACTTTCAGAAAACACAATGTGCACTTTGGAAGAAGGATTGAATTGGTTGCTAATAGCACGCTTTCAAACATTTGGTGAAAGATTTTTAGAAAAATATATGCATAAACTCGATTTTTGTAATCTCATTGAATATAAGTTTGATCAGTTACCAGATAATTTTTATAACGATAAATGGAAAAAAATTCTTTCCGTTCAACTGGGTGAATTAAATAAAAAATTTGGACATTATTATGATGAAGAGGAGCATCATAGAGAGAAATTGGTGGATGAGATTTTGGAATTGAAAAGTATTTTAATACGATTTATTAATGAATTGCGACTGCTTTTGAATAAAGACGAAAAATAAAAATGTTTATAAAAATGCTTCTACATAATCGGTGCTCAAAAATTAGATGATATTATAATATTAATATTAGATGATTTATTAATATCATCTATCATACAATTAATAAACATAAAGATTTATTTATCTATTTGGAAGAATAAAAATGAACAAACAACATAAGAACAACATAAAGAATTTTACACATTAATATATAAAATTTTTTTTTTTTTGGTGGTGTCATTACACCACGATCACAAATGATCTATGTTTGCGAGCGTTTACCGCCACTCCAGGGACAACACAAATGTGATCCATTCCTACATTCACACCAACACACAATTCACATCAACTCATAATTATTTAAACATAATTAGAGAGAGTTTAGCTATGTTTACCCCTCCATAGCTCTTCTTACATCAACTCTAATTATTTAATAATTAGAGAGAGTTTAGCTATGGAGGGGGAGCTCTCATCTGATCTCTGATACGCAACTTTATCGACTGTAATTAATCGACTTTATCGATGTGTGACGTCATTATCCCCACAAATTTTAGCAAAATGCCCCCAATCGACACGCACCAAGCGTTAAGAAATATAGGGGGCTATTTCACGCTTGGTGCGTGTCGATTGGGTTTTTGCCGGTCTGGGGTTCGAACCTGCAACCTTGGCATCCGATGAAGATCGATGAAGAGATCCGATGAAGAGAATGCCGATAAAGTCGCAGTATCTTAACCACCATACAGATGAGAGCTCAGAGTGAAAGCCTTTTTTAATATATATAACTATTGAACTACCGTAAAATATCTATTTCGCAAAGAAAATATTAAGGATTTAGACTGTAATATAGTTCAAACGATGTTTTGGATTTATTATTAAAATTAAAAAAATTATCATCTTCTTCTAAGAAATTAATAAGTCTTTATTAATTCGCTAATGTATAATTATTTTTTCTTTTTCGTAAATTCCGGTCTCTAAATTGCTAGGAATGTATCAGAATAAATAAATTTCAATATAACATCTTTGTGACAATAATATAGTTCAAAAGATGCTTGGATTTATTATTAAAATTAAAAAATTATCATCTTCTTCTAAGAAATTATAAGTCTCTGGCCTATTCTTAAATTTTCTTTACATAGAAACAATAAAAACTGAAATTTAATATTACATTTAACTGAATTATTATAATATTATATTAACAGAAATCAATAATTTATTAGTATTCTTTGGGCATATCATTCATGAATGAATCCTTTAGACAGCGAACAATATTCATCCGTTTTTGTTTCTATTAAATTAAATTAAATTAAATATACATATTGTATTATACATTATATATACAATTCCTATACAAATTAAATAAAATATTAGAAAAATTCTTATTAATTCCTGCATTTTTTCTTTCAAAAATGAAGGAATACACCATAATTCGTTCCTTGTACATTCGAAAAAATTTTATAGTGCTACCATCTATTAGCAGTTGTAAGAAGATGACAGTCAAACTATTTTTTAATACTTCCGTCTTTCAAGAAATTTTTCCGTACGAGGAAATCCGATATATTCAAGGCCTTTACTGTACGCATCTCGCTACGAGCTGTGATAAAAGATTCAAAGATTGATTAGAGATATAACAGCATACGTATCGCTGAAACAGCAATAACAAAACTGAATAAAGAGGGTTATATCTTTCATTTTAAAGGAAAAAATAATGACGGCTTTTATGATTATGAATTAGAAAAAGCTTAATCCTACAATTTGTTTTAAATCTTACAATAATCGAATTTTATCGAACTATCAAACTACCAGAATAATATTTACTGAAATTCAAAATATATCTGTTTTTAAGTACAAATTTCTTTTCGGGCAAAGATGGGTTCATTTCCACACAAACTATTTTTTTTATTTTATCGAACTAACAGAATAGTATTTATAATTGCTAATAAAAAAGAGAGATCTATTCAAAATTTAAAACATATCATAAAAATCATTTAACTTTTATTTCAGACTTCAATATAATGCAATTGATATTTCTTATTTATTTCATCTGTCTAAACTTTGTTCGAATGGATTTTATTTAATCTATCGAAAATTTATTTAGAAATAAATGTTACAATATTTTGTCATAAGTACTTTACTCTTTAATTGTCTTTCGCCTACCTTTCATTATTTTAAATTTGACCCCGTTATTACAAATCATAGCATCGATAACTCTAATAATTATACTATATTTAATAGTTTCAATGATACAATAAAATTAACTTTCACAGCTAAAATATACAAAATGGATCAAGCCTCTAAATTTTCTCAACCTGGTGTTTATTTTTGGATAGAAAGTAAATGTGATGACAATTGGAATTTAATACCCGAAACTAAAGAATGGTTCGATATTTATATTCCAGGAGATAATAACTGCAACTAAAGATTTTAGGATTGGTTATAATGCCGATAACTTATTATACAACGCAGCTCTTTGCTTTTCTTATTCCTATCAATATTATCCTAGAGGAAGGTTGTTTATTAGCATTTCGTAGACTATTAAGAAAGTGCGTCAATCTATAATCAGACTAAATTTTTTCATCACTATAATAATTAAATATTTACATTTAAAAATGATGATTATTTTATCTAAATTGATTACGTTATTATTTATAATCAGGTTTTTTTTATTGTTTATTCTATAACCTTTTCTTAAAACTTCTTCTTTACATAATTTAGTAGAAAAAATAAAAATATCCACACAATGCAATTTTTATCATCATTTGCTCGATAAATCGTTATAAAATCGTTACAGCACCGATATTTTAACAGTCAAATTTTTTGAGCAAAATCTTACAAAAATCGTTAAATATTTGCATTTAGTGGAATATAAAAAGTGTGCCAAAGGACCCCCTATATACTACTTAATCTTTCTTTTTTTTCTGGAGTTATTCATTTGCAGACGCAAAATGGCACAGTGGCAACCCTGGAAATTTGTCTACGTACCTTCTTAAAGTTGTTCGATCAATGCTATGTTCTTTTGTAAACGCATGAGCACTTAACTTATCATTAACATCTTTTAGCACTTTCAGGGACAAAGTACTTTCAGTACTACAATATTGAAATAAATGACTGGCACCGGAATTTACGAACAAATTTATTTCGAAATGACAAAAGCTATATTTCACATGCATATTAAATGGAAAAATTTTAGCAAAATTCTGGTGCCATTGTGGCGTTTGGGAATTAAAATTAAGGTCTTCATAAATATACCTCTGGTTCTGAAAGGGTTAAGCTGAAGAGTGCTGCTTTCATACCTTCTAGTCCTTTCTAGTCTTTTCCACTGTTTCGATTTACCTATTTTAAGTAATATTTAAATGGAAAAAAGTTCCTATCAACTTTTCCATTTATATTTCATTAATTTTTTTCATGAAGTGATATAGCAATTTTTTCTCATCTTTCTTTAATCAATTTTAAACATTTTCTTTTCCATCACCCCATTTTACTGTACCTTTACAGAATAAATTTACACTCTTTTTTACATTGACTCATTAATATATAAATTAATATAAATTAATATATTTATATATATATAACCATCTTTTTTATATATAACCATTATGCAGTGCACAATAAAAAGATTTCCAAAACACTTAATTACGAGACCTGAGGTTTGGAAAATCCTCTCTCATATTGACTGGGTCAAACCTCCCCACATATCCCTGTTCTAAAGAATAGCACATTGTTATGGTAAGCCTAACTTACCGTACAATTTTTATGCCTGGAATGAAAGCTCGATATTTCTATATTACTTTAAACCTACTTACTTACATTTTTATGTTATAATTTATTTGAAAAAAAGCTTACAAAATATTTCTAAAATACACAACTTTTAAGTTGAAAACGCCTCACAATTGATTTTTTCCACACCTATTTCAATTATCTCTATGAAACGAACACTGGTGTTTGAACATTCCAGTGGCTTTGGTTGACACCTATTGATAAAACTCTGAAATTCTTTTAAATATGAAAACTGATGGGTGGGTCAAGCCTCCCATATGGCCAAGCCTCCCTAGTCTCCCCTATCTTCTTTCACTAGGATCAATGCATGGAAAAATGTTTTGCACACGTACATATTATACCACCGACTTATATCCATGGTATCCTTTCTTTGTGTCATTTTAGCAGCACAGGTATGTCGCCAATGGTGCGAGATATTCCATCAACTACAGCTTTATTTCACCTGTATCAGAAAAGAGTAACTCAGGACGATCTTTTGTATGTTATTCTAGTTTAGGAGGTGAAACAGAAAATTCTACGCTCCCTTCTAGACATTCACAATTTTTGCAAGGAAAAAAATATTTCTAGAGCATTTGACCCAACTTCGCTAAACTCATCTTAAAATTATAAAGTGGTGTTATTGATCGAAGTGGTGTTAATGGTACGTGAAGTGGTGTTAATGGTACGAGATATTTCGTCAACTATAGCTTTATTTCATCTGTATCAGAAAAGAGTAACTCAGGACGATCTTTTGTATGTTATTCTAGTTTAGGAGGTGAAACAGAAAATTCTACGCTCCCTTCTAGACATTCACAATTTTTGCAAGGAAAAAAAATATTTCTAGAGCATTTGACCTAACTTAGCTAAACTAATCTTAAAATTATAAAGTGGTGTTATTGATCGAAATGGTGTTAATGGTACGTGAAGTGGTGTTAATGGTACGAGATATTCCGTCAACTATAGCTTTATTTCACCTGTATCAGAAAAGAGTAACTCAGGACGATCTTTTGTATGTTATTCTAGTTTAGGAGGTAAAACAGAAAATTCTACGCTCCCTTCTAGACATTCACAATTTTTGCAAGGAAAAAAATACTTCTAGAGCATTTGACCCAACTTAGCTAAAGTCATCTTGAAATTATAAAGTGATGTTATTGATAATTTTGCCTCGTCATTCCTCCCAAATTTCAAGAAAACATTGGGTATTTCTGTAATTTATATACCTCTCACGACATTTTTCGTTCGCCCACATACCCTCGTTTAATTTATTTTATTTGACAAAATAATGTCTGTCTGAAAATCTGAATAAAAGAACATTTTTTTAATTGTGTCTTATTGATTTATACACATCTAAGCGAAACTTAAAACAACTTGAGAATTTGCTACTATTTGCAAAAAAAAATATTTCGGGTAGTTTTAGCCAAAATATAGGATGTCCATAAAAAAAAAAATGGCCCAATTTCAAATGTATATTATAACAGTTTAATTTAGACAATTTACAACAAATCATGCATCAAACTGAAGGTAAACTAACCTAGCTTTTCTGACAAATGTTCAATATGTTCATATTTATTAATACGGCACACATCCAACCTAAAGCCCAGTTCTTCCCATACTTCGGTTAACAAATCCGGAGTAATGTGAGCAAAGCAACAGCGTCTTCAATTCTGCATCTCAACACTGGTAAATCATTAGGTAGCGGCGGAATATGGACACTGTCAGGCAACTGAAGTTCAAGACTTGCATTCCGAACATATTTCTTAGGACTACGCAGGTAAGGTACTCTGAAACGGTCAAAATCTTGTACAGACACTTTTGGTAGTCCCGTGGATGTGTATCTTATAGCTAAAGGTTGACATTTGTGAATGTGACCAAACATTTTATGGTGTTTTTCACTGTTCTAAAGACATTAGGATTAATAATATTTCAAATTTTAGTTGCTTAAAAGGCGTATAGCCAACAGAGTGAAAAAGTTATTCTCGGTGTGGATATTTTTTCACTCTGTTGGCTATACACCTTTTAAGCAACTAAAATTTGAAATATTTTTGAATGCATGGCGTGAGAAATTTTCTACAGAAAAATTTCCAAGATATATATGGTATATAGACACTGGTATTTTTGTTATTTTTCCTTATTTCTGACATTTGTCCTTTATTTTCCAAATTTCTTCATTCTTTTGTTAACTAAACTTACCAAATTCTTTCATCTGAAACTTACTAATGATTTTAATTCCTCCACCCCCATTAAATCATGATCAGAAATTCGAAAATGTTTTAAAGACTTATATTAATAATAATATTAGAATTATTTTTATAATATCCTGAAATATAAATAAAAACTTTAGTACATATTTGTAATAATTGTTATTTTGTTTTCTTATTTCTGAAATTCGTCCTTTATTATCAAAATTTCCTGATTCTTTTGTTAGCAAAACTTACCAGATTCTTTCATCTAAAACTTATCAATGGTTTTAATTATCACTGTATGTTACAAATGTGACATTGAACATTTGTAAGAAAAACTGTCTTAGTTTACCTTCAATTTGATGTATGATTTGTGGTAAATAGTCTAAATTAAGCTCTTATAATATATCATTGAAACTGGGACATTTTTCTACGGAAACCTTGTACTAACAACAACAATCATATTAAGGTTAACATTAACTTTTCTTTACTTCATAACTATTTTGCATGTGCAGAAAAAGACAATATTTTTTATGAACGAAATATGGTTAAATTTATCTATATAAAAATGATATATTTTTCAGATTTTGTTTTAATTACGATAGTATTTAATGCACTTATGTGTAGGAAAACTACACATATTAATAAGATGATCCCAACTATCATACTGTACTTCTGGCGCAAGATGCAAATATGATTTAAAGCGGTATTTTAGAGCTGGAAGTGATGGCATACATTATATAAGTATTTATCGCTGATACAGGTGACTGTTTGACAAATATTTTCGATGGTGATTTGGTGGCGATTATACTTTCAAGTTCTCAAAACAATAACATTAAAGAACAAAATTTAAATTTTAGTTTTTGACTTTAGGACAAGACTTTTCGATTTATGTCCACTATTCCGTTAAAAAAGACAGAATGTTAGAAATACATAAAAAATAACTTTATTCATATGAAAAAAAAAAATGTGTGATATACAATGTCATAATATGGTATCAACCCACTAATTGCATGTAAATTTGGCATTCAACGCAAATTTTACTTTTATGGAAAATTCATGCTGATTCATGCTAAACTAGTTTACATTCATCAAACTAAGTTAATAGTTGCTAAAAGAAGATTTATAATAATACAAATATTCTCGCAAAAAGAAAAAAAAACTGATAAACAAAAATCACGCAATCACATGTATAATGAAATCAAGTGCAATAATAAAAATGGATATTTTTGAACGTGATTTTATTCATAATATTGTTTCTTATTCTGCAGAGCATCTCTTTCCAAATTTTAGGTAGCTAGTATAAGGTATTAATATTAGGTAACTTTATCCATTATCCGAGAATCAATAGAGATCTTTTTAATCAGTGACAATATATGCAATGATTCAGCTCCATGGAGCTACCTAAAATTCGGAAAGAGATGCTCTGCTTTAAAAGAAACAATAATATAAAATAATTCACGTTCACAAACATCCATTTTTATCATTGAATTTTATTTCATTATATGTGTATAACGATATTACGTTATATGGTGATTCGAAAGTGTGGTTAGTTTCGATGTCATAGTAGATGAATAATCAATCTGGAAGCCGTACATTAGATTAAGCTAAAATAGAATGTTTTGTAGTAAATCAACATGGATGTTGAAAGGTAGTTGCAGTCATCGAGTGATAGGCCAGGTAACACATTTATCCAGTGTAGATTTCTCCGTAATAATTGAGATAATGAGTAATTTAAACTCGGGTTTTTATTGAAAGAGCTTTCGGCGGTGCAGTTTCCACCGATTCATTTTTATCAAGCCATCGCTACGTAGTATTTAATCATGGGTAAGCAATTATAGAAAATATCAGACGGTGACCAGGGGAAGTTATCAAAGTAGAAATACGACAAATTCTGCTGAAACACAGCCAGTATCGACTTTTTGTTCCTCCAATGTAAGGATACAAATATCACGTAGATCGCGCTCTCAACAAATGACTAATTAAGAATGTCACGTCATATAAAGAGTGCGGATAGAGCAAGCGGATGAATTTGAAGGGAAAAAGGATAACTCCAGAAATGCGCGGGAAAGTAAAAATGGAAGCTAAAAGAATATTCTCGAAAGCAAAAAGCGGGGAAATGGAACATTTAATTTAAGAATACAAAAGCGTAATATTTAAGCAATTTAGACAAGTGAGACATTAAATTAAAGGTAATTTAACAGAGTTAACGATAGAGATTATTTAAGGATGAGGATTTAGTGAATATAAAGTAGTAAATTAGAATAAGATAAGGAAATCGCGGAATTAGATCTGCTAATGTAACATGTATATGAGATTTACATGATTTTTGTTTACTAGTTTTCAATTAAAAAATGTTTTTGCGAAAGTATTTGTATCATTATAAATCTTGAGAATGTCGCCGTCTGAGCGATGAAAAGTGTCGATCTGAATAAAAGCATTTATTTGCCTTGTAAGCTTATTTTTAACACTCTCAGCAAGTATTAACTTTGTTTGATGGTTTATGTGATTTTCATTACATAATTTTATTGTATAACTTTTTCCTAAGTTTGTTATAAAATTCTAGAGTAAAAAATTAAAGACAGTCTGCCAGAATTTGAAAACGATATTCCATTTTAAGTTTCCGTTTCTAAGCAATTTAAGCAGTATGATATATGGTAAGAATGATATTAAAATATGGATATCAAAATAAAAATGTGAATATTTATAGTGATAATAAAATAATATTGATCGTTTTCTGTGAAAAATGAAAAAAAAAAAATATATACACACTTCAAAATGCTTCTGTTGGGATGGGACTATTTTGCGCTGGGAAAACCTCCTCGCTTTCAAATTTCTTTTAGAGTATCAGATTTCAGCAAATTTATATTCATTAATTCAAGTTATTTTATTTCACAAAATATTTCATAGTTACCATTTTTTATGATATATCATTTCGTCAGAATTCACAATATCTAGTTTCACATTCCCCCCCCCCCCCCCCCCGTTCTCTTTATTAGTCGAATTTGATTGTGACGTAAAGGCTAACGACTAACAAAAAGGGGCGGAAAAATCTCAAACGAATAAATTAAGTAGTATGATTTATGTTCTGAAGTTGGGGCAAAATTCCAAATTGTTTACTCTCTGAAAATCACGAGAAATCTCTCCCTTCGTACACTATCGCCCCCCCCCCCCCCTCATTTTCTAAAGAAGACCCAGCGACTTTAAGAGGACATTTATATCAGCATGGAAGATCTAAAGCTTTTTGAAAAGCTCATGCAAATGTAGACGCCAAAAATTCAAATTATATTTTCAGCTCACCATCCATCATAATATGTGATTCTTCACGTTGTTAGGCCGGTCTACTTGTTTTGGAGATAAGTGGTGTAAAGTGGCGTCCTCTAGGGACGAAAAACTTTTCTGGGCTTTAATTGAAAGCTGTTTGTGCTTATTATTTTATAAAAGAATGGCTTGAAAGTTAGGAGGTGAAGGCTAAGAGATGAAAATGGAAGAGTTTTTAATGCGACGTGTTTTAAGAAGATGCATGGATGTTGGGAAATAATTTGTTTTGTGTCGTTTGCAGGTGGCCTTTTTTTTTTTTTTCCCTTAAGTTAGGATTCATTCCAAGAAGCATGTAAAATAAAAAAAATAGGGGAAGGGGGATGCGGAGGAGAAAATTTCTCTGTTTGTTGAAACGCTAGAATAACATTAAAAAAAAAAAAAAAAAAAAAAAAAAAAAGAAGATTAACAGGTTGATCTGAGAAATTAATATTAATTTCAAACTAGGTAAAATAAAATTTAAAATAAACATTGTTATTTTCCCCTTTGTTATTTATTTATTTTTCTTCTTTTGTTATCATGGAATTGTACACTTACAGAAAAAAATTAATTGCTGTTTAAAAAAAAAATCATATTTGACGTAAACTTTTCATTACATTTTCAAATAAAATTTCTTATTTTCTCCTTCAAGGGCAGTTGGAAGTCAAATTCGTAAAAAAAAAATCGTTTTTTTTTTTTTTTTTATTTTTTTTTTTAATTTTTTAATATTTTGAATCTTTTATTTTCCTCATTTCGAATGTCATATTACTTTTGTTTCAACGGCAACAAGAAGTCAAAATTTTTTAAGTAACTCAGTTAGCATTATAACCAAACAACAATAACAACAAAAAATATATTACATTAGGATTATAATTTCAGGAGATAGTAATTGAAAAAAAAAGCCCTTCCGGCCAGTGCCGAGAGGAAGAGGTAGCTTTCATATTCCTTATATTTAAAAAGCCAGCTTATATTATTCAAACACACAAAGCTCAATTTACTGGAAACCGATTATAGGAGGTTCAATACTAATTTTTATTAATACTAAATGTCATGAATGAGAATTTCGCGAAATTACTCAGCTTTATCCAAGCTGTTTTTATTTAAAGTAACTTATATTTAGTTGCCGAATTCAGCGATATCTTGAAGTGCCTGCCCTTTTAAGACAACGTGGTGGATGAGGCTAACCAGTGAACTTGGTCGAGACCTTAGTAATTCCTGTGCACATGCTCACTCACATAGGAATCGTTGATATATAAAAGTGCTGTCGCAGGCAAAAAATCAGATTTTTCAAAATGTCACCCAAAAAAGAAACCTTTTTCAATTTCTAAGTTTTTTGCACCTTACTTTAAATATAATTTTTTTTTTATTTACTGGCCGCCATATTGAAACAAGATGGCTGATATTGCTGGCCAGCGAACTTGGGCAAGACATTGCTATATACTATCCACATGCCTTCTAATATCGAAATAGGTTAATAAATACACGTGTTATCGCGTGACAAATATCAGATCGTTACAAAATGTCAGTCATGCTAGAAATTCAAAGTGCTATAATTCAACCATTTTTTAAGATATAGACAAAACAAAATCTGCTCCGGAATCTTTGTATCAAGGTCAAACACATAAAAAAAATCTTTTTCATTTTCCAATTTTTTGATACCTCATTTTAAATTTTAAATATATATATATATATTTTAATGGCAGCCATTTTGAAACAAGATGGCGAATGAAGCTGGCCAACGAACTCGGTCTAGACATTGATATGTACTATGTACACACCAAATTACATCCAAATCGGTTTATAAATACGCCTGTTGTTGTGTGAGAAAAATTAGGTCGTTTCAAAATATCAGCCACAAGAGAAATTCAAAATGCTATAACTCAGCCATTTTTTCTTAGATATAGACGAAACAAAAACTGTTCCGGTATCTTTGTATTAAGGTCAAACACATACAAAAAAGAATCTTTTTCATTTTCTAATTTCTTGGTACCTCGTTTTAAATTTTAAATTTTTAAATTTTTTTTAAATGGCCGTCATTTTGAAACAAGATGGAGGATGAAGCTGGCGTACGAACTCGGTCGAAACATTGGTATGTACTATGTATGCACCAAGGTACATCCAAATCGGTTCATAAATACGCCTGTTATCGCGTGACAGAAATCAGGTCATTTGAAAATGTCAGCCACGTTAGAAATTCAAAGTGCTATAACTCAGCCATTTTTTAAGATATAAACGAAACAAAAACTGCTCCGGAATCTTTGTATCAAGGTCAAACATATAAGAAAAAATATTTTTTATTTTTCAAATTTTTGGTACCACATTTCAAATTTTAAATTAAAAAAAAATTAAATGGCCGCCATTTTGAAACAAAATGGCGGATGAAGCTGGCGAACGAACTCAGTCGAAACATTGGTATGTACTATGTATACACCAAGTATGTATACATACTATGTATACACTATGTATACATCCAAATCGGTTAATAAATACGCCTGTTATCTCGTAACAAATATCAGGTCGTTTCAAAATGTCAGCCACGCTAGAAATTCAAAGTACTATAACTCAGCCATTTTTAAATTTATAAACGAAAAAAAAAAAAACTGCTATCATTAAACCCCTGTGTTAAAGCATACAATATAACATAATAAATGCATTAAAAAATTGAGTTGTTAAGTTTAACAGATCTTGAAAAAAAAGGAACACAAACATGAAAAATCCAAGTTTTGAGAAAAAGTCAATTAAAGATTTAAATGGCCATTAAAAGCTATGAAGTACTCTTAGAAAGAAAGAATAATTCCAACACTTCTTTTTTTAATATATAAACATGTGTGATACATCGTTGGAAAGATAAAAGTTAAAACTATTCAATGATATAAAAATATAAAAATTGATTTTTTCCCCCAAATTTCGCTTACCTGGTCCCCTTAATTGTCTGCGGAATGAAGCAGTGTGAATCATTTAAAATTTTAATGTTAATTGAGAATTACTATTTAAACATTAAATCTTCGTGAATCTAAAAAAAAAAAAATATTTTCACTACATAATCAAATATGTAAAAATTCGTATTTTAATAATAACACTAACCTGCACAATTTGGTTTGTGTCATATTTTTTAGCTTATTATAATTGATTTTTATGTATTTTGTAACGCTGAATCCGAAAATGTCCTTCATTTTTTTACCATTACGTAAGGATTTTTTGCAAATAGTAAATTTCAATGTTAAAAAGTAAAAACATAGGGGAAATCTGATACTATAAAATAGATGTGATTGTTGTGTTTTTTAACTTTTCATAATTGATTTTTATCTTTTTTTCTTTACCGCTGAACCCGAAAACGACCTTAATTTTTAACAATCATTTCAGGATGTTTTGAAAATAGGAAATTTCAAAATTAAAAAGTTCAAAGTTAAAATTGAACCACCTCCTCCCTCATCGGACCCCTGAGCTGTTTAGCTGTAAGAATCCCCATTATTAGCCAAAAAATTGAATAAATTATTGAATTAAGTAAAATTAAATTGAATAAATAAAGTTTTACATTTGTTTTATAGTATCATATTTTCGCTATTAAAAAAAAAAAAAAATATATATATATATATATATATATATATATATATATTTACAGAAGAGAATTGCAAAAACAATTAATTAATACAACGTTGAAGGTTATTTCATAATTAGTATCATTAATAAATTCTAAAAATTTGAAAAAAAAAAATCTAACTTGCTTATTGTTACCACTAGTTTTTAACATTATATCGACTGTTACAGAAAAAGTACTTTCTATTTGTTCGTCCCAGCTGTTTTGTACTAAATAAAACAGTTCGGACTTCTTATTATCTGCCGTTTAAAGATCTTTTCATATTATTTTTTCTGCATAAAATTTAAAGAGTGCATAATTAATCAAGTAGATTTAAAATCAATAAAAGCGATAAAAGGTCTTATATGTTTATCGCTGATAATCCTAGAACATTAAAAACTTTGTAGTTGAAAACCTCCTTCTAATTACTTTATAATAAATCATAAAAAGCTTTAAAATATTGGCTTGTAGAAAATTAGTCTTATTGCTTTAATTAAAAGAACGTATCTTTTATTAACGTTCTGATTTTAAATGTTTGTATTTAAATTGATAATAAGAAATGAACTTAGCTAATTTCTAAGTATAAAAATAAAAATAAGGATAGAAAGCGTTTTAATTAAATTGATTGAATATTATCTGAATTTACTTCAGTGTCTATATATTAATTTGTATCCAGTGTCTTAGAGTGTAAAAACATTTCGAAACATTAGGGAGTTTATTGTGAAAATTTAAATAATTAATGAATTACTTTACTATAGATTTCGTAATATGTTACCTAAAATATTAATTAGTTGAAAATTTCATATTAAAATATGTTACCTATAATATTAATTAGGTAAAAGTCTTATATTACAATATGAACGTATATATGTATGTTCTTTTACATTTGAAGAAGGAAATTTTTCTAATAAACGTTACAAAGAAAAAAGAATTATTTCAATATATTACAAAGATACTAACTGCATAAATAATAAAACTCAATTACATATAACAGTACAGTGAAACCCAAACTCATACGTAGCAAACGCGAATTCCTAAGTTTTTGTCTCTTTTAGCTCCTCACACATATATATATACATAGAATATAAGAAATATTTGGATATAATAAACCAATCTTTAGTTTACTATTATACCGGAGTTTAACTGTCCAATATTTACATAAAATAATATATTGTAAAATACTTGAAATGATCTGATTATGGAAAACTTGTCTCAAAGTGATAATGAAGAAAAAACAGTTTTCTTCTGATCTACGCCTTTCTCTCTCCTAAAATATATACATATATTTATTTATTTAAATTGAAAGTAAATATATACTTTAAGATGTAGAATTTTCAATTTTAAAAATATGAAATATTTGAATTAAAATGAGTATTCGCCAACAGTTTCTTTAATCACTGTATATTAAGCTATATCTAGATGTTATTCTGATTGAGAAAATATTTTCAGATTTAATTGAGATTTTTCTGAATATTTAAGTAACTGAAAACATCTTACTTTGGTTTTCTTAATATGTTATTTAACATCCTAATTAAGTTTTGAACGCTTCTAATGAAATTACAGTAAAGTAGGATATCCTTAACATTTATATATTTTGTTTTTGCTTTTGAGGAAGAAAATTTTCCGTTTAAACGTTATAAGTCAATTGCTTTAATATTTTGAAAAGATATAATCTATATAAAAAGTGCATATAAAATTTCATATTAATTGCATAAAATGATACATATGAAACGATTCTTATGGAAACGAACGTTTTCTTACAGAAAACTAATATTGAAGAAAAAAAAATCTTTTGCAAAATGCATTTCTGTCTCAAAGATAAAGTTTCTATTCAAATACTAGTAAATATTGAACCTTTGAGATAGCGAATTTTGAATTATAAAATTTATAAAACGTTTGTGTTGATTATGCTATGATTAAAAATTTTCCAAAAATAATTTTTATCATTATTTGTTAATTTATATGAAAATGTGATCTATTGTGGAAAACATTTCAGGATTTTAACGACAATCTTGCGACGATTAAAACAACTAAGAGATCTCAGTTTGTATTTCTCAATATATTATTTGAAATCCTAATTAGGTTTGAAATATTCTAATGAGATGATGGTAAAGAAGGAAATCGTTTACAGTTTTTTTATTTTTAGGAAAATAACTTTTCTTTCAAAATGCTGAAAATAGGATTATTACACTATTTTGTAAAGAACCATATTGTTTGATTATATATTTAGGAAACTTTTAAGTTTTTCATCACTAGTTTCTTTAATTAGATTTTTTATATCAATAGCATTACTGACTCTTTGAAAGTATTTAATAAATTTCGTAAAGCGAAACTAATTGGTTTACAATGACTTTTATAATCAGTAACCTTTAAAATATTAATAAATAAGGTAAAACATTAAACATCCTTTAATTAAAACTCTATTGCTGATATCATTAAATATGATGGAATATTATTATCTCAATTTAATTTAAAAATATTTTCATTTTCTAAATGAGAAAAACTAGATCTTTGACGACGAGTTTTTTCATCCCGATATTTATTTATATTTTTATCGATAAATAAAAATCAGTGTTTCCTTCAAAAAATTCAAATCAATTACTTCATCTGCAATTTTTTTAAAAATTTATTTGTTTATTTTTATATTTATTTAAAAAAAACGGTTGATTTTTTAAAAATTCGTCTTTAAAATCTGTTTTTGTGCTTTGTTTTCAGAAGATCAGAATATGAAGGTGTCAGAAGAGGTTATTGTAAAACAGCTTTGGTAAACATATTCCGACAGTACTTCTATATGAGTAGCAATTATTTTTCATCTGAGCGAAAATGTGTCCCGGCCGAACCCAGGACCCTTGGTTTTTATTGGCAATGCTCTATCACATGAGCTATCGGGACGACACCGCAGCCACACACTATTCGCTCAGATAACTCAAATAGTAGAGCATTGACAATTAAAGCGAAGGATTCTGGGTACAAGCCCCGGCCTGGTCACATTTTCGCTCTGATAGAAAAATTATAACTCGTTTTAATTATTTCCCAATCGGATGATTGTGGTTAAAATAATTAAAGTATTTCTGTATGCTTATATCTTTTAAATATCTTTAATAAAATTTTTTGGATTTTTTCTTCTGTTTAGTTTTAATGTAAAATGACTTTGTTATCATTCCTTAACATTTAAAAGAAACGAGTTCTGAAAATCAAGTTTTCTTTTTTTTCCCTCACAGGCTATCAAACCCTGAATGCTAATGTGCCCCCAGGTTCTGTATGTACGTACGTACCGCGATAGCTCTTGTTAGAAATATTTGCTACAAATTTTGGATATAGGTTCATTCTGATAAGGAATTTCCGTGCTTAGTTAGTGGGGTTGTTTGGTTAAGTAAAAAGGGGGGGGCTAAACCCACCTCTTAATTTAGATAAATGGGTTTTGCATGCAGAATTATCCGATTTGCTTCAAATTTGGTATACCGCTTTATTCATATAAGGCGCTTCCCTGATTAGATTTGGAGGTTCATTGGTTAAGTATAAAGGAGGGAAATGGGAAACCTAATGCCCCTCCCCTTTTTTAGCAAAATGGGTTTTTTGTCGATTTCTTTATTTTTCGAAGGGTAT
Organism: Maratus speciosus; assembly: GCA_963932465.1. Taxonomy (NCBI): domain Eukaryota; kingdom Metazoa; phylum Arthropoda; class Arachnida; order Araneae; family Salticidae; genus Maratus; species Maratus speciosus. Next base: position 438,198,803 of record OZ010793.1, read on the forward strand.
TATTCTTTGAAATAAGAGTGTAATATACAATTAGTGTGAATAGCCTGTCAGCACAATGCGATCAATTTAACTGGGCACATTTTTTCTATCACTTTTATACAATCTGGAGACAAAATACAACAAATATCATGTGTTAAATAAAGATATGTTATTCCATTATTTTTATCTGTTTCTAACGATGTCTGAATATTATACGATGCTATGAAAACTTGAACCTGATTTTATTGTTTATGCAATCAAAACATGAATCCTCAACAGAATGAAAGTCACCTTAGGTACAAAGTTATGCATCAAAAGTAAGTTAACCCCAAAAACATTCATAACAGCTTATGTTACATCCCCATAGCAACCAAAAAATTGGATTATATGTGAAAATTAATTATTTTAAACCAATCAGATAATTGTGTTTAAAATAATTAAATTATTTCTATATTCTTATATCTTTCAAATTATATTATATCTTTTAAATATATCTTTAATAACATTGTTGTGATTTTTTACTTCTGTTTAGTTTTTAATGCAAAATTCTTTTGGTATCTTTCATTAACTTTTAAAAGAAACGAGAGCTAAAAAATCAATCTTTTTTTTTTTTTTTAACTCTTATACAATCTATAGATAAACTGTAACAAATATCGTATGTTAAATAAAATGTTATTCCATTATTTTTATCTGTTTCAAACGATGACTGAATATTATACGACTCTATGAAAAATTGAATCTGATTTTATTGTTTATGCAATCAAAACATGAATCTTCATCCAAATGAAAGTCACCTTAGATACAAGCTTAGGCATCAAAAGTAAGCTAAACCTCCAAAACGTTCATAACATTTTATGTTACATCCCCATAGCAACCAAAAAATTTGATTATATTTGAAATTTTTTTGTAGATTACGTAAGAAGTCTTAGCATATCAGTCTTTGAATTAAGGAAAAAAAAAGCTATGCAAAATATTTTAAACGTCATAAATAATTTGAATAACTTCCAATTGATTTGTAGAATAATATGAATATTTTAACACAAAAAACAAAACAAAAAATCCATACATTTCTTTCAATATCTGCTTGAAAAGAAGTTCATAGTTTTCTCACAGTTAAGCTTGTGTAGTCTGACTTAAGCCACTATGCCAACTTGAATTTGATTCACTGCATAATGAACAAAAAGAAAATATTCCATTTACGTGAAGTTTTCTTCAATTTGCGATGCATTTTAACTTTCGTCTTTCGCGTTAGGAAATCAAAAATGTGCTTTCTTTCCCTCCTCTCGTCGACTGAATAACGCGTGAATATATTTTCTTTACCGTAAATACAAATTTAGCTTCAATTTATGATTTGCATTGCCACCGGGAAAAGAAAATTCTGCATGATTGAATAACGACCGAAAAAAATCCTGTTTAGATTTTAATTAAATATTTTGATTCAATAATTACTTTCAAAACCTTCAATGCATATCTTGGAGACAGATTTCGCAGATATGTAAAATTGTTGATAATTAAATTTTCAGATGTTTTTAAAGATTAGTTGATTAAAAAAAAAAAAAAAAAAAAGATAGGTAAATCTTTTGAAAATATTTACTTGAATAATAAAGTCTTCAAACTGTACAAAAAGAAAAGAAAAGTAAGAAAATAAATAAATAAATAAATAAACTACGCTTAAGTAGTTACAATAATGTTTTTTGCCCGTTAATTTTACGATGCATTTTAAGAAATAACTGCTTGAAAATTTTGGTAAATTGTAAACTAGTATTTTTAGGGTATTAAATAAAAAAGACATTGTCTATTAAATTTGCCGTTGTATATTTTTTCTTTTAAATACCATGAAAAAATCTAGTAATTTTCTAGAACTTTTATAATGATACAGATATAATAATATAAAATAATAATATAGATATTACAAGTTTAAAATAGACATTTTATTTAAAATTTCTTAGTTCTTTCGGCCTACAAATTCCGCTGCCATCGTCAGATAATATTTTTATTATTAATTGCTTTTCCATTCATACAAATACGTCACTTTGTTTGAAATGGAAGAGTCTATAATTATTAGGGTAGCTGAAAGTAGAAGTTGCAGTGCCTTGGATTGAACATATGCAGAGAATACATTTAACTGTCTTTCTATATATTTTAATACGTCACTTTGTTCACACATGTCACTTTCATTTTTAAATGCGTAGCTGGACAGTAGTAGAAGTAGCAGTTGAAGTAGAAGATTTAGCAGTCCTACTACTGTCCATATACGAATGTTAACCGAGTTATTTTCTTCTGATGGACTGATGGCTAACAGTCGTTATAAATGAAGTGTTAGGTTAAGATGGACGAGCAGCCGTAAAAAGTTAGAACTCTGATTTTCTGGTCAGAATGAGAGGGGGGGTGATGGCCATTTTTTTTATTATGGCTATTTTTTTTTTTTTTAACATTCTGATCAGAAAATCAGAGTTCTAACTTTTATGACTGCTCTTTCATCTGCACCTAACGCTTCATTTATAACGGCTGTTTCATAATAATGGAAGCCATCAGTCCATCAGAAGAAAATAACTCGGTTAAAATTCCCTTTGTAAATATACTTTGCGGAAGAGGGAGGGGGAGGGGCGCCAAAATCCATGTTTGCTCCAGGTGTAAAAAAGGCTAGTTTCGACCCTGCCCTGCCCGCAGTCTAGTGGTGTCGTGAAGAGGCCCACCGAATCCCCTTAAATGTGTTCAGGCCTGCAATACAAATTTTCTGATAAATATCGTCTCCTGAAGGAGAAAGAATATTTACAAGCTGGAGGGAGAGGATAATAAAAAAAAATATGGCCATTTCTTTTCCCTATTCTGACCAGAAAATTAGAGTTCTAACTTTTACGGCCGCTCTTTCATCTTAACCTAACACTTCATTTATAACGGCTGTTTCATAATAATGGAAGCCATCAGTCCATCAGAAGAAACTAACTCGGGTAAAATTCTGTTTGTAAATATACTTTGCGGAAGAGAGGGGGGATGGGGGGGTCGTCAAAATCCATGTTTGCCTCAGATTCAAAAAAGGCTAGTTTCGCCGGCCCTGGCCGGTCCGTAGTCTAGTGGTGTCGTAAAGAGGCCCAGCGAATCCCCTTAAATATGTTCAGCTCTACAATACAAATTTTCCGATAAATATCGTTTCCTGAATGAGAAAGAATATTTACAGGCTTGAGAGAGAGAATAAAAAAATATATATATGGCCATTTCTTTTCCCCATTCTGACCAGAAAATCAGAGTTCTAACTTTTTACAGCTGCTCTTTCATCTTCTAGTAACACTTCATTTATAACGGCTGTTTCATAATAACGAAAGCCATCAGTCCATCAGAAGAAAATAACTCGGTTAAAATTCTCTTAGTAAATATACTTTTCGGAAGAGGGAGGTGTGTGTGTGTGGGGGGGGGAGGGCGTGGCGCCAAAATCCATGTTTGCCCCAGGTGTAAAAAGGCTGGTTTCGGCCCTGCCCGGTCCGCAGTCTAGTGGTGTCGTGAAGAGGCCCACCGAATCCCCTTTATATTGAGTCCTGCAATACAAATTCTCTGATAAATATCGTCTCCTGAAGGAGAAAGAATATTTACAGGCTAGAGAAAGAAAATAAAATAAAGCAGGGATTTTTTCAGCATTCAATAGATAGACACCATAAAGCTTAATAGTTATTTATAATAAATTTTAAATGTAAGTAATTAAAACTTTGTTGAGACACTATGCAAATGAAAATTAATTAATTTGAGTAATGTGTCTGCGAAGTTTTAATTACTTTCTGTGTTTATATTAGTCATCTTCATGCATTTTGTATCCGAACTTTAAAACATGTTGCGAATTATGTTTTAATGAGTTTGATTGTGCAATGTTCAATTAATGAACATTTTAATATTATTAGATATTTTGGAAGTTTTTAACTTTCACCTAGTTTTTAAATTAGCTTTTACATTAATAGAATTAAAAAACAGATTGTATAGTAGACCATCGAGAAATCTTGCGCAAAATATTAAACATATTAAAACTTTATAAATGCTACGTGCATTTTAAACATGTTGGAAATTACACGTAAAATGTGGCAAATGAGGTGCGTTCGTACTATAACTAGTTTTAAAATATTTTTTGCACCACATATTGTACTGAATGTATATTTTAGTGCACTTCATAAGTGCATATCCATTTCATTCTGCTCGAAAGGCTGCAACATCACTAAACTGAACTTGAAAATTTTTTTTTCCCATTGGGCTTAATGTGTCGGAAAACTTTTGACTGTCCTTGTAATTAAACTATACATCTCATAAAATTTGAAATGACTCGACAAAATTTTGCAACAATTATATATTTATAATTTCAGACCATTCGATTGGGTAGTTTTTGCTCTGTCTGGACGAACGGACAGACAGACGGACCGAACGACGAGGTGCTACGTATTTATATAATTACGAACGCACCTAAAAAGGAATGGAATAGCGTATAGAGTTGAAAACTATACATTCTACCCATATTTTATGCTTATAATTTATATGAAATTGATCTTACTCATATTTGCGCTGAGCAAGCGAAGTTCCTATGCGTCTCCTTCATTGGTTTCTTATTGAGGCAACTATACATAGATGATATAGTATGATATACCTATATACAATCATCCCTCGACTTACATAATACTCGAATTACGTAAATTCGCACTTACGTAAGAAATATCGAAAATTACATTTATGAATACACTAGCGCGTTTGATACGCATTTGCATACTTTTGATAATTGTTTTATAAATAAAATATGCAGATAAAAACCACAACAATAATATAGTTTTATATATTAGATATAGTTATATATTTTTTATTGGGATATACAATCAAATCTTTAACAAAACAAATCTGATTAAAATGTGCCAAAAAAAAAAAAAAAAAAAAAAAAAAAAAAAAAAAAAACTGTGTTTAACCGATACAATTTTGTTAGCTAAATTCAAACCATAACGAAACCTAATTTTAAAGTTTCGGTGAAGAGGAACGAGTGTATTTTTTCTTCCAGTTTCAGAGTTGTTTGTTTTATGTAGATTCAAAATTGATATAAATTAATTCATCAATGTCAAATTTATAAATACCATATTCTACAAAATACATTCTATTTGAAAAGTGTTCTTTCAGATTGTTTTTATATTTTTTCATACTTTTATAGTTTATATCCAAGTAAATACTGCTGCATGCTATTTTATTTATAAAATAATACTGTGTAAATAATGTATATTTAAGTACTGCGCGGCAGCGCAATACTTATTTATTTCCAGTGTCACTTCTCAATGTTAATTTAACATAGAAAAGCCTATGGAGATCGTAACTTTTTGATTTTTTCTTCCCACCTTTTTGTCCACCTTTCTCACATATTAAACAAAAACATAATTTGCAGAACAAATTAAAAAATAAAATTTATTTCCTATATTGTTTAAGCCCGAGAAGGGACAGATATTAAGATGTTTCATTCAGTTAGCTCTACGTTTAATGTTACATTTTTGTAACAAATAAGTTAAACCAATTGAACATTAAAAAATAAAATTCAATCAATATGATACTTTAAACATCCTAAAAACTTGGATTCCGTTCAAATGAAAACGAAATAAATCTTAGACTTTTTTCATTTATTAGTTGTAAATATTTGTATTGCAGATTTTGTATTATGTTTATGATGATTGTACATAAAATCATAAGACACGTCTAAAATACAAACCTTTAAAAAAGTCTAAGATTTATTTCGTTTTCATTTGAACGGAATCCAAGTTTTTAGGATGTTTAAAGTATCATATTGTTTGAATTTTATTTTTTAATGTTCAGTTGGTTTAACTTATTTGTTACAAAATATCATTAAACGTAGAGCTAACTGAATGAAACATCTTAATATCTGTCCCTTCTCGGGCTTAAACAATGTAGGAAATAAATTTTCTTTTTTAATTTGTTCTGCAAATTATGTTTTTGTTTAATATTATATATATATATATAATAAATATTGCAGTATCTGACGAAATTTTACCTAACGAATTTACAAATTACGCAATACTTACGCAAAAGTTTAAGGAACGCATTGCTTACGTAAGTCGGGGGATGCCTGTATAACTAGATGATATAGTATGGCAACTGGCCATTTAAAAAGTGCTAGAAAATTAAAGCCGATAAATGTCAATCGCTTCGACATCTGGCAGCAGAATTATCAACAAACGGCGATACTGAGTTGAATTATCATGCCCAAACTTTTATTTATCATTTGAGCAGTTTCACATCGTTGTGCTAAAAGAAACTTCGTAAATTTTGTCAAATTAAAAAGGCTAGAGATGTCTAAAAATAGTTTTTTTACAAAGTTAACTCATACCTTTAAAATTTTGTATGAGAAAATTGACAATATTTAACTAAAGTATGTGATTTTCTGTTTATTCCATATGTGAAATGACTACCTTTTAGTCAATGATTTTTACTTTTATGTTCTAAGTTTTTAAAATTATTTTTTAGATTCTTAAAATGGTGTATTATAACATGTAAGTAAATATTTATGAAATCGCAGTTGTAGAATCACAAGGATCAAAGCACAAGTAAGCTATATTTACACAATGTGTAGTTTTGAGCTACCAAATATCACCGTGATCGACATTTATCGTTCAGCAGCGTTCGCAGGATATTCATCGGATTCAATTTTTTAGAACTTTTTAAAGTATTACTGAATTAGCCGGTTCCCATGCTATATATTCTAAAAGATGTAACGCTATAAATTTATTCCTAAACTGTTACTAGGGAAGTTTTAAAATTCTATAATGATTAATAGAATTAATTAATAGGATAGTTACCAAATGTCGCTGTGATTGACATTTATCGTTCAGTAACGTTCGCAGGATGTTCATCGGATTCAATTTTTTAGAACTTTTTAAAGTGTTAGTGGATATTCATCGGATTAAATTTTTTAGAACTTTTAAAGGCTGTTCTTAACTGCTCTGCTCAACACGCGCAAAACGTTTTGACACATTTACAGATTCATTTTTTAACGGAAATATATAAAATTGGAAAGCCTGACCATGGGAACGATTTGGAGTCGAACTGTGTTTCCCATTTTTTGATCAATAAATTACCTATTGTGTTTTAAGCAATTTTGATCACGAGACATGTTTGAACATGTTTTTCAACCTTTCTTGAGTACCTTTTCTTCTTTCGCGCGGAAATTCGGTTCAAAATGCCCACTTTGACGCTAATTTCTGAAAGATCTATTGCGTTTGCAAAACAACAACAACAACAACAAGAAAAAACAGCTCGATTGCATAGTTTCTGAACAACAACACTTGCTAATTTCATCGATTTCCGAAGAAAAATAAATTAAAACTTATATCAGAAAGTTGGCCTTTTGGATTTGAGAACAGCCTTAAAGTATTACTCTATTAGCCGGTTCCCATGCTATATATTCTAGAAAATATAACGCTACAACTTTATTCCTAAACTGTTACTGGGGAAGTTTTAAAATTCTATAATTCTATATTTTAGTCAATGATTTTTATTTTTATGTTCTAAGTTTCTAAAATTATTTTTTAGATTCTTAAAATGATGTATTATAACATCTGAGTAAATATTTATCAAATCGCAGTTGTTGAATCACAAGGGTCAATGCACAAGTACGCTATACTTACACAATGTGTAGTTTAGAGCTATCAAATGTCACTGTGTCAACATTTAGCATTCACAGGACGTTCGCAGGATATTCATCGGATTCAATTTTTTAGAACTTTTTAAAATATTACTGGCTTAGCCGGTTCCCAGGCTATATATTCTAAAAGATATAACGCTATAACTTCATTCCTAAACTGTTACTAGGGAAGTTTTAAAATTCTATAATTATTAAATTCAGTTAAAATTACTACTATTAAATATTAATGCATCTTATTAAAATTCATTAACATTTAATAGAAATAATATTAATATAAAATAATCTATTTATACAGGCAATTTGTTTGAACGATTAAAAGCAATTTATTGAAATACTAGCTTTTTAACCCGTTCTATGCACGGTAGTTCATGAATTTAATTCTAAAAACAAAATTAAAAATAACTATTCGATTTCGAAAAATATTTTTATAATACTGTGCATTTTCTTAATGAAATTCAATTTATCATGTTGCTATGGCAGCAGAATATAAAACAATATCTTTGGAATAAGGGAATGAATGGAATAAAAATTTTCGTTGATGTTTGTGATAAAATGTTTTTCTTTATTTTTTTTAAGTAAAAATTAAACACAGTTAAATAATGTCTAATTATTTTCATGCGAGGTAAAATAATTATCGTAATACCCGCTACAGCTTCTTAGTATTGCAGCGTGGCGTACGTAATATGTATATCTCACATTGCAGTAAACATTTAGAACTGGTTAGAACTAGTGCGATAGCGGGTTAAACATAAAAGGTAAATGTCGCCAGAAACATAAAATAATAACAAAAATCTACTTAAAGTTTTCGAATTTTTTGCCCCAATTATTCCTTGGGCCCCTACGAGCAACCCATGTGCCAAATTTCGTAGCCCTGCGCCCTGTGGTTTCCGAGTTTTTGAGGTTACATAGATACGCGCACGGATTTTAATATGATTGATTTAAAACAGTTAAATCATAATAAAGTAGAATCAGGAAAATTACAGCAAACTATGGTAGAATATTCATTCAATAGTAGATTAGAATCGTGCAGGTACTTGGGTTCATGGTAACACATTTGTAACAAAATTTGCATGTTTTAAATTGCTATAATTAATAAAATGTAATTAAAATACTTTACATAGACTATTTGACATTAGCACACTTAAAACTAGTCGTTGGGGTGGGGTGGGGGGGGATGCATCGTAATGCTTACCCATCATGGATATGCATAATGTAAAATATGAAAATAAAACATGTGTAAACTATTTATAAAAGGCATATACAGGAATAACCAAGGTTACTGAAATTTAATAGGCTTTGTCGCACTATTACATTCTAAGTACATAGCAAATTTCGAGCCTCTATCTCAATGTTTTCGGTAGATAGAGTTTACAAAATCGTGGCTTGATGGCGTCATAAACTTTAAATCAAGGCTAACGAGAAAGACAGGCTTTTCGCACACCTTCATTGGTGCATTCGAACATCACGTGACTCCAGCGGTCTGTAAAAAAAGAAGAATCGGACCCACTGCGGTAGCCTGTCTTTCTCGTTAGCCTCGCTTTAAATGCTCTGTTACTGAAGTGCGTAAAAGAAACATCCTTATAACTCCAAAAATTATAATCATATTAACTAACAGTTTACTGCGTCAGATTAAACGCCTCATTTCCGATTAAAATATATCTTTGAATTGAAATTTGAATGAAATACAGGAGTAATGAAAAATCGAAGAGTTCGGAAAATAGGAGTACAAATATCTCGGCAACTAATTATCTGATCGAATTCATTCTTTATGCAAAATTTATGTTTTCTTATTGTCTTTTATATTCACTCCTTAAAATAAACAATTTCGAAAATTTTTATATACCTTTTGTCATAACGTATATTTCGAGAGTCCGAAAAAAAATAGTTCGACATAATTGAGGTTAATGAAATTGAATAGGCTTCTTTTCATCCCTATATACTAAGTACACACCAAATTTCAAGTCTCTATCTCACTTTTTTCGGGAGATAGAGCGTTTACAGACATACACGCAGATACACAGACGGGCGGCATTTTTTTTTTTTTTTCCTAAAAATAAGTTTTTCGGAATTTCCAGTTGCTGAAACATGTAAATCCGTCAATTTTTTTTTTTCGATTTTTTAAAACGACTACAAGACTTACCCTATACTACGTATGATGGGTAAGTGAAAAGATCAGAGAAAGTGTTTAGCTATGACCAAGGTAAATTATAAAACAAAGTAAGTATCATACTTCTTTAAAAAGTTTAAATAAACATGCCTATCAAAGCATTAAATAGTACTACTAGCATTAAATTCGTATTTCATTACAAAAGGGCTAAAACCAACTAATATTAAAAATGCTTTCTCTGAGATATTAAATTTTTACCAAATTATAAGCTATGCACGTCATTTCTCAGCAAAAAAAAATATGCCTATTAAAACGTTTTTCGCAAAGAAGGATTTATGTTAACATGGAAAAAAAAGAAACAAAAAATTACAAGATCTCTTACAAGATTTTTGACAACATTATATGATTAAATCTTTGTACAACATGTCGACAATTTTCTGCATTGATAACATAAAATATTCTTGTCAAAAAAGAGGATTTGTGTTAATCGATATGTTTAACGAACTTTTTTTTTTGTCAGACTGAATATTCTGTTATAATCTTTTTATTTTTCTGGTCTAACATTAGTAAAAGTACTAAAAGCCGCATAAAAAACCTCTTTTTAATGTATAGATAATAGTATGTTCTTTAATTTAAAAGTTTTAAAAGAAAATATATTTATGCTCCTCATTATAGCCATATATTCTTTAAGAAAATTGCAGATAATTTTACTGAAATCTTAAAAACTATAAAAACACTGGCATTTTCATTTTTATAATGACGTAATTCAAGACTTGGTTCTTTGAAAGAAGAAAATAGTTTAAGTAACACACCATTAGCAGATTTTTGTTGTTTTTTTTACAGAGAAATTTTGCTTTATATTTCTAACATTTCACGTTCTTTTTGCAGTAATGCTATATTTAAGACAACACATACACACACAAAAAAATAATAATGTTTAAAATATTCGAAGTTCCTAGCAAAAACTTGAAGCTCAGCATATAAAAATGTTATACTAAGAAACTCTCTGGAAAATAAACTGGATATTTGCGGAAATTTTGTTTTCAAAAATTTCTTTTTTTGCACGTGGATAAAATGAAATTTTGAGAGTAACGAAAAAATGATTTTAAATTCATAGCTTAAGGATTTTTTTCTAGATTATAAGATTACTTTCGAATCTAAAATGAAGCTTTGAAATTTTTTTCTCTGAATTTATATTTTTAAATCGATTATACGTTCGATGTACGTTGAAAACTAACTGGTAAATATAGATTCACAAGAGACAGATTGTTGCAAAATGCGCATATGCTCTGAAAAATACAAATTTACATATACATACATATATGTGAAATAATCACATATTTATATACATATACATAGAGAGAGATTAGATTAGATTACAAAAACAGTTATACATTAACGAGTTGAAATCCTTTGAATTCAACAAACAAATATTATTTTTAACTAAAGTTTAATTTCAACTTTTCAAATTATTGAACGATTAAGCTTTATTCTTTTTACGAAATTAGTAAAATTCAATTAAGATAAGAAATATGAAGTTATTAACTGAGGCTTTGATCTTTGGTTTTACGTAATGAAAAAAATCAACTAAAATTACGCCATTATGACACATAATTATTCAAACATGACACAATTATGACACATAGTCATTTTTTTTCAGCTAATGCTAAAAATATCGTCATTTTTACCGTTACAAAATTTAGATGCATACTTTTCATGTTCATATTCACTATTTTAAAAATACTTTAACGTGCACGAAATAAATGTATTTCCTAACTAGATGTCACGTTTGCCACCGAAGCCCTGAGATCAGCGTCTCAATCTCAGTTTCAGCGGAAGGAAAAAACCATTGAAATGCAACAGCTTTATGAGTAAAAATGCGTTTATTTAAATCGTGACGTCATTTTCTGTTCAAAACATTTTTTTTAAAGTATTGGTTTCCTTCTCTTTTCAACACACATCTACAAATAAAATACTTTAATTTAAAAAAATAATTATCAAAACTTGTTAATTAGAACGTTCAGGCCAGATGACTAAAGAAACAGCCTTGTCTTTTAAATACATTGATGATAGTTTAATGCATAATACAAAAAACCTCATTCATAAATGTGTATTTTTCTTTTCTATTTAGTTACAATCTTTTCTAAATATATTTGTTTTGTGCCATATAGTTTCTAGAAAAAATTATGCACTGTTACCTTTTATATCCATAAAATAGATGATTTTTATTTTTATGTTTTTATCTGACTGATAATATGCATAATAGATGACAGATTTTTTGTTTATTTTCAGTGTGTTTGGGCTTATCCTTTAGAATTAAAAAAGGCTTTATTTTGCATTATAATTAATAGTTTTATTATACATTTTTTTAAAGTATTAAATATATTTATTAAAACACATTCCAAATACTCTAAATTTATTTACTTACACTTAATTATTAATTATAACGAAACAATTACAAGCTTCAACTATCTGCTATCTGTGATTAGCATTTTTAGTCAAACAGTGTTTTGCGAAATTTTATCACATGGAAACAAATAATAATAGTAAAAAAAATAAATTCTCTTTTAGGGTATTATGAGAGAGTTGAGTAACATGGTTATTGGATTAAAAACGGAGAAAACGAGCAGAATTTAGATAAAAAAGAGTTAATCGTACCAAGGGAGCATGATCCAAATATAGTATCTAGATAGTCACTCAATATAGTTATAAACACAAATATAAGGATCTGTCTCCGAGTCAGCCTAATGAAAGTGAGTCCACAGAGAGCAAACAAAACATGTCACCAAACCTCTCCTGTGTTATTTTGGATAATTTTCTTACTGCAGAACATAGAGGGTGTCTCAAAAATATAGTGACACATTTTTGGGGGAAGTAGGTCACATCATAAGGATTGAGAATAGCATTGCAACCCACGACCGGAAACTTCATGGGAAAGTGATATCAGAGGTACAAGAAATAAAGGGACTGAGGATGATAAGTCGCCCTTCATGTTGAAACCACATGCTGCATCTCACATTTGTGACACAGGGTGAAGTAAGCCTGGTATTACTTGTTCCAAAAAGATGAGATACTTTGCTGATGTCACAGAACGCTACAACAAGTAAGGTCCGACTAAGAAATCACGACCAAACGCTTTCTACGACATCCAACATAGCCTTTTCCTTTGAGAGCTTACAATTCACACGTGGCCTGTCATCATTATGCTTACTACCTCTTAATGACCTAGATTCACAAAAAACGTTAGGCAAATTAAAAAAATATTCGGAAATCCGATAAATCTCTCTGTGGGAACCGTTCTCAGTACTGTCCTTGAGCTGCTCAGGCATTGTCATCGGCCAATTCGTACTCAAAGTGTATGTCTGCCAGGTCCCTGAGCGTAAAATGTTGCAAGTTCTTCTCAAGGTGACTACTACTCGAATGAAACCGGTAAAACAGATATTTCCCCACCAGTGCTCTGGTGAACCCAACCCACCACCTAGCTGCATATGATGACGTTTCCGGTCATGGGTTGCTATGCAAGTCTCAATCCTTATGAAGTACCCTACTCCACCCTAAAAGTTTGTCGCTACATTTTTGAGACACCCTGTATATTCTGCATTCGTAATGTCCGGTATAGCAAAGAGCACGAAATCCAATTCTTTGATTCAATGGAATAAATCGGGTCATACTTAGATTTCCTCTTAAAAATTTTGAAAGTTTCGGTTTCCAATTTTTCTCTTTTTCGCTTGGGTGTGAGGTATCTATATTTAACTCTTTCCAACACAGTTGAAAAATGAATATGGATTCGGTTTAATCTGTCTGCTATCTTGCCGCTCTCTTACTCTCAAAAGATAGAATTTGATTGTCATCTAATTTTGTATGTTATTGAGGTTTGCTATATAATGTTCGGTATTGAAACTGAAGTTTGTAGCACTTCTAGTTCGGTTTACAGAGACACATAAATTTTTTTTTTTACACCGTGGTTCATAGGGAAGAATAGTTTGGGGTACATTTTCTTAATTATACGATATGTCAAACCTAATGAGATTAATATGCATCAAATAGGTGGGCTACAACAGTTCTTTTCAAGAATATGGAATAAATATTTGTAATTCGTTTATATGAACGCACAAATATTTATTTTTTACATTATGATCTACGGGAGAAAATAGTTTGCGGTGCAATTTAATGATATGATACTTCAAACATAATGAAAGTACAAAAAAAAAAAAAAAATCACAGGCGTGCATAACAGAATTGTTTCCATAGATTTTAGAGTGCATATTAGTTATCGTACATTTATAGAGGCACACACACAAATTGATCGGTAATTGCCGGAAGTGCGTTTAGCACTGTGGTATGCATTTTTTGTTTTTGTCCTTGAAATCCGTACTCCGTTGGAACGTTGTTTGGCACTGAGCTCAGTCTCCAACAGTTTCTTTCTTTTTCTTTTTTTTTTTTTTTTTTTTTTTTTTTTTTTTTTTTTATAGGGGAGTGGATGGGATATTTTTGACCTATTGGTACTCTTCTTTATTCGGTATTGCTCATACACTATTTATATGTAGAAAATTTCTATTTAATATTTAAATCGGAGCAAATGCAGTGCCTTGTTAACTGTAAAATTTGTAGTATTTTTCTACATTTAAATAAGGTGAAACGTTGTAGTAAAAATTGTAGTAAAATTTTAAACACACTGATAATGTAATTGGATACATGGTGTTATTGTATATATATTAAATAAAAACTTTTAATAGTTTAAATTAATTGTTACATTTTCGATAAGGGATGTAATATTCGTTTAATTTCGTGATTGACTATCTATATATATGTATGTGTGTCTATGCAGTGTGTGCAATAGTATGTGAAGAATGATTGTTTCTAACAAATGTAACAGTGTATGAATTTACATATGAAAACCTTAAAAAATTACAAACAATTTTAGCAAAAAAAAAAAAAAAAAAAAAAAAAAAAAAAAAAAAAAGAGGAAAAAAAAAAAAGAAAAGAAAAGAAAAAACTCTTTTATTGCACGCATGAAAAAATTGTAAAGCCAACCTTAAATATACGTGGTTCTTTCTATCAGAAACCTATATTTTACATGGATTTTCTAATCATTTCCTAGAACATGAAGGTATATCTATAAACTGACAAATTAATGTTCAAATTGAGGGTATGTTAAAGAAATAAAATTTTTAAATTGTTTTAAACTGATCCCACATCATGCCAGAATTCTACAAGATCATTAAAATTTAGTTTTCCAAGAAATAAATTGTAAAGCTTTGCTATATCTACATATATGACTGGAAGGTCTATAGAAAGAGTTTACTTCTGTAAGAATGCTCACAAATACACACGTGTGGCATCACAAATGATGTGATCACTAATAAATATGTGCTCGTGCTCATGTATGCAGATCACGCGGTTATGTAGGATCAGTATAAGTACGTAATGATAGGAAATTCAAAAATAACTCATAATTCTAATGGTACATTCTACTAAAAAGCTTTTAATGGTTAAACAATAATTACTATCATTACATTAAATTCTGTTCAATTTTTTGAAATTATGTTGTTGTAAATTTAATTTTTGTTTCATTATCATTTTTTTTTTCGTTTAGCTAAGAAAAAATTCTCACGTGAACTTCAAAATTTTGTTTTTCACATTTATTATTTTCTTTTCTGTTAGTTACGTAATTTTATAATAGTTAAACGAAGTAAATTCTTGCAGAACTTTGAAAAATATTGTTACAAATAAAGTTGAATAAAGGAAATACTGAAAGTATTTTTGGATACACAGGAAATTAATTTGCAAAGTTTCGTTTATGTGTAAATATAAAAAAGAGTAAGCAAAATCTTCTGCCCTTTAATATGTTATATATTGAAATTCATGTATAAATAAATTTTCAACGTTAATAAGGGCAGACAACTTTTCGGCTTTATATGAATGGAAACATACTCATGTAGATTGAAAGTTATTCCAGTATATAACCTATAGTATGGCTCTTTCAGAAAATATATTTTCCCTCTTGAGGCAACTAACAAAGGAAGTAAGGAATATCTTCTATCCATCATCTTAGGAAATATTATCTTCCTGAAGATTTCATCCAAAAAGCGAAAGATAGGGCTCCCACTTCTTTTTCCTTGCTCGCGTGAAACAATTTTTTCTAACTTTCTTATATTTTATCTATACCCCGTAATACACCCGATTTTTATCGTTCTAAAGTATTCTACTTCCTGCTCCAAAGCGGCGTATTAATAATTCACCCAAGTTTTTAGAAGTTTCTGAAGTTGAAGTTGAAGTATATATTTTCCTTCTTTTTATCCTCCCGTGTATTATGTATGCTCGATTGCTTCTTAATCGACTGACAACTGTCTGGTGCTTTGAATGGCTTTATCGAATTGGTTAGGACTTCTGCACGGCATAGAATTAAGATCCTGGAAGGTTCTTCCTTTTTTATCGTTTCGCCTTTTTGGCAAAAGTTTTTGCATAGATTAGGTCAAATTAAAGGCATCGAAGGTGTTTGTATTTTTGAACTGTTTCATGTATTCTAATGAAATCAGAAGTTTGAAAACTGATAGTGTATGAAAGTTTTGTGTTGAAACTTTTTGAGGTGTAAATTTTCTTTGACAAATTTATGCGCATTTCCGTTTAAATTTATTTCTGATAAACTTATTTTGGTTATGCGATACGAAAACTCACAAAAGATTTTAAAGATATATTTTGCATACAATGACTGATAAATATTCTGTATCTAGTTAAAAGGACATGCGCAAGATACTCATATAAATTGAAGGATTTTTAAATTATATTGGGAAGAATGGGGAGGTTTGACCATAGGGGAGTCTAGACCCACCCTTCAGTTTTACTATATCAAAGAATTTCAGAGCTTTGCCAATAGTTGGCAACCAAAACTACTGGAATGCTCAAACAATAGTCTTTGTTTCATGCAGCTATTTGAAACAGGTACACAAAAATCAATTGTGAAGAATTTTCAGCTTAAAAGGTGTATGTTTTGGAAACATATTGTAAGATTTCCTCAGATAAAATATATCATAGAAATTTAAGTAAATGGGTTTTAAGTAATGCAGACTGTATGATTTCTTATGAGCAGAGACTTTAATACTGAAAGATAGATATAGATGGCAGCACTACGAGAATTGAAAATGACTGGTTTTCTCTGCCTTAAAAATAGAAGACTTTATTCAATTTTTATTCTTATTATTTTAACTCTTTTTTAATTTTAAAATTCCTATTATCCTTTTTCTGTATTATATGCATATTAATCTTGTTTTATTTTCTTTTATTAGATAATTTTATTCTGTATTTTGATGGTCATGTGCGGACCTGTAATAGAACATTCCAATGTTATGATTCTGAAATCTAAGGTGTGAAAGTCAAATTCGATTCGATTAAAGTATGAAAAGACAAGTTATTCGTAATTCTTTATGTGAAATCTTTATTCGTTAAGTATGCTCTATCCTCATCCATGTAAAATCAACAATTTCTTTTATTTTAATTCATCCACTTCAAGTTCGCCTGTTTTGAAATACAATTCTTCGATGACACATTTCGAACGCAACTGGAGTCTGCATCAAGAAATCAAGGTACTTTTTTTTTTTACTCAATTTTATTCTATTTAATAAAAGGAAAACTGTATTCTATTCGTTTTAAATCTACACACAGACATGTGGAACTTTCATTCTAGACATAAAGATTGTACAGTAAATTATACTAAAGATAACAATGTGCGATATTTTGAAAAGTGGTATGTGGGGAGGATTGACCCAATCAATGTGAGGGAGGGTTGACCAGATGGTCAAAGCTTCATAATTTAGTGTTTTTGGAAAAATCTTTTTATTATACACTGTAAATAATGAAGAGTTAATGGTTATATTTCTAAAATAATGAAAATTTATTCTGTAAAGCTATAGTAAAATAGGGTAGAAGGTATGGTAGGGAAAAAAAAAATGTTTAAAACTGATTAAAAGATGTGAAAAATTGCTACAGAAGCACGAACACGAAAACATTTAATGAAATATAAATTGAAAAGTTGATAGGAATTTTTATTTAATTTAAAGAGTACCCATAGTTGGTATATAGGAAAGAATGGAAAAGACTAGAAAGGATGAAAGCAGTAGCCTTAAGAAATGTGTGTCATGTCTCTGCAAAAGAACATAACATTGATCAAAATACTTTAGGAAGGTATGCAGAAAAATTTCACCCTGATAAACACAATGAGGTGCAGCCAAACTATGTGGCAACTAGTGCTGCCAGGACGATAATCACAATAAGTTGGTGTTTAAAATGTAATTTTTCTCCTGTGCTTGTATTCCATCTAAGCAGATTTATTTATGAATCACATTTACAAAATAATTTTTAGTGATAATTAAACCCTGTAGCATAAAGTTATCCTGCACTTTTTTTAACTAATTTTATTTTCCTTAACACATATTTCAATATAAAAAAGTCCTTCCGGCCAGTGCCGGGAGGAAGAGGTAGCTTTCATAATCCTTATTTAAAAAAAGCCAAATTATATCATTCAAACACACGAAGCTCAATTTAGTGGAAACCGAATATAGGAGATCCAATACAAATTTTTATCAATATAATGAATGAGAATTTCGCGAAATTAGTCAGCTTTATCCAAGCTGCTTTTCTTTGAAGTAACATATATTTGGCTGCCAAATTCGGCAATTTCTTAAAGTGCCTGTCATTTCAAGACAACATGGTGGATGAGGCTAAGCAGTGAACTCGGTCGAGACCTTAGTAATTGCTGTGCACATGCTCACTCACATCGGAATCGGTTAATGTATAGGAGTGCTGTCGCATGCAAAAAATCAGATTTTTCAAAATGTCACCCACAATAGAAATTGAAACTGCTATATCTGAGCCATTTTTTAAGGTAAAGACAAACAAAAAATGCTCCTGAATCCTTATATCAAGGTCAAATACTTAAGAAAGAAACCTTTTTCAATTTCTAATTTTTTTGCACCTCACTTTAAATATATATATATATATTTTAATTTAATGGTCGCCATTTTGAAACAAGATGGCTGATGAATCTGGCCAGCGAACTTGGTCGAGGTGTTGATGTATACTATCCACATGCCTTCTTACATCGAAATAGGCGAATACGTGTGTTATCGCGTGACAAATACAAGATCGTTTCAAAATGTTAGCCATACTAGAAATTCAAAGTGCTATAAATCAACCATTTTTTAAGATATAAACAAAAGAACAAATTTTCAGAAACAAAAACTGCTCCGGAATCTTTGTATCAAGGTCAAACACATAAAAAAAATCTTTTTCATTTTCCAATTGTTTAATACCTCATTTTGAATTTTAAATTTAATTTTAAATTTTTTTTAATGGCAAACCTTTTGAAACAAGATGGCGAATGAAGCTGGCCAACGAACTCGGTCGAGACATTGGTATGTACTATGTACAGACCAAGTTACATCCAAATAGGTTCATAATTACGCCTGTTGTCGCGTGACAAAAATCAGGTCGTTTTAAAATGTCAGCCACAAGAGAAACTCAAAATGCTATTACTCAGCCATTTTCTTTTAGATATAGACGAAAGAAAAACTGTTCCGGAATCTTTGTATTAAGGTCAAACACACACAAAAAAAATCTTTTTCACTTTTCAATTTTTTTGGTATCTCATTTAAATTTTTTTATTTTTTAATTTTTTTTATGGCCGCCATTTTGAAACAAGATGGCGGATGAAGCCGGCCGACGAACTCGGTCGAGATATTTGTATGTACTATGTACACACCAAGGTACATCCAAGTCGGTTCATAAATACGCCTGTTATTACGTGAGAAAAATCAGGACGTTTCAAAATGTCAGCCACGCTAGAAATTCAAAATGCTATAACTCAGCCATTTCTTAAGATATAGACGAAACAAAAACTGCTCCCGAATCTTTTTATCAAGGTCAAACACATAAGAAGAAAATATTTTTTCAATTTTTAATTTTTTGGTACCACATTTCAAATTTAAATTTTTCTTAAAAATTTAAATAGCCACCATTTTTAAACAAGATGGCGGATGAAGCTGACCAACGAACCCGGTCGAGACATTGGTATGTACTATGTACACACTGAATTACATTCAAATCGGTTCATAAATACGCCTTTTATCGCGTGACAAAATTCAGGACGTTTCAAAATGTCAGCCACGCTAGAAATTCAAAATGCTATAACTCAGCCATTTTTTAAGATATAGACGAAACAAAAACTGCTTCGAAATCTTTGTATAAAGGTCAAATACATAAGAAAAAATATTTTTCCATTTTCAATTTTTTGGTACCACATTTCAATTTTTAAATTTTTAAAAACATTTTAAATGGCCGCCATTTTGAAACAAAATGGCGGATGAAGCTGGCCAACGAACTCGGTCGAGAGATTGGTATATACTATGTACACACTGAATTACATCCAAATCGGTTCATAAATACGCCTTTTATCGCTTGACAAAATTCAGGACGTTTCAAAATGTCAGCCATGCTAGAAATTCAAAATGCTATAACTCAGCCATTTTTTAAGATATAGACGAAACAAAAACTGCCCCGGAATCTTTGTATAAAGGTCAAATACATAAGAAAAAAATATTTTTCCATTTTTAATTTTTTGGTACCACATTTCAAGTTTTAAAATTTTTAAAAAATTTTAAATGGCCGCCATTTTGAAACAAAATGGCGGATGAAGCTGGCCAACGAACTCGGTCGAGACATTGGTATGTACTGTGTACACACCAAATTTCATCGAAATCGGTTCATAATTACGGGAGTTACAGTGTGACATAGGTCAGATATATATATATATATATATATAGATATATATATATATATATATATATATATATATATATATATATATATATATATATATATATCAATTTTGAACGGAGGGTGGTTTCGGGGTCTGGGGGTCATGATCGATGAAAATATACCAAAATTTTTTGAAATCGCTTTCCTCCGAACGGCTGCAATAGGTAGCTTTTTTGTAAAGAAAGCTACCTAAAAAAGTGGATCAAGCCTCCAATATGTGAGAAGCCTTGACCTATTATTTTCTCATGGTTAAAATCATTCATTTTTTAAGTTTTATTTTTATATTACACTTATATCGCAATTTTATCTTGATAACTGATTGTATAACGAATAAAATGGCATATGAAACTTTATTCTAGGTTCAAAAAAAAAAAATATTTCGTATAAAATGGTTTAACTCTCCCCAGTCTCCCCTAACTAACTGAAAATATGAATTTAAAATTTCTAAGCGAGGATATAATAAGTTTTACTTTGAATGCGAATGAAATCTTGTCACGGTGTAAGGAAAACTTATTTGGCTTCAATTTTTTTTTTTTTCAAATAAGTAATAAAAGACCGAATTAGTTTTTTGAACACATTTCTGTAAAAATTTCGTAACTTTGTAGCAACCCGTTTTATTACGTTTATTTTTTGCAAAATTTTTAACATTTTTTGGAGATAACACTTATCAATCTAATTTTTAAATTACCCTTAAGTAAACAAAAAAGTCATTATATATTGTTAGATCTTAGTCATGCCTTTCAATCGCAGTAAGATTCCTTAAATCTATCAATTAGTTCCCGAGTTTTTAAACATTGAAATATTGGTTGATTGAATGATTCTACTGGTTTCCCCTGCTTTCTCAAAAATTATATTGGATATCGGACATAGACAGATTGAAGATTGTAGTCAGAAACTTTCACTATCTGTCATTATAAATTTAGTGTTTGTTATTCAAACGTTTCTGATCCTATTCTGGACAAACATGCACATAGACAAAATATTTTTAAATGTTATTTTTGACTATAGGTCCTCTAAATAATTGAAAGAAATAGACATTTTTCTAAAAATTAGAAACAAGTACTCTAGTATTATATATTAGTATAGAAGATATTAATGATTAAAATATTTCCAACGAAACATATTTTAAAGTAAAATTTTCTGATAAACCAAATAAAGCTATATATATTACAATTAGACTCCTTTCTAGTTATATTCCTTTTCATGTAATAGTTTATATAACATACAAGAAAGCATTACTATTAATATTCATATAGTTAAAACATTTTAGCTAAAATTATGAGAAAGAGAAGTGCGTAAACTAACGATGTAAAATTTAATGAGTTTTAAAACGAACTTTAGTGTAACTAGTCTAATTTTCACCTGTACTTTAGAATTAGTTATTCTAGTTGTTGTCTTAACTAATTGCCAGATATTTTGACAAAAATGGAAAAAATAAATTTATACTGTATACGAGCAAAAAAGAAATAGGGAATCATTTTAAGTTTAGAACAATTACATTAATAAATGTGTTGTTCAGTTAGTTAAAAACTATGTGACTTTGATTTTTAAAAGGCATTATAAAATATATGATATTAAAGGTAAAACGTATAACTTACTTTCATGAATATTCATAAACTAAAATTAATACTTTAGTTTATTCTGTATTTATTTCTTGAGTATTTGTAGTTACACTCATTAAGTTCAATTATTAATTTCTATAGAACAATTTTTTCCAAAGTTAGTTTTTCAATAGATGATAAAGATATCATAAAAAAAATTTCAAATATTTGAATTACTTACTCCGAAAGCCTATATTCATTTCCAAAATATTTAAAACTTCTAACATATAAAAAGAATGTAGCGAATAGCTTAATAATTTAAATAAATATGAGGCTACATAAAAATCTTTAAGGTTACCCCCCAAATACACTTTTCCCCACTGAACAAAGCAAAACTTTCGGATACATTCATTGTCTTATTTGTAGACATAAATACATAAAACTATCTGGCATCTCTATTGACGTATTTGGAATCATATAAGCGTTTTTCATTTTTCAATAAAGGAATTACATTTTATGTTTTAAACGGTGTTCATCTCAACACGGCCTTTGAAGGTCTGTTGTTTTCGTAAATTCCGTTTAAAACGCGAAGTTTTCTGAAAGATCCCACGCTTTTATCGAAAAAAAAATTCTGTTCCTTTTAATTTTTGAATAAGAGTACCTATTTCATTTAGGAATAAAAATGATCTAAGGAATGCGCCAGAAAGTAGCCAATTAGGATTTCAGAAGAGTCTAAACTCGTTTCTCCTTAATCGTAGTATCCGAACCTATTTCTGTACATTAAAAATACTAGGGGATCGTACCCGGGCTTCCCGGGTTAAAGAATATAGGTGAAAACATTTTTTTTCCATTGAAAACTAATAATTTTTTTATATGGAATAAATTTTTTAGATTGACCACTTACATTAAAAAAGCAATTTTCATATGGAAAATACGAATTATACAATCTAATAATTTTTTGAAATTTATCAAAAGCGATATTTTTTATAAAATGACGTCATTTGCATCCGCTAAAGCAATTCACTTTTACAATCCAGTCTTAAATTTCGTCTATAAAAAAGTGTGCCTATGACGTCATTACCACGGAATAACAGACAATATTCTTGACATAGCCCATATTTCAATTTCAACTTTTTTTAAAAGATTTTATGTGAAAATGGCAACAAAAAGATAGAGTATCTCCTATTTTCGACTATTTTTCCGTTTACTTTCAATGACTTTTAATAGAAATGAGGTACTTTTGCTGCCACGATAAGAAAAATGGTATTAAAAACTACAAAAAAAATAATATCTCAAAAATAAATTGAGATACAGCTTTCAAACAAATTGCATTTAAAAGATAATTTTTTTCCTTATACGATGGTGTAAAAATTTAAAATGTGCAATGTTTAGAAGTTTAAAAATTTGCAGTAGAGAAAATTGCAAAACCAAAATTTTATTTCAAATTTCAATGTGTTGCCATTCGCAAAATGACGTATGCGTTACGCACAGATATGTTTATCCTTTATAATATAGATATATATATATATTTTTTAACTTCCACTTTTAATGAAATATTTTAACTTCCACATTTAATGCAAAAACAGACACATGTGCAAATTGTCGTCCAATTCAATACGTATTCTGTTTCTAATACATTTTCGCTCTAATATACAATTTTTCTTCTCATTCAAGTTCCATAGAATAAAACGGTATTTAACATTTCTATATAAATGAGGTGTCGCTTGAATTGTAGATCTTTGTTACCTTCTGACCACCTTTCCGTAATTCCCATGTTTCCAAAATCGAATCGAAATATTCACTTTCGCAGAATTTTATAGGAAGCTGTTTTTTATAAATCCTTCAGTTACCTCAAAGGATTTATCAGAGAATATTTCCTTTTTTCGTTATTTTAGTCATTTTCTCTTGAAATAAGACCAGTGTATTTAGTTTGTATATTGATTTAATTCCCCCCCCCCCCGAAATCGTTCAAACACAAGACGTCTAAAACTACTATGACAAGGATAAATCATGAAAAAAATTCAAAGCTCTCATTTTAAAAATCATGGTAAGCAGAAATCATAGGCAAAGTTGAGTCGTCGTGTGTGCAAAAGTAGGAGAAAGTTTGAAAAATTACAAAATACATTTACTTTTAGCAGCAAGCGTTGATTAGATATCAAAAGTTTCTTTAAGAAGATAATATAAATGGGCTTGAACTTATCTGTGTCGATTATTTGAAGAATTATAGAGTAAAAAAAGAGGCACAGCCTGGAGGTTGCATTAGAAAATAAAAGGTTGTATAAATTCTAAAACTATTATTTCAATATGTTGAACTTTGTTTTAAGATACATTATTTGTATTTAAAACAGCTTTACTAACGATAAATCATGAATACAATGTCTGTACTCACCGTTTACAAGTCATTATAAACACAAAACTTAAACATTGTCGAAGTATCACGAGTCATAAAGCAGGAGGAAGTTTGAAAATTTATAAAAAACATATTTGGTATTAGCATCAAGTAATGATTAGATATAATTTTTTTCCCCAAGAATCTAATATTAATGCCTTGAATTTGCTTTTGACAATTGTTTCAAGAACGCTGGAGCAAAACAGAGGTATCTCGACGAGATTACATTAGAAACTCGATAGTTAAAATGCAAATAAAAAATGTTGTTTGAATTCTAAAACTGTTATGCCAGCACGTTGTTTCCAAAAACCTTGTCTTAAAAGAGATTCTTTGAATTATAGAAAGAACGTTGAGTGAATTCTAGTTTTTAAAATTCTTTTAGCAGCAAGTGTTGATTAGTTACAGACAGTTTCTCCAAGAAGCCAATACAGATGGGGATGAATTTTCCTATGACAAATGTTTCTTGAATTACGGAACAAAACAGAGGTGCTTCGTAAAGGTTGCATTAGGAACTTGATAGTTTAAATGGAGATGGAAAATGTTTGGATTCAAAACTATTATGCCAACACGTTATTTTATAAAGCCTTGTTTTAAAACACTTGTTTGAAATCTAAAACAATTATCCCGGAAATAAATCGTGAAAAAATGCCAATACCTATCATTTACAAGTCACGGTAAGCAAGAACATAGGCAACATCGAAGTGTCACGATTCAAAAAGCAAAAGAAAGTTTTGAAAATTCTTTTTGCAGCAAGTGTTGAGTAGGTACTGACACTTTTATCAAGAAGCTAATATGCATGGGATGGGATTTACCTGTGGGTTTTTCAAGAATTACGGAACAAAAACGAGGCACACCCTAGACGCTGTTTTAGAAAGTCCATAGTTAAACGAAAATAAAAACTGTTGCTTGAATTCTAAAACACAATGCACACAATAACTCGACAAAAAAAAGGTCACTACCCACTTTTACAAATAATGGTAAAGACAAAACATTAGCAACATCGAAGTATTGCAATTTAAAAATATCGAAAATTTTTTTAAACTACTAAAAAGCACCTGCATTTAGCAGTTCGTCTTGATTAGGTATCAATACCTTCTCCAAGAAGCCAATATAGATGGGCCTGAATTTGCTTATGGCGATTCTTTCAAAAGTTAAGGAGTAAATATGAGGCGCACCCTAGAAGTTGCATCAGAAACTGGATTGTTGGATGGACGTTTTTGAATTCTTGAAATGCGATTAATAATATCAGCAGGTTTTATTAATTTACGGGTGAAAATGTATCATGAACTTAGTCAGAAAGTGGAAGTTTGGATTTTCGAATAGCCTTAAGATATACGCTGAAACTCTCGGATGTTTCTATATTATCACGACAGAATTTTAAAATTTTCAATAAAAAAATACCAACATGAATGATCAAGGAATTTGAGCACTTTAAGCGCCACGTAAAAGGGATGCTTGTCGCTAAAGGGTTAAGGCAATGCTGAAACACCGATATGTGCTTTTAAACAACCACTCAACGATAAAACGATCCACTGAAAAAAAGAACAGGGTTCCCACCGACCATCGTTTCGAATACCGTTATTTTCAAACAAGAAATTTATTGGTAGATTTCTAAAGCAAATATTGTAAAAATCTACCACTAATGAGTTATATTGTTTATTATGCGAATAAAATTTTTCCAACTGAGCGAAAAAATATCCAAGCAGGGACTCGGACCCAGAACCTTCGACTTGAGTCCCGGCATGAGCATTTTTTCGCTCAATCGGAAAAATTGAATTCATATAATAATTTTACCAATCAGTTCCCGGAAAAACAGTATGACATTTATTTCAAGACTTCAGATATACATTTAAGTATAATATTTTTTTTTCTTAATAATACATCTACAAATTCTATAGCAATATTTGCTGCAATTTAAATACAATAATAATTATAATTATCAGTAATTACGAGCTTTGAACTCTTTTCTATACTCGTAGAAGCGATTTATTGACGGAAAAAACGACAAATTGGAATGGAGAAAGCTCGGCAATGTACAAATAGAAGCCTGCTGAAGATGGTCCATTGGAATTAACAAAATTCCCATGCACGTCACATGGAAACTCAAGTTTCTGCTAAATGCAGTGTAATGATGCAAAATAAAAAATAACATCCACACCTTATAGAACACACAGGGTGTCCCAAAAGTTTTTGATACATTTTAAAATTCAATGTAAAATCAAGTAATTGTCGTACAGATACGGTTTAAACTCAAATACTTCTCACGATGAAAAATTTCTTCAAGTGAATAAAAAAATAAGTTCCTAACTTTGTTCATAGGTGGCTCCACTTGTCCGCAAGTTTGAATTCAAATATGCAATTTTTTTTCAGATTTTCATATTAGTTTTGACGCTGTGTGAGAAATGACGACTCCCAACGAAAATAACTAATTGCGGAGGCTGGTACATCGAAACAAAATTGAAACGAATCTGAAAGTCTGAAAAAAACGCATGTTTGAAACCAAACAATCGGACAAGTGGCGCCATCTATGCTCGAAGTTTGGAACTAATTATTTTATTCGCTTGAAGAAAACTTTTCATCGTGTGAAACATTTTAGTCCAAACCGCACTCCTGTACGACAATTACTTGACTTTATATTGAACTTTAAAATATGTCAGGGACTTTTGGGTCACCTTGTTATAATGTCTATTATAGTGCCAATAACCAAACATACGGACAAATGGCGCCATCTATGCTCGAAGTTTGGAATTAATTATTTTATTCACTTGAAAAAAACATTTCATCGTGAGAAACATTTTAGTCCAAACCGCACTCCTGTACGACACTTACTTGACTTATATTGCATTTAAAAATATGTCAGGAACTTTTGGGTCACCCTGTTATAGTAGCTATAATAGTGCCAATAAAACACATTGTGGCTAACGCAAATAGAACATCTAAAGAAAATGAATTATAGAACTTTAATCACGATAAATGTATAATATAATGCAGTTTAAATTTCAAACATAAACCAAAACTAAATCATTCTAAATTTTTATTCAAAGCAAAAATATTCTCAATTTAAAGCATATCACAAACTCCATTTCAAAGTATATATACCACAATTTAATGTTTTCGTTATCTCCCAGACTTTGGAACGTCAAATGAAAGAACATGTCATGACGAAAACAGACGAGCTCTGAGACACCCCTCTATTAAAAGGCGTCTCCTGTTTTAGCTCAGCACTCTGACAGCTTCAAATGAAAGCCGTTCTAATGTGAACTTCCTTTACTGCGTATCATTTTAAACGTTGGTGCTTTTGTATGTGTTGCTTATATGGTCATTTGGACAAAAGAAAGGGAGGCTCATCCATTTTGATATCAACAATGCAAGTGACAAAAGGCACATTATGAACTCGATTGAGCTAATTTCCGCATTTTGTAAGCTTTTCCACGAAACCGAAGGCATTTAAAATGGATATTTCAACATTTTTTATTTTTTAAAAATAAGCGTATATTTTGTCAAAAGTTTCACTTGGGGATTTTAAAGATATCTGATGTATAATTGCGCACATTTATGTTATCCAAATGCTTCATTTCTTTCAAAACTGTATGGTTTTGAATTAAATTGCGTTGCAAAATTTGTTTTTTAAATATTCAAAATATGTTATTATTATTATTATTATGAAAAACATGAAGCCAACGTGAACGTTAAAAACGATTATTATTATTATTATTATTATCATCATTATTATTATTCAATATGAACTTCTTCTAGTGCGTATGATTTTAAACGTTCCTGCTTTTGTATATGTTTCTCGTATGGTCATTTGGACAAAATAAAGGGAGGCTCATCCATTTTGGTATCAACAATGCAAGTGACAAAAGGCACATTATGAACTCGATTGAGCTAATATCCGCATTTTGTAAGATTTTCCACGAAACCGAAGGAATTTACAATGAATATTTCAACAATTTTTATTTATTTTTGTTTTTAAATAAACGTATATTTAGTCAGAAATTTCGGTTAGAGATTTTTTAAAATGATACTTGATACATAATTTCGTACTCTTCTGTTACCAAATGCTATGTTACTTTTAAAGCTGAACGTTTTTAAGTGTAATTTTGAAATTAAATTGCGTTGAAAAATTTGTTTTTTAACTATTCAAAATATGTTATCATTATTATTATTATTATTATGGTAAACGAGATGTCAATGTGAACGTCAAAAACGATTATTATTATTATTATTATTATGCAATATGAACTTAATCTAATGCATATCATTTTACACATTCATGCTTTTGTATGTGTTGCTTATATGGTCATTTGGACAAAAGAAAGGGAGTCTCATCCATTTTGGTATCAACAATGCAAGTGACAAAGGGTACATTATGAACTTGATTGAGCTAATTTCCGAATTTTGTAAGCTTTTCTACGAAACCGAAGGAATTTAAAATGGATATTTCAACAGTTTTTATTTTCAAAAAAAAAAAAAAAATATTTTCAGAGTACATTCAGTCAAAGATTTCAGTTGGGGATTTTTAAAATACTTGATATATAATTGCGCGCTCATCTGTTAATCAAATGCTATATTACTTTTAAAGCTGTACGTTTTTAAATATAATTTTTAACTTAAAGTTGTAATTTAAGTTAACTCTTTATGGTCAAAGCCGCTATAGTGGCGTTCTTTAATTTTAATTCACAAATGTCATATTGACACCAGTATTTTTAAACAAAAATTACAGTTTCCTATTAATAAATGGATTTACTTATTTACAAATAAACGTTCATGCAAAATCTTTAATTCCGTTCCCATTGTGACATTTGAGGATTTAAAAAACAAGAAAAAAAATTGTCTGTGCTTGGGAAGAGTAATTCGAACGTTAAAGGTTAAACTGTGTTTTAAAATTTGTTTTATAAATATTCAAAATATCTTTTTATTATTATTATGAAAAACGTGACGGCAACATGAACGCCGAAAACGATTATTATTACTATACAAGGTGTGGATTTCTCAACATAATTCCTAATCGAATACCTGATGAACCGAATTAGCAATAGACATGAATCACGTGTCTATACATAGCACACCTGTTTATCTAGTGGTTAGGGCGATGGCTACTAGACAAAGTGTGTTGGGCTCGAATCTGAACTCAGGCATGAATGTTTCCTCCCTAGCAATCAATTCGGAAATTAGAGAACAACCAAAATTTTAATTTTGTAAGAAATAAAATACGGAGCACGCGCAATAAATAGTGGCCTTACAGAAGTAAATATCCGAAACCAATCAGAAATACGACATTCGTATTCTTACGAAGTATTATCGTCATACTTCGTAGAAATAAGTAATTGCATATACTAAAATAAATTTTCACTTTTAAGCACTCAAGCTGACACTATTCTACTACACCATTCTAAAATGACATTTATTTTAAAAACAAAATTCCCATAATATTCCGGTTATATCTCCTTATACTGCGTTAAAGATTTTGCTTCATATTTGAGTACGGTTTTATTCAGATTTAATAAAATTGTTTTAACAAAAGTTTCAAAAATATATCATTTCGCTTTCGGATTTTTTTTTTTTTTTTTTTTTTTTCGTAAACAAAACTCACCAGATTCAGATATTTTAGCTTGTACAGGCAACTATTTTTCTGTTTGCTCAGTATGTTTTATCTTACTAAATCGATGATTCTCAACAACTTTTTAAAACATTTCGATCATATCGTCTGCAGTTTTCTAGTTACGATCTCTAACTCCAGAATTTATCAGTAGAGGGCATTACGAGGTACTAAATGTTAGATACCCTTCATCAGAGAGAGAAATAAGACATGGACGAAATATCTGATTATTTTCTTCAAAAACAGATGGGTTGTCGTAGAACGCAACGCATTTTCACTAGCGTCGATTAATTTTTATTCTGTTAGAATCATGGAAAATTCGTTCTATATGTCTTCAAATAGTCATGCAGAACATAAATAATAATTGCATTTTCCTTTAGTGAATAATAATTCTTAGAAAGAATTTTCTACGAATTTTTACTCACGGACTACTAGGAAACTAAGGTATTCATGATATCACTAATTTATATCCTTTAGGAAAGCCAGTTTCTGAACTTTTGATCGCAGTAGCATTTTGAAAATTTAAATAAATATTTAATATTAGCCTAGGACTACATTTATTTATAAAATACATCTAATTTATTCTATCATTGATGCAATACATTTTTATCTCAAACATTGCATAAATGCTTACATAGATTTGAAATATGATAAATAATAAGCAAAATTCTAGACATTATAAAGAAATTTAAATGCAACACTATATTCTTGGATTAATTCAGATAGTAAAATTTGCGTTTTCTGCATCATTATCAGTGTGATTCCTTTTATTACTGGCATCATTTGGCTGAAATTATGTGAATTAGCAATTTTTAGACTCCATATCTCATTTTGTTAAGATGGGTGAAATGTCAATTATCTTCTTTACTTATGTATAACGAATATTATTAATTACACATTTGGTTCTTATTTAAGTCCAAAACCATTTTCTTTTAGAATTAGTGCTTCTGTAATGAATGTATAGTTTTTCTATGATTAGATTCAAAGAAATCCGAGAAAAAAACTTGCTTTTGAATTTGTAATAGTAACGTAGTGTAATATATATTTACGCAGTTTTACTGTTTTAATAATAATGTTAATTGGCATAATTCAATTTATTTAATGGAGAATAACAAGAATCATGCAAAAGACCATTCGAAATAAAAATAATGTAAATATAAGTAATGCTGTGCACATATAACTGTTAAACGACGATGTAAAACTTAATTCCCTCGCATAGTAATAAAAAAAATTTTTTTTTAAGTTAAATTTAAATTGATATTCATTTATAAAATAAAAATAATGTAAAAATGCATTTATTTGAAACATTGGCATATCTTTTTTAATTTTGTTATTTCTAAAGTGAAATACTTTTGTGGGATTACGTGATTCTAAGACAATAAATTCAAACTGCTAAGAAAAGCATTTCAACACAAGTTTAATTTTTTTTCTAAGATTGATCTTTAAATTCATTCCGAATAATCAAAATCGAACACATACATATATAGAGGAAGATAGCTTATAGCCATAGCAAGAAAAAATCTATTTATGTCACATGGAAAGAAATAGAAAAATTTATTATAAATTGATTAAAATAACTTTTCACAAGGTAATTAGATTATTTAAATATATATTCAGCCAATATTGATGATAAAGTTTTAGTACTTTTTTAGTTTGTTATTTGGTTTTAATATGTTAGAAAAATAATATTTTAAAGAAATTGTTAAAGAATTGCATGAAATGTTGATAGCAAGTATATTTTTTTGTGTCTACACTGTCCAGTCATTCGACCGTTTCTATAGAAAACAGTTACATAACCATAATTTATCTGTATTCTGAACATAATATGAGCAACAACATGATCATAAAGTTGTTAAATTACGGTTTTGTATCAGTTTTATAGGAAAACAGTTGAATGACTGGGCAGTTTGTTGCAAAATTTTAACGGTGTGCACTGTTAAAAATATGCAGCAAAATGTCCTGTCATTCGACCATTTTTAAAAATAACGATTAATTGACAATATCATAAAAGAATCTGACCACGTTATTGACCATATTAAGGACACAATAAAGTTAACCTCTTACGGTCAGGTGACTCTTACAAAAATTTTATTCGGTTGGCATCACTTTTCTAATAGAAGTTACCTTCAATTACACAATTTCAAAAATGTTCTAATCAAGGGTCTTAGGAACCTTAAAAACGGGAAAAAAAAGACCATTTTAAACATTTAATATCGTAAAATGTATATGATTTTAAAACACAATTTTTATTGGAAGGAAATATATAAGTATGTTCTTTCATTTAATGTATTTAAAAAATTGAAAGATGCAGAATTAGTATTTATAGGGGGCTCCAAACTGACAAACATTTGTCGAGCAGAAAATTGGTATAACCGCTTACGCGCAGGGTAAAAAAATAATTTGTACAAGTAGAATGACATTTTTTGTGCGTAATTACACTTCAGATTGTAATAATTACCCTGCAAATAAATAAATTTGTATTTAAAGCATTTATATACTTTTAATACGAAGTTGTATTTAGCTAATACGAATTTTTGAAAATTTCAACAGTATAATCATATAAAAAAATATTTTTTTGAACAATAAAAATGAAATTTTAGGTTCAGTTTAAACAGACTAACATGAAACATGTGTTTTAAACATTTCATAAAAAATATTCAGTATTTTTTGAGATATCGTGCACGTTATGCCCAAAAACGGCATTTGGAGAAAAATGACTTCGAATTTTGCAAACAAACACCGCTTCAGCTATTGAGCGGATGTAAATCTATAAACCATAACTTCTGTTCTAATGGAATTTTCAAGGCAACAGTTATATCAAAATATTCAGGAAAGATAGGAGTTTAACACATAAAAAAGTTAAAATTTCGAAATTTCTGAAGGATTAAGAGTCCTGGGATCCCTTAAATAAGTCAAAATTTATTTTTCTTTATTACAGGGGCCAAAAGTAAATTTTTCAAAGAAAAAATATCCCGCGCAGACTCGGGTTTGGACCGCAAAGTGTAAAATTACGGTTATGTAACCGTTTTCTATAAAAACGGTCCAATGGCTGGACAGTTTGTTGCAGAATTTTAACTATATGGAGAATGTGAAGTTGGAAAGGATTTTGATGAATTTTTATTTTAAAATTACACAATTTTATAAACATAGTAATCCAATATTTTCTAGTTTTTTATTTAATTAATGAGATAACGAACCAAAAGATAAATTCTAAATATCGCATCTCGAAATACCGATGGGGTGTAAATGTTTTACGATATTCATTGAAACTCTGGGAATGGGATGTAAAATTCTTAATATGCCTGGCGACAAAATTACAGTATATATTAAAGAAATTAGTGCTTCTGCGACAAGCGTAGAATTTGTGCTTGATTTGTATGCAATATACACAGAGGAAATATTTGCTTCTAAATTAACAGTTGTAAAATTAACGCAGGCTGGTAGATATTTGCAGAATTGTTACCATTGCAACTATAACGGGTATTAGACGGAGAGAGTTTATTTAACGAATAAAGGAATTGCAAGAATCATTTAAGGAAACATTCTATACATGTGAGAGATTTAAAATTTAAATAGTGTTGGATAGAAAAAGTTAAAATATAAAATTTTGTGGAAACTAAGGGAAAATATTCCTGTTTTAAAGTTAAGTTAAAAATGATAAACATTTTTATAATCGTATTCTTTTAGAGCCTCTATAATCTATGACATCAGTAACTGAAGATGCCTCAGTAAGAAAGAGGTGAAAATATTTTTAAACCATCTTAAATGCATGTTTTAGAGTATATATGTGTTTTAAACTTTTGACATGCACTTTATTTTTTGGTGTATGTTAAACTGCGATATCTTAGTGTGTTTTAATGTCTGGAAATAAATTGGTTGAACAAATGAAGATAATGATAAACTTCTTTAATATGACAAAAATTGTCAATTCCTTAATCTGAAAAATTGTTCTGTGTATATAAAGTTTTTTTTAATATTCTTAAGCTAATATTTTGGAAAACTATGTTATGTGATTTAATTTATGAACGACGTGTTTTTTAAACACTAATTTTACGGAAAATTTGTTTTTTTAAAAGCCGAATCTTTCATTGTAGTAGAAAGGATAGAGCAGGTATTATGTACAAAGATTGATGATGTGATAATTTTATAAATGTAATATTTTTACAGTAAAAAATTAGTAATTGCAATGAATTTAAGTGCATAATTTGATTCTTTCAAGAAAAGAGAATTTTCGGTGTAACTTCTATTAATTTTTTTGAAGGAGGGATCTACAAATGTGTTTTTTTAATGAATTGCTTATTCGAATAATTATTATTTTTGAATTACTTTTTTTCCCATGCTATCTGAAAGGGGTAAGAATATAGGCTAATGCGCAAAGATTTTTTTTCCATCAGCTACTTCTTTGTAAAATTGTGCGGTTGTTTTAATTGCTTACAAGTTTGAGTTGGAACACTGCGATCACCTTTTGGAATCAAGGCCTAAAAACGCCAGTATCTTCATTTAAAATAAAATATGTTCCTTTGTAAATTGCGAACCCTTGATGGGTATTCAAATCTGGAACTTCTAGAATAAAAGCTCGCGTTCTAAACCTTGTTGTAATTGTAATCTTATAAAATTAAATTTTAAATGTACTGAATACTATTTGTAGAGAATAAAAAATTTTGAATCCAACCCCTCATCAAATTTGATTTTCATATTACTTTGAAATATTTTTCTGAAAAAAACTAAAAAGCATAAATTTATACATTAAAATACAGAACCTAGCGTTCACATGCTGGTTAGTTAAGATATCTGAATTATGGTGGCTTGCGAATTACAAAATACAACTCCATTCCAACACCACGCTCTCTCTCATAATTCAGATGTCGCTGCATAGATTAACATTGCACTTCTATCAGCGTTTCATTAAAATTATTGGACATAAAACCCCGTATAAAAGCCATTTTACAAGCATCACTATCTCCACATTACAGAGATTATCATTTCCATCGGACGAATAATATGGGATGGTTGCCTTAGTTCGCTTATCTGAATTAGCATGGTGAAATGTGCTTTCACGTGTTGCCACGAGATTAAGGATTTCTATTAGACTCCCCAACAAAGCTTTTCTCTCTTCCGTTTGAATTTATATAACAGATGGGAATATCACCAGTGTGACGTGGAGATTTCATAAGAATTGCAAATAACTCATTATTGTTTTGTGATATATAGAACAACAGTACACTTTAAAAGCACAATCAGTAGGTATTTTCACATACTAATAGCATGCAATAGAATAATGTCAGTAGATATGTTCAAAGATATCGTTTTAGAAAGATGAAAGTGGAATCGATTTTGTTTGGAAGCTGATTATCATAAAAATAAATCAAATTCATCAGAGATTACGTTGAAGAACAATGAAAATACAATGCAAAACTGTTTCCTATAGAAAGGAAAGTGGATGAATTGTACAAAATACGAACATAATTAAAATTTTTAATCAACTTCTAAAAAATAGATTTATACATTTCGTATGCATGTTTTTTATTTATATACAGGGTACCCCCCAATTCATGGGCCAAACTGTAAGGGAAGGTAAATTACACATAAAAAATCAATTTTGGTATAGCAATGTGGGGCCGGAAATGAAAATTTTGGGCGAAAAACAAAAAATGTGGAGGATATGAAAACAAGCGTTTTATTGACATAACAATTACAGCAAGTGCTCAAATGTGCCACCACTAACATCATATCACTCACCCGTTAGAAAAGTGACACATCTCTACAAAAGTTAATTTCACAGGAGTGATAAAAGAAAATTTGCATAATATTACTATAAAACGAAATTGCAGAGCTTAGCTCTGCATGCAGTGCTAAAAACGTGCATGAAAGCATAAAACACTTAAGAATGAAGATGTATGATGAGGTTCGGAGGGTTATGTAATTTTACCTCCTCACACAATCCACCCCTCTTATGTGGTCACGAATGGGCATATAGCGTAATAAAGGGATTTTCCGTATAAGTACGATTATGAAACTGTTTGTGTAGAAAGACACACCTATGAGAGACCAATTAGTGGAATAAAACGCAAAATGAATTTTTTGCGAGATGCGCCACTTTTCTTGCAGGTGAGCGATATACATACCCGAAAGCGTCTAGAAAGTGGTTGGCGTAACCTTCCGAAGGTTCCAGATGTCTCATTTATGAGACACCAGTTGACTTTCATGGCTTTCAGTCGTTGCTACAAATGTTCGTGAAACATTTGAAATCTATGAAAAGGTACGCCAATCACTTGCTAGATGCTGCCAGTGGCACATTTGAGCAATTACTGTAATTGTTATGTTAATAAACCGATCGTTTTCATTTCCTCCGCATTCCTTGTCTTTCGCCAAAACTTTTCATTTCCGACCCCACATTGCTATTCCAAAGTTGCTTTTTTATGTGTACTTTACCTTCTCTTACAGTTTGCCTCATGAATACGGGGACACACTGAATATCAACGAATTATTTTATAACGGATACTTGGAAAACGAGAATCCTTGCTTGGAGTAAATAAAAATTAAATGATTTTGAGAAAAAATGCAATAGCCCAGTGGTTAGGGGGTTGAATTCGGAATTAATTAAGGGAAAGCTGGAAATTGTTTTAATCCCTTCAGTTTAGGTCTAGAATGAATATGCTATGTTTTCCCCCCACGTACTAGGTGAGCGTTAGGAAATATGTATAGATTTAGAGTCAAAAATCACGTGTTTTTACATACCATAACAGTATCTCAAAACAGCTAACTCTGTCAGAAACATTGTAAATATAAATGTTGTAGAGCTTAAAGTTCTGAGTAAAATGAGTACCTACACTTAATATTTTTGTTGAATATTACGGTCACAATTCTACTTTAAAGTTTTAGACCCGTGATCAGGGAGTTGAACTCAGAATTAATTAGGAGAAAACTGGAAATTATTTTAATCCCTTCATTTTAGGTCTAAAATGAATGTACTATGTTTTCTTCCTCGTATTTGAGTGGATGTTAGAAAATATGTACATATTTATTTTCGAAAAACACGTTTTTTTTTTTTTTTTTAATTACCTTAACAATATCTCAAAACAGCTAACTCTATAAAAAAACATTGTCAACACAAATGTTGTAGAGCTTAAAATTCTGAATAAAATGAGTATATGAGGGGCTCACAACCAGAGTAGACTAAGTCCATTTTGAAAAGAAATTATATAATCCATTTAGAAAGTGCATAAAATCTTTTTCATTCACTCCCACAGTGGACCAAGTCTGTAAACAGATGCCATATATGAGAAAGTATCGCAAAACAGTCTTTTTTCACTGTAGCAATAGATAAAACAGAATTTATGCACCTTCTAAATGGACTACTTCCTCTTTTTCAGAATGGACTTTGTCTACTATGGTTGTGAACCTCTCATATTACGTTCAAACATACTTCGATATGCGCCGTGGTCATTTTTAGGATTTTGTCTTGTGAACATCATATGAAACCATTATGCTATAAGATCCTTGGCAAGATAGCGAAAATAGACTTTGTAAGACAAGGCAATTTTTCGTATGCATTTTCTGGCACCCTATTCCCTGTTTCATGTACACAAGCTGTTTTGTTTTCAGTATTTGCATATTTTGTTTAATAT
Source organism: Maratus speciosus (assembly GCA_963932465.1). NCBI lineage: Eukaryota > Metazoa > Arthropoda > Arachnida > Araneae > Salticidae > Maratus > Maratus speciosus. The sequence goes on from OZ010793.1 coordinate 438,236,524, forward strand.
ACAGAAGAAATTTTATCTGTTATTAGATATAGACATAGGTAAGTTATACAATCTGTTTAAAAAGTACCCGGAATTGCTAATAAAATGCAAAAAAATTTTTTTTTCATAATTTATTTTTGCCACCTTCAAAGTCGACTTAACCGAATGTAATACTATATAAGCGCAGAACCAATCTTCCATACTTTTTAGGTAGTTAGATTTCGGTATGGCCTTTAGCTCTCTCTGTGAATTTGCTTTTGTGGCCTCAATTGATACAGAACATTTTCCTAAGGGGCAATTTTAGCTTCGTGAACAGGAAAATGTCATACGAGGCCATACCAGGTAAGTAGGATCCTTGGTCGACGACATTAGTTGCGTTTTTGGCCAAAAACTCTGTGTGAAGAATGTTGTTAGAAATAAGTAGTTTTTATTTTATATTATTACTAGGCAAAAGTACCCATAGGAAATGCTTATGAATGGATTAATCTCAAAATTTCGCTATTAAAAAAGAAATTTCACAAAATCTGACGCAGATAAACTGATCTGGTAATGGAGAGTGAAACTCGCAAACTTATACGAAGTGCAGCATAAATGCTCAAAAGTTTGTGAAAGTGAAGACTTTTTATCGGAAAAAGTCATACAAAGGAATATTTAAAACAATTGTTTTCGCAGTACTTGGGATATTGGTGCTTAAATTTAAGCGAGAATTTTTTCCTATTTTGTCTCACATTCTCGTTTTAACATATTAACAATTTTGACGATGTAATTTTTCCTGTAATTATTTTTTTTTTGTATTAGGTCAAATAAAACTATATATTACCATTCTATTTATAATAGTTTGGAAATTAATTATTGCTAAATTAATTTCCTGGATTAATTTAACCATTCTCAACCAGCTACATTAGTTGTTAATGTATCTCCAAAGATATGCTTAGCAGTATGTATATATTTGTCCATATACCAAACTGCCCCAGACATCATAACTACATATCGGAATAGATAGTGGCGTTTCCCAATACAGTTTAATAAATATTCCCAATATCATCAACCAGTATATCGATAAGTTGGCAGATTTTGACTGATTTTGCAGGAAACTGTAATCCACAATCGGTATTTAGATCAATGCACTTCCATTAAATGCCACGGCTTACAGATAGGGATGGAAGAATGGATTAAATATTTAAAATGGAGAAACCCAATGTATTAATGATTTAGAAGGAGAAGATTTCTAGCTCTAGGCAGATAAACATATTCCTGCTTCAGATCAATCTTGTTTGCAATTAAAATTACATTAAGCCTAATACTTTTTATTCTTTTCACATCAAATCGAACTACTGGCCAGTAACTCTTATAACTGAAGACATGAGTTTCAAAACTCGCCTTATCCAAAGTAAAAAAATCGTATTTTCTCAATAAATCTATTCTTTTGGCAAAGCTGCACCGGAAAAACATTACAATCAGCAAAAAACTTGTTTTATCCTGTATTTCTTGCATAGTAAAATCTTGGTTTACAATGACAGCCAGTGGGCGCAGTTAGAGGTTTTTCACGAGTTCCCAAAATTTGATTTTCTGGATAAGGCGAGTTTTGAAACTCTCGTCCTCAATTCAAATAGGAATGAAATTAATTAAATCTCTAATATAAAATTATAAAATTATACAAGAGTTGCTGCCATTTATTGGCATGAAAGAGCATTAACATGTAATTAACTCGTACTAATATAATTACGGTAAATTTCAAGAAAAAGGGATGAGTTTCGTATAGTTGAGTTTTGCATTGGGTGGTTTTCCAGGACGCTATGTATTAATGATTTAAAGAAGAAGATTTCTAACTCTACGCAGATAAAACATATTCATTCTTCAGATCAAACTACTTTGTAATTAAAATTACATTAAGCCTAATACATTTTTTCTTTTTACAGGAAGGCGGACGACTGGACAGTAACTCTTATACTTCAAATGGGAATAAAATTAATTAAATCACTAATATAAGATAAAAAAAATTATGTAAGATTTTCTGGCATATGCTGGCATCTGTGTGAATTAACCATGTAATTGACTCGCACTAATATAATTATGCTAAATTTCAAGAAAAAGGGATGAGTTTCGCGTAGTTGGGTTTTACATAGGATGATCCTTCAAGACCTCACAGTGAAGACATAAAAAAACTAAACTAAAAATGTGTCAGTACGATCCATGAAAGATCAGGGCCTACAGTGCCCACCTCTGTTTACTTGATCCTGGGCCCCGAGGTGCTATGCAGCAAGTGCCCCGGCCAGGCGGTCAACCTAACTCGAGACCCTCGGTGTTTAGTTCCCAAGCAAGCTTGGCACTCAGTTTATCGACCACGAAGGGATGAAAGGTTGAGTGAATCTTTCCCAGACGGGAGTAGAACTTGTGACCTATAGCGTGACAGACAGGCGTGCTGACCACTAAGCTACTGGGCTTCTGTGAAGACATTAAATGTGCCCTCAATCACCTTTCTATGATCTTTCCTTATAAAACTTTCACCATGTGATTTTGCAGTCTTTGATAAGCTGATAACGCCTCTAATATATCTTTATTGAAAAATAAAAGAATTTACTGCAACAACGCAAATCTACACTGCTGTCAAAAATTATATAGACACACACACACACACACACAAAAAAAAAAAAAAAAAAAAAAAAATAAGAACTTTGATAGAAAAACATTTCCCGTCTGACGATGATGTGAAGGAGGATATTTGGAATTCCTATTCAGGATAAATTCAGGGCATTTACAACAATGTTAATGTCTGTTTTGTATTTCGGTGGATTGAACGTCTCAATATTTATGGTAAATATTTTAAGCTGATACATATTTTAAGGTATGGGAATTATTTTAAGCGTTATTTATTAAGCGCCTCTAATATATATTTATTGAAAAATAAAAGAATTTACTGCAACAACGCAATCTACACTGCTATCAAAAATTATATGGACACTAAAAAAAACTCACAAATCAAGAACTTTATACAGTTCTAAGTATATGTAAAGATTATATAACATGTATTTATAAACCAAAGAGACGCAAAGGAATCCAAAGTCTTACTAATTTCTATTCAAAAAATAATAATTATTTAAAAAAATGTATGAAACATTACAATTTTTAAAAGTAATAAATATATAGACACTAATTATAAATTCGAATACACACAGTTTCAATGAGAAATGTAATTACCTCTATTTTTGAATACACACAGCAATACGATTCGACAAGCTTGGAACAAAGTTTCACAAGTATGATGTGGTTATAGACAGACAGGTATTATAAACAACTTTTCAAGGTCTTTAATGCAAGGTCTTTAATGCTTGCCGTTTACATAAAAAAAGATTACTTTTGCAATCCATTGACTTTTATACTGCTCACATCGTAAAATTGTAATGGTCAGTCAACTGACAGGATATTGTTATCATTGAATCAATTTTTGAAACTTTTGTAGCATGGCACGATATTATTTTGTCGGAAAAAATAAACTTTTCCCTTCTAAAATCCTCCATGCCAAAATCTGTCTTTCTAAAATATGGGTGTACACTTTTAAGTTCATTTTCTAAGAAAAAAGAAATTGATTAGTCTTACCTTGTGCTGGCACAGCGTTCCATAAAGTGATTGATCCGCCTTTATTTCGATGGCTCCATGCAACGTTTCCATTCATCAACAAAATATTTCAGTATTAACGTATAACTTTAGACCTATCCATATTGAACCGCTTCACTCCACCAGAAGTTATAAGTAACTCTGGCACAATTTGTGTAAAAATGGAAATGTCGCATGTTGCCGGCAGAAAAAAGAAGAATCATTTATGGTCTCAGATATGCTCTGTCAGCTACAGAAAATCCAGTTATTCTTTTCTTGTTATGAAAGAACTTAAAAGTATTCACTCATATTTTAAATTTGGTATATGGTTACTTTGGAAGGGATGTTCCGTTCTGATAATGTAGCGTGCATTCCCCCAAAGCTAAGAAAAAGTGGTTCAATGATAAATATATCCCATTATTTGATTGGCCGCTGAAAACATACGATATGAACATTATAAAAAAACCTAATGGAGGCAATTATTAAAATTTTTTACGTAAATGGCAAGCAATATTCATGCATTGAAAAGCTATTTATATCATTACATAAAATACTATTATTATATTATCACCTCGAAAAGCTATTAATAATCCCTGTTCAGATATATCAGCATCGTAATTATCAAAATTTGTCCCAAGCCTGTCGAAAACCTGAAGGAATGGCTCCAAAATAAAGGTTTCTTACATTTCTTATTAAAATTATATCTATTAGAATATAATTATGATCTTTAATAAACTGTAACAATTTTCTTTATTTCATAGCTTTTACTAAAAAATATTACAATAACTGAAGGGATGTATGAAGTTATCCCATTTTGTGTTGCGGTTACAGCCTTAGGAACACATAAGAGAGAGAGAGGTGCCATGGCGGGTCTCGTTCGGCTAGCTCAGTTGGCACAGGATTTGTTCGCTGAACCAATGCCCCAGGTTCGACCCCTGTCCTAGTACTTTTCAATCTGTTGGTTTTACACATTGTTATCAATGTGAATAAAAATTCACGTAATTAAAAATTTTAGGAAAAATATTATTTTCTAAATAAAAATGAGCAACGAAGTTAGTTCCCTCTGGATTTTAATTACATTTCCTGTTAGGTTTACTATTTCTTAAAATCGTATAATATTAAGATTCTTTACATTTTTTAATGTCCTTTTAATTTTGGCCAGAGCCGTAGAATTTAATCAGAAAGAATCATTTTTTCTCTTTCTTTAAAAAAAAAAAAATGATAGGTATGAATCTTATTAAGAGTAATGTGCAATATTGCTACACTATTGCTTGAAGCTGAAACGGGATTCATTCGAAAAGTTTCACATCCGCAAACACACGTGTAAGAAATATTTAGGGTGAAAAATCTTGAGAAAAATAACCGGTCAAGTACGAGTATTACTCGCGTATAGAGGGTTCCGTACAATAAATATATGAATTAGCAACTGGATATTGCATAACATAAATATATCATTAGCTAATTACAGTCATTTTCTTCGAAAAGAATTATCAAAAATCATTATAGACTTCTGCTACGACAGGCATCTCCAGCGCTCCTCAACTCCTTTGCTGGACGTCCGCAAATCAAAATTTGTGCGTAACGGAAAAATGCACTTTCCTTAACCCGGAAGAACTCGCTGCATGAGATTTTCTCTCACAGTCGTACTTTTTTAAGACTCTTATTTAAATCATTTTTCATTTTAATTAAAATTTCAAAATTTTTTACAATTATTTTACCTATTTTGTGAATAAAAGTACTAAGCCAACCAAAAAAAAGTTGATATTATATGAATGTAAAGTAAAAGAAAAGCTATTGGTCATTCTCACTAGCGAGTTCTCCCGGGTTAAAAACTATGTGACCTTGGTAATCTCTATAGTTTTCCTGCAGGATTAATTGTTAAATTAACTTCTACTACCCCTGATTTTTTCATAATTTTAATTTCAGCAGATTCGTAAGAAGAGTGGGGTGGGGGGGGGGGCATATTTTTGCATTACATTTTCGATATCTTTGAAAATCTAATACCTAAAATTAAAAGAAATCTATTTTTGAGATCGGCGTTACAAAAGCTTTCACACAATACCCCTCACGATATACAAAGAAAATATTTTTTTCAAGTAACTGAATTAGCCCCTCTACTTTTCCCTATATATGTTTGTTTGAGTGTCTTATAATCTATAAATATGTGAGTCAATAATCTTTATTACATCAGCAAATATGAACTTTCTACTTTCAATAGTATACGAGTAAAATGGCTGTGACAGACGGACAGACATACATAGCAGTTATCTTATAATGGTCCTGTTTTTACATTTTAAGTAAGGAATCATAAAAACGGTTATATTTATATGATATTTTACACTTATACATTCATCATACTCATGTATGAAAATTATTATTATTATTATTATTATTAATCAACTCAATCATCTCTTGCTATTATTTTCCTTTAGCTCAACTTCCTTAAACTATGAAAGCGATGGTTATAAACAAATTATTATTCGCTTTAGCCTACCAAAAAGATATGGGTAATCATAAATACTATATCAAATTTATAAAAGTGTTATTTCGCAGACATGCGTTATTAATATTTGTTTCTCGCACTCAAAGGAATAAAAACTTCATAAGTAGTAACGCGACCTTAATAAATAGTTCCATTACAATATACATTTATTTTCTAGCTACACCAAAATTACAGACACAGTTCAGTACCTTTAATTATTATTACATGAAATTCTATTCTAACTAGCGTATTTCCAAATTTAATGTAAATAGGCAATAGCATGAAAGATGAATATTATTCAGAATCATAGCCTATCAGTAAATTATAGGAATTATCATTTCAATTGGACAAATTATAGAGTTGTCTATGCTTATTTATCAAAATTATCAAGGCGCGATGTGTTTCCCCAAATGTATTGGCATGAATTACGTGATAGGAATATTAAAGATCACAACAATACTTTTCTCCTATACTTATTAACGAATGATGATTAGAAGACATAAAATAGATAGTATCACATGAAAAATTAATGAGAATTGTAAATAAACCATTGTTTGTTAGTGATATGATACTTCTAATATTTTGAAAGCGTATTCATATTTCATTTTCTAACATAAGCACGATAAAGATATATTTTAATTTGGTATTAATATAAATAAAATTTCATGAACAAAGGAAATTGATTATGGATTACTTTAAGATGTGAATTGTGATACATATTTTTTTCCCTATAATTTGACAAAACAAGTTATTATTGAATAATAACATACGTATGTGCACGTTCAACAACCCCCACCCTTCCCACCGACATTCCAGAAATGAGTCACAATGAGATAAAATAATTTATACATATTTATTTAGGGTTCAAATTGAAATATGAAAATTTTTCACTATGCAGTCATTTCCATAAATTAGTTTATCAGAAATTAATCACGGCTTCGAATATTTCTACTGATTTAGTAATCAGTTACGTACTTTGGGTTTTGCAATACTCCTTTTTTAGTAATACTATCATGATATATGTGTAAGCCTTTATGTATTGAATTATAATTTCCATGATCTTTTTGTTCTTTATGCCATTTACTGCAAAAAATAGATTCCGTTAAAATACGGAAATTCTCATGGAAATCATTACGGCGCCAGTACTATTTCCGTATCTTAACGGAAAATTTTTTCCTGTAAATTCCAGAAAAACTTCTGTTTTTTCACAAAATTTTCCTTCTTTTTTCATATTTCTGTATTTAAAAATTTCCGGTTTAAAGGCGAAGTACAATTTTTTAAGGGCAAACTAATACCTTTATGAATGTCAAACTTCAAGGATACGTTTTCATCAAGGTCAGAGCATCTCTGTCTATCTAATGCAAACTACAATAAAGAAACAATACTTACCCCCCTCCCCCCCACATATACGAGATTCGAACTAGGGAACTATTCTCCTACAACTTAGCGCCGTTTTCAAATATCGTTACTTATTTCAGATACCTTTTATGAAGCAATGGAAAAGTAGTTAAGTAAGGAGCTATTTTCGTAGAGATAATTTTTTTCAATTCAGTATACAATTCGGAATGTTTTACACATTTTCTTTCCTTAACTTTGAGTAGTTGGTTTTTAATTTCATCCTTTATAAAAGATAAATTTTAATCTGAAAAATATTACATGGATGAAATATTAAGAATAATGATTCCTTCTATTTTGCAAGATTTTAAAAATTTTATTGCAATATAATTTTTTTTATTTATCTGTTTATTTTTTCAAGAATAGCAACATATTTTTTTCAAACATGTACTTTTAAAATTTTTCTAATTACGTGTGTAATGATCTACTGTAAACTCAAATAAAGATAATTACTACATGGTTTAAAAATAAATTTCCTTTATTGCTTATTATAACTTAGAAAAACGTCAATTTTATAATAATTCCTTTATTATATTTCAGATATGTTTTAAGTTTTGTGTGCGAATCTGTTAAAGTGAATAGATTACAAAATATTAAAATTAAAAATAGATTTCTTTTACATTTTAAAACATCCTACAAAGACTTTAAAAAGTAATAATAATTGCTTGCTATAAAAAAGTTAAACATTATTGTAAAATCATAGTGAAAAATGAATTGTAACATTTCCTTTTCAACTGTCTCAAACTTAAAAAGAAGAATAAGATTTTATTTTTTTAAATATCGTAAAAATATGTTAGTATTTTATTTTTAAATAAAGAAAAAATTACAGCGCGGTGTTTAATCATACTATAAATGGCGCCGTAACATTTATCGGTTTTACTTGAAAATTCATGTAAAGAAATACTATTTAGCCAATATTGGGAAATCATTGGATATATTTTCAATATAGAGCCACATTTTGACAGTATTGGGGTTTCATTGAAAACAATATTATATAAGACATATATATATAATAGAATTAATTACTTCGCTTTCCAAGCACAGCAATTATTTCTAAATATCATTTACGAACTTGTACTGTTTTGAAACCAATACAGAAATGTTCCGTAAAATTTAGGGAAAACTTACTGGATTTATGCGGATTAGTAATCTCAAAATGTCAATTACGGAAATTGTAATGTTTTCATAGAAAAATGAAACTATTCCGTAAAATTTTAGGAAATATTTGTGTATATTGACGCATTTTCTTTACTGTGTTTTATTGTGATTTATTTTAAGATATGAATTGAGAAAAAAAAAATTCTATGCTCTAACAAACATAAGCTATTAAAGATCAGTACACGCATTGGCTATGTTGTACACAGGTTATATACAGCCATGGCAAGTTTTTTGGAAGCACTTTTTTCATTCTCTATTTTAAATTTGTCATGTATGGTGGGTATTATTTAACGTATGAATTAATTTATTTTTCTTTTGTATTACACTGTACAACAATGAAATTGTCTCTGCCGTAAAAGTGTGCAATTCTGTATGAAATTAATCTACTGAACACCAATATCACAATGAAAATTTTTTCTTGGCAATCTTTTTTATTGGAACCTGTTTTGGTAATACAGATGAGCAATGTTAAGATTTAAAAGAATATATATATGTATTTTAAAATTAATATTAATAAATATATGAAATGTAATCTACACATTTTTTTAACAAAAATCGATTTTTAGAAACTTCAAATATATGAATATAAAATTACCCTTATTGATTTAAGTAGTTTTTAAGTTATGCTTAAAAAATTATCCACTTCGCAGTTTGTTTTGGAACAATATTAAAAATACATTTAACATTAGGGGTTCCTATATATCCTATACTGCTTCACCAAGTGATTACTTGTTTGATATCTGAAAATAAGATTTATCGAAGAATCCTAATATGATGTCAAATTTAGATCTTAATACTAAAAATGCCAAATTTTGTTGCAATTTCAATAGGGATATTATGGATTATGAGACAATGAAGATCTGAGAACTATGATGAGCTTCTACACAACCTGCTACAAAAGTATCAGCAGCTGGGTTGTAATATGCCCCTAAAAATAAACCTCTTTCACTCTTATCTCATTTTTTGTGTTGTGAGTGACGAACATAGCTAAGAGTTTCACCAAGACAACGAAAAAGAAGTCAGGGGCGATGGAATGTGTCAGTGTTAGCAAACTACTGCTGGAGCTTGAATGGAGATGCCCCTGAAACTGAACACCAAATACAAACGAAAAAGTCCTTCCGGCCAGTGCCGGGAGGAAGAGGTAGCTTTCATTTTCCTTATTTTAAAAAAGCCAATTTATATTATTCAAACACACGAAGCTCAATTTAGTGAAAACAGAATATAGGAAATTCAATATTAATTTTTATCAATACTAAATCATTATGAATGAGAATTTCGCGAAATTAGTCAGCTTTATCCAAGCTGCTTTTATTTCAACTAACTTATATTTGGCTGCCAAATTCGGCGATTTCTTAAAGTTCCTGCCATTTTAAGACAACATGGTGTATGAGGCTAATCAGTGAACTTGGTCGAGACCTTAGTAATGGCTGTGCACATGCTCACTCATATCGAAATCGGTTGATATATACGAGTGCTGTCGCATGCAAAAAGAAAAAGATTTTTCAAAATGTCACCAACAATAGAAATTGAAACTGCTATATCTGAGCCATTTTTTAAGGTAAAGACAAACAAAAAATGCTCCTGAATCCTTATATCAAGGTCAAATACTTAAGAAAGAAACCTTTTTCAATTTATAATTTTTTTGCGCCTCACTTTATATATATATATTTTTTTAATTTAATGGCCGCCATTTTGAAACAAGATGGCTGATGAAGCTGGCCAGCGAACGTGGTTGAGATATTGATGTATACTATCCACATGCCTTCTTTCATCGAAATAGGCGAATACGTGTGTTATCGCGTGACAAATACAAGATCGTTTCAAAGTGTTAGCCATGCTAGAAATTTAAAGTGCTATAATTCAATATTTTTTTAAGATATAAAAAAAAGAACAAATTTTCAGAAACAAAAACTGCTCCAGAATCTTTGTATCAAGGCCAAACACACAAAAAAATTTTTTTTTCATTTTCCAATTTTTTAATACTTTATTTTAAATTTTAAATTACTTTTTTTTTAAAATGGCAACCCTTTATAAACAAGACGGCGAATGAAGCTGGCCAACGAACTCGGTCGAGACATTGGTATGTACTATGTACAGATCAAGTTACATCCAAATCGGTTCATAAATGCGCCTGTTATCGCGTGACAAAAATCAGGTCGTTTTAAAATGTCAGACACAATAGAAATTCAAAATGCTATAACTCAGCCATTTTTTTAGATATAGACGAAACAAAACCTGTTCCGGAATCTCTGTATTAAGGTCAAACACATACAAAGAAAATCTTTTTCATTTTCCAATTTTTTGGTATCTCATTTTAAATTTTTAAAATTTTTTAAATGGCCGCCATTTTGAAACAAGATGGCGGATGAAGCTGGCCAACGAACTCGGTCGAGACATTGGTGTGTACTATGTACAGATCAAGTTACATCCAAATCGGTTCATAAATACATCTGTTATCACGTGACAAAAATCAGGACACTTCAAAATGTCAGCCATGCTAGAAATTCAAAATGCTATAACTCAGCAATTTTTTAAGATATAGACGAAACAAAAACTGCTTCCGAATCTTTTTATCAAGGTCAAACACATAAGAAAAAAATATTTTTTCAATTTGCAATTTTTTGGTACCACATTTCAAATTTAAATTTTTCTTAAAAATTTAAATGGCCGCCATTTTTAAACAAGATGGCGGATGATGCTGGCCAACGAACTCGGTCGAGACATTGCTATGTACTATGTATAAACGAAGTTACATCCAAATCGGTTCATAAATACGCCTTTTATCGCGTGACAAAATTCAGGACGTTTCAAATTGTCAGCCACGCTAGAAATTCAAAATGCTATAACTCAGCCATTTTTTAAGATATAGACGAAACAAAAATTGCTCCGGAGTCTTTGTATAAAGGTCAAACACATAAGGAAAAAATAGTTTTCCATTTTGAATTTTTTGGTACCATATTTCAAATTTTAAATTTTTAAAAAAATTTTAAATGGCCGCCATTTTGAAACAAAATGGCGGATGAAGCTGGCCAACGAACTCGGTCGAGACATTGGTGTGTACTATGTACACACCGAATTACATCCAAATCGGTTCATAAATACGAGAGTTACAGTGTGACATAGGTCAGATATATATATATATATATATATGGATATATATATATATATATATATATATATATATCAATTTTGAACGGAGGGTGGTTTCGGGGTCTGGGGGTCATGATCGATGAAAATATACCAAAATTTTTTGAAATCGCTTTCCTCCGAACGGCTGCAATAGGTAGCTTTTTGTAATGAAAGCTACCTAAAAGAAAAGGAGTTCTTGATTGGTGATATTGATGGGGGTGCACAAACCGGTCGACAGCTAAAATTCCAGGATTAGTTAAAACTCGATTCGCATATTAAAATGAAATTGTTCTGCCAAGTTATATCTTGGTGGTAAGCGCCTACAAACCTGATTTTAGTGGTTGACAGGTAAGTTTACAACTGTGTTTTTCTGCTCCCAGTCATACATGTTTTCATGCCTTTGGGTGCAGGAAAACACAATGATAATATATATAATTTTAATAAATTTTTCCATTAATTTTCAGCAGTAAAATTACGCTTGAAATTATTGAAATTATTGATTACCTACGTAATCACTTCTAATTCAGGCAACGTTCTACGTAATTCAAGTTAAATCACGTGATTCTACGTAATTCACGTTAATCTTCGTGATCATTACGTTTTAAACAAAATGATAGAGCTACCGATCAATCACTAAAATCGGGTTTGCAGGTGGTTTCAACCAGATATTACTTGGAAGACCAGTTGCATTTTAATATGCTAGTTGAGTTCTATCTATTCTTCGAATTTCAGCCGTCAACTCGATAAAGCGATGGTCTGTGCAGGCACTTCCCGGTGCAATGTAATGTTTTGATATTATTCATTAGTTCTTAATTTGATGTAAAAAGTAAAAAAGAAGAACTAAGTAATTTGATTGCTTACTTAAGTAAATAGTTTATGTTCTTTGACATTTAAATTAAAATCATAATTTTTCATACTAGGTTCAATTTTACGCTGTGAGATAACATTAAAATTTTAATTGTTAATTGATGTTCTGTGATCAAAAATTAGTATAAAAATTTATCGTTTATTTAAAATTTAAAAAAGAAATATTTTGTAGACAAATGTTATTTAAAAAATATTTATGAAGAATTTTTTTTGTTCAGTGAATCTCGCAAGTGTGAATAAAAGTTATTGCTCAAAACAGCTCAGTGAGTGTTTATTTAGTGAGAATTTTATGCAAAAACATTTTTTTTCTCATATAAATATTTCTCGTATGTCTTTTTCATTTAGTGAAATAATTCTAGTATATGAATCATATTGAGCCTATGGGTTTAGATAGGCTTTGATATTATTTATATTTTATTATTTTAGATGTGATGTCACAACGTGTTAACCCCTCTCCTCCCTGTTACGCGATGTTACACTTTGTGGCCCCACTTTGTGAAGTAATAGATTGATCTCCAATTTGGTAAATATCGTAATTTGATTCTTTAAATATTCTCTCCTGACGAAGTCTATGGTGATTTTTTTAACTGTATTTTTGAAAAAAACAAATATTACAGCATATAGTAAAATGCAGTGCTTACTATATGTCATGCCACCAACCCTCCAACCTTTTTAACATTTTCCAACTAAGTTGAAAAGTGTTTATGCATACGGTTTGTCTGGCCTTCAGTTCGTCTGTCCACTCTCTAATTCCCGGAAATATACTCGGACTTTCATGAAATTGATAAAGGTTATTTGAGGTCACAAAGCATGTTTGGTATTTTATATGAAGTATGTAGGATTAATAGTTCAATTACAGGGCACTCAAAAGTATTACATTGCATTATGGTATATGGGGGAAAATAGTTCTCAGAGTATTTCAATGACATTCCGCTATTTCAAATGTATTGAAACTTATATAAATCACTAAATTTCACTATGATCACGTTAGAACAGGGCATTAATGGCATTTTTTTTAATTCATTTACAGGGATACACAAAATAAATCGGTTACAGTACTGTCTTCGAGTAGTAATTGCGGGAGTGTACGGTTTAAAATTCGATATGCGCTTTTAAATTTAATTAATGTTTTGTATATTAATCGCAATATATAAATTCTATACCTCATATACAGGGCTTCACAAAAGTATTCACGTACCATTCTCCTTATTAGAGGAAATGTTCAACTGAAATATATATATCTCTTAAGTGAACTAAATTTTGGCATGCATGTAGTTAATAGATACAAATCTATATATCCTATACAGGGCTGCAAAAAAAATTCGGTTAATTTTCCGATTGTAGGTTGAAACAGCTGATATTAGGTTTTGAATTGTGTTATGCGTTTCCATATGGTCGAATTAGGCGTAATACTTTAATTTTTTAAATGGTGCAGTTTTGTTACATTATTCTGAATGTGTTGGAAAGTCTTTCATAATCTATGCTTGGCGCATGATTTTTTTTCTTTCTTGTTTTTAACTGAAGAAAGTTAATTAAAGTGAAAGAGAAAGTCAGTGAGTTTGTGGTGGCTTCAGATAGTTGTAGGATATCAGAGAGACCTCTGAGTATATTGGTTTTGAATTTTAAGAATTGAGAACGAGTGGTTAATGTGAACAAGTAATAAAAAAAAAAAAAAAATTAAGTCAATTCCTACTTAGGTCATCAAAGACAAATTTAATATAATTCCTTAAGCTAATATTAGTCTTTGTTGCATTAAAATATCTCAATTTGTTGATTTTCTATAAGCAAGCAGGTTTACAATGGAAGTCTATAGGAATTTGGCGAAATATTAGAGATACCGCCAAGCTGGCGATAAACTTGGCGGTATTTGGCGAAATAACAGGGTCCCTCCTATGGTAACCCCCTTTATAGGTATGAAGATGCATTAAATGCTGTTCAATAACCAAAGACCGCCATTTTGTCTCCCATATAAAACTAAAATTAATTAATTAAAATTTAATTAATGAATTAATATTTGAAAAAACTGCTTTAACATCAAGTGTCATCCACTACAAATTAAAAAAATGTATTTGAACTTGAGTGGATGAATAACAAGTATTTTATTAACGATTGAACATTTGAACAAGATATACAGGGTGCAATATGTTAAGTATCGCCGACCTTTAATTTCTCAACCGTTGATCGTAGACATATAGTTCCAATTACAAAAACGTTTCAAATGAGATAAATATCCATGTTGTGGCATTATTTAAAGTCAAAAATCAATTTGATAAAAATTACGAAAACTAACTTTTTGTACGGTCCCCTAGTTCCTATAGTTATATTTAGTAAAATTTTATACATATCATAACATATATAACACAAAAACGTTTGACATCCGTACTACAAAAATTGACACAGTTATTAAATCTCAAAGTTTGAGATTTTTGCACATGATTTTGTCTTTCATTGAGGGATCAGTTAAAAGATGAATTAAAGTAATTCTACATCAAAATCAGGGTGCAATGTCCTTTTTACGGCGAAGCCACTTTTAGCCTGTATCGTCGGTACTTTTGAATGTTGTTCGGCCCATAAAAGTTAGCTCAAATTTTTAGATGAAATAACCCTATTTGGTGATACCAGTTAAAGGTTTTTTTCGCCGTAAAAAGGACATTGCACTCTGATTTTGATCTCGAATTACTTTAATTCATCTTTTAACTGATCCTTTAATAAAAGACAAAATCATGTGCAAAAATCTCAAACTTTGAAATTTAATAACTGTGTTAATTTTTGTAGTACAGATGTCAAACTTTTTGTGTTATATCTGTTATGATATGAGTAAACTTTTACTAAATATAACTATAGGGGCTGGGGGACCGTATAAAAAGTTAGTTATCGTAATTTTTATAAAATTGATTTTTTACTTTAAATAATGCCACAACATGAATATTTTGCTCATTTGAAACGTTTTTGTAATTGGAACTATATGCCTACGATCAACGGTTGAGAAATTAATGGTCGGCGATAGATAACATATTGCACCCTGTATATAGGGAGAGTGTGAACTAATAGTAGGAATTCAAAAATACTATTCTGCCCAAAATAATCACGATGAGGAAGTGAAAACATTTTTGTAAATAACAGTTTGTGTTTCAATAAAGTTTGTATTGAAAATTATCCGCTTTCATCAGCTGTCTCGATATACATAAACTGACTTTAAGTAGTGTAATATGGGGGGAAAAAATGAGTGGCAGAGAGATAGAGAAATGAGGAATATTTTTGTAAACGAAAGAATCAATTTCCAATATATAAAACCTTTTTAGAAGAATAAACTGTGATAAAGATGAACTCCCATGAACAATTCCCATATTTGACCTATACGTCCTAAAATAATAAATGTTTAAAAAAATTGTGAGAATTAATTTTTAAAATATTGCGCATCACAATAAAAATAAAATCTCGTGTGCTATACAAAAAAGCAAATGAGTTGCTTCACGCAATGCTGCATTAAAACTAATTGGGGGAGATTCTCAATAATTATAATGAAAAGTAAAGAAGTTCGTAAAAAAGACATTAGAAATGCTTAACATATTCGATTAAAATTAATTTTTGAAACTTAAAAGAAAATCCTATCGTAAAGAACTCATGTAAAATATTTTAACAATCCAGAAACGATAAAAAGTTGTATTTTTTATATCTGACACGCGGTGAACATGAAGAGAAAATTAAAAACTGTGGAAAATGGGTCAGTGACTAAATTCGAACAATTGGAAAGAACATTCCACGGTGATAACGAACATGTAAAGACCTCTAATTATACTTACTGGAAGCACGTATACGAATTATACCGCTTGAAACGCATCGTCTGAAAAATAAAAGGAATTTTACCATCTAATTCCCATCATAGTCTTTTTTGTTCCTTTTGCGACTTCCTTTTTCTTTTCTTTTTTCCGTTCTTTAAAAAAGTATAATTGGAAAGAGCATTTACTGGGGATCAAAAACAAAGTTCCCATTGGACCGTCGGGTGAAAAAAAAAATGTTTAAAAAAAGCTCTAAATTACCCCAGCTTTCTACATTCAATTAAAACACTCGAGTTGATTCCATGACTTATAATTGAAATGCCTAAAACTTTCCGCATTCTAACCCCCCTCAATTTCTAGAGCAGGAGAGGTTGCGGAATTCACAGCTCTATAAACCGATAACAGAAGCTCTAACCATTAGCATATTGATTCAAAGCCCTTTTTTTTTTAAAATAAAAAAGCGCATTTTAATTGACTTACAGACAGGAATTCTAATGTCGAACATTTTTTCTTTTTCTAAAACTTTAACGTGTATTGAATGAAAAAAAAAATTACAGGAAGGAACATGACATGTATTAAAGATTTTTTCTAGATAATTTTTATGGTTGTAATGTCTAATAATATTATTTCCCTAAAATATCAATAACGTACTAGGACGCATGCCCCCCAGAAAATTTCAATTAGAAATATTTGTAGTGTAATGACGAAAAATAAAAATTCTAATTAATTTTTCTCCAGCGTTGATGTCGCTCGAAGTGTTTTTCTAATTTTTTACCCCTTATTTTTTGTGTCTTGTTTTGTTGTTTTATGTAGTCAGAGTGATAAAAATGGCGCTTTAATTTAGGGTAATTTAATGACAGACTTCTTTATAAGCTAAAGAAGATTAGTAAGAAAGTAAAATGGCTGCTGAAAGACAAAGAAGAACAATCTTGCTATTTAATTTACTTTAAAGACTCTAGGAGATTATATATAATGTTTCTTCTGAAGAAATTAAAGCTTTATTTTTTATAAATGTGTATTTGTGACATTGTATAAAACATAGCTGTAATAGGAAGGACTTTTTATAAAGATGTTTCCTGTATAGTGTATTTTGTTAGGTTTTCTAAAAATAAAGACTATTTAATCTAGCTTTTTGATTTAATTTAAAGTTCAAAGAAACTATGAAGGTTTTTGTTATGCCCAAAAAATTACTGCACATCTTTTTTTATATTTTAAGTTATTTTTTATTTTTTCTGTTTAAAATGTCAAGTAAATAGAGATTATAATAGTAATCAACAAATGGTACTAAAACACATTAATACTTTTTGTAATAGTTGTGTTTACTTTTATTGGAAACCAATATTTCTATACAATGTGAAAAGTTCTATGATGTACGACATGCAAAAGTAAGACTAAAAAAAATTATGTTTAAATTGTGTGGTTTTAAAAGAATATCTAAGGCCTATTTTGTACTATGCATGTATTTTGTTTATATATTTTAATAGATATACTTAGATATATTTTAATAAATGGATAAAAACGTGTTCAACTAATTTTCTTTGATTCGCACCAGTTTCAACTTATTTTCTTTTCAT
This sequence comes from Maratus speciosus, assembly GCA_963932465.1. NCBI lineage: Eukaryota > Metazoa > Arthropoda > Arachnida > Araneae > Salticidae > Maratus > Maratus speciosus. The sequence continues at coordinate 438,254,481 of OZ010793.1, forward strand.
TATTAACTCAGATAATTACCGACAATTTTTTTCGAAAATCATTATCAACAATCTTTGGATGGTTCCACATCGATAAGTAATTCGAATGCCTCTCAACTCACCCACGGAGCGCCCGCAAAGTAAAAGTTTGTGTGTAACAGAAAAATGCGATTTTCTCAAAAACTATGTGACCTAGGATAATCGCTATAGTTTTACCGAAAGGTTTAAATGAACTCATACTACGCCTAATATTTTTTTCAATTCCTACTATTAGCTCACACTCTCCCTATATTTATTTATATATTTATATATTTATCTTGTACAATTTTTCAATCGTTAATAAAATACTCATTATTCATCCTATCAGGTTGAAATAAATTTTTTTAAACTTGTACTGGATGACAATTGATGTTAATACAGTTTTTTCAAATATTAATTAATTAATTAAATTTTAATTAATTAATTTTAGTTTTGCATGGGAAACAAAATGGCCGCCATTGGTTGTTGAATTTCAATGAAAGTATTTTCAATAAGGGCTACCGTAGGGGGGGACCTGTTCTGTCGCCAAATACCGCCAAGTTTGTCGCCAACTTGGCGATATATCGCCAAATTTGGCGGCCAAAATGAGTCGCCAAAAGTGACGCCAACTTGGCGATATCTGTAATATTTCGCCAAATTCCCATAGAGTTCCATTGTAAACCTACTTGCTTATAGAAAATCAACAAATTGAGATATTTTAATGCAACAAAAACTCATATTAGCTTGATTATATTAAATTTTTCTTTGATGGCCTAAGTAGGAATTGACTTTAAAAACAAAATTTTTATTTAATTTCAGTTTCAGCAGATTCGGCAATAGAGGGTGGGCATACTTCTGCTGCGCATTGTCGATGATGTTTCTGAAAATATAATGCTTTAAATTCAAACGAATATATTTTTCAATTCGGTGTTACGAGATCTTTCGAACTGTACACCACGCGATATACATTTTTTTTCAAGCAAGTTAATTACCCTCTTAAATTTTTTTCCTAAAAATATTTATTAATGGCTATTAATCTATAAATGTATGGGTCCATAGCATTTATAACTATGCCAAGTTTCAACTCTCACGTTCGATAGTTTTCGAGAAAAATTATTGTGACAGTCAGACACACGAATAAAAAATAAGTTCCTTCCATACTATAACAATAGATTATTTCCATAATTGGGATGATGTGCTTTTCTCATAAACGGCACGACGTTTTCCCGCCAATTAAAAGCAATAAACATCTATGTTACATAAAAATAAAATGATAAAATATAAAGGTAAATATTTCACGGGATTTCTTTTTTATGCTTTATAATAAACGAATATTTTGCCTTTATTATGAATCAAAAACATGTATGTTAGTAATGCTGACGTCTTATAGATGGCAAAATCCGATCAATAAATTTCGCTTTTGCTGCAGTTTTTCAATTCCTACTATTAGCTCACACTCTCCCTATATTTATTTATTTATTTATATATTTATCTTGTTCAAATTTTCAATCGTTAATAAAATACTCATTATTCATCCTATCAAGTTGAAATAAATTTTTTTAAACTTGTACTGGATGACAATTGATGTTAATACAGTTTTTTCAAATATTAATTAATTAATTAAATTTTAATTAATTAATTTTAGTTTTGCATGGGAAACAAAATGGCGGCCATGGTTGTTGAAGATCAATGAAAGTATTTTCAATAAGGGGTTACCATAGGGGGGCTGTTCTGTCGCCAAATACCGCCAAGTTTGTCGCCAACTTGGCGATATATCGCCAAATTTGGCGGCCAAAATGAGTCGCCAACAGTGACGCCAACTTGGCGATACCTCTAATATTTCGCCAAATTCCCATAGAGTTCCATTGTAAACCTACTTGCTTATAGAAAATCAACAAATTGAGATATTTTAATGCAACAAAAACTAATATTAGCTTAAGGGATTATATTAAATTTTTCTTTGATGATCTAAGTAGGAATTGACTTTAAGAACAAAATTTTTATATTACTTGTTCTACTTTAAAACGTCTAAACCTCTCACAGTTTCATTTTTTGCACCTTCCAATAGGGAAAAAAATAGTCCTTTCAAATGTAATTTATTTTAAAATTGCATCTCAATTTACTGATATTTTATAACTTAGAAAATATTTTTTCGGCATATTTTTTTTTTAAAAGTTTATCTCTATGCGTGCAGCCCGATTACAAAAGGTTAATCTGATTGCACTTAAAACAATAAAAATAGTTTGGCGTTTATTTCCAGCTGATATTCCACAACGAAATGAACACTTTATAAATAAATAAATAAGTAAAATAATATAAATAAAATACAAATATGACAGACTTGTAACTGAACAACTCGCTTAAACCAGTGAATTAAAAATTCTGCCGTAATAGTAGCGAAATCTCTACTGATTTTTCCGCCAACTAATTTCTGGTATGCGGCTAATACGCAAGTATCGCTTTGAATACATTTTAAAACCTAATTTTTTGAATGCATAATTGATATATTTTACATAAAGTCTTTCACATTAGTCATTTTGGCGTTGTTTGTGGGCAATCTAAAGTAATATATATATATTTTTAACCCGGGAAACCCGGCTGGATACCCAAGCTTTCTTAAAAATAAATTTATCTCCTTGAATTTTACAATAATAATACTGTAAATTTCAATATACCTAACAAAGTTTAAAAACGAACAAATGTAAATCTTTAGAAGAAATTACGTGTTCATTGACTTCCAATAATAGACCCAAGCTTTTCAGTTAAATCTATTACTTTTATATAAATCAACTTTCAGACAAGCTATTAGACGACTAAAATGTCTGGCTGGCATCATATCAAAACCTTTATCCAATTGAAAAGTTTCCAAAAATACGTTTACTTTTAAAATTAATTTTCTGAAATCCAGTAATATTCTTAATTGCTTATATGAATTTAAAAAATAAAAAACAGACGTCATAATTTGTAGAAAACTTGTTTATATTGATTTTTTTACCAAATATAATTAAGTCTAACCGTTGACTAAATAGCCCCTGTCAATTTCGACAACTTAGCTGTACTATGGCATCTCATTTTGCCATTATATGATTGTTTAGAAATTTACAAAGGTTACAACCTACAAAATGCTAAACACACAGCATTTTGTTGGAAGGAATCCAAACAATTATATCTCGATTAATGAAAATCTATATTAACGATTTAGAGAACATCACCTGAAAGCCATAGTTCTCATTACTAAGAATGGATTCTGGAAAACCTATTATATAGCACTTAGTTTAAAGCATTATTTTGTAATTTAAATGCACATTTCAATTTTGAAACTCTATAATTTATATGTTTTATTTTCGGTTTCTATATTAATGCCATCGAATTTGAAGACTTATTAGAATGATAAATTATTCAATGAAACTTTTTGAGAACACGAAAAATATATAATTGCATAGAAACTGAAATAAATTCACGAAACTAAGTCGATTAAAACTAAGTTTAGGAAGATGTGAAAGTGTTTTGCATTAAGTTTTATGAATAATATTTTTGCAAAGAATTAGAATTTCATTATTTTGAATATTAAATATATTAACATTTACCTATAATTTTCTTTTTAGTTTGTCTAACCAAAACATAATGAAAATATCGGTGTTGCTTTACAGTTTCTGATATAGATTAAAGGTAGTTTTTTTTTTTTTTAATTTAAACCATTATTTATGTTTTAGATCAATAGAGCAGGATGTGTTGTGTTATTACATCAGTCTTTATATCTTGGTATTTTATATTTACTAAGTAGAAATATGTCTGGAAACAGACATATCTATTTTGTTAACTAAAATAAAAAAAAAACATAAAACTGATCAGTATTATCGATAGATGAATCTAATGTCATTGATTTTGATAAGCAGTCTATCGAAAGAAAAATCCATAATAGGCCATCTCAACATGAAAACAAAAACCAATCAAAACTTATTGTTCGTCTATAAAAACTTATCGCATAAACCAATCAAAATTTAATGTTCGTCTATAAAACCTTATCACATACATGGGGTATAGTCATATAAATTGATACTCTACAAAATACAAGCATAGGAATAATATACGTTTTAACCCTTTATCTACTGGCGGTGCTTATAAGTACCATTAAAATAACTTGTTATAAAATTGATTCAATACATTGATTAGTAGTAACACAGTTTAGAATGGGTTACAGATGCATTACTTTATCTTGTTCCAAAAGCATTATTGGCTACACCAAACAAAAATATTTTTAAAAGGAGAATTTCTTTTGCCTTTGCAACTTTTCAACTTTCATGGCGTTGGAAGGGGGGGGGGGGATTTTTCAATTCGGAAATATTTCTATTGTAAGAATGTTATATTTGTACATTTCCTATTTCTACAAAATACTAAGAAAAATATTTAAAATAAAAGATTTGAGTGGTGTTATAAATATTGCACAAACCCCCTATATATTCAAATTTAATTAATCCTTCTAAATTCTTCAATCCTTCTAAAATCCTTTTAAATGTATTAAATGATTATGAAAATCATCTACTGTAGTTAAAACAATTCACGAAAAAGGCTTTAGAAGATAAAATTTTCATAAAATCATAATTCAGTACATAGAGGGTTAATAGTTTAGTATTTAATGCATACAAAATCTAAAACCAAACAATTTTATGTTAGTATCGATTCAAAATAATCCAAACTGCCATTAGTAGCAATGACAAATAATCATACGACTATTAACTATATTACACAATGTATTATACAGATATTTCATATGGCAATGGACTCTATTGTATAAATATTGTGATTGAAATTTAAGCTAATTTTATATATATAAAAAATGTGCACATGGCTAATACTGTAACATAAAAATTCAACGAAGTACAGTGATCAATAAAAACGACTTTTGTTATTAGATATATATTTATAAGTATAACGTCTTGGAAAAAAAAATGTTTTATTTTAGAATCGGAAAAAAACATTAAATTAAAAACCAATAAGATAAAATATTTTCATTTAACGTACAAACAAACTTTTCCATTTAGGAAAAATATTTCACAATAAAAATTGTTGAAAAATAAATTTCAACCTGAGAGTTTAAATTTACGTTAACGACGTCGGATAAATTGGTAGCTGTGTTGCATTATTGAAATACAAATTACTCGGCATTATTTAAAGTATTCTGGCACAATTTCTTAAATTGTTAGATAACTTTTAATAACTTTGATGTTTCATATTTAATAAGTAAAAGTCTAGAAAAAAATGTCTATTTTGTGTTAAATAACAAAATTTAAATACCAATTAGTTGCATCGAAGGATTCTATGATACTATCGATTCTGTTAAATATATTCTACCTATATTTAAATCTACAATCGATATTATCGACATAAATCAAATCACTACGAATTGAAATTTTTACCAAGTATAAAAGTTGATTTATAAAATCACTCGTGCACAAAGCTAATGACCTAATAGAAATATTTTCGACAAAGTGCAATGATAAAAAAGAACGCCTTTTATTATTAGATAAATATTTATAACTTTGTTTTTTCTAATGTAATTTTCGTAGGACCAGTTCTATTTTAGGATCGCAAAAAATGTTAACTTAAAAATCAATAAGATAAAATCGTCTTAATTCCATAAACAAATTTGTTTCTACATTTGTGCAGAACAATTTCGCAATAAAAAATCGTTGAGAAATAAAATTTAAGCTCAGAATCTAAATTTTTGTTAACGGCGGCTCATAAATTGGTGGCCATGTTGCATCATTGAAATACAAATTACTCGGCATTATTTAAAGTATTCTTCTAACTTTTAAAATGTTTTATCTTTAATCCTAATGTAATTTGAAAGAAAAGCTACACCTGTGCCCAAGAAAAACGCTTTGCAGATTTAATGCATGGAATATATTTTGATAATATCAGAATACGAATAATGTTTACCGCTGATGTGCTTAAAATAGAATTTGAAAGGAAATAAATGCTATTTCTTTGAGCTTTTGATAATTCCAATTAAGTTTCGACAAGTTAAGTTTTAATGCGAGTAGTTTTAATAATGAAAGAAGATTGCGATTTTATTTCAAGTGAAGTAAATTTTTATAATTAAATAGAGTATTAAGAGAATTCGCTTCAAAAAACATTGTCAGTGTAATAAAAATAAAGTTAGTGAAACACTATTTACAGGTTTTTTAAGCACATATTAAAGTAAAAAGAAAATTGCCCAGTTAAATTGGTGACATTGAGCTCGCAGTTTATTCACACTAATTGTGTATTATACTCTTATTTCATAGAATAACGCCCCTCAAAAAGCAATAAAAAACATTTAGCTAAATTAAAAGGGGGCGGGTAGCTCCCCCATATCCCCCTTTATACTTAACCAACGAATCTCGAAATTTAATCAGGGAAGCGACTCATCAGAATAAACCGGTATATCAAATCTCAAGCAAATCAGATAATTTTGCATGAAAAACACATTTATCAAAATTAAGGAGGGTTAGTCCACCTTCCCCGCTTTATAATTAACCAATGAACCTCCAAATACAATCAGGAAGCGCCTTATCAGAATAAACCAGTATACCAAATTTGAAGCAAATCGGATAATTCTGCATGAAAAACTCAAAGATGGGGATTAGCTCACAGTCCCCCCCCCCATCCTTTATACTTAACCAATGAACACCGAAAATTAATCAGGAAAACCTATCACAATGAACCTTATCAATGAATGACCTTATCAGAATGAACCTATTTACAAAATTTAAAGCAAATCGGATATTTCTATGAAGAGTTATTGCGTTACGTACATCTATACGCACGCAGGTACATACAGAACCTGCGAGTACATTAGCTCTCAATCTTTGATAGCTTGTGAGCTAAATAAACTATAACTGAAAAAATTTCTGAATGAAAATGATCTTCATGCAAGAATAATCTGTAGAATATTGAAGAATTGTATCCTGTTATAGAATATATATTTTTTTTTACAAATATTTGCTGCGATCACGTAATTTTCCCGTAGTTCTCAAAATCATTCAATTATTTTCTTATTTATCAGATGAATGAATGCGAAACGGAGGAAATCGAGGGAATTTAACAGAATTCTTTTAGAAATTTGCAGGCAGCAGAAAAACCCTTTTGTTAGCCACCGATATGCAATTTCTTTCTACCAGCAATTAAAGTGTCGTCTCCTAAAAATAACGTTCCGTTGTATAAACCAGCTGTAAAACAAAGCAGATGTATCATTGTACTGTTAAATACTCAACTGCAATTTTTATAACTTCTAAGCATTGCTCATTTTCAATTTTTATTCCATCGTATTGGTAAAAAAGTACTTCTTAATGCAATTTGTTTGAAAACGGCATCTCAGTTTATTTTTTATATATTGTTTTTTTTTTTTTGTAGTTTTTTTTTTTGTAGTTTTTAGCGCCATTTTGTTTAATTTTGCCAACTCAAGTAGTCTATTTCTGTAGAAAGTAAGGGAAAAATAGTTGCAAAACAGTAATTATATCTTTTTGTTGCCATTTTCTCATAATTACTAAAAAAAAGCAATTAAAATACGTGCTATTTTGAAAAAATATAAATGAATGATTTTTGATAAAACATGGTGCTATTATAAACTAAATTTAATTTAATTATCTATATTATAAACAAACGAAGGCACATAAATAATTATCAGACCTTTTATTATTATTATTATTATTATTATTATTATTATTATTATTGTTATTGTTATTATTTGTGTATTATTCAGTGATAGTGACGTCATATGAATACATTACTGTAGATTTGTTTAAGACTGGATCGTAAGTGAGGAATTCTTCAGAGGATGCGAATGATGTCATTTTATATAAAACAAAAGCATGTGTTTTAATTCTTAAAACTGAAATATTTTTTTGTACTATCTATATTTATATACATATATATATTTTTCCCCGGGCGACATTAAGTTCTGAAAAAGCAGAATTCCTGTTTTCTAGTTTTAAAAATATTTTCGTGAACATCAAAAATCTGTTGTTTCTTGAGCTTCCTGCTAAGTCTTTCTTGTAAGGATTTATTCAAGTTAACCTCCTCGTTTCGGGAGTATCATATATGATTCCTCCTAACTGAGGAAGATATAAACTAAACTATTTGGATAACACATACTGGACAACTGCACCATAAAATATATTAGATAAAGACACAATCTTGCTTAATGGTACACAAAACACGAACTTTAATAAGCTAACAGTTAATTTCTACGTTTTGAGCTGTTTCTATAGCCCTCGTCAGGAAAATATGATGGTAAAAAGGCTCAAAGTTCAGAGACGAAAGCTTCCTGTGCAAGAGATAATTAGTCGAAACTTGACCAATGATTTGAATACAAAAATGTAGTGTTTCCATCTAGTGAAAATAAATAATTAGTAATAAACTGAAATCAAATGAATCAAAAAGGTCGATTTAAGAAACCACGGGTGCCGCCATCTACACATGAGGGACAAAACCACGTTCAACTGAGTTTTCATTCAAATTTCGGCAATATAATACAACTTTAAGCTGAAATATTGTAATTAGATGTAGAATTATGACTTTGAGATATTATGCCAGATTTTTGGGATATTATAGGATAAATTATCGTTACAAGGTTTATCTTCACGTGCAATGATTTCAACTTATTCTCTAATTTTACTTTCAAAGGGGTTATTGCGCGGAAATATATTTTTTTCTTCAGCAAAGTTAATATGGCAGACTTAATTAGCTAAGTAGAACTTAGAAAGAGCTGTATTCTGTTTACGAGTTTAATGTCCGCGATGCTCCATAATCCTTACTGATAACTTATTTTTTGTCATGCCGATGTAGACTTTTTCAACATTCTTAGATAAAGTGGTAGGAATTTAATATATACCAGATTTTTGATCCATTGGGATCCTATCGATCTTATTACTGACGATATCAATAAGGTAAGGAGGTGGAATAGCTACCAACTTTATATTATATTTCTGTCTCTTTTATTATATTTCTTACATTCTCTTATATTATATTTCTGATCTTTTTTAGCTTTTCGAATATACTGGGAATGAAATTTTTTCTGTAGACCATAAGTTTATTATTATTCTGTCGTTGACCTGAAGGAGGGGGAGCGTTGTACTTCTGAATTATCTTATCTATATATTTTGCTGGAAAACCATGATCAAATGCTATTTTCTGTATAAACTCGATTTCTGTTACATAAAAAAAAAATACATTTTTATATTCAAATCATTGGTCAAGTTTCGACTAATTATCTCTTGCACAGAAAGGTTTCGTCTCTTAACTTTGAGCTTTTTTACCATCATATTTTCTTGAAGACATCTGTAGAAACAGCTCGAAACGTAGAAATTAACTTTCAGCTTATTAAAATTCGTGTTTTGTGTACCATTAAGCAAGATGGTGTCTTTATTTAAACTATTTGTTTTTTTTTTACCTTTTTAGTTCACTTCTCTATAGTTGAAGGCTTTTAACTTTGGACCAAATGGAAGCACTGGCACTTTCATAAAATGAGTGTGCTTATCATCGGAGTTTTCAAAATGCATTCCAGACAATGTATCCGAGAAAATAAGAAATTTTCATAATTAACTGAAACGCTTTACAATAACAAAATTTGAGGATTTGTAAATCATCCAATTAATTAAAGGCCTTCATAATTTGTTACTTGATCCCCTGATCACTCCACCTGGGTACCAACCAAATGTGTCATAAGCATGAATACCCCAGGTGAAAATCCCCTCCACAATAACAAGCAAAAATATTAAAATTTTATCACAAAGCTAAAGCAGCAGGTGCCCTGGCAACCGTAACTTATATATAAACTTACCAGAATTAGAGATAACTACACATATGTCTGGAGCAATAAATACACAGGTTTTAAGACAACTGTACATTTGTCTGTAAAAATATGAAATAGAATTATAAACATTTTTTACTGAGTCAATATGTTATCATTATTTGTATCATTGTTTGTTATTGAGTTATCAATTTGTTACTGATTAATTTAGATTATCAATAATTCAATCGATATTTTAAGGGTGTTAATCATTTTAGATCCGTATTTGTGAGCCTAAATTACCAGCTCCCTAAAGTATCAATTTCAGAAAAAGGGCTTCTTCTGTCATCTGCGGTGTCTTTTTGTTTGTGCAAAATCAATGGATGTGCATTTCCAATGTTATTTTACCTTCGGGTCTGTAGAGGATAAGAGAATGGTTTACAGTATGTCGAGTGTAACTACGAGGTTTTATCAAATATTCATAAAGATTTCACCTATATATCTGGAAAATTTTTACGATAAAATTTTGTCTCTTGTTTCATTGAAACATTTTGAAACACAAACGGGGAACTTCGGTTTACCCGTTGAAGATTCACTACAATTTTAAATTCTGATAGAAAGCATTGAGAGTTCAGGTTCCTTTTTCTTCTATCACCTATCAGGTATCAAACATCAATATACTAAGCCAGAAATTTAACGTGCACATGTAAAACGTATTATGACCTACCCTAAAATCTAAGCCCTTCTTCGACACTGTAAACAAATCTACAAGTTTATTAAGAATTTTTTAATGAACTGGGATTACTAGCAATTTTTATGTAACTGCAACAAAAGAAAAAAAATCGTATAATTATCCCGTGTTACCGATAAAATTTTAATAAGCATACAGATTTTTGTAGCTTTACAAACCTAGTTTTGTAGATTTATACCTTTTTTCTTTGCAATGTACAGATAAAATTTTAGTAAATACAGATTTCTGTAGCTTTACAAACCTAGTTTTGTAGATGTACATCTTATTTCTTCATACAGATAAAATTTTAGTAAGCATACAGATTTCTGTAGCTTTACAAACCTAGTTTTGTATATTTACAATTTTTTTTCTTTACAGTGTACACATAAAATTTTTGTAAACATACAGATTACTCAAGCTTTTACAAAAAGTAGTTTTGTAGATTTACATCTTTTTTTTTATCGTGTATAAATTTATTGAATTAAAAAAACAAAACAATGAAAAGCTATAAATATTTGGCATTTGGGGGCGTTCGGTTTTAAAGTAAAAACATTTAATTAAAAAATGCTTAAAATATAATTTATTACTTATTCGCACTTAGTATACAATATTAGTTTAAATTTTAGAGCTTCATTCAAATAAGAAACTGCATAGAAACTTGACAATCACTATTGGAAGTACATTTTATCTTACCAATATTTTGAAAATACGTAATTGAAAATTCAAATAAAAATAATTTCAAATCAAATTTCTCCAAATGCAATTTCTGCTTTGAAATAACAGTTCACATACATGCCGCAACCGTAATTGCATATTTCTGCTTATTTAAAATCTACAAATCATGTAATTCATGTTCATGAATAAATTATATCTACTACGAATTACTGTAAATATTGTTTGAGAAGCTAATATATTCCAGAACTATTACCATTAAAATTATCTGCTGAAGGGATTTAAGGAATGTATCTTAAATTTGTAATTTCAAATTGAACAGAATCAAGTATTTGTATAACATAATTTACTCGCTGCTGATATTTAGACAACAATTCTATGCTGGTGATCAGATCTATGAGTATTAGAAATAAGTAATGAAAATCTTTTCGCCGATTGAGATACCACTAAAAGTTTTAAATCGTTTCACATAGTGCGCATGCCCAAAGAAAATGAGTCTTCGTCTTTCATTTATTCGAAGATATTTAGTATTTATGTTTGGAATTATTTTTAAAATAGGAATACACATTTTTAACGAATAAAATTTACAAAGCTGATTGAACTGTGAAATATTTTTGAATCGAATGTTTCGTTGACATTATGTTATTTCATTGACAGATGAAAGTTAAAAATGAATTTTATCAAAATAGGTGACTCTGCAATGATAAAATTATATTTCATGGGCACATGTTATAAATTGCTATATATTCATTATGTTTACAACTGTATATGAATTACAACAACAGTAGAGTTAATTATGCGTCGAACAACTTCGCTAAAATATTCTAAGCGACTATAAAATAGCAATAATGAAATATTTTACACCCTTAAAAATTATAAGACAAAATATAAACATACAAATATATAGAAATATATTGTAATAATTCTCTCTATTAAATACGCTTTTATCAATTCATAGTTTAATAATTTTAAATTACAGTAAACTCTCTGTAAGGCGGACACTGTATAAGACGGAAATCTGTCTAACTCGGAAAGATTTTAAAGTCCCCGCGAATCCATAGACATAGAGTATAAAATTTGTCTAAGGCGGAATATTGTCTACTGCGGAGGCGGACTCTGTGTAAGACGAAAATCTGTCTAACTCGGAAAGATTTTAAAGTCCCCGCGAATCCATAGACATAGAGTAAAATTTGTCTAAGGCGGAATATTGTCTACTGCGGAAAATGTTCTTAGTCCCGATCGATTCCGCCTTAGACAGAGTTTACTGTATAAGTCGAGAAAACTCTTTAAAAATATGAATAAAAATTTTAAATAATTTTTTTTTCATTCCTGTTGCTATATTTTAAAAAAATAGATGAAGAATTATATAATTTTTAATAAATACATTAGTTTGTGATTTCTACCTAGCGTAAATCAAAGCGCTGAATTTTGAAAAATCGGGACATTTCAGACATTTTAATTTATAGTGTATTCGTAGTAATTACAAACTATGTAAGTGAGAAAATAAATAAAAATGAGGGAAAATTTACGTGAAAAATCTATTTCGGAATGAAATCATATGATAACTTCAATACATGACACAATCACATTCAACATCGCAAGATTTGGTCTTACTTAAATTCTTCAAATTGTGTTATTCATATTCATGAATAAATTATTCCTACTTCAGATTAATGTAAGTATTGTTTGAGAAGGTAATATATTCCAGAAATATTACCATGAAAATTATCAGATGGAGTGATTTAAGGAATATGTCTTGAATTTGCAATTTCCGATTGAACAGAAGCTTGTATTTGTATAACATAATTTCCTAGCTGCTGATATTTGACGAGAATTCGAAGCTACTGATAAGATCTGTGAGTATTAGAAGTAAATAATGAAAATTTTGATGTCTATTGAGGTGTCAATGCAAGCTGAAAATTGTTTCATGAATTTACATGACGAGGAGATGCGATGATTCTTCATCATTCTGTTTATTTGAAGAAATTTATAGATTCGTGTTTTGCATAATTTTCAAAATGCAAATATGTAACTTATTGTGAATGGAATCTGGAAATTTAATCGATTTTTAAGGTTAATGTTGAATATCAGTATTCCTGTTATTTCCTATCGAAATGAAATTTAAAAATGTGTTTCATCAAAATATATACATAGTTTAAAGTAATTTAGGAAATGCATTTTAAATAAGGGTATTTCATGATAAAAAATATTTTTACTGAGCATGTGATCTATAATAATCAGTATTAAGACAACTGAAATATATTCCAATATACAATCCATGGGTGCAAATACTAGCAATAAAATCATATATAAGCTAACCGATGAAAATGTGAATATAACGTGAATATATTGACATAAAATTTAATGCGAAATTAATGTTAATATAATGTGTGTTATTTTTATTTGGTACATATTTGTATTCATTTATGAAGTAAAATGTCTGGTTCAAAATATGTTTGAAGTTAAAAAAGACCTACGTTAGTATCAGCAAGTTTGCAGCAACCACAAGCAATTTTTTTTATTTTTACGCAGTGCGTTCAGTTCTGAATATATTAGTTTATTTGCAAAGTATGTCAACAATAATTGATCTCATGCAAACATTTAAATGATTTTAAAGAACATTTTACAGTTTTGAGTTTGTAATGTCTTAATTTCAATAAAATACCTTTACAAATAAAACAGAATGTGTTAGTTAAAATTGCAGAATGTCTTATCAAACCATCCATAGATTTTTTTTCTTTCTTTTTTTATTTTTTTTTGTACAATTCCAGTACTAATCAATAAATTAAATTTGCAAGTTCTTCAAAAATCCATATTTCGTATTTTACTAGAGCAGGCAAAGAACGTGCTCTCTGACATCATCAAAAGATATTACTTTTATTAGAGTTCGTGCTTTTCCTACAAAGACAATCAAATTGACAAACTTGCTTATATCATTAAGATACATCATTAAATTTCATGGTATAAATTTCAAGTCTCAAACAGGGATACTTATTATAAACTGGACGTTTCTGTTTCACAGTAGTTTAATTTAAATAAATTCCTTAAGAATAATTACACTGATTCTTTTTTTTTTTTTAGAATATTTTTTAAAGCCCAGTAGCGCAGTGTTCAGCGCGACGGTCGGCTACGCTACAGGTCGAGAGTTCTATTCCAGGCTCGGCAAGGTGCACTCAGCATTTCATCTTCATCCTTTCGGAGTCGGTAAAATGAGTAGCAAGCTAGCTTGGAAACTAAACACTGAGAGTCCCGCGTTAGGCTGACACCTGCTCGGAACAAATGCTGTATTGAATCTCAGGGACCAGAGTCAAGATAACAGGGTTTGCACTCTAGGACCTGATCCTTAATAGATCGCAAGGGCTTAGGTTTAGTTTTGTATTATTTTTTACGTAAAATCTTAACAAATATTTTTATTTATTGTGCTTTTTATAAATGAGTGCTGTAGGTACTTTAACTTGGATTACTTTACAAATAATAATTTTTGAAGATATCATAGTCTTAATTAAGTTGATAGTCCAAGACTATATATCTAATCAAGCTAAGCTGTAATCTAAGTTTGCTTAATTCTTTTTCGTATTAGAAACGTAGTTATTACGTATATCCTCTTTCTTTCAAAACACGAGGAATTTCTGGAATTTATGAAGTCAAAAGAGAGAAATTTATTCAAATGCTACCTGTACATTATTCGTTTTTTGACGAAATCTTTTGTGAAAGTGTGATAGCATTGCATTTTACGCTTAGTAAGGTAAATTTGTTGATTTTTTTTTTTTTTTTTTTTTTTTATTTTACTTAAAATCCTGAACGAAATTAATGTTCAGACTGGAGGTGAACAATAAGCATTTTTGAATGAACAAATGGTTTACGACCCTGGTTTCTTTTACAAGAATGATTTGTTTCGATGTGCAATACCAATTCTTAAAGTTTGTCCATTTTTTTTTAATTACCAAGCATAAAAAATGCGAAACAGAATAGAGCGGTGAACTTAAAACCTTTAAATATGAAAGAAATACGCTCCGTTTAAAGATTTTAACTGACAGAGTTAGCTGTAATGTGTTGAGATCATCCACAGAGTGTCCTTAGCGTAGTCGGCATTTTGAACTGATTTACAATGCATTTTAGCGAGTACTGTGGAGTTACTATATTTGTCAAGGGTCTAATTGTTCTGTTGCCCATGGAAAGAAAAAAAAAAAAAACTTTTGTCTCTTTTTTTTTTTTCCCTCGAAAGAGTAGACGAGGCAGTTAAAACATTATCGTAGGAAGGCGGTTATGCATATTTTCAGATTTGATATTTTGTCAATGCCTAGCTACTAACTTTCCCTTTTTTCCGTAGTCAAATAAACATTGTTTGAACCATAAATGCATTTAATATAATGCGTGTCATTTTGATATGAAACAAATTTGCAATCATTTATGAAAATACATTTCTGGATCAAAATATGTTTATTTGACATTGAAAAAAAAAAAAAAAAAAAAAAAAAAAAAAAGAAAGAAAGAAAGAAAGAAAAAAAAAAAAAAACCAGGAAGTTGGTTTGTATTTTTGTTAGTATTTATGACGGCCAATTATCAACACGTGGGATATAGGCCCTGTTGGGAGTGCCCTTCGTGGGGGTCTTTCTAAGTGAACCTAACCAGTATTTACGCATGGGAATCCACGGCTTAAAAAAAAAAAAACCCGAAAACTCCGAAACTGTTAGACCGGCGGGCACGATTGGGTTCGAACCCAGCACCTCCCGTCTACCAGCTTCGAGAGCAGAACCTCTCAGCCACTGGTGGGGCCCAGGATGTTGGAAGCTACATTAATATTGGAATGTACTCAGCAACGACCAATTAATTTTTAAAAGGTTAGTATTGTAGGTGGTTATGAACGTTATAATTTATTTACAAAAGTATGCTGATAATAATAATTAACTAAAAGCAAGCAAATATTTAAATTACTTTTTTTAAAAAAATTGAAGGAGGTGAAATTTTGAAGAAAATTTGAAAAAAATTGAGCTTGTAATACCTTAATTTGAATAAAATCCCTTTACAAATAAAGTAGGAAGAGTTATTTAAAATTGTAGAGTATACTATCAAACATTCACTGGAAAGATTATTATAATTCCACTACTAATCAATATAACTCTCAACGGTTTACATAACTTTAACAATTTAAAATTTTTATGAATAATTTACAAGTCATCCTAATTTCTCTTGAAAATACATTGATCATACATACCATCAGAAAATGCATTTAATATAATGTGCGTTATTTTTATATGGAACAAATTTGCATTCATTTATAAAAATAAATTTCTAGTTCAAAATATATTTATGTGATTTGCAAAAAAACCAATTTTTTTTTTCATATGTAGCATTGTAGGCGTTTATGAGTATTTATTTACAAAAGTATGCCTTTAATAATTAAAGTTAAGCAAAAATTTAAATGACTTTAGAGGAAAGTTTTTAAAAATTGAGCTTGTAGTACCTTAGTTTGAATAAAATCCCTGTACAAATAACGCAGAAAGAGTTATTTAAAATTGTAGAGTATACTATCAAACATTCACTAGAAAAAATTATTATAATTCCACTACTAATCAATATAACTTGCATCGGTTTACATAATTTTACCATTGATAAATATCAGTGAAATTTTTATGAATAATTTACAAGTCATCCTAATTTCTCTCGAAAATACATCATTATCATTGAAATTCCATAAAAAGAACCTCTCAAGTCGATAAAGAAGCTATATAAATTTAGATAAGGATCATTCTTCAATCATCTCCTATTTAAATATACTTCAGCTCATCGGAAGAAATATCACTAGCAAAAGAAAGCTGCAAACAAAGAAAAATTCTCTGCGACTCAGATGGTTATGCAAATTGCATCCTGAAAAGAATGGTACCATACCAAAGCAGATATTAATATGCATTTTGCGAATAATAAATTTCCTGAGTCGCTTGTGCCAATAAACTGCATTCCAGGAGCGGAGTATGTAGTTTCTCCTGAAAGATTTGAATAAATTATAGAGCTGCAAGGTATCCCTTTCAAACTCCTGGGAAATAGCTTCATTGAAGTTTTGATTGAAGAGTTTATCTATTTGGAACCGACTGGGAATAGCTGTATGCATATCAGCATAAAAGTGCATGTTTTAATCTGCATTTCATATCTTATTTTATATATACTTTTTTTCAATAAAAAAAAGTTTGGTGTGAAATGAAAATTTTAAATTAAAAAATATATTAAATAAAAGTGCTAAATACGTAGAGTGGAGTAATAGTTTTGAATCTATGCGTAGGAATTCTTCTTTGTATTTGAGTTATATGCTGTGTAAAAATGATTGTTTTCGAAAGTTTTGGAAAAACAAATTGGAAGTAGGAAGAAAAAATAATATTTCACTGCAGAAATAGTAGTTTCTGAAAACAATTTAAAATAGCAAAAAAAAAAAAAAAATTAACGGAAGTGGACTTTTAAAATTTATTTATTTTTTTTTTATCAATGTTATCCCAACAAGAAATTCTTCAAGTGTTTGTATCATAAATAGCCGAAAAAAATGAATTTTTTTTAAATTTATAATTGTTTAAATTTATTAATGAGTTTTTTATTACTTTCAAATTATATGCATGTCAAATTTCAATTTTTCATTTTATTACTTAAAAGGCTTTTATTTAAAATTTTGCGCATCCATTATTTTCATTCGACAGACAGACAAAAAAAGAAAAAAAAAAAAAAAAAAAAAAAGAAGCTGAACGAACCTGAATTTTTAATAAAAAACAGCATTTTAATAGACAGTATTGCCCTAACATATCAAACTTTAAAAAAAAAAGCTCTTTTAGCAATGAAGCATAAAGAATGTTTTATTTGAAATTGGTACATAATCTTGCAAAAAAAATATTCATTTAATATTTTAAATTATTTATTCAGAAAAAGATATAATATAGAATTAATAAAAAAACTAAGAACAATAACTAAACAAAGACTTAATAATTCAGAAATATTATATTAAGGTGAAACAATAAGAAAATACTACTAACTGTACCATAATTCTGTTCAAAACTGGAAGTATTTTCCAGCGTTACAGATATGTTACTCACAAGAAAAGTAACGAAATTGCTCTAAAACTGCATATAACATCGTTAGAATACTAAATTTTCATTGCTGTCATTGTCAATAATACGTAGAACAAGAATTGTTATTTCCTCAGAAAAGAGCCTGAATAAATTATACGTACTTCAAATAAATGTGACTGTTGCATGCGCTTGGGAAATGGACTTCATTAAAGTTCTGAATGGTTGAGGAGGGTTGAAAAGTATCTATTTGTGATCGCTAGCAAACAGTGGTAGTCGATATTAAGTACTCATGAATCTACGATGCAGAGTGATGTTCACAAAAAGAATAAGGAAATTAATTTTGGGAACAGTGAGTTTTTGCTCTGAAATTGCTTTTAGAAAATGTACTTGAAAGTAAGCAAATTTTTAATTTAATGTCTTCTTTTCTTTTTAATCGGTTGGGAATAACCATTTTAATTACCTGCAGATTTACATATATATTACAGATTTTATAACCTGGTATCAGATGGTGGTATTTTAAAAAAATAACGTAAAATGTCTTTTAGTATATTTTATAGTATATTCTTTAGAAAAAAAAAACATTTAAAGAGTTTAATACATGGAAATTTTTCCAGAGAGAAACATTTGCCTTTCATACAATATTTCAAATGAAAATCAAATTTCAAATTAATTGCTTAAAAGGACCAAAGGCACAGTGAAAAGAATTCCATGCCGGAACTCGAACCCGGGACAACAGTATAGCGCACTGACGTTCTACGGACTAACCATATGGAACGATACTCAGCCTCGAAAATTTCTCACTATTACATGTTGGCAAGGCTACAAACGCGGCACAAGATGGAATATTTATCCTGGAGTAAACACGAAACTCGTGTTTGTTCCATGTCGGTGGCTCACGATAAATATTCCATCTTGTGCTGCATTTGTAGCCTTGCCAACATGTAATAGGGAGAAATATCGATCCTAATGGTTTAGCCGGTAGAAAGTCAGTACGCTATACTGATGGCCCGGGTTCGAATCCCGGCATGGAATCTTTTTCACTATGTTGGCCTTTTCGCCTTTTAAGCGATTAATTTGGAATTCGATTTTCATTTGAAATTTTTAAAGAGTTTGTCTATAACTATAACTATTATCAAAAAATCAATCAGAGTTGCAAAAAAGGAAAAAAATATGTATTGCGAAACGAAAAAAATATGTACCGTGAAAAACAAATTAATTATTTTGAAAAAAAACAATACCGTGATTGATATTTAGATGTTTTTGGAGTACATGCATAAACAATGTACCGAATGTGATGTTCATGCTCTTCTGAGTTTTAAAATATTTTTAAAGAAATAAATGTATTCCTACAAATTTTCTCTTGAAAGTCTTCACTCCTAGACATTTTTCAGTTTTCAGATATACTATTGTATAGGCTTAGTAAGATTCATTTCAGTCTGATATTGATAATTAAAATTGCTCTATTTGATTTCGTGTAATTGAATATTTCTGTATAAGAAAAATGGGTTAATTTCGAAATCTACTTCTGTTGGCATGAAAATAATAACAAAGCATTCATCCGCTTTTTGTTTCGAAAAAAAAAAATTAAAACTTACGAATATTATTACGTGCATTCGTAATTATATAAATGCACTTATAGTCGTCGTCTGGACCGTCCATCTGTCTGTCCGCATATAACAGCGCAAAAAATTCCCAACCGAATGGTCTGAATTTAATATATATAATCGTTGCAGAATTTTGTCAAGTCACTTCAAATTTTATCAAATATCGAATGAAAACTTAAAAATATATTTGATAAACGTTGTCATCATTCTATTAAATCCTATAGTACGTAATTAATTCAATGATATCCCATGATAGGTAATGATTTTAGGTTGCCATGATGAATATGTCCTATTTAAGATAGAGTCATATTATTTACGTATTACCGAATTTAATATATATAATCGTAATAAATTTTATATTAACGCATTTTTGCATAAGAGTGCAACAGCTATTGCACCAATATCGAAATATATATAAAACTACTTATAGTACCAACACATCTCATTTGCCACGTTTGATGTACGATTTCTGACTTGTTATCTAAAGGAAAAACAACGCATAATACTAACTTTACTTCACAATTCCTGTGAAAAACTTGAAATGCGTGTTTGCTTAATAGAGTTCCGTGCACTAAAAGAATGCCAAAATTGCTATACAACTGAATATGACAGCTAGGTAAACAGCACATTTCTATTGCTTCTTATGTCAATAATATTTCCTCAGAAAAGAGTCTAAATAAATTATACATACTTCATATAAATGTGACTGTTGCATGCGCATGGGAAATGGATTTCATTAAAGTTCTGAATGGCTAAGGAGCAGGGATGTAGTGGAGAGTATACGGTGGTATACGCCGTATACCTTCTGGATTTTTTTAAGGAACACCGTATAACCTCTGTTTCTCAAAAAAGCTATAGTATATACACTGTAGGGTATACCCTCTGATTAGAGCGTATGCCCTCTGCGTTTTTTACGACTACACAACTGGTAAGGAGGGTTGGAAAGCACCTATTTGTGATCGCTAGCAAACAGTGGCGTTCTATATTTACTGTTCGTGAATCTACGGTGCAGAGTATTATTCACAAAAAGAATAAGGAAGTTAATTTTGGCCATGATGGAGTTTTTACACTGAAATGGGTAAAGAGGATTGGAAATTATCGATATTTAGCAAGCAGAAGAATTCGATATTAAGGGCTCATAAATTCAGAATCCGTATTCTAAAACAGAATAATCAAATTAATTCTGCCAACGTTGAAATTTTTCCATTAAAATTGTTCTTGAATGCGTTTGAATGTATAGTTAAACTTTGATTTAACAGATTTTTTTGCCGTTTTGGTCTAAACCCGTCAAATATTTTCACTGTTTCAAGACTGATACATATATGTATACGAGGACATGACTTTCAAAACTCGCCTTCTCCAAAATTTTAAAAAATCGTGTTTTCTTTATCAATCTATTCTCTCGGCAAACCTGCACCGGAAAGAAAAAAACTGCAAAAAACTAGTTTTATCCGTATTTCTGCCATTGTAATATCTCGATTTACAATGGAAACCAATGGATGTAGTTAGAGGTTTGTCGCGATTTCCCAAAATTTGCTTTTTTGGATAAGGCGAGTTTTGAAAATCACGTACTCGTATATATGCATATATCTATCTATATATATATATATATGTACACATATATATATAAGTCTTGTATGGTATTTATATTTATAGTTTTAATTATTTTTGTTTTTTCTGCTTGATTAAAAAAATATATTTTATCAATATTAACTATGAACTGTTGACTATATGTACACATACAATGGAAAATTAACGCTTTTTTAACCTTAACCGTTTGCCATAGTTTCTGTACACGTGTAAAAATTTTAAGGTTTCTTCGGCATCGGCATTTCATTATAAGAAATTTTTTTAGGGTAAGTTTTGTTTTTAATTTGATGATTTTTATCAAATAAACAATATGTTTTTGCAATTCTATGGGTATCCTTTTTTCGATTTTCTGTGTTTAATTTTATATATCTTGTTTCACAGTCGTTTGGGTACAATGAGAATCAGTTTTAAGCTAATAGCTTGATTTTCAACAGAAATAGACTGTTTTTTGCTTATATTTGTAAAATGTGTACCCCTGAAGAAGTGTTTTACAATATAAGCTTTCTTTTGTATCCATCTACTTGATTTTTCATTTGCGATTTCTCATAACTCATTTCATATTACTCCAATATTTTACTAGTATTTTGTTTCTTTTGTTTATAAATGGTGATTTCAAATTTTTGGTCAATTTCATCTGTTTAAATGGTTTGTATTTACAAAAATTTCATATATGCACACGCACACACACACACATATATATATATAATATTCTTTAGCTATTTTATGGCTAATATGAAGATGAAACCACACACTTTATTTGTAGAACTCTTGGCATTGAGGACCTGACGATTCTGTCTAGGTTCAGCATATTTCCATTATTCATTTTATGCTCTTTTCTACTATGATTTTGGAATCTATGTTGAGTGTATTGTTGTCAATTAGTTAATTTCATTTTATTCATAATTTCATAGTTTTTGTGTGTTGCTGATAATGTTTTTTAATGGTTTTATATACATATATATAACCAATCTTGAAATATATATATTTCAGGATTTCATGACATCCGAATCGAATGACTTAGCTTAAAAAAATAATATTAAATGACTTCAGTTAATTTTACATGAATATTTAAACTTTCTATTGCAAAAACTTTAAATTCCCATACAATTGGACTTAAATTGTAAAAATATAAAAAATATTCAATGTGAAAGAAATATCGTGATTTATACTTCGATATTTTAAAAATACGTGACGTGATCCAACATATTCCGAAAGGAACTGAGTATAATCGGCTAATAAAGTAAAACTACTTGTAAACAAACACATTGCAGTTAGAAAGTGAAGTCAACTATGTAACAATGTAACCACAAATAATAAAGTTACATTTTATTAAATATAATTTCTTGTTCTAACTAGTTTATGGTATCCTCACTTTATACTAAATTCACTTCAAGAACTTTTGAATCGCACCACATGCAACTATTTCCTTTTCATCCTTGTCTTTTTCAAAAGTCGAAAATAATGAAATAGTCAGGTGGAAAAATTATCCAAAACATTATCCATACATTATTAGTACAGCTGAGGATTGTTAAATTTTATTTTCTTGAAACACCCTGGATGCAAAATAATATATAATATTATTTGTGTTAGTTATGTATTGACCAATATTAGCAGTATTGAAATAGAAATTGCCTCAACAATGGGATATTTATATTTTTGAATACTGCATCAGCATTGAGAAATAGAGACCGCTTCTACTTCACGGAAAAGGCGAAGCAGCCCACAATCGGAAGTCACTTTACTGAGTTTCTGACCAGAAAGTTACAAGGCCCAATTACGGGAGATTGCCACCGGAAAATTTTTAAAGTTCAATTCGATAAGTTTAAGGGGTCTCAGAACTCTTAAAGCTCTAAAATTTTCGAAATTTTAATTTTTTTTAGATGTTAAACTTCTATGATTTCTGAACATTTTAATATAATTGTTATCTCGAAATTCCCATTAGAACAGAAGTTATGGCATTTAGAATTATACTCGCTCAATAGCTGAAGCGGTGTTTCCAAAACTTTTAAGTCATTTTACTCCAAATGACGTTTTTGGGCATAACGCGCACGATATCTCAAAAACTTTTGAATATTTTTTCATGAAATTTTCAAAACATATGTTTCATGTTAGTTTGTATAAACTGAACCTAAAATTTCCTTTTTATTGTAAAAAGAAAACATTTTTCTAGGGGTTTATATTGCTGAAGTTTTCTGAATTTTGCATTAGCTAAATACAACTTTGTATTAAAAATATAAAAATGCTTTAAATACAAATTTATTTAGGTTCAGTGGAATTATTGTAATCTGAGCTATAAGTAGGCACCAAAATTTTCATTCTAGTTGCAAAATGTATTTTGTAATCGTGCGCATAAGCTGTTATGCCGATTTTCTGCTCGTCAAATGTCTGACAGTTTAGAGCCCCCTGTAAATGCTAATTCTGCATAACGCAATTTTTCTAATATTTGAAATGAAAGAACATACTTGTATCTTTCATTCCCATTTAAAATTGTTTCTTAATATCAAATACATTTTAAGATATTAAAAGTTGAAAATGGTCCTTTTTTTCATTTTTTTTCTAATTTTAAGAGTCCTGGGACCCCTTAAGAGGGTCATCAAGGGCATTAAGACATCAAGGCAAGGGCGTTAAAAACTGTTGCACTGTTTAATAAGTTAGACATTAACCTTGCGTCAGACAAACCACAGCGGCTTTGAGGTCATTGTGGTAAATTATCATCATCATATGTTATATTGTAATATAAATGAGGACGTTAGTTCCAAAACTCGCCTTATAAAGAAAATGAAACGTTGGGAAATCGCGAAAAACCTCTGACTTAGCCTTGCGTCAGACAAACCACAGCGGCTTTGAGCTCATTGTGTTGTATTATCATTATCATATCATATGTTATACATTGCTCAAAACAATTAAAGGATATTTGAAGTTTTATATAAAATAAAGATATAAACGAAATTTTTTTTGCCGAAAATAGAAGAAGAGAATCACAAATGCAAATTTTTCTGGTTTTCAAACTGTGGAGTATGCAAATTTTGAGTTCGACGTCAAAAACGTCGCTTCAGCGGCAGCGAATGAAATTTGACTTTCAACTGGATAAAAGAGAATGAAGACAAGGATGATCGGCATTCAGTGATTGCTTTGTTTCGATGAGTACGGTGTCTCAGCAAAGTCATTTGACAGATTCAGAAGCTTTGAGAATTGTTGGTAGGTTAGAAGGGGGCCAAACTCAAGCCGAAGTAGCGCAAGCCATTGGAGTGTCACAAAGTGTCATTTCCAGGATCTGGAACCGTTTTTTGGAGAGTGGATGTGCAGGCCGAAGACCAGGGCAAGGTCGTAGACGGGCAACAACGCTCAATGAAGATCTGTATTTAGCGTTAACAGCTCGGAGACACCGAACCATGAACGCTACTCTTCTCCAACAACACTTTCGCTCGGCTACAGGCACCACGATTTCAACTCAGACTGTCCGAATTCGGCTCCATGCTGTAGGTCTGTGTGCTCGCCGACCGATGGTATGTGTTAGATTAACATCAAGGCATCGTCGCGACCGCAGGGAGTGGGCAACCGAGCATGTCAACTGGAGGAGAAATGAATGGAGCAATATTCTGTTTTCGGACGAGTCCCGTTTTTCTGTGCGTCCGGATAATAGGCGTATTTTCATCCTTGCGTCAGACAAACCACAGCGGCTTTGAGCTCATTGTGTTGTATTATCATTATCATATGTTATATTATAATATGATTGAGGACGTTATTTCCAAAAATCGCCTTATCCAGAAAACGAAACGTGGGAAATCGCGAAAAACCTCTGACTGCGTCCATTGATTTTCATTGTAAACCAACATTTTACAATTCCATACACGATAAAACTATTTTTTTGGCAGATTGTAGTGTTTTTTCAATGCAGGCACATCAATAGTATAGATTGATATAGAAAACTCGATTTTTTAAATTTTGCATAAGGCGAGTTTTGAAACTGACGTCTTCAATTATAATATAACAAATAGTTATGTTATAATTATTATTTAGTTATAAATAATTTAGTTTAATTTAATTTTACTTCTTTACTATATTTCATTTTGCCAACTTTTCTTAAATATTGACAAGAACTATTCCGCCGTTTCTTCACCACTGTTTTAGCTCTAAAGCTGATATGTATACATTATTTTTGTTTCATGTAAAGTATTTTCAGTATAAAGCCGATATTTAGTTAATATTTTCGATGAATGTAAATATTGGTACAATATTGAACAACAGTATAATAAATATTAGATAGCTAGAAAGATGCATTTTTTAAATATATTTTCTAATATTTCTGCTATGCCAGAGTTCGTACGGATCTTGGATTTCCATGCAATAAGATATTCTTCGGTACCAATATTTTCTTATAGAAAATTTCTCCTTAAATAAGGCGAAATTTTGCTCGTTTAAACTAGATTTATTTTTCTATAAAAAAAATACTGATATTTCGCCTTGGAAATAATTATACCCGTACGAACCCTGTATGCAGAAAATGATTCCTAGCTTATAAAAAGGAACTAAAAACTTTAATTACTTTACGGATTTATATTCTTATATTTAAAAATTACATTTATATATCCATTTCTTCGATAAGAAGCGTTTTTAAAACTATTTCCACTGTTGCAAATACTTTTAAAAAAGTTTTCTGGAGATCATGACAGAATTCTTTTTCATATATTTATATATAATATAGGAATAATACTCTCTAAGAGATTTCTTATGCCTAGAATGACAAATATACTTTTGAAAATTTCTCGACACTAAATCCTACTTAATTTTCAAAACTACAAAAAGAAACACTAAATTACAGAAAAATTAAAGGAAAAGAGATTTAAACACAAATCCAGATCTAAATACATGGGGATAAAAATATCGAACGTTGAAGAATTCAGTTTCTTAAGATTTAGAGAAATCAACGATGGAAAAAAAAAAAATCTTTTTACTTCAAACGCAAAATTAAAAAAGAAAACCAAAATGCAGAAAACGGAAATTTAATGCTGAAACTTTTGTAGCAAAACGAGATCAAGGTCTTATTTTTCGCTGACGCTATTGTATATAAATATATATAGATATTTGTTTTTTATTTATTTTTTTTTTTAAGCAAAAGTTCGCGGCAATGAAATGGAAACTATAATAAAAATTGTGGAGGAAAAATCCAGTGGGGAAGGAGAAGGCCAACCATTTACTCGTATAAACGTTTTTAAAGAAATGTAACGCAATGGATTTTTATATAAGATGTGACATTTTGCCTCAAGTGTGCTTCTGCTGTTTCTGGGGGAAATGTTGGTTCGAGGGGATGATGAAATTGCTTTTTGATGAAATTTAAAAGCTTTGATTTCTTTTCACCCTGAATTCAGTTCCAATTTACGTTTATTAGCAGCTTAATCCATTTGAAGAAAAGCTCAACTTTAAATTGGAGATAAAGAAAGGAAGCTATACAATTTTATAATTTTACATGAAGGATTGCTTATACATGTGAATTAGCTGAGGCAAAGAAGCAATCCATTACTGAATTTCCCGAATTTATTTATTTCCTAGATTATTAGCTCTTTTTAATATACACATCGAGAGAAATGTCATTAAATAGCTATTGCCTATCTATACAAAGTGAACTAACTAACGTTTCATGATTTTTCTACTCTTTTTCCGGTGACTAATGAAAATGACTTTTTATTAAAGTTAAAAAAAATTCCTTATTTTAGCTCCAAATTCCGTTTATCATTAACTTAATCCATTCTACAGAAAAAGCACTATTTAAGTATCTACACATCTAAGTAAGTTATCGTTAAAATTTAGTACATGCAGATTATGACTAGGATAATTTTGGAATTACAATAATAAAGCTCCATTGTATCCGACGACAGAATTGCTGCGAAGGCTCATTGTCTTTTAAAACGACAAAATTTGCTTAACTCCTTAGCGGTCGCATTAAATTACGGTTTAAAAATTGAAATTGCTTATTGGCACCACTTTTTTGTAAAAGAAATATTCACCTTATTTAATAACAGGTAAAACGATATCATAATAAAGCCAATTACACTATTTTATATAAAAATTTCTATAGAAAATTGGTGGGAATCATAAAAGACACAGCCTGTAATATCATGGGAGTAGGAATTAAGGGGTGAAAATCTACTTCATTATTAATTACCAGTAAACGGTATTCGTGTTTTAAAAAGTATATAGCGAAACGTAGTTTTATATAATTTTGCCACCGGTGTTCCTCTGTTGTTACTTTGGGTATTGTTGGTTCGACGGGATGATAAAATTGCTTTGTGATGAAATTTAAGAGCTTTGATTTATTTTCATCCTTAATTCAGTTGCCATTTACGTTTATTAACAACTTAACCTATTTGGCAGAAAGGCTGTACATTAAATGACAGATAACGAAAGGAAGATATACTATTTTATAATTTTATAGAGAGGTTTATTTAAGCATATACGCAAAGAAGCAATTCATCACAGAATTTTACGTAATTTTTCATTTCTGTAAGTTATTTTTTCTGTCTAGACCATGTTATTAAATATCTACTGTACTTACTAAGATGTTCGAAACATCAACTTCAAGTTTTTAAGTAAGTTAATGTCATATTTAATCACATAGTTTTACTTTATATTTATATATTACTTTATATATATATATATAGGTATGACCAAACGGAAAATAGAAGAAGGAATTAAAGAACACGAAAGAGATATTAGATGGAATAAAGATAGTACAGCAATAGTCCAATTAAACAATAAATTCGTAATACAGATAAACTTTAAAGAGGTACAGAAACTAGCAAATTATAATAATATAAATTACACATTAATGCGTGAAGCTATTGAGATTAGTGCAGAAAATGATTTCCGATGACATATTGCACGCCACAATCGACAATAGATGGCGCCACCATTTAAATTTGAAAAAGAGCGGGAACCAAATCCAGAGGCGATGAAAAAATCGCCCGTAAACTGACAAGGAAGGTCTCCATACTGGGCATACTCAGAATATTTTGAAAAAAAAAATACCAATTAAACTACTTATGTATGTAATAAAGGATCAGTCAAATTTAGCGACGGAATTACAGTAGAAAGTCTGTAAAAAAATAAAATACTTTCAAGTATTTGGCGCGAAAAGACGAAAGCGTCACGCAATTTGGCGAGCAGTATTTTTCCTCGCCAAAAGCAAACGATTTTAATGCATCTGAAAATTGTTTAATATTGATTTTTAGAATGCGTGTAAAAAGTATTTAATGAATTTAAACATAAACAATGAGAGAGTTTAATAAATACATTTTTTCGTATTACATATTTATGTTGCTTGTTACTTAATTTTATTACTTTAAAAACAATTTCATCTATAAAAATTACTTTCATATATTTAAGCGTATTCCAAAATAAAGGCAAGATTCATTTAGCAGTTATTCATTTCAAACCAAGGAATTCGTCGTTTCCTTAGCAACAAAAATTGAACCGACAGCGCTCAATTGGACTTAATTTTGAGATATTAAAACAATTTTAATTTTGTTTTAATTCATAAAATTTGATATTTAACTTTCATTATAAATACATATATGACAAAACTATAGCTAAATCAAACTAAAACTGACAAAACTACAGTTATTTAAGTTAAATTTATTTAAACAAGTTCAATATGAAATATTTTTATCTTAAAGACTATTCGACATAAAAAAGTATTTTTCGAAATTTCATTTCATCGCCAACTGATGATAAATCGCCAAATAAACGAAAATTTCATTATTTTTTTTCGAACGTTCTATCGGGGTTCCGCCAAAAAAAATTTTATAAACATATATCTCCACATGAGACGAACACTCTGTAATTTTTTCAGATTTTTCTGAATATGCCCGTACGGAGACCTTCCTTGTGAGGATGACCCAGAGTGAAGGGTGAAAATATTCTTTAACAATTTTAGGAATATGTATAACTGTTTTTAAAGACTGACTCCTTCTGTCCTGAAGAAAATTAAGTAAATTTAAAAATATGATTTTTATGTGTGTAAATTTTGTTTTAATGTTTGTAAATAGCTAAATATAAAATAAAATTATGTCATGAAATTAAAATTTGATATTTTAACTAATGTTGAATCTCGTGTCTCATGAAAATTCCCTTTTATTGCATGTTTTAACCCTGTATTTCGTTTAAACTTTTTTTTAGTATTGATTATTATATTTATGTATATACATATATATATTTACAGAAAGTCTGGATTACGAATTAAAAAAAAAAAAAAAAAAAAAAATCTTAAAAAAAATGAGAAAACGAATAATCCATGAACAGTTTTATGTGTATCATTGTTTGTTTCAGTAACTGCAGTACTTTTAGTATCACGGAAAAAACTGTTTTGTTAAAATAACTAAATTTTGGTTCATATAGCTCCATCCAAATATTTTGGTTGAAATGATTAAATTTTGATTAGATTAACGAAATTATTTTGTTAATTCAACAAATCGTTTGGTTAGTCCACCCTAAATTTGGTCATTCCAACCAAAATATTTGGATGGAGCTATATGAAAAAAAATTTAGTAGTTTCAACAAAACAGTTTTTTCTGTGATAGTTTATGATTAGAGGAATTTTCGATTTAGATCATTAAAGTTCCATTGTATCAGGCCACAGAATTGCTGCGAAGGTTCATTTTCTTTTGAAAAGACAAAAGTTATTTAAAGTCATTATTAACCCATTTATGCCTGAATTTTTGTTTTCTCAAATTTGTTGGTAAAATCACTTTAAAATGCTGCAAAATGAATTGGAAAAGTAGTAAAAAAAATTACGCTAAAATATTTTTGTTTTTAGTTGATAAAATGTAAGCGTATAAAATATGGGAATATCCATATGTGGAAAAATGCATAATTATATGTTTTGTCTAAATTCATATAAATTAAACTTTTACATCGTATATTATATATTATATTATTTTTATGAACTATTAAAAAAATATATTTATTTCTTTACAGAGACTAATAACATTATAATTATTATTAATAATAAATTAAGAGTAATCGTATTTGCGGCTAAAAAATAATTTATTTCAAAATTATCTTGAAAAGGATTTTGCATAAATAACTTTTCCCTAAATGCCTATTAGAAGTGTGTACCCATTTGTGCCTCGCGCCCTATATTTTGTACGTGACAAACATCCATAAGAAATAGGCTTGAACATATAATTTCGCAATTTAAAAAAATACGTATTTCAAAGAAGTCTACAAGCTAATTTTACGACTTATTTATTTAGATGCTTGATACAAAAAATACACATAAACTTACTTTTACATTTCGCTATCGTGAAAAATGAAAAATCTATAAACACCGTAAAAAAAACCTTCATTTAAGCAAATAAATATCAATCTTATGCTGTCATCTCTCAGTAATAGATAAAGACATTTATAGACAATTACTTCATGCAATTTCCATGTTATAAAGAAGAAGAAAATTATAAAAAATTATTAAATTCAAAACGTCGCAAAAATGGGACGCTATGCATAAATGGGTTAATTACGAGTAAAGTGTATTCGTGTTTTTAAAAAAATACATAACGAAATGGATTTTTATATAAAATGTGACATTTTGCCTCAAGAGTGCTTTTGATGTTAAGAGGCAGTGATTTTTCATTTGAAAGAATGATGAAATTGCTTTTGATGAAATTTAAGAATTTTGATTTCCTTTCATTTTGAATTCGGTTCCAATTTAAGTTTATTAGCAATTTAATACAATTGGGAGAAAGGCTGGACTTTAAATTGAAGATAAAGAAAGGAAGGCATGCTATTTTATAATTTTACATGAAGGATTGCCGAGGCAGGTACTCAGAGAAGCAGTTCATTACTAAATTCCCAATAATTTATTTCATTCCATGAAGATTTTCTCAAAAAAATTTTTATACGCAGTATACGTCATTATATATATATATACTGTTGCTAACTAAAGGCTCACGACTTTTCTTTTTTTCCGGTGCCTAATGAAAATTCTTTTGAATAAATTAAAGATTTTATCCTGGATTTAGCTTCAATCTCCGTTAATTATTAACTTAATACATTTTACAGAATGTCTGGATTATTAATCGAAAATATTTTCTGAAAAAATAAAAATAAGGACGAAAATTCTATGAAAAAATTCATATGTAGTATTTTCGATTCGTATCTACACAGATAAGCAAGTTATCGTTAAAATTTAGTACATATAGTTCATCACTACAACAATTTTTTTCAATTAGATTATTAAACCTCTACTGTATGCGGCAGCAAAATTGCTCCGACGTCTTTTTTCTTTTAGCCCCCGGTATGCTATTTATTTCTCCCAGCTTATATTGTGTCGTTGTATAAACCAGCCATAAAACAAAGCAGATGTAATCATTGTACGATTAAATACTCTATAACAATTTGTTTAACTTCTAAGCATCGCACATTTTCAATTTTTATACCGTTGTATTGAGAAAGAGTACTTTTAAATGCAATTTCTTTGAAAACTGTAACCCCATTTATTTTTGAAATATTAATTTTTTTGTAGTTTTTAGAGCCATTTGCAATATTGGCTACGAAAGTACTCCATTTCTGTAGAAAGTAAAGGAAAAATAGTTCTAAAATAGTAATTATATATTTTTGTTGCCATTTTCTCATAACAACCGAAAGAAAATGTAATTAAAATACGTGCTATTTTGAAAAAATATAAGCGAATGATTTCTGTTAAAACATGAAGCTATTATAAACTATATTTAATTTTAAGTATCTATATTAATGTTACAAATAGATGAAGACCTATGAATCATTAGATAGCCGTTTGTTTGTCGAGTTTCTTGAAAGACAGCATCTTTCTGCTGCATTTGTGTATTATTTTGCGATAGTGACGTCCTATGCATAATTTACTGTAGATATTTAAGAGTGGATCGTAAATGTTTAATTCATAAGCGGATGTGAATGACGTCATTTTACATAAAATAAAAGCGTGTGCTTTAAGTCTTAAAATTGAAATATGTTTTGTACTATATATATATATATACATATATAATTCTGAAAAAGCAAAATTCCTGTTTTTTTTTTTTTTTTTTTTTTTTTTTTTTTTTTTTTTTTAAAAACATTGAATTGGAATTTTTTTTATAAAATGTGACATTTTGCTTCAAGTGTCTTTCTAATGTTATGGGAAGGAATTGTTGGTTCGAGAGAATGAGGAAATTAATTTTGGATAAAATTTAAGAGGTATTTTTTATTTTTTACTTTCAGTTCACTTCCCATTTACTCTTATTAGAAACCTAATCCATTTGGTTCAAACACTCGACTTTAAATTGCAGATAGTTAAATGACGATAAAAGGGGAAAAAAGCCATTTTAAATTTTTACACGAATAACTGCTAGAACACCTACGCAAAGGAGAACGTCAATGATTTTCAACAAATATAATTCATTATATTAGAATTTTTCTTAGGTTGTCATTAAATTGTCCATACTAACATCCTTTCTGTACTAAGTGTTCATAATTTTGCTAACGGGTTTTTTTCCGAGAAATAATAAATTGCTTTTTGATTAAATTAATTTTTTTTAGAGCTTTAATTTATTTTTATCCCGAATTATGCTGGGTATGCATTTACTATTAATTTATTTCTCTTTAACGAAAGTCTTGCTTTTAAATTAAAAAAAAATGAATCAAAGGCAGACATAATAATATATGTAGGTATCGACAGAAAAAAGTCAAGTTATTGCTAAATTTTAATGCATATAACTCATTACTACAGTTTTACAGGGTGATTAAAAAAAGATGGGAAAATTTTCAAGAGGTGATAGTACACACCCAAACAAACATTTTGTATCAAAGAATGCATGGTCGAAAACTAAACGTAAAAAAGTTAGAGGGCACCAAAAGTTATGTTCTTATACGAGACAAAAACACACAATGAACGATTAAGTTAAGTTACGAAAACAAATTTAATGGCATTTGATTACAATAAGTGCTCAAAACATTAACCTGCAGCTGTTATGCACGCAGTACAATGGCGAAGAACAGATTGGCGAATTTTCTGAAACACACCAGGCATATCGCGAACTTCCCCTACAGCAGCCGAAAGCTTGGCGACAAGTTCTTCTGCGGATTCAATGGGAGTCTCATACACAAGAGCCTTTAGCTGTCCCCACACAAAAAAAACCCGAGACATGAAAGATCTGGTGAGCGCGGCGGTGCCTGGTGTGTTTCAGAAAATTCGCCAATCTGTTCTTCGCCATTGTACTGCGTGCATAACAGCTGCCGGTCAATGTTTTGAACGCTTATTGTAATCAAATTCCATTAAATTTGTTTTCGTAACTTAACTTAATCGTTCATTGTGTGTTTTTGCCTCGTATAAGAACATAACTTTTGGCGCCCTCTAACTTTTTTACGTTTAGTTTTCGACCATGCATTCTTTGATACAAAATGTTTGTTTGGGTGTGTACTATCACCTCTTAAAATTTTCCCCATCTTTTTTGAATCACCCTGTATAATCACGAATAAAGCAGCTTTTGTATCAGGCGTCAGAATTAAATCATTATATTGTTTCTAGTAACAGAGCTGCTTATTGTTTCAACCTTCAGAAAAATGTCTGGTCATTTATGATACAACATCAGATTATGGAAAGGAACCTTTGTTATAATATACACTATATTACCATTAATGACCGGCAACTTTCAATTTTAGACATTTTGTCGAATATTTAGAAATATACTTGACAGATTCTTCTGGAATTTCAGGATTGAAAAGAACAGATATGGCCTCATATTTAGCAATGTCGATTTGATAAGGGGGGAAATTAGGGGGCCAACAAAAAATCAAAGAAAATAAATAATACTTGGGATCACTTCTGTAAAATAAAATGCACGAAATGATCTATCACTACCGAATATAAATAAACAGACATTGTGCAATATGTGTCTTATTATGTGTAAGAATAGCATGTATATTAATAGAGATATAGCGAATTATTTAAAAAAAGTTAAAAAAAATTCTTGCATGTTTTTTGCTTATAACATGCAGGGTTTTCAACCAAATTTAACTTCGGTTTCAGAAAAATTGACAAAATATAGTAGAAACAATATAGTGCAATTGGAATATAACTAGTATCCGCCAGGCCGAAATGTCGGAGCATGGAGGCGCGTAAACTTAAAAGATATTATTTAAAAAAATGTTTTATTTTCTAGATTGCTATTTAATAGTATAAAAGTAAATTTGAAATAACAATCGTCGATATCTCATTTTAAAGTGTTTAACTCAGTCGTCAGTTGCTTCGGGTAATGCACAAATTCTAATCTGTCAGCAAGTGGCCCCATACTTCTAATTTGGGTAAAGCCTGTCACTAGCGAAAATTGCTTCCATTAGAACTTTCTCCAAATGACAAACTACAGTAAAAATGAAATAAGTTGTTTTATGTGACAACACCTTTAGATGGATATCCACAGCAGTTTTTGGCAATGTTAAACTCGAGGATCTATGTATGTTGGCAAGGTATGCAACAATTAAAGGTAACTAACTTCGTGTGAATGAGACTTTTTCTTCTTTACAATATTTACAAATAGGTTTGAAAAAAAAATAGTTAGAAATGGCTCATGATACTCAACAAAATGAATTATTATGGCCTGTGGCAAACCTCGAGGTTGAAAACGTGGGCCATAGGCAATATCTTTTATCGTACTTACGTTTACCAATTCTCACTCCATTCAGATATTGGTATGTAGCAAAATGCATAACCCTGCATACAGCTGCTGAGGAAAGTCTAGACTGAAGTCCAGACGCGTTATCATCTTCACTCCATCTTGCTATTTAACTATTGTGATCTGTTAAAATTCTTGTTTATTGGTCCCCGCTTTGATTTAAGAAGTACTTCTTGATTATATTCTTTAGCTTGCTTGGTTTTGAGAAAAAGACATATGGCACCTTCAAATCATTCAAGTTAGCCTAAATCAGTATATCTTTGCGTCGTTGCATAAGGGGTGAGAGGTAGTCAAAAACTTGACTTACGCAAAGTGAGTTCAGAGTCTTTCGGAACCGTGTCTGCTGATCGTCGTTTTTTCTCAATGAGTTTGTTAATGTGAAACATTTTTTAAAAGCTCTAAGCATTTTTGTCCGTGAAGAATCAAAATGATTTTTAAAGAATGTCTCTTATATAGAGGATGTCTTTTATGCGATGTAACTATCTAATACGTCCAAGGATTTAAACAAATAAGCCTCTAAAAGGCTAAATGCTATCTATTTTACCTTCGCGATATCTTTGTTCAAGGTCAGTCATAAGACGACATCCTATCATTGAAAATTCGTCAATAATGAGAAATAACACTGTATCCATTCTGAGCTGTAGTTATATTGCTGAGTTTTTAAATTAGCGAACTATTTAAAACAGGTTGGTTCTTTAAGCACTGAGCGAGTTACCTTGTGTTTGACATTAAATGCAGCAGTACCTGTTAGTGCCAAAAGAATGATAGCTTCTGATCCTAACTGCTCTATGATTGTTTTACTAATTTCTTTGATTTTTGTACATTTTACAGCTCTTCTTTCACCAATAATGAAAGTTGATTTAGGGAAATTTGTAACCTTTGTTTGCAAAGATAAAAGCTGTTCAGTGCATAACTGAGAGCAGCATAATTTGTTGTTCTTTATAATAATTCAGAAATGTTAAAAGTCAAGAGAAACCATTGGATAAGAGAATCTACGATGAAGATAAAGAATTACCCCCGGATGTATTTGAGAGATTTCGATTTTTTTAATTTAGCTCCGATCTTTGAGAACTTTATCCATCGAGTTAGCGGCAGTAAACTTCAAAGCTCCTTTAAAGACTTGCTCGTCTGGCACAGCCCAAACTTATTTAATATGGCAACAGGTAAAGGTTTGTAACACGTATGTAACACACACTCATAGATAGTCTGCTATACTCCTCTATCAAACTTGATACCTTTATTCATCTGAGTTGTTGTTATATCGTTATTATGAAAATATTAGGAAGCATCTGGGTTATTTTTATGTGACTTTTCCATATAGAATTAAGCTGAATAACTCTATACATTTGAATCCCTTTCTTTTAACCGTCATTTTCGAAACTTCTGTGTATAACGTTGCACAGATAAAATATGTATATTTCTTAAAATGTACACTAAATCTAGGCAGCAGATTTAAAAAAATCAGGGATTAATTTATGACTTTTAGTGAACATGATTTCTCACGAATTATCTTTCATTGATGCATCCATTTCTCCGCTCATAAGCATAAGCGATCATACATTAATGTCGCATTTATCGCTAAGCTTTGCGACATTTGGACGAAATATAGCCAAATTTGGCGACCAAAAATATGTCATCACAAATTAAGCCAATTTGGCTGTATCTGACTTATTTGGCGAAATTTCCATTGAAATTCAGTACTGATGATTCTTCTCTAACCAGGTTCTTCGCATTTTAACTTTGTGTTCTCCAGTAAAATTAGCTAAAATCTTAAAACCAAGAAATAGGGAAGCTACCTTTTCCAACGCGTACAGGAATTTTTTATTTTGTAATCTACATATTTCTGTTTTCTAGTGTACATCTTGACAAAAAAAATGCTTATCTCATTTACTTCAGAATGTTCACTTGCACTTCAGTTGAAATATATTCACTTACTATGAATTAAAAAAAAATTGAGAAATCGTCAGTAATTGGGACAGCTACCAAATTGTTAGATATATCCATCAAACAATGCTCAGTAAATTATGAATTTGTCTACAAACCTGATTACGAAAATTTCCCAATAGAAACATACATTCGTCTGAATACAAACATACATACAGAATACATACATATGAGTAATGCATACATGACATTATATTTTTCTCGATTTCTTTGAGTATCACTCGTAGCCATTCGACTAATGCCCAAAATGGTATTTTTCGTATTCGATTTTCTTTTCGTTTCTCTTAATTTAAAATTCAAAATGAATTGCATCGATTTGGAAGCTTACAAAGAATGAAAAGTTCGAAAAAAATAGTGGTTGTTACATACGTAGAACGTAAAACTTCAGAAAGGGGGGGGGGGTGTCAATCTATATCTCAGGTCACCAATGTATGAACATCGACTTCAACATTCGACTCCATAATGATGCGTATGAGGTTAAAATGCATAATTTACAGCAATGGAGCTAATGTTTTAATTAATAACGGGATGAATCTCGTCGAATTTCGACGAAAGAAATTGTTTAAAAACGAACTACTTAGTCTCTAAAACAAATATTAATTTAAAGTTACAAAAATACTAATTCCATACACTTCGACTGTTCAAAATATTAAAAAATTCAACTGCATTATTTATTATACCTAATCGAGATATGTAATTTTGATGAAATTACCCATTGAGGCTGTTATGTTTAAAAGGCACAGATGTCATATACGTCCCCCATATTGGCGCGATTTTTTTCCCACGCCAATTCTGGGAAAACTTCAACAGCACAAACAATAACATCCGGGTTACCATATCAAGCAAAATAACGACACTTTGGCGCCAGTTAAGTACCCGTTGCGCATATGACATTGACGTCGGAAAAAAATCGCGCCAATATGGGATATGACAACTGTGCCGTTTAAAATTGCCAATTGAAAATTTAAAAAAAAAAATGATTTCACCTTAAGTTAATCATGGAATTATTTTTCGCGTAAAATCTATAAACTTTATGTTATTTTCACCGTCTCATAATTTGCATACGCATCTGTTATATTTATGTTCACCATTTCAAAAATATTACAATGCGCAATATGTGATTAATACATATATTTCTAAACTTGAAATCAAGTTTGCCAACTCGACTTTGCATGTGAACATTCGCACTCTTGACTTGTGATTCTAATCTCTGTATCGGTGAGTAAAATTCCAGAAATTTATATCTTTTAGAGGCGTTCGTAGTAAAATATTTACTTTTATCAGAGAAAATGATGCCATTTTGCCTCATTGAAGCATTTTACCAAGCGTCTCAAACTCAATGAATGAAAAAGAGTTGAATTATAACAGCTTTTAGCGGAAAACATGAGTATTTTTGTTTAAAGCAGGACGTCATTTTCTGTTCAAATTTTTCAGAAAGTTTATTTTGAATTTTATGAGAAAATGGCATCAATAAAGATAAGCAAACCTTATTATTTTTACTTTTTTTACAATAATGGAAGTAATCCAATTGCTACTATTTTGAAACAAATTCATAGAAATTTTTTAATTTTAAATTTAAATATAAAAATGGGAATATTTAAAAAAAATAGGTAGTGCGGGCAAATCTACAAAGAAACAGCTTTCATCACAAAAAAGAATTATTAAAATTGGTGCAATAAAAAGTTCAAGGCACATGACTAAAAAAAGAAAGCCTTATCTTTCAAATATATAGAATTAAACTCGCAATGTTATCTCTATGGGAAAAATTTGAGCCGACATTTCAGGCTGTTAGGGTTGACGGATATTTATCATTTTCAATACGCGCCGAGATTTTGGCCCTACCAACGTCCAGCTCATTTTTTGTGTCGATGCGTCAAATATTTTGGACGCTATCGTGTTAACAATAAGTGTAATTTTTGCAGGGAAGCCGGAGCTGTGCTCCGACAAATATATTAAATATTTTAGGAAATATGAACAGTTGTATAAAATAATTTTTATCTGCGCATGCGCGAACGATAACAAGGATCATTTTACATAATTTAATAGTCAACTCTATGGAGCAACGTATTAAAAAAATCTAGTCAAATATCGTAAATTCAGAAAGATATCGGCGTTCGAATGAGCAAATTTTTAGTAGTTCTCTAAAAGCAGCTGAATGATAAGGGATTTTCCACAAATTGTCATTTTTAATTTTTAATTCTTTTTTTTTCATTTTTTATTGATTGCTTTAGTTCTTCTTGGATAACCACCAGAACGAGCCTATACCATGATCAAAAGAAGTATAAAAATCGAAGCATTTTTTCCAAATCAACTCGTTGATACTCACTAAATACTAATTTTTTTCTGAAAGTCAGTTAATAAAAAATGACAAGTTTGTGTAAAATCCCTTATCATTCAGCTGCTTTTAGAGAACTACTAAAATTTGCTCACTTTAACGTCGATATCTTTCTGAATTTTTAAGATATTTGACTAGATTTTTTTAATAAGTTGCTCCATAGAGCTGACTATTCAATTATGTAAAATGATCCTTGTTATCGTTCGCGCGTGCGCAGATAAAAATTATTTCATACAACTGCTCATATTTCCTAAAATATTTAATATATTTATATTGCAATTACACTATATTATTTCTACTATATTTTGTCAATTTTTCTGAAACCGGCGTTAAATTTGGCTGAAAACCCTGCATGTTATAAGCAAAGAACATGCAAGAATTTTTTAATTTTTTTAAATAAATCGCTATATCTCTATTAATATACGTGCTATTCTTACACATAATAAGACACATATTGCACAATGTCTGATTATTTATATTCGGTAGCGATAGATCATTTCGTGCATTTTATTTTACAGGGTGATCCCAAGTATTATTTTTTTTCTTTGATTTTTTGTTGGTCCCCTAATTGCCCCCCTTATTAAATCGACTTTGCTAAATATGATGTCGTACCTGTTCTTTTCAATCCTGAAATTTCAGAAGAATCTGTCAAGTATATTTCTAAATATTCGACAAAATGTCTAAAATTGAAAGTTGCCGGTCATTAATGGCAATATAGTGTAATTCAACTGCAGAGGAAACTATATTACAGATTAATTTCTGTATGCTATTCATATTGGATAAACTTATTTAAAATAAGACCCGCCAACTTTTGCATCAACCTAATTTATTAAATTTTAGCAGAACCAAGATTATGGATGGTTTCTTATTTGTCACTATTATATTAATTTATTGCGTAAAAGAGATTTTTATATCGATTATATATGTTAATTTATGTTGTATGTAGGTGCATAAGATTGGTGTAAGTATATAATTACGAAAAGGTTACTTATAGGTATTTATGTATTACGCATAATGGTAAACAAACTATGATAATAAGGTTACTTATTTATTTATTTTTATTTACTTTTCAAAACGAAAAAGATTTTGCAGTCCGTTACTCGGATATATATATATATATATATATATATATAAACTAAATGTAACACAATTGATTTTTATACAAAAAGCGATAGCCTGCCTCAAGTGCACTTCTGATGTTACGGGGGATTGTTCGTTGAAGAGAAATGGTGAAATTGCTTTTTGATGGAATTTAAAAGGTTTGATTTCCTTTCATCCTGAACTCAGTTCCAATTTACGTTTATTAGTAACTTAATCCATTTGAAAGAAAGACTCGATTTTAAATTGTTTCTTGAAGATTAAAGAAACGGGAGAGAGCTTCTTTAATGTTTTACAAGAAGAGTTTATTTGTTATATAAGCAAAAAAAAAAAATTATTACTGAACTTAAATCCATGTATGAGCTACAACTAATGTTTTTTATAGAGTATCATTTAGCGATGTGTACGTTTGACTAACGTGAAAAAAATGTGTAATTATACAGGTCAATGCTTTAATTTCAATGCAAAAAAGAGTATTTCAAGAAACAATGTAAAAATAACTTCATATAATAAAATAATGGGAAATTGCTAAATAAAAATATTGCAAAGTAGCAAATTGCTAAAATAAACAAGAAAGAAAATTCATGCGTAATGTATAGATTACGATATATAGAATTTATATATACCAAGTAAAAAAAGAGAGTTGAATTTGAAAACGCGAACCACAACTGAAAACGCATTTCCAGTAATTGTTATCCCATCATTACTGATAGATAGTACTATAACTTAATCATTTTGTGCCCTGTAAATGATCGACGAATGCTATGCGCACCTTTTCTACAGTACGCATCTTTTAGTCCAACTCGGAGATACATATCAATTAAAAATATGTTTTAAATAGTACAACATTATAAAAGTATTCACCGCAAATGATTTTTCCCCATAGATTGAAATGTAATGTAATTCTTTTCAGTGTCCCTGTAAATGAACTACATATGCTACACACTTCATTGCAGACAAACCGAATTCATGAACACTTTTCAATTCATTGGTAAGTGTTAAAAAAGACTCCTTTCTAAAAGGAAAAAAGAAATGGAGTACGGAAGAAATAGAGAAAATTATATTTTACGACTCCACTCATCTTTTACATTCATCTTTGTTTTCAAAAATTCTTTCCCGGGGTTGCCAGCAATGCTTAAAAATTATTTTCCAAAATTTACTAAAAAGAAAAAAAAGGTTATAGTGTTAGAGATTTAAAAAAAGATACATGAAAAGTTACTTTTTAGTTTTAAGTTGCAATGATTATAATTTTTCAGTAATCAAGCATTTGTAGCATATGCGATTAAAAATGATGATGTACCGAAAATTCAATAAAAAATCGCCTAATTTAAAATAATATATATTTTTTTCATTTTTGCAGTTAGTCTAAGAGCATACAGATGATCTTTCAAATATTTATAAATTTCTAAAGATTTTTTTTTTTGATCTGAAGAAAAATATTCTTTCAGTCTATGCCGTAAGTACTTGAATATTCATCGACTGGCAACTTTAAGTTTTAATATGAGATGGCGGTGGAACGTTCAGCATCAAACAACTATAGCAGTTGGAATAGCTGTTATACAATATTACGCGTAAATAAAGGAATTTATTTAATGGAATATATAGAGTAATTTGAGGTGAGATGCTGTTCTGTACAAGATGCGGTATTACACAGTTTTCATATACGTAGGTGCTGCAGGGAAACGAGGCTCAGTTGTAAGGAAGAGGGTTCCCCACTAATACTTTAATTTCCGTTTGCGTTCCTTTTTAAAAAATTTAAGTGGTGCTTTTTTATTGCTTTTTCGTCTTACACATCTGATAAGTGTCCAAAATCTTTTACGTGACTTCTTTATTTGTCTATATAAGTCTTAGTTTAAACACCAGAGAACTAAATCTGATATTTTTAGAGAGTACTGGTATCTGGCCTTTCTGCAAAGCATAAATGGTCGGTTCCCACTTCTTCACATCAGTGGGGGGACCGTTGTCTTGCCCAATACTTTGGGGTGAGTCGTCGAAAATTTTCGGGGGTAAGATGCCGGTTGTTTTCCCTTCGGTTATTTTTACCGTATTTAAACTTGTTATAATGTTTAAAAATAGGCATACTTAAGAGCCATAAATCTTTTAAATGTTAAGTATAACTTAACCTTTTTTTAAAATATTAATTAGTTCTTTTATTAAAATCCCAACGATTGTTACATTCATATTTTTGTAATTTCCTAATATTAAGTAAGTTAACAACTTTAGTATGGCTAAAATATTAAAGTTATTTTATTCGTCCTATTAGGTTTTATACTGCTTGTGTTTTATACTATACAAATATTGTTGTTTTCATTGAAACTCCAGAAGCCATCTTACCCATTGATTGTTGGCCATCTTATACTCGTTCCTTGGGGTAAGATGCGAAATGCAAGTGTTTACAAAAACAAAATTTTCGATGTTTTCTATAATAGCTGTAAAATGAAATAAGTTTTTAAACCTTATATAAGAGTGCAAACTTTAACACGAAATCAATGAATAACAAATAAAAACAACAGGCGATTTTTAAAACAATTAAGTCAAAACCTACGGCATCTTCACCCAATCTACCGTACACTTAAGTAGGTAGGATACCTTTGATCACATTGAAAAAGTAAAAAATATCACTAAGTTCCAAGCTTCAAAACTTGTGTAATAAGTCAAAAATAAAAATCAAACTTCATTTAAATATAAAGCTCATATTTAAATTTATAATTAAAAAATATGTATATTTATAAATTTCTATATAAATATTGAAATGATAAGTTTAAAAATATACGATAATAAGAGAAAAAAATCTTGCGCGCATGATAAAATCTGAAAATAGGCATATAAAGAGGAAAGTTTAGTGAAAATAAATACATAATAGTGTTACCTTTATACTAAAACCAGAATATTTGTAAAAAATATTGACTAAAATAAAAAATTAACAAAAAAAAAAAAAGTCACTTTTTAAAACATATTTTCGAAGTACTAAACCAAAACAAAATAAATTCTTACCTTTTTCTGTTTTTAAGTTGCAAATAATACAGAAATGAATATGTGGTGAAAATTTCTGTTCATTGCCATGCACAGTTTTTTTAGTAACACTGTGCAGTATCAAAATTCATCGTTTTGAATAAACGCAACGCAAAGCTTAATTAACCTATGTAGTCTCAATATATATTCTTAGTAAAACCGCCACAATTAGTAAACTAATGGGAATTTTTTGATGCGGTTTTTTGCATATTGTTCAGAAATGATTTCGAAATCAAAATGTGTATTAAAAAACTCCGAAAATTTTGATGGTTTAAAGGTAGACAATTGTCGCACTAAATAAATTTATTCAAAAGAAAAACAATTTTTTGTGCATTTTGCGTTACTGAAAATATTAATTTGTTTTTTATTACTGGAAGAAACACCTAAGCAGCATTTGTTTAAAACTTTTAAAGTTATCTTTTTTTACCTTATACAAAATTTATACGAAATTGCAATAAACATACAAAATATTTTGTAACTAATATATATATATTTAATTATTTTTATTTTATTGGATGCGAAATGGGAACAATAATAGTCAGAAGAGAAATAAATGAATGTTCGGAAATCCTTATTGAAACTTGTGCAGTATGTGCAACTGCACAGGGCAGCACTTTTTTAAGAACTGAAAATTTGTTGAAGCCGTAAAAGAAAAAAAAAATAAAATAAATAAAAAGAAAAAAATGACGGGAAAATACTGTTAGTTGCAAAAATATTTTAATATTTTTTACAGCTTTCCCTTGTGAAATTCGCAGTAGATCAGCGATACCGTATTGAGATTGTATGGCGGTAGAACGCATCACTTCCGTATAGGTACAGCGTTTAGAATAAATAATATGGAAATCGGCTATCCCAGTAATACTTAAAAAAATACTAAAATATTGAATCTCTTAAACATTGATTGCTAAAATATTGAATGCCGGACGATGCTGAAATCCGTATAGTCGTAGAGTCGATCGCAGCGACATCTGCAGTATATTTTCTACAACTGCAAGACAATTATTCACAGAGTTAAGGCTGTTCTCAAATCCAAAAAGGCAACATTATGACATAAGTTTTAATTTATTTTTGTTCGAAAATGCATGAAACTAGCAGGTGTTGTTGTTCAGAAGTTATGTAATCGAACCGTTTTTTTGCAAACGCAATAGATCTTTCAGATAATAGTGCCAAAGTTGACATTTTGAACCGAATTTGCACACGAAAGAAGAATAACCACCCAAGGAAGGGTGGTAAACGTCTTTGTCACATGATCAAAATCGTTCTTAACTCAATAGG
This sequence comes from Maratus speciosus, assembly GCA_963932465.1. Taxonomy (NCBI): domain Eukaryota; kingdom Metazoa; phylum Arthropoda; class Arachnida; order Araneae; family Salticidae; genus Maratus; species Maratus speciosus. The sequence goes on from OZ010793.1 coordinate 438,299,238, forward strand.
TAATTTACTTATCAAAAAATAGAAAACATAACTCAATAGGTAATTTACTTATCAAAAAATGGAAAACACACTTCGATTCCAAATCGTTTCAATAGTGAGGCTTTCCAATTTCATATCTTTCCGTTAAAAATGAATTTGTAAATGTGTCAAAACGTTCTGCGCTTGTTGAGTAGAGCAGTTGATAACAGCCTTAAGAGAATTAAATTTAAAAAATCAAAAAACCCGACTGCGTAAAAAGCGAACTAATTAATTATTTCTCATCAATGTGAAACTATTTTTTATATCACTTACCTATTTTTTTATTTACTTGTATTGATGACTTTTAAATTGTGTTTAATTGTTAGTTCCTATCTATAAACACTGTTTTGATAAGGTCTATAGATATCTATAAAAGTTAGAGTTGCAGTAAGGATAGAGATCTTACCTAGACAAATTCCAGGTTGTGTAATATTTAAACGGAGCTTCTGACTGTAAAATACTCAATGAAACATCGTCTTCCTTTTGAAAGACCTATCCAATGATATGCCACTCAATAAGGTGCATAAAAAATTTTTTCGTCTCTACCACCATTTTGTATTTTACGGCCGCCATTTTGAATTTATAAAAAAAAAAAAAAACCTAACATATAACCATCGGACGGTTAAGACGAATCGATAGAGACCTCATTCATTAAAATCCATCCAGCCGTTGGGATGTTTCCAGATGTTCTGCATGCGAGAAAATTTCTTAAATAAATCCAAATAAATAATTTTATAAATCCAAAGTTTTCTGTTATTTTTAATGTGTAGTTTATATTCTAACAACTTATAAGTTAATAGATATAGGTACTTATGTAAGTGTCATGTACACATGTATGCCAGCGTTGCACCAAAAATGGCTGATTACTACCACTAAATTTTTATCGTATTCCTCGTGTTAATTAATGGCAAAATCTCAGAGATTTATTAAGTGGAAGCTATTAAAGGGTCTCAAGACTCTTAAAGCTCTAAAATTTTCGAAATTTTAATTTTTTTATATCTTAAACTTCTATATTTTATGAATATTTTGATATAATTGTTATCTTGAAATTCCTATTAGAACAGAAGTTATGGCATTTAGAATTATACTCGCTCAATAGCTGAAGCGGTGCAGAATCTTCCAGAACTTTGAAGTTATTTTTCTCCAAATGACGTTTTTGGGCATAACGCGCACGATATCTCCAAAACTACTGAATATTTTTTCATAAAATTTTCAAAACACATGTTTCATGTTAGTCTTTATAAACTGAACCTAAAATTCCTTTTTTATTGTAAAAAGAAAATATTTTTTAGGGGTTTATATTGTTGAAAATTTAAAAATTTTGCATTAGCTAAATACAACTTTGTATTAAAAATATACAAATGCTACCCCCTCACTGTCAAGCCCGTGTTAATACGTTCACTGAGCTCCAGGTTTCACTGCAATACAAGCAATATTTAAAGTAATATAATTCTATTGATTTAATGTATTTTTAATACATTGAACAATGATTAATACTTCCAAGGATTGCATTCATATTCGTTATTAAGTTTTTTTATAAAATGTTCAATGAATCATTTTTATAGCATTAAAAAAAAATGTAGAGAAAACAGCATTACAATTTTGCCCTTTTCCAAGACAGTCGGGGGGTTACATACAAATTTATTTAGGTTCAGTGTAATTATTATAATCTGAGGCATAAGTAGACACCAAAATTTTCATTCTAGTTGCAAAATTTATTTTGTAATCGTGCGCATAAGCTGTTATGCCGATTTTCTGCTCGTCAAATGTCTGACAGTTTGGATGCCCCTGTAAATGCTAATTCTGCATCTTGCAATTTTTCAAATATTTGAAATGAAAGAACATACTTGTATCTTTCATTCTCATTTAAAATTGTGTCTTAATATCAAATACATTTTAAGATATTAAATGTAGAAAATGGTCGTTTTTTTTAATTTTTTCCAATTTTAAGAGTCTTGAGACCCCTTAAAATTTAGTGGTAAAAGTCAGTCACTTGAGGCGCACCATGTTCATCTCTGCGTGCAGGACATTTTGTTCATTTTTAATGGAATGGCATTTGTATCAAATATTCCATTTAATGTGGAAAATGCGTGATTTTCCTATTGGTTTAAAAAAGGCACAGCATTTGCAATAATTTATGTTTTAAAGAAAAACAGCAGTTAACATAGCATGTTTTAAAAATATTAATTAAATAGCTAAAAATTTATTTAAAATGTCTTTCAAGTATTCTATAAAAAAAACTCGAATTTTTTTTTTCTATTAAAGCCATTTAATCAAACAATTTTGTTACCGAATTGTTCAGCTGAATCACAAATCCATCTCATGTGCTTTTATAAAATCTCAAATATATATGTAAATCTAAAGAAAATTAAAATATTTATTTTCTTTAGATCAAAAAGAAAGGAAAAAAAGTTCACTAAATTAAAAGTTAGCTTATTTTCAAGTACACTTTCCAAAAGCAATTTCAGAGTAAAAACTCCACCGTTGCCAAAATTAATTTCCTTATTCTTTTTGTAAGTATTACTCTGCATCGTAGATTCATGAGCACTTAATATCGAACGCCACTGTTTGCTAGCGATCACAAATAGATACTTTCTAACCCTCCTCAGCCATTCAGAACTTTAATGAAGTCCATTTCCCATGCGCATGCAACAGTCACATTTATTTGAATTACGTATAATTTATTCAAGCTCTTTTCTGAGGAAATAACAGTTCTTGTTGCAGGCATTATTGACATGGGGGCGCAATAGAAATTTGCTGTTCGGAACGCTGTGATATGCAGTTTTAGAGCAATTTCGTTATTTTTATCGTGCATAACAACTCCATAAAGCATAGAATTATTTCCAGTTTTTGACAGGGATTATGAAATAATGTTATTATTATTTTCGCTGTGTTTCTTATTAGGTAATTTTTCCAAGTTAATATTTTTCTTAATTTTATTCGAATAAAATGCTTTGCTATTAACTGCATGTGAATGGAAATAAATTTCGAAATTAAAAATTTTTCTCAAGCAGAAATATTCAATTATGTTTTCTTGAAAATGCTGTACAGTTGTAATCTTAGATATAAAAAATGTGAGTTCGTTGAAGCATAATAACTCTATACTTTAAGATATTTAAAATGTTGAAAAGTGACTACGAAACGGGACTTTTTAGGAGAAGTTTCTAGTACCATTGATGAAAATATAAAATATCCAGTACAGAAAATTCGATGCATTCTTTTTTTTTTAAATATACATTGTGAAATCCAAAAGTTCCAGGATTGAATATAAATCTAAACAGAACCAGAATATATATTTAATGAAATAAAACGTATTTCCATGGTATAAGTTTTTGACTTCAGTTACAAAATTAAATTTCTGGTTTGAAAAAAATTACTTTGTTACCTGGATTATATTAAATGTATTCCGAAAATTTCGGATGGTAAAAAGTATGTTATTGTGATAATTTACTCTTTTTTATGCGTTACAAATTGTCCAAATTTTGATTACATAAAAAAAAACCAACTTATATTGATAGCAGAGAGTTTTGATAATGCATTTATTTAAAATAATGATTACCATGAATTCAAGAAAGGTTTTAACAGAGCACTTGTATTAGTGTGAAAAATTTTAAATTATTTCATTTCGAGAAAAATTTAAAATTTAAATGTGAAAATATAAATTCATAATGTAATTTAAAGATTATTTATTTTATAAATTAATTAAAATTTTTTAAATAGCTGACATAATAAAAATTATTTTCAGCAATGTATTATTCTCTAACTTTGTCTTTCATAATTACAACTAAGGTACAACCTTAAACCTGTTTAGCTTTACTTAAGAGGGTAAAAATATTACTTAACAAATTTTGAACGAACTAAAGATGAATGCAAATATTTTTAACTACTTTTTACCCTTCCTTTAAACACTCCTTTAGTTTCCGCTTTAAAAAAATGTTGATAGAACGTAATTTCATTATTTTGATTTATTTTTTTTAGCTTCAGTGAAATAATTTACTTTTCATTATTTTTTTTTTTTTTTTTTTTTTTTTTTTTTTGAGCTTTGGCTTTAAAAATTAAACGTACTACAATCGTAAACATAAAATGTGTTTATATTTTCAAAAGATGATAAAAATCATACTTAACAATTTTTAAACGAACTAGACACGAATGCGAATGTTTTGTACTATTTTTTATCTTTCCTTTAAATGATTCTTTAGTTCCCACTTTCAGAAAAAATATTGATAGATAGTAAGTTCTTCTACATAATTTTATTTTATTTTTAGCTTTTGTGAAACAATTTACTTTTCATTAAGATTTTTTGTAGCTTTGTCTTTATTGTAAACGTATAATTTTAAACCTAAAACATATTTATCTCTACAAAAGATAGTAAAAATCATACTTAATAAATTTTGCATGAACTAAAAATGAAGGCAAATGTTTTTTACTATTTTTACTTTCCCTTTAAATGCTCCTTCAGTTCCCACTTTCAGAAAAAATATCAATAGAAAGTAAGATCTTCTACATTACTTTATTTCTTAACCTTTATGAAATAATTTACTTTTCATTGAGTTTTTTCTAGCTTTGTCTTTAATAATTAAACGTACAATCTTAAAGCTGAAACGTATTTAGCTATACTAAAGAGGGTAAAAATCATACTTCACAAATTTTGAACGAACTAAAGTTGAATGCGAATATTTTTTATTATTTTTTAACCTTCTTTTAAATGATCCTGTAGTTTCTACTTTTAGAAAAAATATTGATAGAAAGTAACTACCTTATTTTAATTAATTTTTTTAGCGCTCGTGAAAAAATTTACTTTTAAGTTTTCTCTAGCTTTGTCTTTAATAATCAAACTTGCAATCTTAAACCGAAAGCATAATTAGCTCTACTTAAGGTGGTAAAAACCCTACTTTACAAATTTTAAACGAACTAAATATGAATGCGAATATTTTTTACTATTTTTTACCCTTACTTTAAATGCTCCTTTAGTTTCCATTTTTAGAAAAAATATTGATAGAAAGTAAGCTCTTCTACATCATTTTAATTTATTTTTTTAACGTTCGTGAAATAATTTACTTTTCCTTAAGTTTTAAATTCTGTTCAAATGTAATATTAAATTTGATTAAAAATTGAAGAAAATTTTATGATGCTAGCTGATATCGTATAAAAAATTGAAGATAGAATAAATTTTTTTAATAATTGCTTCAAACGGAATTTTGGGAAAGGTTCAAGATGGAATAAATTCAGATTTTGTTTCTTTTTAATTTTGTCCCAATGCATAAATGGTTATAAATCTATTCCTTTTTCCAAATAGTTTCTTTTTAAAATTTACATTGTTTGTTATACATCAGAATAAAACCTTTTAATAATGTATTATATAAAAAAACCCATAGAAATAACGTATCAATATAAAATGATTATACTGAGTATTGGCGAATTCTTGCAACATGAAAAAAGAATGAAAAATATGTTTTTTACAACAAAGATTTGCAATCCGCTTTTTAAATTAAAATTGCATGTTTGCTTACTCCGAGATGGAATCTGATTTCTATTCTTAACTCTCACAATAATGAAAATATCATAATAAAATTTTCAACAGACATGTTTAACTTTGTCTAAAATATAGCTGTATTACTATAAATAATGAAATGCTGGAAATGTACTACAGTTATATCAACAATTGTCAATTGCTTTCCGAAATATATAGCTAGTAGTTCAATGCTGTCTACATAGACCGCAGGGCCCGACTTAGATTATCTAGTGTCACGGGGCGAACATCATTCAGGGGGCCCTTCTATCTATACATGGAAATTGTTAATGAATTATGTTTAAGTGACTAGTACTAAACTCATAACTGTTATATATATACATAATTTTTGTACCAGAAACTATTCACATCGGTATACAGTGTAACACAAGAAAGGTGTTCATTACTTTAGGAAAAATATTAGGAAAGGGAGCTAATAAAAAAATAATGATGGACTGGTTAACAGGAGTATTTGTTTGGAAGCTTACACTTTGTTACTTACACATATATGGGCATTTTTTTCCATTCTGACCAGAAAATCAGAGTTCTAACTGTTTACGTCTGCTCTTTCATATTCACCCAGCACTTTATTTATAATGGCTGTTTCATAATAATGGAAGCCATCAGCCCATCAGAAGAAAATCACTCAGTTAAGCTGGACTCAGATAATCGGTACTCTACTGTATATTTCATTTAAAAAACAATGTTTAGAATATTTTTGTTGGTGTTCAGAAGGGGCTCATGACCCCCGTGACCTCCCCCTTGGATCCGCCATTGTTTGTGTGTCACAAACTATTAATGCTACACACTATATTTTCAACGCTAAACATTATATAGTAAACTTCATTAACATATATAAATTGCATGCCAATCCGAGAGCACAGCGAGCCTGCCAGACGGACAAGCCGAATTCGAAAACACTTTTTATCTAAGTTGGAAGGGGTTAAACATAAGGTGTTTTAGAAAGTAACTAAATATCACTATATAAATATTGACTTTGTAAATTTAAGTTATATTCTACTGGATATAAGTTGCCCTGCAATTTTGAATATTAAATTACAAAATAAATAAAGCTATCTTTTGCGTATGCTCAGTTAACTTTTAATGCAGTATTTTTTATTTTGTTCGGAAAGCATTATAGTCGAGTGTTTTTTTTTTTTCTTAATTACCTAATATAAAAATTGTGAAAAAAATTATTTATGTTTCTGTTGACAATCTTGCGTTGACTCCTGCGTTACATAACAAAGATTGCTTAAAAATGATAATTTTAAATTATATAATAACTTTAAAGTGTTTACACCGCACAATAACAACTATTCAACGATTTAATATTTTTTATAATGCTTTTAATTGTTTTCAGAATTAGTAATTATTGTCTTATAAAGTAAGAGAAAAAACGACAGTCGAGCACATTGCAAGCAGTATCAACAAAAGATGTTATAGCCTCCCTGTGATAACAAATCAGAGCAAAGACAAACTTCACGACTTTAAAAATGCATGTTGTCACCTGTAAGTAACACGTAACAGTTCACAAAAAGACCAAGAGAAAGCGCCAAATGACAATAAATAAATAAATAAATAAAATAATAATGATAATAATGATAATAATAATAGTAATAATAATAATAATAAATCATATGACTCCTGAGTTACAGCGTTTCAGGGTTGAACATGTTTTTTTTTTTTTTTTAATAAATGCTAATATCTGATCGAATATTCAATATATTCGCTGCATATCCCAGCAGAATGTTGTGAATATATAAGCTATTCATTCGGAAATGCATACAAACATTACACAAACCAAGTGTTTTTTTTTTTCTTAAAATCTAAAAATGAATTTCAGTGTTTTATTATACAAAGTGGTTACATATATTTATTTCTGGTGTTAATTTTTTTGTTGATTTCCTAAATGAGCTCCAGAAAAGTTTCAATTAAAGGATCTTTTGAATATGGCTAAATGTGAAGACCGATTTGTCTAAAAAATTAAGTAGACTGTGAAGAAATGCTCTGAAATAGATATTGTTCTCCTTGTTGTGTAATATCACCCCTTTCTTTTTGGTGCAACAGTTTGTGGACATTCAAAAAAAAGTTTTAAGCAAAATTTCACTTTCTTTACGGTTACTGCAAAAATGTGGATCGTCAAAGTAATATATAAAGTGCAAAATTTGAATAATATAAGATGCGAAATGCAGAAAGTTAAATTTTGTAATTATAAATTGCGAAAAATCCATTATGCTGTTATTTATATTACGACAGTCAAAGGAAATGCATAAACAGAAAAATATCTTTTCTTTCAAATAAAACATGCATATTCCTGAATATATTTTTTTTAAATTTCGAATATATCAGATACCGTGAATATCTTTTAAAATTAAATATCTGTAACGAGAAAACTAATGTGTGCAACAGAAAAAAAATTAGAATAAAATTTGTTCCAAGATCATATGTCATTTAATCATTTAAACATGTCACAATATGTTTTCATGTCTGTTAGACAATTTGTAAAATACTTGAAAATTGTAGTATGTGACTTCCATACCTGTAAACTTTATTTAATTTTTTTTTTTATGTGCTGCATTATAAGAATAATCTTCAATGACTTGTTCTAGAACAATTTTTGTCACTTAATAATTAAATAAAATTAGGCTTAAAATGTTTAAAGGTTAACTCATTTGCTCCGAGGATGTCCACTAATGAATACGTGTTACATAGAGTTATTCCATCTACGAACCTAGGGGTTATAAGTACGTTTCCAAATTCAATACAAAAAGGCAAATTTAGAGAAGAATAATCTATATATGCAACTGTCAATATCGAATTCGTTTACAGTGAAATTTTAACTTAAATAGGCCTAACTTTAAATGAATTTTAAAACATGATTTTAAAAAATATATATATTTACTTACAGGCATTGTTTGACTTCCGTGTAATGCTCCGATGGCCGCTTGTGCTTCTGAGTGGCTTCCGAATTTTACAAACGCGCAACCTAAAATAGAAAAGAAAAAGGTCAATTTTCAAGAATTTTATGGATATCGCATAGAAATCATTTAAAGCAATTTTCTTTCGTTTTCATCTTAAAACTGTTTTCGGTATTACTTTGTTATCCCGTTGACCAATTTCACCAAATTAAATAAATCGCCAAACTACTTGCCAAATTATACAAATTGACATAATATTTATTTTAAATAACGAAGCACAAATAAATTAGTATGATATTAATAAAAATACAAATAAAACGTCGAAATGAAAATCACTTGATGACGTAAACACGTGTAACATGCTTAAAGTCAAGTGAATGTGACATTTACTATTAACCATTATTGGCCATTAATCTTATAGTTTGGCGATAGATTTTTAGCCGACGAAATAACCAAGTAGTATCGAATTTTCTTTTGTTGTATCGATGCAAGATATTTGTATATAAGTTTGTAAGTAAAAATATATTTAAAGGGAAGGGGAGACTTTCAACGTTTATCATTATTATTTTTAATTATATTTTTTTGACATACTATTAAATGGCTGAATGAAGGAAATGATTTAATAATCTAAAAATAAAGGAATTGTACTGTAATATTTGATAAATTTATTTATATATTTCTTTTGAAACATTTAAGAAAACTTTAAAATTTATTTTCTATTAAAATTTTGAACTGTCAAAAACATTTTGTATACGTCTTTGTACAAATATGTTCTACAACATTAAGGATCAGATTATTTACCTCTTGAAAAAAAAAAAAATTTTTATGATATACATAAAAATATAGTAAAATTGATTATTTACTTAACATTTTTATATTAAAAAAAATAAACTACTTGTATGATAATAAATCTCACGTTAACACTTTCAATGCCTTGGCACACGAATATGTGCGTTAGTAATATTTCCCGCGGTGCCATACCCGATACATGTATTCGTGCACCATCAGTATGGCATAAAATATATATTTATTTTTAACCATTTGGAAAAATAGTTATTGTTCTCGTCAGGATGGGAAATGACAAGCATATCTGAAGGTTTTCATTGGTTTAATCCGCAATTTATTCGTTTTCTGATTGGTCTATACAGTAATCTGTATTCCCCTTTAATTTCAACAACGATGGATACTTTCTGTTGCCACTATGACAAAAAAGTAATAAAAACTACAAAAAAAAATTAATAACCCGAAAACAAATTGAGATACAGCTTTCAAACAAATTGCATTTAAAAGTACATTTTTTTCTCTACCCGACGGTGTAAAAAGTAATATTGTAGGATGGTTAGAAGTTTAAGAATGAAATTTCATTTAAAATTGGCCCTCAGATTTCTTGGAAATCTGACGATGGAAAAGCCTTTTCCCGAACAGCCAATGAAATTCTTGGATATTTACGTAAGTTTCAGGTGGATAATACTTAAGTTTCTTGAAATCTGACGGGTCGCAGGCGATATTTTTGGCTTGCAATTTTTACGTGTAATAGCACTATTAATGTTTAATTCATGGCTTACGTAATGTATGATCAACTTCTTGCGATTTTTTATGTCTTAAATTTTAGTCTTAAAAAAAATCGTTCTCCAAATGGTCGTTGTAATTTGATAAATTGCTTTTTTTTTTCTTCTTTCATTTTATTTATTTATTCATTTTTTATTTTTATTTTCTTATTTCTTATTATTTCCCTTACCCTTTACTTTTGTGTTTTTTTTTCTTTCATTTTGGCAACACTTTTGTCTTCTGCATGTGCTCTTCTGTTTACTTTTCAGCCAGTACTACCTATCTATTTTTTTGTAAAGTCTCTGCATCTTTTGGTTCATTCGTGACTTTGCCTCCTTACGGACACATGTCTACATTCCTGATGGCGGGCTATTTAAATTTCGAACCCGAAACTCTTCCAGTGAGATATTTGGTTTTATAGTGATTCATGCAGAGTTTTATTATTTAATTAGAGAGAGTAATATTTAATCTTGAAAAATCATTTGGCAATAATTAGCAGAATTTCTTTTATTGTTCATTGTGATTGGCGATAAACTCTGCCGAGTTTCTATGATTTCATTTCTCTTTTTTAAAGGAACAACATGTGCGTTATACACGACTGCACAGTATATGAGAGCTGCGCAAAGACTAGAGTATATTTTTTGTAATATTTCCGCCAACCTTTATTTCAGAATATTATTCTTTGCGGTAGATTTCTTCTAATCTCCAAGGTGGAATATTATTATTTAGAAATAGTTGTAGACAAGTTAATTAAAACTAGAAAACAGGAATTCTGCTTTTTCAGATTTTAGTGTAGCCCTCGATGACAATATATATATATATATATATATATATATATATATATATATATATAATATTGATAGTAAAAACAAATTTAGCTTTAAGACTTAAAACACAAGCTTTTATTATATATAAAATGACGTTATCCGCATCTGCTGAAGATTTCTTCATTTACGATCTAGTCTTAAACAACATTTATAATATGATACAGTAGATAATACAGTATATGAGAGCTGCGCAAAGACTAGAGTATATTTTTTGTAATATTTCCGCCAACCTTTATTTCAGAACATTATTCTTTGCGGTAGATTTCTTCTAATCTCCAAGGTGGAATATTATTATTTAAAAATAGTTGTAGACGAGTAAGTTAAAACTAGAAAACAGGAATTCTGCTTTTTCAGATTTTAGTGTAGCCCTCGATGACAAAAAAAAAAAATATATATGTATATAAATATTGATAGTAAAAACAAATTAATTTTAAGACTTAAAACACAAGCTTTTATTATATATAAAATGACGTTATCCGCATCTGCTGAAGATTTCTTAATTTACGATCTAGTCTTAAACAACATTTATAGTGAAGTACGCTTGTGACATCACTTTCGCTGAATAATACACAAATCCAAAAAAAAGAGATGCCGTTATTCAAGAAACTCGACAAAAAAATCGGCTATATAATGATTCATATGCCTTCATTGTTTGTAATATTAATTTACATACTTAAAAATAAATTTGGTTTATAATAGCTCCATGTTTTATCAGAAATCATTCATTTATATATTTTTTCAAAATAGCACGTATTTGAATTACATTTTTTAAAATTTGCTATGGGAAAATGCCAGCAAAAGGATATAATTATTATTTTCCGACTATTTTCCCTTTACGTTCAATAGAAATGGAGTACTTGAGTTGCCAAAATTAAACAAATGCCGCTAAAAACTACAAAATTTAATATTCCAAAAGTAAATTGAGATGCAGTTTTTAAACAAATTGCGTTTAAAAGTACTTTTTTTCCAATAAAACTTGAAAATGTGCGATGCTTAGAAGTATAAAAATTTGCAATACACTAAAAAAAAAAAAAAAAAAACGGAGTAAAAAAAAAAAGATTCTACTGGCAATCGAGACGCCAGTACTATTTCCGTATTTTAACGGAAATCCCCCCCCCCCCCATAAATTCCAGTAAAACCGAAAGTTTTTGTAATTTTTTTGTAAAAATACGGATTTCTGGAATTCATGGGGGAAATTTTTCCGTTAAAATACGGAAATAGCACTGGCGTCTCGATTGCCAGTAGTATCTCCGTTTTTTAGTCCGCTTTTCGTTTTTACAGTGATTGAGTATTTAACCGTACGATGATACATCTGCTTTGTTTTACGGCTGGCTTATACAACGGAGCGTTATTTTTTGGAGATGACACTTTAATAGCTGGGAGAAAGAATTTGCATACCGGCTGCTAAAATAGTCGCAAGTGTTATCTCTGTATGAGTAAATGCGTATTATTTATTGTTTATTTGTCCATGTAAATTCTGTAAAATTATGCTTTAATGATTTCATTAACTTGGAATGCTCAACAATCTTTCTTCAAACGTCAAAAGAAAAAAAAATCCTTTCTTCTGTTAATTAAATAGCAAAACTATTACGTCTTTTAGAATTTAATTCTCCCAATATGTAACTTAATGTTTTTAAAACCTCTTTATTAATTACTTCATTTACGCTCTTCAGTTGTTAAAGTTAAATAAACGTAATTAATTGAAGCCTGAACATATATTCATAATTCCTGCTTTTTCGATTTAATTAAAATACATGAATGTCATTCTTACCTTTTAACTTATTAAAAAGGTAAACACAAATATACTTTATATCAATTATAAATTTAAAGGCACGAATTTTTAATCCTTTAATTTTGTCTCGCAACATCCCTTTAAGCTCTTTCCGCAAATATTTCATCGATGGCTGTTTGAAAGAGCTTTTTGTTTACACATTAAAAATTAATATTGCTTCCTATGTATGCGAAACTAAAAACTATTGCGTTAATGCTTCTAGTATGCAGAAAATATCTGAAGAATAGAGAGGGGAAAAAAAGCATTATTTATATGTACGTTTTCTTCATTATTTATAGATTAATTATTACATAAAAATCTTTTTACGTTTAGTATTACGACAAATATTTATGCGTAAGTTATGTTTTAATAAAAAGTACATTTTTGAAGCGAATCTAGTTTACCATGAAAAATTAACATCATAGCTATTTAATATATATGCATTTGCATTTAGATTCAAATAAGCAAACATCATCGTGAATGCGTCAATTTCTTTTTACTAAAAAATATGGCAAATACCAATTTAAATATGTTTTCCATTCCAGTATTTATGTTAATGCATTAATTATCATTATTTACACGTCTCTCCTTTTTTAATTGCATGATCGTTTCTGAAGTATATGTTATAACTTAAATAATAATAATAATAATAATAATAACAGCAGAATTGTTTTAAATAATGTGAAATTCGATGTATTTTTCAATAAATTGTTTATTACAGCAAAATGAATTTTCAATAAGTACCGAATGCTTTAATAAGTTCCTTTTTCTTTTGCAGATTTTATAGATGAATACAAACACTGAAGGGGCTACTTCTGTCACGCCAAAAGACCCATTCGCTAATGCTAATCCTATGGAAGAAATTTATAAAGATATCTCGCTTGCTTTTCAATATATTTAAATGATTTTTTTTTGCATTGGATAGCTGAGATCGATCTGTACAAAGGCCGTTTTTTACTTTTTTGATTTTGATTTTGATTGCAGATTTTATTATGAAGATGGTTCCAATTTCGATACCGGTTCCGAAAATGAAAGTGTCCTTATTAAAAATATTTCTAAACAAACTCGAAAAAGTAAAAAACGGCTTTTGTACAGATCGATCTCAGCTGTCCAATGCAAGAAAAAAAAAAAATTGGTACTTTTCGGTTAGCCGGGCGCAAGTATTATATATACATATATATGTATACATACATGTATGTATATGCACATATATAGGCACATATATATATGTTAAAATTCAATTGCAAATAAGCAATGGCAGCTATTGAAGATACTCTTGCAGGAGATTAATTTCTGAAGTTGGGCATACCAACTACAAATCATTGTTTTAGTTCCAAATATTACATATAGATGCCGTTATACTGTTTCAAACTGTTGTACCTAGCAAACCAACTCATAAAAATAGGTGAAAGTCACCCAACTTTTAACGTTCTTCCCATTTAGATGTTAAAACTACAAGAAAAAAATATGTTTGCATTGTGAAATTGCAAAATTATTTCGAGTAGTATTACATTTTTAAACAATGCATCGTGGCGCCACCTACCGGCGAAGTTTTGAACTAAATCAAGTAATCTTGACTTCATACATTCGTATCTTGCTAGAATAATCTTGATATCTGTCACCCTTTACTTGTTGGGGAATTCTTAAAACGTTCAGTCCATTTCAAGTCGCTTGCGTATACAAACAAAGTTTAATTTTCCTTATTTGCGATTTTAAAAAGGGTCGCATTGAAGGAATTTAGTTTTATATATAGTATTTTAAAATATGATGTAGATAAATGCAAAGATTACTGACTTATAATAAGTCAAATAGAAATAGGGATAAAATTATGTTTTATTTTTCAATACAGTTTTTCAATACTTTTTTCATCAAAATACTTCATACATCTTTTATTTAGCGGTTGAATAAACTTGAAATATAATCTGAACATTTCATTTAAAAGTGTCTGATATCTTGTATGTTAGTTTATTTATCATCATAAAACATCATCCTATACTTTCCTCAGATTTCAGTTTTAGAAATAAATAACAATCATTTAAAGCTAAATCATGACAACAATTGGAAGGAATTGTCAAGCCCTCAAAAACCTAAATTCCACGTTAGTTTTTTGGCGACAGTAGATGCAATTTTTGAAAGGCTGAAAGATGTCATGTTACCAATCTTGCATAATTTTTTTGAAGTGTATCTGTTAATGCAGCATGCGTAAAACAGTTGTTTCAGATGGATACAACCTTGCTATTACTTCTGTTAATCCGTAGTCAAATATTTCCTCCTACAGTAGAATAATATTTTCTGATGTTAATGCTTCCTACGGTCTCGAACTCGTCAAAATTTATAATATTATGAAATAATATTACGCATTTTTCTGCATATATGAGTAATATTCTTTTTAAATACCCTGCAATTTAATATTATCTATCTTCAATGTTTTATATAGCTGATAAGAACGCTATCTGTGGAATGTCACGTCTTACCCTGCTATTATTTTTTGCGATGATGATGCGAAAACCTTTTACCGTGGAGCCCGTGACCTATGCCCCAAATCCCCAGATACTGAACATATAAGGTGGTTGACAAGGTGCGCAGCAGTGAAAAAATAAAAGGGGGGTGGGTTAAGAGTTAGGTTCTTGAGTTCAATAAACAAAATAGAGAAAATAAAATAAAAAAATCAAATAAAAAAGAATCTTTATAACTGGCAAATTTTAGAGAAAGGATGGAGGAAAATTTTTGTAAAATTTACTTAAAAGTAAACTAAATGCCATTGCTTAGTACCCCAAAAACAGTCAAAGCTCCCCTAGGTGCGCGCAGTAATATAGTCTTTAAAAAGACTGTTTGCAGCACCAACAGGATCCCAACAACTGAGATAAAGTATTTCGGCGCTAGCTAAAAATAAAAACAATTAAAAGAGTAATCTCAAATTAAATAATGGTCTGTATTGGGATAGAAATCTCAACTAATCAGCTGTCTGATATTTCCTTTCATAGGAGAGTAATATTTTCTGATGACAATGTCTTCTATTATCTCAATCACTTCAAAATATGTAATATTATGAAATAATATTACAGATTTTCTATGCATAATTCTATGCATAAATACTATTCTTTCTAAATACCCTCTAATTTAATATTTTCTAATTTCAAGATTTATATGGCTGATAAGAATGTAATCTGTGGGATATCGCGCACAATATAATGGGATGGATAAATATTAGATCCAATACTTATACATTTATCATTATGTTGTGTAACACATCATACTGCTCATTAAAGGAAAACAAATCATAGAAAAAAACCGTGCAAATTCTGTATTTTTTAAAGAGCACTAGCATAATCTGTGACTAATTTTTTCACATGGAACAGCATTTTTGTACATGTCATATTATTACATACTTGTTTGTACATTGATGTACAAAGACAGAATAAAAAATTACTTGTTTGAAGTCGTTTTTAGTTGAAATTAATGAATGAAATAAGACGCGTTTTATATTTAGACTTTTGCAGGGATATGGAACTGAAGAAAATTTGAAAAGTAACTATACCAGTTAATACCAAAAATTTCTTTAGAAACTATTGGACACAAAAAAAAAATAAAAATAAATGTTTGCCTTAAACCCAAGCAAAATGATGTAAGCGATTTTTTTATGCGTGTACTTGACAGTTACTCCCATAACTTCAACTTAAAGAAATATTGAGAACGTTTAAGTGAATAATTCTGCCCAATAACTGCCTAATTATGCTCAGTATAAACTAGCCTTACTAGGGTTGCCAGTTTGGTCTTTTTTTAATTCAGAAAATCCGAATTCATACCGGCAATTTTGAAAGATTAATAATTAGTTAATATGATTACAAAAACGTCTGTTATTAAATAAAGCACGAAATTTTAGTTGAATTTTCAGGTTAGAATTCGGAATTTTTGACTTTAAAAGAAGGCCAAACTGGCAACACTGCTTACTGTATCCTGTCAAAGTGCATCATGAAATTTTTTTGTGCGATTTCTCTTTTAGGAATTTGTCTCTGCATGTTTTCATAAATCTAAGTATGAAATATGGTACAATTCTGTTTATTAACCCATTTTCGGCCAGAGGTGCGTAAACGCACCATTTCAATAAATATTTTTTTATTAACACTGTGACGAAAACTTTTCAATAATTTTATTTTTCTGCTATTTTTAAGGGTTCTGGAGACATATATAAAATATCGGCAATTCAATTGGAGTAAACACTTTCTGTTGAGAAATTTTCAAAATACGCTAGTCTTTTAAAATTGAAACGGTTATTGACAAATTCGACTTTTTGAAAATGTATAATTATTCCACTTTAGATTAATCATATGTTTTTATAAAGGATTAAAGTTACAAGTTCTGTAAATAAAATAATAATAAACCAAATGTCATAAAAAATTAAAAAAAAATTATTAATTTTAAATTTAATGGTGCGTTAGCGCACCATTGACCGAATGTATGAAAATGTCGAATGCATTTTATTTCTCAAATAAAATATTATTTTTCATGCACGAAACTTTTTTTTTGTCTTAATGAATGTAATTTAAGCATATTTCAATGAAAATAATATCACATTTTAACAAATTTCTATGCTTGGCCTAAAATGGGTTAATTTTACCTACAGATGTCTCTAATTGGGAAAGTTATTTCACAATCACATTCTGCTATTCTTTCAACCTATCTTATTTCAATATTTTCCACATTTATTTGAAATGTATTGTAACAAAATCTTTAAAGTGCTGGATAGATGTTAGATATTATGCTCGAACAAATAAATACTACATTGTATTTTATTCTGGGTAATTGAAAACTTATCACCCATACATATCGAAAGAAAAGAAAATATATATATATATCTTGAAATAAGAATTGTTGAAATGTTCTCCTGTTTTATATTTTGTAATAAGCAGTGCAAAAGTTCTGAAGTATTTCAACACATACTAGCCCAGTTTTGCATATATCCTGTTATCACACTCTTGCTTGTATATTGAAGCATTATCCTTTGAAGGTACCCCACTTTAGTATTTCTTTTTTTCGTCTATGATTTCTCAAGATTTTTCCGAGATTCGCTTGAGAGAGGCCTTTCTAGCTGGTGTCGATTCTGTTTCTTTTTTTATTCTTTTTTTTTCACCTTGCCATTCTATTTCCTAGAGTTTGAAGAAAGATCCGTGCTATTTCCGTAAAATCTTAGAAATCTCATCCAAGCCGACAGGCTGACATAGGAAGCTCTAGCAGGAAAAGATAATTTTGAAATATATTTGAGTTTTTATATAGAATAAATTTAGTTGAACTTACATTTAGTTCTATATAGTCCTATATACACATTTGGATGCTTTCAAGTTCAGATTGTTTTAATTAAATTATATTTGAATGAAAAAAAAATGCACACAAAATCAGAAATTAACAGATTTTTAATCTTTTGTTTTAATGAAGGATTTCTTTTTACCCGACTGAAAAGAAGGGTTATGTGTTTCACGCGTATCTGTGTATGTGGATTTCTTTATACCCTCGAAACATCCCAACGGCTGGGTGGATTTTAATGAATGAGGCCTCCATCAATTTGTCTTAACGGCCCGATGGTTATAGGCTAGGTTTTGTTTTTACAAATTCAAAATGGCGGCCGTAAAATACAAAATGGCGGTAGAGACGAGAAAAAAAAAAATTACGCACCCTATTGAGTGGCATATCATTGGATACGTCTTTCAAAATGAAGACGATGTTTCATTGACTATTTTACAGTCAGAAGCTCCGTTAAAATATTATACAACCTCTAAGTTGTGTAGGTGGGATCTCTAGCTTTAGTGCAACTCTAACCATCATAGACATCTATAGACCTCATCAAAACTGTGTTTATAGATAGGAACTAACAATTAAACACAACTTAAAAGTCATCAATACAAGTAAATAAAAAAATAGGTAAGCAATATAAACAAGTAATATAAAAAATATATTTTAAGTCAATTCCTACTTAGGTCAATCAGAGAATTTTATTTTCCCATTCTTCTTTCCTGTTGAGTAGGTCTTACAATGTCTTGATCAAGAAGAGGGCTCTCTCGGCCTAAAAATGCCTTGATCAAGAAGAGGGCTCTCTCGATCATTGAAAATTAATAAATTTAATTCAATTAATGAATTAATATTTGAAAAAAAAATTGTATTAACGTCCAGTGTCATCCACTTCAAGTTAAAAAAATTATTTGAGCTTGATTGGATGAATAATAAGTATATTATTAACGATTGAAAATTTGAACAAGATATGTATATATATAAAAGAAAGTCTGGATTTTGTATTAATCAACGCGCAGCCAAAACTACTGAACCTAAAATCTTAAAAATCGGGGTAAAAATACTTCTTATAATATAAAGTGCCGCTAAGAAGGGATTTTCCAAAATTCCACACCTAAGGGGGGTAAAAAAGAGAACGAACTTAAAAAAAATTCCTTAAAAATCTGATTTTATAGTTATTTTTCAACTGATAGCATATTTTGGTGTATTTTTGTATGCTGAATCGAATGGTACTAACTAAATTCTTTTAAGCCCAATAGTTCGAGAGATATTTCATATTTTTCTAATTTGGCACTATCTTTGGCGCCAAAACCTGAATTTTTCAAGTGATAATTTCTAAAAACTCATTCTTTTCATTATGTTACTATAGCAAGGGAAAAAATTCAAATTGAATAATTTTTTAACCAATCCTTTTGGTTAAATAAAAACAACTTCGTCAATTAGGAAAAAAAATTCAAACGCCTCAAAAACTAAAACTAAATAAATAATAATAAAAAAAAAAATCGTGGTACTTTTCCGTTCTAATTTTCGTCGCGATACCATGCCAAAATGTATGGTATCGCGCCATTTATTTCAACCCTAATCGTGCAAACGATTTTTATTGCAAACCGTGCCACACATTAACATTTGCTAATTATTGAACGTGAACATTTTTATGCAGGAATTTTTAATGATGGAATTTATTTTATTCCATCATACTCTCGCAAAACTTTTTAATTTGTTATTTTTTGAATAGAAAATATTTATTACTGATACTGATATAGATTTTACCATTTCGCAGTTATCTGATGTTGAGAAAGCTACAATAATATTATTTCAGAAATTAGGAATTATACATATAAAAATGTTTTGTTCAGAAAACCATGAATGTCCTTATTGAAAGAATGCAATGTTTACTGAAAAGGGAGACATACGTATTACGTACACCATGCTCCAGTAGTAAAAGACATTTACAATTTCAAGACTGCAGTTTAAATTGACTATATTTTATTACTTGCAAAATATTTATTTATTCTTATATTTTAAGTATTTATTTTGGTACCCGTGGACCAATTTCGCCAAATTATATAAATTGCCAAACAACTCGCCAAATTATACAAATTGGCATAACTTTTATTTTAAATAACGAAAGAACAAATATATTAGAATAACATTAATAAAAATACATTTAAAACGTCGAAATAAGAATCACCTGATGACGTAAATACGTGTAACTTGCTTAAAGTCAAGTGAATGTGACATTTACGATCAACCATTATTGGCATTTAATCTTATAGTTTGGCAATAGATTTTTGGTCGATGGGATAACCAAGTAGTTATTTTTATTGATTTAAAAAATGGTAGGTCAAAGTCTGTAATTTTCAAAAGTTATATTTTTTAAATGCTCATTTTTTTTTTTATCAACAAAATTATTTTTTTTTTCAAATGTATCATTTCATTTTTGTGCCAACTATTACGCTTGGTGACAATGGTGTTGGCATAACAGGGAAATACCAAAACAGTTACTGATTTTATTTCAAATGTAAAGAAAAAAGGTTTAATGAGCAATAAATATTGTAAATATGACTATAACTCAGATTCTACTGAACAGAATTTTGTAGAACTTACACTGTTAAATAGTAAATTTGGTTTATAAATGGTTTAATGTAAAAGCCATCATTCTCAGTTGCTACGGGAGTTCTAAAATTAGGTGAACTCGATTATGAAAGATTTCAAGTCAACCAATTAAATGCACAGTAAGTTAGATAATGTTTCAGGGATTTTTTCAATATTTATCATATCATTCTGTGTTGCTTAGTTACGGAGCTATGCGGAAAAAGTTCTCAGTTGTACAGCAAAGAAAATTGGAAGATGTACGCTACAGAGATAGGGTATACTAGAGAGTATATATGCTATAGTTATGGAAGTTGAGCTGAGTTCTTACAAAAATTCAGAAGTGATGCTGTATATACCTACCCCTACCTCCCAGAGAGTTCTATAATCAAGTTAATGCGATTATGAAAGTTATATTTAACTATCTCAATATATATATAATACAAAGAGAAATTTCATTCCGGCCGCTTATATCTTGAGTTCTGCTGAATAGATTTTGACGGGACTTACATTGTTAGTTAGATAATTTTTCAGAAAAGATGTTAGTATAAAACATAACGTTCTACGTTGCTTAGTTAAATAATTATGGGGAAAGTTCTAAATCAGATGAACCCAATTTTGTAAGATTTGCTTTTTTTAAAGGTTCCACTGAATGGATTTTTATGGGATTTAAACTGTTAATTAGATCATTTTTAGGAAAGGTTTCGGTATATTTTCCACTTTAAAAGATTCTGCTAAGTGGATTTCGATGCAGTTTGATCGGTTAGTTAATTTTTCAGTGAATGTTTTAGTATAAAGCACATATCATTTGCTGTTGCTTGATTGTAGAATTATAGATGAAAGTTCTAAAATCAGGCGAACACAATTATTATGAACGATCAGCCTTTTCAATAAGTCCAATTAACAGATTCTGATGAGACTTGCATTGATAATTTTTCATGAACGCTTTTAGTATATTACATAGTATTCTATTGCTCTTTACCGAATTCTACACTAACAGATCAACTAAAGAAATTTGTCCTTAACAGTCTAAATTTTGTATGACTCAATAAAAGATATAATAGCGTAATGACATTCATATTGCTTTCAGCAATTCGGATGGATACACCAGGTAAATGTCCATATTGCTTTAAAACGCATGATCAAATACACAGATATATTTTCTTTCATCCAAGATTTCTTTAGAAAAACCGACCAGCGTAGCGGGCGAAGGCGGCTAGTATATATATATAGCAAGAGTGTAAGCTTATAGCAGGAATTGAAAAAAAAAATTTCACATTGATGAGAAATAATTAATTAGTTCGCTATTTACGGGTTTTTTGATTTTTCAAATTTAATTGTTTTTTTTTTAAATAATTGAATATAAAGTGAATAATAAGCAAATTATCATTTTTAATCGGAAAGCATTTAATTTAGATTCATTATTTAAAAAAAAAAAACTATTACAATTAGTATAAATAAGTAAACCCTTTTCCAACATGGGCTGTGAAATATCATTTGTCAGCAAAGTTCTCTTTCAGATGCGTTTTGGAAACAAATTAATTATCCGTGACCGCTTATTTTCGTCTGTTTATCACTAACTAGGGAATATCCTCAACTGTCTGTTCTGAATTTTGACAAGGGTGGTATCGTTCGAAAATTTCCAACATAAGGATCAAGAAATGTTTAGGAACTATACTACCGGACCCAATAGTTTGCAGTGGAAAATAGCAAACAGAAAAAAAAGAGGAGATTTGAAAAATGTTTTTCGAATTAGTGGGCAATAAATGCAAATTTCGTGTGCAGTATGATTAGTGAAAGTTAAAATTCGAGTGCTATATTTACTTTGGGTAAAATAATTGAATTACATATAAAAGCATAAATAACTAATTGCACAAAAATTACTTATAGGTGCTTACATATAATATAATGATGTTTAAAATACTACGTTGATCAAAAAGTTCTGGGAAATTTGTGAAAGTTGCGTTGTTATGCGCAAATTAACAACAAAAGAAAAAAAACAAAAACAAAAGCAATTTATCAAATTACAACGACCATTTGGATAATGATTTTTTCGAAGACTAAAATTTAAGACAAAAAATCGCACGGAGTTGATCATACATTAAGTACGCCATGAATTAAACATTAATAGTGTTATTACACGTAAAAATTCCAAGCGACAAAAATCGCCTGCGACTTGTACGTATTATCCACCTGAAACTTATGTATTATCCAAGCATTTCATTGGCTGTTCGGGAAAAGGCTTTTCCACAGTAAGATTTCCAAGAAATCTGACGACTCATTTTAAACGAAATTTCATTCTTAAACTTCTAAACATCCCATAATATTACTTTTTACACCGTCGTATAGAGTAAAAAATTTACTTTTAAATGCAATTTGTTTGAAAGCTGCATCTCAATTTGTTTCTGAGTTATTAATTTTTTTTTTGTAGTTTTTATTACTTTTTTGTCATAGTGGCAACAGAAGGTATCCATCTCTGTTGAAAGTAAAGGGAAATACAGATTACTGTATAGACCAATCAGAAAACGAATAAAATGCGGATTAAACCAATAAAAACCTTCAGATATGCTTTTGATTTCCCATCCTGACGAGAACAATAGCCATTTTTCTAAATGGTTAACAAGGACTATTCTTCAAAGTAGAGACCATCATAGTCCACGGTGGATGGCCAGATTTCGGATTTGCTGGAACTACCATGGCGGCTCCTTGGAATCGAAAAACTCTTGACATGCTTATTCAACTTCATTAAAAAGATTCAAATCGACGGCTGTTGAAAAAGTGTTGCAAGACCTTTTCTCCAATAATGCCGGATCAACACACGCAAATCATACTGTTCAATAGGCATTTTGGAGCCGAAATTCCTGAACTCCCATAGATATACCATACTAGTACTCCTATATACGATACAAATTCTGGTAACTATTAGATTAAAAATTTTCCAGAACTTTTTGCTCAACCTAATACATTATTTCATTATACATTAATACATATACGTTATTGATTTTTGTAATGTGTTTTAAGATATTTTTAATTTGTATTTTAAATATCTTTATATTATACTAGGGGGCTCTGCCCCCTGCAAGCTACGCTCGCCAACCCCCGTTCAGACACCGCAGAATCTGAAAATCTAAAAATCTAATGGGTTTTAAAAATATTAGAGAAGATTAAATTATACTGAAAAAGCTGTGCAGATCTCCCTGTAAACGGGTTTCCATTCAATTCCCTTTGATTGCAAAAATTTAATGGGGAATCAGTTGCTGTTAAGACATCCAATGGTTGTTTTCGTTTTTGATTAAAGAGGATCAGTTAAACATTTGAAAAGAAGCTAAAATAAAATGAATTAAGCATTCAGGGTCTTTGTCAACCGATATTTTAAAACAATCTCTATAACAATAGCCTAAATCATGTGACTATCATCAACAGTTCTGGGCGGAACACTTTGCTTTTTATACTCTAGGTGAAATTTTGATACTTTAGTGTTATCCAGGCACAGGTGATAAGTCGCCAAATATTATTCTATCCCATTGCATTTCACATATATTATAATAGTTCAAGTCATCAAATGCCATAAACAAATACTATCTGATCCCTTCGCCTTTCATATGAAAGTTTGGAACAAATGTCATATACGCCCCATATTGGCGTGATTTTTTCCCAACGCCAATTTGGGGAACGCATCAACAGCATAAACAACAACATCCGGCTTACCATATCAAGCAAAATAACGATACTTTGGCGCCAGTTAAGTACCCGTTGCGTATATGACATTGGCGCCAGAAAAAAAATCGCGTCAATATGGGGCCGTATATGACATCTGTGCCGAAAGAAAAAAAGCCGGGTGCAAATCTCCCCAATATCTTTTTTTTCAACTCGCCAGTTAGCATTTTTTTTATTGTTCGAGTGGTAAATTAAAACATTCATTTGAAGTTGAAATTAAATGTCATGGTTTGTTACATAATTTAATATTTCGCCAGATGTCATATACGCACCGCATGTTTGGCATGATTTTTTTTTTTTTTTTTTTTTTTTTTTTACGAAAATTTGGCGAAAGCCTCGTTTTCGAATACCAGTTACATATGTATTTTTGGTACTACTTAGTTATCCCGTCGACAAAGATCTATCGTGAACTATAAGATTAAATGTCAATAATGCTTGATCGTAAATCTCACATTCACTTGACTTTTAGAAAGTTACACGTCTTTACGTCATCAAGTGATTTTTATTTCGACGTTTTATTTTTATATTTATTAATGTTATACTAATTTATTTGTTCTTTCATTATTTAAAATAAAAATTTTGTCAATCTGTACAATTTGGCGAGTGGTTTGGCGATTTATATAATTTGCGAAATTGGATGACGGAATAACTACTACATTGTACCGTATTTTTTAATTATTTTCTATTATTTTCAAAAGGAAATAGCAAAAAAAATGATTAATTACTATAGAACAAAATAATTCATATAAATTTTAAAAAGAAATAAAAGTAAATATACATTTATTATTAAATAAACAACAATAGTCGGGTTAATATGTCTATCAAAATAATGCCATTTGTGCGCCAATTAGGTACCCCGGTGCGTATATGACATCTGTGTCTAATATTTTTCTTTTCGTTGTTTTTTTTTTTTTTTTTTTTTTTTTTTTTAAGGAAATGAAAGCCATCAATTTAAATGTTTCATTTTTAAAGGAAATTTTTGTATTTAATAAAATGATAACGAAATTTAAAAAAAAAAGCATTGTTCTTAGCATAGATTTAAAGGAGGCCCAACTGTCGCCAAATTAATTTAAAATAGTAACCTTTTCTGAATTATGAAAAAAAAATTTCTGTTATGATTAAAATTTGCGTTGCCATCATTAGAAAAAAATGTATTTAAAATTAGAAAAAAATTAATATTTCGAAAACTAATTCGAATTTAAAAATTCTAATACCAGTTTTGAGATCTGTGGATCAACACGGATTTTTGGTGTTAATTTCATCGCAAAGTATTCCATATTTTAGGAGAAATCGCCGTGAAACAAAATCAGTTGTTTAATCAGTCGATTCAAAGAATCGATACATTTCAGGCGTTTCATATATTCGTTTCATAAATTCGTTTCATTAGGATTTTATATACATAGGGTAGATGTATGGGCCTGAAAGTAATTTTTGTACAATTATTTGTTCTTTTATATGTATTTTAAGTGTGATTAGTTACATGAACTAGGCCCTCTCCTGATCCTATGGGATGGAAATAGGTCATGGGCAAGGGCCTCGGCGGGAAGTTCCACGAGTGGATGAAGATAGCCGTTTCACTGTCAACCAATAATGCCCTTCATCGTTTGAAGCTTGTGTTGAAAACGTGTTTTCAATTCTTTTACACAGAAAAAACCCTATCATGATTAATTGTGACCAAATTCATACTCTCGACAGTTTTTGAAGGAATCTCATGCTGTTTTTCTCCTGTTTATTTCTCTTCGTCCGTAACACAGAAGGGCCCATATCTCGTGAACTATTGGATTCTGGAGTACAGTTCCCATACATTTCTTGATCCTCGTGACAAGAGCTTTCGAAAGATTCCACTCTCGTCAAAATCCAGAACTGATAGTTGTGGATGTTCCCTAGTAATCTTTGTGTAAGCAGAGCTTTCAAGTCTCCGGCTTTTTGGATACCAGTATTTTAGTACAGAAAATGTTGTTTTATTTAATTGGAACATTTGGTGCGATTTAAAAGAACGACATTTTCTCTAAGATATTAGTGCTGTGCAAAAAGCCGGAGACTTGGTAACTATGCGTAAGGAGGTAGGTCATCTTTAAACCTTCAAAATTTCCAATCCGTAATCATTTCTGAACAATATGCAAAAAACCGCATTAAAAAATTCCCATTAATTTAATAATTACGGCAGTTTTATTAAGACTACATAGGATAATTAAACTTTCCGATGCGTTTATTCAAAACGATGAATTTTGATACTGCGCGCAGTGATACTAAAGAACTATGCAAATATATTTTCAACAAATATATTTTCGAGATTTAAAGAAGCATGTATAAACACAAAAATATATCTCTTCCGAGGTACGCAAAATTTCGCTTTCTTTATCGTTTGACACATCAGAAGCTAATTTATTTTGCCTATTTACAGAAAAATTTATAAAAACGAAGTTTCTTTTGCTCCCACTAATTTTAGGAAACGTTTTCGAAGTTTTTGTATTGTATTAATCAGTATTCTTAAAATGAAATAAAAAAATTTTCTTTTCTGCCACTAATTTTCGGAAACGTTTCCGAAAACTTTTTATATTGTATTGATCAGTGTTCTTAAAATGAAATAAATGAAGTTTTTTTTGCTGCCACTAATTTTCGGAAACTTTCCGAATAGTTTTGTATTGTATTAATCAGTGTTCTTAAAATGAAATAAATGAAGTTTCTTTTGCTGCCACTAATTTTCGGAAACGTTTCCGAATAGTTTTAGTACCGTATTCATTAGTGTTCTTAAAATGAAATATTTTTTATGTTGCTATTCCCGATTAAACGTTTTTGACTACGCAACTGAATTTATACATGCAAGTGTTACAAAATAATATTTATTTTAATGTTAATGTAAATGCTGTTAATTTATCATGTTGTCTTTAAAGCATGTTTTTTGACCATGGAAATATTTACTTGAGAATTGAGATCATCCAAAAAGCCTAATGATTTATACACTGTAAAACTACTCGGAAGTGTTTTCAAAATTCAGTGGCAGGAAAAGGTAATTCTGTTTTATATTTTTTACGCTAGATCGCCAAAATATAGAGGAATTTGGAGTATTATAGAATACCATTTGCATTTTCATCTGTAAGTCAAAATAAAACTAGTCGGATGTGGCAATCCCAAAACTTTCTTCTATCTCATACATGTTCATACTTCCTGAAAAATAGAGCATATCCGCGCTACCGGTTAGGTGATTTACACCAAAATCTAATCATCAACAACTTAGGTCAAGTTCTAACTGAATCTGAACTTTGACGAAAACCCATGCATTAGTTTTTGAGATAGAACTATTGCGGAAATCGTAAAATAATCTGAATAGCAGCGTGCTGCTGTTGAGCGATTTACTTAAAAACTAATCAGGACCAAATTATTTCCGGGACTAACTGAATCTGAAGTTTGATAAAATTCGTGCATTAGTTCTTGAGATAGAGCTATTGTGATAATCATGAATAATGCCCCATGGCAGCGCCACCTGTTAGGCGATTTAAACCAGAAAGTAATCAGCACTAAATTATATTAAGGACTAATGGAAACTGAAGTTTTTTAAAAATCCGTGCATTAGTTCTTGGGATACAGCTATTGCAGAAATCGCGAAAAATGCAGCATAGCAGCGCCACCTATTGGGCCATTTACACCAAAAACTAATCAGCATAAGTTTATATCAGGGATTAACTGAAGCTAAAGTTTTATTAAATTCCGTTCATTAGTTCTTGAGGTAGAGCGTTCCACATTATTTGTGTCACATACATACAGACAGACAGAGTCAAAGACTTACGGACAGACATTTTGTAAAAACATGTTTTCGTTTATCTGACCTCTAAAACGTATAAATCCGTCGAAAATCGGAACTCGAAAATTTTTATGAATCCAATACTTTCTTCTTTTATAGATAGAAGAAAGTTAAAATTGAGTTAAAAAGGAACAAACTTTGATTATTTCATAATAAATTTTTAATGCATTTAAAGTGGAAGAAAAACATGCACATCAATACGTAGCTCTTAAAAAACAGTTACACTTTTCGGGTAATAGCAACCACTCAGGTAATGTGGAATAGTTTTATAAGGAATATTAAAATTGCAAGAAAAACCACGTTTTACAAGAATAAAGAAAATTAGGTACTACTTGATTATTCCGTCGACCAAAAAAGTATCGCCAAACTATAAGATTAAATGCCAATAATGGTGATCGTAAATGTCACACTCACTTGAGATTAAACACGACACACGTGTTTGTTACGTCATCAAGTGATTTTTAATTCGACTTTTTATTTGTATTTTTATTAATTTTTTACTAATTTATTTGTTCTTTCATTATTTAAAATAAAAATTACGTCAATTTGTATAATTTGGCAAAATTGGTCGACGGGATAATCAAGTAGTACCCAAAATTATTTAATAAATAAACATTTGTACACCATTTATAAATCAGCAGATTCTTAAAAAAACTGTTTTAATTTTTACAAAAACATAAATGTAGTCTATTGATTCAGCTCCACTGCAGTCCACATGAGCTCACATAAGGCTTTGTATCCACTTCTCCCCTCTTCAGTCCTCTGAATATTTTTCATTGCAAAACAGTCACACTCCACCTTCCTCATCTGATGTACAACTTGGTCCACCTCAAATGATACGTCGAAGTGGAATGATATTTCGTCTTCACTAAGCTTGTCTTGAAACAGATGTCAACCTGATATTCCAAATTACCCAACATGCCATTTTGGAGAAAAAATACCCTCTTCACTCGTTAACAGGTTTGTATACAGGTAATTTAGAAACACAGCAATAAATAGAACTGTTCAACTTCATACTGAACTTGGTAACATCACTGATAATAAGATATTATAAATAATTCGAATTTTATAAAATTTAACTGACAGATTTGCAAACATTGAGAATAAGATTTTATTTCACCGCGTCCCTCCACGAACAGGTATCAAAATAGAATTGAGTACAATGCATAAAGGAGTATTAAAAAGTCGTTTGGCAGTTTTACGAGTGGTTTTAACACTGTATGTGTCATATATTGAAGTATTCTACATTGGTCGATCGTTCTATAACATCCGAACTTCCTCTATTAGTTTCTGATGCATGTAAAGATAAAGAAAGCGAAATCGTACGTATCTCAGACGAGGTACTCCATATTTTCCTTTGCGTTATATTATACTTTCTAAATTAAGAAACATTTGTCTTTATTTGAGTGTATTGAGCTTTTCATAAATACTGCAGAATGTTTTTTTTTTCTTTTAAAAACAACATTAACTTACAATATGGAAACAATATCTGTCATATTAGGTTCCAATATTACGGTCCTCAGAAATACTCCTAGCGAAATATGATTGTTGATTAAATTTTAACTTAACATTGGAAAAAATGGTGATGGAAAGGCAATATTTTTTCCCAATCTTCCACTAATATGAGAAGAATGTAAACATTCTAACATTGGAACAATATTTCACGGTAATATGCCAAGATATTGCCAATAAAAACAATATTAACTCAATATTGTTTTAATACTAGAAGAATATATTGCATTAAAAAAAGAGCATA
Source organism: Maratus speciosus (assembly GCA_963932465.1). Lineage (NCBI taxonomy): Eukaryota > Metazoa > Arthropoda > Arachnida > Araneae > Salticidae > Maratus > Maratus speciosus. The sequence continues at coordinate 438,328,979 of OZ010793.1, forward strand.
TCGTATTAAAAAATATATCTGCGAAAACACTACGCAGGTAACCCCGTTGTATATATGGATATTATCGATTTTTTCCAGGTTGTAATAATTTTTACTTTTGTGTGTTTCAAAACTGTGCTAAGCTGCAGGATATTATTTACGAATGATCTCATTTTGAAAAGTTTTTTCTGATTACATATAAAAACCTCCTTTTTTAAACTACAAAAGAAGAAACCTTATTTAGGGATCGGAAAACATTGATGATTTTTTGATGTTTCGAAATTGGAAACAGATTCTGGAAAAGAAAAAAAACTACAAATAAAATATAGATAAACAAAAGAAAAACAAGTGAAGAAATCCCAAGAAAACTTTTCTAAACCCGATATGTCAGTTTAGGACTAGTTCAGATATTCCCCAGAGATATAGATTCGACAAATTTTGTTTCACAAGTTAAAGAATTTAAACCAACAGAAATACAAACCAAAAAAGTTCCAAATAATTTGTGTCAAGAAATTTCTGAACTGAAATAAATTTGTTTTATTTCTCGAGTTCTTCATTATTTTGAGGAATAAAGACTTTGTCAATTTTATTAGTAATACATAATATAAGAAATTAATATAAAGTTTTCAGCTTCATGTCTTAAAAACAAATAGAGTGACAGTTACGATTTTTACCCTACCTGCAAAACAAAATTGGTTATTGTAATAGAGGCAGTAGTGTGCCAAAATCGCTTTTACCGAAATTACTTCCTATGAAATACCAATATTGGTTAAATCAAGGGTCGCAGAATACTGTGTTTTTTGTATATTTGCTACCACTTTTTCCAAACAGAAATTCTCGTAGACCTTTTTATTGAATAAGTTAAATAAAACTACCACGAAGATAATTGCTTTGAAGCAGAAGTAGGAAATATATCAAAAATACAGGACGTTGTGACTCCTGGCTTTCAGTTATAAATTTTACATTAACTATTAGTTCTACGTTGAAAATATTTGCAATAAAACGCCAGTATTTGACCAGTATAGATTTTCCATTGGAAATATGAAAACAAATAGAAATATTTCTTACAATTTTCACAGATATTTCATTCAGTCCAATATATATCCCATATAGGACAAGAAATCACAAGAAAACATTTCGAAATTCATGAAACTAGTTCAGTAATTCCCCAGCAATAAAGATTTGACAAAATTCGTTTCACAATTTAAAGAAATTAAACCAATACCAATGTAAATACAAACCAAAAACTTTCTATTTTGTGTTAAGAATTTTTTTTGAACTGCTAGAAGTTTGTTTTATATCTCAGCGTTTTTCATTATGAATTTTCCTGGCATATTATTACTTTAACAGGTTTTCTCAATTTTATTAATACTAGTATAAGAAATGAGTGTTCATCTTAATTTCTTTCTTAGAAAAAGAAAAAAAAAACACAAAGAGAAATAGAGTTAATATTACGATATTGAACCTAATTGCAAAATAAAATTGGTTATGTTGGCTATATTAAAGCCAATATTGAGAAAATATTTTGTTAGCCAGGCATACTTCCAATAAAATACCAATATTCTATAAGTAGTGCTTTTGCATTGGATATTAAACACCTGTATTTGAGACAGGTAAAAGTACTTCTCGTGTAAGTGGTTTGAAAGCGAGTGTAGTGTTTTTCCAGCTTTTGTGAAGTTTAAATTCATGTTTACTAATTTCATCATTAAAATTTTCTCACTATGTATCTAAGCTATTTAAATTGTATTTAAAATAGGGTGATGTTAGTTTAAGAATAATATTTCCTGTATTTATTTCTACACACATAGTTCAACATCTTCTAATATTTATATAAATATCATCACCTTGTAGATGTTTCCTCAAATAAATCCATACCCATTTCACGAATGAACAACTGCATAACCTACATGCTAAAGTTAAAAAAAAAAAATATTGTGAACATATTGTAAAACATATCATGCGGAGGCATATTTTTACGCATCAGTAAATGCACTAAAAGAAACTGTGGCTATTTCTTGGGTCAATGCTGCATTTTTATAAGATACATTTCGAATTTGAATATTGAAAACCGATACTTTCTCGCAAATGTTACTATAAGCAAAAGCGATAAAACTTGAACATATTTCAATAACAAAGACTTATTCTAAAATCCTCCGTACAGATTTATAAAAACCATTCTGCATAAAATTGTGAAAAATGTGGGCTGATACGTTAGAAATCTGATCGAAAGAAAGGATGTAGCTGTAAGATATCAAATGTTTGTTTTTGTAAAGTGCTAGCACTATATTTAGAGTAGGGATCTTCAACACTTTTGAACAAAATATTATTTTTGTTTGAAAAAAATAATAATAATAGTAAAGGAAAACATTTTCCATTCTCTTTTAGGTTTAATGCGTCATTTCCACCAGTTGCATTTTGTTGGCTAGAATATTGGAATCCGATACTTCTATTCCTGTTGTGTTAAAAGAAGCGATAAAAACTGAGCAATAACTGTCAATAACAACAAGTTATTTCGAAAAGTGCTTCTGGGATTAAGGGAATTGGTTTATATTGGAAATATAAGTAATTTTGTAAAAGAAAGCACTAGTTTGTTGGTTATAAAAGCACGAAAATGGTTATTGGACATGTTGATAACTTATCTTCATTGAAATGAATTTGATATGGAAATAATAGGCTTTTACAGATGGGAGTTATTTTCGAAGAAAGCTTATATCATGGATATACTTTAAAAGCAATTTAAAGGTACTTAATTTTAGTAAAATAAAAGGATAATTTATTTCTTCACTCTATCTCGTTACCTTTTAAAAAAGTATGTATTATTTTTATAAAATAACTTTTTTTATGCTTATAAATATAAAATATAAAACTAATAATAAAGCATTTTTTTCTCTTTTAAAGCTTGTTAACATCTTCAGGGGTTCATTTTTTTGACACAATAAACTAAAAATAGGGGCTATACACCACTTTTATCGTACTAAAATATTCGCCTTATACAGTGTGTTCGACCGACAAATTCAGAGGTATGATAGTAGACATAAAGAGGATGAGAAATTACCATAGAACATGGGGTCACAAACCACGTATTTAATAAAAAATACATGGTGTTTTGCATTAACTCAATTTGGATAGACGGTAATACCTTTCAGAAAACTGAAGTATATTACAATAAAACTTATAAAAATTATCACCTTTGTTGTAAATGTTAAAGTGTAATAAATATTAAAAAAAAATGTAATAAATATCAGGTTGAGCAAAAAATTCTTGGAAATTTTTTATCGAATAGTTACCAGAATTTGTATCGTATATAGGAGTACTAGTAGTATATGTTGACAGATATTGTGAAATATGATCCCTAAACAAGGACATTAAAATAATTAAGCGAAGTAAATTGTTTTTTCATGTGTCAAATGTGATTTACAAAAGTAATTATCGAAAGTGTTTATGATCTAAAAGAAGGAAGTGAAATTGAAAAGTGATTGCACAATCGTAAACAGATATTTTATTATAAACATTTCGCAATACTTAAGAACTATAAGACATTTATATACTCTCATTTTAAATTACCGTAAATATAAATATTGATACAAATTATTTGTTATGCTGATTTATGGGATTAATTTCCTGTTCTTTATTGCTAATAATATTTTATTCATGTATTTTTTGTCTACTTTCACTTGTAACTCAAACTCTCAAACTGAGAGATGTGTATCTTAAGGCTCTTATTAAAATTTAATTTTACTTTTCTATTTATAAGTTTCGGCACAAACTTAAGTTCACAAGTCACACAAAAATAGGCGTCTTTTTAAACAACATAAAGTTCAGACCATCAGTCACATATATGGATTAAATCAGAAATACAGGAAGAACATGTAGATCCATTTACCCTTTCCATGGGAAAATTACCAGATGATAAACGGATGTACATAAATATAAGGTAAGCCCAATTTATCTTACCTATTTTTTTTATATTGAGAAATAGATAATTAATTTTTGAGGATAAAAAACGAACATCACGCAAATTTTATGATAGAAAAGATTAAATATTGCTAACAGTATATCTATAGGAGTTCAGGAATTTCGGCTCCAAAATTCCTATTGAACAGTATGATTTGCGTGTGTTGACCCGGCATTATTGGTCAAAAGTTTAACGATTTTGAAAGCCGTCGATGAGTTTGCACACTTGGACGGCATCGAAATTCTTCCACATCCCCCTACGGTCCAGACGTGACTTCAACCGATTATGTCCTCTTTCGATCAATGCAACACTTTACCAAGGACCGTCAATTTGAATCCTTTAAGGGGTCTCAGGACTCTTAAATTGGGAAAATGAAAAAAAAAGGCCATTTTCAACATTTAATATCTTAAAATGTATTTAATTTTAAGACACAATTTTAATTGGAATAAAATATATAAGTATTTTCTTTCATTTCATGTACTTAAAAAATTATAAGATGCAGAATTTCTATTTACAGGGGTCTCCAAACTGTTAGACATTTGACGAGCAAAATATTGGCATAACATCTTACGCGCACGATTAAAAAATAAGTATTGCAACTAGAATGAAAATTATGGTGGCTACTTACATTTCAGATTATAATAATTACCCTGAACCTAAATAAATTTGTATTTAAAGCTTTTTTATATTTTTAATACAAAGTTGTAATTAGCTAATGCAAAATTAAGAAAATTTCAACAGTATAATCACCTAAAAAAATATTGTTTTGAACAATAAAAAAGAAATTTTAGGTTCAGTTTATACAGTCTAATATGAAACATATGTTTTGAAAATTTCATGAAAAAATATTCATAAGTTTTTGAGATATCGTGCGCGTTATGCCCAAAAACGGCATTTGGAGAAAAATGGCTTCAAAGTTTCCGAACCGACGCTTCAACTATTGAACGTGTATAAATGTAAAAGACATAACTTCAGTTCTAATAGGAATTTCAGGTAAACAGTTATATCGAAATGTTCAGAAAAGATAGGAGTTTAACATCTAAAGAAATTAAAACTTTGAAAATTTTAACGCTTTAAGAGTCCTGAGACCCCTTAATGAAGTTGAAGAAGCATGTCAAGAGTTTTTCGATACCAAGGAGCCGCCACGGTACTCCCAGCAAATCCGGAAAATGGCAGAACGATGTCAAAAAGTGATGGTCTATGATGGTCTCTACTTTGAAGAATAGTCCTTGTTGCTTTTGTTGTTAAATGCGCATAATAACGCAACATTCACAAATTTCCCAGAACTTTTTGCTCAACCTAGTATTAAAACAATGTGGTAGAAGTTTCTAATATACGTGGCAGCAATATGAACTTGACGCTTCACACTTTGGACTGCGATTACCAGTTCTTACGGTATTATCGAATTCTTTATAGCACCCTGTTTTTCCAAGACTTTTCGTGGTGTTATAATGTATCACACAAAACAAGGTACATATCGTTGCATTTTCAGTGTAATGATTTTATGTTTCGTAAAATTATTACTGTCAAACCAAGCTCAGTTAGGCTTAAACTCCCTGTCTTTGTGACTAAATACGTGGTTTGCGACCCCATGTTCTATGGCAATTTTTCATCCTCTTGATATCACCCCTCTGAATTTGTTGGTTGAATTCGGCAACACGCTGTATAATCCATATATGTCTGCTCTTAAATAAATCAAATATTGCAGTTTAAAATTAATGGTGTCGATAAAACTAGCAAGCTCTTCTTGTACATGTACGGACAAACGTGTTAAAGAGTTAACAAAATAAATCATGAACTAATTTACATTTTTTTATGACCATTGGATATCAGACAATACTGATTGTTGTATTAAAGGTAGTCGTAAAAATTGATAAAAAAAAAAAAAAAACCTTCAAGCTAGTTTGAAATATGCTCTTGTTATTGAAGAAATTGGTTTATATTGGAAATACAAATAATTTTCCATAAACTTCAAGAGGTGGTGACTGTTTTTAAAGAGATGTCTAGATATGTTTTAAAAAATTTTCAAAGCATTTAAATTCATTTTTTAAAATGATAATTTGTTTACTTTTTTATAAAGCTTAATAACGTAATAAAAGTATTAATTCGTTTTTAAAGGCTAGTTTTTTTAATGACTATAAATTAAATACTTAAAACTAACAATAAAGTTTTAGTTATTTATCTTCTTCATCATAGCATAGCAATTTACTAAAAAAAAAAAAAAAAAAAAAAAAAAAAAAAACAGCATGAATTCATTTAATAAGTTGATATTTCTTGAAATAACATTGAAAACTGGACAAGATTGGCTCTTGCGCTAAAAAAAATTAAAAACAGGTAAATCATTGTCAAAACAACAAGTTATTTCTAAATTAGCCTTTACTATAGAAGGAATTGGTTTATATTAGATATCTAACTAGTTTTGTAAAAGACAGCTGTAATTTGTTCATTAGAAAAGCAAACAAGTCGGAAATTGTACGTCAATATGCCATATGGTGCGTTCGCACTACAACTAGTTTTATAAATATTCAGATCTTGGTGCACTATCTGTTGTATTCTTGTGTAAAAATGCATGAATACAAATTTTCTTACAATTATATAGATATAAAATTCAGTAATACGGAAATAATATGATTACATCTTAAATAGAACGTAATCACCATGCCAACCTAGAATCATTATCTATCATGGAAAATCCTTGAATTAATTACGTTTGATAGAATTTAATAGAATGAAGAAAACTTTTACTAATATATTTTTTAATTTTTGATCGATTTTCCTAAAATATGAAATGGCTCGACAAAATTTGGCTACGATTATATATATTAAATTTCAATCTATTCGGTTGGGTAGTTTTTGTGCCCCCAATGCCTCTAGAGACAGACGGTCGGCTCAGACGATGAGATGCTTCCTATTTATATAATTATGAATATACCTGAAAAGAGGATTTATGAGGCGTTGATAACTTATCTTCATTCAAAAGAATTAGATAAGGAGATAAAAGACTTGTTGAGTTAGGAACTCTTTTTTAAAGAGTGTTTATCTCTTTGCCATAATTTAGATACAATTTAGAGACATTTGTGTATTTTTTAAAACTATAATTTGTTTCTCCTCTATCATAGTTTATTAACTTTATAAAAAGTATCCCAACGTAATTTTGAGAATCGAAAATAGCAATATAACTTTTAGATTACCCTATTCTTTCTCTGTCATAACTCAGTAACTTCATAAATTGCACGAATTTACTTAAAACCTTTGGCATTTTATATAGTTTAAGATTTGAAAATGGCAATAACATTTAACATCGGTAAGTGATTTGAAAATAACTTTATAGGTTTTGATATATGCTTGCAAAAGGAAGTATATTTCACTCAATGTTAGCAACATTAGTTTCTTAATAGCTATGATATTCTAATTCTAATAAAATCTTTTCTAATTTCTTGTAGTTTTTCAAGAAGAAAGTATTGGATTCGTGAAACGTTTGACATCCGGATTTTGACGGATTTATACGTTTTAGAAGGTCGTTAATACTATTTGGCTGTTTTTAGATACTGTCTGTGAATGAATCTGTCTCTCTGTATGCGTTACAGAATTTGTGGGCATTATCTGAAGAACTAATGTACAGTCGTGGAAAAAATAAAGTAAACACCCCCTACTAACTCCTTAGCAAATCATCATAGAAGAAAGTTACTGGTACCGAACGATTGGAAATAAAGTCTACTTTTAAATGATGTATATAAAATTTGCTTAGGGGGTCATCTACATATTAAAACGAATCCTAACTTCATTTTTTTCAGTGGCAATACTCAATTTTAACGAGATATTTCAAATCTTCGGTTCAAACTATGCCTAGACACCAAATTTCAAGTCATTTGAATGATAAGTTTTTGAATTATAAACATTCGAAATTTAGTGCTTCTAATGTTAAATTATATTTTCATATTTTTATTTATATCTCCCGAAATTATTCTCCTAATGTGCTATTTTTTTGTGGTAATAATACTAATATACCCAAACATAAATAAGCTGAATTTGCAATTTTTATAATTTTATGATATGAATTATGAATTATGAAATTAATATTCGACAAAATTATGAATTGCAACCTACAATTTTTTTGATGGATTTAGATTTATTAAGTCCTGCTTTATGGAAATTCAAAAATTTCACATTTTTCTTCCAAGTAGTTTTCAAATTATGCTTAAAAAACGGCAAAATGATGGTTTAAGGGGCCGTCTATGATGGAAGTGAGTAGACATTTTGAAATTTATTCTGCCGTACTGTAATCTAACACGCTTCATTGACTCCTTGAGTGGCGCTTAAGGTGCCGTGATCAAGGAAGCGGCTCTCTCGGTTAACAATCCAGTACGGAACTTCAATTTGGATACAGCCCTTAAAATACACCCGTTTTAAAATAATTAATTTCTCGAAAACTTATGGTACGAATTGCATAAAAATTCGTTTTTAGGCTAATTGAAGGGTGTAGAGTTCATTTATGCTGTCAGAATTGGGTACTGCTATTGAAAAAAACACAAAGTTATGGCTCGTTTTAATATGTAGGTGGCCCCCTAAGCAAATTTTATATACATCATTTAAAAGTAGACTTTATTTCCAATCGTTCGGTACTAGTAACTTTCTTCTACGATAATTTGTTGAGGAGTTAGTAGGGGGTGTTTACTTTTTTTTTCCACGACTGTACGTAATTTAACCAAACTTGAGATTCAGATACGCATAAATTGTTGCTAATTACGTTTTTATGTAAATTACCCAACAAGTGGTGCTACCTTGCACCATTTTCCACGATTTCCGAGGTAACTATATCTCAATAACTAATGCACGGAATTTCATAAATATTCATATTCAGTTAGGCCTTGACATAAATATACTCTGATTGAGTTTTGGTGTAACTCTCCAAAAAGGTGGCACTGTTACGATGCATTTTTCCTGATTTCCGGTACAGAAATATCCAGCGATTTCTGGAGTACCATTACCTGAGACTTTTTCTGTTGAGCTGCTTAAAATAACGGACTAGATACAATTTTCAATAAGGTTAACTGAGTGAATTTTGTCCACCAGATTCGTCCAAGATAACTGAGTTGGCTTAAGTCAAATGGCCCCTAGTTCGATTCCTCGCCTGACACTTTTTTCAGTGAGTTGAATAATTACAACTCATAATTTTTTTTCTTTTTACCAATTAGAATAATTGTGTTAAAGTTAATCAAGTGGAATAGTAAGTAATGTTTTTATTAAATACCGGTGAGTGAATTTTATCGATTTAATTCTCAACTTTATCTATTCTGAATAGTTAATCTCACGCAATTAATCATAAACTATTCAGAAATTAAACTTTCAGCAATAGCTATTAAACTATTAAGCAATTTTAATATTCCTTATAACTCTTTTCCATATTACCCGACTGATTGACATTACCCGAAAAATGTAAGTTTTTTTTTTAAAGCTAAATATTGATACGCATTCTTTTCTTCCACATTAAACACATTAAAAATATGTTAAAAAATAGTCAAAGTTTCTTCTTTAATAACTTTTAAAGTATCTCAATTCTTTTCATGTCGACTTACAAGTGAAAATGTAAATGATATACATAATACCCGAGCTTCCTCTATATCTTGGAGATTTAAAAATGTATATATATAAACTTTACTTCTATTTCATTGAATTAATTGTGTTATATTTCTCCTAAAAACTCCTACAGCGTTTTGAAAATAGACAGATGCGGAAATATAAATATAAAAACATAAAACTCACATCTATCAAAAATGCTTTAAAAAGAAAATGGGAAAAGAAAACTCTTTCAAGAAACATTTATTCTTCAATTCACTCTCTCGCATGTCATTCTTTTTGTCAATGAAACATACACAGAGATAATGGAGCAGTATAGCATCCGATTCTATAAACAGCAGGGTGGTATTATAGTTGCAATATTTTAAGGTACTTTCATATAGCGTAACATTAAATGAAAGGGATTGTTTTCATTAAATACCACTGAATAAATTTTATCGATTGAACACTCAACTTTATCGACTGATTACACGCAAATATAATTATAAACAGCATTAATGGTAAACTATATTTCTATTTAAAGGTATATATAAATATTATACAGACATACAAATAATAAATACAATAAACTCAACTGGAGTGAAAAATTAGCCAGTGCCAGGAATCGAACCCGGGACCACAGTATACAAGACTGCTGCTCTAATCACTGAGCTACTCCGGCCGATGCCTGAGTCTGCAATTTCTCACTAATGAACGATGTTGGGGAGTAACCAGCCATCTATACGACAGCCTTGGATAACCGGACAACGATGAATAGATTTTACTATTACATCGATCTACGATAATTATAATAAAATGTTTTATTATATGTTTGATATACGATCATAAAGTATAAAATAAAATCATATACGATGTTTTATTATATTTCTATATCTTTGAAATAATTGTGTTATACGTCTCTTAAAAACTCCTACGACGTTTTAAAAATAGACGGATGCGGAAATATAAATATAAAAACATAAAACTCACATTTATCAAAAATGCTTTAAAAAGAAAATGGGAAAAGAAAACTCTTTCAAGAAACATTTATTCTTCAATTCACTCTCCCGCATGTCATTCTTTTTTGTCACTGAAACATCCACAGAGATAATGGAGCAGTATAGCATTCGGTTCTATAAACAGTAGGGTGGTGTTATACTTGCAACATTTTCAGGTACTTTCATATTGTGTGGCATTAAAGAAAGAGGATTGTTTTCATTAAATACCTCTGAGTAAATTTTATCGAATCATTTCAAGCAATTAATTATAAACTGCATTAATAGTAAACTATACTTCTATTTCATTGAAATAACTGTGTTATACGTCTCTTAAAAACTCCAACAATGTTTTAAAAATAGACGGATGTGGAAATATAAATATAAAAACATAAAACTCTCATTTATCAAAAATTCTTTAAAAAGAAAATGGGAAAAGAAAACTCTTTCAAGAAACATTTATTCTTCAATTCACTCTTTCGCAAATCATTCTTTTTGTCACTGAAACATCCACAGAGATATTGGTGCAGTATAGCATTCAATTCTATAAAGAGTAGGGTGGTACTATAGTTGAAACACTTTAAGGTACTTTCACATTGAGTAACATTAAAGAAAGGGGTTTTCATTAAATAACACTGAGTAAATTTTATCGATTGAACACTCAAATTTATCGATTGATTTCGTGCAATTAATTATAAACTGCATTAATGGTAAACTATACTTCTATTTCATTGAATTAATTGTGTTATATTTCTCTCCTAAAAACTGCAACAGCGTTTTAAAAATAGACGGATGCGGAAATATAAATATAAAAACATAAAACTTACATTTATCAAAAATGCTTTAAAAAGAAAATGGGAAAAGAAAACTCTTTCAAGAAACATTTATTCTTCAATTCACTCTCCCGCATGTCATTCTTTTTGTCACTGAAACATCCACAGAGATATTGGTGCAGTATAGCATTCGATTCTATAAACAGTAGGGTGGTGTTATAGTTGCAATATTTTAAGGTACTTTCATGTTGTGTAGTATTAAAGAAAGAGTATTGCTTTCATTAAATACCACTGAGTAAATTTTATCGGTTCATTTCACGCAATTAATTATAAACTCCATTAGTGGTAAACTATACTTCTATTTCTTTGAAATAACTGCGTTATACATCTCTTAAAAACTCCTACAACATTTTAAAAATTGATGGATGTGGAAATATAAATATAAAAAAATAAAACTCATATTCATCAAAAATGCTTTAAAAAGAAAATGGGAAAACTCTTTCAAGAAACATTTATTCTTCAATTCACTCGCCCGCATATCATTCTTTTTGCCACTGAAACATCCACAGAGATATTGGCGCAGTATAGCATTCGATTCTATAAACAGTAGTGTGGTGTTATAGTTGCAACATTTCAAGGTACTTTCACATTGCGTAACATTAAAGAAAGAGGATTTCTAGAATAAATTTTTATTAGCAAAAGAAAAGGTATTTGTAAAACGAAAGGCCAGTGCCAGTGCAGAAAATGTTTAGTAATTTTTAAGAGGCTACTTCAGTCACCTGAAATGACCCGCTCACTAATTTTAATCCTATGGAAGAAATGCTTAAACGTATCTAGTTTGCATTTCAGTATTTTTAAACAATTCTTTCCGCATTGGCTATCTGATATCGATTTGTACAAAGGGCGTTTTTTTTACTTTTTCGATTTTGTTTACAGATATTTTTAATAAGGACTCTTTCAGTGTTGGAACCGGTTTCGAAAGTGAAAGCATGCTCTTGAAAAAAATCTGCAAACAAAATCGAAAAAATAAAAAAGGCAAGATGTAGAGATCGATCTCAGCTATCCAATACAAAAAATATATATATATTATTTAAAAATATTAAAATACAAACGAGATATCTTAAAAATCTTCTTCCATGGGATTAGTATTAGCGAGCGATTCTTTCCAGGTGACTGAAGTAGCCTCTTAAACAAAGAAAATTTAAATTTTAAATGATCTATTTTAAAGAATGTTTACATTTCTACAAGTAAGGAGTTTAGTTAGCAAAAGGTAATAATAATAATAAATTATATTAACAGAAATTTAAAGATCAGTGTCAGAATCAATAAATTTAAAACTTCAATCAGAATCAGTAATTTTTCAATTCTTTAAATACTTATTTTTATCATCCAGTGATAATTCATGATTTCTATCATAACATAATTTGCATTATTAATGAATAGTAACGTTTTGTCATAGCTTAACACTTCCCTTTATCTCTTTAAAACTGATTTACGTAGTCTCTAGCTAAAAAATAAATTATAAAAATTTATTAAAATCCAGATTTTAAATTTGATAACTCTACATGTAAAATAGGTATTTCTAAGTAAATGTATTTCGAATCGTTTATATTAGACATCATATGTAAATAAAAACCGATAAAAAATTAAAAGGGATATGCGAAAAAAATCATATGCAACATATCTCAAATTTTATATCAGAAAAAAGCTGTTTCAATTAATTTTTGGACGTAAATGAATTCTTATTAACATTTTCAGGTGACGAAACCAGTCGAAATAAAATAAATATAAACTTATCCGTAATCTTACTTAAATTTAGAACTTTACCTTTAAATTACGATGTTGGGACACCGTACATCTCAGCGAGTATTTAAAAAAATTTTTTTCTTACTGCTTTTTGAAAAATAATTTCTATCATATACCTAACTAAACAGTTTTCAAGAGATATCTAACATAATTTCTTTTCTTTTTTTGTAAATTGCGGCACGACTGAATATAAAAAGAATCACCAGACCTGGCCCGTAATCAAATCATTAATCGGAAATAATGGGATAAAAAATAAGAATTTTAAATTAACCATCCCTTCAATTCCAGATTTAACAAAAATTCGGAAATTTATCATATATTTAGAAATACAATACATCAAACGTTACAAATTAACATTTTTCTTCTATTTCTTTAAAATAAATTTATTAACAAAACCTCTGGATATGAATAAATTTATTAAAATCCATTTCTTAATCTTTTCTAAAGAATTTAGGAATTTGAAATTCTCAGGGCACATTAACAAAATATGAGATTATTTTTATTTTTTCGATTAGGCACCTAATTCTCTAAATAAAAATAAACACAGAGGACAAAATCAACATATCCGACCCATTTTTATATTCATAATATAAAAATATGTCTGCTGTTCATATTATATATTCAGCTGTTCTATGTTTATAATCCAAAAATGTTTCAGTAAATATTTGAATTTTTTCAAAACTTAATTCTTATTATGATTTTCGAGTGTTAAATAAGTTGTCGCAAATGAAATAAAATAAAAAGTAGTAACCTATACTTAAATTTAAAATTAAGTCCTAAAAGATATGATGAAGAAAAATAAGAAAATATTTCTCTATTTAAAACAAAAATCTGTTAATGATTCTTAGAGAATTCTTAAATTTCACCATATGTCAACATATCATAATTAGAATTATTATGAATTTAATGTATACTATAACGTAACATTTATTTCTTAGTTCTATAAAATTAATTTATGTAGAAATTGAAAAAAAATGATGAATGATCATTAAACTTCCTGAAAAGGGAGATGGTTGAAGATCATTAAATTTATTGAAATCCAATTTTTATATTTTCTACAAAATCTTGGAATTCGAAATTGTGTCTGTACAACGAACAAAATATGTAATTCAAAGTTTATTTACTTTGAGATCTTTCATTTAGAAATTAGGTGCTCAACATAAATAAATAAATAAATACAGAGGTAAACTCAACATATTCAATACAAAATACACAATATGAACTTTAGAAAGCTCACAGTTTTACATAAAATGCAACAAAGATAATAATAATATAGACAATACAAGTTAAAAATATACATTTTATTTAAATTCTCTAGTAATTTCGGACTGCAATACCGCAGACATCGTCAGGTGATATTTTTATTAATTACTGTTCCTTTCATTCAAATACGTCAATTCCTTTGAAATGGGAGAGTCTATAATTATTAGGGTAGCTGGAAGTAGAAGTAGCAGTGCCTTGAATTGAACTTATGTAGCGTACCCTAATAATTATAGGCTCACCCATTTCAAATGGAGTGATGTATTTGAATGAATGGAACAGCAATTAATAAAAATATTTCCTGAAAATGGCCACGGGATTTGAGGCCGTAAGTACTAGGGAATTTAAATAAAATGCATATTTTTAACTTGTTACATCTATATTATTATTATCTTTGTTGCCTTTTAGGTAAAACAGTGAACTTTTTAAAATTAATGTTGTGTATTTTGTGATTGAATCAAGGTAGAACATTATATTTCACCTTAAGATTTTATATTCAACACATTTTTACATTCAGAATACAAAAATGCTTCTTTTTTGCATTTTATTTATTCATATATTGTATGTTTTAGATTCAAAAGAAAGATATTTCAATTAATCTTTTCGCAAAAGCAGTTCTTGTTATCATTTTCGAATATTGAATGAGGTGTGGCAAAAGAAAAGAAATAAAAAGTAATCTATCCTTAAATTTAAAACTAAATCTGTAAAAATGGAAAGAAAAAAAAAATAAGAGATTTAAAGAAAACATTTCTTCAATTCAGTCGCTTCTGTGTCAGTCCTGTTGGAACTAAAGCATCTCGTGGGAGATTGAACTACTAACTCAGAATTCAACAGCGAAAGGAAGTGTCACAGAGACCATACCCGCTTTAGGATGTTTTTTACGCCCTAGGATAAGTAAGAAAGCAAGATAAAATTCAGAAAGTATTTCCATTCACTAAAGTAAACAACTTTCGTTAAAATAGCGAAGCTGTAGGAATGAAGAGCATTGGAAACTGGAAATGGAATGTAAAAATATTGGGCGAAGGGAGGAAGCAATATCAAATGTTAGAGAAAAATTATTTTAAGAAAATAATGTCTTCTGCGAAAACGTTTTCATACTAGAGATTATTGGATCTGTTGAAAAAGGGTATTTA
This sequence comes from Maratus speciosus, assembly GCA_963932465.1. Taxonomy (NCBI): domain Eukaryota; kingdom Metazoa; phylum Arthropoda; class Arachnida; order Araneae; family Salticidae; genus Maratus; species Maratus speciosus. The sequence goes on from OZ010793.1 coordinate 438,344,436, forward strand.
CGCTGTTCAACGTTTTGAAATAAAAGTACATTGTATAGCTTTATATGGAATTGCAAAATAGAAAAAGGCACAAAACTTATAATTTCATGATGCTTCACCAACTTTTATCAAATTGTGATTATGATTTTGCGGACTGAAAATTCGAGCTTATGCTGGTATTCATAGCGATGTACATGTTTTAGATGCGCGTATTAAATCCATGAATCCCTTTGCTGAAAGCTGGGCACTCGGAATGATATGTGCATGAGTGTGCGTTTATTCTGATTTTCTTATTTTTATTCTTAAATTTTCAATTTCCTTTCTATCCCTCTCTGTTCACTATTTGTTTTTAATCTTCCGATTCACCCTCTTCCACACTTCTATTCCTTACCCTCTTTCCACTATAATGGTTTCTTCCTATACGCTAGCGCCATCTAACTCTCGGTGCATGATAGAGATAGTTTCTAATTTTTAATCACACGCTGACGTCATATGTGTTTTTGTGAACAGAACAATCATCTTAAGTCCGCAAAGGTCTTTGCTGTTTTACCATTTGTTTTATTATGCCCTAACAATGTTAGAAACATTTACTTATCTTGAAGAAAATCACTGGGCTCTTTTTTGATCGTTTTCAAATGACCAATATTTGATTGACAGAATTTCGTACTGTCTAAGGGAATTATTAATATTTTTGACATCAAGCATTTTCAATAAAGTGGTGATTGTTACATGTCTTATTCTCAAATTCACCACCAACTGCAACCCGGAAAACCTCGGTCGAGCGCTCACATGGTAGTCATATCATTAATCTGATTAAACTTCGGTCGTGATGCGTCCAATCAGGTTAATCGTGAATATCATTTGAGCGTTCGACCGAGGATTTCTAGGTTGAGGTAAATGGTGAATAAGAACAATAATGTCTGACTGGCAATGAGTATGCCATATTAAAAGAAAAGTATTTGGTACATATCGCTCACCCGCAAGAGACGTGACATATCTCGACAAAAGTAAATTTCACAGGAGAGACAAAAGGAAATTTGCATAATTTTACTATAAAACAAAACTGCAGCAATTAGCTCTGCATGCAGGGCTAAAAACGTGCACAAAAGTATAAAACCCTTAAGAATGAAGATGCATGATGAGGTTTGGAGGTTTGTGTAATTTTACTTCCTCACACAATCCACCGATGTGGTCACAAATGGACATATAATAAAAGAATTTTTCGTATAACTACGCTTATGAAACTGTTTGTGTAGCAAGACACACCTATGACTGACCAATTAGTGGAATAAAACGCAAAATGAATTTTTGCGAGATGTGTCACTTTTCTTGCGGGTGAGCGATATGACAATTTTTTATAGTAATTTATGTCTTTTAAAATAAACAAGATATGATACAGTGTGCTGAAGAAAATAAAAGTTCTATCTATAGCCAGCCTAAGGGCCGCTGCCGCCTTGTCCAGTTAAAGTCTAAATCCTGAAGCTTAAAATCCTAATCTGATCCAATATTTTCTCCTGGCTCTGCACATATATTCCGATGTGTCTATTAAATCTCGATACGTTTGTTTATCGCCATAAATTAATTGACAGATGGTAGAAAAGGATAGTTTTATTATTAGAAAGAAATTGTGGATGCATCGAAAGAGTTCAGAAGTGCAGAATCGGATTCCAAATCGGATACTTTTGCAAATGACTGAGATAAAATTTGTGCGCCGACAAATGAAACCATGTTTTCTGAAAAGCTTGAAAAATCAGATAAATATATATTAGAAGGCAAAAATATTTTTTATAGATTTTGTTGTTGATTAACCCTCTGTCTACCAGAAGGGTCCAATGGACCCGACATGTATATTCAAAATATCTATTCAAACCAGAAATTTCTTCAAAACAAACTAAATGTATAAATCAGACAATAATAAGTTAAATAAACAAATTAAATAGTTTTAAGTAAAAATTCTGGTGTAGAATGTTTTTATAAAACTTGAGTAAAATTTCCGGTAGTTCTAGGGTTAAAAAATGTGATTTTGTCTTTTGGAGAATTCCCCCGAGAAGAAAAGGTAACTAGATGAAATTTATGTCAATTATGAAAGCATAAATAAAATTTATTGTTCTGAAATTACTATACGAATTCTCTAAATGTGAAGTGTGTGCTTGAGGCTCCGCTGCACTGAAATTCCACGATCGTGAAATCCCATGTTAGCCTATGGGAAAATTTTGAAGCACGATTACTCATTACCTAATAGAATGATTAAAATACCGTTTTCACCATCAGAAAGAAGACGTCAAATGTTGATGATGTGCGTTTTTAAAAATTGTCTCCGTAAATTTTAAGTATTTTTAAGAAGATGTTAAAATTTAATCAAATGGAAATTTCAAAGTGTATAGGGATCTTTTATGTACTTAAAATTTACGGAGATAATTTTTAAAACCGCACACCATTGGCATCTGACGTCTACTTTCTGATGGTGAAAACGGTAATTTAATCATTATAATAAGGTAATGAGTAGTCGCGCTTCAAAGTTTTCCCATAGGCTAACATGGGATTTCGCGATCGGAGAGTTTCTGTACAGCGGAGCCTTAATAGGGTTGAGTTCTTGAAAGGCCTCTGAGTTGACAGCAACTTTACGCACGGTCTTCAATTGAAAGTCTTATTATTAATGAGACATTGGGAAAAATAAAGTCTAACTGTAGTTTCTAAACTAAATTAATTAATTAATTCTAAATTAGTGATTAATACTATATAAAAGAACTGGTAGAATAAGAAATTTAGAGAATAATTGAAATTTGTAAGGCTTTAATTTTATGAAAAAGTAAAAAAATGAATAAAAAGTTTAATAACGAAATATTAAGGTTAAAAATATTTAAAGAACAGTTAAAAAATATGTAAAGCACGATTATATCTGGGAAGGCAGGCCAGTGAAGGAAGTGAGAAAAGTCACATGTCTACAAAAAGAGGTACTTTTCAGCAATTTCTTTTGAGTTACAGAGTAACAGTATAGTGTACTACTTTGTCATAAAGTAACAGTATTTTTAAAATATTTTATGTAATTATAAGTTTTAATTAGGAACAAATGAATAGAAAAAAATGCCCTGATGTGCAGAACTCAAGGTCCATCAGCATCCATAGTTATGGAATATTTCGGTCTTTTACGGTGGTCAGGTTCGAAGGCGTCAAATTCAAGCAGTTCAGAGATAATTTCTTTAGGAAGATTGTATAAGATTTTATAATATTTAGAGGAAGGTCAACAACTCTTTTCTAAAGGTGAGAGCATTAAAAGATCTCTACGTATCGTGGTATTACAGTGGGACAATTCCATCGTAACTGACGTAACATTTTATCATCGGATTTTGTTTTCAAAACTATGTAGAAAATTTACTAATAAAGCTAGAACAAATTTTTACAATTTAAAATATTTCTTACTAAGGATTTAATACCCAAATACCTGCAGATTATTTCAATCTCTCTTTGAGCCCCCAAAATTGCAATTCAAAATTCTGTAACCGACGTAACATAAAATATACAAACATTTTTTCTATCTTCATTGAAGTGTAAAAATTATCAAAACTATCACGTTAAAAAAAGTGATTTAATATTCTCAACAACACTAAGTAATGCCAAATTATAACAGTAACTTGTTTAATTAATTTCTGAACAATAAAAAAGAAAAAAAATGGCCTTTACACGTGTAACTGACGTAACTTTTTTTGTGCGACTGACGTAACATTATGATTTTACAAAGACAATAATGGTACTTAACTTAGTTTGTGATCAGTAATTTACAATGCCTTTTTATTAGGATTTCATTATAGAATATAAAAATATCAAGTTTTCCAATCATACCCTTAAATTAAACATATTATAACTTTTATCCCCCCCCCCCCCCCAAAAAAAATGATGATTTTCTATGGAATTGACCAGTGATAACGGGAGACATTGCAAACGATGCGAAGGTTGTTGTACAGTTTCATTAAATTGTCCATTGAAGATTTTCAAGTGAACCCCCAGGTGGGACTTGCGTATGTCATGTAGGAATAATACAGGAGTTATAGAGGAGTATTATATATTGCAAGAGTTAAACGATTTAAAAGAGGAGAAGAATATTTTACATAATTATTTTTTTACAGATTGTGGTGTACTGGTACGACAAATTTGTTATAATTTTTTGAAGAGACATTTTATTAGAATTCGAGAAACATCACTAATTCTAAAATGTTTGCTAGAAATTTAACAAATCAGTTGAATTTCCTGGCATTGGAATATGTTAATCTAAAATCGGATTGTATCTGTTCAATTTTATGGAGATTTTGCACATCATTCGACTTGTCATAGAAAATGGAGCAGAAAATGGATTTGTTGGGGCTTCAAACATGCACAAGGAAAATACCAAACTCTTATATCCAGGTTCTTATATTTAATGCCAAGCTTTCATGTTTGATGCAATGCAAATGTTGTATGTGATACTACAATAGCAGATAAAATAACTAGAGTTAGTCTAAATATTTCAGCCCTCTGAAAATCTGAGGTCTGTCCCATGTTCTCTGTTCCAGCCCGACCTTGGTTATATTTTTTGTTTTACAACACACCAGACACGTATTTGTGTCCAAGTTAGTCAAATTTTTTGAACTTCTGTTATATACTACTTGTTTTCTTCAGAAACAGTCTATAGTATTTTTTTCCTTTAATTTTTCAAAGTTTATATAAGAACAATATATTTTCAGTTCCAAGCGATATTTTACGTTTTTCATGACATTTATGTTTACAATTCACTGTCTTATAACTTAGATTGAATATTTAACTAAATTATTTCTGAAGACCATGTCAAAATTCGAAAACGTATTTTGAAAATTTAGTGAAAATGAAGGTATAATTGGTTAAAATGCGGTTATAATTGTCTATTTTAACTAGAAGACTAAAATTTTAATGCTAAAAAATATTCTTGTAGTAATTAAACTAATTTAATAATCGTGATGATATTTCCGTCGCATAATCCGAGGATCAAACAACCTAGTGTTTTTTTAAGAGTTTATTATTTTTATAAGTAAGAATAAAACGTCGAAAAAAGTCTTACGACCAAAAAAGTTACATTTTATTAAAATTAAATTTCTGGTTTTAAACATACTTATTGGATCTGCGGATTGTCTGAAGAAAATTACGGTTTTAGAAAGATTATCTTTGAAAAAGAGGACAGTAAAATATTTAACAAAATTGATTAAAGAAGCCTATAACATTTTATCAATTTTTTATTTTGTTTACGAAAAGTGACTTTTACATTAAACGGGTTATTAAAAAAAATAAATTCATAAGAGGTTGAATTAGTATTTTGCTTCAAAAAAAAAAAAAAAAAAAAAAAAAAAAGGTCAGTCATAATTAATGAAAATTGAGTAACATAGTGTATGGAAAGCAACCGGAAAAATAATTAATATAATATGCAGTTTTCTTAACTCAGCAAAGAAAATATAGGAAGAAAAAAATTAGTTCATGGGAAGAAATTTCTTCATTTCTGTTTGACTCTGTCTATGCCTTAGTATACTGAAGCAGCTATAGAAATTTCCGCATCCGATAAGATCATAAAATCATCATAGGATCTTACAAACTTAACACCCCAGGTCTAGGGTAAAGGTGAAACATAAAAGAAATATCCTAATTGTTTCTATTTGCTAAACTAAAAAATAATATGCAGATCATTAAAATTATTAGAATGCAGTTTTTTTATATTATCTAAAGAATTTTAGAATTTGAAACTATCAGAACACAAAGAACATAAACATGGTAGCTATATGCTTTGCACTGTTTCAGTTGGACATAAAATATGTAAAAAATTGTAATTAAATATTGCGTATGTAGTGGTTCAATGTATGTGACATATTGGTTACAGTTAGTAAGTGCGCTTTAATTTAAAAATTACATTCTATACTTCAATTTTTTCTCCATATTTATTACAGTATATCCATAGTTATGCATCCTTAGTTGCCTTTTTAACAAATATCCATACTTTTTAATTACATTCATCTTGCACTTTTTCATACGTCTAGGACATACAGACGTCTTATAATTGATACGACATACATATATACGACAACTTGCATGATTTCACGTTAGGGCGAATTACTTTGCCTCAGTGAAGAAAATTTTTTGATACTTAAGGAAGAGCGAGTTCACAGTTTATCAAAAGCAAAAAATCCGAGAAAAAAAATCAATATGACTTCTAAAGCTTTTTCACGCAACCAAGAAAACCGAGTGGGGAAAAAAGAGTTTAAGGGGGGGAAATTTCTTCAATTCAGTCTTCCACATGTCAATCTTTTTGGCTTTGAAGTATCCCTTGGGATACTGAAGCAGCAGTAGTGAATTTCGCATCCGATGAAATCGTGACAGAATCATACAAACTTAACACCGTAGGATAAAGGAATAAGCTAAACAATAAAAAATAGAAAGTTTTCTATTTGCTAAACTTTCTAAAAATGAAAATTTGGTGGAAATGAAGATTTTGTATTAAAATAAATGAAAGGTAAATATGATCAGCATACTGAGACAGAAAATGTTACAGTACAGGTTTTTATAAAGGTGTTGAATTTTCCCGAAGGAATTAATTCGTAAAGTCCTTCTCAAGATGTCCTTCTTGACAGACAGAGAGAGATGAATGATTTTCATTACTTCAGATTTTACACTACTAAAAATAATACCAAATAATGCAGCATTGAGCATGTAAATGTTGTCTGAGATTCAAATGGTGTAGAGAAACTTTTATAAGAAGTAGTCAGACACAAACATACCTACAGAGAGAGAGAAAGAGAGAGGTGAAGGATTTTCATAACTTTAGATTTTACACTACTACTAATAGCTACAAATAATCCAAATAATGCAGCTCTGAGCATGCAAATGTTGTCTTGAGATGTAAATGTTATAGAGGGACTTTAATAAGAAGCACACACACACAAACATAAGCATAGACGGTGTGGGGTGAAGGATTTTCATTACTTTAGATTTTGCACTACTACCAATACATCCAAATAATAGAAATAATGCAGCATTGAGCAGTAAATGTTGTCTTGAGATGTAAATGGTACCGAGGGACTTTTATAAGAAGCACACGGACACAGAGATACAGAGAGACGCACAGAGAGACAGAGTTGAAGGATTTTCATTACCTTAGATTTTACACTGATAAAATGTAATCTGAGTCTAAAAGTGTTGTTTTGAGATGTAAATGGTATAGAGGGACTTTTATAAGAAGATCACAGACACAAACATACGTCAGAGAGAGAGAGGGGTGTAAGGATTTTCATTACAATTGATTTTAGAATGGTACCAATACCTCCAAATAATGCAGGACTGAGCATGTAAAAGTTGTCTTGAGGAGTAAATGTTATATGAAAACTTTTATAATAAGCGCAGGGAATCAAACATATGTACATATAGAGAGAAAGGGGAGGTTTGAAGGATTTTCATTACTTTTTACATTTTACACTACCACCAATGCCACCAACTAATGCAGCATTGAGCATGCTACAGTTGTCTTGAAATGCAAGTGATATAGAGGGACTTTTATAAGAAGATCACAGACACAAACATACGTCAGAGAGAGAGAGGGGTGTGAGGATTTTCATTACAACTGATTTTAGAATAGTACCAATACCTCCAAATAATGCAGGACTGAGCATGTAAAAGTTGTCTTGAGGAGTAAATGTTATATGAAAATTTTTATAAGAAGCGCAGGGAATCAAACATATGTACATATAGAGAGAAAGGGGAGGTTTGGAGGATTTTCATTACTTTTTACATTTTACACTACCACCAATGCCACCAACTAACGCAGCATTGAGCATGCTACAGTTGTCTTGAAATGCAAGTGATATAGAGGGACTTTTATAAGAAGCACACAGGCACAAAGATGTGCAAAGAGAGACAGAGAGAGAGAGAGAGAGATGTGAAACATATTCATTACTTTAGAATTTACACTACTACCAATACCATCAAATATGCAGCATTGAGCATGTACATTGAGTTGTGCTAAAATTTTCAAAAGTATTAGTATAACATCCCACAATCTATTTGTTTTACATTAGATTACTAAATAAATAAATAAAATAAGTAAATCATTAAATAAAACAAATAAAATTAATAATACTTTTTTGAAAAAAAAATTTTGAAAAAAGTTTCCTTAAATACTCTACAGCTCAGAAATTCTACAGCTCTTTTTTTTGTTGATAGATTAAAGTTATTGTATAAAAATAAAATTACTAAGAAGAATGAAGTTTTTCAACAATGTCTCTCTTGAATTGTAGTTTATATGAGTAGAATATTCCAGACTATACACACATACAGACATTTTTTTTTTTTAATATCCATGCACAAAAATGAATGTTAGGTTAAAAATAATTTGAATTGTTAATAACAATTATTCATATTATAAGGCTGAGATTGGTGTTATGTCAAGTTAAAAATAATTGAGTTCATTAAACATAAATTATTTTTCAAATTGTACGATTAATTGTTAAACTTAAATTATCAGACATACTTCGAAAGACTATAATAATCTGTAATTCTTATTTAAGCGTTTAAAATTTCGCGTCACAGATATACTTTCTCTTTATTTTCTGTTTGTAGTGCTTGAAACTTTTTTAGAACTTATTATTATTTGATTCACACCATAGGAAGTATGTATTCAAAATTATTGACAAAAAGTTCCTGTTTTTGAGACGCTATTTTTATATTAAAAAGACGTAAAAATATAGATTCTGCTCATCCGTTTTTCCGTTAAAAACGAAACAAAACAAAGCAAATAAGAACGAAAAATGAGGTCTTCCTTATTTCGATTTAAATGAAATAACACACTGTTTCATCTGCAACAAGATCACACGCGTAGAAAAACAAGAGCGTTTGTTTCCCTTAAAACAAATCCAAAATATTCTATAATAAAATCTAAACTTCGTTCATATAAAGGGAAATGAGAGAGATAAAAAACTAAGATTTAAAGCAAACATTTCAATTGCAATTCTGTCCCCAACATGTCAGTTCTGTTGTCACTAAAGCATCCCGGGGGATATAGTAGTAGCAGTACAGAATTCAAGAACCAATCGGATTGCGCCAGAACCACGCGAAATTCAAGATGCTCTCTACATCGTAAGATAAGAGAGAAAGAGAAAGCTGGAAAAATCGAAAGCATTTCCATTCCTGAAAGTAAACAACTTTCGTTAAAATAGAGTTGTCGTGGAAAAAGAAAAAGAATCGAATAACTAGAAATGAAATGAAGAAAAATGTAGAATGTTTGGGAAGATTTGGGAAGTTGGTACCAGAGAATGTGAGAAAAGAAAAATAATGGAAAAATACTGGCAAACATTCTTCCTAAATTGTAGGTTTAAACTAAACTACAGGTCTTAACTTAATGCAAACAGATCTACGTGTGGAGAAATCGTAAGAGAAATCTAAAAAATTATCTTCCTAAAAGGGAAGCAGAAACGATTTTTGTTTGTATGAAAATTAAATCTTAAGTGAATGATTATGTTGAAGAGAGCGACGGCAAAGTTTACAGATAAGGCACTAAGTTGTGTATTGTGTTTTATTTTAGTTATATATTATTTGTTAATATGTGAATAATAAAGTAAAACACATGTAAAAATTTCGATGATGTTATGAACATTTTACACTGAAAAAAAGCAATATACAGTGAAACTTCCATTTAACGAAGTCTTGTCGTTACACTTAAACTCTTCATTATGGAGAAAATTCGTTAAATGGAAACCAACCCAAATTCATGTAATTTGTATAATAAAATACACATGCATAAAGTGAAAAATATACATCAAGTAGGAATATTGGAAAATGTATTTTAATTCGGACAGTAACGTTTTTTTTTTTTTTTTTTAATGCAATATAGACATATGAGAAAAATTTAATTAGAATAATGTCTAAAAAATGCAATAATAAAGATAATTAGACAATAACTAAAGCGTAGCGTACCTTTTCTTTTTTTTTCTCAGTATTCCAAATCCTTAGCTTTAAAAAAGGCTGTAATATTAATTTCTACAGGTTTCTTTAACCCCTTAATTCTCGCTCCCGTGACATTCACGCGCTGTGACTTCTATTAAGATTATTAAGATTTGTTTTATTCCCACCAGTTTTATAGAATAGTGTAATTGGCTTTATTATGGTATCATTTTACCTGTCATACATAAGGTGAACATTTCTTCTTCAAAAAAGTAAGTAAGTAAGCACCCACCCTGGGAACCCGCTTTTGGCTTATGGTTGGGTGTAAACCCCAAGCCCAGGGTAGGGAGAAGTTTTACTACCGGCGGAACCCTTTGGAAACAAATAAGTTTTAAGATTAATTATAACTATTCTAAATATTGTTATGTACAAACGAGGGTTTATAGATTACCCACAACTTTTTAAAGTTAAGTGTTCATATAAGTTCATGTATAAGTTCATACACCTTGTAGTTATAACTAGTCCCATCAAAACCAGCCACCACCACCAAGGCCACTAGTGCCTGGACAGGAAATGTCATTCCTGTATTTAATCTGATTCATAAAGGTGGGGCATTGTGTTGAGTTTGCTGTGTGTTTATAATAATTTGGTAAGTTTATACAATTTGCACAGTTTCTGAGATCCTGTTTGTTTATATTCGTGCAACTAGTGGTCTGATGACCCATTTTTAAACCGTAATGTAATGCGACTCTTAAGAGGTTGAAAAAAATTGTTCATAAAACTTTTCGCGGTACTTTTCGGTTAGTCGGGCGCCAGTGTTAGGTATACATACATATGTATGTATATACACATGTATGTATACATATATTGTATATATACACATATATACATGTATATCCACATATATGTATATCTATACATATGTATATATACATGTATATAGACATATACATGTATACATAACACTTGCGCCCGGCTAACCGAAAAGTACCCTTTTCGCACTTTTGTAAGTATCCTAACGATTCATCTGAAACATTTTCGTGAACCTGGAATCAAATTCTTATGATACCGAAGGCTTTTAGCATTTTTTTCTTTTGAATGGAAATGATTAAATATATAAATTTCATTTTCATACAATACGCTGAAATAAATTCATACATCGATCGCAACAGCAACCCTCCGTTTGAATGTTGTACAAGCATGAAAGTGGAATAAAATTCGTTATATAGAATATATTTTTCGCAATATGGAAATTAATTTACATGTTAATGATGTTCAAAGTCAAGGTTCAGTAGAAAATTTCGTTAAGTAGAAAACTTAAGAAGGGGACCAACTTGGGAAGTTCGACTGTAATGTAAATGAAATACATTACATTTGGTAGTGCAAAAACAGCTTAATCAAAATTATATTTGGAAAGCTGGATAAAAATATTGTTTAATGGCAGTAAGTTGATTTTTATTTCAAATTAGAAAATCTATTATAAGAGAATACATAGAAATCCATACACGTAGAGATTTAGTCTGCAACGATACTTATATTTCCTTTATATATCCGAACTTTATAGTTAGAATTACTAAATAAATATTTTAAAGAAAGCTTGAATAGGGGAAGCAATGCAAGTAAATAATCTTAAATCATTATCTTTATTTCTTTTCAGGATTAAAAATAGAGGGCGGGTGTGTGTTTTATGTGTTGTGTATGTTTCATTGTCCGGTGTCAATCGCCTTGATCGATAATGAATTTTTAGGATAATGATTGTTATCTCTAATGAAACCGAAACATGTAATGTTGTTTAATTGTTTATATATGCATTTAGTGTGACACCTTACTTATGTAAAATGTTCGGGTAATCACGGGTAATTCACCCGTAATTTCGGGTAATTCACATTGTAAAATCACGGGTGTGTGTTTCATGAATTGTGTATGTTTCATTGTCCGGTGTCATTCGTCTTGATCAATGATGAATTTTTAGGATAATGATTGTTATCTCTAATGAAGCCGAAACATGTCAAGTTGTTTAATTGTTTATATATGCATTTAGTGTGACACCTTACTTATGTAAAATGCTCGGGTAATCACGGGTAATTCACCCCTAATTTCGGGTAATTCACATTGTAAAATCACGGGTGTGTGTTTCATGAATTGTGTATGTTTCATTGTCCGGTGTCATTCGTCTTGATCAATGATGAATTTTTAGGACAATGATTGTTATCTCTAATGAAGCCGAAACATGTCAAGCTGTTTAATTGTTTATATATGCATTTAGTGTGACACCTTACTTATGTAAAAGACAGTTTTAACGTGTTTATACGAAATACATTAAAATTTGCAATCTAATAAATATGAATAATTTTCAAACAAAAATCATCCAGGCAGGCAGTAAATATAGATGTTAAATTATATTTAAACAATAAAAAACTTTTAATATATTTTTTTGCCCCGTTAAGGGAGGTAGAGGGGCGAAAATTCATCATTTTCTCTTCACATACTTTTTAGAAATATTGAAGAAAAATCACAGTTCCTCGTCTTTATTTAATAATAATTATTTTTTAACTATTATATAAAACAAAACTTGTATATTTATAATTTTTACAACACTCCCTCTTTTCTTTTTTTTTGTTTTTTAGCCACATTTCTAATTTGTCATTGTCATGCTAATTTTGATAAAACAGAACGAAAAGCTACATTTTCCCTAAGACAGTATAGCAGATGTGTGTTATGGTGAAGAATCATCTAGGACATACTTAATTAACTTAATTATTCGTTTTCGTGTATGTCAAGGAAAGTACAGCGTTGTAATCTAATAAAAAATTTTCATAATGAACAAAAGAATATACTGGCAGCTGCTAATAACAATAATGAATTAACCATGTCAGGCCTTCTTAATCAATGTAAAAATAAAACAGACATAAAAAACGTTGAGCAATCATTTTAGATACGAAGCATTTTTTGAGAAATATTTGCCCAGAGCTGTATAAAAACAAGAAACATTTCGAAATTGATGTTTAAGATCTAATCGTAAAACGTCATTTCCCATATTGTCTTCTATTATGCAAAGAACATTTCTTTTCCAGAACCATTTAGTTAATAAAATTATCACCTTTTTGTCGAGAAAAAATATAAAGAACACCATCAGAATATGTGAGAAAAAATCACCTCCAAAATATGCAAAAAACAAGTAAGTGTTAATAGGGTTATAGGACATAATCGCATGAAATCCTCTTAATATGACGCAAAAACAAATCCAATAAAGGAAAACGCTAAAGGAATAGTCTTATAAATAAAGTAACATCGTGAAATATTTATGCGAGGTAATAAAAGAAAACAGTTTCACATTTAAGTGTACGTTTATATATCAACATCTAATGCTGAACAGTAAAACATTTGTCCAAACATCTTTTATATTTTCTTATAAACTTTTAAGAAATGATGCGCAATTTTGAACATTTGTTATTTTCTTAAACAGAAAATACGATTTAGATAGCGTCTGAAAAATCAATCGATAAAGTGCTGAAAATGTTTGGAAGAAAAATGTTTGATCTTCTTCCTTTTTTTTTTAAATTATTATGTTCTATGATTACCAATATTACGAACTGCCTAAACGGATATGAAAAATATTTTGTCAAAAAAACTAAAAAAAAGTTTAAGTTAATTTGAGTATTATAAGCATTAAAAAAAAAAAAAAAAAGAAAAAAAGAAAGCCTTCAAAAAAACTACATACTCTCTCTCTCCCCCCTCACCCCCATGCTAAAAAAAAGAATGATGGCAACAATTTGATTTAATTTCATTACGCAAAAATAAACGAAAAGGACGTTTAATTCCCATGAAGATTTTGAAATCGGATGTGTTAAGAATGTCATAGAGTTCCCTCTAAATATTAAAAATGGCCTCATCTTATATTTTCTAATGATAACACTTACTATTGACAACCTACTTGAGTTCCTTGAATAAAGGCATCTCGGGAAAGGAACAGTTTATATACTTCTATTTCAATCATCACAGAGTTAGATAAAGTGAAGGTTTAAGGATGCTAAATCCATATAACAAACTATAATGTATAACTTCCCAAAGAATCGTCCAATTAAATTTTCTTTTCTAATGATATGCAATGAATAAATCTAAACATTGTCCAGACATTTTTTCTATTCAAAAATATATTTATATTTATGAAAATTATTAATGAATTCATTAAAAATCAGAATTATGAGCTACATTAATTTTTATATTAAGCGAAATACAATCGTCAAAAACACAGGTGTGAAAGTTTTTAGCTCAGAATTCCAGAATTCAGCTCCTAGAATTAATTTTTAAGTTACAGAGATATTTTACTACTTGATACTTTAAAATTTAAAGGAACCGCCTTGTGTTATCGAATCTACTACGGAAAAGAAAAATTTTGAATGTCAACAGAAAATTTATACGAAATGTTCTTTGTTTAAAGTAAGCTTATACAACATGCAGTGTTGCCAGATTGGGAATTTTGTCCCCATTTTGGGGAATTTTGAACCTCTAGGGGAATTTTTTGGGGACTACAAAAATTTTGGGGAAAAGCTTGGGGATTTTTTTTTCTTTTACTATTTTCCGTAAAGATTTCTTTTAGTCCTGTAGAAAAACTGGATCTGTCTCGAACTCAATTTTGATTTGAAAAACGAAAATACAATCCAGAAATCGGAAATATCAATCATTACTCGCTTGGATGTGGACGTGTTTGTTGTTTACTACATTACAGTTTACACATATTACAAATGCATGAGACTCTAAAGTCTTAAGCAGCTTAAACCCCCACGTGACTAAATCTGTAGCACTTAAACGAAAAATTTCTTCGCTATACTTATTAAAAAATTTAATTTAAATATGTGGAAAGCAGATATTTTTCTCTTATGATATACAAAAGCACATCGATTGATACAGCGAAAATACTTTGAAGTATGATTATGTACTTCAGTATAGGAATGACAAAAAAATTAAAACAGCGTACCATCTCGGATTCATTCAAATCCCAACTGATAAGAGACTGTTTAAAGCTATGGAGGTAATGTAACAATAGTCCAACATTGTTAGACAATATTTTTAAAAACAAACGTAAAATAACTTGTCACTGCAAAATATATATCTCATTCTCTTAATGTAGCTACAGAATATCCATTCTGCCCAGTTTAAAAGTTTGTTTTTTTGTAAATGGGGAATTTTTTCAAAAAAAGGCTTGATTTGGGGAAAGTTTTTGAGCTTAAATTACTTAAATATTTTTTATAGTGGTAAATTGAAAATTTAAAAATTCCCTTTTGAGTAAAAACTGAGTTGGGGACTTTTGCGGAAAAAAACACTGATTTGGGGAAAATTTCAGAAATTTTGGAGAAATTGACTTTTGACTATCTGGCAACACTGACTACATGCATAATTTCTACATATTTTGCTTTTTCTGATTAATTATATAATTGAATTCCCCTATCACTTCTGTATGCATTAATATTTTAATTTCATTTTTTAAAATTTACGCATAAACCCTAACACATTTCGTGGGTAACTCTATGAAATTTTAGGAAAAAGAGATGTAAACTGTACATTTTCCTAGCTGTTTTTATCCAAGGAACTTAAATGTGGTGTCGAAAATAGGTGTTACCATTTGAAAAGTCAAAGTTTATGCACGTTTCAATGTGTAGACCACCATTTAAGGGGAACATAAAACACATACAATTATAAAGAACAATATAAGATTTAAAACAGTACTTTTCGTTCAGTTTTTGCAGTAATTATAACTCGATTTATAGTCATCGTTTGATTTTTTGTGGGATATTGTTGAAGGGTGTTTTATTAAAAACAATCTAACTTTAAAACTCAGTAATCCATTACTATAATAAACATAAAGATGAACGAAGTGATATGTTTATCAGGTAGCTTATAAATTTTTGCATGCAGTAATTTTAAAAACAGGTCATATTTTCGCCGATAGATGGCACTATATTGTTACAAACTTTGTTGTTTCAAAAGATACTCAAATTTGTTTTATGTATATGTATTTTGTTTCAATGTATAATTTGAAATATTTTTTTCGTGTTTCAATAGCTATATCAAATAAAGAGTAAGAACTGGGGGAACTTTGATGCAGTTTTACAGCTTAGTTTGAGCAATCTTATAGTGTCAGAGAGCGTCGTTATTTATTGAAGAAAGTTTGACTATTTAAAAAATATATACAAAATGTATGAATTAACCGGATAAATATGTCATTTACCGAGTGGCTACAATTAAAACACCCCTACTCTGACCTTCGTATATATCGACCTACTCAGTGTGAAGACTTCAAATTTTGTGAACATACTATCCAAGACATGGGGAAACAGATTCCGCAAAAAAAAAAAAAAAATTAGCTCCTCGATCAGCAATAGATGGCACTGTACAGCAGAAAATCGAAAATAAAGGAAAGGAAAGTTAAATTTAAAAAATCAAAAAACCCGACTGCATAAAAAGCGAACTAATTAATTATTTCTCATCAATGTGAAACTATTTTTTATATTACATACTTTTAAGTTGTGTTTTTAATTGTTAGTTCCTATCTATAAACACTGTTTTGATAAGGCCTATAGATGTCTATGAAAGTTAGAATTGCAGTAAGGCTAGAGATCCAACTTCCAGATTGTCTAATATTTAAACGGAGCTTCTGACTGTAAAATAGTCAATGAAACATCCTCTTCATTTTGAAAAACCTATCCAACTATTTGCCAATCAATATGGTGCATATTTTTTTTTTCGTCTCTACTACCATTTTTAATGTATAAAAACAAAACCTAGCCTACAACCATCGGACGGTTAAGACGAATAGAGACCTCATTCATTAAAATCCATCCAATCGTTGGGTTGTTTCGAGGGTAAAAAGAAATCCACATACCCATATACGCGTGAAACACATAACCCTTCTTGGCAGTCGGGTAAAAATAACAATCAAACACATGGGAAATAAACTTTTTCTGTTTAGATTTTGTTATTGCCCTACCGAGAAAAAAAGTAAACAGCACAAAATTTTCCATAAAGTCGTGGCTTACAGCCATGTTCTGTGTATAGAAAAGATTACAGACTGTAAAGGATGTTATTTCTTCTGCAATATTTCAATAATGACAAAGCAACCAGCCACGTGTTACTGACAACCTGGCCATTTTGTTCTCCGGATCTTAATCCCTGTGATTTTTTGCTGTGAGGACGCTTAAAAAATCTTGTTTATCGAAGACATTTGGCATACCTGAAAGAAGGTATCTTTCTACTTTTGAGAAGCATCTCAGTTGACTAGTTAAGACTAGACAAGCTGTCCACAAATTGCAGATTTTATATCTTCATTAAGGAAACTACATTGAACAGCAATCCGTGCGCACTTTCCCTTGTCACGTGAACATTTGGTACGTTCAAATAAAGTTTCTAGAGTGCAACTTTTTTGCGTGTGGCCAGTTGTACAGCGCCATATATCGGTGGTTTCTGAAACTATTTTCTTTCGGGTAATTTGTTTCACATGTCTTGAATAGCATGTGTACAAAACTTGAAGGTCATACACTGAGTAGTTCAAGATATAAAGAGGTCGAAGTAGGGGTGTTTTAATTATAGACCAGGAGACGATAGCACAAACAATCACCTCATGGAGTTCATGGTTGAAATTCTAGGATTAGTTAAATCTCGATTCGCATAATAAAATGCAATCGGTCTGCCAAGTCATACCTTTGTGGAAAACACCTGAAAATCCGATCTTAGTGGTTGAGCCATAGGATTATCATTGTATTTTACTGCATCCAAAGTTGTGAAAACATGGAGGAATGGGAGCAGGGCACAATGGTAAACCTACGAGTTAACCAATAAAATCGGGTTTCAGGTGTTTTCCACCATTATATGACTTGGCAGACCGATTGTGGTTTAATATATGAATCGAGATTTAATTAATCCTAGAATTCCATCCGTGAACTAGATGAGGTGATTTACCGTGCTACCTGTTCCCGGTCTATTATGACCACCCTGTATATCATCTTTATACCTTACCCGTAGCCCTAATTTTTTGCACATTAGTTTATGGATGCTTTTTTTGACAATAAAAGTAAAAAATAATTCAAAATATTTTAGGTAAATTATTTTTAATGAAAAATGATACATTTCACTATTACATAGTGATATTTAACAAAAGATAATAAATGAAACAAACTTTGTGGCCAATGAAATCCATTTCCTCCGAAGTTTTTTATGTACCTAATGTTTTGCGCATGTTCAAATGAGACGAAATTAGTAAGTCTTACCACTTTGTTGATCCTCCTTTGGCAGCGTCAACATCTCTCACTCTTCTCGGCATAATTGAAACAAACGTTGCCACTAAGAAATTGAATTTTTTTGCCATTTTTCTTTTCAACTGATGATTGTCACTGTAGCTGATTTCTGGTGTCCGTTTTCGAACTTCCTTCTTTAAGTATCGCCACAAATCCTCGATAGAATTGATGCCCGGGTAATTCGGAGCCCAATCTAGCACAGGGTACCATTTTGTTGAAGACAGGCTTTTGTTGTCCTAGCTGCTCTAACTCTTGTTGAAAAAGATAACCCGATTGAAGGCGAAGTTGTTGAATTGAAGGCAACAACTGATTCTGCTAAATGTCCCGATAACATTGTGCATTGATAGTCCCGTCATATGGCAGCATTTGGCCGACACCAGAATAATCAAAACACCCTCAAATCTTAACGTATGATGGGAACTTGCACTCTTGTTTGATGGTTTTTGGTCTCTTGTTTGGGCTTAAAGCTTTATTTGCTTGTGTACGACCCGACAACCGATATTTCCTTACAAAACTGGAAAAGGGGATTTTTCCGATCATATAACACTTTGCCATTGCTGATCTGTCTATTTTTAGTGGTCCACAGCGCGCAGAAAATGTTTCCTTTTCTGAGCAGGAGTTAACATCGGCTTACGTTTGTTTTTATGAGATTTTATGCCCATTTTATGCAATCTTTTTGTAGCCATTTTACGAGTCACTAATCGACCTATGCTGTCTTGCCATAAGGATGCGGCTTTGGGCATTGTTCCTGATCTTATCTTCATTACCACTCGACGGAACATTCGATCTTTTCGGGCCGATGTTGTTGGTAGGCGACTAGTACTGATTCTTGGCTGTATTTCTCCGGTTGCAACGAAAGTTTTCAAAACATTTGCACTGTTGATTCAGAAATAATCAAATCCCTGCCTATTTTCCTCATTAGACACGCACTATTTCGTTTTTCGATTATCTTTTTACGCAACTCTACCGTCAATCTTTTACCACACATTTTCTTCTTATTAATTGATTTGAAATCGCTTTTCTTTTAAACAGCACATGCCATCAGTCCGGGATACAATAATTTGCATTGTTGGAAACAGCCGGGCAACCACAATGGTAGTAAACTTTCTCTAAATTCACATGCGCAAACCATTAGGGCTATCTATTTTTAAGAGGGAGAAGGTTTTGCATAAACAAATCTAAGTGTGCGACTTCTTTCATTTTTTTATTCAATGCAATTCATTTTAGACAATTGACATTTAAAGAATTTGGATGTTTATTTAGACAAAATTAAGTTTGTGGTTTTCTTTCTTTGAAAAAATTTCCTTTTAAACTGGTGCGCAAAGAATTAGTGCCACGAGTAAGGTATTTATTATACTTAAAGAATTATTTAATTTTAAAGTTAAGGAATTATTTATAAAGCACCCTGTATGCACTCTTATTGCTAAACTGTAAAACAGTTGTTCAAACATTTTAGCAATTTTTATATATATTTTTAAAGAAAAAATGCGCTATTTTTTAACATTCACTATTATCTCAAACAGAAAGAAAGATTTAGCTAGTGCCTGAAAAATCAATCAAAAGATGGTACTATATTGCGACAAACTTTGTTATTTAGAAAACGCTCAAATTAGTTTTTAAATTTCAAAACGCAATTTGAAATCTTTTTTTCGTGTTTCAATAGCTATGTCAAATAAAAAGTGAGAACTGAGATGAATTTGATTCAGTTTTAAACATTAGTTTAAGTTATCTTATAGTTCCAGAGCCCAGCGTTATTTAGTAAAAAAAGTTTGACTTAACAAAAAATTACATTATAATTGCATTATATAACAAATTGCATTATATAACCAGATAAATATGTCATTTATATCATCTTTTTATTTATTATACTTAATGAATTATTGAATTTTAAAGTTAGGGAATCGTTCATGAATTTCCTTGTATGTACTCTTATTGCTGAACTGTAAAACATATGTTCAAACATTTTATCAATCTTATATATTTTTAAAGAATTAACGCACTATTTTTTAAACATTCACTATTATCTTAAACAGAAAGAAAGATTTAGCTAGTTTCTGAAAAATCAATGGATAAAAATTGCTTGAAGGTATGTTCGGAAGAAAAAAATAAGTTTTCTGTTTCTTTTTCTTCAATTATTTTCTGTCCAGTTGCTAAATGAAGGTTGCTTTTGCTAACTTGATTATGACATCTTCAAAACTTGATAAAAAGAATTCTGTCATAACTATCATCATAAAAATAATTCTTCGGAGGCAAAACAAACATGAAATACATTTGTTAACTGAGTTAAAGGCGGGAGATTTTTTGAAGCAATTAATTTTAACAAAATGTAATTATATTGTAGTATTAGTCAAATAAACAATATTTATATAAGAATTGAAACATTAATTTGCTCATATTTATTGAAAAATTTGTGTTTTTTAATAATAGTCATGTTATAAACTTTTCTCTTCTGTTTATGTTATCATTTGTTTCCCAGTTTTATAACGTTTGTGTTTTCAGTTGAAAATTTTTGTATCTTTATATACGTTTATTCAATTATTTCTCTCACCCCGGAGAATTTAATTAGGTAATGCTGATAATTTTTATAAAACCGCCTTTTATAACTTTTTTCAAAATAGTTTTATTAATTTATTTATGTTACTTTTCGTAATAATAAAAGCATATTGCGCGAATACTGTATGTTTTGGCTACATATTGGACAAAAATAGTAATATATATTGCGTAAAGTTATATTTAGAATGATTTAACTACATTATAATTAGCTAAATGTAAGAAAATATATGCAAATATATGTGAAACAAATGTATAAAAAAAAAAAAAAAAAAAAAAAAAAAAGATGTATGAAACTATAATATACTAAAATAGAGATAAAAATAAAATGATTTGAAAGAAGGATAACGGGGAAATAAAAATAAAAAATAAAAGTTTAATAAGAAATGAGATTAAGTTAAACTATGAGAGATATATAGAGATGAATGTAAATAAAATCATTCCTAGAAATATGATGATATTTATATCAATTTAAGGGAAATACAGGTATAGACTAAACTAGTGGTTCCCAGTGTGGGGTGTACGCTCCACTGGGGGGCAATTTCAAATTTGTTACTCGCTCATTCGCTATCAGTTTCTTGTGTCTTTTTTCTATGTAATGTTGCAGACGGAAGAAAAAAAAATGGAATACAAGCAAAATTTAAAAAATCAGTTTTGTTGTTGAGTTTTTTAAATGTTCTCAATGAAAAGTTTAAATAGATTTTACACCAGAATAATTGAAAATATATATTTTTAATATTTTGACATCGTTTTATTGTATAATCTTTCTAAAACTGAATTTTACAATTTTTCGAACGCTTTCGATTATTTACTGAATGAGCTTTGTACTTCTATCCGCTCTTCTATATGACATACGAAAGTTTTTTACATGGGAAACTACATAAAAGCGTGTATAAATTTGACTGTCTTGAACATATTTAACCTAAAAAATATATGAAATATCTGAACAAGGTACTGCCTACTTTATAGAACTTATAAATCTCAAATTGCATATAAATATCTATGGCTCTAGTGCAGGCATCTTATTTACTGCACAGTAAATAAATTTACATGATGACATACACATTTTAAATTTTAAAATCAGATAATACATATAAGACAACTATCATATTGGGCAAGAAAAATCAGAAAAATGTGTTGTGATGGAGAATGATGGATACTCAAATTTAATAAAGATGAGAATCTTGAAATGCTTCTTGTGTATTGTGTTATACATAGAAAGAAAATTTAGAGTCCAAAGCATTTCTACCAACTCTTAATAAGTTAGAAAAATGAATTATAAACTGTGTGAATGTTATCAAATTTAACGTTAAATGCAAGTCTCTCTTCAAGATATTGTGTGAAGATAAAAATTCAGACCTTATAACACTTTTCTTTAACGTTGAGGTAAGTTGGAAACGTACAACAAAACTATTTTTGGTCCAAAGGCGAAGATGTATAATCTCATTGCATATAAAAAATTATGTTAAAAACACATTTGTGACAGAAGATTGACCACTTTGATAAGTAAAAAATGTGAAATTAATAGTTATTCTTACGCTTCCACCGTGTGATTAGAGTTCGCTTTTTTTAAATAATATGAGACATAATTTACAGATTAGGCGGGGGGGGGGGGGGCATAGTGACTTTACAGAGGATTTGGTGGGGCGTGGCCAATAAAAGGTTGGGAATCACTGGACTAAACAAAGGCGCCATTAGGTAGAATAATGAATGGAATATAAATGCGTAAGTGCGTAAAACCCCAACTATTTTGTGGTTAATACATAAATGTTTTTAACATTGTTTAGCGTTCTGGACATGAACCCTCCCTTGTGGCATTTCGATTTTATAAATTTTTTGGGGGGAATAGTATTATTAAAATTTAAATTTTAAAAATATATTTATACATGTTTTCCTTATTGAATTCATCTATTTTTGTAGTTTTTTATGTATTTTTTATCATTTTTTTCAGCAATTGCAAGTCTTTTATACATAATAAATGCCAAATTGGTAAATGTAAAAGAATATTTAATGTTTATTCTTGATATAATAAAAGAAAGAAAACTTTTCTTACTGCGTTTTTTTTTAATTATTTATTTAATTAATTTGACATTATATTTTGGGAAAAACATAAACGTTTAGTACAGTTACAGTTATTTAGAAGAATTTTTCTGTAAACAGAAATACGTAGGCAGGAATTAACCCTTTCAGTGGTAAGTGCTTTAGTTGCTAAAAGTTTTAAATAACTGAATGACACCAAATTTTACGAACAAACTTGTTTCGAAATAAGTAAAACATTTTTCTTCACGTACATTATAAATGTAAAACTCTATTTAAACATTTTGATGCAATTATGGCATTTGGTAATTAAAACAAAGTGGGATATATATTAGTTCATCATTGCGAAATTTGTGATTACAAAAGAACCATATTAACAAAGAGGCAATCTTCCACCAGTAAATTTTAATAGAAATTTTCATCTTATATAAACGCCATGAAAAATTACTGTCATGAACAACACAAAAATTTCTATTTTTTTTACTGGTGGAAGTTTGCCCTGTAGGTAATCTGGCCCGTTTGTAATCACAAGTTTCATACTTGATTACCTGATATATATCCCACTGTCCTTCAAGTGGTTAAAATGAGAAAAAAAATATTACATTAGGTGATTAACATTCCTTTTATCATCAATATTGAATATTAAAGTTTTATTATGTCGAATAGTGATATTAACACTCATAAAATTAATACTAGACTTAGTTCTAGATTACGAAGATAAAGTACAAGAAGAGATATAGTTTGATTATCATTTAAGGAAACTATAATTATATAATTTATGCATCGGTATATATATGGGACATTCTCACAATCTTTTGACTTTCGGGAATAAAAATCCAGTGAAATTAAACTCGCTAAAATAACATTTTAATCTGATAGACGAATGCATTAATGATTGAAAATAAAGAAAATATGGTCAGCAGCGAAATTTTTTTTATTTAGCTGAGGTTTATGTTAAACTTGCGAGTTTAATTTTCCTTACCATTTTAACATTAAGCCTTTTTATTTTCCTCTAAATTTTTACTTGTAATGAATTTGCATACTACCCACAGGACATTCAAATAAGAAATAATAACAATGTCGTATTTTTAGTACTAAATTTTGGTATAACATTGTCTTAAAGGGGTGTTAAAGAAGGGACGATAAGGTAAAAAAAGGGGACGGTATAGGGGAAAAGGGACGAAATGGGAAAAAAAGGGACGGTAAGGATGGAACGGTAAGGAAAATTACCCCCTATTTTAGGCAAATTAAGTTAAGACTACGTGGTAGCCACAATGCTCATTGTTCTTTAGAAACAGTTATTTAGATTGGATTAAATTTAAAACAAAATAAATATACCTCGAAAAGTGCAGGAATAAACCTTCGGGACGGTAAGACTACCAATAAAGCCACGATGCTTGAAATTGATATTTAAATCCTGATTTAAATTCTGCAGTAAATTTCCTGTCAAAGAATTTTAGACATTCTTTTTCTAGCATATTTCTGCATGAGAAAAAACTTGAAAAAAATTCTGTGGCTGCATCTGAAGTGATTTTCTGTATAATTTTAGAAGAGGGACGGTAAGGAATCTAAAACCCAGGGACAGAGTTCAAAAAATAATAACAACCCTAAAAATGTGCGCAGGTTAATTTTTTGCTACATATTTATATAAAAAAATAGTTCCAGTTTCGGAAAAAGATTACATCGAATTATTTTTATTGAAACAATTTTATATAGATAGCTCCAAACTTAAAAATCACCATCAGGGACACGGGACGGTATATGAGTTTTCCTGGTATTTAGACACTCAACATCATCCAAAACTTATTTATCTCGTTAACATTGTTATGCAATCATGCAATGGGATGTTCCCCAGTATATGAAATAAAAAAAAACAAGCACATGTACTAAAATAAAAATTATTATTTAGGGACATAAAAGTCAAAAGATTTGTGAAAATGCCCCATATGCTATATTATTGTTACTAAAATTTCTTTCACACAAATAAGGTGTAAGTCAGATATATCTATAGAGTAAAATATTATTGTCAATGAAATTTTTTTTCTCATTCTCAGTCTTATATATATATATATATATATATATATATATACAGGGTGTTTCATAAAAGATGAGCAAAACTTGTCCATGAAAGCGTTAAAACTCCATTCCTGTTGCAAGTTATTGAGAGAAGAACGACACTAATAGCATGCTCTTGCACATTCGATATGGGGAAGAAGAAGAACACATATACAAAATGTCGCCTCAATTAATCTGTAAAAGATTCTGATCTGAGTGTGCAACTGTAAATCGCGGTAGGAACATATCGGAAGATGTTGCCTTTCTCTAATTCGGAAAAGGCTGATATGCATTTTATCATTCTATCGAATGTGCTCTTGCACATTCGATATGGGGAAGAAGAAGAACACATATACAAAATGTCGCCTCAATTAATCTGTAAAAGATTCTGATCTGAGTGTGCAACTGTAAATCGCGGTAGGAACATATCGGAAGATGTTGCCTTTCTCTAATTCGGAAAAGGCTGATATGCATTTTATCTACGGAACTGCAAATGAAAATGGCTCAGAGGCTCAATGATTGTATGGAGAGTAGTTTCCTACCTTGCTTTTGTCACTTAATCGTTCTTTGCGCGTTTTTGCCTCATATAAGAACATCACCTTCGGCACCCTGTATCACCTGTGGCGTTTCAATTTCTACCATGCATTCGTTGACAAAAGTTGTTTGATTGGATGCGTACAATTACCTCTTAAAGTTTTGCCCATCTTTTATGAAACACCCTGGATATATATGCGTGTGTCAGATATAAAAAGGATAGATATACATCAAATGCTAAATTTTACAAAGACGTTTTAACAAAAATGTACCAAAATGTTTCAATACACACGATAAATAAAGCCTCATAAAAATTCAAGGTTGAAGCCATTTTTTCTATCTTTCAGACATAGAAAACTCATCAATAACCGTCTAAGTGCTTCCGTCCCCCACCCCCCTTTTTCCTTAAAAAAAGACTTTCTACAAAAACGTTTTTAACAGAAGTACGATTCGAGATCAGTTTAAAAATGAACGAATATGAGAGGTATGTTTAGCACCAAACTGCAAAAGAAAATTTAAGTTAATATGAATTTTATAGGCATCCTTCATAAAATAAGGAAAGGTCTTAAAAATTGTCTAGGTACGAATATTTGACGTAATTTCTCTGGGCTATAAAGCAATGAAATATTTTCTTTCACTTTTATGAAATCTTACCTATATATTAAGGGGACTAAGGATCTTTATTTGAGCAAAAATCGATTCCAAAATCAACATTTCGTTTTGTGTGTATTATTATTCTCCAACTAGCCGCCCTTGGCGACCAGTTTGGTCTCCCTTAAACATATGCTAAGCATTGTATCACGTTATTTTTATACATAATTTAATTTACTTGCTCAATCCTTCGCCAAATCCGAAGATTCTGATACAGAAATCCTGAACTCAGTATTTTTATGATAGCCGGGCGCAGGTGATAAATCGCCAAACATTGTTCTTGTAGTATTTTTTCGTATTTCATTTACTATATAGCACTTTCACTCATTTTATTTAAAATGCATAACTTAATTTAAAACTGAATTATTTAAAATTTATGACTCTCAGTTATTGCTTTAAACAAAAAAAAAGTAATAAATAGTACCATAAACCATAATATTTAATTTCAACATCAAAGCTTTGTTTTTATTTACCACGTGAAAAATTGTTTATGACAGTCGCATGAAATGGACTATTATAATACTGATGATATTATATTTACAATATTTGGCGATTTATTATCTGCTCCCGACTAACATTAAATTACCAAATTGGCCGGTTGGCATACAAAAAGTGAAGCGGTCAACCCGGAACTATTGATGACAGTCACATGACTTAGGCTTTTATTATATAGATGATATGATATTTACAATATTTGACGATTTATTATCTGCTCCCGACTAACATTAAATTACCAAATTGGCCGGTTGGCATACAAAAAGTGAAGCGGTCAACCCGGAACTATTGATGACAGTCACATGACTTAGGCTTTTATTATATAGATTTGCACTTCGTCATTCGTGGAAAACTGCACGCAGATGGGATTATTTTAGGCAAAGTTACAAGTGATTTAACTTTGTTCACAAGCAATTTTTTTGGCCTTTTAGTATACTTGTAATCTGTTTTTCTCAATACTGAATTTTCAGCTGTTTTCTAATATTTGAAATGCTCCTTACTACTTAATTTTTGAACAAAATTCTTGAAACTGATAAGGAAGAATCCTGATATTGCTTAAAAAGAAACTGTGTATGCATTTTAAAATTCGACTTCATTAAGACAATTAAATTTGATTATTAACTTATTATAAGGGAGAATTTTGATTTAAAATCAATATGGAATTCAGAAAAATATCTCTAAAAATTAACTATTTAAGGGATTAATAAATCGATACACAAATGTCTTCGTAATAGAGTTTGACGTGATTAAAATCCAAAATCGAGGAAATATCTAAAAAATTAAGACGCAAGGAACATTTTAAAATTTCGTTTTAAAATTTTTAATTTTTAAAAAGATCTTAAAATTTAAATAAGATTGGAAATTTCTTTTAGGGTGTTCTATATACGTGTGGTGAAATGCATATTTGAAGAAAATATCAAATCTCTATTACGAATATTAAAAGAATTTTTTTTAAGCGTCCACCTTCCCATTAAAGAAAACACAGGTATTAGGAAATCCCAGGTTTCCTTTTTGGGTTGCTGTTGTTTCTATTTTCAGAAAGGTAAGAACGAAAAAAAAAAAAAAAAAAAAAAAAAAAAAAAAAAAGACAAAACATGGTACTGTGTTGTGTGCACCACTTTTTTTTTTTTTCCCTTTTTAAATATTACTTACAGAAAAACTACATTGGATTTCTATTTCGAAGATACGCATATATATATATATATGTGTGTGTTTAAAGAAAATAAAAAGATAAAGATAGAATGCTCAGTTTTGCCATTTGCGCTGATCTTTTTTCAATGCAAATTCTCTTCACTTGACGCATTGTGGAATTGTTGAACACGTCTGAGGAATATCTGGTCATTGTTAGGCCTAATCTTTTAAAGCGTCTTTCTCTTATTCTTCTTTGCATTTTATTTTGTTCTTTTTACTCAAAAGATGAAATGATGCTTAGAAAATGCTGAAAAGATTTCCTCGCGCTTGAAAAGCTTCCTGGGGATTTCTTAAATCGTTTAAGCAGTTCGCTCGTTGCATGTTTTTACTAAAATTAAATTCTTTTTGCCCGCCTTTTTACGTTCCGGACGGAATGTCGCATCGTAAAGAAAAGACATTGAATTAAGTTAAATATAGTATTTACTCATGCGTTACAATTACTGATATGAGAATAGGTTTTGAATAAACATTTAATTGACTTTATATATTTAAAGAAATAAAATACATTATATGGAATTGATGTAAATTATATTACTTAGTATAATGATATGGCATGTTAAAAGCTTAAAAATCACGCTGGCAAACAAGAAAAACTTGTAAAGGATCCCTTTTTAGCTGAGCAATTTATTTTTATTCTTTTCTTTTTAAATTTTATTGTTCAATTACATAGATTAAAGCTATTGATTTTACATACGTTCCAGTTCATTAAATAAACAAATATAAAAATTTAGTCAATTCCTAGTAGCTTTTATCTGCGCACTCCTTTATAAGAAAGTAGCGACACATTCACAATGTGATATATGTTCAGATCGATAGCGTTTATAGACTGGTGGTACCTCATTCAACAGAATTTGGCTATTACTTGTTTGGGGGCGATAGGCAAATAAACGAACCCCAGATTGGTGGTAATGACAAATCTATTTGTAATCCAAAATCTTCGGGACTAATCGAAATTCACTGCCCGTACTAAAGTGGTGAGAAGATATATTGTGTGGCAATCGACCAATCAAAAAGTGCTAAAAAATTGAATCCCATAAAAGTTGAACTATTCTTAACGAGAAACGGCGATCGCAGCGTCATCTGCTTGTTCAAACGTAAACATTGTAAAAGGATTCAATTGAGAAAGCGTTTCGGCTGGTGAAGAGCTAGCACATGTAGCTGTGATCAACATTTGTTGTTTATCATCGTTCAACAATTATGGAATTCAGTTTTTTAGCACTTTTTAGCTCACCGGCTATCGAAGCCTGAGAGCTAATGTGCCCGCCGGTTCTGTATGTATGTACGTGACGCGATAACTCTTGATAGAAACATCCGATTTGTTTCAAAGAATTTTTCTAGTTTCATTCTGATAAGACGCTTCCCTGATTAGTTTTGGGGGTTCATTGGTTAAGTACAAATGGGGGAAAGGGGGCTAGTCCCCCTTAATTTAGATAAAAGGGTTTTTCATGCAGCATTATTCGATTTGTTCCAAATTTGGTATACTGGTTTATTATGTTAAGAAGCTGCCTTGATCAGATTTGGAGGTTCATTAGTTAAGTATAAAGGGGGGGGGGGTAGACCTCCCCACCCTTAATTTAAATAAACAGGTTTTTCATGCAGAGTTATTCGATTTGCTCCAAATTTGGTATTTCGCTTTATTATGTTAAGGAGCTGCCTTGATTAAATTTGAAGGTTTATTGGTTAAGTATAAAGGGGGGGGCTAGCTCCCCTTAATTTAGATAAATGGGTTTTTCATGCAGAATTATTCGATTTGTTTGAAATTTGATATACCGGTTTTATCCGATATGACGCTTCCTTCATTAGATTTGGAGGTTCACTGGTTAAGTATAAAAGGGGGAATGTCCCCCCCCCCCTTAATTCAGATAAATGAATTTTTATGCCGAATTTTCCAATTTACTTTAAGTTTTTTTTCTATGTTCATTCTGATAAGGAGCTTTCATGATTAGATTTGGAAATTCATTAGTTAAGTATAAAGGGGGGTAAGGTTTTTTCATGCAGAATTATCTGATTTGCATCTAAATTGGTATGCCGGTTTATTATGTTAAGGAGCATCCCTGATTAGATTTGGAAGTTTATTGGTTAAGCATAAAAGGGGAAAGGGGGGCATGTCCCCTCCCCTTAATTTAGATAAATGGATTTTCATGCAGAATTATCCAGTTTACTTTAATGTTTCTTTCTATGTTCATTCTGATAAGGAGTTTTCCTGATTAGATTTGGAGGTTCATTAGTTAAGTATAAAGGGGGGAAAGGGGAGTTAGATCCACCCTTAATTTAGCGATAAGTTTTTTTCATGCAGAATTATCTGAGTTGCTTCAAATTTTGTAGACCGGTTTATTATGTTAAGGAGCATTCCTGATTAGATTTGGAGGTTCATTAGTTAAGTATAAAGGGGGGAAACTGGGGCCAATCCCCTTCATTTATTTTTTGAGGGACCTTAATCTTTTAAATAAGAGTATAATATACAATTAGTGTAAATAGCCTGTGAGCTCAATGCCATCAATTTAACTAGACACTTTTCTTTTTATTAAAGCATTACTGGAATAACCGATTGCCATATTATACCTTCTTAAAGCTATACCCATTCATCGCCACGTTACATAAAAGTACTGTAATTCACAGTGAGATTTGACTCAAAATTAGGATTATGAATGTACTCGCAAAGGCCTGCAAAGCTAAGCCCTGTTCGCTCAAACACATCAAATGATTAAAGTAAAGTATCCGAGTGCCGAATGCCGACACCCTAACGTCAACTTGAAAAATAGTTAAGGTTTAGCAACTAGCAATATAACTGCAACGATTGTGTTATTTGAACTAAATGAATGTTGTTGATTCATAACGCAATATTGAAACCGCTCTTATCAAATAAGATTTGGAGGTTAAGTCGCTGTCGGCATTAGGAATCCTGATATCAAGTTAGTTCCTAATGCCGACACTCTTTCAATATATGGGAATAATACTCAAAAGGGAATGAGCCATATGAATAAATTAAAATTTTCGTAAGGATTCGTTCTATAATTGAATAATTGATGCTCTACAACAGGAACCTAACTTTTTTCTATACTTTGTAGGTTCCACGATGACATCCAAAAAAAAAAAAAAAAAAAAAAACATTCAATTACAAATACTAGTCCTGTTGTTGCGAACCAACCTGTTGATTTAATGAAAGTTGTCGATTTTGTGATTGCTTTGATTAGTAGAGTAGGAAGAAATGAGATAATACGAGCAGAAAGCAAGCATCTCAAACTTAAAAAATATTTTTTGATGATCCCCCCTCTTGCCTTTGGGGGTAGTAACCAGTTTGAGAACTCTTTACCATTAGATTGAAATGTGGTCATTGTATTGTCAGTATATTTTTAGTTATTCTTATTATTCTTATATATGGCTTTATTATACATGCAATGTGCCAAATATTTGTCAATAAAGAGTCTCCGATGAATTTTTACCCGGCTGGAAAGAAGGGTTATGTGTTTCAGGCGTATCTGGATATGTGGATTTCTTTATACCCTCGAAACATCCCAACGGCTGGATGGATTTCAATTAATAAGGTATCTATCGATGCGTCTTAACTGACCGATGGTTATAGGCTAGGTTTTGTTTTTATAGATTCAAAATGGCGGCCGTAAAATACAAAATGGCGGTAGAGATGAAAAAAAAAATTACGCACCCTATTGAGTTACATATCATCGGATAGGTCTTTCAAACTGAAGACGGCGTTTCATTGATTATTTTACAGTCAGAAGCTCCGTTTAAATATTACACAATCTGGAAGTTGAGCAGGTAGGATCTCTAGCTTTACTGCAACTCTAACCATCATAAACATCTTTATAGATATCAGTGTTTATAGATAGGAACTAACAATTAAACTTAAAAGTCATCAATACAAGTAAATAAAAAAAAATATGTAAGTAATATGAAAAATATTTTCACATTGATGAGAAATAATTAATTAGTTCGCTTTTTACGTAGTCGGGTTTTTTGATTTTTTAAATTTAATTTTTACCTGTTCAGTTTTTTCTTTCGAATGTCGTCTTAGGTATATTAGGTGTCGGCATTAGGAACATCCCCACAGACGCTGCCCGAATTAGGAGAAAAAACGCACTTTTGAACTCAAAAAATTATAATTTGAAACCCTATCAATATTGCAAATGTTACTAGTGCATTTTGTAAATGAGATCTTGATGAAAACGTGATGTTCTTGATGATCTTGATGATGTTTGAAAAAATGCTTTGTTTGTCGCGGTTTCGATTGCCTTGCTTTGAAGCTCTGTCACGGGGATTTATAATATTATTAGTTCATCAGTATCAAAGTCTTTCTGCTGCACCAACCATGTCAAACCTTTTGCAAAACATTAAAAAGTTTCAGAATTGCTAATTTGTTAGTTCTCTTCGTTCCACTCCGCAGCAAGTTAAATTCAAAGTTACTCTAAGAAAGGGGATCGAAATTATTTATATGTACTCGTAGTTCGGAAAGGACTGCTTGTACACAAGAAATATAACAGTTAAAAAAGAGAGAAAAAAGCTTTCAAAATGGATTTTGCACACAAGAAATGTGATAGAAAAACAAAAAAGCTTTAAAAATTGATTTCGGTTAACCGAGAGTTTCATTTAAAAGAGTTTCGGATAACAGAGGTTCTACTGTATATTATTTAATATTTAAATCATAAAAGAATAATTTCATGGAAATAAAATTCAATAACCTTCCTTAAAATAACGATGTTGTGACATCAGTAACTGTTTTTAATACAGGTATGTTTTAATAGAGATAAGGCGACACCCGCAATAAAAAATACCTTTCTATTACCCTATGCGTATTCACGTTTGGTAATAAATGCTTATCGTTAATCATCAACTGATAGTTTTTTTTAAATATCGCAAATAACTAGAGATCATTTATAAAAAAGATAGTGTTCAAAAAAGATGTTCGAAAAATATGACTCATGGAGAATATTGATTACACAGAAGTTCAAATATTATATCTGAAGGAAACCTCTGTTTTCAATGAGATACCCAAAGCAATGTGGTGTAATATATTGGAACAGTAGATACATTTTCCCCCTCATAACAAAGCAAACCTTCCACCCCACGATTTCCTCGTATTTTGATATCGCACTTGAAGACATGCTGGCTATTCTTTCTAAACCACCAATCATATGATACATTTATATGTGGCAATATGTGTCGCCGTCAGATGGTCCAGTGGGCGAAATCATTTATAAAATTCTAGCGATATTTATCTTTTTGATATCTTATTTTTATCACTAGGTTTGAAAGCTTTACTACATTTACAACCGAAAAAAAATATCGATAGAAATTTTTCAAATTCAGAAAACAAATATTCCTTGTTACATATCCGTGTCTTTATAATTATTAGGGGCCCCAATCTGGGCATCTTGTATTACAGAATAGAGGCATAGCTAATTTTAAAATCGAAAATTGTAACAGATATTTTATAATGATTAAAAACACTTATAATACTCATCAGCGCACAACATATATAAAAACTATATTAAATACACATTAAAAATACACCCCACGTTTCAGACTCTTTCAAATAAGTCATAATCAGGGACCACTACGGGTGATAAGTTACGCACAACACAGTCAATGTCACAAACATCAAACTGAAAACATTTCTGTAAAAGTTCATTAAACATCAAAAACAATATTGCAGCAAATATGGCGCCATCTATTGGTAGGCTATAACATTATTATCAAGACTAGGAAAAACTGGATTTAACTTTACAAATGTATTTCTTTCAAAATATTTAACCAAACATTAGAAACTTGAAATAAGATATTGTCATTACAAACTTCGCATTTTTTTCAGACTAATTTCTATAGATCCTCTTATAATTCTATAGATTCTCTTAATAATAGATGGTGCCATATCCGTCGTAATATTGTTTTTGATGTTTATGGATCTTTTACAAAAATGTTTTCCGTTTGATGTTTGTGACAGTGACTGTGTTGTGCGTAACTTAGCCCCGTAGAGGTCAAGAACTCCCCCTGGTGATGGCTTATTAGAAAGAGACTGAAACGTTGGGTGTGTATTTAATATAGTTTTTATATATGTTGTACGCTGATGTGTGATCATAAGTGTTTTTAATCATTAAGTTTGACAGCGTAAGTGCAAGTTTTTCTAGATGTTTTATATTTCGTTTACTGTTGTAGATTGGCCACTAATAAAAAAAAGGGTATTTTCTTATAAAATATCAATTATGTATTCAATTAAAGTTTTAAAATGTATTAAAAGCAACATATACTTTTGCATTAGTTCAATCCCAGGAATAAATAGACGAAGAAATCAGTAACGATTTGTCTACTTACAGCAGTCTTTTTCATTCTGATCATTTCAGTGGTTTGATTATATTTGACGTGTCAGTTAAATTTATGTTTTATTTTATTTATTTATGATGAAGTTTTAATTTCGTTATGGAAAATTAACCGGAAATAAATGCTGAAATATTTATATTGTTTGAAGTGCAAACAGGGTGTTTTTTTTCGTAATCGGGGTCCACATCATACTTAAAAATTACTTTAAAAACCAAGAAATCAGTAAATTAAGATGCAGCTTTAAAATAAATTGCATTATAAATAGCATTTTTCTCCCTAAAATTTGAAATTGTGTGATATTTAAAAGTTAAAAAAAAATTGAGAAAAGGGGAAATTTCTTATTCTATTGTTGCCACCATCTGAATGGCGTCAAAGTTATTCACGGACAATTTTTTGTTTTACAATAGAGATTAATCTTTATTTTTCTTACATTTATTTTGAGGAGATCAATGTTCTTTCGTCTACAAACTTCTTTAAATTGCATAATTTGTGAATAATCTGTGATATCTGAGCTAACGAGAGCATCTGAAAAAGAAAGTTTTGATTTAATGAGTTACATACGTTCTCAACTTTCAAAAAATCAATTTTTCTTTTTGACGGAAATTAAATCCTTATTTATACTGTGTATAATTATGGGCAAAAAAATTTAATGTGATATTTCAATTATTAAGAAAGATATGAGCAAAAACTTTAGCGTGTACGATCAACATATATTGAATCCTAAAACACGATTTTATGGAAACTGCATTTTTCAACATAGGCAGCATGAAATTTTGACTGACGAATGTGATTATCTTATCTGATACTGTATTACATATAATCTAGAATGTAGAATAATATATCACTAGAATTCTAAAATTTAGTTTTCTAATTATACATATTTAAACAATAACAATCTATGAGAATAATTTACATGATATATTTTGCGTTCAAAAAAATTATAGACAATCAATTAAAGATGTTTACAATGACTTAAAGTTTAATGTAATTTTTTTTTTCTTTGATTTTCACAGATATCATTTTATATATGTATTAGGCAATATTTTACATGTGGAGAATTCGAACAGGCTAAGGAGTTTATTGAATAAGTAAATTGTAATTATAACATCACTGTATAAATTCCAAATAAAGGTCCAAATGAATATTGCAAATTCAGTACTGTTTTGCTGTATTGTTTTCGCTTTTATAATTGTTTTTTAAGTTATTACACATTTGCTAAAAATAAAAATTTGTCATGAAAGACAAATCCAAAATCATTATTGTACATGGACATATCTAAATTCAACCTATATAAACTCTGTTATCGCAAACAAACTATACAATTATTTATGCTAATTCCATATTTCTATTACAATTTTCCTTTCTGGTGAGCTTGTTTTGTTTGCAAAATAAATTTAAAATCATAAAAATAAAATAAATAAAAAATAAAATAAAAAAATAATAAAAACAGATGCAATGAAACAGCACCGAATGTCGATAAATCACAATTAAATAATAAAAATTTCTATGAATCACCATAAAAACTAAAATATCGGTGAATAAATATAAAATAAAAGTGATATAAATAGATCACTTTTATAAAGCGGAACTGGTCAAAACATTGATTTTCTTTTTTAGAATGTTAAATGAAATTCTGCTTAATTGTGAATATTTTGACACCTCATTTTTACCCATGCGGCGATTATATCGCGAGATACTGTAAATTTTTTTAATACACCTAGTGAAATTTCCCACACAAATTAAAACTTTAAGTAGTTTTTCTCCATGTTTATATCTTTTTCACTTTCATGTTTTACAATAGCTAAGGCATTTTTTGTATTTGAGAAAGAGATTTATTTATTTTGTAACTTGTTCTTTATTATATGTGTGATAAATCTGAGCATGGAATTAGCCTTCAACTTTTTTGTTATTTAAAATAATAATAAAAGTATACAAAGGTGTATTATATTTCATCGTTTTAAATTATATACATTAGTAAAAAAAATTATACTAATATAATATTAGATGTATCTAAAAATGCATGCGTGGTCTTGTTTGACACACATTTGGAATATATATATTTTTTTTTAATTGGGCAAAAATATCAATATTTATGAAATTAGTAGGGATTCTAAAAAAATAAAATTTTAGTAAACTTTTTAAAATTTTATTAAATAAACGGTTATTTTTTTTCGTTTCGAAATGTACTTTTATTTTGAACATTGAAATGCAGTGGGTTCATCATTTGAACCATATTTTAAAAAATAAACGAAACTGTTGAAAAGGTAGACTGCTCCCTTACATTTTGTGAAGGGACATGAAAGCTACCCGATTTTTCACTTGTTTGACCCCTGTATTGACAAATAAAGAGCCTAAATATTAAATAGAAAAGAAGACATCTGCTTTCAGAAGAATATCAGGAGCAATCAGAAATAATATACTATAGCACCAGATGCATTCAACTCTCATAACAAAGCGTCTTCCCATTTTCCCGGATCTTCATATCTCACTCGAAGATGTACACGTCTGCGATTTTTCGCAACCACCAATCACATGAAACATTTATATCTGGTCATATCTGTCGCTTTCAGATGGTCCAGTAAGAAAAGTTATTTGTAAAATTCTGGCGATATTTATCCTTATGATATCTCACTTTCAATTTAGGTTAGATAAAGATATCGACTTATCACAAATAAGGAAAACGTATTTTATCGAAAGGAAATTTTATAACTGTGCTAGTTAAGCATTGATTGATATGTTTTCTTGTATTTAAATTTTATTTTGTGGAATTTTCTTTAATTTTTTTTATATTAAAGAATCTCTTAAAATTTTTAAAAATAATTCCGTTGCCAAAAAAACCTTAGAAATATTTTAAATTTTACGAGTTGTTATTTTTACAATTGAATGAAAACGTGTCCCGTACAGGATTTGCTGCTCTGCCAAGTGGCAATATCCTGGAAAAATCTGACAGACACATTTCACCCAGATAACCGGAAAAAATGTAACATCTGTCTAATATAACATTTGGAATCTATAACATCTGTGATAATAGAATCTGAACTGTTATTTGAGACAGCACAACATAATAAATCGCAAGTAGTGAAACTGCAAGAAACGTTGGATACATAATTACACTTCATTAATTTAAAGGTCCAGTATAATTGTCCATGATAGCTCAGTTGGCAGAGCATTGGCAGCTTCAGCCAAAAGACTCCTGGTTCAAATCCTAGACTAGACCATTTTTTTTTTTTTACTCCGTTGGAATAATTCGGATGATTTGTGTACCAGTAAGAATAATTGTGTCAAATTAATGAAGTATTTTCAAATTGTTCAAATGGTGTTAATTTCATGTAATGCAAGTGCATTACAACGCGGACGGAAATTGACTGCATTGCAACAAGATCTCATAAAACCTATCTCATTAGCTTAAAAATGATCTGATTGAAAAATTAATTAAATACAGGATGTTTTTTGACGAATGTCCCAGTTATAACTGTAAGCGTTGCAGAGTGTTGATTGAGTTAATATTTTTTATCAAATTACTTTATTTGAAATCCAATAACTTCATACAATCGGAAAGTCAATCTGAAAAATGTAAGGTTAGTTGGGGTAACTGGCCCCACGAGGTAACTGGGCCATAGGCTATTTTATAAAAAACTGTTGGTGTTTTTTTTAAGTTTTAGCTTTTGTGAACAATGCCCCTTAATCTCTACTTTCTAAAACAACGTGTATAAATTCAATCATAACTCTCACTTTGCTGTGATAGGTTGTTTGTCAAAAATTTACATTTCTTTTTTTAAAAACAACGTCATGGTTGAACTTCCTCGGCCTTTTATTAAAATACTGTAAGTACTTTTATTAAACAATCTTTTTTTTTAAGATTAAACATATAACTACATTAATATTATTGGGTATCTATACATATTTACTTCATGTTTCAAATGTAAGCCCGGTGTCCCAGTTACCCCATAATTTTTTCAAGAATGGGGTAACTGGGACATGTATCCGGGGTAACTGGACCATGCTGGATCCAGTTACCCCAATAGTTTTAAATAATTTTTTTGTGTTTCTCTTACTACGGGAAGTAGATTTCTCCATTGTTTTTTGCTCACAATAAAGAAAATGATTGAATACCTTATTAAAATTACGTAATGAAATTTTAAGAAAAGCATATTGAGTGGTATCAAACCAAATTTCTTGACCACTTGAGAGCCGGTGATGCCGTTATGGCATCACTTAATTTTAATTCCTAATTGCCACATTGGCCCCTGAATTTTATACTGAAAATTTCACCTTTATTAAGTACGCGAAAATATACTTTTACTTATTTTCAGATAGATTCTCTTGTAAATATTGGTGTTAGTAAATTATTTCAACATTTTACGAATGCAAGTACCTTGCCCCTGAAAGTGAGATAGCCAGACCTTGAAATTGTACTATAACCAGGGGTCGCATTCTATAGGGAAATTTTTATCGTTCCTACCACTATTTTGAAAATAATATCTTCATCGCACCTTTCTTTAAGGGTTCTGGTAGGAAAAATAAAATTTTCCCTATATAATGCGAATCCTGGATAAAGTACTTAAGTAGCCGTTTGTTCATAGATTGTTCATAGACCTTGATATTTTTTCCTTAAAATACCCATGTGACTTTTATACTTATTCTCTATCCTAAAGTACATAAGTACTTACATAAGTTTTATGTTTTTGGTATAAATAAATCTAATATTTTCACTTTTAGTGCTTTTTTTTTAGACATATTGACAGCAAAGTTTTCCCTTACAACGCTGTTTATTGACATATAATTTACATGATCTGCCTGGTTTAAATTTTTTTAAGTTGTTTACACTTTTTTAAACAGGACCCTATATCCGATATGAAAAAATATAAACTCGTATGGAACATAGACCCCCCTGGTCCAGTTACCCCATTTTGGGGGCATCTTGATTGACCCATGAGGAAAGAAAGATGAAATATGCATATTTTTATATTTTTAAATATTAAAATGTAATTTTGAGCATTTTTGTCTGATAGAGGGAACCTGACTGAACTCATTTACAGAAGTTCAGACTTTAATTCAAATGAACATTAGCTTTTTGAAGCTGAATTGTCAGAATCTCCAGAGTCACATTGTAAAATCATGGCCCAGTTACCCCAACTAACCTTACACAATATCAGTTAAAGAAAATATATTTGAAATAAATTTTGACTCAATGATATAAAATTTAATGGCATTTTATTAAAAGTTAATATTAAATTGTAATGCAATGTAAATATTTCAAGGAGATTGTCTTCTATATTATTGAATTTCAAAATTGTTTACTTTAAAATAATGAGGAATAAATAAATATTCATAGGAAAATAATTCCTTCATTAAAATCAATAATATATCAAATTTGGGGATTTGAGGAAGGAAATTAATTCAGAATAAATTAATTATTTTCAAATATTTACACATTCCGCCTAGCAAAATTTAATATGAAATAGGAATTTAACAATGTTGTTAGAAATGTAACATATTTAATGGAGAAATATCTTGTTCTTTAAAAAAGCTAAAAATTAATTTTTGTGGCATTTATAAAAGATTTTTTTTGTAATGAAAACAGGGTAATAATTAGAAAAAAAATAAGAAAGAAAAAATCATGTGTCAAGTATTTATTATGAAACATTTATTAATACTTCGCAAATACTGTAAGAATAAACTTAACTGTTTAACCCTTTCTGAACTGATTTATGAATTTATGAAAATTGTATCTTCTAAAGCAGTTTTCGTGAATTGTTTAGACTACATTAGAGGATTTACATAATCATTTAATAAATTTTAGACGGTGTTTAGAAAGATTGAAGGATTTAGATGGATTAATTAAATTTTAATTTATACGGGTTTTGTGTAATATTTATAACCCCACTCAAATCTTTTATTTTAAATATTTTTCTTAGTATTTTATAGAATTAGGAAATGTAAAAATATAATGTTCTTACAATAGAAATATAGAAATAATTGAGAATTGAAATTCTCCCCCCCCCCCCCCCCCCCCCAATGCCAAGATAGCTGAAAAGATCCAAAGGCAAGAGAAATCATCCTTTTAAAAATATTTTTGCTTTGTATAACCGATAATGCTTTTGGAACAAGATAAAATAATGTATCTATAACTCATTCTAAACTGCATTATAACTAATCCATGTATTAAATGAATTTTATAACAAGTTATTTTAATGGTACTAATAAGTACCGACATTAGATAAAGGGTCAGTAAAGTTAAAGAAGATATAAAAGTAAGTAATTTAGAGAACGTATAACACATTTAAAAACCCAATTTCATCATTTACCGTTCATAATCGGAAAGATAGTTGAATGTTTTTCTACAGCTCTGTATATAAACTGTAAATTTGTTCTATACTACATTATATGTTAAAATTTTGTTCAATTAGAAATCTCATAACACGGTTGAAAATTCATCTTTAGTAGTTAACGCAACAGATGGAAATGTAATAGAAGTATTTTGTACCGACCTGCATATTAACTACAGATTTTCCTAAACACAACATATTAAGGTAAAATTGAATTACGGTAACAACGCAATATCATGAGCATAGATTATGAAGCACATTCCAACACCATTCGGAATACTGTAACAGAACTTCATCTTTAATAATGTAAAATATGATGCCTGATTAAACAATTTGAAAAAGGAGCATATTTGTAAAGACAGTTTCAACCATTCACTGTAAAAAATGGGACTAAAAACGGAGATTCTACTAACAATCGAGACGCCAGTACTATTTCCGCATTTTAACGGAAATTTTCCTCCCATAAATTCCTGAAATCAATATTTTTAAGGAAATTTTCCCACATAAATTACAGAAAAATTTCCGTTTTTCTGGAATTTATGGGGTACATTCTTCGTACGGAAATAGTACTGGCGTCTCGCGTCTCGATTGCCAGTAGAATATCCGTTTTTTAGCCTTTTTTTTTTTTTTTTTTTTTTTTTTTTTTTTTTTTTTTTTTTTACAATGTTACCATATATTTGTCGGGAAAATATCTGAATTCTTTTGTGCAGTTCAATATATGAATATACACATTTCTCTATATACTACACGATACGCCAAAATTTTGTTGCGTTATTAAACCCCTGACGGCTGAAAATTCACCCCAGTAATTTCCGCCAATAAGTGGAAATATACTCGAATCTTTTCTGCAGCCCTGTATATGATCTACAGAATTTATATACCCCAAGTAATACGTCTAAAATTAATTAAATTTAAAAACGCATACCACAATTAAAAACGAGTTTCCAGACATTTTTTCTGCAGCTCTGTATATAAACTATAAATTTGTTATATACTACATAATATGTTGAAATTTTGTTCAATTAGAAATCTCATAACAGGGTTGAAAATTCATATTTAGTAGCTAACTCCAACAGATGGAAATGTAATAGAAATATTTTGTACCTACATCGATATTAACTGCAGATTTTCCCAAACTCAACATATTAAGGTAAAATTTAATTATAGTAACAACGCATATCACACTAAAAAAAATGTGTACTCAAAATTGGGTAAAAAGTACTCATATTTAAATCCGTCACATACTCAAAATAGCTCCGATCCAATGTACTAAAAATTAAGAAACTCATGTACTCATTTTTGATTCCATATTTGTGTTCAAATGTAAATCCCTATGTACTGCTCCCCTGAACCTTAAAATTAAAGTAAAAATGTACTGAAATTAATTTCCCGTTCAAAGTTATTAACAAGAAACGTTTAAATGATTATTTATTAAGAAAAATAGCAAAATTATTAACAAAATAACCAAATCTAAATTTTTTTATGATAAGAGCATCATTTGCAAGCACTTTTAAATTATTTTAAAATACTGTGCATAATTTAATATTTACATTAATAAACATCTTTTATGCCGCCATAAATGAAATAAACCATTACAGGGTATACAATTATCGTTTTGTTTGAGTTTGATAACATGTAATACTTCAAAATTGAGAAAGCATATGTTCATTTTTGATCAAAACATACTAAATTCAATAGGAGTACATTGATATACTCATTTTTTAATACTTCATTTTTTTTTCAGTGAAGAGCTAAGAAAAGCACTGCCAACAGTTACCATTCAGGATGGATGACGTAACCAGTTTTTCATACCTTTGTATATGAATTTATTTACAGTCTAGAAACATGTCTTCGTATAGCAAATACAGTTCAGCTGGTATATCCATAACACAATTGAAAACCATCGTTCAGCAATAGACGCCCTTAGATAGTAATGCTCATGAATATTTTTGCGCAGCCTTATATATA
Organism: Maratus speciosus; assembly: GCA_963932465.1. Classification (NCBI taxonomy): domain Eukaryota; kingdom Metazoa; phylum Arthropoda; class Arachnida; order Araneae; family Salticidae; genus Maratus; species Maratus speciosus. Next base: position 438,386,773 of record OZ010793.1, read on the forward strand.
ATGTATAGAATTTATACGCCCCCTTCCTTAATATGCAAAAATTTAATTAAACTGTAAAAAACTCATACCACTACAGAAAACGCACTTCAAGAGTTATTGGCCCTAGACATTGTATTGCAACCGAATTATTTTTTCCGAAACCATGTAAATGAATGATAAATGTTATACACACCAAATTCTACAGTAAGCATTTTATAATGTCCTCACTAATGTATGAAAATTTCATTAATGATGCCCACATGTTTCATTGGCACCACTGCATCAGTGTAAATGAAAATACTTGAAAGTTTCATAATCCGTGTAAAATGATTTGTTTTTGTCGCCAATTTGTGTGAAATTTTTCTTCTCCCTGATTTTCTTTGTGATTGTTTTAAGTCGCCGTTTCTATTTTAGGGTTTTAAAATCTTTCATCGTTTTTCACGGCGAAGACAATTTTGCAATGAAAAAAAAAAATGGGTGTTGTCACTTGAATTTTTCAAAATGTTGTCACTATAACCATAAAAGTGCGGTATCAATTGTTGTTCTTTATCTCATTCTCAAGCGCATGTTTTAAACTAACTAGATACCAAATAGCGTCTCATTTCCTTAAGCGGTACGATTGGTAGGTTTCATATGAAGACAACAACAACAAATGCCGGCATCTTATAATAAATACCCTCCGACTGTCTTGGAAAAGGGCAAAATTGTAATGTTGTTTTCTCTACTTTTCGTTTTAAATGCTAAAAAAATGATTCTTTGAACATTTTATAAAAAAACTTAATAACGAACATGAATGCAATCCTTGGAAGTATTAATAATTGTTCAATGTATTAAAAATACATTAAATCAATAGAATTATATTACTTTAAATATTGCTTGTATTGCAGTGAAACCTGGAGCTTAATGAACGTATTAACACGGTCTTGTCAGTGAGGGGGTTAAAAGACTGTGATTTACGAGATTGAATAGTACTTTATTGTAAACCAATGCAGGAACAAAATGATTTTGAACAATAATATTTGACACAGATGTCTCAGACGCACCTGGGTAGGCGCGTTGATTTATTTATTTTTTTTTTGCGGCATTTTGACAAGAAAACCCCATTTTCGGGTAACTGTTAGGCCTAGCTTGCGAAAATAGCATGTTGGTTTTATTTATTACAGAACTCTTTATTAAAAAAAAAAATATATTATAAGACACACATTGCTAATGTAAAACTGTCGCAATCTATTCAATTGAGTTGTTACAAGCAAAATTGCCAGGTTATCAATGCGTAAAATCACCAGTTTGGTGCCAAAAAGGATACCCCGGTGCGTCTGAGACATCTCTTCCATAATTGAATTTCAAAATTGTTTGTTTTAAATGAATAGGAAATAAATGAGCATGTATCGAAAATTCTTCCATTAATAAAATAATATTTTTCATTTAAAGATTTCCTGAAGCAAATTAGTTCGGAATAAATGAACTGCTTTCACTAAGCACGAAGAAATTTGCATTTCCTTTAGCAAAATTGGAAGTAAACTGGAAATCTAGATATGCTGTTCGAAATGTAACACCTTTAAGTTTCTTTTGCGGTATTTCACGTAAAAATTTCATTTAAATCTCTTCTCCAAGCAATTATTTACACGTTTCTGATGACCATGTGGAACTGTACTTAAGGAATCGTCACGTTACGTTAGCATGTTATTAAATAACTTTTCTTCGAAAACCTCGCCGGATCAGTTAAACCAAGTGTAAATGTTTGCGTCTGCTTATTTACTCGTTAATTCAGGTTTGAATAAGTATAAAATAGCATACTAGAGTTAATGTGTTTCACATTTTGATTTCAAACACAAAATTAATTATAAAAATATGTGAGTTTCTCTCTAACAGTCAGGATATAAGAAGGTGGATACACATTTTACATGCTTTCTTTTAAATTACAATTCTGTTTGCATGTTGCAGTCAAATTTTGTTACACATTTTTCGCCCCCTTCTCTTGATATAGAGCTTTGGAATTTAGAATATATGATTCCTGAGGGCACTATATGAATTGGAGATTGATTTTTTAAAATTCGATTCCTAAGGGAGGCAATGGGGGCAAATTTAAAATTTAAGAAAATACCAATATCTCATAAACCAATGGAAGTAATATCTTGAAACTTGACATGCCTAATAGTATAACTAAAATTTGTAAACATGTGTTTCGGAAATTTTTGAAATTCGACACCAAAGGGATGTCCAGCCGTCATGCGCACTCCATTTTCGAAACGCATCGCAAAAACACTACTTAAACTTAACGGTTACTCAATTATAGTTTGATTTTCTACACTGTTAAAAATTTGCAGCATTCTGGCAGGTCATTTGACCGTTTTTTCCGAAAACGGTTAAAGAACCGGTAATTTAACACTATTCTGACAATATTATTGGCCATTTTATGGTCAGGATACAGTTAAATTATGGTTATAAAACTGTTTTTTCAAAAAACGGTCGAATGACCTGCCAGAATGCTGCAAAATTTTTAACAGTGTATGGAGAAATCAGTATCAGTTTCAAGAATGAGTATTTTTTGAAAAGAACTAATGGCAAGGTTACCATAATAGCGCAACTTGATGAAATATCGTCAAGTTTGTTAGTGCATTAAAAAAATAAACTCTTTTACAATATTTTAGTGAATTTGTTATAAAATCATGTTTCAAGAAAATTACATGCATATTATTCTGTAAAATGGTTGATGCTTTTAACCCCTTGGGGACGAGCGACCCGTATTCGTGCCGCGTAAGGTGCTCAGAATCGGTGATTATTCTCACCAGTAAATTTTTATTGTAAACTTTACCTTGTTTGTACCAATGCACCTGTGCAGTTGCATTGAGTTCCTACAGGAGTCGTAATGCTTCTGTTTATCTCAGTCGACAGTGATTAGTCGATTTTTCTGAATGCATCGATGTTATTGCCTTGTTTAATCAGAGCGCTTTCCCTATTCAATTAGGCAAACATTTCTGTGTTATAAAACCAGTGAGTAAAGATTAAAAATTCTGTAAAAGTCGCTCGTCCCGAAGGGGTTGGAAAAAACAGGCAATCCAATCCGGACTTCGGGGTTATATAATATAGGTGAAAACCATTTTTTTATTTAACACGTTCACGCCGGCGCGGTGGGTCACACTGGACTGTCTCAGAGTTGTCAAGTCTCCAGCTTTTTGCACACCACTGTTATTTTAGAGAAAATGTTGTTCCTTTAAATCGCCCAATTGTTCTAATTAAATAAAACAACATTTTCTGTATTAAAATACTGGTATCCAAAAGGCCGGAGACTTGCCAGCTATGGGATAGTCGAGTGTGACCCACCGCGCCGGCGTGAACGTATTAAAACGGTTAGAAATGTTTACATTATTTATTGTTATTTTTTTTAAGATTGCGCATTAAAAATACCAAAAAGCATTCATATAGGGAAAAATATTAGTTATACATTCGAATAAAATTTTGAAATTAATTAAAAGAATTACTTTCGTATTAGCCGCATGTCAGGAGTTAGTAGCCGAAGAAATCGCAACGATTTCGATACTTACAGAATCCCTTTCGATTCTTATTACCCAACTGCCAAGAAGGGTTATGTGTTTGACGCGTATCTGGGTATGTGGATTTCTTTATACCATCGAAACATACCAACGGCTGGATGGATTTTAATGAATGAGGTCTCGATAGATTCGTCTTAACCGTCCTATGGTTACAGGCTAGGTTTTGTTTTTATAAATTCAAAATGGCGGCTGTAAAATACAAAATGGCGGTAGACACGAAAAAAAAATTTTTACGCACTCTATTGAGTGGTATATCATTGGATAGGTCTTTCAAAATGAAGACGATGTTTCATTGACTATGTTACAGTCAGAAGCTCCGTTTAAATATTACACTACCTGGAAGTTGTGTAGGTAGGATATCTAGCTTGACTGCAACTCTAACCATCATAAACATCTATCGACCTCATCAAAACCGTGTTTATAGATAGGAACTAACAATTAAACACAACTTAAAAGCCATCAATACAAGTAAATAAAAAAATAGGTAAGTAACATATAAAATAGTTTAAGATTGATGAGAAATAATTAATTAGTTCGCTTTTTAAGCAGTCGGGTTTTTTGATTTGTTAAATTTAATTGTTACTTGTTGTTTCAAGGCCTTGAGCGCGTATATGGTTTACGTGGGTGTTAAATTTGTGTTTATTTATATTATTATTCTATTTATTTATTGATGAAGAAATAGTTTCGATTTCGAAAAACAGCCGGAAACAAACACTGAACTGTTTACATTGTTTTAAATTCAAACCGGTTAATTTTTCGTAATCGAGTTACATGCAACAGAGATAGAGTTAAAACAATTCATACAGAAAAAGTATTTTCAACATCATAAAAAATAGTGGGCTGAGATACACTTTTCAAACAAACTGTATTTGAAAGAACATTTTTTTTAACTGTGCAGTGTAAAATATTGAAATTGCCCGATATGTAGAAGTTAAAACAACCGCAGTAAAAGCGGTATTTATTGTTAAGATTGTTACCACCGTCAATAGGTAGTTATGTGAATTTCCCTCTAATAGTCTTTAAGTAAGAAAAAACGTATATATATATATTTTTTAAATGACAAATACTTTAAAATAAACAAAGCGTGACTTAACATGAACTAGGCGTTTTTAAAATTTAATAATAAGGTAACGATGACAGCTATTAAAAATATTCTTACACGCAGGCGATAACCAGCGGGCAAAATCAGAGGGGGCTTGGAAAATTTTTCGGAGGAACTGTTTATCCTCTTTTTCCTCTACTTTAATGATAAATAAATACCGGGTGAGCTAAAAGTTCGTTAAACCTTTAAAAACTCACAAAAAAGGAAGAACTTATGATAAGGGAGTGCGGCTAGCAAGAAAAGACTCACACGGTAAGTCGGATTTTTTTTTTTAGCCGCCAAAACATTTTTTGTTAAAAAATCACATGTAGAGGGCGCTGACGACCGAAACACAATGAACAGGTGCTACGACTGATACGACAGAACCTGGTTGTGTCGTAGAATATTCTGGAAGCCATCATCATGACTTCCAGAACATTCCAGAACATTTGTTATTGGAAGAACCAGACCGGAACATTTGTTATTGGAGGAAAAAATGAATGGAGCGTATTGTTGCCCTGTTCATTGTGATTCGGGTCGTTAGCACCCTCTTCATGTGATTTTGTAACTAATTTTTGTTTTTGTTTCTAAAAAAATCCGATTACCTTATGAGTCTTTTCTTGTAAACCGCACTCTTTTATCATAATTGTTTCCCTTTTTTTTTATGAATTTTTAAAGTTTTAACGAACTTTTGGCTCTTCCGGTATAGACATAAATAGAGGGCAAGTCTCTCCTGTCATTAAGCTTTGAATTACTTATTTTTTTAATTTTTAAATGCAATATAGATGATATTGCGAGTGATATAAAGAATTTTTAGACTACAATTCTTGTTTTAGTTCTAAACACCATCGGTTGATGGTACGTACTGCACTGTTATAGATTTTAATATTACTCTTATAGATTTTAATATCACTCTTATAAAAACCTTGCCATTTCAAAACGCAGACGATTTTTCTGGCATTTCAACAGAAAACAGAATGGCAGTTAGAAGCTGAATGAACTTTGACGCATTTTCACGCGTTAGTTTGAGCATTCTAATAAGAGTTTTAGACAGTCTAGTCTAGTGCCATCTATCGGTGATAATTGGGGCAAAAACATAAAAAGCAATAAATAAATTCCCATCTTCACACATTAATCTCCTGCAAGAATAATTTTAATAGCTGCTACTTTTAACATGTGTTTGAACTTTAATATATTCTGTTCATTTTAAGACAAGCTGTATATGTTGATAATAATTTCTACAGAGAATGTTGCCAAGAAGACTGAATAAGAAATTTTTAATTAATAAAAAATACATTACCAGTTCTATACAATGCAATTTGTATGGAAGAATTTTTAATTTTAGACAGTCCTGTGTTACTTATTGGTGCTATTTAAATTACGAACATTAAAAGTAATAAATAAATTCACACATCCGCATGAACAACTCCAACATTTATCACTATTAACTTGTTATTCAACTTACCTTACAGTTTGCATGGAAGTAATTCTAATTTTTTTAGCTTATACAGAAGATTTGGAAGATCAATCTTGATAGCTTGTTCCCTAACTGTCCAAACTTCCCGATAAGGATATGACGCTAAATCTTTTCATCAAAATGCATAAAATACAATTACTATTTTCTGTCATGGACAGTCAATTATTATTATTTTTTTTAATATTACAAGGCATGCGTTTAGCATATTGTTAAATAATTTTTAAGGACTTTGCCGAATAAGCTGTACGGATTGAAAATTTTGCTTCCTTTTGCAAAATTTTTTAGAACATTTTCCTTAATTACACGTTATAGACCGGGAGACGTCAACACAGACAATCAACTCATCGAGTTTACAGCTAACATTCCAAAATTAGTTAAAACTCGATTCGCATGTTAATACGTGATCGGTCCGCCAAGTCATATCTTGGTGGAAAACACCTAAAAACCCGATTTTAGCGTTTGACTCGTAGATTTATCATTGTATTTTTCGGCATCCAAAGGTATTAAAACATGGAGAACTGGAGCAGGAAAACACAATGGTAAATCTATGAGTTAACCGCTAAAATCGGAGTTTCAGGTGTTTTGCACCAAGATATGTCTTGGCAGACCGATTGCGTTTTAATATGCGAATCGAGTTTTAACTAATTCTGGAATTTCAGCCTTTGTCTTGAGGTAATTGTCTGGGCTGCTGCCTTCCCGTCTATTATTTATTATTTAAGTGCACCTGAATTAACATACCAATATTTTGTGCTTTTAACTTTGCGATTTCAAAAAGAAAATAATTAGAGAAATAGTGTATATAAGAACCCGACATAAATTTAACTACATTTTAAAGAATTTAGCATGAACTGGCAAATAACATTGCAATTGTTTAAAAAATCTATTTCAACCATGGCTATCCTGATGCTTTGAAATTTACTTATGAAAATAGAAAGGTTTAATAATAAACTTTTAGCGTGTCATCCCTCTTTTCCCAGTTGCAATTAAAGACTATTTCCGCTTAAAGATTTTGTTTAAGTTTCAGCACCAGACAATAACACATGCGTTTCTGATTAGCATGCGCAAACTACTTTAAAGAATCGACATGGCTCTTTAGCATATTATTAAAGAAGTATTCCGGCGATCTTTTGAAATCAGCTTAACAAAGTGCAAATTCGTGAATTTCGCCTTCGCCAACTTAATGATTCGATTTAAAGCTCGCATAATTCCCAGAAAATATTCTGGAAGTGTCTTTTGAAATATTATTTTCGGGCGAAGAATAAATGCATGAAAATATCTCGCATTTTGATAGAGATTATATATTACTGACACTTCATTGTTTTTAAGGAATGGAATTTTATTTCAATTTCTTTAAAAGCCTACTAAAAGTGTGATAATACCTAAGACAGAGAAAACCTTGGTGAAGATAGAAAATATTAAAACGTCATCTGAATAATTTTAGTATAAAAGTATTTCTGTACAGTGAAATTAATGGCTTTGTATGTTAAACATTTACTATTTTATTGTTAAGTGCGTTCGTAATTACATAAATACGTAGTTGTTGTATGGTCCGTCCATCTGTCCGCATATAACAACACAAAAACTACCCAACCGAGTGATTTGAAATTTGATATGTACAACACTAGTTTACAGTACATCTGTTGCCGAAAAAAAATTAACTGTTGCTGACTACATATGATATGCTATTTTCAAAAATATAATTAGAATATTTTAATCAGCTCTAGTTTCTGCGTTTCAGCTATGTAGGTATTAAACAGAAAAAAACATGTATTTACTAAGAAAAACTTTACAAAAAAAATAATTAATCATTGAGTTCTAAAAAACTTCGTTTTAAAGCTCTTCTCCGATGTGTAGACTTTGGAAAATGACGTATCAGAGACCAACAATAGTCAGACATCATATTCGTATCCCAGAAACACTGATAGCGCTCTTCCATGACGCGTAAGTCCTGATGCATACGCTCTCCCTGCTATTCGCTCATATCTCCTAAATTTTCCGGAAACCTGTCCAGGTGACTATGGAGGAAGTGGAGTTTTATGCTCATATTGCACCCCATATTTTTTTATTGTAGCAGAACGTCTTCAACAAGTGCAATATAGTTCAAACTTATTTTAGTATCTGAGGAAAGCAATTTTTTTTCTTTTAGTCTTGATACTAACAATTCTGAAGCTTATTTAGAAAGATTTAAATCTCTTACAAGATCATCTAACTCATTTTGGGAAAAGCATTTTGTCTCATTTGACGTACCTTCAAAATCAGCATCATTTGGTGATGAGCTTGGTCCTTCAATGTCTTGTGTCTTGTTCTAATGGTTCAGATATATTTTTAGGCTCTGAAGAGTCAGGTGAACTCTGCACTGGACGTTGAACACAACTAGTACTTGGGTACTGCCATTTAGCTCGATTTTTAGTGTTTAAACCGTTTATGTTCACGCTACAAAAATAACAGTCTTCGAGATGATTTCGTGGTTCTCGCCAAATAGTCAATGTTCCAAATTTAAAGACACTTCTTTTACAACTTTTCAATAATCTTCAATATTCCACACACGATTTACAAACTTAATTGGGAGCCCAAGACTTCTCATTTTTATCCAAGAGCATCCCAAAATACTCAAAATAGGTATTTTTCACCAACTCTGATATAACTTTTCTACACTTGTTAAACACATATTCTCCGCATATATAGCAAAAATGACCTGAATTGTTTAAACAACGTCTCCTTGAATTACGCATGACGCAAAAACTTGAGAAACTAACCTTAACACAGTAAAATACGCCTGTTATCGATTAATATATATGCTTAAATGATAAAAATAAAAAACAAAGTAACTCGAGCTGCCAAAAAATTTTCCGGTTAGATATGGCAAAAACAAGTCATAAGTGAACATTATCAACCACAGAATTCGCGGCAACAGACAAAAAGTTTAATTTTGTAAACTAGTGTAATCGTTTCAATTTTTGTCGAGACATTTCAAATTTTATGAAAATCGAATCGAAATTTAAAAAGATATTAATAAAAGTTTACTTCATTTAATTAAATCATATCCTACGTGATTAATTCAATGATGTCACATGCTATGTAATGATTCCAAGTTGCCATGGTGATTACGTCCTATTTAAGATGTAGTCCTAATATTTTCGTAATACTCAGTTCAATATATATAATTCTAATAAATTTGTATTCATGAATTTTAGCATAAGAGCGCAACAGCTATTGCACCTAGATCTGAATATTTATAAAATGAGATATAATACGATCATTTGATACATTTGACACATTTTCTACTTTTTTTTTACCACAAAATGGTTTCCGAAATTTTATTTAAAATACTTTTTTCATATCTTTTTTATACGGAAATGTTTACTATTTCTTTCCATATTATAGAACAAAATGGCCTTTCATTTATACTTTTGAGTAAATATGCGTAAATTAGGTAGTTTTTGGTGGGCATGTTTATTTAAGTTTGATACGTTCACTCATGGTGTTAAACAAATGATAATCAAGAAATTCCGATAATCAGTTAGACACAACTTTCAAAAAGGATTAAAGAAATAATTTAATCTGGAAAAAATATTACTTACTGAACATGGAATGGCTTTAATTAAGATTATCGAAATATTTAATATCTAAATTTTGAGTTTTTTAACATTTATTTTATAATAATTTATCGGCATTCATTCTAAAACTAATATTAAGTCTCAACATTGATTTTTACGATAATTCTTCAAAATTTATTTCAATTTAACCAACTTCATTCAATGGAAACGCTAGGCTGAAAAGTTTATTGCAGTACTTTTTAAAGAAAGTATATTCTAAATAAAGTACGAAGATCGTATTTGTGTAATTGAGTAGTATTATAATTTATGTTAATACTATAGCTACCAAATATAATGAGCATTCATTATAGTAACCATTTTGTTATAACAACCGGTTAAAAATATTTCAAACATTCACCCATTCAAACGATGTTATTTTTACAATGCAGTTAGTGCCTTACTTGAACTTGCATTCATACATGACAACCTGTTTCAGCTAGTCTAACAATGTTTCATTTTCAATTGATTGGATGTAAGAAAAATGAGAATATTTTAAAATCCGAGAAAATGTGAGAAAATAGTCTCAACGAAAGTCCATTATCATAATGCGATACAACTATTCTTTCTCGAACAAAACAAAAAGAACAAAACCATTTTACAAAAGTTCTTTCACAATGACGCTGCCTTCGAAACAAAAAATAATTAACATAGAAGTATTTTTAATTAACTTTAACATAAATTTATTCAAATAATAATTCGAAGTAAGGGACTATGATCTGGGAAAATTACTTAAATTTAAAGCCGCACTGAACGTATTTACTATCAAGTGACTATTAAGAATTATCAAGTGAATTATTAAGTTACTATCAAGTGAAGAGTAGAACTTAGATTCACACAGGACGACCTGTTTCAGATTGTCTAAAAATATTTTATTTTGAATTGACTGGATGTAAGAAAAAAGAGAATATTTTAAAATCTGAGAAAATGTGAGAAACAATTTTCATTGAAATTCCATTAACATAATTCGATGCAACTATTCTTTTTCGAACAAATTAAAAGGAACAAATCCGTTTTACAAAAGTTCTCTCACAATGGCGCGACCTTTGAAACAAAAATTTAATAACATAGAAGTATTTTTAATTAAGGTTAATATAAATTTATTCAAAAAATAACCCGAAAAAAGGAACTATGATCTGGGACAGATACTTAAATTTAAAGCAGCACTAAAGGTATTTAATATCAAGTGACTAATAAGTGAATTATCAAGTGAGAGTAGAGCTTACATTCACACATGACGACCTGTTTCAGATTGTCTAACAAAGTTTCATTTTGAATTGATAGGATGTAAGAAAAATGTGAAATTTTTGAAATCTGAAAAAAAATTCTCAACGAATTCCCATTATCATAATTCGATACAAATATTCTCTCTCGAACAAAATAAAAAAGAAGAAACCCGTTTTACAAAAGTTCTCTCACAATGGCGCTGCCTTCGAAACAAAAATAGATCAACGTAGAAGTATTTTCAATTAACGCTTATATAAATTTATTCAAATAATAATTCGAAATGAGGGACTATAATCTGGGAAAGATACTTAAATTTAAAGCAGCACTAAAGGTATGTAATATAAAGTGAGCTATCTGAAAAATGAGATTATTTTAAAATCTGAAAAAATGGGAGAAAAATTCTGAACGAAATTCCATTATCATAATTCGATACAACTATCCTTTCTCGAACAAAACAAAAAGTCAAAACCTTTTTTAAAAAGTTCTATCACAACGGTACTGCCTTCGAAACAAAAAATTATTAACATAGAAGTATATTTAATTAACGTTAATTTAATATAAATTAATATAAATTTAATATAAATTTATTAAAAAAAAATTCGAAAAAAAGGACTATAATCTGGAAAAGATACTTAAATTTAAAGCAGCACTGAACGTATTTACTATCAAGTGAGATATCTGAATCATATCCATTCAAATGCTGTTATTTTTACTACAATGTAGCGACTTATTACAACTTACATTGACACATGACGACCTGTTTCTGCTTTTCTAACAATATTTCATTTTGAATTGATTGGATATAAGAAAAATAAGAATTTTTAATGTCTGAGAAAATGTTTAAAAAAAATTATCAACGAAATTCCAGTATCATAATTACTCGATACAACTATTCTTTCTCGAACAAAACAAAAAGAACAAAATCTTTTACAAAACGTTTCACAAAAGTTCTCTCACAATGGTGCTGCCATCGAAACAAAAATTTATTAACATAGAAGTATTTTTAATTAACGTTAATATAAATTTATTCAAATAATAATTCGAAGTAAGGAACTATAATCTGGGAAAGATACTTAAATTTAAAGAACCTCTGAACATATTTACTATCAAGTGAGCTATCTGAAAAATGCATGAAACCGCAAGAACAGTGCTTAACTGCTGGAAATTTTATTTGTTTCCTAAAAATGAAAACCGTGTTCTTTTCTTCGGTAGGTAGGCTATCCAACATAACTGTACCGCCTGAAAGTTATGACTGCCGAAAATTTTGAAGGTAATTTTGAGGTCGATAAATTTTTGTGCTGGAATTTTCTCATAAACATTTACTGTCCGAAAACTAACATTTATTTTGAGGGGGATTTTACTTTTACGACCCCAGTTTATGAGTTACAGGCAGAAGCTATGTCTGGAAATATAAATATTAAGAGAAGAAAGCTTTTTTATTTCAGCAATCTTCCGATAAAAAGTTAAAAAGAAAAAAAAAAGGAATTTGCCCGTTTTCTCTTGAAGTCGAGCGAAAAAGAACTTTTCAAACATTCAAAGTATCTTGTGTTAATTACGCATTCTTTTCATATTTGAGCTTTTCCAGGCTAAGTTATCGAATTTTAACGAGGCAATACGGTCAAGGTGTTCGATTTTTTAGAAAAGTTTTTTTACCATCATATTTGGAGCTCCACGTATTTGAGAGGCCATCTGCGTAAGAATTAAAAAGTTACCGCTAATAGATTGCGGGTTTTGTTTACGAAAGATCAAATTTTGAAAAAGGATTGCATTGTTTACTGTACGAAAAAGAATTAATCTTGATGTTTTAAAGGAACCAGGTAATTAAAATGGAAGTATGTAATTTTCTTAAATTTGTTTCCGAGAATGTGCATGCTTACGCTACTAAAAACACAAAAAATATAAAGTCTCAAAAAAGATATTAATTAGTGTAAATTGCTTTGCAAAGTATAATCAGTTTGTTGAAAGCGGGGCACGCAGGTATTAAAAATGGAAACAGCAAATGAATGAGATAATGTATACTTTTTAAAATTTTACATGACTTTATTTATTTATATAAACTGAGATGCAAAAGAATAAATACCATAATAATGCATGACGAAAAGATAAACATGCACGATAAATATTTATAAATAAATTTAAAATCTTTTAGAATAACATGTAAGCTTTAATTTTACATTGGATATCATAACGATCATAATTCTCCTTTTTTAAAATATGAAGTTGTTGCGAAGTTTGTTCAAATAAAAGTTTTTATTAATGAATCTTTTACATTATTTTCATATTAAATGTATAGGCTCGGAAAAATATTTTTTTATATCTTTAACACGTTAAGCGCCACGTCAGTGACCGGTGACTGACACTGAACTTTCCGTTTAGAATGCGCCATTCACCGATGGCTGACGGTCTAAAATATGATTTAAAACTAAATATATATATATATATATATATATTGTTTTAAGTAATTACTGAAAATTTATTTAAAATTTACTTACCGTTTATTTATTACAGAATTACACTTTCTTAAAAATTAATTAAAACATTGTAAATTTTTCAGCTTCACTGTCAGTCACCGTGACAACGTGTTAATACAACGCAACACTGTAAAAAAAACGGACTAAAAAACGGAAATACTACTGGCAATCTAGACGCCAGTACTATTTCCGTTTTTTAACGGGAATTTTTACCCATCAATTACAGAAAATTTTCCGTTTTTCTGTTTAAAAACGCACATTTTTCTGTAATTTAAGGGTAAAAATCCCCGTAAAAAAAAACGGAAATAGTACTGGCGTCTAGATTGCCAGTAGTATTTCTGTTTTTTAGTCCGTTTTTTTTTTTTTTTTTTTTTTTTTTTTTTTTTTTTTTTTTTTTTTTTTTTTACAGTGAAAGAACTTCTTAAATACTTCATAAAGAATGAAACACACAAAGCTTTTCTAAAGAATAGATCTTTCTTCGTCTGGTTCAAATTTATATGAAACTGAGATGTGAAACCGTTTAAGAGCAAGAGCAAAACTGCAAGGGGATACTAGAGAAGAAGTATTTCGACAAAGACAAGCAGTCGAAAATCATAAACACGGTCGAACGTAAATTTAATGATTAAAGGGGTCCTTTGGTAATCATCGTTAACTCTGGGAACACATTGGAAAAATAAAAAATCCTACCCAGTGTGATTATTAAATAATTTACTTGCCAATGGTTTTTAATTAGGTATTTCTCTTAGAGCATGAAATATATATCTTTTATTTATTTATTTATTTGTTTGTTATTCGTTTGCTTTTTCCATAAAGGTAGCCCATGCAACATGATTATTTCTATTGTTTCAAAAGTACTATAGAGTATTCATCTAAACTATATACCCTTTGAATTTACAATCGCTGTCTGCTTATCGGATTTTTTATTTAAAATTAGGAGGAAAAGCTAAATCGGGTACGTTGGCAGAATTTAAAAGTAAGAAAATGAATAACCTCACCCTTGACACGTTTAGTGAACATTTACCTAGGTATTATTCCCTATTCTCTCATATTTGAAGAAGACTGGGAGATTATGCAAATTTAGAATCACATAACTATCGCATGCATATAAAAAAAAATTAAATCCGTTTTCGAAAATTATTAATAGACCATGTTTGTCAATAAATCGCCTTTTCTTTGACTTTATCTCTTTGGCATTCGTCTAAACTCGACGCTTGAAAATGTTGTGACACAAGTAAAAATAAAAGAGTCCTTCAGGCCAGTGCCGGGAGGAAGAGGTAGCTTTCATATTCCTTATTTTAAAAAAGCCAACTTATATTATTCAAACACACGAAGCTCAATTTAGTGGAAACCGAATATAGGAGATTCAATACTAATTTTTATCAATATAATGAATGAGAATTTCGCGAAATTAGTCAGCTTTATCCAAGCTGCTTTTCTTTAAAGTAACTTATATTTGGCTGCCAAATTCGGCGATTTCTTAAAGTGCCTGCCATTTTAAGACAACATGGTGGATGAGGCTAACCAGTGAACTTGGTCGAGACCTTAGTAATTGCTGTGCACATGCTCACTCAAATCGGAATCGGTTGATACATACGAGTGCTGGTGCAGGCAAAATATCAGATTTTTCAAAATGTCCCCCACATTAGAAATTGAAACTGTTATATCTGAGCCATTTTTTAAGATAAAGACAAACAAAAAATGCTCCTGAATCCTTATATCAAGGTCAAATACTTTAGATAGAAACCTTTTTCAATTTCTAATTTTTTTGCACCTCACTTTAAATATAATTTTTTTTTTATTTAATGGCCGCCATTTTGAAACAAGATGGCTGATGAATCTGGCCAGCGAACTTAGTCGAGATATTGATGTATACTAACCACATGCCTTCTTACATCGAAATAGGTGAATACGTGTGTTATCGCGTGACAAATACAAGATCGTTTCAAAATGTTAGCAATGTTAGAAATTCAAAGTGATATAATTCAATCATTTTTTAAGATATAAACAAAAGAACAAATTTTCAGAAACAAAAACTGCTCCGGAATCTTTGTATCAAGGCCAAACACATAAAAAAAATCTTTTTCATTTTCCAATTTTTTAATACCTCATTTTAAATTTTAAAATTAATTTTTTTTAAATGGCAACCCTTTTGAAACAAGATGGCGAATGAAGCTGGCCAACGAACTCGGTCGAGACATTGGTATGTACTGTGTACAGACCAAGTTACATCCAAATCGGTTCATAAATACGCCTGTTACCACGTGACAAAAATCAGGTCGTTTTAAAATGTCAGCCACAATAGAAATTCAAAATGCTATAACTCAGCCATTTTTTTAGATACAGACGAAACAAAAACTGTTCCCAAATCTTTGTAATAAGGTCAAACACATACGAGAAAAATCTTTTTTATTTTCCAATTTTTTTGGTATCTCATTTAAAATTTAATTTTTTTTTAAATTGCCGCCATTTTGAAACAAGATGACGGATAAAGCTGGCTAACGAACTCGGTCGAGATATTTTTATGTACTATGTACACACCAAGGTACATCCAAATCCGTTATAGCCTATAACTCAGCCATTTTTAAAGATATAGACAAAACAAAAACTGCTGAGGAATCTTTTTATCAAGGTCAAACACACAAGAAAAAATATTTTTCCAATTTTCAATTTTTTGGTACCACATTTCAAATTTAAATTTTTCTTAAAAATTTAAATGGCCGCCATTTTTAAACAAGATGGCGGATGAAGCTGGCCAACGATCTCGGTCGAGACATTGGTATGTACTATGTATAAACGAAGTTACATTCAAATCGGTTCATAAATACGCCTTTTATCGCGTGACAAAATTCATTACGTTTCAAAATATCAGCCACGCTAGAAATTCAAAATGCTATAACTCAGCCATTTTTTAAGATATAGACGAAACAAAAACTGCTCCGGAATCTTTGTATAAAGGTCAAATACATAAGAAAAAAATATGTTTCCATTTTCAATTTTTTGGTACCACATTTCAAATTAAAAATTTTTTTTTTAAATTTTAAATGGCCGCCATTTTGAAACAGAATAGCGGATGAAGCTGGCCAACGAACTCGGTCGAGACATTGGTATGTACTATGTACACACCGAATTACATCGAAATCGATTCATAAATACGAGAGTTACAGTGTGACAAAGTCAGATATATATATATATATCAATTTTGAACGGAGGGTGGTTTCGGGGTCTGGGGGTCATGATCGATGAAAATATACCAAAATTTTTTGAAATCACTTTCCTCTGAACGGCTGCAATAGGTAGCTTTTTGTAATAAAAGCTACCTAAAAAAAAAAAAAAAAAAAAAAAAAAAAAAAAAAAAAAAACCGATTGCGTAAAAAGCGAACTAATTAATTATTTCTCATCAATGTGGAACTATTTCTTACCTATTTTTTTATTTCCACGTATTGATGACTTTTAACCTTTTACCCGCCAACGTTCCACAAGTGGAACATAAACTGTATGATGCTGCATCTTTTCAAGTTTTGCTTTAATCTGTTTGATAGTTTAAATATAACTATTTAAAGATATGTTTTAACGGATTGTAAAGTATTGTTTAATAATTTTTCGTGGTTCCCAACTTGCAGCTTTTTAAAATGTAACAAAATACGAAAAAGTAATAGACTGTGCTTTTTACTCTATCTATAACTTTAGAATTCTAATGTGAGTGCTGTGATGATGGTTATAGCATTGCTTACTGTTGTTTATGAAGTTTTATGCATAATTGAATGTTTTATCTTATTTTGTTTTTGTTTTATGCTCATTTGAATGCCGATGTTCCACATGTGGAACGTTGGCGGTTCAGAGTACAAAACGATCTTACTATTATTATTATTTTTTTTTTTTATATTTTTTACTGGGCTATCCCGGCGACCATTTTTAGCTCACAGGCTATCAAAGCCTGAGAGCTAATGTGCCCGCCCGTTCTGTATGTATGTATGTATGTATGTACGTATGTACGTAACGCGATAACTCTTGATAGAAACATCCGATTTGCTTCAAAATTTTTTCCTAGGTTCACTGTGATAAGGCGCTTCCCTGATTAGTTTTTGGAGTTCATTGGTTAAGGAAAAGGGGAGGGAAACGGGGTTAGTCCACACCCCACCCCCTTAATTCAGATAAATGGGTTTTTCATGCAGAATGATTCGATTTGCTCCGAATTTGATATACCGGTTTATTATGTTAAGGAACTTCCCTGATTAGTTTTTGGAGTTCATTGGTTAAGGATAAAGGGGGAAAAACGGGGTTACTCCACACCCCACCCTTAATTCAGATAAATGGGTTTTTCATGCAGAATCATTCAATTTGCTCCGAATTTGGTATACCGGTTTATTATGTTAAGGAACTTCCCTGATTAGTTTTGGGGGTTCATTGGTTAAGGATAAAGGGGGGTTAGTCCACCCCCTTAATTCAGATAAATGGGTTTTTCATGCAGAATCATTCGATTTGCTCCGAATTTGGTATACCGGTTTATTATTTTAAGGAACTTCCCTGATTAGTTTTGGGAGTTCATTGGTTAAGGATGAAGGGGGAAAAACAGGGTTAGTCCGCCCCCCCCCCCCCTTATTTCAGAAAAATGGGTTTTTCATGCAGAAGGATTCGATTTGCTCCGAATTTGGTATACCGGTTTATTATGTTAAGGAACTTCCCTGATTAGTTTTGGGAGTTCATTGGTTAAGGATAAAGGGAAAAAAACGGGGTTAGTCCAACCCCCTTAATTCAGATAAATGTGTTTTTCATGCAGAATGATTCGATTTGCTCTGAATTTGGTATACCGGTTTATTATGTTAAGGAACTTCCCTGATTAGTTTTGGGGGTTCATTGGTTAAGGATAAAGGTGGGAAAACGGGGTTAGTCCACCCCCCTTAATTCAGATAAATGTGTTTTTCATGCAGAATGATTCGATTTGCTCCGAATTAGGTATACCGGTTTATTATGTTAAGGAACATCCCTGATTAGTTTTGAAGGTTCATTGGTTAAGGATAAAGGGGGGAAAAACAGGGTTAGTCCACCTCCCTTAATTCAGATAAATGGGCTTTTCATGCAGAATCATTCGATTTGCTCCGAATTTGGTATACCGGTTTATTATGTTAAGGAACTTCCCTGATTAGTTTTGGGAGTTAATTGGTTAAGGATAAAGGGGAAAAACGGAGTTAGTCCACCCCCTTAATTCAGATAAATGTGTTTTTCATGCAGAATGATTCGATTTGCTCTGAATTTGGTATACTGGTTTATTATGTTAAGGAACTTCCCTGATTAGTTTTGGTGTTCATTGGTTAAGGGTAAAGGGGGGGAAAGGGAGGTTAGCCCGCTCCTCTTAATTTAGATAAATGGGTTTTTCATGCAGAATGATTCGATTTGCTCCGAAGTTGGTATACCGGTTTATTATGATAAGGAGCTTCCCTGGTTAGATTTGGAGGTTCACTGGTTAAGTATAAAGGGGGAAACGGGGGCTAATTCCCCTTCACTTATTTTTTGAGTGGCATTATTCTTTAAAATAAGAGTATAATATACAATTAGTGTGAATAGTCTGTGAGCTCAATGACATCAGTTTAGCTGGGCACTTTTCTTTTTTATTTTATTATTTTCATACCAGTAATATTAAAGAATGAATTTTGTGATATATGTCTCTTGCACCAGCTGTCAAATTATCCGTTAAATATTTTTGAACGAACAAATGCCTAATAAAATGTACAAAATAATTGCGCTAACAAGAATGAGAAGATTTTGATTATTATAGTGATGGCAAAGTCGTTTATGTATGATGGAACGACAACAGTGTTGTTATTGTTATATCAAATTGGGAAGGAGCATTGCTAACTCAAAGTGTAACACGATATTCTCGAAATTTGAAGCCAGAATTTTCAATAAGCTCGAGTGATTCCGTTGTATTATTCGAATATTGGGAGGGGGGGGGGGGATGTTTTGAATTGTTTGTCTGGAACATATAATTTAATACTTCGATCAAAAAATAATAATGAAATATGTTTCCAAAAGAGCTAAATATGGCTATTGCTGCTGCTTGGAGATTGCATTGTTATGCAGTAGGCCAATCGAAGTCCTAAGCCACTTGAGGTTTCGTCTTGAAATTGCAACTGTTGCCATGAAAGTTGAATTTTGTTTTGAAAAATAGAAAAGGAGGTCCTGCTGCTCCAGTAAGTAGGTACATAAACACTTCATCCAGTAGCTATTGCTTGCATTCTACTGCTCAAGAAATACGCTCACTATGTCAGAAATACACAAAGAAATGATGTGAATATTGTGGAAAGCATATGCATTAAAAATGTTTTCAGGCCTTTCATAAATATTTTGCTGTTAGTGATTAGTTATCCTGTTCCTAAAATATAAAAAAACTTCTTGCATTACCTTGTTTTCTTTCTTTTCATATGTGTGTAGTGCTGCTATGATTTGGAAAGAAAAATTCGCCAAAATTTACAAATGTCATTCGTACCGCCAACGTTCCTCAAGTGGAGCATACCTGTAACTCCACTTCTATTTTACGTAACTTCCCAAAATTTCGCACCCAACCTTAGAATTAATCTAAATCGTCTCAAAAAATATTTCAAATTAATTTGAGTAGTAGTTCATGGTGCGGCGTTTAAAAGGTTAAGTTGTGTTTAATTGTTAGTTCCTATCTATAAACACTGTTTTGATGAGGCCTACAGATATCTATGAAGGTTAGAGTTGGCGTAAAGCTAGAGATTAATAGCTAGTGGAGTAAAGTTGGAGTAAAGCTACACAACTTCCAGGTTGTGTAACATTTAAACGGAGCTTCTGACTGTAAAATAGCCAATGGAACATCGCCTTCATTTTGAAAGACCTATCCAATGATATGCCACTCAATAGGGTGAATACATTTTTTATTCGTCTCTACCGCCATTTTGTATTTTACGGTCGCCATTTTGAATTTTTGAAAACATAACCTAACCTATAACCATCGGACGGTTAAGCCGAATCGATAGAGACTTCATTCATTAAAATCCATTCAGCCATTCGGATGTTTCGAGGGTATAAAGAAATCCACATATCTAGATGCGCGTGAAACACATAGCCCTTCTTGGCAGTCGGGTAAAATAAAGTATTGTTCCACCAGGGTTCGTACGTATCAAGGGATTCGCGGGATTTTAATTGTTTGAGTAACAGTAAATTCGCAAAGTACTGATTGCTATATCTGAAGGTGGATTTTCTTTTATCAAATAAGGCAAATATTACATAAAAGATTTCAGGTAAAAGGTCTTTACAAGCCCTTGAAGCGTACGAACACTATGTTCCACAGACGTGAAGACGTGACATGTGCAGCAAGTTTTCAATTAATCGAACTGAAAAGTTCTCAAAGTTTTTATATTCAGATTCTCTAGTCATCTTGTTAGAGAAGGATTTGAAAACTGAACTTCGTTGCTGGACAATAATAGAAAATTTTCATAAAATGGTTTGTAATAAATAATGTAGAAAAATTGTTATATAAATTTATATTAAATCCAGGTAAGAGTAAGCGCTTCAAATTATCGAGTCTCTTACAAATGTTCTGGGTATTTTTTCTGGTTAATATTAAAACACACACTACTTATATATTAATTATTTAACTAAATTCAATTAACAACATCTACTTCTTGATCAGGATATGTATATGCACAACAAAAAAATACAGCTTTAAACCTTCCATAACATTTGTCTTGAATCAGTTGTTTCCATTATAACGGATATTTTTATTCAGAAATCTAGCACTATTTCCTAACAGTAACATACGCTTTATTTAATCGTAAATCTAAACCACGAGTCGGATTTTTTGGGGGGTGGAGGACGTTTTATTTGTATTGCAGATCGTGTTTGGTTCGAGTTGACGTTAATTATTTCGGATTTAGGTCGGTTTCGGGTTGGGATTTTACTCTTGCTGGTTGGGTTATGTTTAACCCAATATTTTAAAGAAGTCTAGCATATATCTTTAGATGAAAAAAAAAACTATGATATAATAATTTTAAACGATGACTTACGCCCGAGAAATCTAAATTTAAATACGTGAATTTTTATTTACAAGGCTAATAAAACGTAAAACCAACAGAGTGGATAAATATCCAGGCCAGAGTTCGAACTAGGTCTTTGGTTTAGCGCACCAACGCTCTTCCATATGAGCCACCCCGAACGATACACCTAGTCTGGCAACCTTCACTCTTAAAAGTAGGTAAGGCTGTAACCACAGTTCAAGATTGAACAACTTCATGAACCACAACCCTGTGACAACCATGAGTCCAAATTAATCCAGCATCAATAATTTATGTAAAATAATTTTAAACGATAAATTACGCCCGATAATTCTAAATTTAAATACGTGAATTTTTATTCACAAATTTATTGTGAATAAAAATTCACGTATTAAAATTAAAAAACTATGTATCTGAACATTTGTGAGTTTTTTCCATATTTGTGAGTTTTTTATTTTTAGCATATAAAATAAAATTTATATTAGATATATAATAGAAACTGTTTTTCGACAACTGTATTAAATAATGGATTAATTTTCTATTAACCCGATATTTTTAGCCCGAAGATGAAGACCGACCCGAATATATGTAATAATATGGTTCACGAAATAATTAACAATAGATTGCGGCACATGTTAAAAATATGGACAAGTGTGAGGGAGAATTTCAAAGGCAATAATTAGCGAGAAATGAGACGAATAACAACATTAACTGAAGATGCCTCAGTAAGGGAGTTTAAAAGTTTTTAAAATCATGTTATATTCTTAGGGATATTTTATTTATGTTTTAAAGTATGCGTATTTTTAAACGTTTTGACATCTACACTGTTTTTTGGTGTTTTTTTAATTACTGTATCTTAGTATATTTTAACGCTATATAATGTCTGTAATAAATTGATAGAACAGATGAATCTTATAATTTTCTATTATTTCGGCTTTGGCATGGGTTCAAGCCCGATTAAACTCAATACACTCACTCCTCTATACCGAATGTCGTAATTTTTATCGCAGTAATTAGTGCATGTACGCTCACGTAAAAACGCGCATTGGCTTGAAATTTTTAATCATATTTTATTGTCAGATATAAGACTATGCTATTTTTCAATCTTTTTCTTTCGTACAGAAAAACATATTTTTGGGATTCCATGTGAACGCTTGAACGTTCGACATTTAAAAATAAACCAATCCACTCACTCCTTTATACCGAGTGTTGTAGTTTTTATCATATACTAATTAGTGTATGTATGCTCACATAGAAACGTGCAATGGCTTGAAATTTTTAATCATATTTTATTGTCAGATATAAGACTATGCTATTTTTCAATATTTTTCTTTCGCACAGAAAAACATATTTTTGGGATTCGTGCAAATGTTACAGCGTTTCGACATTTTTTACTTTTCTACATAAAGACGAATTTTGAAAGAATTCTCTATAAAGATATCCCTTAAGGCACAAGTCTCAGAGGCTGGTCATGCTGTAACGCCAAATTCCCATCTTTTATACCAAAGGGAAGAAAAAACTGCTGTGTCATACAGATTGAGTGTTATACTAAGCCGTATTCAGAGGAAAAGTTTCTAACATGGATCGAAAATAAACACCTTTAGGCAAAAAATCATGTATTTTAAAACTTTCAAAGGACATAGACTTCGCAAAGAAATCTTTCAAGTCTTTGAATATTTCCAGACTTCAGATGTCTATAAAAAATAGCTTACGAAACGTTTCATGATTAATAACTAATCATTATTGCTAATTTTCACAATATCGTTCATTCAGCTTCTTCGAAATGTAGAAGAATTTTTTTTTAAATATGGAAAAATCCAATATGTAATTAACTGCCATACAAACATGCTAAATAGTAATTAACTGAGATCAATCTTTTTCTGCTTGTCTTAAGAAGTTATAATTTGAAGCTAAGCGGAGAATTTTTTGTGTTTCCTCTTCCTTTTTTATGTTATTGTTGTGCAAACATTACAGTTAAAAAATCGGAAATAGGAATGAAAGCAAAATAATGATATTTTTTTAACTCTTCAATGACAAAAATTTTCATAATGATTTAAATTCTGAATATAGTTATATTCTACCATTAATTTTGCAATTTTGAGAATTCGGATAAGATGTAAGAAATGTAGTATAATGTAACACTTTCATTTCTACTTTAGAAAAGTTTTGCTTCTCGTTTTAATTTAATACAAAACATTTCTTTATTTGTATTTTAAAAATGCGTCGAAGATTTTTAGGTCCGTTTGTAATTATATAAATACGTAGCACCTATAGTCGTCGTTCAATCCGTCCGTCCGTCTGTCCGCATATAACAGAGCAATAACTACCCGACCGAATGGTCTGAAATTTTAAATGTATAATTACTGTAAAATTTTGTCGAGTCATTTCAAATTTTATGAAAATCGGATATATAGTTTAATTACAGGGATAGTCAAATTTTTCCGTTACATTACGGACAATGGGAATAAATTATTGCAAGTGCATTTTAATGATGTTACAGCCTTCCGATTGGTCTGAAATTTTAAATATATAAATTGTTGTAAAATTTTGTCGAGTAATTTCAAATTTTATGATAATCGGATGTACAGTTTAATGACAGGGACAGTCAAAAGTTTTCCGTTTACATGACGGTCAATGGGGAAAAAAATATTTCAAGTGCATTTTAATAACATTACAGCCTTTCGAACAGAATGAAATGGATATGCAACGCACCTCATTTGCCACGTTTGACGAGCAATTTCCAACTTGTTTGTTTCAGAATACTTTTCCTAGTTACTTGGAGATTAATAGTCGTTGCGTCAGCTTACAAGAAGACCCATTGAAAAAAGGTCACTAGCTATAATAATTCGCAACGGCTACTTGCGATATTTTTTGTTAGATCTTAGTGATCGAAGGCTTGAATTTCTTATAAGCTATACAAAATTATGCATGAATGTCAATTGATGAAACTCAACTTCTAATTTGCTGAAATGAGGATTAGATTATGACTGATTAGATTCTGGATATACTGATCAATATATATGGCATAGTCTTTATATTCTGCGAAAAATTTCCTTTTGTGTTCGGCCATGTTTCGAAATCTCTAATGAAAGGCTTGGTTAAAATTTGTCAACCTAATTTTGGATTTCCGGGCATTTTAATTAAAATCATAAAGGAAAATCATTATTCCATCAAACATGTTTCTCACTGCTTTCTCTAATCTATTGCTAATCTATTGTAATAGAAATTAAATAATTGTTGTTTACTGAAGATAACCATGGTGATTGTGATGTCTTTCAAAACTCAATCGATTGATTTCTAAATTTTAATGTGCCACTATACGTTTGATACCGATTACTTTCCAAAAGATAGCGCAACCGTAGTAAGAGGACGAGAAAGTTGATAGAAAATTTATATCATATTTTCCAGCATTATAAAAAAGCTGTTTAATTATTTAATGTTATTCATAGAGATGCCCACATTTATGGTAAATGTATTTGAATAACATTGACAAAATCTAAGGGGAAAGCACTTTTTTGAAATGAAAACTCATTATCAAATTATCTGTTAGAATTAACTTAGGGCGTAGTATAATTAACTTCTAAATCCTTGGTAGGTCATTAAGCAATTTCAAACTAAATATTCAATGTTTGGTTATTTCTTTTGCTGCTAGAACATGAAATTCTATCATATTTAAGATTTACGTAGTTATCATGAAATATTGTAACCTCTCGTTGTCTTACGCATGCTTGATAACATAAATATTCAATGTTGGTTATTTCTGTTGCTGTTAAAACTTGAAATTCTATAATATTTAAGATATATGTATTTATCTATTACGTATTTATCAAACTAAATATTCAAGGTTAGGTTATCTGTTGCTGTTAGAACATGAAATTCTATCATATTTAAGATTTACGTATTTATCATGAAATATTGTAACCTCTCGTTGTCTCACGCATGCTTGGTAACATATATTTCAATGTTAGGGTATCTCTGCTGCTGTTAGAATATAAAATTCTATCATATGTAAGATTTATCTATTTATCTATTACGTATTTATCAAATTAAATATTCAAGATTAGGTTATTTTTGTTGCTGTTAGGACACGAAATCCTATCATATTTAAGATTTACTTATTTATTATGGAATACTGTAACTTCTCATTGTGTCGCACATGCTTGAAGAAAAGAAAAATACACTATATAGCTGACTTGCATTAAAAATTAAGGACGATGATAACTTACAAATAACTGTTTTATATTTGTCTCTAAAATATTATTTTACATTCAAATTTAACTTTTTTAGTATTACAATTAGAAATAAAGGATTAAATTTATTATACTTGATACAGATATATTTTCTAAAAAGCGCCGCGAACTGATATATCCTTTCACTAAGCTGTAGTTTTCCATTTAATTAAATTAATATAATTCTGCATTTTTTAAATTAATATAATTCTACAAATATAATGCAGTTTTAAAACATCAAGTTATGAAGTTATGATTAATACTGTGAAGTATTATATTCCTATACGTAGTTAAATTGTTTATATCATGTTAAAAATAACATCTTTTTTTTTAGAATTTTTAAAAAATTGCAGAGACAAAAACAATACAATCTTACCCCTTTGGTTGGCGGTCAGGGATTTAAGGTAGAATGTACGAATTACGATTTATCAGAAAGAGAGTCATAATAACTGGCTATTTTAATAATACAGCTTTTAGTGTAGCTTCATAATAACAAATCATGAAAAACGTAATAAAAGTATTCTCTTTTGTTTATTAAATAAAATAAGATATCTATTTTATATTTATTTTAATCTGCTAAGTGAATAGAATAGCTTTAAATGAATAGCTTTAGTGAATAGAATATACTTGATACAGATATATTTTCTAAAAAGCGCCGCGAACTGATATATCCTTTCACTAAGCTGTAGTTTCCATTAAATTAAATTAATATAATTCTGCATTATTTAAATTAATATAATTCTACAAATATAATGCAGTTTTAAAACATCAAGTTATGAAGTTATGATTAATACTGTGAAGTATTATATTCCTATAGGTAGTTAAATTGTTTATATCATGTTAAAAATAACATCTTTTTTTAGAATTTTTAAAAAATTGCAGAGACAACAACATTACAATCTTACCCCTTTGGTTGGCGGTCAGGGATTTAAGGTAGAATGTACGAATAGCGATTTATCAGAAAGAGAGTCATAATAACTGGCTATTTTAATAATACAGCTTTTAGTGTAGCTTCATAATAACAAATCATGGAAAACGTAATAAAGTATTCTCTTTTGTTTATTAAATAAAATAAGATATCTATTTTATATTTATTTTAATCTGCTAAGTGAATAGAATAGCTTTAATTACATTGACATCAAATAAATTCATATTTATAATAAAACATTTATGAAACCAAAGGAAAAAAGCCATAATAGATCATTAAATCCAAATGAAAATAATCCAGCAGTGCCCGCTAGGTCAGAGAGAGCAAGAAAAAGAAAGAATAACTTAGGATAAGAAAGCAACATTCAGAGCAAGGTTTTGAGGTTATGAAACATAAACAGAAGGAAAAGGGTTGTAGGTGGGTATGAAGGAAGGGAAAGCCAAGTCTTTTTTGCTTTTTTTTTTTTTTACCTTACCTTTGCTTTGCCCATCGGGCCCCCTAAGTATGGTGCATTCCTCTATCGTCCCATAAGGCTGGAAAAGTTGTCGAACATCCTCTTCACTCTGTTGTTTACTGAGCATGCCCACAAATAACTTCCTGTCCTCTGGAACGAGAGGGGGGCGTGTTCAGACTTGTTTGTTTACACTGAAATAGGGTAGGAAGGGAATATAGGCAGAGAAAGAAGAACAGAAGAAGGAGAATGAGGAGATGAAGAACAGAAAGAGAAAAGGAAAAGGAAAGAAAGAATCATTTAGCTGCTGTCCATTCTTACTCACTCTGACCTTCATTTTTTTTTAGTTAAATAACCAAAAAATAAAATTATAAGAGCTATTCTCATCACTTTAAAACTATCTATTTTTTTTATTCCCACTATCTAATGTCAGGATTTCCGATAGTTTCGTTTCTGAAAATAATGACTTTATTATTAACAACAAACACAATTTTAGGTACAGAGATTTCGCTAACACGGATAAGCTACATATCAGTCTAGAGAATCATTTTTATGATTAAACTAATAGATCTAATGATAGAGCCTAGGTTATTTTCTATTACAAAAATATTGGACTTACTTTTTGACAACTCCACGAGCCTGTAACATCCATGAAATTTCTGGCTCAGGCTTTTTCAAACATCTGTAATTGAGTGAAAGTTTCAACAAATCAAATTCTATATAATCCATGTGAAGACTATATCATAAAAGACAACATTGATGCATGCATTCCAAACAAACCTGGTTCAGGTTCCACACTTGAAGATGCCTGAAAAAACCTGAGCCGAAAACTTCATGTGAAAAAAAAGAATCAAAGAAAGAGAAAAAGGAGAAAAGGAAATAAAAAGATGGGATAGGAGGAAAACATTTCACAATAAGTAAATAATAGTACTTATAATATAATACAAATTAATGTTGAGAAATTCACTGACACAAATATAAAAAATGCAAGTTACAACTGTGGGATTTCTCTTGCTCTTAAATTCGTTATTATATGTTTTCATACGTGTATTAATTTTTTTATTGATAATCTCTCTACAATAAAGATATTATTTTTTTTCCGATATTGTTTCCAATATTCAGCTTCATTTGTTAATTTACGATTAGTGAGTAGATTGTAGCTTTAAAAAATATCAAAACAATTTCTGCCTATGTTTTGGAGTCAAATCTAGTTTAAGTCCGGCTTTTGATAAACTTTGAATAAGCTCCATCTATGGATTATGTAAATATTTGAAATTTTTACATTAAAACAATTTGTAAGATTTTCTATTACACTCCATGCCGCCTTAAAATTCGAAAGTGTACAACGTAACAAAGAATAGAGCCCCAACTTTCTAAAAGTGCTTATGAGGCCTTTAGAGTTACCTCAGTAGCAAAACATAATGCTCATATGTTTTGGGACAATGTTTCCAGCATAGTCTCTTTTTTATAAAAAAAAATCCTACCATTATTCCAGAATTTTCTGTGTAGTGCTTTTGTTTTATTTAATGATAGACATACGTAATTAATAAAACGGTAATGACTATATAGAAATTCTGGTAGGGTGGTCATTTTGTTAGAATAAAACAAGGCCCGGAGAAAGGTAAAGGAAATTATTTTAAAAAATGTTTTTTTTGATATATTAATATTCTGGAGATTCACAAAAACAGTTTAAAGAAAAATCATGCGCCAAGCATAGATTAAGAAACACATTTCAACACATTCAGAATATTGTAAAGAAACTTCATTTTTAATAATGTGAAAGACTATGAATAAGTAAACAATTTGGAAAACGAACGCATTTGAAAAAACAATTTTAACCTTTACCATCTATTGTTCGGGAAAGTATCAGACTTTTTTTGTGCAGTTCAATATAAGATCTACAGATTTCTCTATATACTATACGGTATGTCAAAAATTAGTTCAGTCATTAAACGACTAACAGTTAAAAATTCTACAGTAATTTCCGCCATTAAGTGGAAATGTACTCGAATCTTTTCTGAAGCCTTGTATGTGATCTGCAGAATTTATATACACCAAGTAATATATCAAAAATTAGTTAAGTTTAAAAACGCATGCCACAATTGAAATTGCACTTCGAGACGTTATCGCTCATAAACAGTAATATAATTTTATCTTTTTGTGTGTCTCTGTAAATAGACAATAAATGCTATATATACCACATTCTATAGTAAGCATCTTTTAGTTCACGGCATTGATGTATATCGTTTTCAACATACCCTATCAAAAGCATGTTGGCATCTACTTCAGTGACATCTATCAGTGTCATACTATCAGTGTCATTATATTTCAAATAGTGTAACATCATTAAAATGCACTGAAAACGACCTTTCCTATTGACCGTAATGTAACGGAATGTTTTTAAATGTCTTTGTAAAGTAACTATAAATGCTACAAACTTCATTTTCAATACCAAACATGCCATAGCAAATTTCATTAACTTATATGTATTACCTTGCTCTCCGAGTATATTTGAGGGCTATTCCATGTTACGTGTGTGACATTTCGAACAAAAAAAAATGTAATTAATCAAGGATTTTTCAATATATTTCTTTTTTAAAAATCCAGACAAAAGTTCTTTAAAAAATATATGCACTTTACCGTATTCTTTTATGCAAAACCTATCATTTTGATATAGTAGTTATTTTTTAAATAGCTTTTTAAAAACGTTACGTGTGTGATTTAGAAAAAAGCAAATTTTGAGTAATGAAATTTAATGATATATTTCTGTGAGTTTCACTTTCACACATTTAAATTAAAAAAAATATGGTAATAACTTATTTACCATACCACCTAAAATGACAATTAAAATTAAAATTAAATAAATAATTGAATAAATGAAAATTAAAGCCTGCGTTACGCGTGTGACTCTCTGCACGGAATTGCCCTTGGGTGAGCTTGAGCGCAGACAAACCGATTCATAAAAAAATTTCAACTATGTTGAAAAGTATGAACAACGGTATTAGAGTTACGGTTAGGGAGAAAGTCTGTCTGAGGGAAAAAATAATAATTAATCTTTCGTAATCTGCTCTGCAATATAGGTATATGCCAAATATGAACGATGTTAGTTGGTTTATGATTTTAATTTGAAAGTAGATACCATTAAGGGGATTCTTCGCGCACTTGAAAACACCCGCTCCGTAATGTTAATCCTATGGGCAGGTTAATTTCGAATTTCTCGTTTCAATTTGAATATTTTTAAACAATTTTTTTTTTTGCATAGGATAGCTGAGCTCAATCTCTATTATGACTCTTTTTAAGTATTTCGATTTTGGTTGCAGATTTTTTTTAAAAAGGTACTTTCAGTTTCGAAACCGGTTTGAAAACTGAAAGTATCTTAAAAAAAAAAAATCGAAAAGTAAAAAAGAGTCATATTAAAGATCGACCTCATCTAGCCTATGCAAAAAAAAATCCCTTAAAAATATTCAAATTGAAACGAGAAATTTGAAATTAACCTGCCCATAGGATTAACATTACGGAGCGGGTGTTTTCAAGTGCGCAAAGAATCCCCATAAAAGGCTAACACAAAAAATACTTTACTGAACCAAATCACGTTTGCTATTAAGTCAATTGATACTGAGCACTATGATGAATGATTACCCAGTAGGTTTAAACATCTTCAAATATGCCTATTTTTGAATGATTTTCGTATGCTATAGCTATTGAGTAGATTATGATGTATTTAGATAAGATCTTACATCTAAGTAGTATAAAATGAGGATCAAAATTGTTTTTCGGAAAAAAAAATTTAAAAACATTAGAATTCTGAATTAGATATAAGATATAATAGATTTAGTTTACATTTCTTTAACTTTCTTCTGTATATGAGATTTTATTCTATATATCCACAGGTTGCAGCTGATTCATTGTTGGCAGGTAAGTAAATATCCCTATTTGTATATTACTACTAGCAACAGCCACGCTTTGTTTGGATTCGCGAAGCATTATTCAATAAGATAAATATTTGAAAGTAACAATATTTTTTATATTATTTTTACATCTTTATTAAGCAAAAACGTTATTTTATGTTTTGCGCATTTTAATTTTAGAAATGTAAACTCAGCCAAATAGCTAAGAATTTCCTCGGAATTTTTTATTTATGATATAACGAATGTAACAATTAATTTTATTTGTTTACAATTTTTTTGCTGCTACTTTACAAAAAAAAAAAAAAAAAAAAAAATCATAATATAATTCTTTTAAAATGCGTAAGTATCGCTTGCGTAAATGATTTCACATAATAAGAATAAATTGTGTATTGGAATTCTTAACACTGAAAAATACTTTTATAATTGAATATAAATAATTGAATTTTCACAAATTTTAATTCATTAAAAATATGCTATAATTTTCATTAAAAAAAGGTATTTTAAAAATTTCATAAAAGAAATCGTGAAACTATTTAATTAATCATGATTCTATCTATAATTACTAACTCCATGATTTATTTTTTCTTCTGAAATTATGCGTGTTTCATATTTTATTTGCAAAAATGCGTCCGTAATGGAAAAACATGTAAAATAAATTAATTAAAATAATAATTTTTTACGGTTATTCTGTAAAAAAATAATATTGTGCAAATCTACAGATCATAATTTAATTTTATGTTTAATTTCAAGTCAAAATACTGAATAGCTGTTTCATAAAGTGTACGACAAAATGTAATTTGTGTAGCCTAGTAGAGGATTCGCTTCGCTCAACCTAATGATGACATAAATTCCTTTTCAAACTGTTGCTTATTCTAATAATATCACAATGTAAAACAAAACCCAAGATATGCTATAATCATTCACCAAATCAACAGGAAATTGCTCATGTAAATTTAATTAAACTACTGAGGATTCACAGGGAAAGAGGCCCGCTGAAAAAGTGAAATTTTTAATCTAAATAATACCAGAATAAGCAGTTTATCAAACTTTCAGAATATCATTGCATAAGACCATGTTTAATTTAACGCTTCTAATTTCCGAAACCGTCCAATAATTTTATATGTTTATAAATTTTTATGTAAATTAAAGATTTTTAAATTGTTGATTATAGGATGTTGGATATTAAGCAAAGTGAGATAATGAGTTGCAGAATTCACGTTGAGGCTCCTGATCTGCATATTTGCTAGAATTTTTATATTGCAAAAATTTATTATGAGCTATGATGGAACTCGAAAAAGTCCCGACAACGGAAGTGAGTTTAGGAAATTTTTACTTTTTAACTACTGTTTTTACTATTAAATTACTTATGGCATTTTAAGTATTATAGTTATAAGTGCGTATGATATTTTGATCATTGCTTGTACAACAAATTAGTCATTTTGTCTTATTATTCCATTATATTTTATTACATCAGAGTGAAGAAAAAAGTGAGATGTAACATTTTTACAGGATACGATTCACTAATTCAGTGTTGATTATTAGCCCCCGGTAAGCTATGCTATTTCTTTCTCCCAGCTTATTTTGGCTCATCTCCAAAAAATAACGTTACCTTACAGAAGCCAGCCATAAAACAAAGCAGTATGATTAAATACTCTATAGCAATTTTTTTTAACTTCTAAGCATCGCACATTTTCAATTTTTATACCGTCGTATTGGAAAAAAAATACTTTTAAATGCAATTTGTTTGAAAACTGCATCTCCATTTACTTTTGAATTATTTTTTTTTTTTAGTTTTTGGATCCGTTTGCTTAATATTGGCAACGAAAGTACTCCATTTCTGTAGAAAGTAAAGGAAAAATAGTTGTAAAATATTAATTATATATTTTTGTTGCCATTTTTTCATAACAACCGAAAGAAAATGTAATTAAAATACGTGCTATTTTGAAAAAAATATTAAATGAATAATTTCTATTAAAACATGGAGCTATTATAAACTACATTTAATAGACGCTTTCAGTGTGACGTCAGTCATTACGTTTTGGTTGAAAATTGACTCCAAACAAGCGGTTGCTATGCATCATTTCTTTTTAAATATAAATCGTAGAAAATGTTACTGACACATTTCAAGTATTAAAACACTCAGATATGCGATATAGGTATAATACATAGTTATACTATGCAAACAAAATAGAAAATACCCCATAGCAAGCGTTTGTTTGGAGTCAATTTTCAACCAAAACGTCATGACTGACGGCACGACTGAAATAGTCTATTTTATGTATCTATATTAATGTTACAAACAAATGAAGGCCTGTGAATCATGATGAAGGCTATGAACAGCCGGGGTTTTTTTTATATTTTGGGACGAGTTTCTTTAATGACGGCATCTTTTTGCTGCATTTGTGTATTATTTCGTGATAGTGACGTCCTATGTTTACTTTATTGTAGATGTTTAAGAGTGGATCGTAAATGTGTAATTCTTAAGTGGATGCAAATGACGTCATTTCACATAAAATAAAAGCGTGTGCGGTAAATCTTATTGAAATATGTTTTGTACTATTTATATATACATATATATATTTTTTTTCATCGAGGGCGACACTAAATTAAAAAAAAAGCAGAATTCTTGTTGTCTAGTTTAATATTTCAGTTGGGCTACTAACAAAAATGAATGGTTTAAAAGCATGGTATATTTTTTAATAAATAGAGAAAAAAGACTGTTAACTTCAACTATAATCATTCAATATTTTAATACAGTATTCTTTAATTTTTCCGGTAAGCAAATGATAAAATACCACAATGTCTCACGTGGCACGATTTACTTATATAAAATTGATTTTTTGTATTTTTTATCAAACTCCTAATTAAAAATAAAACAATATAAACATCATCCAAACTACATTTTTCAGCCAATCGGGAGCAAAGAATTACTTATTCAAGCTTTAATAAATAAAAAATAAACTTTCAATAAATGCACAAAATAAACCCAATTAACAAATATTTCTAGACAGTTAATAAAGTATTTTTGCGTCACAGTAAAAGCAGTAATTGGTTGAGCGTTATCACTAATTTACTCTGTTCACAACAGAAGTTGAAAGTTCGTTAGCCAAGAAAATAACGCTGCAGGCGCTTGAGGCTTCTTTTCCATAATTTATGAAAAATATGGATTTTATCGACGTGATGCCTCTGACACAGGTTATAATGCATTCTCTCAGCTCAGTGATTTTGCTTTTAATTAGCAGAGTCTAATTATCATTGTTTTATCAGTTTTAATTTGTAGAGATAAGTGTTTTGGACTGATGCTAATACGCATTTTAAATTTAAAAGATTTTTAATTAATACGCAATCAGTGTTTCCAGTTTAAAAATAACTTCGTTTTATAGAATATGAATTCATCTATAAATTTTTATGCGTTCATTACAGATAGAAAAAAAATATCTTTAATAGAAGGCAAAGCTTATAATCAAGTTATTGATTTAACAGGTAATACATATTTATCCTCAGCAAATGAAGGGGCAGGTAATAGCGATGACAATCATAGGTATAGTCTACCCACAATAACCTAACACATGTGCCATAAATGGTACGCAAGAGAATATTTTCGAAACAGCGTTGGTTGGGGTTCAAAAACGAAATATAATAAAATTAAACCAACAACAAAAATTTAAACAAACTGAGTTTTTCCAGTTTGCTATTTGGTTTCTGAAGTTAAAATGCAACTTACTGAATTGTAATCTATTTTAATACTAGTGTAAATGCCCGTCCTAGGACGGTTGGTAAAAATTGTGTTTTTCACTTAAAATTTGAAAAACTGATAAAAAAAAATAATTGACAATATGGAAGCGTTTAGATGAGCAAAGTTCAGCTAGTTTATGTTCTAATAAACACACAATTAGCTTTTACAATATTTCTGGGTAAACCAGGTTTTCCGGCTAATATACCATAACAAAATTAAGATTTCTTAATAAAAGAAAAATTTAATAAATATCCAATAAAAGTGCGTAATTAAAACAGTCTGCTGCAACTATTGAAATAATACTATATTTTTTTAATAACACTTTGAAATTGTATTTTTATCGTTTACCTCCCTCCCCCCCTCCATTTTTTATGTATATTGATTAATAAATAAGTATCGCGGTTTGAATCCCATCCGTCTAATCCCCTAAGCTTCTGTCCTCCTGATGCAAAGCTATAAATCAAAAATTATTAATTTTACTTTTCGTATAAATATTAATTTTTTTACTTTTAAAATATGGGATGTGTTTTTTGTTGTTGTTCTTATTGTTGTTTTTGTTTTTTAGTTTAAATTTACATACACCTGTATATAGAAAAGGAAAATATAAGCAATGTGTAATTTAAAAATAAGTTACAAAATTCCAGGATATTATTTCGGGGAGGGTTGGGGGCGACTAATCCCCTAAGCTTCTGTCCTGATGCAAAGCTATAAATCAAAAATTATTAATTTTACTTTTCGTATAAATATTAATTTTTTACTTTTAAAATATGGAAGATATTTGATTTTTTTTAAAGTTTAAATTTACATACACCAGTATATAGAAAAGGAAAATATAAGTAATGAGTAATTTAAAAATAAGTTACAAAATAATAAGTCTAAAATATTTAAATTGATTACTTTTTAAAAGAAAGTCAGTTTTATCAATTTTTTGCAGGGAAAAAAAGGATATTTTTAAAAATACCATATCATTGTTTTCCGTGATTAAAATTCCTTGCATGTCCCAAAGAATATTTAATATGATTGCAACTTAATACTTGAAATAATCTCAAGTGACACTTGGCGATTTAAATGCGATGTGCCTTCTGATTTGTTAGGAAGAAGTGTCTACCACTGCTCAATTATCAGGATTTGTAACCTTGAGAAGTAATCGCGGGATTCTTGTTTCTTGTGAACCAATGGGAGAATGGAACCTTTCATCCTTGAGTCTCTTCCTGGGAGACTGGTAAGATTGATGGATTCGGCCCGCCCTGCGTTACACTGCCTTTTATTATATAGAGATTGGCTTAATAATTTATCAAGTTGATAAAAGATTTGGAGAATATCAAAAAGAAAGATAATCAGACATTATTAGTGCACCTCTGCGTGTAGCTCGTCAGATTCGTGGCCGTTTTGTGTGCAAAAATTTAGAATGTGGCGTTTGCTGGGGAGAAGTGCGTTGGGTGACAAGCACAGTAAGACGGAAGGAACTGCGATTTTCTATCCACGATCAGTACAATATTCTAGATCACCGGTTCCCAACCTTTATTATTAGGCGACCCACCTAATACGAGGGCAGTGTTGCCAGATTGGGGACTGTTTCAATTCAGATCATTCGACTGTCACCACTTTTTAAAAATAGTATAATTAGTTATATTTTTCAGAAATTTTAATCTATTTTTAAATAGGCCAGATATTTCTATTTCTAAAAAAGGTGGCAATCAATAATCTGGGGCCAAAAAAGTCCCGAATCTGGCAACACTGTATGAGGGTGTATCTAATATCAGCATGAAAATTGTTGTATGATCGCTATAAGCTGTCGGCTATCCTTTGAAAAAGACAAAATTTCGTGCGAAGAATGTACCATCAAGAAAAAAAAGAAGTGGTAATCCCAATGTGTGTAAGTGGAATAATAATTAAATTGAAAAATGCGTTTGATTATTATCCAAACATACAAACTTTACAATCAGTGAGATTTCTGGCACTGTTGTTTACCGATGACGCCATCTATATAGCAATGTAGAAAAAGCGCGTTCACACAAGTAAGTCGTGTTGAACCTCATCTACACTGTAAAATAAAATCTGTAGTTCTACAGATGTAAAGTTACATAATTAATAAACTTTCATCTGTAACTGTGCAAAAAAAGTTGCAAATCTACACAACTAGTTTTTGTAAAGATACAGAAATCTAACTTTTCAAAAGAATCTGCTAAAATTACAGTAATCTTAGTAAAATTTTATCTGTAACCCTAGTTGTAGTTACATGAAAACTTCTAGGAATGCCAGTTTCCTAAAAAATGCTTAGTAACCTTACAGATTTTTTGATTTTCGGCGCAAAAGTGTATCTGACACATGAATTTTATTTTGTTGCCGTTACGTAAAAAGTTCTAGGAATTCCAGTTTCCTAGAAAAACTTTAGTACCTGTACAGATTTTTTTTTCAGTGTAAGACATTAAAGCTGATTTAGATATATCTGGATACTCCTATATTCACCCAGAAGGAAATTAAGGTTTTTTTCCAGGTTGCCATAACGACTACGCGACTACTGACATATCTCACAACATGGTCATAACTTAATACGACTGACGAAGTTTCAGTTTAAGCTGATAGCTTTAAGGATTATTGCGGTTTAAAAATATTGTATTTGTCATATTTTCTTAAAAAGATGGAATAAAAGATATACTTTTGAGTCAAAACTCGATTGTTCCGCTACCCTCCAAAACACACGCCGCGACCAACCAGTGGGTCGTGACCCATAGGTTGGGAACTGCTGTTCTACATTATACCACCTATTTCATTATCGGATTTTCCTATTTCATTATCGGAAACGGTACGTCTAGCTACGGTAGAACGGCAGCTCCAACTACTGGAACAAGATTTCACCGTCTTATGGTTGCAGCTAATATAGCGCCAAAAGTTGGTTCAATCCACCACAAGATTTTTAACATTGTGGTGTATTTTATCGAATTCACGCTCTTTAAAAATATTGAAATTTATGTATATAAATTAGGTGTAGTACAAAATTCTTATTGTAGAATATGCTGTGCTTATGATTTATCTTATTTACATAATTACGCGAAACAATTCTGTTGCTGTACTTTCTATGAACAATAATTGTTGGAAGTGCTATTTCAATTTTTTTTTATGAGTTTTTAAATGTTGATAATTTTTTACACGTTACTTAGAATGGATAAATTCTGTAGGTGCTATACAGGCTGTATAAAAGAATTCAAGTACATTTTTGCTTGTTGATGGAAATTGCTGAAGGGGAATTTTCAACTGTGCTATATCCATTTCCAAACTGATCTATTTTTTTCCTATGCTATGTAGTATATATACTGCTCTGTAGATAATATACAGTGCTGCAGAAAACGGTTCAGATATTTTTTTTAACTAGAAACTGTAATTTCTGAAATTGGGTTTTCAAATATGTTGTACGTTTTCCAAACTGCTTACATAAATATAATCTTTTATCTGATTAAACGACGAAGTTTGGTTAAACTGATCTAAATATCTAAGGAAGTAATTTATATATAATTTATGTTTGGCGCATGATTTTTCTTTTTTGTTTTATAGTTATTTGCGATTTATTATGTCCTGGGAGCTTTTTTGGGCTCATTAGAAATATACTGCCTATTCTGTTGTCAG
Source organism: Maratus speciosus (assembly GCA_963932465.1). NCBI lineage: Eukaryota > Metazoa > Arthropoda > Arachnida > Araneae > Salticidae > Maratus > Maratus speciosus. The sequence continues at coordinate 438,425,043 of OZ010793.1, forward strand.
CTTAGATTTCGACTCACATTTGGTCTCTCAACGAATTTGTAATTAACTAATCCGAGTTAGATAGTCATTGCGATACTTTCAAGGTTATATTTAACCTCCGCTGCTCTGCCAACTCTGGGGATTACGTGGTTCACCAGAGATTCCAAATTATTAATTTTCATTTTCGTCATTTCCCCCCCTTTTTTCGATTGAGGATAACCGGAGTTATGATTTAACATTTTTACTCCTTAAGCCCCATCGTTGAGTGACTTGCCTGGACCAACGAAAAGAACATCATACAATTGCAATAAACTGTATAGCTGCTGAGACATAAACCTGCCTAAAGCGAAATATTTCCACTCCCTCAAAAATCCGTCTCAGCAGATTTTACTGTAATATTTATACAATAATTGATTAAGTTTGGTATACGATATATTTTGTAATCAACTATAAAATTTATGTACTCTATGTAGGACACTGTGTACATTTAGGAATTTAGGAATTGCCTGAATTTAGAAATTTCCTAAAAGTACGAAAAAGAACTTAGAAATTGCCTAAGAGTAACTTATCATAGACCACATATTATAGTTAGAAGATTATCTGATTGAGTATTTACAGTCAGAGTCGTCCGGGCAGTTCAGTTGGTAGAAAGTTGGCAATTTAAACCAAAAAATCCTTGGTTCGTTTCCTGGACAAAGCACATTTTTCATGTGTTAGAAAAAAAAAATCCAACTTGCATTTAAGAATTAAAAAGTTGAATCATTCTATCTTGGCAGAAAGCTTTGTAAGAATTATTAAATTTTAAAATCATTTTAACAATTTTGACAGATATATTGTTAGGCGTAAAAATGTTGCTTTTAATGCTGGAAAGATTAAGCTATTTCATTAAATGCTGATAACATTTTGTTTTATTATGTAGACGTAGGCAATTTAATCTTAAAATATATTTTCCAAAAATTTAGAAAAAACAGTCATTATGATAAATTAAAAAACCTGCATTCACTCTTTCTGAAAAGAGTGTGCAGCTTAAAATGGATCTTTAATCATCTTATGTTACAGTACTGAATTACTGTAAATGTAAAAAAAAAAAAAAAAAAAAAAAAAAAAAAAAAAAAAAAAAAAAAAAAAACTTTATTTTGGGGGGATAATAAAGTAATCGTAGAAAAAAATCTGAAAAGATTATAAACTTCATTAAAAAAAAAAAACATAAAAAATCATACCAAAATCGAGGATTTACTGTTTTCTTAAATAATATTTGATAAAAAAAATTGGTGAAACTGAATGGGAAAAAATTCTACTCTAAACATTGCAGCTGAAGGAACATTTTCTTACTCAGGCATAATCATTTGTTAAGCAGATTATTTTCAGGCGGAAAATATTTACTTGGAGATTAATGCATCAATAAATTACTATACTTGAAAAAATGTGTAAGGATTAACCATCTCCGTATTAAAATGTACCTGATACTTAAGGTTCACGAAAGCTTCTCCTAAATTTATCACTCTATTTCAACTTCATTAAAAAATATATAAAATTATCAAAATGAATAGTAGATTTTCAAAGTAACCAAGATGTACCACTTTGGGAAAAAGGAAACATTATGTCTAAAATTGTAATAGATAATCGTATTTTGTCTTCATATATGTTAAAAACATTTGTGTTACCTTTTCCTTAAATTAATGCAGGTTTAACTTTAAAATAACTCATTACGTTTGACACCCATACTTTTACATAAAGCAAAAAATAATATGACACTGACTTTTTAAAATAAATAAGTACATAAATAGGCAATTCTATGTGTTAAATAGTTTATTTTAATGCAGTTTGTTTTATAATTTTAAGGAAAAATAATGCAGTATTTGATACATACGAGAAATGTCTTGAAGACAAAAGTAAAAATAATTACTCGTAATTTTCTTTTCCAATAAAAATATAATTTAAGTACCAAGGATTTAATGAAATATTGCCTCATGCAGTCATAAACAAATTCAAACTATCACTTTGATGTTTTTTTTTTTCTTTGTATGTTGCTTTATAAACATAGCTGAAGAATTTCAAGTAATTCGCAGATATTCAAACCTATTACATAACATTTCATAAATTGTTTATCGATAAGTTTTCTATAAATACAAGCATAATTTTTAGAGATAGAACTTTTTATTGAAACTGGTTGCTCTTGAAAATCGTGTTTTGTATGAAACTAACGTTTTTATTTCCGAAAATATGTTAGAAATATTCAGTAGCTAAGTACTCGAGATTTATATGCAGTACTTTCTTAATCGAGTTACCTATTTCAATATTAAAATATCTTTTTTCTTTCTTGAACCCCCTACCTCAACTTCCGGTTACTTAAAAGAATACTTCATGTTTGAGAGCAGTAACAAAAACAGCCATCTACACTTCTGCCGATCATTCTATAGAAACAAAAACTTTTTGATAGCTCTTTTTACGGCCTTTCAATCAAAACAAATTTGGGATTTTTGATTTTTGATTAAAATTGGCTATTTTAAATGTAGTGGAAAACCTTAAATTTTGAAATTTCTCCTATAAAAAACTTTCGTACACTAGAAGGTAAAGAATAGAACAACCTTATTTGGTGAGCTAAATAATTATTTCAAACTAAAGAAAAATATATATATAAATAATAAATTTTTTTATATACTATATTGTTTACTTTGTACTTTGTTTATTTTATATACATCATATTGTACATTTTATATATTATATACAAATATAATATATAAAATGTACCTGCCTGCATTTATTTTATAAATAAGTAATGTAATAATTTTTGCCTAAAACTACGGGATGAATGAAACTATTTAAAATTACACTATTTTTAATAATTAATGCATATCTAGTGATAATTAATTGCTAACGAGCGTAGATTTTACTTCACGCAAATTCGAAACAAAGCCACAGAAGTGCGAAAAACTTTTCCCAAACAATATTTTTTCATTTTATCACTCAAATGATGATTTTTTAGAAAATTAAGATTTATAGTCTGAAAAGTGCTGAACAAGACTTAAAGTGATTTTTATTTATTTATTTTGTTTAAAAACTTTAAATAGACAAAATGAAAAATATATTTTGTTTGTTATTTACTGATTTAAGTTCTCACACCAATTGCTTCAAAGCGACAACATTGGAATAATGCGATGTTATTTTAATGCATTTGTTTTACTAAAAGGAAATATAAATAAGTATACTAATAAATAATTACCATAAGAGAAAGGAAAAACGGGGCGCAGTAACTTAACGTAACTCTGAGAACGTCTGAGTTACGTTAGAGACGTCTGAGAATTTATAGGTATCCAAAATAAACGCAAAATTAAACAAGTCAATTAAACAAATTAAACAAGTTGTACGTCAAACATGACAAATGAGCAGCATTTGTACTATAACTAGTTTTATGAATATCCAGATCTTAGTGTAATAGCAGTTGCATTCTTATGCAAACATGCACTAATACAAAATTTAGTACGATTACATATGTTACATTCAGTAATACTAAAACAATATGACTCTATCATAACTAGGACATAATCACCATGATAACTTTTAATCATTACCTATCATGGAATATCATTGAATTTATTACGTATGATAGGATTTAATAGAATAAAGAAAACTTTTATTAATACCAATTTAAGTTTTGATTCGATTTTCATAAAATTTGAAACGACTCGACAAAATTTTGCAATGACTATGTATATTAAATTTCAAAGCATTCGTTTGGATAGTTTTTGCGCTGTTATATGCGGACAGACGGAGAGACAGACAGGCGAACGCACTAGATAACGTCTATAGGGGCTACGTATTTATATAATTAGGAAGGAACCTTATAATGTTACAGCCAATATTAATCACACTCAGTTAATTCGACAAATTATTTTTTTTTTAAGTTAGAAAGCACAAACTTTAATTTATAATAAATTTTGTCATAAACTCAATATGAAAGCTTCAGATGCACAAAAGTCCAAATTATTGTTTATTTTTTATTTGCTAATTTAAGAGCTCCTGCCACATAATTTGCAGCAGTGAACATTGCAGCAACGCAATATATTTAATGCATGATTTCTACAACAAGAAAATAGGAGTAAGTATACTTAATAAATAATTAATATTGTATAAAGTAAACACACGATACAGCAATTCAACCTAATTGTACCCTAAAATGTCTCGGAATTCGAGGAAATCTTGTCCAAACGCAAAATCCTAAAAATTTTAGAGCTAATATTAGCCTCCCTCAATTCTACAGAAGTTCTTATCAAGTTAACATATACAATCAATTAATTTAGAATAAATTTTGCTATGCGTTCATTATAAAAACTTTTAATGCGCAGATAAAAGAATTTTTTTTCTTGTTAACTGGTTTAAGCTCCTATATCAGTATAAAAGCTAATTCGTAGCATTTAACACTGCACTATTTTTTAATACGTTTATTGTACAAAAATAAAATATGAATAAGTATACTTTATAAATAATTAACGCAATAAAAAAAGAGAGAGAGAGCAGAGTAATTTAACGTAATTCTACCATACGAAATTCAATAATTTGGGGGCATCTAGGCCAAGCGTAAAATCCTAAAAACATTAGAGCTAATATTAGTCTCACTCAATTAATTCGACACATGCTTTTATTAAGTTAGCAAACACAAACCTTTGTGACTGATTACTTTAGCTAATTAATCTAGGAATTCGTATTTTTATTTTGTGCGTTTCTATTATCGGGAGGATAATTGAAGAAACAAGATTTTTATTGACTCTCTCTAAGTCAAATAACAGTTTACACCAGGTTTCTGTTGATCCGTAACGCAGGTAACTTTAGACAAACAATTCTTTCAACTCAAGTCACCAAGCTTTGAAAAGTTAGAGAAAAGCAAATATGGCGGAGTTAAGGTTAAAAAAAAAAAAAAAAAAAAAAAAAAAAAAAAAAAAAAAAAACGAACAAAGACAGATAACAGTGATATTAAAGGAAAATGCTAATTAGTTTTTTGAGAAAAAATATGATAAAATATTCTTCGTAAAATATTATGTTAGAAGACCGATAAGGGAGTTTAAATTTACATTTTATAAACCCAAATAAGACAGGCTATAAATTAATTGCAATGTTTTAAAATTCAATGTATAATCAAGTAATTGACTTACGGTTATCCGGTTTGGACTGAAGTGTTTTCAATAATGGAAAAAAAAATGTTTCCGAAAAAAAGAAATTGCGACAAAGAAAAGAAAAATATTACAATCGTCTGTCTTTTATTTATTTTTTTTTTTTTAACTTCATCATTTTTTCGTTTATCTAAATTTTCAAAACTTAGCGAAATTTGACTTGCCGAGCTATACCGAATAAAACAAGTTAGAAATTGTTTATCAAACTTGGCAAATGAGGTGCTTTCATACTATAACTAGTTTTATAAATATTTTTTGCACTGCATATTGTTCTGAATGTATATTTTAGTGCACTTCCTAAATGCATATCTATTTCATTCTGTTCGAAAGGCTGTAACATTATTAAAATGTACTTGAAATAATTTTTTTCCCATTGGCCGTAATGTAACGAAAAAATTCGACTGTCCTCGTAATTAAACTATACATCCGATTTTCATAACATTTGAAATGACTCGACAAAATTTTGCAACAATTATATATTTAAAGTTACAGACCATCCGGTTTGGTAATTTTTGTTCTATGTAATGCGGACGGACAGAATGACTACTTTGGGTGCTACGTATTTATATAATTACGAACGTACCTAAAAAGAGGAAAAACATTAAAAATAATATTGCAATATATGGTTGTAAATTTCAGAAAATAAATGCGTTGCCACTACTTGGGATAAAATGTAAATTTATAACTGCTTGGTTTGTGTTTTTGGCCTCTTGTTTACTTATTTATCTGATATAGTATCATATATTGGCAAAATTTAAAGTATACATTTTTTTTTTTTTTTTTAAGAAAATTTTTATTCTGGAAAGCGTTTCAGTCCAATCCGCATACTCATATTTCGTTTACTTCATTTTATACTGAATTTCAAAGTGTGTCAGTTAATTGGTAAACACTCTTCATTATACACTACATATATACACTACATATACAGCAAGACGGATAAAAAATACAACATTCAGAAAGATAGTTATAACTACAATTTTAAAGGTCTCAGAATAAAGATACTTGCATCAAAGTTCTTTGTTTTTAATTTTCTATTTTGCCGTTTTAATTAAATTTTCCTAAGAGTAATATACATATTTATTTTCATACGAACTTATATCAATACAAATTTCAATTTCAACATTTGTTGTTTCTCTTTGCCGCATGCTTATTCACAACACTTATTCCAGTTAGAACGGTCACTGGTATTTCTCAGGATATTTTTCTGGCAGGAAATTTTGAATATTCTAAACCAGATATGAAGACTATCTCGCAGAAGCATGGAATTATTATTTAACTCGTTTGGAGGATAGCGTTCTATTAAGAGAACATGTCTTTTTATTGAATATTATTTTGTCTTAACAATTATTTTTTTTTATTATCTTCATGTAGTAATGATACTAGCCTTATCTTAATAAAATTCTAAATGTGAAATTATGGAAATGTTTGACTGAAGTCAGCATCAAAACGGATGATTAAACCCTTCGGAACGAGCGTTTTTTACAGAATTTTTAATCTTTAATCACCGGTTTTTTTTAAATACAGAAAATTTTGCCTAAATGAATGGGGGGGGGGATGCTCGGATTAAATAAGGAAAAATTTACAATAAAAATTTACTGGTGAGAGAAATCCCCGATTCTGAGCACCTTACGCGGCACGAATACCGGTCGCTCGTCCCCAAGGGGTTAAATGACTTTGTATTCATTATTTATTTACAGTAGAGGGGCGATTATTCGAACAAGTCGGGACCAACCCTTGTTCGGATAAGTAAAAGTTCGGATAAATGGACAGGCAGTTTAAGGGATGTTCCTGACTGTACTAAAACTTTCACACTTTATCCAGGCTTAGGACTGGCAGCACCGTTAGTTCTAGCGTGTTTAAAAAATGTTTTTTTTTTTTTTTTTTTTTTTTTTTTTTTTTTTTTTTAACTTTTATATCATTAATTTTTTTTTTCTCTTTTTATAATTTTCTGAACTCCAAAGATTATAATTTAAGCAAAAAAGCTTTCGATTGCTTCAAAGAAAGTGTTCTTTCCAATGCTGCCATATCTTTAATTCTTCTTGAATACCTTAGTTGAATAGGATCAGAATTCTTCTGCCGTTCGAGCCATTTCATAGCTGTTTCCAAACATTCAAAGGCTTCGTTATGTGATGGACCTGGGTCATTTTCAGATCATTCGTTTTCATTTCTTCAATTTCTTTTTAATCTTAAATCTCATCCACAATCTCATCATCATTACAAATAGTAGGAGAGCTGTTGAACATTTTTGAGTAGGTATTTGAGGCACCCTGAAAATTTGTGCAACACTTCTTTTATAATGCCTGATTCCAAAATCGAATGTCTGGCTGAAGGATCGTGGCCCAAAAACTGTGCCAGACACGTGTCAAGTGCCACAATCTCAGCGTGCCTCAAATACCTTTTTTGAGTAGTCAAAAAATGGCACTTGACACGTGTCTGGCACAGTTTTTGGACCGACTAAAGTGTCTGTCGTTTTCAAAATATTTTTTTCTAAGTATAAATATTATTCTGTCTCAATCTCAGCATGCCTCAAATATCTTTTTTTTTTTTGGGGGGGGGGGGGGGGGGTAGTCAAAAAATGGCACTTGACACGTGTCTGGAACAGTTTTTGGGCCACGATCCTTCAGCCAGACATTCGATTTTGTATTCAGCCATTACAAAAGAAGTGTTGCCCAAATTTTCAGGGTGCCTCAAATACCTTCCCTAAGATGTTTAACAGCTCTTGGACTAAAATTTTTTTGAGAGAAATAGGCTGTTCGTATAATTGGAAGTTCGGTTAATTGGAGTTCTGATAATCGGCGTTCTATCGTATATTAATTTTCCAATGTATAAAATTTTCACTTTAGTAAATACGAGTAAAATTCATAAAATTAATTTTTTTGTAATGCATAAAATGAAAGTTATAAAAATAAAGCCTACTTTTAATCAAATGTAACAATGGAATTTTATTCTGCGCTTCCAATTTTGTGACATTTAAAAAAAAAAAATTGGGTAAATTGATTTGACAATGCAGTAACAATAAGTAGATTAACTTAACTAAAATATACCTGATGTAAAACCAAGGAGTGAGTGTGTTTCCACATTTTTATAACCACTATTTTATCTTAATTTTAATATTGACCTTTATAAATTCTGAGATTAAATAAGACGAGGATTACGCAGGTCGGATAATTTGTGAGAAAATCGCATTTATCCATTACACACAAATTTTAATTTTGGGGTGCACAGCGGGGGAGTTGAGTGGCGTTTAAGATACCTATCGACATGGATACATAATGTAAGGATTGTTCATAATGATTTTCGAAAACGATTGTAGCTAAGATATTAATTAAAAAAGTATCTAGAAAAGGACGGCGTTACGACCTCTTTTCGAACAGACTTTGCACAATGTCAAATTTAAACTTTGTGCAAGGCCTATGTTTTAAGTAAGATGAATCATAGTGATAAATAGTCAACTTATGAAACCCTTTGTCAGAATTAGGCAAATTTGTAATCTCACTTATCCGCAGTGTAATTACAGGTTAACTGATTATAGTTACACACATTCAAACACAGAAATTTTGTCAAATAATGGGATTGGGGCGGTTTCAGTTACAGTGCTGCAAGAATTTTTTACGGTATCTAATTTTAACTATAATTAATTACATATAATTAAATTGTAATTACATTGCAGATAATTGGAGTTACAAATTTGCCCAACTCTGCTCTTTGTGCGTGAGTGAAACTCGCTCTGGATTGATTTATTGAATTTTTATTTTATTCTGTTTTCAGCACAGAAAGGATAAATTTTTATATCCTTACTTTAGACCGCAAGTGAATTAAATATTGCTGAAAAAAAATAAGGCTATAAAGTTTCAGGACATGCCACATCTTTTTTACTGAGGGCTTTTCACCCCCCCCCCCTTGTGTGTATTGTAAAAAGTGAAATTATCAGAAAGAAATGATAATACTCCTTTCGCTAAATATTACATTAAGCTTTAACTGTTTTGCCCGATTGCCGCTCGGGCAACAGGAGTTTGCTATCTTCGATACTAAAAGCTTTTGGATACCACTTAATTTTAAATCTAATCTTTGGTTTGTTAAATGGCTTACCCTTTTCGATTGTACAAAACCAAATATTTTAGTAAAAAAAAAAAAAAGTGATGTCGGGTCCTTATTTTCACTTTCTTGTCTCGAAAAAAAAAACCATTTAAGGGGTTAAAGTTTGTGTTCCCACCTAATTACAAGTGTTAGCTTTGTTAATTAAAATAATCTGCTGAGATTACATGCTCAAAAACTCTCTAAAATCAGATTTTAAGAATTCCTTGCCTGCCAAAAATTAATGAAAAAAGAATAATAAAAAATATACATATGGAATTCGGAACGAATACTGCTATAAATATGTTCCAAATTATTTTACAAAATTATTCCAAGAATTTTCTCGCGGGAAAACTATACTATGCTGGAATCTTTAATATTGCAATAAAAATCTGTATGATAAAGGTAATGCTACATACTACACTTTATAATGTGATTTTTAATTAAAAGAAAGCACATAAGTATAAAAATCAAAGGAAAGGCGATATCTTTCTTGAAAAAAAATCAAAAATCCTTCTTTTAAATGCATTACATGACCGGAACTCTGATCTGAACCGTTACCAAAACCAATGCAGCTTAAATGCAGCCAGAGGTGAATAGTGCTCCACAACCTGGACATGCTCTTTTTCACTAATTTGTAGCTCAGAAGTTCTGAAAGCCTCAGAGCTAATGTTCCCGCAGGTTCTGTATGTACGTACGTATGTAGGTAGGTAACGCGATAACTCTTGATAGAAATATCCCATTTCCTTCAAATTTTGAATAAGGTTCATTTTTGTAATGCGCTTCCCTGATTGGTTTTGGGATTTCATCGGTTAAGTCTAATTGGGGGGGGGGTAACGGGGGCTAATCTCCCCCTTAATTTATATAAAGGGGTTTTTCATACAGAATTATCCGATTTGCTTCAAATTTGGTATACCGTTTTATTATGATATGGGGCTTTCCTGATTAGATTTGTAGGTTCATTCTTTAAGTAAAAAGGGGGACAATGAGGAAGCTCATCCCCTCCCTCTTAATTTAGCTAAATGTTTTTTTTTTTTTTTTTTTTTTTTTTTTTTGTCGATTTCTTTATCTTTTGAGTGGCATTATTCTCTGAAATAAGAATATAATACACAATTAGTGTGAATAGCCTGTGAGCTCAATGCCATCAATTTAAATGGGCACTTTCCTTTTTACTCTGCATAGTTTTGATCCGCTTACTTAACCCGGGATTACGCACGCACTACATGCCCAGTTACGACAATGCGAAGAATTTTGGCCGAGGAGCCCGGGACTTATGTCCCACATCCTCGGATACTGGACATTTGGATTATATGACAAGGTGCAATTCCTTAGACAGCAGTGCAAAAAAAAAAAAAAAAAAAAAAAAAAGGTGGGGGGGTGATTAAGACTTGAGTTCTTGAGTTCAATATAAAAAAAAATAAAAATAAAAATTTAAGAACAATTCAAAAATTACTGCCCGGTTTTAGTCAACGGTTAAATATAACATGACGGTTTTTGTTTGAATTTATTGGTGGCGAAGTATAAATTCTACATATCTTGGATATGCGAGATCCTTCTCGGGATAACGATAAATACCTCCAATTAAATTTCCTGAGAAAAAAAAATTCTAATAATTACTGGTGGGAAAGAAGAATATACAAAGTTTGAATAAGAGGATTCGCTCCAAAATGCAACTGTGAATTTTAAGTCCAGCGCCGTGCATTAAATTTTTTCTTGTCTTGAACTAATAAAAATCCAGCTAGCCTCTGAGTATCTGAGCATGGGTAGAAGCATAGGAAGTCCAATGTGATAAATGTCCACTAGGGGAATCGCACAGTGGCGGGAATTTTAGCGGAGTTGCTGAGGCATGTAAATCTAAAGATTCCTGAATCCTTTGGTTTTTTTTCCAGTTTACGGCTTTTAGAAATCTCTCAGGAGCAAAAAAAAAAAAAAAAAGAAAAAAAAAAAAAGAAAAAAAGAAAAAGAAAAGCAGATGCAAAAAAATCTAATGACGCTGTTTTTGCAACCTTTGTGTTTACTGAATAGGCTACGCTTCTATTTCTTGTGGTAGTATGTTTCAATAATCCTCGGTTGAAAAAAAAGTGATAAATATGTATTTTATACAAATCCTGTTAAAAAGGATTATTGTCTTTTTCAAAATTTTGTTTCTTACATAGATCCAAAACTCTTATTAATTCGTAATAGATTAGATGCATATGATACAGAATCGTTGTTAATAATATTTTACTTAAATACATGGAATACCTGATTCGTAAAAAATTTTTTGAAAAGAACTGCTTTTGACGTTGTGGTAAAGAAAAGTATGTACATGTACAATTATTCACAATTTAATTTAGTTACATTTTCAATTAAATTACAGCACATTCTGAAGAAAAACGGAACATATCTGACACCGGAAAAGAGTCATAAATACATTCTTTAAATATAAAATTTGTCATCAGTTTACTTTTACAGAGTATCAAACGCAATTAAAAAAAAAAAAAAAAAAAAAAAATACAGATTTCATTTATGGTCAAAGACAGTTTTCCCAATCTGAAATGTTTCTATAATGAGTTTAGTTTTTTATTTTTATTAAATCGCAGGAAAAAAAATAGAATGCGTTTCATCACTGAAAAAAAAAATATGTCTTTCAATTTTCTTGGTAGAAGAACCCGCCTAAACAAACACAAATCCTCACAAAATGCATAACCGTAACTCAAGCAGTGAAGCACAAGAAGTCGCTTCCTGATTGTGCAGCGATGCCGATTTACTATAAAGTGAAAGGACTGTTAGTTTTGTTTATCATATTGTTTTTGCCAATTAGAATTATGATGTGGACCACAACTACAAGAAAAAAAAATCAAGAAATTACGAATTAAATTCCCTTTCTTTGACAGCCTATTTCGCTCGAAAAAGAGAGAAAAAATTTCTAAACTAGTTCTCAACACGTAAACCAAATTTCTTTAAAATACATCCCCCCCAAAAATATACCAAAACTTCAGGAAATTTAAAAAACTAAGTAGTGCGAATTTTCGATTTAATTGTGCATAAACTTCTTCAAAAATCGATAATGTAATATACAGTTCATAGAGAAAAACTTTTATTTCTAAAAAAAACAAACAATTTTTTAATCATTTGTGGTTTATTGCGTTTCATTGTTTTTCTAGGCAAATATTATTACATAAAGCAAATTTCAACTGTTATGTAGTTGAAGTATGACGTGAATAGGCACCCTGCAATGATAAAGTATTTTCTAGCACTTCTCCACATGGATTATGGTTATTCATTATATGGCGATTTGTTTTTGTCAATGTGTGTTTAATCTTCTTTTAAAGTTTATACCAAGAGTTTTGATATATCTGCATATAAATTCCCGTATTTAAAAAATTGTCGCTAGATTTATTTCTAGGAATATCAAAATTAAGTGAAATACATAAAATGCAGTTTCAATACTTGCATTTAAAAAACAAAAACTACCGTAGCATAAGGGACACTTTTTGATCTGTATTCATTTTCAATTTAATTTAGCTACTTATTCGATGGAAATATAGCATATGTGAAAGGCAAAGGGGGATAGAAATATATGGCACCTATAAAAAGTTATATATCAGTTGAATCAGACTTTGTTATCAGGTTTGTTCTTGCAGTATGAAAATAAATGAAATATATAAAGCACAGCTTCCAGCGTTGCATAAAGAAAATTTTACATATCTGCATTGATTCTTTATTTAATTTAGTTGCTTTTTTTCGACGAAAGCATAGAATAGGTGGAAGAAAAATAAAAGAAATATATCCCACTTCTGAAAAGTTATATATGAGTTGCCTCAGTTAAGACTTTTGTCATCAGGATTCTTTCTTGAAGTATCAAAATAAATGAAATACATAAAATGCAGCTTCGACCGTTGCCATATTCTTTTTTCTTTGTTTCAGAAGTTATCAAAGCTACAGGCTTAGTACGTGCGCACCTTTACGATACAATATAAAAAAAATGAGCTAAAAATAAGCAAAAGACCCGAAGAATTATTTTCTTCTTTACTTTGAGGATAAAAAAAATATAAAACAAAAACCTCTCTGGTGATAAATTGGAGAAAAAGTTGCTGAGGCGTGTAGTGGGCCAGCTCTTAAAGGTAACTAGGCCTTTAACTTTACTTTCTTTCTATTCCGAACTTTACGACTTCCAAGACGAAGCCCCAGAAACAAAGAGAGAATAAAAAAATGAAATTCCATTTAAAAGAACGCTAAAAATGGCGAGAAGCCGAGCGTATAAGAAAAAGTTTTCATACTCGAGAAATGTATGGTTTTTCGAGGAGGCAAGTTTTTGTCAGTTCTAGGGAAACTGTTTATACAGTAATGAAATGCAGTAAACTCTATCGAAATAAGATTGAAAATCAGCCGCTCTATTCAATCGTAAGTATGTAGAAAAAAAATATCCTCGCAACGTGTGATTCTTTTATATTATGTTTGATTTTAATAATTTCTAATTGAAATTAATTTGTTTTAATACATATACAGAAATCAATAAAATATAGAAAATTTTGAAATGAATCTGCATTGTTTAGACATAAGCACGTAAAATGAAAAATATTCTCGCAATTTCTGTTTTCTTTTTATAGTGAGTTTCTAACTCAAATGAATTTGTTTTAAATGTATATACAAATACAACAGAAGTAGAAAGTATCTCTATTGAAACGAGAAATATTTTAAAATCAATTACGTTGCCTAGATAAAAGCAGACATAATGAAAAATACACTAGTAATTTATGCTTCTTCAATACGTTAAGTTGAAACAATTTCTATATCAAATTAATTTTTAAGGCATATGTAAAATTAAAGAAAATAGAATGTAATTGTTATTGCTATGAGAATTGTTCGGAAATAAAATAAATTATTTAGCCATAAGCAAATGGAAGGGAAAATATCTTAACAAATATTCTTCTGTATTACAGTATGCTTGGCTGTAATAGTTTATCATTCTAATTGATTTGTTTAAAAGAATATAAAAAGATCAAGAATAGTAAATGCAAATAATCTTCCTTTGGAATCACATGCTAAATAGAATGTTTGAAAATAATCTGTATTAATTAGAAAATATTTCTAAATAATATGCATTAGATCAACCAGCGTTTCTTTTTATAGTACGTTAGAAATTAATAGTTTCTAATTCAAATTAATTTGTTTAAAATTTGTTCAATAAAAAAAAAAAAAATACATTATAAATTGTGACCTAGATTAATTTTTACATAAAAGTATTAGCGTCGTGAAAAAGTTAGCTATGCGCTTTTACAGTTCATTCATATCATCAGTTTTAAAGATACAGATAATTTTTACTTTTCGTCAGTCTTAAGGGTTCATCTTCTATTACATTTTACATTCACTCAGAAAAAATTTGTACCGGCAAATTTTTACAATGCTGTTTAATGTTTGTAGTGATTTTCCTTGAAAAACTTCATTTTTATTTTTTTTAATTTATGGATAAATCCCATAACAAATTTATTTTCTTTTATAATTCTAGAAAGATGTAAGTAAATGTGCTTGTACTATGTACTTTTTCGATTTGTTTGGATTCAAGGAACTCAAAATAAAGTGTCAAAAGTACAGCATTATGGGGAGATGTTCGCTTTCTGCGAACACCACACCTAGTGGCATGTGTATCATTAAAAACTAACATCAAACTGGTTCCACGTGCATCCCATTGAATCAATCCTCTAATTTTTGAGAATGATAGGGCCCAAGGGTAAAGCTTCGATGTGTATTTTAAGGCTGTTCTTAACTGCTCTGCTCAACAAGCGCAAAACGTTTTGACACATTTACAAATTCATTCAATTCCTACTATTAGCTCACACTCTCCCTATATTTATTTATATATTTATATATTTATCTTGTACAAATTTTCAATGGTTAATAAATTTCTCATTATTCATCCTGTCAGGTTGAAATAAATTTTTTTAAACTTGTACTGGATGACAATTGATGTTAATAAAGTTTTTTCAAATATTAATTAATTAATTAAATTTTAATTAATTTTAGTTTTGCATGGGAAACAAAATGGCCGCCATTGGTTATTGAATTTCAATGAAAGTATTTTCAATAAGAGTTACCACAGGGGGGACCCTGTTCTGTCGCCAAATACCGCCAAGTTTGCCACCAACTTGGCGATATATCGCCAAATTTGGCAGCCAAAATGAGTCGCCAAAAGTGACGCCAACTTGGCGATATCTGTAATATTTCGCCAAATTCCCATAGAGTTCCATTGTAAACCTACTTGCTTATAGAAAATCAACAAATTGAGATATTTTAATGCAACAAAAACTCATGTTAGCTTGATTATATTAAATTTTTCTTTGATGGCCTAAGTAGGAATTGACTTTAAAAACAAAATTTTTATATTACTTGTTTTTTAAAGGAAAGATATAAAATTGGAAAACGTGACCATGGAAGCGATTTGGAATTGGACTGTTTTTTTCATTTTTTGATCAATAAATTACCAATTGAGTTACAACTGATTTTGATCATGTGACAAACACGTTTTTTGTCCTCTCTTCTACTTTCGCGCGGAAATTCGGTTCAAAACGTCCACTTTTATACAATGTTCTGAAAGATCTATTGCGTTTGCAAAAAAAAAAAAAAATGGAAAAAACAGCTCAATTACATAGATTCTTAACAACAACACCAGCTAATTTCATGCATTTTCGAACAAAAATAAATGAAAACTTATGTCAGAAAGTTGCCCTATTGGATTTGAGAACATCCTTAAAGGCGTTTATGTGTAGTTGGATTGAGAACAAGCACCTTTCATTATATAATGATTTCATTTATTGCGAAAATATCTCTTTTGATCTGAAAATGGATTTAGAAATCTGATGATTATGCGAAAAAATAAAAATATACTGGCTATTTTCTGTATTTTGTATCTCATTTCCATAAATTAAACAAGTGGGTAAGTGTGATCACAGATTGCACAGAGGGTTTCGTTTAATATTCCTTTCAAAACACTTTATCCTTTTTGCAAAATCTTTTAGTTCTACATTTCCCAACCAGGGGGTGCACTCTATTCTAAACAAACCTATATCAGAACGAAACTCCGTTTCACAACCTATCCGTAGATATATTAGTCGAGGGGTTCTGGCTCATAGCATCCGAGATAGTTAGGCGCACCCTGGCGGCAAAAAATGGAACTAGCTATGTAAGGCAACGGTGCATAATATAAAAGCGTGGTTAAAGGGGTGTCAGCAAAAGTTAGACAATTGCCTACCGGGTGAAAAGGGTGGAGGTTAGAAAAATTGTTTAAAATAGAGAAGTAAATATAATTCTTTTTGAAATTTTTAAGATTTGTCGTGTGATCGCATGTGTTCAGCTATAAGTATTTAAAATTTCAAGTCTTCAACTTAATTAGGGGCTCAGTTTTAAAAAAAAAGCTTAAGATACACAAGTTAGAGCGCATACGGTTAAATATAAGACTTTTTCAAAATCTTATGATTTGTCGTTTGATATGATGTGTTCAGTTATAAGTATCCAAAATTTCAAGTCTGCAACATATACAGGGTGATTCATAAATATCGAAACAATAGGCTATCTTCTTAGATATTGCACCTAGGCACATACTTCCAATTGAAAAGTTTCATAAAAAAAGGTGCAAAATTTGATGAGATAAGTTTCAACTCCATGGGGGGTCTATATGAGAAAATACAAAAATTAAAATTTTATACGGGCCCCGTAGAGTAAAATTCCCAATTAGGAATTTTTTCCTTATCTAATCCTGAATTAAACACAAAAAAATTCATCTCGATATCTTTAAAATTCGCAGAGATATCAAAATCCAAAATTCGTGACATACACCATTTATCCATGCCTCTGAGCGACGAGTTTTTGACTCATTTTGAATGCAAGATAGGGATCAGCCACAAATTGTACATTATTAAAAGTCGATATAAGACAGCGCCTCTCCATTGGACATAAAATAGGCAGCGTATAGATTTTACATTAAACTTGTTTTCAAAGTATGCTGGTGGTCTACACTAGAGGTCTGTATGGGTCGAAATATCTAGGTCCGGTCCCGAACCGACCCATAGGAAAAAAAGTTCGGCCGTGCCTGGAAAAAAGTTCAAATCGTAGCCTGGCCCGGCCTGACTGAATTTCTACATAGTTTTTTACATCGATATGGTTAAAAGTTGTTTCGTATGGAGGAGTTCTGACCAAAAAAATTATTATATCTTTTCTTTTTTCATGTTTATAATTATTATTTTTAAAGAAGTGCCAAAAGCTGTGATTATTTGTTTTATTAATGAATCTCTAATTATATGTAAATGATTCACTTCTCCTTTAATAACGTTAATCATATTCCTTGTGTTAGAGACAATGAAAAATGCTATAAAGTGAAATCTTTTAAGATAGAATCACATAGGAAAGAAAAAAAAAGCTTTATACACAAGTTCCCTTCTTAGGAGTTGTAAATGTAGTATATTTTTTTCTCAGGTATTATTATATTCATTTTCCATGGATCAACAGATTTTTCCGTTTAAGAAAGGATTCCGTCATAGGCAGATTTTTTTTCACTAGTTTTACTGTATTTTAAATTTTTTGCCTTAAAATCAACTATCCTTTAAAAATATGAATTTTAAAATTTTATTGTAAAATAATGGCCATTTAAATTATATGCATTTGTTGTAAAGGTTTTCGGGCTGAGCCAAATTTTATTTATTTTTGCACGGGTTAGGTCAGTCAGAGGTAATGATTTTAATATGGGTTGTCTCGAGACCGGGACTGAAAATTTCGCCCAGGGGAGACCTAGGAATAAGGAAGCCAGTCCCGGTTCGGTATAACCAGTGGCCGAGAGGTTCTGCTCTCATGCTGGGTTCGAACCCAATCGTGTCCTTCGGCCCAATCGTTTGGAGTTTTCAGTGGTTTTCTTCGAACCTTGGATATCCTTGCGTAAATACGGGTTAGGTTCCCTTAGAAAGACCTCCACAGAAGGCACCTCCCGTTTCGGGCCCACATCCCTCGTATAGATAATTGGCCGTCATAAATCACACCAACACCCGCTTCGGTATGAAAAAATACGATCGGCCCGGCCTGGCCGAGTCTTCAGAAAAAAGTCGCCAATCCTGGGTCTGGCCCGGCCCCTGTATACAGACTTTTTTATCGGCCTCGCCGGGGCGATAAAAAGCCTGAATTTGTAAGGGCTAAAATTATGAAAAACTCTTAATCGGCATGTTTGAAAAAGCATTGTTTCAAATTCTACATTAAACATTTATTTATGGACATTTAAGTAGTACAAAAAGGTGGTGGAAACGGCAAAAGTTAAACGGAATCGGAAGTTTAAGCTACCGAAAGAAGTGACTTTTTCAAAAGCAATTTTTTAAAATGCATTTAAATATTTTATTAGGAGCCAATCAATGTTTAAAACTTTAAATGCGTTTTTCTGCATGATGCTTTTTTAATCGTAAATTAAAAAGGTGCAAACTTGGAACATGTCTTTTTTGATTATTTTACATTAATTTTGTTTCGGCAAATTGAAAAAAAAAATTACTTTTGAAAATATGATTTTTTAACAAATAAGTTACATATTTTTCTAAGCAAATATTTTTAATATTTTTAAAATTAAAATTAAAAAAAATCCTAAAACAAAACTAAAATTATACTTTCCTCTTTAATTAAATGAAACAAAATTGCAATCCGATGAATAATGTTTCGAGTTATAAAGATTTTAAATTAAATCCGCTTAAAAAAATACTAAACATTTAAATTTTTAAAAAACTTTATGCGAAATATTAGGATGTGATTTTGTTTGCAAATTATACGGTTTACCATCACAAAAAAGAAAAAATAATCAAAATTCTAGCTCAACAAATATATTTTTTACATGTTTCCTAGAACTCTTAAACTAACATTGTTTCTTCGATTGCACGCATTTCAATTTGTGTCTAATCCCTTAAAACCTAATGAATTATTTAAACGGCCATAACTCTGCGAGTTTTTCAGATATGAAGATGCAATATTTTGTGCTTAATTCAGAAATGGATAAGGAAAGTTTTCTTGATTGGAATTTTTACACTACGGGGGCCGTATAAAAATTTAATTTTCGTATTTTTTCAAATAGGCCCCCTATGGAGTTGCAACTTATGTCATTAAATTTTGCACCTTTTTTATGAAACTTTGCAATTGGAAGTATGGGTCTAGGGGCACTATTTAAGGAAATAGCCTATTGTTTCGATATTTATGAATCACCCTGTATAGTTTCTGAGAACAGGCTCTGTGACTGACAGACAGATAGACGGAGGAGCGAGACGAATAAAGTTTCTTCAGATGAACGAATCACTAAAAATAACAATTCCCCATTAACATTTGATTGATCTGTGTATATTCATTAATAAGAAGTGAAGTTCGTTTAACCCTTTATGTCCCGAATTATAAATCAGAAACTTGCTCCTCTTCAATAATTATCTTCGTTAATGTCTGAAGATATTCAAAACAACTTATATAGTAGTCATTTGATTTTTAAATAAAACTGATTTTACCCTTTATCTACTAACGGTACTTATAAGTACCATTAAAATAACTTGTTATAAAATTCATTTAATATATCGATTTGTAGTAATGCAGTTTAGAATGAGTTACAGATGCATTACTTTATCTTGTTCCAAAAGCATTGTCTACTAACGGTACTTATAAGTACCATTAAAATAACTTGTTATAAAATTCATTTAATATACCGATTTGTAGTAATACAGTTTAGAATGAGTTACAGATGCATTACTTTATCTTGTTCCAAAAGCATTGTCTACTAACGGTAATTATAAGTACCATTAAAATAACTTGTTATAAAATTCATTTAATATATCGATTTGTAGTAATACAGTTTAGAATGAGTTACAGATGCATTACTTTATCTTGTTCCAAAAGCATTGTCTACTAACGGTAATTATAAGTACCATTAAAATAACTTGTTATAAAATTCATTTAATATATCGATTTGTAGTAATACAGTTTAGAATGAGTTACAGATGCATTACTTTATCTTGTTCCAAAAGCATTGTCTACTAACGGTAATTATAAGTACCATTAAAATAACTTGTTATAAAATTCATTTAATATATCGATTTGTAGTAATACAGTTTAGAATGAGTTATAGATACATTGCTGTATTTTGTTCCAAAAGCATTATTAGTTACACAAAACAAAATTATTTTTAAAAGGATGATTTCTTTTGCCTTTGCATCTTTTCAGCTTTCTTGGTGTTGTGAGAAGGGTGGAGGGGGGGGGGGGACTTTTCAATTCGGAAATATTTCTATATTTCTATTGTAAGAACATTATATTTGTACATTTCCTAGTTCTATAAAATACTAATAAAAACGTTTAAAATAAAAGATTTGAGTGGGGTTATAAATATTGCACCAAATTCCTATAAATTCAAATTTAATTAATCCTTCTAAATCCTTCAATCCTTCTATAAAACGTCTAAAATTTATTAAATGATTATATAAATCTTCTAATGTAGTTTCAAAAATTCACGAAAAATGCTTTAGAAGATAAAATTTTCACGAATTCATAATTCAGAACATACAAGTTAATAAATTGGTAGTTAGAGTAGTTTTTTTGTAAAAGATTTAGATGAATAATTAGATTAATCAACAAAAAATATCGTTGTGGGAAACTCACAGTTCCTACAAGAACAATATAAATAATTATATTGTGATCTTATCTGTAACTGAGAAGTGTTTGTAGTTGCGAATTTTTCGTAAAACGTTTTTTAATAGGAGAAAAGTTAAATCCATGTAGATTGTTGAAAAAAAAAATAACCGCATTAAAATATATTTAGCTTCGACTGTTTCGTTGCGCTTACTGAATGTAGAAGATTAATAAAATTTTATATTGAATTTTCTTTAAGGGGTCTCAGGAGTCTTAAAGCATTAAAATTTAAAATTTTAATTTGTTTAGATGTTAAACTCCTATCTTTTTTGAACATTTTGATATAATGTTTTCATTGATATTCCTATTAGAACCGAAATTATGGCTTTTTTGAATTATACCCGCCTAATATCTAAAGCGGAATTTCCGGAACGTTGAAGTCATTTTTCTCGAAATGACGATTTTGGGCAAAACGCTCCCGATATCTCAAAACTTCTTAATATTTTTTCATGAAATTTTCAAAACGTATGTTTCATATTAGTCTGTATAAAGTGAACCTAAAATTTCATTTTTATTGTTCAAAAAAATATTTTTTAAGGTGATTATACTGTGGAATTTTTCTAAATTTTGCATTAGCTAAATACAACTTTGCTTTAAAAATATAAAAATGCTTTAAATATAAATTTATTTAGGTTCAGGATAATTATGATAATATGAAGTACAGTAGAATCTCTTTTTATCCGAAACTATTTTAACCGAAACTTTCGGTTAACCAAAATCCAATGTAGCATTTTTTTTTTTTTTTTTTTTTTTTTTTTTTTTTTTTTTTTTAAGCACATATAAATATTTTCGATCCCTTTTCTTAGAGTTCCTTTGAATTTAACTTGAGCTGTAAGCTGGGACGTGGAACGAAGAAAATGAACAAATTGGTGATATTGGTAAACTAATAATATTAAAAAGTGACAGAGCTTTAAAGCAAAGGTACTCGAAACTGCGACATACACATTTTTTTTTAAACCCTCGTGATATATGTAACAGGTACTTAATTTCAAAATTAAAATGCAGGTAATTTATTCTTGCTTCTATTTTGCTATTGCTTTATTTTTACTGAGCACTAGTTACCATAATACGAAATATTGCATATATTTCTCTTTAATCTTAAAATGGAAACTTTCTCGAATATCCGAAAATTTCGATTTTCTGAAAAATGGTCGGTCCCAATTACTTCAGATAATCGAGGTTTTACTGTATAAGTACGCACCAAAATTTTTATTCTAGTTGCAAAATTTAATTTGTAATCATGCGCGTAATCTGTTATGCCGATTTTCTGCTCGTCAAATGTCTTACAGCTTCGTAGCCTCTGTAAATGTTAATTCTGCATCTTGCAATTTTTTAAATACATGAAATGAAAGAAAATACTTATATCTTTTATTCCAATTAAAGTTGTGTCTTAAAATCAAACACATTTTAAAGTATTAAATGTTGAAAATGGACTTTTTTTCATGTTTTTCAACTTTAAGAGTCCTGAGATCCCTTAATGGGACTTAAAAGTCCCTTCTGGGAATAAAAAGTTAAGGAATATTTATGTTTTTTAACCCTGAAACATAACTAGCCACGTTTGAAATGTAATAAATAAATAAATATATATATTTTTTTCATTTGAGTACTCATTGAGGTGAAATATACATATTTGAAATAACCCAAACCCCAATTATATCGATTTTTGAAACCGTAACTTTTAAAATCTAAAACTTATTAAGTAAAATATTTTATCAATAAATAATAAATAAAAATAAGCAATGTTAAAACTTTTCAAAACTTGTTTTCGTAAACTTGTAACTATCATATTATCTTATCTTCAAATCAGTGAAGCATGTAAATAATATTAAATATGCTATTTGAAAGTATTAAGCGAATATAAGTGAAAAGTATCGCATAAAATGATCCTACAAACAATGTTAAGTATATTTACATTTGGAATTTTACATACGAAAATCTGTCTTTTTTCTTCCTAGTATTATTTCAAATAAATGGATTTAGAGGAATAAATTTATATTTTTCTATCCTTATCATGCACGAGACGTTAGAATAGAAAACAGACATTTTACTAACTAAAGGAAAACACAATGAAAACATAAAAAAATATCTAATCCGTATTTTAATCAAAATTATTATACACGACTTTTCCGAAACACTCGATATATGTATACGTGCTCATTTGATAATATAAAGTTCAATTCTTCACAATCCTTGTATGCATGCTTTAAGCACCTTCAATTTTTTTGCTTCGAGAAACTTCCATGATCGGAATTAAAGGCAACTGGCATAGGTTAGACAGAAAATGTCACTTTTGTAACAATTGTCACTTTTGTAGCCATTGTAACCATCTTTAGAAAAACATTAAAAGTACTCCAACAAATAAAAGAAAATTTACCGAAACTAAAAACTTTACTTCCCGTTGTTTGCTCCAAAAAACTCTAAATATGAAGTTCATAGTATTACAATTCGTGAAATTTTGGTGGCACGAAAATGTATTTAATTTTAGTTTTTGGAGCATGGACATTATTTTTTTAAATATCACATCTCAGAACCAGGAACAGTATACAACATTTAAGGGGACAAGGGACCTTCAACCTCATTTTTAATTTTTTTTTTAAACATCACTTTAAATACTATGTAAGGGCACACTATATGCATTTTAAAATGACAACTAAATATATGCCCATTGGCATATATTTAGCACGCATGATATTTACTTTCTTCTATCTTTACAGGAAGAAAGTATTGGATTCATGACTTCCGGTTTTTGACGGATTTACACGTTTTAGTAGTCAGAGATTCCAAAAAACTTGTTTTTACAAAATGCCTGTCTGTTTGTCTGTATGTCCGTCTGTCTGTCTGTATGTGACGCAAATTTTGTAGCAGCTCTGTCTCAAGAACTACAGCACAGATTTTTATAAATCTTCAGATTCAGTTACTCCTTAATATGAGTTGGTGCTGTTTACGTTTTAGTGTAAATCGCCTAACAAGTGGCGCTGCTATGCTGCATTTTTCCTGATTCCAGAAATAGTTTTATCTCAATAAGTAATGCACGGATTTTAATCAAACTTCAGATTCAGTTACCAAGTTGTCTTAAGTTGTTGCTTATTTGATTTTGGTATATATCGCCTGACAAATGACGCTGCTATGCTAAATTTTTTACAATTTCCGCCGTAGCTCTATTCAAAAACTAACGCACGGATTTTCATGAAACTTCAGATTCAGTTAGAAGTTGGTATAAATTGTTGCGGAATAGATTTTGGTATAAATCATCTAACCGGTGGCGCTGCTATGCTGTATTTTTCAGGAAGTATTAACATGTATGGGATAGAAGAAAGTTTTGGGATTGCTACATACGTCTAGTTTTTTTAATGGACTTTCCCCATTTTTAAAATCAACGTGTCATTTATATCCGAAATTCTGTATATTCATTTATAAGTCTGTTTGTTAATATACATTGTTTAAAATCTACAGCAAACTGCGCAGTTATTCAACCAGGCATGCAACATAGATATTGTTTAGTTGACCAGATTATGAAGCATTTACACTGGTCGGAATAGAGATATATTACGGTTATATAACAATTTTCTATAAAAACTTTTGAATGACGGAAAAATTTGCGGCAGATTTTTTAACAGCGTAAATAAATCCTCAATTTTGTATCAATTATCAAAACTTTTAAACATTTTTCCTTTGTTCATTAACTACAAGGTGCGATTTTTCTTTTTTTTTAACCAACACTGTTAAAAATCTGCGGTAACCCTGCAGTCATTCAATTGTTTATGTAAATAATAGACACTTTGACGTCAGTTATGACGTTTTGCTTGAAAACTTACTCCGAACAAACGGTTGTTATATTTCATTTCTTGTTAAATATAAATCCAAGACCCCCCCCCCCCCACACACACACACTGTATATAAAGTATTAAACACTTATCAGTGAGACATAGCTATAATATACAAAGAAAATAGTAAATACAGCGTATTAACCATTTGTTTGGAGTTAGTTTCGAAGCAAAACGTCATGGCTGACGTCACAATTCAAAGCGTCTATTATTACTGGAACATATTATGAAACGTTCCCATAACTCAGGATCGATTAAAACCCTTTCACCGTCCAATGGTTTTCCTGTACTTTTATTAGAATACTTGTAAATTCCAGGATAAATATATTTATTAATCACAGTTTGATGCTATAATATCTTTAGTATCACTTCTTTCTATGTATGATTCAAAATAAAATTCTGTTTAAAATATTTTTGTCTACAGACATTTTAACATGATTTCTAGAAACGGAAAAACCCGGGCCTGACGGTTAAAGGGTTAAAATTACGTTTAAGTAACCGTTATTTTCGAGAATAGTTGAATGACTGAACAGTTTGCTACAAATTTTCAACAGTGTAATTTTTATAAAAATTACATTGTAATAAGTGAAACTCGTATTTTATAGTTACTTGAAGCCAATATTTGTCATACCGCAATTTACTCATTTATTGTGTTTTTAAAAATAATTTCCAAGCATGAATTTTCTAAATCTATCTCGATCGCGTGCAGGCTCCATTACGGAAGAATTTAACCCATTTGCACTTAAAACCGCAATATAATTAATTCAGCACTTGTCTCCGCTGAGTTTTCATTAATTTTACTTTTTCTAAAAACATGTATTATTTACTTTTTCACTATTTTCTTTTCCCCTTATTTTTAGATCTTTATTGTTTAAAAAACTCTGTATGTAGTGTTATGTAGTTTGATTTCGTTTATATATCAAAATTATATATATACATTATATTATATGTGCATTGTGTATTTTGGTAACTATAGATCGGATGAACGTCTGACACAAATACATGTGAAAAAACATTTGGCGATGCGTTCGTAATAAAGGTGGTTATTAAAATCATAATGCGTCAACAGTAGTAAAAAAGTTGACGAACTCTGCTATAAGAAAATAATTATAAGAGAATAATTTACTTTTTCACTACTTTCTTTTCCCCTTATTTTTAGATCTTTGTTGTTTAAAAAACTCTGTATGTAGTTTTATCTAGTCTGATTTCGTTTATATATCAAAATTATATATATATATTACATTATATGTGCATTGTGTATTTTGGTAAATATAGATCGGATGAACGTCTGACACAAATACATATGAAAACACATTTGGGGATTCGTTCGCAAAAAAGGTGGTTATTAAAATCATAATGCGTCAACAGTAGTAAAAATGTTGACGAACTCTTATAAGAAAATAATTATAAGAGAATAATTTATTTTTTCACTACTTTCTTTTCCCCTTATTATTAGATCTTTATTGTTTAAAAAACTCTGTATGTAGTGTTATCTAGTCTGATTTCGTTTATATATCAAAATTATATATATATATATATTACATTATATGTGCATTGTGTATTTTGGTAAATATAGATCGGATGAACGTCTGACACAAATACATATGAAAACACATTTGGGGATTCGTCCGCAAAAAAGGTGGTTATTAAAATCATAATGCGTCAACAGTAGTAAAAAAGTTGACGAACTCTTATAAGAAAATAATTATAAGAGAATAATTTACTTTTTCACTACTTTCTTTTCCCCTTATTATTAGATCTTTATTGTTTAAAAAACTCTGTATGTAGTGTTATCTAGTCTGATTTTGTTTATATATCAAAATTATATATATACATTAAATTATATGTGCATTGTATATTTTGGTAAATATAGATCGGATGAACGTCTGACACAAATACATACGAAAACACATTTGGGGATGCGTTCGCAAAAAAAGTGGTTATTAAAATTATAATGCGTCAACAGTAGTAAAAATGTTGACGAACTCTGCTATAAGAGAATAATTATAAGAGAATAATTTAATTTTTCATTACTTTCTTTTCCCCTTATTTTTAGATCTTTATTGTTTAAAAAACTCTGTATGTAGTGTTATGAAGTCTGATTTTGTTTATATATTAAAATTATATATATACATTATATTATATGTGCATTGTGTATTTTGGTAAATATAGATCGAATGAACGTCTGACACAAATACATATGAAAACACATTTGGGGATGCGTTCGCAAAAAAGTGGTTATTAAAATTATAATGCGTCAACAGTAGTAAAAGAGTTGACGACTCTCTATAAGAACTCTGCTTAACTCTGCTATAAGAGAATAATTAAAAACAAATTGACTTTGGATAAAAATTCGGAACCGACAGCATGCGAAGAGAATGAAAAGTTAACTATACTGATTTTGGAAATGAAAATAAAGGACTTAGCATTTTTCATTGAAGAAAAATAATTTTCCAGCAAGTAACAAATAAAAATGGCGAATTTCATATTTTTGAAAAATTCGAGATTTATCTATGATATTATATTTTAAGAAATCCTATAACCAGCGATGCATTTAAATAAAAATAAACATGTTATTTGAAAGCATTAAACGAATATATGTAACGCGAGCGACATCAAATAATCCCACAAACGATACTAAGTATGACATTTATGTTTGTGATTTTACATACGAAGAGATTTGTTTTCTTTTGTTATGTTCTTTCAAACAAACTGATTTAAAAGAAAAGTTTTATATTTTTGCAAGGTTTTCATGCAACAGACGATAGAATGTTGGCATTTAGCCAGTTTCTTTCAGTAAACAGAGAAACAAATCCCATGCATAAAATTTAAACGTAAAATATACGTTTTTTTCCCCTTTCATACATTTCATTCGATGGAATTTATTTTCTTCGACTCAAGTCATAAATTTGCAACGATCTTGACATGCGGAAAAATATAACAATCTTGTTTGGTCCAAGAGTTAAAACAACTCGTAATATTTCAAGTAAAATGAAGCTGGTACAAAATATTCTAAATGTGACATTTTATATTTTGTGTTGTGTGAGAGGTAATATTTAATATTTGACAGAATATTTTCTTTAAAGATCAGCAAATTAAAACAGATTTGAAAGAAAATCATGTAATTTGGTAATAGCAAAATGTTGTGCATTTTGAATATAGTTTCAATTTTTGGCACTTTTACGCTGTAAGGGCCTTGGCGTTTTTTTTTAAAGTTTGGCGCAAATCCTGTTTCAGGAAGTGAGACATGTTTACAAATGAAAATGGTACAAACAGTTATTAAAACAAACCTAATAATCTTTATGCTTGTTTATATATTAATTTATATATAGGAGCTATGCATATATAACGTTATCATTTTAGCGGGGGGGGGGGGGGGCTGGCACATGATATCGTTAGATATCTCTAGGGGTGGGGTTGTCTTTTGATATCGTTACCATTTTTGATCCAACCGAAATTTTCTCTTTTATTTGTAACTTGTTCTTTTCATCAAAATAGTATGTTATCTTTTTTTAGGCTGTTATCTATTTTTATTAAAATACAAAGTTATTATTAAAATCATTAAATGATTACAGTCGAACCTCGTTATCCCGACACTCTCATGACCAGAAAAAAGTGTCGTCATAAGCTGGGTGTCGTAGTAACCGGAGTTTGAGAAAAATATATTTATAAAAAGCTGTATTTTTACTTAATTTAGAACAATTTTAAATTCATAACTGTCCTTGCAGTTTTAAGCAATAAAACATTATTATTAAACAAAATAAATATAAAAACAAAATTGAATAGAATAAAAATCAGATTTATGATGACTTGATTTTTTATTGTTTACATGAAATCGTGATGAATTAAGGTTTGCTTATCCCTAGATTTGCTTCCTACAATTCTTTTTTCAATATTAAACAATGAATTGCAATGGATATTCGTTGTTTTAGAAATTGATGTTACATAATTTCTGATCGTTTCAAGGCAATGCAATACTTCAGTTTTAGTCGGTTGAAAAACGTCGTGTAACCACAAGATAGCGCCGCCTGACCAGAACAAAAAGACCACGAGTACACTGATACGTCTATCTGGAGATTAAGTGGGTCATTCATAGTGTGTGGATTTCTTTATTCGCATAAAGGATTGAAGTAAAATTTCTCATTTATCTCAACGGATATTTTAGCCACTTTTGTGAAAAGTTTGGCTAAGACCTTTCTTACCGCTTATTTTCCATGCTTATAAGATGGATTATGAAAAATGGACAATTTTTCTAAACCGCCGGGATATCCGGAGTTGAAAATTATTCAACGACGTAAAATCCGGTTTTTATCTACATTAAAATCATATACATAAAATCGGGACTTTGAAAACCTGACGTAATAAGCGGAGTGACGTGAAAACCGGGTGTCGGGATAACGAGGTTCAACTATATAAAATTAATTAATTCCAAAATGTGGAATACCCCAACATCTGATATTTCTATTTCTACTGTCATATGTTTGTGCATATATAATCCACTGTTCAAGAAATCATAGGCGAAAATTGTTTGAAATGATACTGTTGTTTACTAGTAAAGAAAAGAGAATAAATGCTGTCCACCTATTTTGCTTATAAGAAATTCTGTCTGCCCCCACCCCCATCCCATTCGAGGGCAAGTGCAAGAAGACATTATTACTGTTGAATGCATTCTGTAACAAAAAGCTATTATTAAATATTTTTAAATAGTAACTATTTCTTTAAGTGTTGTTTGATATAAAGTTTATTATATATAAAGTGAAATTTTGTTGGCTTCTCTTCATTTGAATCAATGAAGTGTGTAAAAAATAACTATAACCACACTTGTATATCACTCCAAACAACAACAACAACAAAATCCAAGAATTTTTAGACATTGATAACGATATCATTACGGGGGGGGGGGGGGGCGGGTCCTGTGAAGGTTTCTCGTTAGTTTGTACGCTTATGTCCATTATACTTACTAAGTAATTATTCCTTTATAAATACTGACTATTTATTACAAAATTACAGGAACAAATACTAACATAAAACATAATATATCATATTCAATATTTCTTATCGCAGTTCTGTTGTTTTTACCATTGCCAATATCTGTAAGTAAAAGTTGTTATTCACGTGTTGTCATAAAAGTACATAATGTTAATTTTGAATGCACGACAGTTCCAAAATTACCAAAAAGTTAATAACGTTATATAAGTACAGCCCCATATGCAATGTACACACACACACACACATATATATATATATATATATATATATATATATATATATATATATATATATATATATATATATATATACTAGTATATAACCCCGTCAAAAATGACGAAATGCTGATCTGCGTTTCATTTTCATATGACTTCACAGAAAAAAACAGAATGAAGATTTTACTATTGAAGGGTTTGTATTGTAGCAAAGTACATTTTAAAAATGACAAATGATTTCTACAAATACCAATGATGAGGATATTTTTTTACTCAGTATTAAATTTCTGAAATAGTTCAACAGTTGCACAAAACAAACAGCAGTATTTATTGCAACAATAATAATAATTAGTAAAGTGAAACACAATTTCTAAAGATTTCGCAGAACATTAATATTAAATATTAAATGCGTTAAAAGTTTTTTTTTTTAAATATGTTATTTTTATAAAAATGAATGTATCTCAATAATGAATGGCTCAATAATTCGCTTTCCATTAGGAGTGCATCAAGACATTGAGTTAAGAGATGGAGATATTATATTAGAATAGAACTCTGTATAATTACTCGTCTATAGAGCTTTACGTTTCGTTTCTAAATATGGATTTGGCGCTATTTATCGTCAATTAATATGAAAAAAGGAACTTTTTGTTAAAATTGTAGTTTTTTTTATAGAAAATATGAAGGACGCAGTGATTTAATTCAAGATAATATTTAAAGGCATTAGCTATATAACTTTAAAATTTAACGTTATTAATTATCATTATTTCTTTCGTAAATTTTATTTTATCAATTTTTAAGAACTTGGCTCACCACTTGAAATTCGCTTGCATTGAAAATAAAATTTATATTTCATATCAAATCTAATTAAAGTGTAAGGACAAATACAATACCGTGTTATTTACTACATATATTAATTATGCAGATAAAATTACGATTTTAGCCAAATAACATTTGAACATAATTTCGGAGTGAAAAAAAAACTGTAATTTAATAAGTGAAAAAATAATTTTCGGCCATACTGATGCAACAATAACAATATCTTGTATTTCAATTCCATGTAGAGGGGAAAAAACTAATTTTTAACGCAAACAAAATTTTAAAAAATGAAGCGGATAAATGTTAAGCTCTTAAAATTAATAAACCTAAATCAAAATGTTATCAAAGAAATAATAATAATAATAGTATTCATTTTATTTATATTGAATGAAATTTTAAAATGATATAAACGAATCTTTTAAAAATTGATCTCGAGTTACATGATTAAGTTCTGCATTTTTTTAAAAATAAGAAACTCAAATTTCAGTCAGAATTTCTTTCATT
Source organism: Maratus speciosus (assembly GCA_963932465.1). Lineage (NCBI taxonomy): Eukaryota > Metazoa > Arthropoda > Arachnida > Araneae > Salticidae > Maratus > Maratus speciosus. The sequence goes on from OZ010793.1 coordinate 438,456,276, forward strand.
TATATTGATTGCAGGTAGATGACGCCAAAACAATGTTTAAAAATGGACGGAATTTTCTTTAAAACTCGGGCCGAGGGGTATAGTGTGGAAATTACAGCTTCTTATGAAAAAGTGAAAATCTCATTTCAAAATATTTAAAGGCTTTAATATGCTTTTACAAATATTTTAATAGCAGACGGATCATATGTTAACCTGTATTTTTTAATATGAACACTGTAAGAGTCGTTCATTTGTTTCTAGATTTGGAATTTGCAGTTCTAAATGGCAACAATCTTCGTTTGTTTATATCTGGTTATCCGTTGTTTATAATAGCAGGTTATCCATTATCTTTAATTTATAATTTTAAGAAGTATAAATGGATAGTTTTGGGAGGTTTTTAGAAAATACAAAGAACAATAGATATGATACAAAGCAGATTATGTGTATATTTCCATAAGTTGAACAATCGCAAACTTACAGCCTTTTGATTATTTATGCCTAACATGGCCGCATTGAGTCGCTTTTCTTACGGATGGGTCAGAGCCGGAATCGTCACCTTGGCATATTATATAAATACATAACCAACTTATTGATAAATAATTTTTATTATTTATTTTTATATTTTTATGTACAATTCAGTTCTATTTGTATATGAGAAAAAGCTAAGTGACTCATTTATATTAAATAGTATAAATATTGAAAAAAAAATTCTTGTGTATACGAAAGCGAGAATAGGCTGCCAGAACCTTATAATTCAAAAAACATCATACAAAAGTTTATATGGCAGTATCTGACCAAATCTCTAATTTAAAGATGTTATGTCATTTTATTATATACATACAATTTTTAAATAAAAAAAAATAGCTAACATGTTCAAATAACAAAATGACCAAATCTCTCTCTCTCTCTCTCTACACACACACATATATACAGGATGCAAAGGAAAGTCCCTTTAACCTAAAACTACTTGCGAACGGAGAGAGCTACAGCTATGCAAGTGAGGTAACGGTATTTTAAAATTACTACGCCCGACCTAATGCAAACAACAGCAGCGCCCCTAGTGGCTAAATTTGGAAAATAGCCATTGCAAATCGAAAACGAAAAGAGATAGAGAAAAATTTCCAGTTTGAAAGTTTTAGAGCATCAAATAATTAGTACTAAACGACATTTGGTTCACACGGATAAGATAAATTGTCGCCCACTGTATACCGAAAAATGTCCTAAATCGATGAGCTACAATTCTACTTTGCATATTCACATTTCAGATATGTAACAGTGCGCAATTGCAAATTGTTACGTTGTACTGTACTGTAATGTCTGTAAAAATTTAATTTCCAATGCATTTAAAATTTTAGTTTAATCCTTTCAGGGGCAGAAGAATTCTGTTCACAAAATGATAAAATAATTGACTAACACCAGAATATTCAAACGAATTTCTTATAAAATAAAACCACTCTAATTTGCACTTTCATTACCAAAGCAAAATTTTATTAAAATATTGTTGGTGCCATTTCTCAGTTCTGAAATTAAATTAGGTGGCTATACCAAGGTTGGCGAACCTTTTCGTTACTGCGTGCCAAATTTGGTCCAAAAATATTTTTCGTGACCATGACGTGCCAACCAAAAAACAAATTTAGTAGATGAAACGGATTAAAATTACTCATAATTTTCTATTAAGATTTAAAAAATATGAGGAACATACATGTAGGTGTTACACTATAGTAATTATGGAAACAAATACATTTTAGAAATTAATTTAAAAAAATAATACGATGTAATTTGATTTCTGTTGTTGCATTTTAATATCTGGTTAATTTTAATGTACACTGAAATGGATTTATCTGACAAGTGCTTTCAGTTTGAGTTTTGATATTATTCATTTCTAAAAACAGTGACTCGCAAGCACAGATAGGCAGAAAAACTGTTAACATAGCAAACGCCAGTTTCTTTGAATAGCTTCAAAGTTGCCATAAATTTATCATCGGAATTTACTAATGTCGAATACCCCATTCTTGTCGATAGTTTTCAAATATCGTCTTTGTTTGAAAAGTTTTTGATACCATAATTAATTAGATTGGAATATAATGTACCGCAACTAATTTTTTTCAATTTCCTGAGCCTTTTAATTGAATTTAGAAAGGATTAGTCGCGATTTTGTGTAATCTCACTTTATTTTGACTTACAGCCACAAGTAATGCCGTGCCAAAATACTTCTTTCGCGTGCCAAAAGTGGCACGCGTACTATAGGTTCGCCGTCCCTGCAAATCTATGTCATCCTATTAAAGAGGCTCGCAATAGACGTTCCATGCTGAGAAATCTGCATGAAGATCTATTCTCACGAATACAAACGTGTATCGTGAGCAATGGCGAACTTTTCGAACATACTGAATATTAACTTTTTATCACTCTCAAGCAGTGTGTCTTTTTTGTTTTGTATGTGATGTTATCACACTTTATTGAGATAAATCCGTATTTATACTATAAATTGTCCGTATTTCTTCATACTTCTGGCTACTCCATTTAAACGTTTACACAAAATAGAGTGATTCGATTTCGGATATTTTTGGATATACAGACGATGATTTATCTTATCCGTGTGAACCAAATGTCGTTCCTTACTTATTAATTGATGCTCTAAAACTATCTATTTGGAAATTTTGCTCTATCTCTTTTCGTTTTCGATTTGCAATGACTGTCTTCCAAATTTCGCCACTAAGGGCGCTGCTGTCGTTTGCATTAAATTGGGTGTAATCGCTTTACTATACCGTTACCCCACTTACATAGCTGTAGCTCTCTCCGTTCGCAAGTATTTTAAGCTTAAAGGGACTTTCCTTTGCACCCTGTATATATATATATTGGTTGCTTGCGAGTGAATAAAACTAACTCTGAATATTTCAAGAAATATAAAGCTGACATATTTAAAAATATTCTAAATGTGACATTTTATCTTTTGTGCAGTGCCAGACGTGTAAAGAGAAAATAATATTTGACAAACTATCCTTCTGAGATCAACAAATTACAAATTCGGAAAAAAATATTAAATTCCTAAAAAAGGAATTTCCTACTTTTTCAATAAGTACTTCTTTCTCTATTTTTAGGTCTATATACTAAAGTGTTACAATATAACAGGAAGACAGAACTTAAATGTAAGTATCTGGAATTAGATCTGGACTACATAAAAATATCTTATGTTATTTGTTGTTTGATTGATGAGATAAAACAAGGCAGAATATTCCAAGTAAAATGAAGCTGATTCAATATATTGTAAATGTGGCATTTTATTGTAAGAATATATGCATGTGTGATGTAAAAAAGAAAATATTTAATATTTGGCAGAGTACTCTTCAAAGATCGGCAATTTATAGTAGATTCTAAAGACAACATTACATTTAAAAAAGTGTAAAGCATTATAATCCTAAAGATAATATTATGTTTATTTTGCGTAGATAAATAACTTAGAAAGTTTCAAATATTTTTGACAGAATGCTCTTTTGAGATCGACAATTTACAGTAGATTCTAAAGACAATATTCCATCTTAAAAGGTGTAAAGTATTCTAAATTTAAAGATAATCTTATATTTATTTTGTGTATAAATAATTTAAAATGTTTCAGATAAAATGTGACTCTTTGTTGCATTTTATACTATCTTGTGGGAATGTGGGGGGGGGGGGGGGGACTCTCTTGTGGGGAGTCTATGAGGAATCTTTCAAAAAAATCTTATTTTTCCTTTTATGACGATCACAAAAGAAATCTTACTGAATTTTGTATAATAAGATTGCTGACTCTAATGAGCAGTATGTTAAACACAGGTACCAAGGGTTACGAAAATAATAATAATAATAATAATTTTTGCCTTACCTAATCGTATATTTCTGAGATTTATAAAGCTAAGAAAATGTAAAATAAATAGTGGTACTCAAAATCCATAATCCTTTTAACTTATGTGTTAAATATACTTAAAAAATTACACCAGTCTTAAAAGTCTTATATTTCAATTACTGTAAAAGACGCAATTCATTATATGTAAATTAACATATCAAAGAAAAATTTGTGGGGAAGAAAAATGTTAACATACAGGAATTAATGACAACATGTATAAAAGTGACCTTTCTTGTTTAATTAGTGATATATGAAGAAAAAAATATTTGTGCAATTAAAATGAAATATTTACAGTGTCAGTATTCATTCCATTATTAATACAGTAATCAATAAAAATACTTATTCTTTTAGGATAAACTTTTCACTTATGTTAACTTAATCATCGTGCATTGTCCGACTTTAATTTCAGTATTTGTATAAAAGTACCGAAGTCTTTCTTTTCACTTCAATAAATTAATTGGACACTTTTAATTTAAATGTCTTTTAATTATTTAAGAAATAATTTAAAAGAAAAGAATGTTTAGATTTTAACATGAAAAGATACTTTTACAAATTAAGAAACTTCAATTGATATCAATAAAATTAAGATATGTTCTTAAAATATCCATAAAAATTAACAATTAACGTATCTTTAAAATGTCCATTACTTGAAACGGTTGTAAATTGTTGTATTTTTACGGATTATTATTTCACTAATTTGCACATAATGTTTAATAATGTTCTAAAATGTAATGCATACATTTTAATGGAATTGACTTGGTTTAATGTTTAAGACGCATTTGCATTCATTGAAACATTTGTAAAACTAATAAATAAGAGCAGAAATGAAGATTACATCTTATGACACGGAATGCATATAACAAGTTAACGATCTCTTTTTTTACTTTTAAGATACCGGGTGTCCCAAAAAGGACTGACTGATTTTAAAATTCAATAACTTGCAAACGGTGACAGATATTTAAAAAATTCTTGCAGGAGGGTTATGCATAAGGTCAAAAGTTTTATTACAGTGATTTTTGATTTTAGTTCGAATTACAAACAATAGATGGCGCTGTAAGCAATAGTCGCTAAATACAGGCTCGATTTCTGGTCCTTTCTCTTGTTCCATGCTGAAAAAGGAGATGGAAATGTATTATCCGGGCCACGAAGTACCAAAAATCGAGCCTGAATTCAGCGTCTATTGATCGCAGCGCCATCTATTGTTTGTAATTCGAACTAAAATTGAAAATCACTGTAATAAAACTTTTGACCTTATGCATAACCCTCCTGCAAGAATTTTTTAAATATCTGTCACCGTTTGCAAGTTATTGAATTTTAAAATCAGTCAGTCCTTTTTGGGACACCCGGTATATTTACTTTAGAAAGCAATAAATTAAAAATAATTCTTAATTCGTCTTGCTGTTGCATGAGAATGTTTAGTACTTTAAACCTGTTTTTAAGCATTCTGTATTCAAAACAGCAATTCTTTAGCCGAACTATTTTACGTATTTTACAATGTTAACGAATAGGGTAAATGTTTAAAACCCTCGGGCATAAAATACAAAAAAAAAAAAAAAAAAAAAAAAAAAAATGCATATTTTTCAACAAATTTTATGCAAGATTATTTGAAATGTTTTAACTCTTTATCTACTGACGGTACTTATAAGTACCATCAAAATAACTTGTTATAAAATTGATTTAATACATCTATTAGTAGTAATACAGTTTAGAATGAGTTATAGATGCATTACTTTATCTTGTTCCAAAAGAATTATTGGTTACACACACACACACACACAATATATATATATATATATATATATACCGGGTGTCCCAAAAAGGACTGACTGATTTTAAAATTCAATAACTTCCAAACGGTGACAGATATTAAAAAAATTCTTGCAGGAGGGTTATGCATAAAGTCAAAAGTTTTATTACAGTGATTTTCGATTTTAGTTCGAATTACAAACAATAGATGGCGCTGCGATCAATAGAGGCTAAATTCAGGCTCGATTTTTGGTACTTCGTGGCCCAGATAATACATTTCCATCTCCTTTTTCTGCATGGAACAACAGAAAGGACCAAAAATCGAGCCTGTATTTAGCGACTATTGCTTACAGCGCCATCTATTGTTTGTAATTCGAAATAAAATCGAAAATCACTGTAATAAAACTTTTGACTTTATGCATAACCCTCCTGCAAGAATTTTTTTAATATCTGTCACCGTTTGGAAGTTATTGAATTTTAAAATCAGTCAGTCCTTTTTGGGACCCCCGGTATATATATATATATATATATTAAAAGGATGATTTCTTTTGCTTTGCATCTTTTCAGCTTTCTTGGCGTTGGGGGAGAGGGGGGAATAATTCGAAAATATTTCTATTGTAAGAACATTGTATTTGTACATTTCCTAATTCTACAAAATACTAAGAAAATTACATAAAATAAAAGATTTGAATGGGGTTATAAATATTGCAGGAAATCCCTATAAATTCAAATTTAATTAATCCTTCTAAATACTGCAATCCTTCTAAAATACTTCTAAAATTTATTAAATGATTATGTAGATCTTCTAATGTAGTTTCAAAAATTCGTGTAAAATGCTTTAGAAGATAAAATTTTCATGAATTCCTAATTCAGTACATAAAGAGTTAAAACAGTAATTCTTTAGCCGCACTATTTTATGTATTTTACAACATCAGTGAATGAATGGTGAGTGTTTGAAACTCTCGGGCATAAAATACAAATAAAGAAAAATTCAACAAATTCAACTGTTCAACAAATTTTATGTAAGATTATTTGAAATGTTTTAAACAGAAACATTTCTGCTGATGAAGCTTATTTGTACATTTATTACGATTTTAATCCTTTCAGGGGCAAAGCAATTTCATTGCTAAAGCGTTGAAATTAATGAATGACACCGGAATTTGAAAACAAATTTATTTCTAAATACGAAAAAGCTATATTTCACATATATGACAAACCGATTTTTTTTACTAAAATTCTGGTGCCAATGTGTCATCTGGGAATTAAAATTAAGTGGTTTCATAGAAATAGCAGCGCCCCTCAAGGGGTTAAAACTATTGGTTATAAAGTTCGTAATCCGAGTCATACTAATAAAGAAATTATATATATATATATATATATATATATATATATATTATTATTATTATTATGATTTTTCTGCTTGTTTAAATTGTGAATTCTGAGATAGTCATACAAAGGACTGTGCAGACTTGCAAAATTTACTAATTAGAGAAATTTTGACGTTGTTATGATGCCAATTCATGAAATCATCTTTCATCAATCTTTTTTCATCTGAAATCATAACAAAACATAACATAAGCAAAAATAAAAAAGGAGTGATAACAGAAACATGTCGGAAATTGTACTTCAAACGTGGCAAATGACGTGTGTTCGTACTGTAACTTGTTTTATAAATATTCAGTTCTTAGTGCAATAGCTGTTGCACTCTTATTCAAAAATACATTAATACAAAATTTAATACAATTCTATAGATTAAATTCAGTAATACGGAAATAGTAGGACTCCATCTTCAATAGGATCCTCCATCATCACCATGGCAACCTAGAATTATTACTTATCATGGGATATCATTGAATTAATTACGTACGATAGCATTTTAATAGAATGAAGAAATTTTTTATTGATATCTTTTAAGTTTTGATTCGGTTTTCATAAAATTTGAAATGACTCGACAAAATTCTGCAACGATTATATATATATTAAATTTTAAACCATTCGGTTGGGTAGTTTTTGCGCTGTTATATGCGGACAGACGGATAGACAGACGGACGGACCAGACGATGACTATAAATGCGTATTTATATAATTACGAACTTACCTAAAAATATTCGTCTATGACTGTGAAAGAATCAAGAACTAAAATATATTGAAAGTGTAGATAATATTAACACGTTTTCTGCTGATGCTTCAGCTCTTCACAAGTGATACGAGGGTTACTCTGAAATTATTGAGATACGCGCAGACGAGAATTTACAAAATAAAAATAACGGTTTAATTTTAAAATACAAAGTATTTTAACACAGCAGACGATGTTTTACCGACTTACTTCAACTTGTTTAGCGTAGAATAAATTTTAAACAGAGGGGAAAATGGAGTTGACGCGAGAACATTTTCGCGCTATGATTTTCTACGATTTTAAAGCAGGATTAAATCAAGAAGAATGCGTTCAACGGTTGAAATTAGCATTTGGTGATGAATCTCCAGCTCGTGCTACTGTATTCAGATGCTTTAAAGAATTTAGCAGAGGTCGCAATTTTCTTCAGGATGAAGAACACACAGGAAGACCGCCGTCGGCAGTAATCCCGGATAGTGTGTCTGCCATACGAAAAATGTTAATGGATGATAAGCACTGTACCTATCAAATGATACAGAAGGAAGTTAACATTGGATCCGCAGCCATACACAAAATTATTCATGAAGAATTGCATATGAAAAAAGTAGATTGCTGTTGGGTTCCCCATAATCTAACTGAGCACCAAAAAGAGGAGCGTGTCAGAATCAGTAAAGAAACTCTTAAATTGCTAAATGATGGTGACCACCGCATCATTTCTAAAATTGTAATGGGTGATGGAACGTACATACCGTTTTTTGACATTCCAACACGTCAAGAAAGCAAAGTATGGGTCTTTGAAGATGATCCCACGCCGACAATGGTGAAAAGACAACGCGCACTGAAAAAAGTGATGTATGCCGTTTTCTTCAGAAGTACGGGATTGGTCAAAGCCATCAAGTTGGAAGGACAGAAGACAGTAATAGCAAACTGGTATACCACTAAATGTCTTCCAGAAATTCTACAAGAAGTGAATGTTAGGGGACTAATGCTTCACCATGGCAATGCATCTTCACATACAGCCGGATTAACAGTTGAGTTTCTTAAACAAAAACGAATTAAAGTGATAGAACATCCGCCGTATTCACCTGATCTAGCTATGTGTGAGTTTTGGTTATTTTTTAATCTAAAAAAGAACTTACGTGGACGTCGTTTTCTTTCAGAAGAAGAGATTGATGTGGCTATAAATGCATTTTTTCATCTATTCCAAGAAATGAATGGCTTGAGGCATTTAATCTGTGGAAAATTCGTCTACAAAAGTGCATTGATGCTGGAGGAGACTACTTTGAACAGACCTAAAATTTTGTAAGTATAACTTTAAAAACCTAGTTGTATCTCAAAAATTTCAGAGTGACCCTCGTATTAAACCGAGCTATTAATGAAATTTATTTTTCGACAGAAAACGTGTTAATGAATTATTATGCACTAGCCGCCCTTGGCGACCAGTTTGGTCTCCGTTAGATTTGTGCTAAGCATTTTGTACCATGTTACTTTTATCCAAAATTTAATTTACTTTCTCAATACTTCGCCAAATCAGAAGTTTCTAGTAGAGAAATCAAGAATTCCGTATTTTTATGGGTACTACTTGGTTATCCCGTCGATCAAAAATATATCGCCAAACTATAAGATTAAATATCAATAATGGTTGATCGTAAATGTCATATTCGCTTGACTTTAAGCAAGTTACACGTGTTTACGTCATCAAGTTATTTTTATTTCGACGTTTTATTTGTATTTTTATTAATGTTATACTAATTTATTTGTTCTTTCGCTATTTAAAATAAAAATTATGTCAATTTGTATAATTTGGCGAAATGGGTCGACGGTATAACTAAGTAGTACCTTTTTATGCTAGCCAGGCGCAAGTGATAAATCATCAAACATTGTCTTTCCAATCGCATTTTTTCATATTTCATTAAATTCATCTAAAATATAATAATTTCCCTCATTTTATTTAAAATACATAATTTTAATTTGAAATTCATGACTTTCACTTTTCCTTTCCCTTTTTTAAGAAGAAGAAAAGAAAAAAATAAATAATGCCAAAAACCATGACTTTTAATTTCAATATCAAAGCATTGTTTTAATTTACCACGCGAAATATAAAAAATGTAAACAATGGTCACCTGGAATATAAAAAGCGAAGCGGTCAGCCCGGAACTATTGATGACAGTCACATGACTTAGGCTATTATTATAGAGATGTTCAAGCTAAAGAACAGATATGCATGTAGGTACGGCACGAGTAATGGAGGCGGGCAATAAACTTATGACTAGATTAAAAAGCACGTTATGAGGACACGTTTATCTAAATAAAAAGAAATCTTATTCTGAATAGTCAAAATATAGCAGATAATTAAAGGAAGCAACATTTTCTAAATTATATGTAAAATATCTTATATGAATGTACCTTTCCTTCGGGAACTATTGAAGTTATTACAGTACATCTAAAAAAGTTAACAATAAATTGATCGTTCTCAAAGAAATAAAAATAAAAAGTACAATATTTACGCAATTATGATGATGAGCGAAATATAGATTTTCTTCAAATTAATCTAACTGTTGATAAATTTTATTTGTTCTCAAGAGTTCTATTCATTGTTTAATTATAGAAAAAACTGTTAAAAAATGATTGAAATCGCTTCAATAGTTTTCGAAGAAAAAGTGCATAACTGTCAGCTAGCTTGCATTGGATTTTAATTATTTGTGAATTTGCGTAATTGCTTTAATTTTTATTTTTATTCCTTCACAAATGATCAATTTTATCACAAAGATATTAACAAAAAAGTATTTAAATCCTTTCTGTAGTAAATCAAAGTGAGCTGTTTTTATATGATTTCGAAAATGTTGTATATCGTCCATTAACAGCAAGTAATATATACCTTTCTAAATGTGCATTTTATGAAGCTCCTGAAAATTTTGATGTTGGATCTCTAGAAATATTTCCAGTCAGATATGTAAAGTATTTTGATATAAAGAGTTTGGATAAAATTCGTAGTATCTTTAATTAGAATTACTTTTTTATTTTTCACACCGAAAATTTATCACTTGAAAACACAGAAGAATCCATTGACTAATATTACGAAATTTGTTATTATTCTGGAAATTGATAGCTATAAATGAATCATGATGTATGTATTTGCCAGATTTATTATCCCTGTTAATCTAAATGAATATGTTACGTAGACATTATTTTTTACAATTAGAATATCACATTCTTTGAGAAATATTATTATATAATAGCATATAAGGAAGACTTAGGAAGGAATACATTAATCTGAAAGCACCAGTTGTACATTTTACAATTAATTTAGCATAGACTTTTAAAATGCCAGGGAAAATCGAAAAAAAAAAACAGAAAAAGTGTTTTCATGGGGGCCTCGTTTTTATGAATAAAGAGCATGTTACGGATAAACAACAATCATTTTTAACCCTTAAATGCCTGATTTTTCAAAAATCACTTTAATAATGTTTTTCGGCTTTCATTTTTCATATAAATCATGGGAAAAATACTTAAAAAATTCATATTTTGTTTTAAGTATGGTTTACGTCTAAGAAATAGTTGGTTACTAATCGGCAATACTGGCCTTTAATTGAAAAGATAATCTTCCTCCATAAAATTCTATAATATTAAACACACAAGAATTTTAGGAACTATGATAAGAAATAAATTTTACTTGCTCACTGCAGAACAAAATAGGGTATTTCGCAAGCTTCCAAACAAAACAAAAAGAACACGTAGCAACAATTGAAAAAATAAATATATCTTTATTCTTAAACAGTACAAGTATTGCCATCTACATGTTAAAAATAGATTTAATAATATTTTCAGAATATATTTTATTGGCAACATTAGACATTATAGCTTCAAAATTATTCTAGTAGTATTTTAGAACCCTAAATTGGGTATGTTGCCGTAAAGCAACACCCGGCATTTAAGGGTTAATAAAATAGACGATCGTAGTGACGCCACTGCAACCTCATGATACTCACAAACGCTTAGAGTCATAACGCGATCAAAAGTTAAATTTTTTAGTTCGATTTTTTATGACTGTAAAGTAATCATCATATTATGACAAGTGTTGAATTCAAGGTGTTGCCCGGCGGGCATCACCCTCCCGCAGCAGTGAGATGTGTCCCTCCCCCCGGAAGATTTGAAATTTTGTTATTTTAATGGTCAAAAGGTTCAACCCCTCCCTCTGGAACCCTATAACCCCCCCCCCCCCCCCCCTCTGAGCCACAGAAATCCCTTCCGGAAAAAAGTGGCAGGAAAAAATTCAACACTGATCATGACTCTAACGGAAAGTCACCGAGACAGGCTTTCAAGTTATTTGCAACTCGTCACAAAATGAGACACATAAAAAAACCAGAAAAATAAATCAATTTTAAAGAAGTTTATCGATTTTTAAGATTAAAGCACATGCTGCCAATAAACAACAAACATTTTTAACGGAACAGACGTTGTGTAATTGCGGCCATATGACACTCACAAATGGTCAGAGTCGTAACGGGTTCAAAACACTTTTTGTAATTCGACAAATAACAAGCATTTTTAATGGAACTGACGCGGTGTCATTGCGACCTCATGACACTCACAAATAATCAGAATCGTAACAGATTCAAAACATGACTTCTTTTAATTTGACTTTTTGTGACAGTAAAGTACCGTCATCTCGTGACTCCAATGTGAAGTCACCGATACCAGCTTTTACATTATTTGCAACTCGAAACAAAATGAACTTAAATCATATTTCTATTGTCGAAACAGCTGCATGGGTTTTGGCCAGGAAAATGTGAATAGTATAAAACAAACCAATTTCTTCTTTTTTTATTTTGAGTGTGTTTGTACCATGTTGAATGCAATTATAAATATTGGTTTGCATATTAAAGTATAACTACTATGTAACCCGCAATCGAAATTTCACTGGTAAATAATAATAAAATATTTTGTGGATTAATGGAATTTTTTTTTCATCCATTGATTGCATTTTCTAATAACAAATGCAACTATCGATTTATTATCTCTTTAATTTGAATATTCGCTTTAAAAAACAGCCGATAAAAAATAATTTATTTTACTCTCATAGGAAAAATAAAATTAACATAATCATATTTCTCAATCTATTTGCTAAATATTCATGCAAAAAACATATCTGGTTGGAAATGAATATGAATAAGTTTTCTTTTTTATATGTACAGTCAAAAAGGCTTTTTTGAAAATGTTTTTTCTTTAAAAAAAGTTCACCATTATAAAAACAGGTGTAACAATAAAATACACATTGCAGTTTCTTACTACTTAAACCCGCTTAAATAATACCTTTTGTTTTACAGAAAAAAAATTCTGGCCTCCTTTCCCAAAGAATATGCAAATCGGATGCATCTCATTACCTACAGTTGCTAAAAACTCCCCAGAAAGATATCGCAGAAAAAGCTTTTCTTTGATCTATGTGTGGATGTATTTTCTTAGATGATAACGCAGACCAAAGAATAAAAAATGCATTACAAGCATCGGCTCATTTTTTTTCTCTCTGATTCTATTTCCTTATTCAATTTTTTTCTGCACCGAAAGAAGAAAAAAAAAATTGAAAATTAATTCAATATACTTTTTTAATTTGTTTTTTAATGTATCGCTTTTTAATTCCCGGGATTATATATAAAGAGATGTTCTTGTGATTAATTCTGGTGCGCAATTTATTTTGCATTTTATGCACTAGTTTTGTTTGGAGTCGACAAATTTTCTTTACATTAGCATTTACATAAAAAAGTGTGTTTATTTTCGTTTGCAAGTGCATTTGTAAACACCATATATATTTATCCACACCAAAATATTACATTATTAAAATAACATTTTATTCATTATATTATTGTAAATTTCAAAATTAAATATAACACATGATAACAGTTGTATGTATCCAAGGGGGTGAAAAAAGTCCGAGATTGGATTCGAACAAGGCATGTCTTGGCTGAAGCCGACAATGCTCTACCAACTGAGCCATCCCTGACGAATCTGGAGGACTAATTAATCCAACTAAACTTTAACGAACGCAGCATCTGATCTGATATCTGATTCAGCTCAAGAGACTAAATGGAAGGTTATTTTTGGAACTGCAGTAAATGCTGTATGCGTAATTATATTAGATTATTTTTTAGCATAATTATTTAATTGCTAAATAAATCATAATAGTTGTAAATTTCTAAGTAGGTGAAAAATATTCGGGCCAGGATTCGAACCAGTGATGTCTTGGCTGAAGCCGCCAATGCTCTACCAACTGAGCCATCCCTGACGAATCTGGAGGACTAATTAATCCAAGTAAAACGATCACAGCATCTGGTCTGATATCTGAATGAGCTCAAGAGACTAAATGGAAGGTTATTTGTGGAACTGCAATAAACGCTGTATGCTTAATTATATTAGATTTTTTAACATAATTATTTAATTGCTAAATAAATCATAATAGTTGTAAATTTCTAAGTGGGCGAAAAATATTCGGGCCTGGATTCGAATCAGGGATGTCTTGGCTGAAGCCGCCAATGCTCTACCAACTGAGCCATCCCTGACGAATCAGGAGTATTAATTAATCCAACTAACCTTTAACGATCACAGCATCTGGTCTGACATTTGAATCAGCTCAACAAAATTAAAGAAGGTTATTTTTGGAGCTGCAGTAAACGCTGCATGCGTAATTATATTAGATTAATTAATATAATTAATATAATATAATCCATGATAATCCACTTTTTCCGTGGTAATTTTACAAAACAAGGAATTTAAATAAATTCTTAGAATTTTTCATTTATCATTTCCCTTAAAGTATATTTAATTATATGTGTATAGATAGAGGGTATTCCAAAAATATTGAAATGACTTTAATTTTTTAACTGGTAAAGATAAATTGGCAATGCAAATTGATAAAATGTTCGAAATAAGGTACAAATGAAGATGAAATATGCCTGCCACTACTTTTCAAAAAGTTAGGCTTTTTAAACTTTATACGGTCCCTAAGTTCTATACATTGGATACATTCTTTCCATGATCTGGCTAGTCAAACAATAAGTATTCAACAATTCTATTATGCAAACTTACCGGGTTATGATAATTAAAATTTTATGAGATTTCGGATCTTCCGAAGTTGCAAAATTTCATAAAATTGGAATTATTGTTAGTCAGTATTAAAAAATGTATATGCATTTTTTTTTAACTTTGGCAATATATTTTGTGCAATAATTGTTTTAGATTCTGTTCATAAATCTAATATTTTCTTAGATGGTAATGCAGATTAAAGAGCAAAAATTGAATTTCAAGCATTGAGTGCTTTTCTCCTTCAATACTGTCTGTCTCTCTTTCTTGCTCCCTCTCTTTAGGAAGCAGTCTCTTTTATCTTATATGCTGAAACATGTGTTTGCCTTTCACAAGTTATTATTATTATTATTATTAATTTATGTGTTACATCGTGCACATAAAGCATTTAGAATTTAATTTGTTATTGTTAGTGAATCGAAAATGAATTTCATAATTTACTGAAAATATATACTAATGGAATAAACTTTTAGATTTTTTTTTACTTCTGTCTATATATATATAGTACTGTTATTTTACGTTTGTGAGCATAATGTATATATTTACCTAAATATTCGTCTGAATTCACGTAAAATTAATGCCCAAAGACAGATTTTGAAAACAACAAACAGATATTTGGGTTTACGGAAATATTCTATGACCTATCATTATAAAAATACCCTGTTAAAAATTTAGTGCGAAGTCGAAAGAATGTATGGTGCTTCAGTAACTCAAACCATAAGAAGGTAAAATTTTGTTCCAGCATTTGGAGCTAAGGTTAAAACACTGCTCCAAATGTTGGAACAAGATTTCACCGGCTTATGGCTAAAGCTCTATCCGCTCCAAAATTTGATTCGATAGAACACAAAATTTTTACATTGTGCTGCCAATTTATAAAATAAAATGTTGAAAAGGTAAAATTACACTATGAATTAAATCGCTCTTTTAAAAATTCTATCACCAAGTTGTTAGTTTATAAAAATAGTTATTTAACTAAAGCCATTATAATATTTTTAAATAATTCTAAAAGGATGAGCGCAAAATATGCATAAAATAATCCTATTACCCAACTCTTAGTTTATAAAAATGATTACTTATTTAAAGCACTTTATGTAAGTTTGAAATATTTTTAAAAATTGATTTATAACTCTTACATAAATGTAACGCCAATTTTTACACTAAAAATACAGTGTAATTTTAGATCAGGACACCGCATACATGAAAATTAAATTTATTTCAAAAGCTGTGTACTTTGACGTAATCACTTGGTTCAATAGAAGATTAAGAAAAATGTAAAAAAGATGTTTTTCTTTTTTATTATTTTCAGGGTTCGTACGGGTACCGTTATTTTCAAGACCCAATATCAGAATTTTTTTATCGAAAAATAAATCTAGTTTAAACGGACGAAATTTCCCTTATTTCAGGAGAGATTTTCCATAAGAAAATACTGGTACCGAAGAATTTTTTGGTCATGAAATTCAAGCACCCGTACGAAACCTGTATTTTGCAAGAGTATGTATAAATGTGTTAAGACCCTCGTGGCCGCCAGCTTAAAGGCTCTACTCTGCTATTGCGGTGAACAGGATTCGTTTCACAAAGATTCTACTATGTAGAGTTTCATCTTCTGCTTGTACAGTGCTAAAAACAATTAAAGAGTATTGAGGATGTGCATGGATCTTACTGCTTGGGAATTGTTTAGATGATTAATACATGCTCGGCAGATGTGGTAGGCTATTTGAAAAGAAATTAACACTTGTTTGGCAGAAAAAAAATGCATTGTATTGAGCATTGGGTTACAAAAGAGAAAATAACGCAATTTGTGCATATGAGAAAAAACGAATAAAAAAGGTGTTTCCTGCACAGAAAATTGTTTTTAAAAGGGGGGAGTGCTTCCAGACGGCCAACAAAGTTGAACACCTTTGAGACATGGAATCAATGAGGCTATTAATGAGGAATTAGGATATTGTGTCCCACTTCTCCTGAAGAAATCTTTCCAGTTATTGGAGAGTTTGTGGGGATGGTAGGTAGCGAGCAACTCGTCTGCCTAGAATGTCCTAAACATGCTCTATTGGGTTCATTTTCAGAGAACACGTTGGCCATTCCAGTCGTATGATTCCTTCCTCGAAAAGGAAATCATCCACCAAGAGAGCACGATGTGGTCCGCAATTGTCGTCCATTAACATGAAGTCATCTCCAATTGCTGCAGCATAAGGGATTGCAATAGGTCTGTCTTTACTGCTGATTGATCAGAGCTCCATTTCGAATGATGCGGAGGTCGGTGCGGCCATCAATGTATGTGCCAGCGTAGACCATCACTCGCTACTGCCAAATCTCACATGTCCTTGCACGAGCGCAGGATTGTTTCTAATTCTACGTCCCTCCAGATGAAAATACGCCTATTATCATGATGAACAAAAAAACGGGACTCGCCAGAGAAAAGAATATTGCGCCATTCTTTTCTCTTCCAGTTCACATGCTCTGTTGTCCGCTCTTTGCGGGTTGCATGGTGCCTTGTTGTTAACGTAGCACATACCACTGGTCTGCGAGCATACACACCTACAGCGTAGAGTATGTTTCTGAAAATTTGAGTGGAAACTGTGGCGCCAGTAGTCAAGTGAAGGTGTTGTTGAAGATAAGTGGCATTCATATTTTGGTATCTCTGAGCCATTAACGTTAAATATCGAACTTCATTGGGCGTTGTTGCACGTCTAAGACCTTGCTCTGGTCTTCGACCTGCATTTCCAGTCTCCAAAAAGCGGTTCCAGATCCTAAAAATCACACTTTATGAAACTCCAGTGGCTTCTGCTACTTCGGCTTGTGTTTTGCACCCCTATAACCGAGCAACAACTCTCCAAGCTTCAGACTTGGTTAAATGACTTCGTTGAGACATCGCACTCATCGAAATAAAAAGCATCGTTTTTTACGTGAAACTCAAAATTTCCATATTCTAAAGTTTGAAAATGAAAAAATTCGCATTTTTGACTCTCTTCTTCCATTTTCCGCAAAAGAAATTTCTCTAATACCGTTTTTTATATAAGACTTACAATATGCTTTAATTGTTTTGTGGACTGTAAAAACATTCCTACGTGCTGTGTATTCTGTTCTACAATATGTTAGGCTTGTTCAACCTTTCAGTGAGCAGGGGTGAACCTGAACTGATATCAAACATTGAAAACGTCATTATTCATAGGATTCGAAATATGTAACGAAATTATCTCACTATAAAAGTGTTAACGTTGTACAAATATTTACACCAGACATTCATAATTGCGAAACGTCAAGAACACTGTTTGAATTTAAACAATTGAAATAAGCCTGTTTTATATCAAAAATTTAATTTCATAAATGAAATCAACAGTGCACCTCATAACACAATACTAAATATATTCTCTGGTTCGTAATATGTTTGTTTGATTTGAAAAAAATTGATACAGTGTTTCGGATGGTTCGTAGCTATGTATATTGCGGTGATAGCGATTAGATACCTACAATGTAAATAAATAAATTACAGAAAAAGAATAAATCAGTAAATTAAACATTTTCTTCCAGGACTTTGAATAACTATAATTTTCAAAATTTTCGCAGAGAAAGCAGCAACTTAATGCCTCACGTTATAAAAAAAATTGCAAATATTAATGATTTTAAATCTAAGCAGATTTGAAAATGAATTTTTATTTAAATAAACTGTAAGAGTAGGCTGATAAGTAATCCACACATACTTGTAGAGGGCGAATGAAATGACCTCCAGAAGCGCGCCCGGTGGCATGCGGAAGTAACATTTCCCCTATATGCGCATGTGCAGATTTAAAGTTGCTGAATTCACCCAGTGTGTTTTGAGAAGCAGAAGTATAAAGACGTGTCCTAGTTCTATGTCAACGCGAGTTAAACACCGTGCTGTTATCAAATTTTTAACTGCTGAAAAAGTGAATCATGTTGAGATTCATCGTCGTTTAAAGATGACAATACTGTTGATAAGTCTACTGTAAATTGATCGGCAGCAATATTTTGTGACCGCGAGCCTAGAAAAGCCATAATTGTTGGTGAAAAACGCAGCGGACGTCCAATCACTGCTCAGATGATAAACATCGTAAGCTTGTCAACGATTTGATTCAAAATGACCGGCGAATCACTCAAAAGTGTATGAAACATGTCGTCTTTATTATTGAACAATTGAGATACCATAAAATCCGCTGCAGAGGCTCTGCGAAACCTCAAGTTTGAAGCGATTCCACACCCTCCTTACTTCCCCGATCTTGCGCCTTGCTATTTTTATTTTTTTCCTCTACTCAAGACAGACCTCAAGGTAATCATTACACCCGGACGATGAGGTGAAGGAAGCTGTGAAGTCTTAGGCTGCGTACGCGCCATCTAGTTTCTTGCAGTCACCCTTCTGCACGTTTGTTTCCGGTAGTCGGAGTATTTGATGGCTAATGGGTTTTGCAGGACAAGGATAGGGAGTTGCATGACGAAACTGGACGCCAACCCACGTTGACAGTTTTATGACTGTTGTTTGGGGAGAAAATCGCGTAGAAAAAGTATACTCCTCCTTACTTCAAAGATAAAATTAATGGCTTTTCCTAGACGATCTTTTACAGGATAGTCCAAACGTAGCTTTCGATTCGAGAAAAGTCAAAAGAACTGTTCAGTGACGGAATAAAAAAACTTGTTACACGTTGGGAGAAATTTATTAACCTTAACGGTGACTATGTTGAAAAATAAATACATGTTTTTGAAGCTTAAGAGTTGTACTTTAATGATATTTTTTCCGATCTTGCTATTTGTTTTTATTCGTGTTCTACAAGCATGTGTGCATTTCTTTTCAACCTACCTTTCTAATAGTAATGGTAAACATCCGAAGGAGCGCCAGAAGAATTTTCAGAGGGCGCAATTGAACCCGCGGAGATCGCATTGGGGCAGCCCTGTACAATATTATATCGATAAATTATAATAAAATTGTATATGTACGGAAATATTAAAAATCTAGAAAATGTTAATCGATATAAGAGCTTTGGTCGCAATAGTTCTCAAAATCACCCAACTATGTATTTCATTACTTTCATCTACATTATTTTAAGTAAAATTTTTCTTGGCATTCTAATTCCAAAACTTATCTTTCCGATAAGTCCACAAACGTAAGTACTTTGATTGCAAAAGGGAAATTAAATTTCGGATTTCTCTGATAGCTAAATAGTTTTAATGTGCTTATTGATAGAAACTTATTTTCCACGAAAATTATTTTCTCCCTAAACGAGAGCAATTATTTTTGGGGTAATAGTTTGAAAATAAATGCATTTTATATTATTTTCAAATTTAAAACGAAATATAATTAATGAATGTTTGACAAAATACAGAAAATATTTTAACAGGATTTAGTTTACATTAAGGCATTACTTAGCAGAAATATAGTGATTATGATGTTTTAATATGCATACGTGTTAATGTAATGGAATGTAAATACTTTGTTGTCAAGATTAAATATTTGTATATTTTAAAAGACGCACAGTTTCTCTGAATGAGAGATATTCTCGTATGTGCATTTATTAAAATTTTTTAATTATAAAAACATGTACACTATACATACTATGTATTACTCAATTTTAATTTCGACTACACAGAGGTATCTTGGTTATTAACGAATCTTGGTTGTTGACCAAGAAGAGAAATTTTCATAAGTATTTAACCTAAACCTTTTTCAATAAAAAAAATTGAGGATTTGTAGATTATTTACTTTTTTAAAGATCTTAAATTTGTGATTGCTTTAATTTAAATGAAAGGTTATTAAATTGATGTTTTTAAGGGGTTTTGTAGTTTTAGATCCATATTTTTGAATCTAAATTACTAAGCGCCTATAGGACCTATTTCAGAAAAGGTATTTTTTCTGTTATTTACGACGTCATTTTCTTTAGAAAAAACAAATGAATAAGCATTTGTACTATTATTATTTTAGCTTCGGAACTGAAGAGATTAAGTTTAATAAAATGCGTCGTAAGGAGAACACACAGAGAAGGGGTTTCGTAGTTTTAGATCCATATTTTTGAATCTAAATTACTAAGCGCCTAAAGGACCTATTTCAGAAAAGGTATTTTTTCTGTTATTTACGACGTCATTTTCTTTGGAAAAAACAAATGAATAAGCATTTGTACTATTATTATTTTAGCTTCGAAACTGAAGAGATTAAGTTTAATAAAATGCGTCGTAGAGAGAACACACAGAGAAGGGGTTTCGTAGTTTTAGATCCATATTTTTGAATCTAAATTACTAAGCGCCTAAAGGACCTATTTCAGAAAAGGTATTTTTTCTGTTATTTACGACGTCATTTTCTTTGGAAAAAACAAATGAATAAGCATTTGTACTATTATTATTTTAGCTTCGGAACTGAAGAGATTAAGTTTAATAAAATGCGTCGTAGAGAGAACACACAGAGAAGGGGTTTCGTAGTTTTAGATCCATATTTTTGAATCTAAATTACTAAGCGCCTAAAGGACCTATTTCAGAAAAGGTATTTTTTCTGTTATTTACGACGTCATTTTCTTTGGAAAAAACAAATGAATAAGCATTTGTACTATTATTATTTTAGCTTCGGAACTGAAGAGATTAAGTTTAATAAAATGCGTCGTAGAGAGAACACACAGAGAAGGGGTTTCGTAGTTTTAGATCCATATTTTTGAATCTAAATTACTAAGCGCCTAAAGGACCTATTTCAGAAAAGGTATTTTTTCTGTTATTTACGACGTCATTTTCTTTGGAAAAAACAAATGAATAAGCATTTGTACTATTATTATTTTAGCTTCGGAACTGAAGAGATTAAGTTTAATAAAATGCGTCACAGAGAGAACACACAGAGAAGGGGTTTCGTAGTTTTACATCCGTATTTTTGAATCTAAATTACTAAGCGCCTAAAGGACCTATTTCAGAAAAGATATTTTTTCTATTATTTACGATGTCATTTTGTTTGGAAAAAACCACTGAATAAGCATTTGGACTATTATTATTTTAGCTTCGGAACTGAAGAGATTAAGTTTAATAAAATGAGTCACAGAGAGAACGTTAATAAGCAGTAGCAGATAAATGTGTCATTTGTTTGCAAGAATTACAGAAAAGGTGAATGTCTATGTCAGCCAGTGTATAATGTTGTATTTGTTAGAAAATACCAGATTTCTGATTTTCTTAAATAATATGCATATGTATATATATATAAACTGTACAATTATACCTTTGAAACAAATGAAATTGACCAATAATTATGAAATAAATATTAAACACATCAGAAACCAAATACTAGTTAGCAAACCAATTGGTTTTTAAATGCAATAATGGCAGATAACACATAATGTTTACGGCGAGAATTTCTAATGAAATAAACAATTGTAAGTAAGTACGAGTAATAAGCCTTAGTTACGTCCACAAATAGAGCTCCTTTGATAAAATGTAAACCGATACTTCTAAAAATAAAACTGTTAATGAAGTTAATATGAAAATTGTTGTGGCAAATTATTTCCAGGCTTTCTTTGATAATATAAAAAAAATTATTAAAGAAATTTTGGTTTATGTTTGATTGCGAAACCTCCTCTGAAATTAAAGATACTTTTAAACACTAAAATTTATCCTATTAATAGGGATGACCTCTCAGGAGTTTATTTAATTCCATTTATTAGGGAGGGGGAATCAGAAATCATTATATAGGTATAACCCAACGAAAATTCAATATCAGATGTAAAGAACATATGGCGAACGTAAAATATAATAGAGGTAATACTGCTTTATTCCGGCTGAATCAAATAGAGAGCATTAATATACTTTTTAACGAGAGTAGATTAATCTACAGACCTAATTTTTATTTACAATTATACATAAAAGAGTCCATTGAAATTTATTTAAGAGGTTTAAAGGTTTGTAACGATACGTTATCTTTCCGCATCCCGAATATTTACATTGAATGGTTGGATAAAATGCGGAGTCGTAACATAAAGGGAATACATGCGATGGTGAAAATTTAGGGTGCGTTATATGTTTACATATTTGTATTCGATGATTTTTTTTCCATTTTTCATATGCATTGTATTTGAAATTTCTGTTATACATTCTGATGACGACTCAGTGAAGGAGTTGAAACATGTCAATATAGGTTTTTAATTTACTTTTAATGTGTTTTTAGCAACGTCTTTTAAGCAAATAAATATTTTACTTTTCCGTTTGGAATATATATTGTGATACAAATACGCAATAGCAAAAATCCCAAAAAGTTATTCCCCAAAAGTTATATCCCCAAAATAAATGCAGCATAGTACAAAGATGTTAAAGAAATACTCATATATATATATATATATATATATATATATATATATATATATATCGTAGTGAATGAAATTTACATAGAATGTTTAGCATTAGTTACAATAAATAAGTTATAGTAATAAACAAGAAAGAAAAATCCTTCATCAAGAATAAATTTTGAAAAACTTTGCAATACTAATAAGATAATGTAACGGAACTTCACAGTTTAAAAAGGTGAAAGATGATAGTTAAGTAAACAACTTAGAAAACACATACAACATTGCAAAATCAGATTTCAGAATTTACTGTATATAGCTAGAAAGGTACTCAATTTCTTTTTTTTGCATTCCTGTACACGACCTATAGATCTATATAGACATTTCATATTCTTCTAAAGATTAGCTTAATTTCAAAAGGTCAAAAAGACATTCAGATATTCGTCTTCAACAAACTTCATCTCTAGCCGTATATTAACTCGAATAATTTTGTACCGCCCTGAATATTATCTACAGATTTTTATACACGCCATATATTAATCTAGATCTCAATTCAGGAAAAAAACACATATCAAAACTGAAAACATAGTTTCAAAACTTACATTCTATAAACGGCAATATACCCAGTTCTTTGTAAATCTGTATATGAATTTATTTATATTTTACAAGTATCTCTTAGTATAATAAATATACTTCAGCATTGGAAGGCGTAACTGAATTAAAAAACACCATTAAGTAACTCCCACTCGTACACAGTAATTCTTACGAAATTTTTTGGCGTAGCCTGTATATGATATACAGAATTTAAAAACACCACGCACCGCGTAGTATGCAAATATTTTGTTAAATATAAAAATGCAGACATCATCTATAAACGCAACTCCAGCTTTTATCGTCATAGACAATGCTGTAACCGAAATCCTTTATATTCCTTTGTAAATGAACGATAATCGTTATGCAGGTCATCTTCTAGAGTAAGCATAGTGTGATGCACCTCAATAATGTATATAAATTTCATTATGTTTGAAACAGTGTAACATCATTGAAATACGCTGAAAAGAATTTATTCACGCAGACCCTTATGTACTCGAATTATTTTGAGTGAGTCTGTAAATAAATGATAAACGCTTTTCGCAGTATGTTTCAGCATGTTTTACTGCGTTTCATTAGCATGTTAGCTTCATATTTAGAATGTTTTAGTGAGATTATGAGTTCCATTATGATTGAAATAGTGTAACATAATTGAAATACGCTCCAAAGAATTTATTCACGCAGATCGTTATGTATTCGAATTATCTTAAGTGAGTCTGTAAATAAATGATAAACACTTTTCACAGTATGTTTTAGCATGTTTTACTGCGCTTCATTAGCATGTTAGCTTCACATTTAGCATGTTTTAGTGAAATGATGTGTTCCATTATGATTGAAATAGTGTAACATAATTGAAATACTCTACAAAGAATTTATTAACGCAGATCGTTATGTATTCGAATTATTTTGAGTGAGTCTGTAAATAAATGATAAACACTTATCACAGCATGTTTTAGCATGTTTTACTGCGCTTCATTAGCATGTTAGCTTTTTATTTAACATGTTTGAGTGCGACTATGAATTCCATTATGATTGAAATAGTTTAACATAATTAAAATACACCGAAAACGATTTTTTACCTTATACCATAATGCAATCGGATTCTTTGGTTGTCTTCGTAAACGAAATATAAGTGTTACGTATTCGATTTTAACTGAAAAAACCTCAAAAGCATACAAGGTGTCTTTAAAGTTGTCTAAAGACAAACCTATTGTTCATAAAATTGTGAAATTTTGTGAAAGAGATAATAAAGGGATCGGAATTTGTTTAAGTTAAAAAAGAAAAAAAGTTCAAATTTCGCCACCAGAGGGCGATTTTTAGTAAATTACGATAGTTTAGAATTTTAATTTATTCATTTATAATTAATAGCTCCTATTTTAAAGTTGTCTACAGACGAAATCATTGTTCAGAATGTTGTGAATTTAGCATACATTTACGGCAGTATAACCAGGGCTTAATTTCTAACAAAAAAGGTACCGGAGCCCTAATATTCTGCAGTAGTAACAACCGCGGCGTGCAACCCCCCACTCCCCCCCTTCATCATCACTCCAATCCGCATATTTATATTTCATACATTATTTTCAAATTTTAAAGCGTTTTTTTTTTTTTGCTGTTGTTTTTTTGTTTAGCAAAATATAAATTTTAAAATATACCTATCTGCGCATACTTAGCTGTCAACTATTCCTTTTTTTAGTTATCACTCCTTCCGAATTGAAATCTTTGCCTAATTTTAATGCTGATTAATTACAAAATTCTGCGATTAAATACGGTAAGGATTAGGATTCGGAAATAGTGTTAACTCAAAAAAGGAATAGTTCGCAGCTACGAATTTTTATGAAAAAATGAAAGAAATTTGCAGAAATTAATATTTAGATGTTGAAGAATTGAACAAGGTTTTTTTAATGTTATTGCCATCAATGCCAGATATAAATTTGCAAGTATCACTAGAATAGAAAAACACGATTTCTGTTTTTCCTTCATTCTGATCAAAATAGCAACAAAATAATTTGAAATAGAATACGTAATTTTCAAGGAGGAAAAGAATCCCCCCCCCCTCCCTATACACGAATAAATAAAATTTTGGATGTAAAGACAGATTGAGCTCAAACCCGGCCAAACCTAACAAGTTGGAAATTGCTCGTCAAACGTGGCAAATGAGGTGCGTTCGTACTATAACTAGTTTTATAATTATTTTTTGCACCCCATATTGTACTGAATGTGTATTTGTTTGCACTTCATAAGTGCATAGTCTGTAACATCATTAAAATGCACTTGCAATATTTTTTCCCCATTCCCCTTAATGTAACGGGAAACTTTTGAGTGTTCCTGTAATTAAATTACACATCCGATTTTCATAAAATTTGAAATGGCTCGACAAAATTTTGCAGCAATTATATATTTAAAATTTCAGCCCATTCGGAAGGCTGTAACATCATTAAAATGCACTTACAATAATTTTTCCCATTGGCCGTAATGTAAAGAAAAACTTTTGACTGTCCCTGTAATTAAACTATACATCCGATTTTCATAAAATTTGAAATGGCTCGACAAAATTTTGCAACAATCATATATTTAAAATTTCAGCCCATTCGGTTGGGTAGTTTTTGCTCTGTTACATGCGGACGGACGGACGGACGGACAGACGGCCAGACGGACAGACGGACAGACGGACAGACGGACTGAACGACGACTATAGGTGCTACGTATTTATATAATTACGAACGCACCTAAAAACTGATATAAAAATTGAGTCGTTTCATCTCCATCCCCTACATGGGCGACACATTACGTCGCATATAAGTGTTTTGATAAAAAAGAATGAAAAAGCTTGGAGATGGGAAGGAAACGAAAAAGCAATTTAGGTTTCGTTTTTCGGAAGCGCTATTGCACTGGGCTCCGGAGCCCTGTTTTTATGAGCTCCGGTGAATTCCAACCAATATTTAAATATTTAATAAAAATAGAGAAGTGCCGGAGCTGAGCTCCGGTGGGCTCCGGCGCAAATTAAGCCCTGCACTATAACAAATTTTGTTATAACCAAACATGTTCTGCATGACTTTCATCATTTGCAGATGCCATCTGGAATCATAAGATAGCTTGTTTCACAGTTGAACGCAGTGCGTTCTGGGAAATGCTAAGAACATGTCGTGAAATGCTGTCTTTAGAATATTAAGCTAATAAATAAAGTTTCTAAACTATCCTGATCCTAAATGCGCAATTTATTAAAAAGCGCCCTCCGGTGGCGAAATTTTGAACTATTTTTATTTATATTTTTTAGCTTAAACAAATTCCCATCCCTTTATTATTTCTTCCACAAAATTTCACAACTTTATGAACAATAATTTTGTCTGTAGACAACTTCAAAGTAGTGTCGTTCAATTATGGACACCCTGTATATCAGTTTTATGGCGACTCGAATGCAGCACATGCAGATGGCGGACAGACAGAAACGCTTTTCAGCTATGTTAGAAAGTATTTAAAAAAAAAAAAAACAGATATCAATAAAGAAATAAGTAGCAGAAAATAATGTAGTTGCCATAGGCAATACAATTTATTATTTATTATTGAATGCCTTTTAAATTTCTTGGACATTTTTGTTGCTTTAGACAAGAAACAACTGAAGTGAAATGAGAAACGAAAATAAAAACATTTAAAGACATTTAATGTAATTATAATTCTTGAATTTATGTTTTTATATAGTGCACTTAAAAAAATTGAAGACGAAAAATCTATTATTCAAGAAAATATTCATCTGCTAAAAAAAAGTCGATACTTAAAAAAAATGCACTTTGAAAAAAAGAAAAAAACATATGGGAAGATGTAAAATAATAGAATATGTCGCTTGTTTTCATCAAAACATATGTGGATAAAGTCCCTTTTTTATTTCAAAAAAATAAATAAATAAATAAAAATAAACATAATTGCTTAGGTAAGCAAATAAAAAATAATCAACATTACCTAGATTTTACAAAAACTGACGAAGGAAGAAAATATTTCCTCAATACATAAAAAAGTAATAATAATAATAATTAGAAAAAACTTATTGTATTATGATTTTTTTTCTACGCTTTTTTTCATTTTTTACCAAGAAAAATATTTATAATGTAATTCAAACTAATTAATTTTTTTTCGCCTTTATGTTTTATTTGCAGAATTTATATTTCCAGATATGGAAATTTTTATTCGAAACATATATACGCATTTCTCCAAAGACCATCCAATCTCAACAATTGTTAAAATAAATTCCTCCTGTGAGTGAATAAGTGAATTTCATTATAATGAATTATTTTGTTGATGTTAATATTAATTTAATGCTATTTAAAGAATTGTTCAATTTTCATTATTAATATTATTTTTTGTATTTACAGTTGAAAAAAACAAAGATAAGAAATTGACTGTTTCTGTTTTCTTTAAATAGGCAAATAAATGAAAAATTCAAATTTACACAAAATGTATTGCACAACACTGTAAAAAAAATTGTGTAACGTTACTCCATAAAATTCGTTCAGCCTTACTGCCTCCATTTTATTGAGTAATTTAATCGATATAACTGGTATCATGTTACACTAATGTGCAATATTACACCAGTTATATCAGTTTAAATTACACTATTATATAAGTTAAATTACTCCATAAGATTAGAGGCAGCATGTTGCCACCAATTTTATGGAATAATGTTACAATTTTTTTTTTTTTTTACAGTAAAGTTACAGAAATAAGTTATAGTAAGAGATTACGACTAACGAGTGTAGTAAAGAGTAACCTCAATACACTCTGATGTGCTAGAATGGCTAGATGAATGGCTAGAATGGCTAAATGAAATGGCTAGATGAATGGCTAGAATGGCTAAATGAAATGGCTAGATGAATGGCTAGAATGGTTAAATGAAATGGCTAGATGAATGGCTAAATGAAATGGCTAGATGATATGGCTAGGTGGGCCCAAATAAAAAATGGTTTAAATAAGTCTTGGGTGTACTATGTTTCTACGCTGTAGAAAAAAGAAAAAAAAAGAATAAAGAAAAAAGAAAATCCATGAAAAAACTACGAGGGAAAGTCAGTAAGTAGGTCACAGATTGATACGAGAGTTCGGAAAATAGTAGTAAATTGTTTCCAAATATGTCAATAGCTGGCAGCACTGTCCAAATGTAAGATGTCAATATCGAATTTATGAGACAACAGCTGTACAAGATGAGCAGGGGCGTTCAAAAGTTGTTGACGAAGAACGAAGTGGTCGTCCTGTTGAGAGTGCGAGAGAAGAAACAGTGCGGAAGGTTGAGGAAATGGTTAGCGCTGGCAGGCGAACAGCAATAGACAGCAGAGCAACTGCAACAGGATGTTCACATGGTTTAGATTACAGCCGACTGATGCAGGCGTTGAATGTGAGGTACACAGGTGGCTGAGAGTGCAGTCCAAAGACTTTTATGCAGCAGGTATTAGAAAACTCATAAATCAATGTAAATGACGATTATATAAAGAAATAAACATGCCTCTTGAGTATGTACCTTGGTTTCCCATTTTTGTATTGGCTTTTGTGACCTACTTACTGACTTGTCCTCGTAAAATTGTACTGCCTGGAAAGCTGACGTCCATTTTCCGTTTTTTCCCAAAACGTCAGTTTTGTTATTTTTCTCGCTTGAATATGGAAATTATCCGCTATTTAAGGGGATAATTTCTGTTTTTAGAAATAAGTATGAGCAATAGTGCAATATTAAAAATATCTATGTAATATTTATAGATGCTGATGCATATTTATGTGAATCAGTTATTGGTATTTCCATTATCGCACTCGTTTTTTATCGCCTTCCATATGATTCGAACCTCGGTACTCGCTCTTAGAGGATGAATGCTAATGTATTTTTCACAACCTGAACACGTCCAACGAGTTGTTTATAGACGAAAACATCAATTACTAAACTCTAACTAGGTATTTTCTGCTTTGCTTTACTCTGAATTGAAAAGAACATTCCCGTTTGTCTGTTTTGGCAGGGACATTTTTGTTCGTAACATTGAACGAGTAAGGATAAAAAAGGAATTTTTCCCTCTACTGCGGGAAATTGTATGATTTCTACTCAGCATTAAAAATTTCCATTAAGTGGCAGAAATTTCACATAAAACACCCATACATATACTTTTTTTCACGGTGTAGTTAGTGCTGCTACTTGTAGATTATTGGCAAATCACAGTAATGTTTAAAATGCCATAAAAGTTATATAATACCTTTATTTCGATTAACGCTCGTTTCATTGCACAAACGGTGACATTTTCAAAATCTTTCATGATAGAAATATTTTTGCAAACAAATTTTAAAAACAATAAGCTGGTAAATAATGTCACGAGACTTCATGCATAGTGAAGATCGGTGCAAACATAAAATAAAATGAAATTGGATATTTGTGAGCGTGGATTAATTTTTACTATTGTTACTAAAACAGCAAGTTATTGTTAATGTTATTGTTACTAAGTTATTTTCTTTTAATTTGTTTGCAAAAATATTTCTATCATGAATGATTTTGAAAATATCGCCATTTGTGCGTTGAAACGAGCGTTAATCTAAATAAAGATATTATATTATAACACATACTGGACAATTATTGCACCATAAAATATAATAAATAAAGACACAATATTGCTTAATGGTACACAAAACACGAGCTCCTGAAGACGGCTGTAGAAACAGCTCGAAACGTAGAAATTAACTTTTAGCTTATTTCGTGTTTTGTGTACCATTAAGCAATATTGTGTCTTTATTTATTATATTATATTATTTTTATAGCGTTTTTTAGCTTTGTTTCATTATAAGTGATTAACATACATATTTTTATTAAATCAATGTTCTTAATCAAACAGATTTAAAAAACTTTTTTTTTTTGCGGGGTGGGGTCCAAGTATAATACGAGGGTTTAAGTAACCTCAATTTCTGTATAAAAACAAATATCTATAATATTAATGCTATGCATGCCGCAAACAGAGTTACTAAAGCTGGCAGATTTTTTTATTGAGAAATTTCGAGTTTACACCAGAAAAGTTTTAATATTATATTATTTTTAATTATTCACAGAATATCTTTCATTATAATATTTATATATTAGAATATTATAATATTGTATTATTTATATTTAGTAGTTTTATAACTACAGTTAGACCATTTTAAATATTCTTTTAAAATATTTTACATTTATTTATCTTAAGTCTTAATTTAATATTAAACTTATTTCTCTTAAATTCATAACTTTTTAATTCCTCTTTTAATTTCTTATTTTAATTCTCAAGTACCTCTAAACTACAATTAAATTTTTCCCAATGGCTCACAAAATATAAGATACTTCAATTCCTAGTCTGGGTGTTAAGCTGTTATCAGTTAGGAAACCTCTCACTGCTGCTCACCTGTTCAGCACCATTATAATAGTTTTTTTTTAACTACAGCTAGACCATTTTAATTGATTTATAAGCTCTCTTCCTAATTTTTACTTGACTTAAGTTATTTCTTAATTTTTAATTTTAAATATCTATCCATTTATTTTATATATACTTTCTCTTTAAATTATCACATTTTCTTTAAAGTAGTTCAAAACTACAGTTAAACATTGCCCAGTGGTTCATAAAACATAAGATATATTCAATCCTAGACTGGGTGTTAAGCTATTTTCAGCTAGGACCTCAAATGCTGCGCACCTGTTCAGCACCTGTTCATTATAATAACCAATTAAATTTAAAAAATCAAAAAACCGATTGCGTAGAAAGCGAACTAATTAATTATTTCTCATCAATGTGAAACTATTTTTTATATTACTTACCTATTTTTTTTATTTACTTGTATTGATGACTTATAAGTTGTGTTTAATTGTTAGTTCTATCTATAAACACTGTTTTGATAAGGGCTATAGATGTCTATGTTAGTTAGAGTTGCAGTAAAGCTGGAGATCGTACATATGCAACTTCCAGGTTATTTAATATTTAAACGGAGCTTCTGACTGTAAAATAGTCAATGAAACACCGTCTTCATTTTGAAAGACCTATCCAATGATATGCCTCTCAATAGGGTGCGTAATTTTTTTTTTCGTTTCTACCGCCATCTTGAATTTATAAAAACAAAACCTAGCCGATAACCATCGGATGGTTAAGACGAATCAATAAAGCCCTTATTCATTAAATCCATCCAGCCGTTGGGATGTTTCGAGGGTATAAAGAAATCCACTTACCCAGATACGCGTGAAACACATAACCCTTCTTAGCAGTCAGGTAAAAATCACTTTTCAAATTACCTGGGGAGAATTTAGAATTTCTTAACTGTAGTTTTATAAATCTATAATTATAATAACCAAAAATAACTTTTCGAATTTTCTGGGGAGAATTTAGAATTTCTTAACTGTAGTTTTTTAAATGACACATACATGCGTCAGCGGCCTGCATAGTGTTAATAAAAATTACACATATTGTACCTATGATTTGATAAAATGTTGTAAAACTGGTTATCAAATAGCGGATACAATCATGATTAATGCGCTGACATATATTAGCATTATATTGCAAAAGAGTTAAATGTATATGCGAATTTTGTTAGGCAAAGTTAATGTAATATAGATTTAAATTAAACTACTATTTCCCTCCAGGGCTCGAAATGGAAAAATCCGCGAACCGGAACGCTGTTTAGAAATTATTGTCGACTAATTTTTATTTATTTATTTATTTATTTATTTATTTATTTATTTATTTTGAAAGTACAGCAAAGTTCCGATTATCCGAGTCCCACTTAACCGAGTTTCCACTTTAACCGAGTTATTTTCTTCTGATGGACTGATGGCTTCCATTATTATGCAACAGCCATTATAAATGAATGAAGTGTTAGGTGAAGATGAAAGAGCAGCCGTAAAAAATCAGAAGTCTGATTTTCTGGTCAGAATAGGGGGGGAAATGACCTTTTTTTTTTTTTGGCCATTTTTTTCCCAATTCTGACCAGAAAATCAGAGTTCTAACTTTTTACAGCTGCTCTTTCATCTTCACCTAACACTTCATTTATAATGCCTGTTTCATAATAATGTAAGCCATCAGTCCATCACCAGAAAATGATCCATTCCAAAGGTATAAGTTCGATTGAAAAAAAGCTATTTAATTTGAGCAGAAAGAAGAGACTTTACCTGCAATTTTCATGACATTAATAGAATGACATAGCTGCCAATTTGTACGGTTTTGTTACCTCTAAAATTTTATGTAAATTTTTTCCATATTTAATCATTGACAATTGTTAGATTTCGGCGATTGAATTACGCAAAATTTACTGCTAAGTTTTAGTAGTAAGAAAAAATCTTACATATTGGTAGCTATGCAGTAGCTTAATATTACAAAAGGAAAAAAATGCAGCAAAATTGACATTCAATAAACAAAAAACTGTCAAGGGCTTTTTCAAATAAACAATTTGATTTCCCACATTTCTTAAAAGTAACGAAAATGTACATCAAAGAAATGTTACTAGTACCATAAAAATGAATGAACTAAGTGAAAATTTATATTTCATCTCCTTAGTTGGTGACGATTTGTGTAAATCCGGTTTTTTCCTAGTTTTTTGCTTATCCGAGATGAGCTTGGTCTATATTAACTCGCATAATCGGAACTTTACTGTATAGCAAATTTATATTTAAGAGTAGAAAAACCAATTTTAAAAAATGCATTCAAGATTCTAAATAGAAAAAAAAGTTACAGAGAGCAATATAAGCTATATGTATGAAACTGTAATAATATTTTTTAATAATTCCACGAACCGGAACAATATGTTCCATAATTTCATGAACCGGAACAATATTTGTCACAATTTCACGAACCGGAACATCGTTCCGTTTTGCTCCGGTACATTTCGAGACCTGTTTCACTCAAAAAAAAAAAAAAAAAAAAGTTCCGTTCAAATAGATTTAAAGATCAAATCCCATATGCTTACCTAAGCGTATTACCAATCGAATGACGATTTGGCGACCTGAAATATAGCTTTTATTTTCAAATTAATTTTAGGTAAATTTCAGTGATTGTTCTTTTTATCTTATGAAAAGAGAAAGGAAAAAACAATTCACATTACGATATTTAATTTTATCTAATTACACATATCTAACAATTTTTTTCTTCCTTATTTAACATATTATTTACTTTAAAAGTTAAAACAAAAAACTTATTATTCAGAAAAAACTCATCTTCTGATAAAATTGAATACTTAAACATGTCACTGAAAAAACTACCATATGGAAAAAAGTGTAAAATAATAGATTATGTTTTTTGAACTTCGTTAAAACGCATATGCATAATTTTTTTTAATATAAAAATAACTGTAATTTTTACGTAAGCAAATCAAAGATAACCAACATCACCTATATCTGACAAAAAACAGCGTAAGAAGAAAATGTTTTTTTAATATTAAAAGAGCAATAATGACAATTCAAAAAAACCAATAGTATTATAATTTTATTAAATCCCTTTTCTATTTCTGCACTTTTTTCATTATATCTCTAGGAAAATATTTCTAATGTAATTCCATCTTTTTAATATCATTAATTTTTAGCTTCCGGGATTTATCTGAATTTTTTTCCCCAATTTTTATAGTTTTTATTCAAAACATATCTGAATTTTTATATCAAGAATATCCTACTTTATAATTTTTTTTTCATTTAATTAATAAGTCTTTTTCTTTAAGTCAAATTATTTTCTTAACGTTAAGGTTCATTTATAGGCTAAACCCTGTATTTATTCGTTTTTTTATTTACTCAATGTAAAGATAACCAATTTGCTATTTCTGTTTTATTTAAATTAGTAAATAAATAAAATTTAACTGAATAAAATCCACATAGAATGTTTAACATAAGTTACTGTATAAAAGTTAAAGTAAATAAGTATAACTAAGTAATAAAGTTACATTAAAAAATAGCAATAATATCAAAATTTATAATTTATTATGGTGCTCTATAATATTTAACTTTCATTGACAATTCTGTTTAGATGATTTCTTTAAACTTGCAATTATATTTGTATGTGGCACTGAAATCTTGTTACTCATTTTTTACAAAATTCCTGTTGACATAGAGCTGTTTAGATGCTTTCTTTAAAGTTGCAATTATATTTGTATGTGGCACTGAAATCTTGTTACTCATTTTTTACAAAATTCCTGTTGACATAGAGCTGTTTAGATGCTTTCTTTAAAGTTGCAATTATATTTGTATGTGGCACTGAAATCTTGTTACTCATTTTTTACAAAATTCCTGTTGACATAGAGCTGTTTAGATGCTTTCTTTAAACTTGCAATTATATTTGTATGTGGCACTGAAATCTTGTTACTCTTTTTTTACAAAATTCCTGTTGACATAGAGCTTTGGAATTTTAATATACAGGATGTTTCAGAACAGCGGTTACAAAGTTTCAAGACAGATAGAGTACACCTAGATAATGGGAAATCACATAGCAATACATGTCGGAAACGCTTTCCTGGTGCAGTAGTGATGACACAAAACACAAGAAAGGGGGTGGTAGGAACAGAGGGGAAAATACTATTTTTAGTACAGCTAAAAACCAAGAAATAAGAATAAAAAGAGACAACGATCGGCATCAAAGAAGGTGTTCGAAATTACGACCCGGGCTGTGATGCAGGTTTCGCATCTCCGGTGCATGGAAGATCTAATGTTCTAAAAAATACCTGGCATGTACCGGACTTCCCAAGCAGCTACAACGATGCATGCAACAAGTTCCTCAGCCCTGTTAACAGGGGATTTGTACATCAGTGTCTTGACCAGCGTTCCCAGAGGAAGTACGGAAGTCAAGTGAGGTCGGGCGATCGAGACCTGACAACCCCGCCCGATCTACTATTGGCCAGCAAAGAAGTTTGTTGGCCATATGTTGCATTCAGGTGAAGACAGACGTCAGTTCTGCAATGGGCGGAGCCCCCTTCATGTTGACCCTACATGGCAGCATTATTGCGGAACAAAGAATAATAAACATGTTCTCTCGCCATGTTCATGTCCTTCTTTTCTTGTGTTTCCTGTCGTGATTACCGCGTCACGAAACCGTTTCCGAACATGCATTGCTGTGTGGTTTCTCATCGTCTAGGTGTGCTCTATCTCTTTTAAAAGTTTGTAACAGGTGTGCTGAAACACCCTGTATATGTTTTCCTGAGATCAATACATGATTTGGCCATTGATTTTTTGAAAATTCCATCCCCAAGGGAGGCAAAGGAGGATAAATTTAAAATTAAAAAAAAAATCACCATATCTCATAAACCCATGGAAATAAAATCTTGAAACTTCACACACCCATAGTATAACTAAAATGAGTACGCATGTGTTTTAGAATTTTTCAAAATTCGACACCTAATATGGAAAGGGGGACCTTATCCCAAGCGCCCTGCGTTTTCGAAAGACATCGCAAAAGCACTACTTAATGTGAAACTAACACGACTAAGGTTAACACTGCTTAAACCTAATTTTTACTAAATTATAGTTTGATTTCATATGGAGAAATCAGTATTAGCTTCAATAATGAGTATTTGTTGAAAAGTAGTAGTGGCAGGGCTACCACAATGTCACATTTTCTCCAATTTGCCGACAAAAATAAGTTGTCATATATGAAGCCAACCTGGCAATAGCTGGCTAATTAGGCGAAATTCCGAATTAAATCAATTAATCCATATTTCTACATTTTTGTAAACTTTAATGAAAGTAAGTTTTAATATATATATATATATATATATTTTTATTTATAACTTTTTCATCGAACAATATAGCAAAAAACATTATAATACACAAATATAATTAAATAAATATGTTTTATCAAACCTTAACGCAATCATAGGGAGTGTTTGTAACTTATTACAGCTCTACGAAATTTTAATTTTGTGAACAATTCTTTTCCGTCAGATAAAATAAAATCGGGAATAACTCTAACTGAATTTCCGAAAACTTTATAGAACAGTAGGCGACGAAATGAAGTTTGGACACAATGGGACCAGTTGAATATTCAATCTCAGAACCTTCTGTTTTCAAGCTGGAGGTAGTACATCTGAGCCGCTGAGGCAACACTAATCTTCTGTCATAATTCCTTGGTTTAAGTTCCAAACTATTTGGCCAATTTGTAAGAATCTATGCTATTTTTGCCACAGTGGTGTATAATACATCCGCCCGATTTGAGCTCAATCGGAAAAACGGTTTCGACCTTAAAGATTTGTCTCATATATATACTTATACAAATCATAAAAAAACTAACAAAACCATCTATTGGGGGTGCAAAGTTACCACAGAGCAGTAGGAGAAACCTGCTCAAGGCCCACGAACCATTAAAGCGCAAAATCGGAATGGAGAAAATAATCTGTAAAATTATTTTTGTATATTGCTTTTATTTGCGAAATTCTCTATATAACATACTACGAATAAGAAACATTTCGGTAAGTAATAATATAAGTATCTAAATCAGCCTGTTTATTGATTAAAAGAACAACTGCCAACTTAATCTGAAGAAAGTTTCTACAACGAGATAACTGGAAAATGATAATTTTAATTTTACCGTTATTATCATTATGTAGGAACTATAAAAAAATATATAAATTTTTGCAACATAATTTATAAAATAGTTAGTATATATCAGTGGATACTCCATACTTAAATTATTATAATTTATTTTTATGTTATATTTATTACACGGAATGTTTTATTGTTAAAATGTCTTGAATTTTAAATGAATTTTAGATGCATTTAAATGAATTTAAATGAATTATTGATTAAAGTTTTAAATTAAAATATGTAGTTTCAGCAGATTTTTAAAATCTCTTCATTTTTGGATGAATTGTTATTAATTAAAGTTTTAAAGTAAAATGTCTAATTTAAATACATTTTTAAAACCTCTTGATTTAGGGGGTGGCGGGTAGGAATTTCAAATAACTGCGCACATTTTATTCGCAAAGGAACGCTTAATATGAGGCTACGTCAATGTCTATAGGGACTAGAAAAACATAAGGAAACATCAACATACACACATACATGCGCACATAAGTTCAGAGTCGTTCTACACTGTAAAAAATGTATGTAACGTTACTCCATAAAATCGGTGGCAGCCTTGCTGCCTCCATCTTATTCAGTAATTTAACCGATACACTGTAAAGAAAAGGACTAAAAAATGGAAATTCTACTGGCAATCGAGACGCGAGTACTATTTTCGTATTTTAACAGAAACCCCACCATAAATTCCAGAAATATGTATTTTTACGGAAATTTTCCCCATAAATTACAAAAAAATTATCCGTTTTTCTAGAATTTATGAGGGAAAATTTCCGTTAAAATACGGAAATAGTACTGGCGTCTCGATTGCTAGTTGAATCTCCGTTTTTTAGTCCTTTTTTTTTTTTTTTTTTCACAGTGTATAACTGGTGCTAAGTAACACTAATGGGTAACATTAGACGAGTTATATCAGCATAAATAGCACCATTATATAAGTTAAATTACGCCATAAAAATGGAGGCAGCATGTTCCACCAATTTAACAGAGTAACGTTACATTTTTTTTTTTTTTTTTTTTTTTTTTTTTTTTTTTTTTTTAAACGCGGAAATGGATTCAGGGATCCTCAAAACGTAAAGATATCCAAAATTTAATAATCGGATTTTTATCACAAGTGAAACACTTTACTTACACTATTGTGTTGCAAAGTTGGAAAAAAAGAACAAAAAGAACTTTTAAAGACATGTAATTTTATCTAATTACGCTTATCTAATCCCTTTTTTTCGCTTTTAACATATTGTTTTTAAGCCGAAAAATACACTATATAGAAAAAAGCATCTGCTAAAATAACTCATTATTTAAAAAAAAAAAAAAAAAAAAACAAAAAAACAAAAAAACAAAAAGTTAGCATTGAATTAAACATAAATTGGGAAGAAATCTAAAATAATAGAATATGCCTCGCATTATCATTAAATCATATGCGCGTAAAGTCATTTTTTATTATTCAACAAAAAAGCTGTAATTTCTTAGGTAAGCAAATCAAAGATAACCACCATCACCTTGATTCTACAAAACGAAAAAAAGAAGACGCAAAAAGAAAACTATCTTGAATATATAAAAAATTAACAGTTAAAAAATACATCTGCATTATGATTTTATTAAGTCATTTTTTCAATCTTCTACACTTTTTTCACAATTTCTCCTAGAAAATATATATAATGTAATTTAATATTTTTTCATATCTTTAATTTTTAATTTCCGGAATTTTAGCTGGGATATTAATCTAGTTTAGTCATTTTTATTCGAAACTTAAGTGACTGTTTTTCTAAAGAATATTCTAACTCAACAACTATTAAAATAACTGTAAATTGTGCATTTAATTAAAGAAACTTTCTTATTTTTCAATGTACCTTTAAGGCTATGTAAATATTTGTTCTTTATTTCTTCTTTGTATATATATATATATTTTTTTTTAGAAAATTAACCAATTCATTGCTTCTCTTTTCCTTAAACAGATGAAGACTATAAATGAAATCCACATAGAATATTTAACTTAGGTAGAAGTAAATAACTATTAGAAAGCAATAAAGTGATAACAAATAATAAATAATATAGCATTAATGGCAAGTGTTTTATATATTAACGCTTTGTGAAATTTAAATTTCGTTGACAATTCTTTTTTATCTTAAAAGGGATATGAAATGAAAAATGGAAAGAAAAAAACCTAGTAAATATTGTAACATAATAAATTACGTAAAGAGAAAAAAAAAACTTTCTTGAATATATAAAAAAGTTACAGTTAAAAGAATATCTGTATTATGATTTTATTAAACCATTTTTTTACACTTTTTTTCATTATTTCCCGTAGAAAATATGTA
Organism: Maratus speciosus; assembly: GCA_963932465.1. Taxonomy (NCBI): domain Eukaryota; kingdom Metazoa; phylum Arthropoda; class Arachnida; order Araneae; family Salticidae; genus Maratus; species Maratus speciosus. The sequence goes on from OZ010793.1 coordinate 438,495,736, forward strand.
TAATGTAATTTATTGTTTTTTCATAGCTTTAATTTTTAATTTCCGGAATATTTTAGCTGGGAAGTTATCTAGTTTAGTCATTTTTATTCTAAATTTATGTAACTTTTTCAGTAAAGAATACTCTAACTCACCACTATTTAAATAACATTAAAATGTGCATTTAATTAAAGAAGTTTTTTTATTTTTCAGATACCTTTAAAGCTATGTAAATTTTAGTTCTGTATTTCTTCTTTGTATATATATTTTTTTAAGAAAGCTGTTGGTTAAAATGATAAACGTTTATTGCTTTTGTTTTCCGTGAGTAGTTCAGTAACAATAAATGAAATCCACATAGAATATTTAGCATATGTTGCATTAAATAAGCATTAGAAAGTAATAAAATGAAAATAAATAATATTGCATTAATGGCAAATATTTTACATATTGTGACTTTGTGAAATTAAAATTTCGTTCACAATTTCCTTTCATCTTATAGAAAAAAAGATATAAAATGATAAAACAAAAAGAAAAAAAAGCCTCGTGAATATATTGAATATTATATAATTATCTGTGTTATCTATTTTGTTTTCTTTTTAAAACGTTATTCAATAACATATCTAAACAAAAACATATTATTCAGAAAATATTCGCTAATAAAAGTTAGAACATTAAAAAATGCCATTGTCAGTAAAATGCTATATTGAAAGAGATGAAAAAGAGTAAGGTACGTCTGTTGTTATCTTAAAAAGCATATGTACATAAAAGGTTTTTTTATCCAACCAGAAAACCTGTAATTTATTATGTAAGCAAATTAAAGATAAGCAACGTCATCTAAACTTTACAAAAAAATCACGCAAAAAGTATTTGAATATATAAAGAATCAGTAAAACTAGTTAAAAACAAACCTGATTGTATTATACTTTTATTAATAAATTTATTTTTCTATTTCTACACATTTTTTCTTCCGTGAAATATTAATAATGTAAGTCAATCTAATTATTTTTTTCCTGTCTTTAATTTTTAATTTCTAGAAATTATAAAAAATGAAATCCAATTTCTGTCACTATGCACTTTCTTGTTGCCTAAGTCCATAGCTGACTTATGGAAGGCTTCTAAACATATTTGCTATATTAAAAAATGTGTAATGGATGTGGCAACAACCTACGTTTTTGGTTTTGCTTTTCAAATTTTATGTCATCTAATAGCGGATAAAATGCTATTTCAAATGAAATTTCCTTGAAAATTGTATCTCAATTTGGTGTTTGTTATGATATTTATAAATAATTTTCAAGGGTATTTTTTTTAATCTATTTATTATTATTCTCATTGTGGCAAAGTTATCAAATTTAACATGCAATTAACTAGAGTAAATAGGGAAAAAAATCATAATTTGTGATCAAACGTGAGGAATTTCATTTTGGTCTAAAATAAAATTTCCTTGAAAATTGTATTTCAATTTAGTGTTTGTGATGATTTTTTTTAATAATTTTCAAACGAATTTTTTTAATCTATCTCAACAGCCATCATTGTGGCAAAGTTATGAAATTTAACGTCTAGCTAGAGTAAATAGGGAAAAAAATCATAATTTGTGATCAAACGTGAGGAATTTCATTTTGGAGCTAAAATAAAATTTGTCAATCGAAAATGCAGATTTTCATCTGATATTGAACATAAAAATAACACAAAATTACATTAAATTCGTTAAAGAATGTATTGCGTCAGAATATGTTCAAGATTGTATTTTAATTTCGTTGTGATATACACTGATTCACTAGACTCTAGAGCAGTGTTTCCCAACCTTTTATTGGCCAAAAGTAAACTTTTCTGAATGTTTTTTTCATTCTTCAGCAGAAACACTTGGTTATCTATATTATAAAGGACAAACATATCTGTGCGTAACGCATACGTCATTTTGTGAATGGCAACACTTTGAAATTTGAAATAAAATTTCGGTTTTGCAATTATATCTACGGCAAATTTTTAAACTTCTAAACATCGCACATTTTAAATTTTAACACCGTCGTATTAGGAAAAAAATGCTCTTTTAAATGCATTTTGCTTGAAAGCTGTATCTCAATTTATTTTTGAGATATTAATTTTTTTGTAGTTTTTAATACAAATTTTGTAATCGTGGAAACTGAAGTACTCCATTTATATTCAAAGGAAAGGGAAAATAGTCATGGTTTATTATTTTTATTGATTATATCCTTATTGGTGCCATTTTCACATTACAAATAAAAGTAACTTTTTAATAATTTTTGAACAGAAAATGATGTCAGACATTCAAAAAGAACACGCATTTTTCTTCATAAATCAGTTACATTTCAATATTTTTACATTACGCTGATACTGAGTTTGAGACGCTATGAAAAATGATTCAGTGTGTAAAAACTATGTCGTATTTAAAACAATACGATCATTTATTTTGATAAAACTAAATATTTGACCGATACTAAATGGCCAATATGACAACTAAAGGCAAATTTCTGAATGTTTTTTTTTTTTTCGTGGGTATTGAGATTAGAACTTAAAGTTCACATGGAAAGTTTTATCGGACAAACGTGACTTTAAGTTTGGAAATACATTCATTAATAATCTATTGCGCGTTAAAATACTTTCAAATTGTGAATTTCAGTGGTGCGTATGTAAATTATGAGAATGTGAAAATAACGTACAGTTTAGATTTTATGGGGGGAAATATTATGATGTGACAAAGCGAAATACTTTTTACTGATTTTTCATCCCGTAAAAACAAACATAAGAGCCTCAATCGATAAATTCATCATAATTATTCATCTTGATTACGTATTCTAATAGAGGTTAATTTTTCAATAAATTAAGCAGCTGAAGTTTGTGGAAATAATATTTTGAAAATATTATTTGTTTTAGGAGTGAGACAACCAATGTTAGAGGAATTTTTTATTGTAATTATTTTTGTAGGTTTATTATAAATTCGATCTGAAGTTCCTTTCTAACATTTTAGTTCGTCGAATTTCGACGGGTTCCAATTCGTTTCTTTAAAGGGACTCGGTAAATACCCTTTTACCAAATAGGCCGAAAATATAAATTTACATGTTTTATTTTAGTTAAAGCTGTTCTCTTAATGCTACTTAAATTGTAATTCTGTATTTATTTTAGTAATTTCTCGGGCATTTTTTACTGTAAATAAGTATAAGTAAATAAATTTGTTTCATCAAATAATGTAGCATTTATAGAAAGTACTTATAACTTATTACCTTACAACAAAATGTTAACTGGTTTCGCAGTTATTTCGTTTTTAACGGTTAAAATCTTTTGGATTGAAACTACTTGACTATTCAAACATTTTTACAGAAATGTGCGATAAAATTATTGTTTGACATAACGGAAGCAGCTGGATTTGCATCCAGGACCTTTCGTTTTGCAACTGGAAGCCGTGAGCCGTAGAGCCAACATTAGTTCTCTGTCAAATTGTTTCCGTGATTTTAAGTAGAAATCGACCAAAGGTTCCGTTTTCGTTTTTTACCCAAAATCTGAGTTTTGCGGAAAATTCGTTGTCGGTGAAAATATTGCCGTATTTTTGGCCGGACCGAAACTATATGTATTTTCAAAATCTCGTTTCTTCCTTCGGAAATTTTCAACATTGCTCATTGATCTAAGCAATATCGGTTCAAACGAGACACACATATTTTTTTCTATCAACTTCACTGTTTATAATTATTAGTCGTGACTGACTGAAGACGTGAGTGCAAATTACAAGGCATGTATCAGTAAACTTTAAAGGAGCTTTTCACGTGCTCATTAAAAGTTGCAGACTATACAGTAATAGAAATTGTTTTTAGTTTGAAACAGTAGAAGTTTTTCGGATACGCTTTGAGAAAGTTCTAGTATAGCAGATGATCATTTAAAAAAATCATTATAATGATAAATCTATGTATATCTAAAACGTTTTTGAATTAGACGAAATTCGTATAATTAGAAAATCATTCTGTGTCTTTTATGAATTAATTACATTTTATTTTATATGAAAATAAAAAGCTTTGTCAGAGTCACCGAGAGCCAACTTGAGCCACAATCATAATTACACTTATAATTAATTAATAATTTTGTATATTTATGTATGTATTAATTACTTTCAAAATTGGACATTGTCGTTTTCGTTTTTGGCCGAAAATAGGAAGATTATTGAAATTCGGTTTCAGTCTGAAAAAATTGCTTCGGTCGAATCTTAAGTTTCAGCGTAGAAACAGTCACAAAATGATTTGAAAATGGTTTAAATACAAAACTTGTTAGGCGATTAGTATGGAAACTTCCTCTTCTTTGAGAAGTGGTCCAGAAACATATCTGCGTAATTTGATCTCAAGTGAAACATCGTTTGGACGTCATCGTGTTTACTCACATACATACGTGTACAGTACATACATCATAATAGAAAACCGAACAAATGTTCTATGGGATCAGACAATCCAAGAAAAGGCACACATGTACATATACGCAAATATATCCCCACTCATTGAAAAAAATGATAATAAATATATATAAAAATAACAATAATAACGCCGCAAAACACAAGGATGTACAAAAATTCATAATCTTTTCTTTTATTGTTGCGATTTAAATACTTTTTTCACACTATTGTGTTACAGAGTTGTAAAAATGGCATAATAAACTAATAAAAAACTATATTGACATTTAAGTTTACACAATTATGATCATGTACTCTATTTTTTGTTCCTTTTTTTAGCATATTGTGTTTTTGAAACATTTTTAAACGGAAAAAATCTGTTATTCAGAAAAAAAAAAAAAAAAAAAAAAAAAAAAAAAAAAAAAAAAACAAATCATTCGCTTAAAAAACTGAAACTTAAATATCACTTTTAATAAAGCATCACATATATAGAAGTTTAGAATAATAGAATATGGCTCTTATTTTTTTAAAGCATATAGCCATAAAGCAGTATTTTGTTCAACAAAAAAAGGTGTAATTTCTTAGGTAAGCAAATCAGAGGTTCTACAAAAAGCGGAAGGAGAAAAAAAAAGTGAATACATATGTATAAAATAATAATATTAGCTATGAAAAATTCAAGTATACTATGATTTATTAATTTATTTATTTCTATTTCTACACTCTTTTCATTATTTCTCCAGGGAAAAAAATATAATGTAATTCAATCTAATTATTTCTTTTTATATCTTTAATCTTTAATTTCCGGAATTTATCTCGGATATTTTTTCCAGTTTTTGGAATTTTTATTTGAAACAAATCTGGCATCCAAAGACCATTTTATCTCGACAACTATTAAAATATTTCCCCCCGCACTTTAATAACGGTATTTATTAAATTAAATCATTTCTTTAACATTGAGATGGTACATGAAGCTTTGTTCTGTATTTGTTCTTTCTGAAATTACAAAAAAAGGTAAATATGTAAAAGGCATCCCCAAAATGCTTAACATCTTCAGTATTACAGGAACTGTATTTTTAAGATTTTTTTTTCTTCTTTACAATATCGGTGTAGTAAAAAAAAAAAAATGTATTGAGAGTTTTAATTAATTGCAATAAGTTTGTTAGACGATTTTTTACATTAATAAGAGTAATTTTAAATGAAATTTGCTATATTCTTCTGGCAGTATTTCAAATTTTTTTTCGAAGAAAATTAACTTATCCAGCTGCTATCGAATTCAAAGAAAGTTAAAGTATATAACAATTTCAAGAGTATCATATGAATGAAAAAGTAGAATTTCGAAAATCATCATAATTTTTTTAGATTAAATTAAATACTTAAGGGGACCGTTGACCTTTATTTGAGCCAAAAATAGGCCCCAAAATCGACATTTCTTTTTGCGAGTATTATTATTCTTCAATTTATACTAAGTCATTTTTGGAAAACCGTATGAATATGCGATTATTTTACGCAAAGTTACAAGTGTTGTAATTTTGTTCAAAAACAAATTTTTGGCCTTTTAAAATACTTTAAATCTGTCTTTCTCAATACTGATGTTTCAGCTTTTTTTTTTTTTTAACCTCCCTTTACCTAACCTTTTTTTAACCTTCTTTTTTTCCTTGCTACTTAATGTTTTATCAAAATTTCTGAAACTGATAAGTAAGAATCCTGATATTGCTTAAAAAGAAAACTGCGTATGTATTTTAAAATTCGACTTCATTAAGAGAACTAATTTTGATTTTTAATTTATTATAAGGCAGAATTTTGATGAAAATCGATACGGAATTCAGAAAAATATTTCTAAAACAGTCACTATTTAAGGGATTAAAAAATCAATATACAGATCTCTTTATCATAGAGATTTGCGTAATTAAAACCCAAAATCGAGAAAATATCTAAAAAATTAAGACGCAGGGACTATGTTAAAATTTCGTTTTAAAAATTTAAAAATTTTAAAAGATCTTAAAATTATAATAAGATTCGAAATTTTTTTAAGGTGTTCTATATGCTTATGAAGAAATCTGTATTTGCACAAAATTTATGAAATAGACCACGCTAATGTATAAATTGATTTATCGTCTATGGCGCAGATGAACTTGTTGTATACATAATAAAACACTCATACTACAATATATATTAAAACACACATACACACATAAATAACGCCTGCATTCAACAGTTAAAGGTATATATAATATAAAAAATATAATTTCAAATATAAATTGGTGATAAGGAAAACAGCTAATTCGAATGCTAAATAATGTTCACATTCAAAATGATGTATAATTAGATAAGCATTGTCGTCATTAAATATGATGTTAACATGTCTGAATAATAAGTTCGACGTAGCAGCGATCGGACGCTAGCTTCAAGGCCCCGAGCCAAAGCGATATAAGTAAGCGTACAAACTTAATACTGGAATTGGGCGTAAATTAACACAGTTACGCTATCTTGTGGACGGGGTGATAATCCACATACGCGGGATTTTAGTGTGATGTCATATATGATAGTATATCTACCATCTGCGAATATTTTCTAAATCTTTAGTCACTCACGGAACTGGATTTTGTTTACCACATTTATCGCAAAATAATGGCGCAGCGAGAGGGGCGTCCAGATGCACTTGACACCACGAAGTTTTCTTCGTCTTGTCAGATACATTTCAGCTATTATTCAAGGTGAAAAAAACTTTACAATTTTAGTGGTGTGAAGTAAGAAAACAACTTCCTGTAGTTTAACCCCGTCTGCTACGTGGCGTGCGACCTTGATTGATTTGTCCTCGGCTTTAATCTTGCGGTTACCTCTCCCATGTAAGATAGGACGCAAAGCGATATAAGTAAGCGTCCTATCTTAAATGGGAGAGGTAACCACAAGATTAAAGGCGAGGTCACATCAATCAAGGTCGCACGCCACGTAGCGGACGGGGTTAAACTACAGGAAAATGCCTAACTGTTTTCTTACTTCACACCACTAAAAATGCAAAGTTTTCTCACCCTGATTAATAGCTGAAATGTGCCTGAGAAGGCGAAGGAAACTTCGCGGTGTCAAGTGCATCTGGACGCCCCTCTCGCTATGCCATTATTTTGCAATAAATGTCGTAAACAAAATTCAGTTCCATGAGTGACTAAAGGTTCAGAAAATATTCGAGACTGGCAGATATCCTCTCATATATGACGTCACACTAAAAGCCCGCGTATGTGGATTATCACCCCATCCACAAGATGGCGCAACTGTGTTAATTTACGCCTGATTCCAGTATTAAGTTTGTACGTTTACTTATATCGCTTTGGATAGGACGCTTACTTATATCGCTTTGCCCCGAGCACTCCTTTCTCGCTTTTCGGTGTCTTTAATTTCTGTAATTTCCCTTTTAAATTTGTCCGGTTTTATTTATTTTTTTTTTAACTTGGCTTTCGCTAGAGTCTCATACTCGGGACGTGGCCAGGGACCTATGAACCTGACTTCCGCAAAAGTCGGAATAAGAGAAGAAAAGGTTAAAGGAAGCGGTCGGAAATAGGCCGCTCGCCTTGCAGGTTGACCCAACCGTCGACTCTATTATGAAAATTAAAAGATTTTTTTTTTTTTTTTTTTTTTTTTTTTTAACGTCCATTGTCCGCTTAAATAAGAAAACTCCGAAATATTTAAACTACATTAAAAAAAATAATAATAAAATTCTACAAGTTAAATGCAAATGTTTACTTATAAATGTATAGCAAATTAACACCTTGTAATAATATACTAATTATAATTGCTAAAAATTGTAAATTGAAACTTTAAAAACAGTAAAAATACGTTTATTCGACTGTTTACATGTTTAGACTTTACCCGAATCATTTTTTAAACAAATAAATAATCTAATATTATTTATTTTATTTATATTGTTAATCAAATAAACAGTCGAATAAACTTATTTTTACTGTTTTTAAAGTTTCAATTTACATAATTTTATTCGACTGTTTACATGTTTTGACTTTAACCCGAGTCATTTTTAAAACAAATAAATAATCTAATATTATTTATTTTGTTTATATTGTTAATCAAATAAACAGTCAAATAAGCCTGCTCTTACTGTTTTTAAAGTTTTAATTTACATCTTTTAGGAATTAGAATTAGTATGTTAACTCAAATTTCATAGTTACAATTTCATGATGTTCAAAAATTTTTTATCATTATCATATCAATCATTATCATATCATATGCTATCCATTTAAGTCTCACTTTTAATGATTACCAAACAAAACTTTAAACAAGTCTCACGGATTAGTTCGTAAAAAGCTAATTTTTTTTTAATATTCGGATAATTTTGCGCCCTCCTATATATTATGTGTTAATATGGGCGACGAAAGGTCCCAAGGGGAAAAAAATACAGCTTTGCTAGTTAAAATCTTCTTAAATATACAACATTTTGATGTAATAAAATAAACAAGTAAATTAAGTACGAACTTACTGATTTACGAAGAAATCAATCACTTACCTAGAAAAGAAAAGAAAAGAATTAAAAAACAATCAATCAAGCAAACATGTAAAATAGTATTAAAAAATGTCAAATATTCATTTTTACGTTTTTTTGCAAAATATCAATATTTTTAAATGTTCCAATTACTTTCTTTTATAAAATTACATATGAAAAGTACTTGAAACATTAAAACTAACTCAATATTTGCTAAAAGTGATAATAATACATTTTCAGGGCAAATAAATACCTTGATTTATTCAGATCGAGGTGTTTCACGGAAAGAGATTCTCTGCAGAATAATGATAGAACAAATATAACAAAGAACCTTTACAGATTAACTTTAAAAATAGTAGACTAATTTATCCCTCAAGATTTTATTTGCCATCCATTATCAGGTAATAAAAAGAGATTTTTTTTAAGCAGTAAGAATATATGCAATGATTCAACCTCCATAGATCTTCCTAAAATTTTGAAAGAGATGCTCTGCAGAATAACGAAACACCAGTATAAAATAATTCACGTTCACAAATATCCATTTTTAATATTGCAGTTAATTTCATTATGCATCAAATGGCGCGATTTTTGTTTACAAGTTTCTGAATTTAAAAGTTTTTATGCAACTGTTTGTATCAGTATAAATCTTGAGAATGTCGCCGTTCCAGTGATGGAACATGTCGATCTAAATAAGTAAAGGTGTTTATTTGCCTTGTAAATGTATTTTTATCACTTTTAGCAAATAGTAACTTAGTTTTACTTTCTTTCATATAGACTGTGTTTTTGTTATTTTATTTTATATTTCTCACACGTCATATATAGATATTCATAATTCGTACACATCGTAGTATATTTTTTGCTTTATCAAATTTAAATAATACAAATATATATATATATATTCATCTTTATTTTATACATTTTTGTTGCTTTTATTACTGCATCTCTAGTATATACATGCCAATTTTTCTTTTTTTTCCTAATACACCTCATATCGATAGCATTAAAGCAAAGTGTTTCTTTTTTTTTTTTTTTCGAAGTTGTTACAAACCATGAGAAATAATAGTTTATAAAAATGCTGAAGAAAAGTGTGAAAAGCAGAACTATGTATTTAAAGATAGAATAAACATTTAAATTTAAAATAAGCGTTAACATATTTGTTACAATAAGTATATATTTTATAAATATTTAGCAAAAAATGGAATATAATCTTTTTGTTAATAAATCGAGTTAAATAAAATAACAGATATATAGTAAACCTTTCTTTGTTTGTTTGAAAAACATGCAAATCAAATTCACATAATGCATGATGATCTCGCCGCGAAAAAAAAAAAAAAAATAAAGTAAAAATTTTTTACATTTCTGAAATTTACCGTTTGCATATAAATATTCATAGTGAAAAAAAAAAAAATCATTTGTTTTCCGTCATGAATGTTTCATAATGTTTCATAATTTATTCAATGAAAAATGATTTTTGCTGTAGTTAAATAAAATAATTTTATGTGCAATCTTGCATGTGTCATTAAAATTATAGGATAGATTTTTTTGGGAAGTTAAGATTTCAAAATGCGGAAAGCATTTCTTATGCGCTGTTTTGTAGTCTGATTTTTGGAATTCTTAATTTTTTAACATAATTTTAATTACTGAAATACAGTGAAACTTTCATTTAACGAAATCTCATCGTTACACTTAAACACTTCGTTATGAAGGAAATTCGTTAAATGGAAATCAACTAAAATTCATGAAATTTCTGTGATAAAATAAACATGCATAAAATGCAAAATACACATAAAACGGAAATATGGAAAAAATGTATTTTAATTCGAGCAGTAATTTTTTTTATGCATTGTAGACGTATGAGGAAAATTTAATTAGAATAATGTCTAAAAAATACATAATAAAGAGAGGTAAACAAAAACTGAAGCGTAGCGTACATTTTTTTTTTCTTCTAAGTTTTCCAAATTCTTAATTTAAAAAAAAGTCTGTAATATTACTTTGTACAGGTTGTAATATTGTTTTGTACAGACAGATCTCTTATAAAAAATACTGTTCATAAATATTTTCGCACATTTGTAAGTATCCGAACAGTACATCTGTAACATTTTCGTGAAACTGGAATCCCTTTCTTATTGTATCGGAGGCTTTTAGCATCTCTTCTTTTGAATGCAAATGATTAAATAAATAAATAAAAAAAGAAAGAAAAGAAAAGAAAGAACGACTAGAGAACAGGAATTCTGTTTTTTCAGAATTTGGTGTCGCCCCCGACATTTCCAAAATTTCATTTTCTTTTGATGGACTGATGGCTTCTATTATTATGAAACAGCCATTATAGATGAAGTGTTAGGTGAAGATGAAAGAGCAGTCGTAAAAAGTTAGACATCTGATTTTCTGGTCAGACTGGGGGAAAAATGGCCATAATTTTTTTTGAAAAAAAAATTTATGGCCATTCTTTTCCCATTCTGACCAGAAAATCAGAGGTCTAACTTTTTACGACTGCTCTTTCATTTTCACCTAACACTTCATCTATAATGGCTGTTTCATAATAATAGAAGCCATCAGTCCATCAAAAGAAAATAACTCGGTGAAAGCGGACACTCGGTTAAGGGGAACTCGGATAATTGGGATTCTACTGTAGCTCAGTTTTAAAAATTAAAACACGCGATTTTATTTTATATAAAACGACGTCATACGAATCCGCTGAAGAATTCCTCATTTACGATCCAGTCATAAACATCTACAATAAAGTATGGGTAGGACGTCACTATCTCAGAATAATACACAAATGCAGCAAAAAGAAAGCAATTCATTAATATTATTTCAAAATAGCACGTATTTTAATTATTTTTTTTTCAGTTTTTATGAGAAAGTGGCAACAAGAAGATATAACTGCTATTTTTTAACTATTTTTTCTTTACTTTCTACAGAAATGGAGTACTTGAGTTGCCAAAATGGAACAAATGCCGCTAAAAACTACAAAAAAATTAATATTTCAAAAATAAATGGAGATACAGTTTTCAAACAAATTGCACTTAAAAGAACTCTTTTTTTTTTCCAATACGACGGTATAAAAATTGAAAATGTGCGATGCTTAGAAGTTTAAAAAATTGCTAAAGAGTATTTAATCGTAATGCTTTGTTTTACGGCTAGCGTCTGTAAGGTAACGTTATTTTTTGGAGACAAAATAAGCCGGGAGAAAGAAATGGCATACCTTACCGGGGGCTAATAATTTTCATATACCATCGCAAGAGAAAACTCATCCCCGTCTGAATGTTGTACACGCACGAAAGTGGAACAAATTTTGTTATATAGAATATATTTTTCGTAATATGGAGGTTAATTTACATGTTAATGGCGTTCAAAATCAAAGTTCAGCCAAACATTTCGTTACGTAGAAAACTTCGATAAATAGGGACTTCGTTAATGTGAAGTTCCACCGTATATTGTATAGAGCTGCTTATTTTTTTACCCAACTGAAAAGAAAGGTTATGTGTTTCACGCGTATCTGTGTATGATGATTTCTTTATACCCTCGAAACATTCCAACGGCTGGATGGATTTTAATGAATGAGGTCTCTATCAATTCGTCTTAACCGACCGATGATTATAGGTTGGGTTTTGTTTTTATAAATTCAAAATGGCAGCCGTAAAATACAAAATGGTGGTACAGACGAAAAAGAATTACGCACCCTATTGAATGGCATATCACTGGATAGGTCTTTCAAAATGAAGACGATGTTTAATTGACTATTTTACAGTCAAAAACCCCGTTAAAATATTATACAACCTAGAAGTTGTGCATGTATTGTGGATCTCTAACTTTACTGCAACTCTAACTATTATAGACATCTATAGACCTCATCAAAACAGTGTTTATAGATAGGAACTAACAATTAAACACAACTTAAAAGTCATCAATACAAGTAAATAATAATAAAAAAATAGGTAAGTATTACAAACAAGTAATATAAAAAAAAGTATTTTAAGTCAATTCCTACTTAGGTCAATAAGAGAACTTTTTTTCTCCCATTCTTCTTTCCTGTTGAGTGGCGCTTAAAATGCCTTGATCAAGAAGAGAGTTCTCTCGGTCTAAAAATACCTTGATCAAGAAGAGGGCTCTCTCGATTATTGCGAATTAATTAATTTAATTTAATTAATGAATTAATATTTGAAAAAAACTGGATTAACATCAAGTGTCATCCACTACAAGTTAAAAAAAAAATTGAGCTTGATTGGATGAATAATAAGTATTTTATTAACGATTGAAAATTTGAACAAGATATATATAGCGAGAGTGTGAGCTAATAGTAGGAATTGAAAAAAAAAGTAGTTTCACATTGAGGAGAAATAATTAATTAGTTCGCTTTTTGTTCAGTCGGGTTTTTTGATTTTTTAAATTTAATAGTTTATATAATTATGAATTTTGAAGATGTAGTACTTGAAGACATATCCGCATCGAATATACAAAATACAGAGAATTTGTTTAAAGATTCCATTATTTGTTTATTTTCTCAATCTTACACAATTATGTTTATTGTAGGAAGTTTCAGTATCTTTAACAGAGAAAGAATTGTAAGTTTTATTATTACTTACATTTTTTTGCACTTTATTAAATTTTGCAATTGTCTGTTGAAGCAAACCTAACCATCACAAGAAAATTATGTGTGTTTAAATGAAGCAGGGTTGTGTTTAATTTTCGAGTACCACCAGAATTATGCGATAAAATAAAACAACGATTACTATTCGGAAATAGTGGTAGGAGACCTCTACGCATTCTGGTTTATAATTGTTATACAAGTATCCTTTAATTATATAACTTATTTTCTGTTCTATAACAGATTTCTAAAAATTGCATGTGCATGTTATTTAAAATCTTTATAATGAATTACTGATTAAAAAGAAATATTTAAGTGAAAGAAAAATTTAGGAGGATGAATATGTAAAGTTCTATCAAAAGGGTTGCGAACTTAGTTAAAAGTATCAGTATTTCTGTATTGAGTTTATTCATATTCGCAGATGCATTTTATCAGGCGGGAAATAAAATTTAAATTTAAAAATATTTTATTTAAGGAGTAAAAATATTTTTGCATTACCAAATTATTCGAAATTTTTATTAGATCTGCTTTGATAGAATTTTTTTTATAGTTATATAAATATTCCTTATCTTTTTATTATATTTAAAATTTTATAATTTTTATCACCAATCTGATTATAGAATTTTGATCCAAAGGAATGTACTAATTACTTAAAAAAAAAGAAAAAATGCGAAAACAGAAAATGGTAATCATATTTTATTTTTTTTTTCCATTTTTGGGCCCAACACAACGAACAACTTAAATTTAGATTCTTTATTTCTTTTAATTAATTTTAATAGAGCTAATACTTTGCACCTGTCTCGTGTTTGCCTATTGACTACATACTAATCTAATGCAGGAAAAGCAGTTCCCATGAACTAAAATTTTAAATTTTATCGAAAGCACGTGCACTTTAATATTCTTCGGTTATTTAGACCTGTTCGAATTACTTTAATTACCTCTCTAATATATGGTATATTTACTAATTTTCCAATTAATTTATACCTTCGAGAATTTTCATCTCATGAAAATATTTTCTATAAATTGCTTTTACTGTTAAAACCGCAAATACTTTTTTGGATTTTTCGTGCGTAAAAAGTTTAATTTTATCAGTAAGTTCTTCTAAAACCATTTTAAATTGAGATATTTTCTGGAAATATTTGAAATATATCTTCATTTTTTTGTGTTACCGAGCTTCTTTACTATCCTTACTTAATGTATCTGCTTATGTTAGAAATGAGCATTTATGCGAAAATTATCGATTTCATTTTTATTATTTCATTTGAAAGTATAACTTTTTACAACTTTAAAATTCCTTTGTCTTTGTTTCTTCCGTGTTTCAGAACAGAAGTTATAGTCTTTTTTTAGCAAAAATACACTAATTTATCATTTAAATGAATTTTTTTCAAAACTGATTTGTACACAAAATTAGCTCACTTCAAAAAAGATAGCTAAAAATATTATCATTCTTCCATAAAATGTTGGGCGATTCTTTTATATATTATTATCTAATGCATCTACTAATAATGTTATGAATATTTTCAAAATTAAGGCCTGTGTTTTGAATTAAAACATGGTAAAACTGATGAAAATCTTACAATTGACTCTTTGATCATCTCTAAAAATTTTATTTACCAAAATATCATTTAACTTGTAGTAGGTGCACTAGCTAAAAGCTTACAGTTTACTTTAGTAGTAATTTTTTTCTAACAAGCTTATTTGTTTTTCATGTTTTTGAAGAAGTTCTAGAAATTTTGATACATATTTAACATTTTTGTAAATTGATAAGGATACATACATATATATATATATATATATATATATATATATATATATATATAAGTTTAAAGGTAAATTATTAATTTTTTCAATAAAGGAATGTTTAAATTCTACCTTTTAGTAAATAATTAAAATTCGTATAAAACACAAATAAAATGTACTAAAATTGCTTTTAGGTGCAAATATGTAATGTAAAATTATTTAAAATACATTAAAATTCCTTAAAAATACATTAAAAATCATTAAAATCCCAAAACATTTTTGGCCAAATTCACACGGCCATAGTCAGTTACAATATTCAAATAACCACTGAAGATGGACGTGTGCATTTGGCCAAAAACGTTTCGGGGTTTTAAATAAGATTTTTAATGAATTTTTAAGGAATTTTAATGTATTTTAAATAATTTTACATTATATGTGCACCTAAAAGCAATTTTAGTACATTTTATTTGTGATTTATACGAATTTTAATTAATTATTTTTTTTTAAATAAAATTATGTATTAAAAATCACCTAAAATCATCCAAACTAAGCTTAAAATTGCTAAAATAGATTTAAAAAAAAATACACTTAAAAGGCACATAAATACCTTTATTCAGATCGACACATCTTTCATCGCACAAACGGCAATATTCTCATGATCTTTGTTGATACAAAAAATCACAAAAATTTAACATTATGCATGTTGATAAAAAAATGTTTTGTATCAACAAAGATCTTGAGAATGTCGCCGTTTGAACGATGAAACATACCGTCGGTACCATGGTTAACTATTCAATATGTACAGTGTTGTACATATGTGTATGTACATGTTGTACATATGTACAGACAACTTTAAAATAGGGGCGATTAATTATGAACATCCTGTAACTAAAATTTCTACACTGTCGTAATGGTAAATATGTAATTTATTAAAAATCGCCCTCTGGTGGCGAAATTTTAAACTAGTTTTATTTATATATTTTTAATTTAAACAAATTCCCATCCCTTTATTATGCCTTTCCCAAAATTTCAAAACTTTATGAACAATAGTTTTGTCTGTAAGCAACTTTAAAGGAGGGTCGTTTAATTATGGGCATCCGGTATATGCCTTTTAAGTGTTTTTTTTTATATATATATATACTTTTAGCAATTTTGTTGCTTAATTTGGATGTATTAATTTTTTATGAAGACTAAATCAAACACTGTGAAGACAATGTTTCTCGGCAATTTTTTTCAAAAGAAATGCTTTGAACGTATGCAGATATCTTAAAAGCATATTTACAAACATAAAATTACACTGGTCGGCACCAAAATCCTCTCTGTAAAAATAATAGTTGATTCCTATAGATTTCACTCTGCTAGATAAAAATATAGTAACAAAATTGCTGTATCACTTCCCTTTTTTTTCGTAGGAGGATGTTCTTTTAAAATTAAGGTATTTTTACCGACTTCGAAAAAAGGAGGAGGTTATCAATTCGACGCGTATGTATGTTTTTTTTTTTTTTTTTTTTTTTTTTTTATGTATGTTCACCGATTGCTCCGGAACTTTTTGTCCGATTTATGTGATTTTGGTTTTAATTGAAAGAGGATACTCTCGAATTGGTACCACTTCCGTTTTATCGAAATTGGTTGAGTAGTTTTTTAGTAATTCAACAAAAACCAATAAAATAAAGGATTTTTCGCAAATTATCTTTCATTGTTGTAACCGGTTTTTCATTCATAAGCATAAAGCTATGTATTCATATGCGTTATCGCCAAGTTGTCGCCAGACTTGGCGTCATTTGGTGAAATATCGCCAAATTTGGCGACCAAAATAAGTTGGCATAAATGAAGCCAACTTGGCTGTAACTGACTAATTTGGCGATATTTCCATTCAAATTCACTAATGGATCTTCTCCAATATGTTTCTTCACAATTTCTAATCGGCAGTCATATTTACAATTCTCAATTGCCAACCATTATTTAAAATGCTAAATAATACAGAAGCAAACTAAATTAATACATGAAGACATCTGAATTGTATCAAGAAATGAGAACATGTAAATTTTAATCAGATTGCACGATAAAAGCAAAAAGTGCGCTTTTTACTTTGCAGTAGTTTTTGAAGTCGGTTTTATTTTTGGTAAAAAAGTTTATAAATTAATCGTTTTTAATCTGGCGTAATTTTGACCAAACTATTCTTTCTCTTTTTAATATTCACATGAAAATACTTGTGTCAGAAATGAAATATTACTTGCGCTTTCCTAACAAAAATAGTTGAAAAGTATCCTCTTAAAATATCAAATAAATGTCTAGCGCAATTTCTAAATTTAAACCGTTTTGCAATATTATATATCTTGCTAAAACATGAGTGAAAATTTCGTAAATCATAAAAAGTAGATAATAATATGTAAATACCTGTAAATATATGTTTCAATATGATTACCCAAGTTGCAGAGGCATTAGGGATGAGAAATTATTAGTGGATAGCGAACAGTAAATTCGGACACGAAAAGGGGGAGAGGGACATAAAAAAATGCACGATACAAGTATCAACAAACAAGATTTTCATGCTATATTTTATCAATTTGATATCTAAGACAGCGTCAGCACTTTTTTCATGATTTCAATTTTATCTAGCTTTGCTAATTAATATAACAATCCTTCACTGATTGTTATTATTATAAAACTGTTTCTCGGAAAAATGGTACGTGCTGGAGCAATTTGGATAACATATTTAGAATAGGAATATTAGATCTGTACACTTTGCATATTTAGTTTGCAGAGAGGAAACGTTTTTATTTTTTTGCCGACCAGTGTTATCAATGAAATTATGTATATTCCACGAGAAAGAGATAAGCGAACTATAAAGGCCACCTTCTAAATCTCTCACTGACAATTGATTTAATAGCATTATTTTATCGCCTCTTTACGGTATATTGATTTATGAAATCGCTTTTTTGGAATCAGCAATCTAAATATACACTCATATATCCTCGCATTAATTTTTAGATAAATTAAATGCGTTGCGGAAAAAACTCCATATAGCTAAATCTTCTTAAATCTTTTATCCAAACTAAATTTCATACGGTCGTTTATTTTTTAAATTAAGAGTCATTAACTGCGTGGAAATAAATTTTACAAATTCTTTACGTTACGTGCAAAATAGTTTAGGTTCGTTGCAATTTATTTTATGGCAATTAACGGACTTCAAATTGAATCCTGGGAAACTAAAGCAGACCTGAATGATTCTTTGGCTAATATACCCGGACAGCCAATAAGAATGTTGCAAAAAAAAAAAAAAAAAAAAAAGAAAAAGAAAAAATCTGCCTCACGTAATTTTCTTGCCAGGGTCTCACGCCCGCAGCTCTGGATTTCGAATTTTTTTATGCCTTACCCACACAAGCTTTTCAACTAATAAAGTTTAATTGGAAAAACGGGCCATTTCACACAGGAGGGAACTAGTTTAATTTCCTGGACTTTTATTTTTTTATTTCTTTCTTAAAGATCCCTCATTTATTCATTCTTTTTCAGTCAATTCAAAATCTTGCCTCGCTTGTGGAATTAAGTTTTTTTTTTTTTTTTGCGCCTTCATTTTTTTTTTCCATATCGCGTCTCCCACCGTTTTAAAGTCCTGAGACTTTATAGATCGTAAAAAACGATTCTGCTATCTTGAAAGAAAAACTGGAAGAAAAAGTAACCTAGAGAGAGAAAAAAAAATGAGAAAAAAAAATAGAAAGGAACCTAAAGTAATGTGATTTATTGGGAATCTAATACTTTTTATAGCTTTCTACGGAGCGGCTTGTGTAAACACTGTTAAGAAGGATGCAGCGACAAAAACGAAGAATTATATGAGTGGATTTCCGTCCTCCCCACATTTTTACCCTCTACCTGAAACAATATTATTAGAATATTTATTCAGGGCGATATAGAAAAAGAAATGACATTGAAAAATTCAGTTACGGCCAAACAGAAAAAAAAATGTTTTTGCAAAAGCGTATGAAATCTCTTTTTGGATTTCAATCTTTTTAAATGGATAAAAAATGGAGTTCTAAAACGGAAGAAAAGCATAGAAAGCGTCAGAAACTACATCGCAGTTTTTTTTTCGCGAACATTCTTTTAAAATGCATTTATTTGTGTACTCTGGGGAATGAAAAGTATCGGTGATACTCTTAAACGAGATTGATATCCCGTTTGGGGTAAAATTCTATATTTAGACTATACTTACGTATACGTAGTTTTAGAGATCATAAATAATAATAATAATAGTAATAGTAATTGTATTTGTTTGGGAAAACTGATGGCAGGTTATTTTATTGAGACTTAAAATTTTAGCATGGGGACATTACCGATGTAATTTAGACTTTTCTCAAATCCAAAGGAGCTACTTTCTAATATTGAATTTATTTTTGTTGGGAAACGCATGAGATTGGTAGAGGTATATAGAAACTATATACACTATATACACTATATGGAAACTATATAGGATAGTGTTTTCCATTTTTCGGTAAAAGCAAATCGTAACAATGAGGAAAAGTCGAAAAACATGTCGTCACGTGATTCAGAAAATGTTTTGGTAAAAACAAACATATGAAATCTCCTTTTAAATGGATAAAAAATGGAGTTCTAAAACGGAAGAAAAGCATAGAAAAAGTCAGATACTAAATCGCTTTTTTTTTTTTTTTTTTTTTTTTTTTTTTTTTTTTTTTTGTCGCAACCATTTTTTTTTTAAATGCATTTATTTGTGTACTCTGGGGAATGGAAAGTATTGGCGATACTCTTAAGCGAGATTGATATCCCGTTTGGCATAAAATTCTATATTTAGACTATACTTACGTATACGCAGTTTTAGAGATCATAAATAATAATAATAATAATAATAATTGTATTTGTTTAGGAAACATTTATGGCCGTTTATTGAGAATTATTGAGACCTAATTTTATTGAGACTTAAAATTTTAGCATGGGGAATTACCGATTAAAGTGTTTAGTTTCTAGTTTGGAATCCGTGAAACGCAAGGTTCTAAACTCTCTCATAAACTGTGATTAAGGCTCTACTCATATACAAAGGAACTACTTTCTGACACTTTTCTGAATTCACTTTTGTTGAGAAGCACATGAAATTGGCAGACTTTATCATTTAGAAACTATGTAATCGAACACCGTTTTCCATTTTTTGGTAAACGCAAAGGATCTTTCAGAAAATACTGTCAAAGTTGGTATTTTGAACCGAATTTTCGGTGCAGGAATGACGAAAAATATGTCATCACGTGAAAAAAAATCGCTTAAAACTCTATAAGTATTTTATTTATCAAAAATGTAAAACAGCATTCGATTCCAAATTGCTTCACTAGTCCGTCATGCCAATTTTGTGCATTTCCCGTTAAAAAGGAATCAGAAATTGTGTCAGAAAGTTTCGTGTTTGTTGAGCAAGGAATTTGAGAACCGCCTTAAGTATTACAGATCTTTAAAAAGAGAAATAAGTACAAAATATGGAAGAGAAAATCTGTCTATCTATATCTATATATATATATATATATATATATATATATATTACGCTATCGTATGTGGTACAGAAATAGCGACTATTTGTTAATTGTTTAAAGGCAACGCCCGAATGATACGTATATCATTGGTTATTGAACAGCATTTAATGCATCTCAATACTTATAAAGGGATTACCATAGAGGGGACCCTGTTCTGTAGCCAAATGCCACCAAGTTTGTCGCCAATTTGCCGATATATCACCAAATTTGGCGACCAAATTTAGTCGCCAAAAGTGACGCCAACTTGGTGATATCGCTAATATTTCGCCAAATCCCCACAACTTCCATTCTAAATAAATAGGGATTACTTGCATACAGAAAATCAGCAAATTGGGATATTTTAATGCACCAAAAACTAATATCAGCTTAAGGGATTATGTTAATTATATTTAAAGGAGTCCAAGTAAATTAAATTATGAATAAAAGTAACATAATACAATGCTTAACATGCTTTCCCAAACATAAAAATTTAAGGGAGATCAAATTGGTCGCCAACGGCGGCTAGTAGTTTGAATTATCGGGAGATAAGAAACTATTTGGCGAGCATTTTACAATTAGAGTATAAATAAAAGATTTTCTTTAAAACAAACAAATAAACAAAATGATTTTATGGACATTTTTCTGCATAAATATGCAATAAGTGTAAAAAACAAACGTAAAAACAACAACAACAACAACAATAAAAAAAGATATATCTGAACAGGTACTGAACAGGTAATCAGCATTAAGGGGTTTCCTAGCTGATAGCAGTTTAACACCCAGACTAGGAAATTGAAATGTCTTATGTTTTAATGAGCCATTGGGAAAAAGTTAAACTGTAGCAAAGCTACTAAAAGAGTAAAAGAAGTTAACAAGAAAAAATAAGAAATTTAAGAAAACAAAAGAATAAAATTAAATTTTAAAGTATAAACTTAAGATGAAAGAAAGTTAACGATAAATCTTAAAAAATACAGGAATCTAAAAATAAGTATAGTCAAACTGTAGTTGTAAAACTACTATAAGGAATTTAGAAAGTAAAAGTTAGTACTGTTCAGAGAAACACTCAACAAGCATGGGCAAGAAAAGCTAGGGTGGCAAAGACCACAACATCCAACCAAAAAAGGGACTAATCAGGGCCATACATTTTATTTATTTATTTATTTATTTATTTATTTTAAGTTTTACAATTTTTAATGGTCTCTATAGTATATAGAGAGTTTTTTTTTTTTGTTTTTTTTTTTTTTTTTGATAAGAAAAATATATAAAAATGAAGAGAAAAAAATAGAAGAGGCAAAATTAGCGTGGAGAACTCAGATGTTACTGAGTGTCCATAATTATGGAAAACCTAAAAGATATATCATATCCATACGTATACTCTACTTAATCATCGTATAAAAATGTGACTGGTGCTAATCGATTATTAATAAAGCCTGCTAATGAATGCTAGACGTAAATTTCGCTTGTCGGCTACATGTACCATTTCTACCAAATTTTAAAATTTACAGTATTAACTCATACGGCTGATATCGTATTTGTATAATTCGGTATGTTTTACATTCTGATAAAAAACGGGAAGTCATAACGACAAGTAATTTAGGAATTATGCAGGATTATAGTTTGAAACTTCAGATGTAATATTGATTTTAAATCCTTGCAAAACAGATTGCATATCGGATAGATTTTCATTTCAAAAACTACTTGGTGTGATGACCTGTAATTTTATTTTCCCGTATTAAAAGCTTTTAAACTTCGATTTTTGTTTTTTTTTAAAAATCATAGGTTACAATTTACATTTCTTCCGGAAAAAAAATCGAAAATATGAATTGTTTTATGAAAATATGTTTTGAATTTAAATTTCTAGAATCTTCAAATATAAATTTGATTGCAGCTCATTCCGCCAAATAGTTTAAGGTATTCTCAAAAAACTACTCACATTGAAATTTGTTTTACAACAATACAAAATAAACTTTACATTTGGTTACGTTAAGGCTTGTTATCAGTCAGGACGCAAATTCCCCTACCTAATACTAAACCTATGGGCCATGGAAGTATTAATTAAGAGGAGCTGACATATCCTTAAAATAGTGGAGCTTCAACTGCAACCACTTTTGCAGGATCGATTACCACCAGGGAAAACTTCCACCAGTAAATTTAAATAGAAAAATTCTCCTTATTTAGACTTCTTATTAATGCATAATTTCAGTTAAAAATAATGGCATAAACAGATATTTATTTTTATTGGTGGAAATTTACTTTGGTGCTGATTAGGCTCTACGTTACCGCCATATTGTGACAACCGAGACAACCTACTGTCAGTGTCAGTGAAAAAGATTATAATACCTGGGCAAACTGACACCTGTAAAAAGAAAAAGAAAATGTTAACCAAATTTGCTATAGAAATTTTCCATGAATAAGGATCTAAAATAAGACCAAATTTTCTGTTAAAATTTACTTGTAGAAATTTTCTCCGACGGTCACCAGAAACTGTTGATCCGATTTAAAAGAAACAGCCGCCATCTTGTAACAACATCCTCAGTCACTTCACTCGCAACTGGTTGACAATACACTATATGTCTCCTCCTCTTTCTTCATAATTCCATTCTATGGGCACTTGCCATCTTATAACAACTTCCTCTGTCACTTCACGTGCAACTGGTAGACAATACACTATATGTCTCCTCCTCTTTCTTCATAATTCCATTCTATGGGCACTTGCCATCTTGTAACAACTTCCTCAGTCACTTCACTCGCAACTGGTAGACAATAGTACACTATATGTCTCTTCCTCTTTCTTCATAATTCCATTCTGCGGGCACTTGCCATCTTGTAAAAACTTCCTCCGTCACTTCACTCGCAACTGGTAGACAATACACTATATTTCTCCTCGTCTTTCTTCATAATTCCGTTCTGTGGGCACTTGCCATCTTATAACAACTTCCTCAGTCACTTCACTCGCAACTGGTAGACAATAGTACACTATATGTCCATTCCTCTTTCATCATAATTCCATTCTGTGGGCACTTGCCATCTTGTAACAACTTCATCTGTCACTTCACTCGCAACTGGTAGACGATACACTATATGTCTCCTCTTCTTTCTTCATAATTCCATTCTATGGGCACTTGCCATCTTGTAACAACTTCCCCAGTCACTTCACTCGCAACTGGTAGACAGTACACTATATGTCTCCTCCTCTTTTTTCATAATTCCATTCTATGGGCACTTGCCATCTTGTAACAACTTCCCCAGTCACTTCACTGGCAACTGGTAGACAATACACTATATGTCTCCTCCTCTTTCTTCATAATTCCATTCTATGGGCACTTTATTAACACTTTAAATAAAACTAACAATGCAGATTTAAAATATTTTGTCCAATAAAAAAGAAATATTGGTTCTTCATGAACAGCATACAGAAAACAGAAGGTAAAAATTTTAATTTTCTATGGAGAAATTTGAAAAATACAGATGCACTCCAAGCCCATAGATTGACTCAGGGGGAGCCTTAAACCTTCCTGGTTCCTAAAGAACTTGTACAAATGACTTCCCTGTTTAGTATACGAAGTTAGAATTTACAGAAAAACCCAAATATGATTTATAGTTTCTATATGCAGTTGGGCTTTTATTCAAAATTTAAGTATATCATTCATTAGCAGACGTGATGACTAATCGATTAGTTCAAGTCACATTTTCATGTGATGCTCCACGGCAGAATTAGTCATTTATTTATTTTTTTTCTTTTCATTGGTTCTACATGGGTTTTGCATACAAGATATTTGTGTTTTAATTTACAAAGTTGACGGCAATTTTTTTTTCTTAACTAGACTCTGATTATAAACTATATATAAAAATCGCTTCAAAATATCAAAATACTCAATAATTGCTATAAGTGATAAACACAAATTTTAAAAAAGCAAAATACCTTTATTTATTTACATTTCGACATGTTTCATTGCATCGAACGACAACATTCTCAAGAAAATAAAATGATAAAAATATTTTCGCAAAATTCAAATGGAAAAACTAGTAAACAAAAACAAAATCACGCGAACACAAGGATTTTTATTTCTGTTTTTGTTTACTAGTTTTTCTATTTGAATCTGTGAGAAAATATTTTTATCATTTTATTTTTAATTTATCATCTTTTTTTTTTAAATTTATGTTTATCACTTATGGCAATTTTTGAGTATGTTGATAGACTCTGATTTTTATTAAGAGCAGGTCATTTTTATTCCTAGAATTTTGTACAAAACAATCAGTACAATGGCACTCATTACTTTTCACTAGTATGATAGAATTCAAAATGGAAACTGTTTCTTTGACTGGACGAAAAATAGACTGAAAAGTAATAAAAGTTGAAATTGATATCCGAGTTACTACAAATATCCCAGACCTGAAACGGTATTCGAACTCGTCATTTATTTCTTCTAACAAAATCTATGATAGAATAATTATAATATCGTCTAAAATATAAAATATGTTACGTAAATTACAGATGGAAACGAAATGAATGAATGGCTATAGGAATATTACTTTTTAGGCAAAATTCCCATCGCTATAAATATACTACATGTTTAATGTTTGAGAAAGACTCATTATTTTGAAGATATGTATTCACAACTTTGGAGAATGATGAAATATTTAAAAAAAGCAATTGGGTATTTTACTAAAAATATACTTCGTACATAGAGTAGTCCTTAATTAAAGGTTAGTTTAGGCAGGGTCCTACACTAAATTTGAGAATAAGTAGCAAAAACAGAAACCTTTATCTTTTGAAAAACAAAATATCTTGCATTTCAACAGGAGTAATATTCCGTTTGGGTAATACTGAATATGGTATATCAAATTTGACAATACTTATTAAGGCATATAAAACTTGTGCTTGTTTAAAACACGGGTATTTTATTGGAAAACGAATTTGAAACCATTTCAAACTCACTTCAGCCTGGTAAACTGCTACATTTTTGGTTAAAAATATAGTTAATATTTTTTATTAAAAACAATTATTACTGCACGGAATGTCGTATAACTATTAAATAACGTATTTTTACGATATGTGTATGCTTACGATATTTTGTATTTTATATATATTGTCAATTAGAATATTAAAATTGCGAATATTTTAATTACACTCGTTGCAAAAAGGGATAGTAATAAGGTCTTATTTACTTAAAATTGCTATCGTTAACGTCTATCAGTTATTAAGCAGGACATTTCTTTTTTTATTATTTATATTTAGAACATATATGTTTAGTGAGAAATTTGATTAATGATGATTCTATATACTTTATTTCAATTAACAATAATTCATTTTTTATGTTTTTCAAAAATTGTTCGGGTTTCCGGATTTTAAATTTGACACATTAAAGAATGTTCATGCGTTTTGTAACTTTTACATACCATATCATGAATAATTTTCGAGCCTGTTTACTTTTCTCTAGAAAAAATATTTCTGGGTTGTATGCGTTTAACGTTCAAAGAAACATTTAAGGATGGAAATATGCTAAACCATAGTAAGTTCAAAATGATGAGAAGAAACCAAATGACATCAAAGAATAGCTTTCATTTTTAAAAACTGGATTTTCTAAGAGTTACCTGTAAACAAAACAATTAATAATCGACAGCTTACTTTTTTATGATCTATAATTTTAAATCATTAAATTTACGATGCAAGTATAAAATACTTTAAATTTTAATTTAGTCTTTCAACGATACCCTACATATGAGTTTGCTCTTTAGAACTTTTATCTTGCTAGTTGAAGATCAATCTCCAAATTTAGGTGCTACTTAAAACTACAGCGCCTAGAATAAATAGTGTGTAAATCTGCTATCCAAACAGAGCTAAAAATTTGAACCCCTAAATGTACAATGATTCTGAAATCCAAAGAGCCGATCGCAGCGAAATCTGCGGTATATTTTCCAATTTCAAATTAAACATGGTATTATTACACCGTCTAGATCAAATCGTCTTTGATTTTCAGAAAATATCCTGCAGATCGACTCTTTGGATTTTAGCATCGTTTGATATTTACGTGATACAATATTTTAGCACTTTTTTAGGTATTACTGTAATAGCCGATTTCCACACTATGGTCCACACCACAAAGATTTTTCGCTGTTAGCGAAACGAGATTGACAAATCAGAAACTTGCATTTTTTAAAACTGCGTAAAGTTCGCAAAAATGCAGGCTTCTAATTGGTCAATATCGTTTCGCTAACCGCGAAAAATCTATCGGGATCCCGGAATTTAAATTCTTGACGCTAAGGTTAAAATGTTTCATGGATTAGATTACTTAATCGGAATTTGTACAATATTTTATGAATATTATTTATAATGGGATAATTGCAAAACAGAAAATATTCTATTTTAATCAATAAATATTGAATCAAGCACAATACATGGAACTATTAATAAA
The DNA here is from genome assembly GCA_963932465.1 of Maratus speciosus. NCBI lineage: Eukaryota > Metazoa > Arthropoda > Arachnida > Araneae > Salticidae > Maratus > Maratus speciosus. The sequence goes on from OZ010793.1 coordinate 438,522,833, forward strand.
AAGGAACTGACATATCCTTAAAATAGTGAAGCTCCAACTGTAACCGCTATGGCAGGAGTTGTTTACCGCCGGTGAAAACTTCCACCAATAGATTTATATAGAAATTTTCAACTTTTTTAAACGTCTTATTATTACAAAATTTTAGTCATAAATAATGGTAGAAACAGATACTCATTTTTACTGGTTTACTTTGGCAGTAGTTAGGCTCTGCGTTTCCGCCATATTGTGACAACCAGGGAAACAAACTGACATTTTTACAAGGCGTACTCACACCAGTAAAAACAAGTAGAAATTTTTACGACATTTTTGAGAAAATTTTCCATGAATAAGACGCTTAATTAAGACGAAATTTTCTTATTAATTTTACTGGTGGGATGTTTGGCCTGGCGGTAATCAGAACCTGAAGATCTCATTTTAAAAAAGCAGCCGCCATCTTGTGACAACCTCCTCAGTTACTTCACTCGCAACTGGTAGACAATACACTATATGTCTCCTCCTCCTTATTCATAACTCCATTGCACAATACTGTAGCCGAATACAGAAAGACATAAAGCTACTTTGAGTTAGAATAACTAATCACCCGCACTACAGCGTCTAGAATACCTAGTGCGGAAATATGCTATCCAAACAACGGGTAAAAATTTGTATCCCTTAAATGTGGACAATACAGCTAAAATCCCAAGTGTCGATCGCAGCGACATCTGCAGGATTTTCGTATTACATTGTATATCTTGCAGTTGTAGAAAATATCCTGCAGATGTCGCTGCGATCTGTATATTTCAGCAACATCGTTGCACATTTAAGGGATACAATATTTTAGCACTTTTTTAAGTATTACAGGTATAGCCAATTTCCACACTATATATTCTAGGCACTATACCCGCACCGTAACAACTAGAGTGCCTCTATATCAGAGTGGCGACATACGGGAATTTGATTGGTTAAAACGATTTTGGAGAAACGCAAATTGGTAAACAACTTGGCGAGCCTGCTAAAATCGTCAATCTAATGCTTGTTATGTTGTCTCATTTGAGCAAATGAACACGCCCAGCCGAATATACCCACGTTTTGGAATGTAGGTTTGCCATAATCTGGACCAAAAGTCTCTCTAAGCACAGTCTAGACATGCGCCCTGTGTGTAAGTCGCCACTCTCGTATAGCAACACCCTTATAACAACTGGAATTTCTGTATAAATAAAAATATTGAAGTTTAATTTACTTTATTAATTCTTGGGATTCTTTTCAGAAAGAAACATTCCCCTTGCATACAATATTTCACATGAAAATCAAATTTCTAATTATTTGCTTAAATTAATAATAAGAGTTTAATTTACTTTTCGTTTCCCTGTACTTTCTTTCAATATTCAAAGCAGGTTAGAAATAAGAATGTTAAATCTAAGACTTTGTACAAAATAATAATAATAATAATATATTTTAAACTCTTAAATATAGAAATAATAACATTCTTGGAGTTTTTTTATATATATAAAAGTTTAATCTTCGGCATGATGTGCGTCAAATAATCAAGGACAACTCAATTTTATGCTTAATAAAATTGATTAAAATTTCTTGTTATAAATGAAAACGATGGTATCTATAGTGATTTTTTCATTTTTTTACTTAGAAATTAATTTAATATACATTACATTTCCATATCTTCGAAATATGAATTTAAAAAGTGGGAAATATGAGATGAGAAAGTTAATAAATCAGATTCAATATAAATACCTTTCTCTAACCAAATTTCCTTATTTTATTGAAATTCTAGCGGAAAAATGACAGTAACTTTTGACCTGCTTACATATTTTTTCTCAAATACATTTTTTATGTATAATATTGGGGTGCAGAGAGCTATTAAAGTGCATAGAGTTACTTTAAAACTAAAATCACAAACAAATGGTTTTCATTCTTTTCTTTTTAGTAATTAAAGTTGTAATGTATAAATCTTATGGATTATGATATTAAATTTGTGCTTATTTGACTTCGAAAAACGAAATCTGGAAAGTTGGCAATTGTGTATTGTGAATTGCAAAATTAAAATTTTATTATATATTCATTTAATATCATTAGTTAAATTTACCTATAATTTTTTCATCGAAACTAATTAGCATATTTTATTTGCGATATTCATTATTGATCGAAGTTTATTTCAAGATGAAAGCGATAAATATAATTAGCGCAAAAAAGATAATATTCCGACATACTTGTTCTATGAAATTATTTTAAATGGCCAAAATTTAAAAAAAAAAATACTTTGTTTTTGTGTCTTTAAAATATTTCAATTTTTTTTCAGCTAGCTCGAAATCAGCATTTAAAGATAAAATCATTACCATTGACTTCTTAATCTAACAAAAATTATCGTATAAACATAAAGAAATCGCAGAGAATACATTTATCGCAAAGAAATATCTTGTAGATTTTAAAATCTGTTTTATTTTTAAAATAAATTAATGTATCGCATTTCAGTGTTTTAAAACAAATAATTTCATCAAAACTTACATTTATTTGATTATCTCTCAAATGAATCAGAACGATTCTTATTTTGTTTTATAAGAACTCTTTTAAGCATGCTCTTTATTTGCTTATGCTTCCACTATTTGCTTAAAAACTATGGGATTATTTATAATGGCATCTGAAAATTGCATTTGTTAAAAAAACCATTTTGTTCTTAACTTAATGACAGGATTTCTTTGAGCATAATCATTCAACCAAAATTTTTCTGAAATAATAAAAAACGGAAAACTTGAAGCTTGTTAAAAGCTAAAATCTTAGGTGCTTTAGGTATTTTGCATTAAGTAAAAGAAAAAAGCTATTACGAGCTTTTATGATTACCCAGTTTTTAAAAACCCTAAGTGAATCCTTGTTTCCGTCTCAGCTATTGGCGAATATTATTCGCTGAGTTTCAAAATCTAAATGCACGTATAATTCTTTGCTGTCAATCTTTATTTGTGACCTACTCACCTAGAATGAGGGAGGAAGACGAGTATAAAAATAAAAGTAATATAAATTTATTCATTTTACAATTACATAATAGTATTCTCCAGGTAGTGGAATTATTGCATAAATCTATGTTTGATAGAAATTTTCTCAAGTCATCAATATTTCAATGTAAGAAACAATGTATTATATGTTTTATAAAATACATTATAAAATTTGCTTAAAAACTATGGTATTATTTATGATGTTATCAGAAAATTTCATTTGTTAACAAAAGGGAGGGGGGAGCTATTTTGTACTTAACTAAGGGCAGGATTTCTTTGAGCATAATCAGTCAACCAGAATTTTTCTGAAATAATTAAAAAAAAAAAAAAAAAAAAACGAAAACTTGAAGCTTGTAAAGAGCTAAAATCTTAGGTCCTCTTAGGTGTTTTGCATTAAGTAAAAGTAAAAAGCTATTACGAGCTTTTATCATTCAGCAATTTAAAAAATCCCTTAGTGAATCCTTGTTTCTGTCTCTGTTATTGGCGAATATTATTCGCTGAGTTTCAAATTTTAAATGCCTGTATAATTCTTTGCTGTCAATCTTTATTTGTGACTTATTCACCTAGAATGAGGGGAGGAGGACGAAAATAAAAATAAAAGGAATATAAACTTATTCACTTTACACTTATCTAATAGTATTCTCCAGGTAGTGGAATTATTACATAAAACTGCGTTTGATAGAAATATTTCACAAGTCATCAATATTTCAAAGTAAGAAACAATGTATAACATATTTTATAAAATACATTATAAAATTTGCTTAAAACTTTAGGATTATTTATAATGTTATCAGAAAACTTCTTTCGTAAAAAAAAAGGGGGGGGGGGGAGCTATTTTTTTCTTAACTAATGACAGGATTTCTTTGAGCATAATCATTCAGCTAAAATTTTTCTGAAATAATAAAAAAAAGGAAAATTTGAAGCTTGTTAAAAGCTAAAATCTTAGGTGCTCTTAAGTATTTTACATTAAGTAAAAGAAAAAAGCTATTACGAGCTTCTATCATTCCCCAATTTTTAAAAACCCTAAGTGAATCCTTGTTTCTATCTCAGCTATTGGTGAATGCTTTTCGCTGACTCACAAAATTTAAATGCCTGTATAATTCTTTGCTGTCAATCTTTATTTGTGATTTGCTCACCTAGAATGAGGGAAGGAAGACGAGCATAAAAATAAAAGTAACATAAACCTATTCCCTTTATACTTATCTAATGGCATTCTCCAGATAGTGGAATTATTACATAAAACCAAGACTGATAGAAATATTTGATAAGTCATCAATATCTCAACGTAAGAAAAAAAATGGATTACATGTTTTATAAAATGCATTAGTATCTATATAAATAAATCCGATATACAAATTTTTTGACATACTTTTAACAGCGTAGCATTCATCCTTATTTCATTATGGGATCACGTTGCTAGGTTCAAAAATGCAAAATTCTCATTATTTCAATGTATTGTAAGTCTGATCTAAATGTATTATAAAATGCATCAGTGTATGTGCAAATAAAACCGAATTAAATGGATACATAAACTTTTGACAGACTTTTAGCAATTTAATGTTTATTTTTCTTTCTTTATAGGATCAGGCTGCTTACCATGAAAATGTAAAATTCTGATGTTATGTAGAAATAAACGTTGTTTTATAAATTACATTAAAAACAAAAGCTTTTAGATATATTTATTTTTCAATTTTCAACCCATAATGATATTAAACAAAGAGTGTATGTACTTTGCAGGCTCAAATAATGCATTGTAATTCCTCTTCCGTTTAAAAAGCATTTTTGAGCAAGGTAATCATATGTATAAAAGATATATAATCCAAATGTTTCTTTTGTTGATTTTCAAACTATATCAAAATACATTCATTTGGGATTTTACGAATATTTTTAAACTGATAATTTTATTTTATCTGTTGCCTGTCTATATTTTGGCAGAAGTGAAATTAGTGTTTCACATTTCAGTTTAATGTATTGTATCCAATAACATTTGTAGCTCATAAAAAAGGATTTTGTGTATTTATTTCGGATTTGTTAGCTTTTCTGAAAATTAACATTATTTTCTATTTGATGTTTTTGAAATGTAATGGTCTTCTCTCATCAAATGAAAAGTACTAAACCCTTCTTTTCTGGAATATAGCTAGTAAACTGTGAATGCTATTTAAGGGGTCTCAGGACTCTTAAAAATGGAAAAAATGAACAAAAAGAACAATTTTCAACATTTAATGTCTTAAAATCTATATATGATTTAAAAACACAATTTTTATTAGGATTAAAAGATCTAAGAATGTTCTTTCATTTCATGTATTTAAAAAATTTCAAGATGCAGAATTAGTATTTATGGGGGGGCTCCAATCTGTCAGACATTTGTCGAGCAGAAAATTGGTATAACAGTTTATGCGTAGGATTACAAAATAAATTTTGCAACTAGAATGAAATGTTTTGTGCCTAATTGTACTTCTGATTGTAATAATTACCCTGAACCTAAATAAATTTGTATTTAAATCATTTTTATATTTTTAATACAAAATTGTATTTAGCTAAAAAAAAATTCCGAAAATTTCAACAGTATAATCACCTAAAATTATTTCAACAATAAAAGTGAACTTTAGGTTCAGTTTATACAGACTAACATGAAACATATATTTTGAAAATTTCATGAAAAAAATATTCAGAAGTTTTTGAGATATCGTGCGCGTTATCCCCAAAAGCGTCATTTGGGAAAAAAATGACTCCAAAGTTGATGAATGAAACGCCATTCTGGTTATTGAGCGTGTATAATTCTAATAGATACAACTTCCGTTCTAATGTAAATTTCCAGGAAACAATCATATCAAAATCCACAGAAAGGATAGAAGTTTAACATCTAAAAAAATTTTAAATTTTGAAAATTTTGAAGCTTTTATTGTCTTGGGGCCCCTTAAAAATTGATATTTATAGGATCTCATTAATCCGTTTGAGACCGTTTTACAATATGGAGTACGATTACGAAATCGTTTTAATACATTATAGCAAACAAATGAAAATAACACTAGAAATGAAAGTTATGCAATACATGTAGTATGGTGCCTAGCTACTAATTTATGAAGGTATACTTTATTCGAATGAGTTTTGAGATTTTGCATACGATCGTATTGCCCTTATTGCTAACATTTGCGCGTCAATGTGCTATTTATTTTGTCACTAGTGTAAATGCCCGTCCTAGGACGGTGGGTAAAAATTGTGTTTTTCATTTAAAATTTGAAAAACTGATAAAAAAATAATTGACAATATGGAAGCATTTAGATGAGCAAAGTTCGGCTAGTTTATGTTCCAACAAACACACAATTAGCATTAATTAAAATTCCTTACATGTCGCAAAGAAAATTTAATATGATTGCAACTTAATATTTGAAATAATCTCAAGTGACACTTGGCGATTTATTTTGGTGGTGTAATGCGATGTGCCTTGCACTGATTTGTTAGGAAGAATTGTCTACCACTGCTCAATTATCAGGACTTTTAACCTTGAGAAGTAATTGCGGGATTCTTGTTTCTTGTCAACCAAAGGGAGAATGGATCCTTTTCCCCTTGAGTCTCTTCCTGGGAGACTGGTAAGATTGATGGATTCGCCCCGCCCAGCGTTACACTGCCTTTTATTATATAGAGATTGCTTTAAATTTCGCAAAGTATGTCTCAATCTCTGGGAATATGATTCTCACAGCTATTTTGGGCTATTATGATAAGTAGATATCTGTGGTTGTATAGTTAGTACACTCTAAAAACGACATTTTCAAAACTGAGTAAAAAATACTCAAATCTGAGTATGTCCCATAGTCAAAATGGCTGCGAAACAAAATTACTCAAGTTTGAAACATGTATATACTCATTTCTGAAAACATGGACATACTCAAATATGAGCACATAACGCTTTATTCAGGATGTTTATTCACGATTATACATGATATTTGGATTTATATATTGTTGATGGTTGCCAAAACCCACCTGCGAAGTGTTTCCTTTACGAATTCATCCATTCTTCGATTTCGAAGGTTGAAGAATAAAATTTATGCTTTCGCGATTATATTACGACGGCTTTTAAGTGTTCTTCCTCAAACACGATAAAAATGTAGTTCGCCACATTTCATGTTATAAATTATTACTGAAAGGAGCGTTTCGTTTGAAATCATAACAAATGATATAATATGAATCAATTCAACTACCCTGGTAAAATTTACTGCTTTTAACGAATGAAAAGTAATTTTGTTTGAAACTGAGAATTTCTCGTATTTCAGAAATGAAAGCATTGGGTTGTCATATTTGAAACAAAAAGTTTCGTAACAAAATGAAAACATAGATTTACTCAGATTTGAAAGGGTCATTTTCCTCAGTGTACAGATACTGCGGTAAGAACTAAATTATACAGAATTTAACGCATTTCACCCTAGTGTACAATTAATAAACCTACATTTGAGCACCTCCACGTATCATCTGCAAGCTAAGTTTGCATATTAGCAGTTTTGAACAAGCATCTGTGGCTGACAGTTCCGTTAACGTTGTAAGAAATTCAGTTTTGTGTTTACGAAGAAAAAACTATTGTAATCTACGGGGTTCACATTTATGGTGATATTAGTTTACAGTGACATTTATGTAGAGATATTATGGCGGTTCAAGGTATATTTTATAGTGAGCTTAAGTGAATTTTTTTCACTTATTGCAGAATAATTAGCAAAGACATTATGATTTGAAATAAGTTTATGAATTTAATAAATCTCTTGGAAAAACATCCTCCTCTTACTTTTTAGTGATTCAAGCTTTTTATTAAGATCTTATTTAATGAAGTCTGCCCGCTGCACTGACGAACAAACTTTCTTACAATACAATTACCAGTAAATTTACAAAGTACTTACCCTTACAATTGTTTTAAATAAATGGTTGCTGCTTTTTAAACACGTGGCATCCTGCCTTAAAGTAAACTGCCCGAAGGGTGCGTCGCATACTATTTTAGATCTACACCCAATATTCTAATAAATATATAATTATTCATTTAAACTGCGGCACAATCTTAGTGAATCAGTTAAGTTCGTTCAGAATAACACTGTAAATGTATTGTCTTCTATGTTCTGCTCAAAAATGTAAATGTCAGTTATTAAATTTGATGAAAAAGAGGAATCATGGCATAATTAAAAGAAATGCCTGTAATCTTATGGGACTGATGAGAAAATTTTAGCATTTTTTTATGAAACGTTATTTACACATATGCTATGAAATAAATTGCATTTATTCTAATATGTTGATAACTGTTGGTTAAAAGAAATTTTTTTACACTTTTTCTTCACTTGTGTAGTTTTTAAAATGTGTAAATTTCGATTTAAAAGATTCGTGAATAATAATAAAAAGAATCTAGAATAAAATAATAAAATAAATTATCGATGGTTGCTTTAAAGCCTAATAGATAAAGTTTTATGAATATCACTAAAAATACATTTGTTTTCTTTATGGTTTTCATACCTAATATTACAATTTATTTAAAATGAATAAACATAAAAAAGAGCTTTAATGCCTCACAAATATAAATTGTAAATTGTGCTGTTTGATATTCGATTTGTGAATGTTGTCTTTATTAATGTATTTGTAATGTATTTGAAATATGTATTTGTTACGTGAAATTTAGAAAATTAATCTTGCATGTGAAATCAAAATTATGTAATGCATGTCAATTTTAAGAGTATTCATTTAGTGTGCATAAGGGTTTTTACGTTTGACTACAACTATTTCCGAATACCGTTATCTTATTTATTCATATAATTTTGCGAAACAAGACGAAGGTTATTATTCGAAAATTGTGGTAATCAAATCCAAGCAGCGACACTCACCCAGTGCGTTTATGAATACATAAAATGGATGTTAAACGGAAGATAATCTTTGTAAACAGGATAAAATGGAATAAAATAATTGCAGCATAATAAAACGTTTCAGAATAAGTTTTATACCATATGGTATGCAAGCATGCATGCTTGTAAAAGGAAATATCATCAAACTAGAATAACATTAAAATTTATAAATGAATGGAATTTTTATGGATTCGTAAAAATGGGGATTTTTCTTTAATTCAATGCTTTTTATATAATTTTTTTTTTAAAGTTTCAAAGATATATTTCTCTTTTAATGAAGATTTATCGTATTCAGAACACAAAATTTTGCAGATTTTATATGTAATAATCTGCGCAACATAACAATTGTTAAGTTATTAGATTTATCTTTTTTTAAGGTGGGGGGGGGGAGGGGGTGATGTGTTTGTATGAAAAAAAATCCATCTAATAAGCTTTTAAAAAATTAACTGATATGAATGTACGACTCATGTAAAATGTTATTAATGTAGGTAAACTATAATAAATTTATTTAAAATTTTTGTGTTAATAAATATTTGTTACAACTGAGATATTTTTCTATTTCCGTGAACGTGAAAATGTGCAAATTTTTGTTAAATAACTCATGTACAGTTAAAAGGAAACTGAAAAAGAAATAATACAAAACGTAGTAGGTAAACTAACTTCAAAAGAAAAAGATATAGTAAATTATAAATATCTCTGAAATAACAAAAACTTTACTTTTCCCTTATGGAATTTAAAATCTAATATTCACTTCATTTGAAATACAGAACGAAAAAAAAGAATATACTTTTAAAAAGATTGATTTTCATAAAACATAAATTATGCAGCTTAATTTTTTATTTTTGAATATCGTTGTTCTTAATCAGACCTGATTTTTTTGTGCTCTGTAATATGTAAAAAAATTAACTGAAATGAGTATATGACTGAAGTAATAATTTTAACACTTCTTTTGATAAAATGTTATTAAGGTATGCACGCTAAAAGAAAAATATTTTAAACTTATATGTTAATAAATATTTGTTGAAACTGAGATATTTCCGCATTTCCCTGAACGTGAAAATGTGCAAATTTTACTTAAATAATTCATGTACAGTTAAAAAGAAATTTAAAAAGAAATAATACAATACTAAATTACAAATATCTCTCAAAGAACAAAAACTTTTACTTTTCCATTATAGGTTTTAAAATGTAATATTGTCTGAAATTGGTACATAAACTGTAAATTATAAATACAGGCATTACAATCTCAAATGTAGATAACTACACTTTTATATGTAATATTCACTTCGTTTGAGATATAGAAAGAAAAAAAAGAATATATTTTTAAAAATATAGATTTTCTCAAAACATAAATTATGCTGTTTAATTTTTAATTTTTGAATAATGTTGTTCTTAATAAGACCTGATTTTTTTATGCTGTGTAATATGTAAAAAAATTAACTGAAATAAATATACGTTTGAAGCAATAATTTTAAAACTTCTTTTGATAAAATGTTATTAATTTATGCTAGCGAAAATAAATATATTTTAAACTTATGTGTTAATAAATATTTGTTAAAACTGAGATATTTCTCTGAACGTGAAAATGTGCAAATTTTAGATAAATAACTCATGTACAGTTAAAAAGAATTTGAAAAGGAAACAATATAAAACATTCCAGATGTTGCTTCAAAACTAAAAATATAGTAAATTATAAATATATATTAACACTTTGAGGTCTGAACTGTTTCAACCGCATATTTCCCTCTCGAGTGAAGGTATTTGGTATTTTTCATGATTTTTTTTTAAATATACTTGGAATATATGTATTTTAATAATTTCTTTATTATAAACTTCAAATTGTTCTGCTTCATAATCGAGGAACTATTTAAATCAGGCATAAAGGATAGAAATGGGGAAAAAGGTGGAAATTTTTTTTCATCTATACAACAAGGCCAAACTTGTATAATTTAGATGCAATTCAACAGTTATTCATACAATAAAATGAATTATAAGTGAATATGTGTTTTTTTGTAACTTAGAAAGTATTAAAAGAAAAAAAATAACAATAAACGCATAAATTCATTAAATCAAAAAAGAAAATTAGAAACAGTTTGGTAAAAGTATAAACCCCTCCAAATGTATCTGATGAACTTATGAAGTACAGAGATTAAGTTTTCAAAATAAATGTATTATTTTGAATGTTTAAGATTTTGCTTAAAAGAAAAAAAAATCTCTATGCTAAATATATGCATGCCAAATTGATCTTTGTTCCAGAAATAAATTTCCAAAAATGCATCACTGAAATTATCCAGAAGTGTTTCATAAATAGAATAAAATATTCTATTCCAAAAGGACCTTATAGAAACTCCTTTTCCCTAGTTAAAGAACTTAATTTACATGACTTTCATATGCATATAATAAAAGCTTGCCTTTGATTTGATAGTACAGAAATTCAGAAACAAACTGCAAGAATTTGAGTAGACAAAATGTCTAATTATTAAGCTTTCTAGACCCCCCCCCCACCCCCCCAAAAAAATTATGCTTCTATTATTTTCTTTGCCTTTTTGCATCAATCCAGAGACTGTCCAAATTTGCTTTTAAAAAGGTGGAATTCCTCCTTTAGGAGGAACTCTTTCATGCCTGTTAAATATACTAAAATTTAATATTTAATGAAAAATTATTGAGAAAAGCATGTTTTATATTTAAAAAAAAGTTCCGCATATGAAAACATCATTTGTTAATATAAAATTTTAGATAGACTTGAATAAAAACTTACCTAAGTGTTGTACAAATATCTGAAAATTCGTTTTATTTGTATATAAACATTATTTAGTAAAATGTGTTTTTCTGTGGTACATTTCAAAGCACAAAGAGCAAAACCACCTGGTTTGCAATAAAGTCGAATTAATCTCTGATTCTAGATATTTTCATAAACTTACTTCTGTTTAGTGCTGCCACATTTTTTTTTTTTCAAAATAAAAGGTTCGTAAATAATATCTGAAAACACTGCGAAGTATATAGTTGCTACTTTTATAGTTCTGAGAGTTAAAAGTTGACCCCGAGAGACTCTCGGGTTTGGTTCGTTTCACCGGAAACGGCAACCCGAGTAACATTCAGGCTTAGACCACAAAGTGTTAAAAAGACAAAAACTATATTCTTCCCTTATGAGTTTCCAAATTTAATATTCACTTCATTTGAAATAAAGAAAGAAAAGAAGAATAAATAAATATAGTTCTCAAAAGATAGATTTTCATAAAACATAAATTATGTTGTTTAATTTTTAATTTTTGATTATTGTTGTTCTTAATAAGACCTTTTTTTTAAATGCCTACGAAATACTTTTCTCGCATAAAACTAAGCTGATGAAAGGAATGCGTGAAATATTAAAATTATCTAATGCATGTTAGATTTCCGAGTACTGCTTTTATGATTACTATTCAAATATTTATATAAATAGAACGTATTCTTTATGAACATATCGCATTTAAATAAATTAAAAATTAAAAAATTGTTAAAATTATTTTAATACTATGCTGGTAAAAAAAAATATCATGTTGACAAACAGATAAAGCAGTATAAGTGAATTAAATATTTATGGATTTCGTAGAAATTTTGAAAGAATTAAAAAAAACTTTCCTTTTTATAATTTATTTATGGAGAGTTCTAAACAAAACGTATTTAAATGTTAACACATTTTTAATGGCGTTTTTAATGATTTTGAATGTTGTCCGGGACACAAAATTTTACATATTTTTCTTTTATTATTCATGTAACAGTAGAAAAATTATCAATAAATCTGACTGTTTTATTCAGCATTTACATTTCTCTTTGTTACGGGGTTTTAGATTTTCATAAATTTCTCTTTTAAATGCAATATATATATATATATATATATATACTAATTTAAAACTGAATCAGTCTTTCAGTGCTGAAATTAGTTTTTGAACAGGTGAACAGGATAACAGTTCAAGGGGGATACCCAGTAGCTGTGCTACTCCACTCCCTGTGTATGAATATGCGTATAACACATCCTAGAGGAGCCATGAAAAATAAGTCTAACCGTAGCACATAATGTACTACAATGAAAGAGAGAAAAATAAGAAATAAATAAAATAAGAGAGGCTGGAGATTTGTGGAAAGAGTAATCACAGGATTACAGTAGAAATTTTACTAAATAAAACTTGAAATATTATAAAAATTCTGGTGTTTTTTATTTATTAAATATGTTGTTCAATAAGATAAAATAGAAAATATCATAAATAAATGAAGTGCTTATAAATTTACGAGATTTATGAAATAATCCTAATGCTTTTTTTAAATGCTATATATATATATATATATATATATATATATATATACGTTCTTAAAGAAATTACTTTTAAAGTAATGTATTAAAACGTTTTTGTTAAAATTGAGCAATTCTCTACTTTTTTCCAAACATGTAAACTTGCAAACTTTAGTTTAAATAATTCATGTATAATTCAAAACAAAGAACAAAAAATTATATAACAATAAACCCTGTTAATATTACTAAAAAACAAATAAAATATTATAAATATTTCTAAAAGAGAAAATGTTTTTTTCTTTAACGATTTTGATATAAAATATTCACTTTATTTAAGATGTATAAAATTAAAAAAAAAAAAAGTGAGATTGTAAGTTATGTTGTTTAATGTTTATTTTTTGAACGTTATTGCTCTAAATCAGTTCTGAATATTTTATATTGCATGACAGTTGTAATAAATACTTTTGTTACATAAAAGTAAAGAAATAAATGCAACTTATGAAATGGGTATCATACAACAAATGTAATATTTCCGAGTATTGTGTTTGTGCCATTTAAATATTGATGTAATGCTTTTTAGTCACCGGTACGCTATTTCTTTTTCCCAGCTTTTTTTTTGTGTCGTCTCCAAAAAGTAACGTTGCGTTGTATAAGGCAGCCGTAAAACAAAGCAGATGTATCATTGTACGATTAAATACTCTACAGCTATTTTTTAAAGTTCGAGGCATTGTATATTTTTTATTTTTATACTTTTAATTGGGAAAAAAGTACTTTTAAATGCAATTTGTTTGAAAACTAAATCTCTATTTATTTTTGAAATATTATTATTATTATTATTATTTTTGTAGTTTTTCGAGCCAGTTGCTTAATATTGGCAACGGAAGTACTTCATTTCTGTAGAAAGTAAAGGAAAAAATATTTGTAAAATAATAATTTTACATTTTTGTTGCCATTTTCTCATAACAACTGAAAAAAATGTAATTAAAATACGTGCTATTTTGAAAAAAATATAATCAAATGATTTCTGTTAAAACATGGAACTATTATAAACTGTATTTAATTTTAAGTATCTGTGTTAATATTGCAAACAAATGAAGGCATTTGAATAATTAGGCAGCCACTTTTGCTTTTGTCGAGTTTTTTTAATGACGGCATCTATTTGCTTCATTTGTGTATTATTTCGCGATAGTGGCGTCCTATGCATATACTTTACTGTAGCTGTTTAAGAGTACATCGTAAATTTGGAATTCTTAAGCGAATGCAAAAGTCGTTATTTTACATAAAATAAAAGCATGCGCTTTAAGTCTTAATATTGAAATATTTTTGTATTATTTATATATACATATATATCTTTTTTTCAGTTGGGCGGCACTAAATTCTGAAAAGTAGAATCTCTGTTTTCTAATTAATATATATATATATATATATATATATTACTATTATTATTATTGGTATCATTCTAAATCATTTCTGAATATTTTTATGCTGTATAATATTCCTAATAAAATGCTTTTGTTACATAAATCTAGAAAAATGAAAACAACATATGAAATTAAAATTACGCAATATTTGTTAGATTTCCGAGTATTGCGTTTATGGAAAACTTTTAAATGGAAAACCGTTTAATGTTTAATTTTTGAATGTTATTGTTTGTTCAAAAATAGATATGAATATTTTTTTACTGTGTAATATTTTTAAAAAAACTTTTGTTACATGAAACTAAAGACAAAAAAAAGAGCAACGTATGAAATGAAAGTTACACAATATTTGTTAGATTTCCTAATACTGCTTTTAAGGAAATCATTTAAATATTGAAGTAAATCAGAATGTATTCTTTGTAACAGACTGATATTTGAAATTTTATTAAATTGTTTTCATTCTATGCTGTTAAAAAACACGTTATCAAGCTAGTTAATCAGTAAAAATAACAGAAATAAATGAAATTTTTTTTGTTTTCGTGGAAATTATGATTTTTTTTTTGTTTGTTTTTAAGAATACCTTTTTATATAATACTTATGCACATTTCTCCTAAAGAACTGCTTCAAAATTATCCTATTTTCAATGGTACTTTTAACTGTTTTTATATACTTATCCGGAACGTGAAATGTCCCATGTTTTATTTAATATATCTTGCAACACTAGAGAAATTAGTAACAAATTTCATTGATTTATTTCGCTTGAATACGTTGTTTATATTTCAATAAATTGTTCTTATAAATAGAATATAGATTTTAATTTGATATATAATAAACCTGTGGATAAATGGAATTGCTTCAAAATAAAACCTGAAATGCTACCAAAATTCTTTTTTTTTCTATGTTTAATTTTATAAATTATCTAAAAAGATAAAACAGAATATAACATGACTAAAATAAATATTTACAAACACGAGAGACCTATAAATAATTTTAAAATTTACTTTTATGAAACATTATGCATACGAGCTTTTTAGATGAAAACAATTTTAAATTATTATGTTATTTGTATGCGTGTATTTCTTTTATTAAAACAAAACATTTCTCTACATTTTGCCGAATGTGTAAAATTGCAAATTTTAGTTTAAATAATTCATGAATAATTACAACGAAAAAGATTGTTATTTTTAACTATAATCTAAAAGATACAGATAATTATGAATGACTTTAAAAGAGCAAATTTTGAAGCGGAACAGTCAACTCATTTTAAATTAATAAATGCAATAAATAAATAAATAAAATTTTAGTATTTTTGTCCCACGAGTGAAACATAAGTTATGTTCTTAACTGTTTAATAATTTAATGAACGCCGTTGTAATTGACTTTAAATCCTTGAAAAAAAACTGCTTCTAATTCCAAGAGAATTATGTGATTAACATCTGCGTTTCATTTACCCTCTTTCCTAAGACAATTCAATGTTCAACTAATGTTTATAGGGACGGTGGACGTTAAAAATTTGTTTTTTTTTTTCAATTTTCGTCATACAGTTATGAAATTTTGTGAAAATATACATTTTACCATTAGTATACAGAACACCTTAAAAGATATTTCCAATTTTATTATAATTTTAAGATCTTTTTTTAAAAAATTAAATTTTAAAACTATACTTTAAAATGCTCCATGCGTCTCAATTTTTGAGATATTTCGTCGATTTTGCATTATAATCACTTAAATCTCTTACAAACAAATCTGCGTATCGATTTTTTAATTACGTGAGTAGCTAATTTTTTAGAGATTTTTTCTGAAGTTCATATCGATTTTCATCAAAATTTTGCCTTATTATAAGCTAAAAATCAAATTTAAGTACCTTAATGAAATCGAATTTAAAAATGCATACACAGTTTCTTTGTAAGGAATATCAGGATTCATCCTTATCAATTTAATAAATTTTGATCAAAATTAAGACGCATGCAGCATTTCAAATATCTAAAAAATGTTGAAAAATGAGTTTTGAGAACAATAGATTTGAAGTCTATTAAAGGATCGAAAATATGTTTGTGTACAAAATTCAAACTCTTGTAACTATGCAAAAAATAATCGCCTCTGTATGCGGTTTTTCGCAAATGGGTCAGAACAAACTGGAGATTAATAATACGCACAAAAATAATTTTCAATTTTTGTTCAGATGGTCCACGGCCCCCTTATGTTAAATATTCTAAGTTTTCTTCTCTCTTTCATTATATTTATTATTAACCCTTTAACGGACGTTCACTTGTTAATACGTTCGCTAAGCTCCAGAATTCACTCCAATATAAAGATTATTTAAAATAATATAATTCTATTGATTTCATGCACCTTTAATGCATTGAAGAATGATTAATATTCTCATGGATGACATTCATATTCGTAATTACATTTTTTATACAACGTTAAAATAATCTATATTACAATGTTGCCCTTTTGCTAGATTATCAGGGGATAAGTCACCACTAGCGTACAGAATATGTCGCCCTCTATTTGTGTAATTTATGCGCTTTTCTTCTGAAATTAAATTTTTTTACAAATATGAAGTATGTTACTTTTATTGTTTTACATGTCATTAAACGCTATTTTTCTTTAGCATCAATAGTTAATAAGCTTTTAAAGGCGTTGGCTTATTGAATATGCCACTCGTGTTATAGTGATTCAATTTAAAATAGTTTTTAGGGTTCCGTACTTAAAAAGTAAAAACGGAACCATTATAAGATCACTCCTGTGTCTGTCCGTCTGTCTGTCTGTCACAGCTATTTTAATCGTAAACTATGGAACGTGGAAAGTTCAAATTCGGGGAAGTAATAAAGACCATTGACCCACATATTTTCAGATTAATAAACATTCATAAATATATTTAGTAAAAAAGTAGAGGGGCTAATTATGCTACTTGAAAAAAAAACAACTTTTCTTTGTGTATCATGTGGGGTATTCTGTGAAAGCTTTTGTAACGCTGAACTCAAAAATACATTCCTTTTAATTTTAGGTATTATATTTTCAAAGATAGTGTTGAAAATGTAGCGCAAAAATATGTTCCCACCCATCTAATTCCGAATCTACTGAAACTAAAATTATGAAAGAATTAGAGGTAGTAGACGTTAATATAAACCTTGCCGGAAAATTATAGCGATTACCCTAGGTCACATAATTTCTGAGTAATTAGCATTTTTCTGTTATACACAAATTTCGATTTACGGGCATTCAGAAAAATTGTTGAGCATCGCTGAATATACCTATCGTTGCAAAAGAATAAAAGCATTGTTGATAATGATTTTCGAAAAAAAAAATCATCGGTAACTAGCTGAGATATTAACCCTTAAAGGTACGGTCAGTTTGTACATACACAAGGACAGGGCGGCGTACTCTATGCCTAGTTAACGACTTTTAATGATATATATGTGTAATGTAATGTCCAGCATCAGTATAAAAGCAATAAACGTCAAATTGTTAAAAACATACACATTTAAGGGGTCTCGGGACTCTAAAAAGTAAAAAAAAAATAAAAAAAAGACCATTTTCAACATTTAATGTCTTAAAATGTATATAAATGTAGCGCTTCAGCTATTGAGCGGGTATAATTCTAAAAGCCAAAACTTCTGTTCTAATGGGAATTTCAAGGAAACAATTATATCAAAATATTCAGAAAAGATAGGATTTTAACATCTAAAAAAATTAAAATTTCTTAAAATTTGAAGCTTTAAGAGTCCTCCAACCACTTAATCCTTTCCGGCACGGAGTAATTCTATTTATAAACTTATGAAATAACGAACTGACACCAGAATTTATAAACGAATTTATTAGAAAATGCGAACTTGCTTATTTTCACGTACATGATAAAAGGAAAATTTTAATTAAATATTCTTGGTGCCATTTGTCTGTTTTGGAATTAAAATTAGGTGTCCGTTTTTTTAAGGGCATCGCCCTCGAAATATTTAATTAGAATGAATCGCATAAATACTGTGAGATTCGCGATAGTTTGCATTGATTGTATCTCTCAATACGCCTCGAGTGACTTTAAAAGTCAATTAAACACCTATCTGGAAAAACGCGGCACTGACCAAGGCGGCGTTGCAACTTTGAGACCTCAATTCGAAGCGCGCTCAGCACAATGCCAAATTTAAACTTTGAACAAAGGTTTTGTTTTAGATACACTGTAGAAATAAAGGTTATTACTAGGCAGAATTTAGTTTCATGAAATGCCAAATGAAGTTTAACTATGCACTGCCTTTATTGTCAGTACCGAATTAAGTTCATCATAAACAGATTAGGATAATATTAAAAAAAAAGAGTTATACGAATAGCTATATTTGTTATTGTTCCATATATCTCTTTGAACTTTCATGGTATACTCGATTACACTTTTCTAATATATACAGTTATACCCAACCCAACGTTATATAGTTTTTTAAAAAGTCTTAGTATTCTTTTAGCAACATTATATATATATATATATATATATATATATATATATATATATATAATAGAATTACAAATTCATATATTTATTCTACGGAACCCTCTGTGCGCGAGTAATGCTCGCACTTGACCGTTTATTTTTTTTAAATATAATTTAATGTTTATAAATATTATACAACAATTGGGAATTGCATTAAACAAGGCTATCAAAAAAGTTATTATTTAGGCTTTAAAATGCATTGATGCAGCAGTAGGCCATCCGTGTTTTTATGATACTACAAACCGTTCGTGTCTTTAAAGGTTAATCCAGTGTTTGTTGTAATTCGTTTTTTTGCTTTCGTTAGTACTAATGTTCTCAAGTATGCAAAATATGTATCACTTGCAGGATTGATTATTGAAGTGATTTTGTCATCGAACAGTAATTTTATTTTTTTAATAAATGAATTACAGCTTGTGTTATAAGTAGTTGCGGTTTTGTGACGGCAGTTTTCTTTATCCCCCCCCTCTGTCGAATTCGAATATCTGATTCAGAAACTCCAACTTTGAGAGAACATTTTCTAAAAGAGCAACCACTTTTACAGAAAGATGAGGAAAAAGTCCATTATATAGATTCTGAATAACAGCACCTGTTAATTTCTTGCGTTTGAGAATAAAAATGAATTCGAAAAATGTATCAGAAAATGGCGAATTTGGATTTGGGAACAAACAGCTTTAGAATTATCTAATTATATATATAGCAACGTTTTGAAAGGTGTAACAAAAATCAGTTTAGTGCACCAGGCTCAAAGCAACTCTTATATACAAACAAACAATGCAGTATTTAGTCGAAAAGTATGAAAGTTTATGAGAATGCGATGAAAAGATCGAACTATATACACACGCAGATATATATATATATATATATATATATATATATATATACATACATATATATGTATCAAATGGTCTTTAATCACACTGATTAAGCAATGCTCTTAACAGAGCTGCAACTGGCAACAGCTTTTATATTCCACTCGCACCACTATTTTTTGAAAAAAAAAATTTAGTAAATTTTTCTTGTACATGTTACTGTATACATGAATGATTTCTGTTTGAGACAGTGGTGCGAGATACAATTAAAAAATAGTTACCAGTAGCAGCCCTGTGCAAATCTCCGGTAATTCTCAACGTAGTCAATGCGTTAATAATGGCTTAAACATAAAATGGATAATAATATTTTTTAGGCAGTAAGTCCCATTAAAACGGTTATGGTGAAGAAACTTTTAACCCGTTTAGTGTTAATTATCATCCTTCAAAAATACACATCAACAAATAATAAATATATCGAAGATACTCAGTAAAAGAAAAAAAAAGAAGCGATAATATAGGAGGTAATTCTTCAGGTAATGCCTTTAGTAAATAAAGGTTGATTGTAACATAAAGAATGTTTTACATCACAAAATGGCCCGAAAATAGCGTACTTGTGGAAAAATCCCGTCGTTTGGAACGATGCCAATATATCTAACGCAGTAGCAGATTATGTACATAACCTTACAGTTTCCAATTTTTTTTCCTCGGGTAATCTTTAAACGCTTCAAGTATTTTATGAGTGATTCCTTCATTATTTAGCAAACTGTTGAGGAAAAAAATATAAGCGAATGTTTCTAGAAATAAATAAAAAGATTAAAGGAATAATAGCTGTAGAATAGTTTTACACATATTATAAGTATATTGATAACATAATTTCTCATATTTTTGTACAAAAATGGAAATGTAAGTTATATTTTATGAAATTATTAATTTTTTAAAAATATTATTGTTGATTGTTCGTCATCAAATCTTCGCTTGATTGATTTAATTTTAAATATTTGACAGAAATAAAGAATTCGTATAGATAAGTTAACAGTGTAATCAATATCCAGTGTTGCCAAATAGTCAAAAGTCAATTTCTCAAAAATTTTGGAAATTTTCCCCAAATCAGTGTTTTTTCCGCAAAAGTCCAGAAATTTTACTTAATTAATGAAAAGATATAACTACATAACAGAAAGAAATAGCATCTTATTAAAAAAATAAAATCCAATTGAAGGTATGTTCATCTGCTTTTAAAAATAGGCAGGTAAGCAACTATGCCTGATTATACTTTCCTCTGAATTCAAAAAACTGAAAATATCTGAAAATACACAATATTAACTTTAAAAAACTTACCGTTTTACTTAAAAGGCGAGTAAAATAATAAAAGAGATGTTACAATTTAAAATTATACATTTTATTTAAAAAAATCTTAGTACTTTCAGGCTTTACCAAGCCCTTCATCAGAGAATATTATAATAACTAATTGCTGTTTATTTATACAAATGCGTCACTTCGTTTTGAAATTGAGAGAGCCAATAATTATTAGAATTATAAGTAGAAATAGAAGTTTCTTGGTTTGAACAACATTAGAGAAAATATATATTATTATTTTCTGCATTTCCATTCATATTATTACATCACTCTGTTCTCATACGTCACTTTTATTTTAAATGTGTAGCTGGAGAGTCGAAGTAGCAGTATTTTAGATTAAATTCGTTATAAATAAATTATGGTTAACCATATCATTTGTAAACAAAATCACATGATAAAACTTCTCATATTTTT
Organism: Maratus speciosus; assembly: GCA_963932465.1. Taxonomy (NCBI): domain Eukaryota; kingdom Metazoa; phylum Arthropoda; class Arachnida; order Araneae; family Salticidae; genus Maratus; species Maratus speciosus. Next base: position 438,544,428 of record OZ010793.1, read on the forward strand.
TTAAATTTAAAATTAAAAACTTATTTAAAAAAAGGGTAATTTTAAATCGTTATAACTCGAAATATTATTAATAGAATTTAATTTTTTTTCATTAAATAAATAGAAACATATTAGTTTTAATTTGGATTCAGCGTTTTTAAAAATATTAATTTAAAAAAAAAAAAATTAAAAATATTTAACGAAAAAAATTAAAAAAAGGGTGCAACTTTTTATAAAAAAATCGTATTTTCAAAAGTAAATATTTTTTTTTTTGAAATATGCTGAATTAAAATTATAGTAAAACTGTTAAAAAAGACATGTTCCAAGTTTGAAGCTTTTGTCTTTAAAGGTTCTTGAGTTATAACGATTTAGATGCAAGAAACGGTGAAAAAACCCATCATGAAGATAAACGCATCTTCACAAGAAGTTGTTTTCACAACAACCATTGCTTGAAAGCTAGATTTTGAAAACCAGTCAAAACGAAAAAAATAATATTTCCTATTCCAATTAAGATAGAAACATGATTTAAACGTCATTTTAAGGGGGGAAAAAAGAGAATTTTTTAATGCAATAAAAGTTTTTTAGAAAATTTGAAGATTGTTGTGTCCCGGACCCCCTTAAATTTTCTAGTAGTTTCGGCATGCAATCCTCAGTAATGGAAATTTAAATAAAATGTATATTTTTAACTTGCACCGTCTATATTATTATTACTTTTGTCTGCTTTTAAATGAAACGTTGAGCTATTTAAAGTTCATATTGTGTATTTCGTGATTAAATCGAGGTGGAATATTGCATTTCGTCTTATTATTTTATTCAAAATATCTGTTTCGAGTTATTTAGCTTTGCGGAATTATACATTCTAAAGAATTCCTCTGCTTTAATGTTTTCTTCGAATAACAAAATTTTCATACTTCTGGAGGTTTAAATTTCAAAATATAAATACAACGCAACTTTTATACGAAGTTTATTATTACTGTCGTTATAGTACAGAATATTTTAAATTTATTATAATTATCTCGTTGAACAGTCTTCGTTCGTTTACATAACATTAGAAATATCGTTTTAGAATAGGACATTGTTTTTGCGCATTTCATATCACTTTACCTTCTGCTATTGTCTTACTTTATACAATATCGTATATTTTGAAGTATATTAGACTTTTAAATGTGGCTTTGAAATATTTTTCAAGAAATAAAATATTTTAATATAACCCTTTATCAATAGAAAGCATTCAATTCTTTTAGATAAACGTGATAAAACAAAGCTAATTCAGTTACATACTAAAATCCAACTTCGAAGATGGCATTAACAGAAATTTATTACACTTTTTTTCTATAATAATTATTTTTCTTTCATTTGATAGAATTCAGAAATAAGTTCTGACAATAGATTTTTTACATGGAATCACTTGCGACTATAAAAATATAAGCTGGAACATACATATAGACATAAAAAAAATAATTTAAAAGTTTTAAAATTAGCAAGACAATTCCAAATGTAGATTTAATAAATGGCAATATCACTAATACCTAAATATAACTTTTAAATGTATAATAACTGGGATAAATTTACTTCGTGATTTACCAATAGAACAATGCAGTTTCAAGGTGATCCATTATTTAAACACACGACGCTTAAAATAGACAAACGTCGCCCTAACGCTGGGTTAACTTTATTCTGAATACGAAGAACTCAATTTGGTCTTCATAAAAAATGCACCTCATCCTTTAAAAAACAATACCCTGAATGTTTTTATTTGATTATCTGAAATATCCTGTAATACTCTCTTTGGCTCAACAGTTTTCTTGAACTAAACAATAAACGAGTCACTCATAAAACACTCGAGGCGTTTAAGGAAAAATAGCCAGCGATGTAGGGCTATGGCACATAACTGTTACTGTATTAGATCCTTCTGGCATTTATCCAGACGATAAGATTTTTTTTTCACTCTTCTATTATTTTTAGGGTGCTTTAGGATGTTTAACATCATTTATGCTTCTTTCAATCAATCTTTATTCAGTATTTCAAGAAGAAGTAATGATTTCACATTTAGATCTTTTTTATATTGGCGTTTAAAGTGCTTTAGTGCTATATTAAAGTTTAATCAGAATTAAGTAATTGTTAAGTCTGTGGTGTTTCAATTAAAATCAAATTATTCAACTATTTTTTAAATTAAACAGCATGTCTTTGTAGTGTTATTTAGGATGTTTAATAACATATCTGCTTTTTTAATGAATAATTACTAGTATTTCAAGAAGAGTTAATGATTTCACATTTGATTATTTTTTATATTGACGTTTAAAGTGGATAAGTACTATATTAAAGTTTAATCTTAAAGAAAGGACAATTAAGTAATTGTTAAGTTTGTGTTGTTTCAATTAAAATCAAATTATTCAATTTTTTTTAAATTAAACAATATATATTTTTGCTGTGCTTTAGGATGTTTAAAAACATAAATGTTTTTTTTTTTATGAATAATTACTCAGTATTTCAAGAAGAAGTAAGAATTTCACATTTAGATATTTTCTATGTCGGCGTTTAAAGTGCTTTAGAACTATATTAAAGTTTACTAAGAACTATATTAAAAGAACTATATAAAGAACTATATTAAAGTTGTTGTTTCAATTAAAATAATATTATTCAATTATTTTTTAATTAAACAACATGTCTTTTTAGTATGCTTAATGATATTTAATAACATTTATGATATTTTCAATGAATAATTGCTTAGCATTTGAAAACGAAGTAAAGATTTCACATTTAGATCGTTTATGTTGGCGTTTAAATTGAATTTATTTAACGCTACCTTAAAATTTAACTTGTATTAAATGGGAAGAAGACTGTTTTTATTAAACGACGTGTTTTAGGTGTTTCAGAGGAAATCTAATTATTCAATTACTTTGTTTGAATAAAAGAGATTATGGTACAGATGTCATATTCGCCCCATATTGGCGCGATTTTTTTCGGTTGCCAATTTGGCGAAAACATCAACAGCATAAACAACATAATCTGGGTTACCACATCAAGCAAAATAACGACACTTTGACGCAAGTTAAGTACCTGTTGCCTATATGATATTGGCGACAGAAAAAAATCGCGCCAATATGGGGCGAATATGACATCTGTTCCGAGATTATATTATGAAAATTCTTTACACTGTAAAAAACGCAAATTTTCTTAATCAATCAAGATGTTTTATCAAAATGTAGTATAACATTTTACGAGTTACCCACACCTAAAAATATTTCCTTTATATTCATAAACTTCAGAGGCCAATAGGTTTCCGAGGTTTAAAGAAACATTAGCAATAAAATTTCTTTAGCTTCTAGCAATTTCAGAAGGTGTTTCCGAGTAGTTTTTACAGTTTTTTAGTGAGTTTTGTGAACACATTCATTTATTATTCATGCTTTCCTCTGCCCATTATTTTATGTAGTGACTAACATCATATTATGTCGGTCATATTATGTCACTTATGTCGGTCATATATATACCATTAAATAAACATTACCGACCACCACCAACAACAACAACAATAAAAAATATATATACAGTACAGCCCCGATTATCCGCAGAATTGGGTGGCAAGGGCATCGCGGATAACAAAAATCGCGGATAACCTGAAAAAGACAGAAAATGGGGTGCAAGATCGAAATAAAGAAAATTCAACATGAAAACTATGTTTTATTTCAGTGTACAAAAAACATAATAAAATGTTTAAAATACATACACATGCACAGTACAGCCGAAACCTTTGCTTTACGTCTAAATCACTAAAATAAAGAACAGTAAACAAGAAACAATGCCATACATACTGTACAAAAACTGTTGAGTTACCCCTTAAAAAAAAAAAAAAAAAAAAAAAAAAAAATCAGTCATTTGTTTTTGCCTCTTGCTTCGCGGATAAACCGCACCGCGGATAATCGGGGCTCTACTGTATATATATATACATATGGAGAGAGAGAGAGAGCTGCTCTTTAGATCCCAAATACTCATGTATATATTTTGTATCATATATATATCATGCATAATAAAAATAGAAGTGCCAGATATAGTCTGGCAATTCTATTTCTAAAAAAATATCGCGTTGCACACACGAAGAAATAAGCTATATTATTTAAATTTTGGTTGCTTTTAGGTTGTTTAACAACATTTTTATTTTTTTCAATCAAGCTTTATTTCGTACTTGAAAAAAAAAATAAAATATATGTATTTTTTTTTTTTTTACATTGGTGTTTAACCCTCCGTCTACCAGACGGGTCCATTGGACCCGACAGGTACATACAAAATATTCATTCAAACCAGAAATTTCTTTAAAATAAACTAAGTATATAAACCAGACAAAAATGAGGTAAATAAATAAGTTAAATAGTTTTAAATAAAAATTCTGGTGTAGAACGTTTTATTAAAACTTGAATAAAATTCCCGGTAGATCTAGGGTTAACGTACAGGGTGGTTATAATTAAACTTTCCCTACAAACAGCATTTTACAGCGCAAACGGGTGAACAGAATGCAATGAAATTTTGCATGTAGACTATACACGAGATGCGCTCACGGAATTTCGAAAAAAAAAAAAAAAATATAGTTCCAAAATTAGTTCCAGAGGTCGCCTTTTCAGGAAAACATTAAATTTAACACAATAAACGGCCAAAACAGCCGGTTTTACATTTTATTGCACATAATTTTTGTTTCGGATTGTTAATATTGTTTCTGTATTCCGTTTTGGTTGTTTATTGTGTTAAATTTAACGTTTTTTCCAGAAAAGACGCCCTCTGGTGGACATTTTGGAAGTAATTTCTTTTTTTTTTTTTCGAAATTCCGTGAGCGCATCTCGTGTATAGTTTATATAGCAAATTTCGTTGCATTCCGTTCACCCTCTTGCGCTGTAGGATGCCTTTTATATGGGAAATTTAATTATAACCACCCTGTACTTTAGTTTTATATTATACTAGCTGAAGTACCCGGCATTGCCCAGAACTTTAAGAATGTTTGTTTTGAAAAATCAATTTTAAAATTAAACGTGCAGTATAAAACAAACTATAAAAAAAGGAATCGGAACAGATTTAAAAATGCAAAAAACAAATTCAGAGAACCTCAAAATGTTAAAAAATGCCAATATTTCTGTAATCGTGTTTGTATGATGTTAAAATACGTTTTTTCAAACTCATATGACGTTATACATTTTCCTGTTGACGTCCATTATATTTCCAATATGACGTAATATTATCTTTTTTAAAATTCATCAAACTATTTAATTAATTTTCACTTTTCACGTGGAAATCTTGCAATAGAAAAGTTATGACGTAATATTCACTTTTTATTTTTTTAATTCGTCAAACTATTTATTTCATTTTCATTTTTCACGCAGAAATCTTGAAATAGAAAAGTAATTGTTTGATAAAAATTTCTATATGGATTTTTAATTGTTAGCAACTACTATAACGAAAAATGTTTAAATTTGATAGAAAACTGCTGTTAAATTGGTATTTTTTATTAATTAAAAATTAACTATAAATTATTCCGGATTACCTTAGTTGTCTGGGCCGTGTTTAAATACATATGTACGTAACATTTCACAATTCTAGCTTCCAAACTGTGCATTTGTATAGAATTACAGGCAGACAGACAAATTTTCATTTTTATACATTAGATTTTAATCAATGATGAATGAGAATTTTATCAATTAAACAACATATTTTGTAAGTAGAGTTTAGTGGTTAGAGTTCGAAGGAAAAAATATTTTATTTAGTAGAAAAAAAATGCATTTTTTGTTAAACAGTTCATATAGGTGAATATTTTTGAATTATTTCACAAGTATTACTAATTATTCAAACGTGGATTGTTTATATTAAATTATATTAACAAAATGAACATTTGTATAGCGTGGTTTACAGATGTTAATTTTAAAATGCATTATTACTAAAAGGACTCATTACACTGTGTTACAATAAATAAAAATAAGAACCGCTAATAAGTGTATGCAATATATTAAAAAATCTTCAATTAAAATAGCATACTACTCACAGTAATACAATACAAATATATTCCAACAGTTTCGAAAAATAAAAACTTGTTCATAATCAGGGAAATATCTAGGAGGAACCAACACATTATAATACGAATAAAAAAGTCAAAAATGATTAAAAACGAACCTTGGGAAACTCCCACTAAAGAAAGTCAGTATTCGTTTTTGAAAATTGTGTAATGTTGATATTATAACGTGTTGGTTCCTCCTGGATATTTCCCCGATGATGAAGAAGATTTTTATTGTTCAAAACTGTTGTAATGTATTTGTATTTTATTACTGCGAGTAGTATGTTATTTAAATTGTAGTTTTTTTTAGTATGTTGTATACACTGGTTAGCCGTTCTTATTTTTATTTAACATGCATATTTGCTAATTATAAAAAATCCACATCAGTTATTTTTATATATAACAATTAAATAAATACTACCTATAATTTTAAAATTTATATTAACACTATTCTCAAATGACACCTTTTAAGATGTTGATTTGTAGTTATTTTATTAATCTTTTTAAAACTCTAAAATACACTCACATTGAGTAATTCTGTGTAAGTCATATCTCTATAAGCTATCTTGAAATACTAAAGTAAACTGTTTTAGTTAAGGGGGCTGGTCACTCTGCTTCCAATTTCTCCTCACTAATGCTGAGTCTATGGGCATTGGATGCATTCGTATATTTAAAATATCTTCTCGGGAAATTAATGTTTTTATCGTCTATTTTTTGTGCACACTTCTTAAAAGATGTCTCTTTTTTTCTTAGTTCTCAAAATATTTCTAAAGTATAGACTTAATTTTATAGGAAGTGGGAAAATCTTATTCATAGTTCGCCCGCTTTTAACGCATAAAATATTAAATTCAGCGAAAATTTAGAAATATTTTCAAAACTAAGAGAAAAAGAGGAATCCTTTAAGGGGTTTTGTACCTTTTAAACGCGTTGAAAATGAACGAAAAACTTCCAAGTTTGAATTAGTCTATCTTCAAAGCCTTTTTATGTATAAACATGAAATTTTGATTATTGATTAAACAGATTGTGCTTTGTAATATGCTACCATTAGAAATTTATTAACCCTTTACAGAATTTGCGTATTGTTGAAAAAAAAATAGCTCTTTTTTTACCCCATAAGTCATTGCACGCATGATATCTTGAGAAAGTATGTATGGATTCGCATAAAATTCGGTAAAGATACTAATCATATACGTGTGTTTAAAATGATCTACTCTTTAGGCTAAAATTTTTTCATTAACTATACTTTCGTAAAAAAAAAATAATAATAAAAATTTTGTATTTTTAATGAATAAACATAGTCATAATTTAAAATATTACCATTGTAAATACTTAAAAGTAGATCATTTTAAACACACATATTTGTTTAGTATATTTACCAAATTTCATGACAATCCATACATACTTTCTCAAGATATCATGCGTGCAATGACTTATGGTGTAAAAAAAAGAGCTATTTTGATTTCAACAATGCACAAATTCTGTAAAGGGTTAATAAATTTCTGTTGGTAGTATATTACAAACTGCACAATCTGTTTAATCAATATCCAAAATTTCATGTTTATACATAAAAAAGTTTTGAAGATAGACTAATTCAAACTTTGAAGTTTTTCGTTAATTTTCGACCGTTTAAAAGGTACAAGACCCCTTAAGAAAACTACACAGGAAACAGATGTTAAAAATATGAATTTCCCGAGAAGATATTTTAAATATACAAATGCATCAAAGGTCATTAGACTTAACATTACGGAGGAGAATACCGAAGCTGGGTGACCAACCCCCTTAAGCTTATAATTCGGATAAAACAATACGCTTATAGAAAATAGAACTCGTAATAATTCAATCCAATATTTTATTGTTTAGGTATCTTCATACACCATTTTTGTAGGTAAGTAATGAAATATAAAATTATTAAGAAAACTAATAAGCAATAGTTCAATGGTATTTTGCCTAACATACAATAAAACCTAAGAATATCGGATACTTAATTTTTTACGAGTCAATTTGTCTTCCATTTTACAAAAGAAAACGATATGCATTACTGTTATAAGCATAAAAGTTTGATTAGCGGTGAAATTTATTTGTACATATTGAAAATTTCTCGCGTTTAGTAAGTCAATTACTGATCTAAAGTTAATTTTCAACAGTGAATTTTATCATTTCAGAATTTTAAAGATTTCCAAGAATAGATAAATTGTAAATACGCGATTTTAAATTGCTTTTGAAATTGAAATTCCACTTCGAGTTTGATGTAAATCGATTGAATACTTAAGTCAACATCTCCTATAAACACAATGCTGAAAGACTAATAAAAATCGCTAAACTCTACTCCATCTGAATAAATGCGCGTTATCTCCAGAAGAGGTCGCTAGTCATCGACAAAAATAAATTTGGTTCGAGCTATCCAAGTCCAGTTCTTTTGACGTCACAAGACTCTTTGTTTTCGTATATATTTTTAATACTTTTTTCGTTTCCAAATATTTTGTTTTAAAAGTTAACCATGGTGAAGGTAGAGGACATAGAAGCGGAAAAACAAAAGAAAAAGAAAAAAATAAGCGTTTATGTAGTTGCTATGCCTTATGGGATTACAGACATGTATTCTGGGGCTTCGGGGCACTCTACGGGGAAAATTGATGGATCAAAAGAGAAATAAAACAAGAAATTTGAAAGAGGGTTGGCGACTAAAAAGAAAAAAAAAAAAAGGTAGGAACAGGAGAGAATAAAACCTTTGCCTAAATAAACATGTAAAAAGATGAAAAGAATTTAAGTTATAAACGTTAGCAAGAAATAAAAAGAGTCTGTACATTTTTTATGCATGTATCTATTTCCGCCTTTGAGATGGAAAAAAGGGAAAGCAAACTAAGGAAATCTTTACAGGTATGGAGAAAACTCCTTTGATTTCTCAGTCAACTTAAGAATTTTTCTTAAAGCAAGCAAATGTCTCTGACAGATCAAAGACACGCATGTTTTTGATAACAGATTTCTTATTAGTGCAAGGAATTCTCTTACATTTCAAATGTTTACTTTGCTCTCAAAACGGCCTTTTAGGTATTTATATAAAAGAATGGTGGAAGAATGCGGATATTTTCATGAATTTTAAACAATATATGTGGAGTTGTATACGCTTTGATTATTGGCAAAATATGGTATTGAAAATCAAACATTTTTGTTGCATAATTATTCTAATCTTACATTTGCAGTCATTAAAATAATTCTTTTAATTCCTCAGCAATTTAAATATATATTTTTTAATTAAACATATTTATCTAAAAAATCAAAGACACGCATGTTTTTGATAACAGATTTCTTATTAGTGCAAGGAATTCTCTTACATTTCAAATGTTAACTTTGCTCTCAAAACTGTCTTTTAGGTATTTATAATACAAAAGAATAGTGGAAGAATGCGGGCATTTTCATGAATTTAAAAAATATATCTGTTGAGTTCTATACGCTTTGATTATAGGCAAAATATGGTATTGAAGATCGTACATTTTTTGGTGCGTAATTATTGTAATTATACACTTGCAGGTATAAGAAAAAATCTTTTAATTTCCCAGCAAATTTAAATATACATTTTTTAATTAAGCAAATTTGCTTTGAAAGACCAAAGACGCGAATATTTTTGATAACATATTCCTTATTAGTACAAGGAATTCTTTTACATTTCAAATGTTTCCTTTGCTCTTAAAACGGCCCTTTGGTATTTATACAAAAGAATATCGGAAGCATGCGGATATTTTTATGAAATTTAAACAATATCCGCAGAGTTGTATCATCTTTGAGTATTGGCAGAATGTGGTATTGGAAATCATATATTTATGTTGCATAGTTACTGTTATTGTTCGACATGTTTGCAGGTATTAGGAAAATTATTTTAATTTTTCAGCCAATTTAATTTTATATTTTTTAATAAAGGAAATATCTCTTTCAGATCAAAAACATCTATTTTTAACAACATATTTCTTAAAAATTCAAGAAATTCTCTTACATTTCAAATTTTTACATTGCTCTCCAAAAAACCTTTCAGGTATTTATATAAATAAATAGTAGAAGAATGCGGCTGTTTTCATGAATTTTAAACAATATTTGTAAATTTATATACGCTTTGATTATCGCCAAAACATGGTATTAAAATTAGTGCATTTTTATTGCGTAATTATTGTAATTATACATTTGCAAGTATTAAGAAAACTTCTTTAATTTCCCAGCCTATTTAAAAAATATATAGTATATATTAATTAAGCAAATGTTTCTGCAGTGTTGCCAGATTGGGGACATTTTTGTCCTCAGATTGTTGATTGTCACCGCTTTTTTGAAATAGAAACATTCGGCCTATTTTAAAATAGATTAAATATTCTGAAAAATATGGCGAATTGTACTATTTAAAAAAAGTGGTTATAGTCAAGTAATCTGAATTAAAAAGTTCCCAATCTGGCAACACTCGCGCATGCAAAATGCATGTCGACTCGCGCATTTTCTAACAGATCAAAAACACGCATGTTTTTGATAACAGATTTCTTAATAGCGCAAGGAATTTTCTTACATTTCAAACGTTTACTTTGCTCTCAAAACGGCCTTTTAGGTATTTATATAAAAGAATAGTGCACGAATTCGGATATTTTCATGAATTTTAAACAATATCTGTGAATTTGTATACGCTTTGGTTATCTCTAAAATAAGGTATTAAAATTCATGCAATTTTTGTTGCGTAATTATTGTAATTATACATTTGCAAGTATTAAGAAAACTCCTTTAATTTCTCAGCCAATTTAAATATACGTACATACTCACGCATAAGTCGACTTGCGTATAAGTTGACTCGCGTATAAGTCGACCCCCTAACTTTCGAATGCATGTTCTGCAAGAAATCAAAAACCCGCGTATAAGTCGGCCCCTAACTTTTTACTTCAATTTTGTACGAAATCAAACTAAAGATTTCACTTGCTAATGTGAAAAAGTGGTAAGTAAACAAAAACAAACCATTGAAAAAATTTTTTAATGATAAAATATTATTATCTGTATATTTTGTATAATATTTTATTATTCATACGCATAAAAAAGCCAGAATTTTGCAGTAATCGAAGTTTCTTTTTTCTTTTTTAATTGAGTCGCGTATAAGTTGAGTCCCCAAATTTTTAGCAGAAAATTGTCAGAAATTCCTCGACTTATGCGCAAGTATATACGGTATATATATATTTTTAATTAAGTAAATGTCTCTGACCGATCAAAGATACGCATATTTCGAAAGAGGGAATATAAAGGAAAATAAAGCGAATAAAAATACGAAGTGCTAAAAATATTTTTAGATAACAAAGTTATCTAAATACAGAATGTTCAAAAACTCTTCAACACAAGCACAGATTTGTTTTCGATATGAAGCAAAAACCTATTATTCTCAGGTTTTAACAAAAAAAAAAAAAAAAAAAAGTAAACGTAAAACAGTAAATACTGGAGTATCAAGATAATTTAACAATTATATAAATCACAATTTTTCTATTATTAGAAGTAAGATTCTCAATTTTATTTCCTGTATATATTTTACAGATAAAAAATTTAAAATGTATATATTCCTATATCTACCTAGTCACATACTTTATTCCACAAAACCTTAAAATACTCAAATCAAAAGATATGCAGGCGAATCAAAATATATTGGAGATCTATATTATAAAATATCAGATCACACTCCTGGAAAATAACATTTTATAAAATATCTAAAGTATCTAAAACAAGAATACCACTTGCAATAATACAAAAATTAATTTTTAAAGCTAATATTAAAGGTGTTTACTTTAAGGCGCATCTACTTAAAACCGGGGTTTGTACGGGTCCGGGAATTTCCGGACCAGGAATCTTCGGTACCAGTATTTTTTTTATAAAAAAATCTCTCCTTGAATAAGGCGAAATTTCGAACGTTAGAACTAGATTTGTATTTTTATATAAAAAATTTAAAAAAATACTGATGATCTTTCACCTGGAAGATGACGAGACCTGTACGAACCCTGTTAAAACGTTTTATTTACTTTGTATGTTATCTTCAATGAAAAATGCACCACATCCAAAAATTAACAGCAAAATTAATTTATTATGATGTTTTTTATAACGGAAAAAATACTACAATAATAAGTAGTATTAGTTGTAATATAATAAATAGTATTGGATTATTTGGGTGCTGTAGAGTTTTGGATAAAAAAAAAAAAAAAAAAAAAAAAAAAAACACTTTTCAAACATGGTAAGAATTTTTAATGAATGGTATATAAAGGAAAATAAAGAGAATAAAAATGACAAGTGCAGAAAACCTTCTTAAAACCACATTTGTTTAAATGCAGAATAGGAAAGAAAAAATATCTTTTGAACATTAGACATCGATTTGTTTCAGATACAAAGCAAAAACCTATAATTTTTCTTCTCTGTATTCCTTCGCCCATTCGAATATGTGAATTGTATGAAGATTTTAAATTTAAGTCATGTATTTTGCATACTCATTGCAATAATTTTCTGTAAAATGTGTAGTCCTGCAAGAAGCTACTAGAGTTTTTATAACAGTTTATTTATCGGTGACAATAACTTACCGTGTTCTTGTTTTTCAATTCAAAACATGTATAATAATTTTCTATTAGTAACCTATGATGTATTAACCCGGGAGTAATCGCCCATACCCTGTGTATGAATTAATTGTAGTTTGTTGCCAATAAATGCAAATAATAATCGTCAACTCAATTAGTTGGAGACAATTGTTACATAATCTACGATAAATAAGTTGAAGATTGCTTTTCGAAAAATAGTGGTGTCAATTGTAAAAAACGTACACACCCTGAGTATGTCCTAACTGGCGCGACTACTCCGGGTTAAATCGTCGAATATCTGTGATTAAATTTACAGGAAATTAATATTGGAAAATTCTAGTACTTATTTGAACAGATTGGCAATCGGACAACACTACTGGTCAGCAAAAAGCGTTGTTCTGATTTTTATTAAATCAATGAAATTACAGATTTTCAACTGCAAAATCAATTTACAGGGTTATTCTAAATGATGGACCGATTTTCAAAAAATTGTATTTATTAAAGTACAAATCCAAAATGAACAATCTTTATACCAATGAAAAGAGGAAGTTTCAAAGTTTTGTTTAAAGAAATTATAAATGTTCAATGTGTCCGCCGTTTGCTACATGGCAAACATCTGCGCGATAGCCAAACTAGATAGCTACTTTGAAGCACAAGGTTTTCTGCGTTCTTGAGTTCGCAAGAAGTGAATCGCAAATTGCAGTGCAGCGATCATTTCGTACCAAATTTGGTATTAAACCACCAACTAGAAAAAGCATTAGCCGATGGCAGTGTTGCCAAATTGGGGACTTTTTCAATTCAGATTATTTGACTGCCAACACTTTTTTTAAATAGTATATAATTCGCGTTATTTTTCAGAATTTTTAATCCATTTTTAAATAGGCTGAATATTTCTATTTAAAAAAAGCGGTGATAATCAACAATCTGGGGACAATAAAATCTCCAATCTGGCAACACTGGCCGATGGTATGAGCAATTTCGACAGTCTGGAAGTGTGTGTAAAGGAAAAAGCACCGGCCGACCACGTGTGTCAGAGGATGATGTCCGACGAAATGAAGAAAGTTTTGTGGACGCGGGCAAACGATGGACACATTGAAGATTTATAATGTCTTAAAAAAAACTTTTAAACTTCCTCTTTTCATTGGTATAAAGATTGTTCATTTTGGATTTGTATTTTAATAAATACAATTTTTTAAAAATGGATCCATCATTTAGAATAACCCTGTATTATGATATATATTCCATAATACGAAATAATCTTTTAGTATTGAATTATTGGGTGAGCTTTTTTAATGCTATCGAATGTTGAATGAAATTATGGAAAAAAAAAACACTTTTCGAACATGTCATCAAACGATGGAGTATAAAGGAAAATAAAGAGAATAAAAATGTCAAGTGCTAGAAAACCTTTTTAAAAACACATTTATCTAAGTACAGAATGGAAATGAAAAAATATCACTTCAACACAGACATCGATTTGTTTTCCATACAAAGCAAAAACCTATCATTCTTCTTCTGCGTATTCATTCGCCCGTTCGCCTTATATCCATTTTATTTTCGATTCCGTCTCGGGAAGTATTATTTGTTAACGCTTCGCCAGATTCCGAGATTTATAGAAAAAAAAAAACGGAAAAAGAAGATATAAAAGAAATGCAAACAATTTCCGTCGATACAGGAGGCCGTGCTTTTTTTTTTTTTTTTCAAGATGGACTGATAATCCAGGAGTGTGATATGATATTTTATAATGTAGATCTCCAATGAATTTTGATTCAACAATGTATCTTTTGATCTGAATATTTTAAATGTTTGGGGAATAAAGTATGCGTATGAATATGTATTTGAATTTCCGTAGATGTAAGATATTTAAAGTACATAAAATGGAGAATCTACTTACAATAACAGAAAAGATGCAATTTAAACCGTAGGTATAGTTTATATGCATAGGTTAACATTTAATATACGGCATGATTAACCATGTGGCATCATTATTTAGCTTTTGTATTTTTTTATGCATGTTTTTTGTCTTAAATGAAGCCTGGATTTATAGTCCAGTATCGGAGTATGATATTTTATAATATAAACCCCCAAGGAATTTTGATTCAACAGTGTATCTTTTGGCCTGAATATTTTAAATATTTGGGGAATAAATTATTCATATGAATATGTATTTGAATTTCTGTAGATGTAAGATATTTAAAGTACATAAAAAGGAAAATCTTACATACAATAACAGAAAATGTGATTTACACCGTAGATGTATCTCATATGCATAGGTTAGCATTTAATATACAACATGATCACCATATGACATCATTATTTAGACTTTTGTATTGTTTTATCCATGATTTGAGTTTTAAGTGAATCATGAATTTAAAGTCAAGTATCGGAGTATGATATTTTAAAATGTAGATTTCCAACGAATTTCGTTTCAAACTTATATATTTTATTTTGAATATTTTAAAGGTTTCTGGAATAAAGGCATTTGAACTTTTGTATATGTAAAATATTTAATAAACATAAAATTGAGAACCATACTTACACTAACAGAAAAGTGTAATTTAAACTATAGGTATAGATCATGTACTTTAGCTAACAGTTAATATACATGAGACTTCAGTACTGACATTTTTGCATTCATAAGTAAAGCATGGGTTGATAATCCAGTATTGGGATGTGACAGTTATAATGTAGATCTCAAATGAAGTTTCATTAACAAGTAAATCTATTAATCTGAATACTTTAAAGTAGGGGTATTAAACATTGAGCTCGTGTTACACCAAACTATCAGTATTTACAATAGAGAAATTTTCTTTATTTAATGTCAGATATTTTGAGGCATTTAGAATTTATGGTAACAAAATAATTTTAAGGTAAAAGAAAAAATATACTTACTCTAAAGGTTTTAAAAATAACATATGTGTACTGAATATGTATTTTAATTTCTGTAGATATGAAATATTGATAATATTCTATACATGTAGGCGTAAAAAACTTGAGAATAACGCAATAATAGCAAAATGCAATTTTAATATTATAAAAAGTACTCCCTTTAACATTCCAGTACTTAAAACTATGTGTACGCGATACAATATTTTAAAATATTACATATTCTCTAAAGAATTTTGATACACAAAGGTATGTTTCGATCTGAACAATTTAAAGGTTTGGAGCAACAAAATACACATGGATATATATTTGAATTTCTAGAGATGTAAAATATTTAAGATATGTAAAATTTTAAATCTCACTTACGATAATACAAAAGTGTAATTGTTAAATCTTTTATATTTACTTTGTATTTTATCTCAAATAAAATGTGGACTTAATCTAGAAGTGTAATATGATAATTTATAAAGTATTTCTGCAATACATAGATATTAACCTTCTTTTTTTTAAATGTGAAAAATTGTATATTGAACCGGAAAATTTATTTAACGTAAGTTTTGTACTACTTATTTGTTTTTTGTAACTGATAAAAAATTCTGATACAAAGTAAATTTATTTGACAGGTATGTCAATATATATAGGATCAGTTCCAAAAATAATGAGATAAAAATGGTAAAATAAATAAAAATAGAGCAAAGCAAAATGCAAATCCTTTTAAAGTTTCTCAAAATAGAACACATGGGCATCGATATATCGAATCCAGTGTTGTTTCCACTAATCAAAACTTTTCCCGAATGCTTTTCCGAGATGGTGTGAAGACTTCTGGTCATGGTTTCTTCCGTCTTTCCTATAGTGCTAAAATGATGCCCCTTAAAGTCCTTCCAGATTTTTAGGAACAGAAGGAAGTAACAATGAGAAAAGTCAAGACGGTTGGACTTCGTCAAGACGTGTTTCTAGACAGTTGGTGGATCAAGACTATATTTTTTTGACCGAACATACTCTGTCATCAATAAAGGGATGTGAACACTCGCTTTGTCATGATTGAGGATCCAGCTGCTGGAGATCTTCTGTCAGACTCTAGTGACCAATCGCCTCAATTGTTTTAGTATTTAAACGTAGAAAACTACATTTACTGTTAGTCCTGGAGGCACAAACTCCTTCGAGCTGTTCGTCTATGATGGTTTCACTGCTGCCCTTGAAGGATTTGTGTCACCTGTAAACTTGTGCTTGTGACAAAACACTTGTGCTTTTAGCACCATAAGCATACTTCTATATGCCCACACTGACACCGACTGATCTGTTAAAATTCACAGAGAACTTTATCGCATAGAGCTGGACGATCGTTTGCTGCATTGTTGGGCGTGACAATACTCACACAGAGAATCAATATTGCATAGATGCTAAGTTCTCAAATGGCTCGACATGGACTAGAAACCATTTGTCCTTATAGCTGACTCAGCCAAAGATTCTTTATGGCAGTGTTGCCAGATTGGGGACATTTTTGTCCTCAGATTGTTGATTGTCACCGCTTTTTTGTAATATAAATAATCGACATATTTAAAAACAGATTAAAAGTTCTGAAAAATAAGGCGAATTATTCTATTTAAAAAAAGTGGTGACAGTCAAATAATCTGAATTAAAAAAGTCCCCAATCTGACACACTGGTCTATGGTCGGCAGTTACGACTGTCTGGCTCAGAGCCAGATGCGAGGCAAAAAAAAATCGCATTGTTTTTTAAACCTACCCTGTATCTATTTTTATATGAATGTGCGCATAAAATTAATAGATTTTAATTTTAAAGTGAAATATTACCTAGGGGTATTAGATATAATTTTATTTTAAAAGCTAGTTAGACTGTAATAAACAAAGAATTTCACGTGTAGCATAAAATTTAATCATTTCGTGTTATTTTCTTCAACTCATTTTACTAATCGTTCTTTTAAAAAAAAAATTCATGATAAGTGGTATAATGTCCTTTTAGATAGCTAATTAATATATGGAAAAGCAAAAATAAAAATAAAATTTAAGAATTTAATTTGAAAAGTTAATGGAATGCACAAATTAATTCCAGAGACTTGAACAAAAAAAAAATGTAAATTGTAATTTCAAAACAGATTTGTTTTTAATACATAACTTAGGATTCTTTTATTCTTTATGGAATCGTTCACCCACGGACATTTTTATCCGTTTTATTTTCGATTCCCTTCAAAAGGTATTATTCGTTAACGCCTCGCCAGTTTTCCAGATTTACAAAAAGAAATCACAAATGATTTCCCGGACTTCAGGAAGATAGTCTTCTATTCAGGATGAGCCAGTATTCTGAAAGGATGATGTTTAATACACAAATGGAAAAGATACTTTTGAGAAATAAAATCGAAAAAGTGCTTATATCTCTGTTTTTTAATTTACATTTTATTAAAAATGTTTCAAATGATTTTCATTCATGTAGTGTGTTTTCATGTGGAATAAAACATTTAGTTATTGCTTTTACGATGTCCCAAATGGCATATTTTTATGTACTAGAAACAATTTAATAATAATAAGAATAACAATAAAGCAGTTTGAACTTTTATAATTTTAGTTCAGAAATATGGAACGTTTAATTCCGTTAGTGTGACAATTAATTGTAAAAAATTGCTTTGAGAAATAAGTTTAAAAATGTTGCTTTTATTTCTGATTTTAATTAAAATAATTTCCAGAAAGAAATGCTTGAAGTGATTTTCAGTCATGTCATATGTAAATGCTTTAGTTATTGCTTTACAATATACAGAAAGTTACATTAATACGTGAAGTATTAATTAAAAAATTACAACGTAAACTTTTTAAAGAATTATTTTACCGATGGGGAAATGAATATTATCACATTTAGTTATTATGATTATTATTTTTGATGCATCAGGAGTTTTCCAGATTTACAAAAAGAAGTCACAAATGATTTCATGGGCTTCAAGAAAGTAGTCTTTGTTTCACATTCAAACAGTATTCGGAAAGCATGGTATTTAACACACAAATGGAAAAGATACTTTTGAGAAATGTTTTTTAATTTACATTTTATTAAAAATGTTTCAAATGATTTTCATTAATGTAATGTGTTTTCATGTTGAATAAAACATTTAGTTATTGCTTTTACGATGTCCCAAATGGCGTATTTTTATGTGCTAGAAAATATTTAATAAAAAAGCAATTTGAACTTTTATAATTTTAGTTTAGAAATATGAAACATTTAATTCATTTATTGTCACAATTAATTGTAAAAAATTGTTTGAGAAATAAGTTTCAAAATGTTGCTTTTATTTCTGTTTTTAATTAAAATTTCCAGAAAAAAATGTTTCAAGTGATTTTTAGTCATGTAATATGTAAACCATTTAGTTATTGTTTTACAATATATAAAAAGTTACCCTAATAAGTGAAGTGTTAGAAAATATTTAAAAAATTACAACGTAAACTTTTTTAAGAATTATTTTACAAAGGGGGAAATGAATATTATCAATTAGTGTCACAAAAGTTGTAGAAGTTGTAATAGTGTTACTAATAAGTCACAAATGATTTCTTGGGCTTCAGGTTAATTCAAACAGTATTCGGAAAGCATGATATTTAACACACAAATGGCAGGAATATTTTGAGAAAGCAAATTCAAAAAGTTCCTTATATTTCTATTTTTTAAATTAGATGCATTTTAGGATTATAAAACGTTCCAAATAATTTCCATGTATGGAGTAATTGTTCGAATAGAATAAAAAAATATTATTGTTTTATATGTGTACAAAATAGTGTTATTAAGCACTAGAAAAATTATTTTAAAAAGAAGAATTTAACTTTTGTAATATTGGTTAACAACTCTGAAATATTTAATTCATTTATACCGTATATTCCTTCGTACAATGCACACCTACACTTTAAAACTGCATTTTTCTATTTATGTGTATATTTGCTGTATAATGCGCACCCTTTTTCTTAACCCGTAAGCACACGCGCCGGGGTAAGTCGCACCCCAATTACATTTTTTCTTCGAAAAAAGGGAGAAATATTTTGAGGGTTTTTTCTGACCTGCCTTGTACCTTTCAAGTTCCTAGCAGAGCCTTGTGACCATATATGCTAGATGTACTTAGGGAGGGGGAAAGGTATACCTTGGGAGTGAATAATCCCGCGCGTGTACGAATGTTTCATTTTGATACGCTCAGTTTTTACGGGATAACACACACTCAAATAATCTAAAAACATAATAAATAGTAACATAAAATCTGCTTGAATACATTGATGAAAGGCTATTAAATGTAATTAATATCAATTTTGTGAAATAATTCATGTTTTAAGGTAAGGTGTAAAATAAATCGTTTGCAAATGTATAGGATATTTTCTATTAAAAAAAAGTGTGATTTTTACAGAAACTGCCGCAAAATTGTCAAATAAATATACAAAGCATAATTTTTTCCCTAAAAAGAAGAAGAAATGCTGCATATTATAATGCACAGCAGTAGATTTGTTTCTAAAACGTATTTAGCGAAAAATGTAATGAGAGACAAAATGGTGTGAGATTTATCTTCTGCGTGTGCTGCGTGTTACATAAATAGACGAGTATGCGTACGGGTTATAAAAGAAATCTTCATGAGATATGAAACAGGAAATTGTAATAACGAGCATTAAAAGAATAATGATACAAACATAAAAAAAGGCTACTGCCAATCCTATCTGCTTCAATCTCCACAAATCATTTGGAATCGTTATCTTGTTCATTCACATAATGGCTTTTTCTTCTCTGATTCATTAATACAGAAATCTCAAATCTTATACTTAATTTTTCAGCTTTCATTTTTATACCCAGCATATAATGCGCATGTGTAAAATTTGGCCAAATTTCTTGTTTCAAAAATGCGCGTTATACGCCGGAATATACACTAAATGAAATACACTTTTTGAGAAAATAAATTCAATAGTTTGATTCTATCTCTATTTTTTAATTCTGTTATAGTTAAGTGACACAGTTAAATGACACAGAAAAAGATTTTTAAGATAGTTATCTTACAAATCTTTTTCTTGAATGCACCGTGTATCCGAGTTCAATGAGAGTTATCGTTGCCTCAATATGCAAATGGTACATTAATAAACGAATCATTATAAATTATTTAATAAAGAAGAATTTAAACTTTAATAATTCGAATTTAAAAATCTGTAAAAAAATAATTTATGAAGACCTCAGAAGTCAAGGGGTATAAGTTACAAATCTGAAAAAAACTGAGCTGAGTGCACAGGCTATCTGGAAATAAATCTGTTTGTTTGGAGGGAAAGAAATATAAGTGATTTTCTAATTATGTGCTGCGTTATAGAGGTCAACTACTTAAGCTCTTTAAACTACTTAACTCTTTAATCTCTACTTAAAATTAAAAAATATTGCACTCCACTTTTCTTTAACAGTTATAGAAATAAGAGTTCAAAGACCGCTGTTAAGTAAGCGACAGTTTCATATTTTAATTCGGTCAATTACTATTGATGTTTCAACTTTGAAATCAATTTACTTCAAATCTAAGTTTTGTCACATGTATTCCTTAGCTTCTGGCGCCCTCATATATATATATATATATATATATATATATACAGTGAAACCTCCCTGTGCGACCACCTCCCTGGACGACCATTTTTTTCATAGAACGAAATTTATTCCCATAGGCTCAATACTAATTTTACCTCCATTCAGAGACCATCCCAGTTGAACTCCCTCCATGAGCAACCCATTTGTTTGAAGAAAATGAAACGAATTCCGTTTTTGCCTGGTCGCTTGAAGAATGTTTTATTAGAAAAATAATTCTGGAAAGTGCATTATTTATCAAATTTTTAAACTAAGTTTAGAATTTTTAAATATATTTTATTCCGGTAACTTTTAAGTGTTTAAACCCCTTTGTGTCCTTTTTAGGGAAAGAATTTAACTCAGATGACAAATTAAGAATGACGGTCAATAAACTCCCCTGTCCTATTTTGTCAGGAAACCCTCAAAGAAATGGATAAATTAATGAAATCGTCATTATTTGTTCCTGTTCAAAAAAATTGTATTTATTTAATGAACTTCGAAAGGACTTGGAAATAAAAGTTATAAAAGATAAAACCGTAAAATCACAACAAACGTCAATGCATTCATTTTTTTAACACTGCAGTAATTAACTTTTGTTTTGATACTTAAATTTTCATATTTTTTCCTTATATGAAAATAATTTTTTTAACATTAATTGTTACCTTTTTTCAACAATTAAAATCTAGATTTAAACATGGCCTCCATTAAGGGACCACCTCTCGGAGCGGCCAATTTTTATTGGAACAGAACGTGGTCGTATTAGGGAGGTTTTACTGTATATATATACATATATTTACAATTATTTGTTCACGCCTCGTCAGTTTTCCAGATTTTGAAAAAGAAATCACAAATAATTTCCCGAACTTTAGAAAGATAGACTTCTGAGGACTTCCAGTATTTTGAAAGGATGGTAATACACAATTAAAAGTATTTTGAGAAATAAAATTTAAAGGACTGCTTATTTCTCCATTTTTAAATCAGATAAATTACTTTAAAAAAATTATTCCAAATAAAAAGTTTTCGCGTAGTAATTGTTCAACCAGAATAAATTAGATAGTTATTGTTTTACCATATAAAAGATGGTGTATTTTTGAGTATCAACAAATATTTAATGAAAAAGAATTCAAACTTTTATAAAATTAGTTTAAAAATCTTAAGTAATTAATTCAGTTATTAAGACTATTAAATTAAAAAAATATATTCTCAGATTGCCCATGAGCTAGCTACATCAAAAGCGTCTTCTATAAAATATATCAATTATGTACTATAATAATAAAAGTTTGAAAACTATTAAGATATATATATTTAATAGAAATAAACAGCTTGTGTCCTAATCTTGTTTATAATTTATCTATACATACAAACTTTAAAAGAATTAGTACATCTAATTTATTTGATTTTATAAAATAAAATACTTTTTTTTAATTATGGAAGGAAATCAGTAGCATAGCGATTTAGAAATTATAGGAGAAGCTCAATAAAACTAAAGAATTAGGATATTAATGACTAAAATAGAGTTCTAATGATTGATTATATACTGATTAATAATAAGATTATTTTAAATTATAAATAATTAAATATGAGAATAAATAATTATTCCGAGTTTTTATAATGGCTTTATCACAAAATCACCATTTTAATGAGTTTAGATAAAATATTTAACAAACTGAAAATTGTGCAGAATTGCTGTTAGAAAATTATGAAACAACGAGTGTTTGTAGGTGGCATAGGGTTCCTCATATAATGCCACGGTTTTTGTAGAAAATAAACAGTTATTCAGTAACAGAGCGTGTAATCGTATTTTGGTTTATAAATCATAAAAATTAATTGTATGACACTTCCTGAAATCTTACTTGCAGTAATACTACCTAATACCTGAAAGAAATGAAACTGTAGGTTAAAAGTTTGAAATGTTAAACGAATGGATTCTATATTAAAATACGACTTATAGAGTAGGTGTTGACGTCTCTAATCCTTATCTATACTCCTATTATAAAGAGGAAAAAATTGTTTATTTGTCGGAGGTAAGCTCTGGAACTACCGAACCGATTCCAAAAGTAATGGTATCAAAATGATGGTGTTGGTCCAACTTAGAACATAGGCTATATCTTATGTCGATGCCACTACCCAAAGGGGGTGTAGGACCAAAAAACGTTCTAAAAATGCGATTTTAGCGTTACTGAAGGACCTAGAAATATGAAATTTTGAATATTAGCTACTAATAAGATATAAATGATGTCTAAGAACAGTTCTTAAACAATTCGAAATTTAAAAGGGGTGAAAATGCGCGAAAATCGTTCTAAAAACGTTCTAATTGGTGGTTTCTACACAATCTCGGGAAATACCAAACCGATTTAAAAAATATTGGTGTCAAAATGATGGTGACAACGCTTGCTCCAAGATAGGCTATGTTTTATGTCGATGCCACTACCCCAAAGGGGGTGTAGGACCAAAAATCGTTCTAAAAATGCGATTTTAGCGTTACTGAAGGGCCTAGAAATATGAAATTTTGAATATTAGCTACTAACAAGATATAAATGATGTCTAAGAACAGTTCTTAAACAATTCGAAATTTAAAAGGGGTGAAAATGCGCGAAAAGCGTTCTAAAAAACGTTCTAAATGGTAGTTTCTACACAATCTCGGGAAATACCAAACCGATTTAAAAAATATTGGTGTCAAAATGATGGTGACAGCGCTTGCTCCAAGATAGGCTATGTTTTATGTCGGTGCCACTACCCCGAAGGTGGTGTAGGAGCAAAAATCGTTCTAAAAATGCAATTGTAGTGTTACTGAAGGGCCTAGAAATATGAAATTTTGAATATTAGCTACTAACAAGATATAAATGATGTCTAAGAACAGTTCTTAAACAATTCGAAATTTAAAAGGGGTGAAAATGCGCGAAAAGCGTTCTAAAAACGTTCTAAATGGTAGTTTCTACAAAATCTCAGGAAATAAGAAACCGATTTAAAAATATTGGTGTCAAAATGATGGTGACAACGCTTGCTCCAAGATAGGCTATGTTTTATGTCGATGTCACTACCCCAAAGGGGGTGCAGGAGCTAAAAACGTTCTAAAAATGCGATTTATGTGTTACTGAAGGGCCTAGAAATATGAAATTTGAAATATTAGCTACTTATTAGATATAAAGGATTTCTAAGAACAGTTCTTAAACAATTCGAAATTTAAAAGGGGTGAAAATGCGCGAAAAGCGTTCTAAAAAACGTTCTAAATGGTAGTTTCTACACAATCTCAGGAAATAAGAAACCGATTAAAAAAATATTGGTGTAAAATGATGGTGACAACGCTTGCTCCAAGATAGGCTATGTTTTATGTCGATGTCACTACCCCAAAGTGGGTGCAGAAGCTAAAAACGTTCTAAAAATGCGATTTATGTATTACTGAAGGGCCTAGATATATGAAATTTGAAATATTAGCTACTTATTAGATATAAAGGATTTCTAAGAACAGTTCTTAAACAATTCGAAATTTGAAAGGGGTGAAAATGCGCGAAAATAGTTCTAAAAACGTTCTAAATGGTGGTTTCTACACAATCTCAGGAAATACCGAACCGATTTAAAAAATAATGGTGTCAAAATGATGGTGACAACGCTTGCTCCAAGATAGGCTATGTTTTATATCGATGCCACTACCCCAAAGGGGGTGTAGGACCAAAAAACGTTCTAAAAATGCGATTTTAGCGTTACTGAAGGGCCTAGAAATATGAAATTTTGAATATTAGTTACTTATAAGATATAAATGATGTCTAAGAACAGTTCTTAAACAATTCGAAATTTAAAAGGGGTGAAAATGCACAAAAAGCGTTCTAAAAAACGTTCTAAATGGTAGTTTCTACACAATCTCGGGAAATACCAAACCGATTTAAAAAATATTGGTGTCAAAATGATGGTGACAACGCTTGCTCCAAGATAGGCTATGTTTTATGTCGGTGCCACTACCCCGAAGGTGGTGTAGGAGCAAAAATCGCTCTAAAAATGCAATTGTAGTGTTACTGAAGGGCCTAGAAATATGAAATTTTGAATATTAGCTACTAACAAGATATAAATGATGTCTAAGAACAGTTCTTAAACAATTCGAAATTTAAAAGGGGTGAAAATGCGCGAAAAGCGTTCTAAAAACGTTCTAAATGGTAGTTTCTACACAATCTCAGGAAATAAGAAACCGATTAAAAAAATATTGGTGTAAAATGATGGTGACAACGCTTGCTCCAAGATAGGCTATGTTTTATGTCGATGTCACTACCCCAAAGGGGGTGCAGGAGCTAAAAACGTTCTAAAAATGCGATTTATGTGTTACTGAAGGGCCTAGAAATATGAAATTTGAAATATTAGCTACTTATTAGATATAAAGGATTTCTAAGAACAGTTCTTAAACAATTCGAAATTTAAAAGGGGTGAAAATGCGCGAAAAGCGTTCTAAAAAACGTTCTAAATGGTAGTTTCTACACAATCTCAGGAAATAAGAAACCGATTAAAAAAAATTGGTGTAAAATGATGGTGACAACGCTTGCTCCAAGATAGGCTATGTTTTATGTCGATGTCACTACCCCAAAGGGGGTGCAGAAGCTAAAAACGTTCTAAAAATGCGATTTATGTGTTACTGAAGGGCCTAGAAATATGAAATTTGAAATATTAGCTACTTATTATATATAAAGGATTTCTAAGAACAGTTCTTAAACAATTCGAAATTTGAAAGGGGTGAAAATGCGCGAAAATCGTTCTAAAAACGTTCTAAATGGTGGATTCTACACAATCTCAGGAAATACCGAACCGATTTAAAAAATATTGGTGTCAAAATGATGGTGAAAACGCTTGCTCCAAGATAGGCTATGTTTTATGTCGGTGCCACTACCCCGAAGGTGGTGTAGGAGCAAAAATCGTTCTAAAAATGCAATTTTAATGTTATTGAAGGGCCTAGAAATATGAAATTTTGAATATTAGCTACTAACAAGATATAAATGATGTCTAAGTACAGTTCTTAAACAATTCGAAATTTAAAAGGGGTGAAAATGCGCGAAAAGCGTTCTAAAAAACGTTCTAAATGGTAGTTTCTACACAACATCAGGAAATACCAAACCGATTTAAAAAATATTGGTGTCAAAATGATGGTGACAACGCTTGCTCCAAGATAGGCTATGTTTTATGTCGGTGCCACTACCACAAAGGGGGTGTAGGAGCAAAAAACGTTCTAAAAATGCGATTTTAGCGTTACCGAAGGGCCTAGAAATAATTTGGAATATTAGCTACTAATAAGATATAAATGATTTCTAAGAACAGTTCTTAAATAATTCGAAATTTAAAAGGGGTGAAAATGCGCGAAAAGCGTTCTAAAAAACGTTCTAAATGGTAGTTTCTACACAATCTCAGGAAATACCGAACCGATTTAAAAAATAATGGTGTCAAAATAAGGGTATCAAAATGACGGTGACAACCCTTGCTCCAACATAGGCTATGTTTTATGTCGGTGCCACTACCCGAAAGGGGATGCAGGAGCAAAAAACGTTCTAAAAATGCGATTTTTGCGTTACCGAAGGGCCTAGAAATTTGAAATATTAGCTACTTATTAGATATAAAGGATTTCTAAGAACAGTTCTTAAACAATTCGAAATTTAAAAGGGGTGAAAATGCGCGAAAAGCGTTCTAAAAAACGTTCTAATGGTGGTTTCTATACAATCTCAGGAAATACCAAACCGATCTAAAAAATAATGGCGTAAAAAAGATGGTGACAACCCTTGCTCCAACATAGGCGATGTTTTATGTCGGTGCCACTACCCCAAATGGGGTGCAGGAGAAAAACGTTCTAAATTGCGGCTTTTGCGTTACGGAAGGGCCTAGAATCGTGAAATTTGGAATGGTAGTTAGTTATAAGATATCAATGATCTCTAAGGACATTTCCTAAAAAAAATCAAAATTTAAAAAGGGGTCAAAATGCGCAAAAAGCGTTGTAAAAAACGGTCTAAATTGCGATTTCTTATGCAATCTTAGGAAGTACTGAACCGATTACAAATATGATGGTGACAGATCTTGCTCCAAGATAGGCTATATTTTATATCTGCTTCCACTACCCCAGAGGAAATGCAGGAGCAAAATCGCAAAAAGCTTTCTAAAAACGTTCTAAATGCCGATTTGTCGGCAATATCTCAGGAAGAATGAACCTAATTTCAAACGTAATGGTAGGAAATTGATGCTGACAGCCTCTGCTCTAACATAGACGCTATTTTATGTCGGTATTACTATCACCAAGACGTTGCAGGAGCAAAAAAGCGTTCTAAATTTCGATTTTTGTAATCGGTAGGGGCTAGCAACTTAAAATTAGGCAAGGTACATATTTATTAGATATAAATGATCTTTAAGAACAGTTTCGAAAAAATTAGAAATTTAAAAAGGGGTGAAAATGCGCGAAAAGAGTCCTAAAAACGTTCTAAATTGCGATTTCTACTCAATCTAAGGAAATACCAAAGCTATTTCAAAAGTAATGGTTGCAAATCAATGGTGACAGTCCCTGCTATAACATAGGTTATATTTCATGTTGCTGTCACTACAACTGACGGTTGCAAAAGCAAAACATGTTCTAATTTGCGTTTTTTGCACAACTGAAGGGTCTACCACTTTGAAGTATGGAATGGTATTTACTTACAAGATGCAACTGCTTTCTAAGAACAGTCGAAAGAAAATTCCAAACTTAAAAAGATGAAGTGAGTGAAAAGCGTTATAAATTACAATTTTTAAGCAAACATATAAATTACCAAACCGATTAAAAAAATAATGACGACAAATTGTTGGTGATAGAACCTGCTCAAACATAAGCTATATTTTATGTCTGTTCCACTACCACCACAGAGTTGCAGGAGCTAAAAACTTTCTAAATTGCGATTTCTGTGATACGGAAAAGGCTAGAAACTTTAAATATGGAATGGTAGTTGCTTCTAAAATATAAATGCCCTCGAAGGAACGTCGAAAATAAATTCGAATTAAAAAGGGGTGAAGCGAAGCGGAGGTGCGAAAAGCATTCTAAAAAAGTTCTAAATTACGATTCTATGCAATTTCAGGGAATATAAACCGATTATAAAAGTAATAGTTGCGAATCAATGGTAACAGTCTCTGATCCTACACAGGCTATATTTTATGCCAGCATTTCTACCACCTGGGGTTCACAGGAATAACAAACGTTCTAAAAAAGGCCTTTAAAAGCTTTTTAAATTACGTTTCTGTGGAATATTAAGAAATAACAAACCGATTTCAAAATTAATGTTGGCAAATTAATCGTAACAGTTCCTATTTCAACATAGCCCTTTCTGTTGAGAGAGGTGGTAGGACTTGGAATTTGACATGATGGTTAATTTTAAGATGTAAGAAGATGGTTTCTAAAAAATTCAAAACTTCAAATGAATACTGAAATGAGCGTATTAATTGAGCATAAAAGTTTCAAAATATTCTCTAAATTATCATTTATTTAGTTTTGTTTCGTTTTATGAATTTAAGTCTCATTTCTGCCTAATGCAGTGTAATAATGATGTTTAATCAAACTGTGTTTTAAATAGTAATTTTTGAATTATTCCTAAAAGTAATAAGTACCTTTTAATAAAAAAAAAACCTTTTAATAAAATAAAATATTACCTTTTAATAAAATAAAAATTTAGTTAGTACCTTTTAATAAAAATTAGGCATATAAATATCACTTGGCATATTTCAAATATTACGCGAGCAAAGCCGCGGGGTTTGCTAGTAATATTATAAATGTCAATGTGTGTCCGAATGTTTGAATGAAGTCAGCATCTAAACGAATGAATTAATGCTTTTGTATTTTTGGATATAGATGGATTACAACCCAGAAATGAACATAGGGTATGTTTCATTTGTTTTATTGAAATATTTTACTTAATAATCCAAAATTTCATTCTTTTTCATACACAATGAATTGACATTTTTTCCGATAAAATTTAACCATCTTCCTTTTTTCGCTGCCAAAAAATAAAAACTTAGAATAATAATTTAATTTCTAATTGGAAAGATTAAAACGGAAATTTTCAAGTAATATTAATAATACAAGGTGCATGAATTTTGAGTAAGTGCGGAAAGAAGGCAAATGTGACGTCATATATGGAAAATATAAAACGGATATGCTTTGATGTTGAAATAAATTGAGATTGTGTTATGGTATTAATTCTTATTATTTAAAGAAAATTGTTATCAAGACTTACGGTTTATCGTCTGCGCAAGGTTAACACAAAGATTTAAATTTCAAAAAAAAAAAAAAAAAACTTTTGAAGAGCAAATGGATAGCAAATGTCAATAATATGCACAGTAAAATTAGCAAATTCAAAAATGACGTAATGATTAGCAGGAAATATGTATTTTCATTCTTAAAAAGTAAAAAAATTAACTAGATAGAAAGGTTATGTTCTATAATCGGGTTCGTAATCAATTTGCATTTTTTAGAGAAAGAAATTAGGTGCAAAAGTAAATACATTGTTGTAAACAGGTTTGTTTTTTGTGTGGTAAAGACTTAATAATATTCCAGATGACCAATTCTTCGGCCACCTTTGATGACAAGTATGATTGTAAAACATATAAAATAGTATCATCCGATAATTTTCTTGGCACAGATGCCATATACGCACTTGGTTTGGCGTGATCTGTTTTTGATGCCAATTTGGAGAAAACATCGTTTTCGAATACCAGTTATATGTATATTTTTAAATTATGCTCTATTAGTTAAAAAAGGAAATAACAATAAATAAAAAAAGCTTCATTAAAAACTATAGAACAAAGCAATTTATATAATTTTAAAAGAAAATTAAAGTAAATAAACTATTTATTAATAAATAAACAACAATAGCTTTGTTACCATTTCAAGCAAAATAATCTATGTTGGCGACAATTAGGAACGCCGGTGCGTATATGACATATTTGCCATTTTCTTATTACTTGATGATATAAACAGACATCCTGGTTCAGGGTATAAACCTAAATTATGTCAATGACCTTATAATAAAGAAATACCTTAAATTACTCATACTAGCCGCCATTGGCGACCAGTTTGGTCTGCCTTAAAATTTATGTTTGGGAAAGCATGCTAAACATTGTATCCTGTTACTTTTATTCAGAATTTAATTTGCTTGGACTCCCTTAACCCTCTCGCTGCGCAACCCGAGATTTCCTCGGGCAACGTAAAAGTAGCAAAATTTGCGCAATCCGAGATTTCCTCGGGGATTCATTTTTTTCACTGGCGACTATTTTTTATTTCAACTCGGACCACTTTTTAAATACAGAAAAATTCATATAGACTTTAACAACACCTACAAGAGAAATATACTGCAAAATTGATTTTCTTACAATAGTAGTGCGAGACTATAAAAATAGTCTCCATTGACAGTCCTGATTTAGCCTAATTTCTAACATCCTATCCCATTTAAGATCTTGAACTATTTTACAAAAAATGTTTACATATTTAAACTCTAAGCTATATATAGATTTGAAATATGTAATTAAAAAATGCGTGATTTTTGAACCTATTTTGATTAAAAAAAAAAAAAAATACGCAGCGAGAGGGTTAAACATAATTAATATAATCTGTTAAGCTAATATTAGTTTTTGTTGCATTAAAATATCTCAATTTGTTGATTTTCTGTAAGCAAGTAAACCCTATTGGTTTACAATGGAAGTCTATGGGAATTTGGCGAATTATTAGAGATATCGCCAAGTTCGCGTCACTTTTGGCGGCGGAATACGGCCCCCTACGGATACTCCCCTTATAGGTATAGAGATGCATTAAATGCTGTTCAATAACCAATGAGATGTGTTTCTTTTGGGCGTTGCCATTAAACAATTAACAAATAATTGCGATTTATGTGCCACGTACGATAGCGTAATATATATTTATATATATATATAGATTGTCTCTTATAAAATGTGATAAGCAATTGGTTTATTATATATTTTTTTAATTATCGGGAGGGAAATGCTTTGCTTAATTAATTCATTTCTTCTTTTTATGTTACTGAACGACGTCACGGGTAACAGCTAGTTTGATTTAATAATTACTGATTACTAGTTAACAGTTATTAGTAACTAGTAGTTGATTTACTAGCTATTGATAACAAGTTGTTGATTTACTAGATACTAGTTATTAGATTACTAGATTACTATATACTAGATTGATATTTACTAGATACTAGTTATTAAATTACTAGATTACTATATACTAGATTGCTATTTACTAGTTACTTATTTATTAATTATCTGTTTTACTATAATTATAAAATTGATTTATATTTATTTTGATTCTTTATCTACAGATTTGTTTTTCAGAGATAAATGATCAAACATTGAACAGGGTTTGTACTGTCCCGCTATTTTCCGGGAGGAATATCAGTATTTTTTTTATAAGAAAATAAACCTAACTCAAACGCGCGAAATTCCGCATTATTTAAGGAGAGAATTTCTGTAAGAAAATATTGGTACCGAAGAATTTCCTGGTCTGGAAATTCCAGAACCCGTATGAACCATGTTGAAGAAAATAACAGTTTTCGGGGGAGCTAATGGGACTTTAAAAAATCGTCTTAATTTCAATGGGGAGGACTTGAGATCCCTCAGTCACTCCCATTCATTACGCCCATGGTCAAAAATTATCTGTCTCCAAACATGAGCAATCAATTATCAATTGTGTTAAAACTGTAGCATTTTCTTTAGTAATGTATAATAATTTATATTACTGAAAATGTTACTTTCCATTATTGTAGCAAATGCATGTTTATTGTTAAGATAGACATTTTTTTATTGAATCATGCTTGAAAATTAATTAAAAAATCGTAACAAATTAATAAATTGAATTACAGTTTTTAAACAAATTTTATTCGAAAGTACATTCCTTGCTATATTAGTCATATTTGCTTAAAAATGAGTATATGTCCATATTTTAAATCTAATCAAACATTAGCAATCAATTGTCAATTGTGGTAATACTGTCGCATTTTTTTTTTTTTTTACTGATGTATAATTATTTGTATTACTGAATATCTTACTTTGCATTAATGTAGCAAACACATGTTTATTGTTAAGATAGATTTTATTATTAAATCATGCTTGAAAATTAATTAAAAAATCGTAACAAATTTATAAATTGTGTTACAGTTTTCAAACAAATTTTATTCATAAGTACATTTTTTTTCTATATTGATGGTATATAAATGTTTATTATACGATATTTATAAAGAAAAATATATTTAATGACATAACAAAGCGAATTTGAGAGTAGTGAAAGCAGTAACACAGGTCATAGCAGCCATCGTTTTTACATCTGCATTAGTAAGGGAAATAGTTTTGTATTATGATGTAGATTGGAGATAGAAAATTAGGCATATTTGTTTAAAAATGAATATATCTCCATATTTTAAATCTAATCAGACATTAACAATCAATTGACAATTGGGGAAATACTGTCGCATTTTTTTTACTAATGTACAATTATTTGTATTACTGATATCTTACTTTACATTAGTGTAGCAAATATATGTTTATTTTTAAGATAGACTTTTTTTTGTTAAATCATGCTTGAAAATTAATTTAAAAATGTAACAAATTAATAAATTGAGTTTCAGTTTTCAAGCAAATTTTATTTGAAAGTACATTTCTTGCTATATTGAATGATATGTAAAAGTTTATTATGCGACATTTAAAAAATATATATATGTAGTGATATAAAAAAGCGAATGTGCGCGTAGTGAAAGCAGTTGCACAGGTCATCGCTTTTACATCAGCATTAGTAACGGAAATATTTTTTGCAGTATCATGTATACTGGAGGTAAAAAATTAGTCATATTTACTAAAAAATGAGTATATATATATATTTTTTAATCTTTACTGTACAAAAAACCAAAATTGCTTACGTATTGCCTTTACAATGAATTTCTTCTTAATGTTTTTTTGCGCACTGGAATGATGATATACCAACAATAACTGAAAGATGTAAGTGCTCAACCAAAACTATTTATTCGAAACATGTTAACAATGGATAATGATTGTGTATGATGGATTATGTCTATTGAGATACCCTGTCGTTTATACTCATTTATAATGCTTTCGGTCGTCCATTCTTTGTTAAATTTTAAAAGTATTATTTCTTACAACATAAGTAGCCTGCATATGTGGTTCTTTGTAATCTTTTTAATGTTTATTCTGCTATATGTAGAAGAAAACATATAGTGACTTAACGAAGCTAATCTGCACGTAGCGAAAGTAGTAGCACAGATCATTGCAGCCATCGTTTTTACACCAGCATTAATAACGGAAATATTTTTCCATTATGACCTGGACTAGAAGTAAAATTGTAAGAAATTAGTTATATTTGCTTAAAAATGAGTATATCTATATATATTTTTTAATTTTTACTGTACAAGAAACCAAAAAGGTTTGCGTATTTGCTGCCTTTTCAGTGAATTTCTTCTCAATGCTTATTGCTCAGTAGAATGATGATATACCAACAATAGCTGAGAGATGTAAGTGCTCAACCAAAACTATTTATTTTAAACATGTTAACAAAGGGTAATGATTGTGTATGATGGATTATGGCTATTGAGATATCCTGTCGTTCATACTCATTTATAATACTTTTAGACGTCTATTCACTTTTAAATTTAAAAAAGTATTATTTCTTACAGCATAAGTAGCTTGCATTTGTGGTTTTCTATAATTATTTTGATATTTTTCTCGGCTGCTCAGTGTTGCCTGTCCGCTACTTTTTGTAATTACATTGTTTATTTGCTTTCTTAAAATAGTATAATTCGCCGTACTTTTGCATTTTTTAATCTGTCATTAAATAAGGAGAGTATTTCTTATACCACAAAGTTATGGCAGCCAATCAATCTGAATTTTAAAAAAAAGTAACGAACTGGCGATACTACGGCAGCTGAAGTTTTAAAATCTAAGAAGTTTTACTGCTTTTTAATCTCTTAGCTGATGGAAAACAAAGATTACAAATGAATTGCAAAAGAAATGTAGAGTAAATTTTATCCATATGCCAACTAAGAATTAAAACATTAAGCAACACGTATCGTACGAGTACAATCTTTTAGAAAGCTAAATATGTAAAATAAACAAACAAAAAAACCCCATTTTATTCGGAAATATAATTCAAAAGTGAACTTAAAATTTAGAGTTAATCAATATTACAGGAAATATTTTATTGCAACTAAATAAAAAAGTCTTTTATGCAGAATACTCATAATATGATTAATATTTCGTTTTCTAACTTATCACAAGTATTCTTATCATTTAAATAAATCCGAGTAGAATGATTTATCGAAAATCGTAAATTGTATAGAACTGTTCGTTGCAAAAGACTCAGGCCAAGTAAATTTTATGGATATCTGTAATAAGTATTTATAAAGCAAATGATTTTTATCAAATTGTATGAAACAATGGAATTTTATTCATGCAAATATCTCAAAATTCAGCGACTTAATTTGTTATTATTTTTTAATGTTACAATTTGATATCAGATGTTACATCATAAAGAATGGACACCAGAAAAACGAAATCTAGGGAAGATTTTAAAAACGTTGTGGTTTATCTTGAGGTTCGAGTTGGTGAGTTTCTCGAATCTCGCCAAAACATTTTTTCTGAAATTGATTATCAACCTGATATTCCGGAGACAGTCCAGTTTTTATTTTCTTTTATTTTCAATAGAAGAAAGTATTGTATTTTTTTCGACTTCCAGATTTCGACAGATTTACACGTTTTAGGGGTCGGAGATCCTAAAAAACATGTTTATAGAAAATTTCTGTCTGTCCGTGTGTACGAGTGTTCGTATGTCCGTGTGTCCGTATGTCGCCATTGTACCATCAAAAACTGTATGAAGTTATGCATGGAATTGAACCAGATTAAAAAAAAAACGTTTTTGACTATGGCAAGCATGTCCTCCATTAATTTGGAAAAAATACGCCGGTAGGGGGCGCTGTAATAGCGATTTTTGTGCAAATTTTGTGCATTTTGAATATTGTACCATCGAAAAGTGTATGAAGTTATGCATAAAATTGAACCAATTTTTTTTTTTAAGTTTTTGGCCATGGCAAGAAGGTCCTCCCTGAATTTGGAAAACTTCCGCCGGTAGGGGTGCTGTAATAGCGAGTTTTGTGCGATTTTTATGCATTTTGAATATTGTACCATCAAAAGTGTATGAAGTTATGCATAGAAATGAACCAAATTGTATAGTTTTGGCCATAGCAAGAAGGTCCTTCCTGAATTTTGAAACATACCGCCGGTAGGGGGCGCTGTAATAGAGACTTTTGTGCATTTTTACTAAGTATTGTAATCGAAATTTTTATCGACTTCCGGTTTTCGACGGATTTACACGTTTTAGGGGTCAGAGATCACAAAAAACATGTTTATACACAATGTCTGTCAATGCCTTATGTAAGTGTGTCCATATGTCCGTGTTTCGCCATTGTACCATCAAAAATTGTATGAAGTTATGCATAGAATTGAACCATTTTTTTTTTAAGTTTTTGGCTATGCCAACCAGGTCCTCCATTAATTTGGAAAAACTCCGCAGGTAGGGGCACTGTAATAGCGATTTTTGTGCGATTTTTCTGCCGTTTGAATATTGTACCATCGAAACGTGTATGAAGTTATGCATAGAATTGAACCAAATGTTTTGTGTATGTTTTTGGCCATGGCAAGAAAGTTCTCCCTGAATTTGGAAAAATTCTGCCGGTAGGGGGCGCTGTAATAACGATTTTCGTGCATTTTGAATATTGTACCATAGAAAAGTGTATGAAGTTATACATAGAATTGAACCAATCTTTTTGTGTATGTTTTTGGCAATGGCAAGAAGGTCATCCCTGAATTTGGAAAAATTTCGCCGGAAGGGGGCGCTGTAATAGCGATTTTTGTGCAATTTTCAATATTATACCATCGAAAAGTGTATGAAGTTATGCGTAATTTTAATAAAAATACTAATAAAACTAATTATAATGAAATATTGACATGAGATAGAAGAAAATTTTGGGATTGGCACATTCAACTAGCTAATATATTACCATCGAAAAGTGTGTGAAGTTATGCATAGAATTAAACCAAAATTTTTTGTATATGTTTTTAGTAATGGCAAGAAGGTCCTCCCTGAATTTGAAAAAATTCCAATGGTAGGGGGCGCTATAATAGCGATTTTTGTGCCATTTTAAATATTGTACCATCGAAAAGTGTATGAAGTTATGCATAATTCTAATAAAAATACTAATGAAACTAATAAAAATGAATTATTAGTATTTCTAACAACATTTTGAAATATTAATATACATGAGATAGAAGAAAGTTTTGGGATTGGCACATCCAACTATTTTAAATGGTAATTTCATTGAAAACTTTCTTAAAGTGCCTTCTTAAAATGGAAGATATAAAGTTGAAATAACCTAAATTAAGATTTTTTTGTCCCACCCACGAGGGATTGGATTGGGGGTGTATATTAACTGAATTTATTGCTTATAGTATAAGTATTCTTTAATACTAAATGTGTATAAATTTTTACTGAAATACTCTTTTTTGAAAAATGAATTATCAATTAATATTGTACCCCAAACAAATAGACTTGAAGTAACATCTTAGAAACACAGTTAATTTTTTATTCGTCGTATTTTTTTTTAATTTTTTGGTAGTTGGGTGGGGAATGATATTAACGTAATGTGTTGCGTACATAAGTAACTTTTTATATTAAAGGTATACACCTTTAATATAAAAAAATACTTATCTAATTTTATCTAAATTATCTAAGTAATCTTTTTCAAAAATGAATTATCAATTAATACCGTGCCTAAAACAAATAAGAGCTATAAATAACATCTTAGAAACATAGTTAATTTTTTATTTAATGTAAAATTAGGGTATTTTTATTGGGGTGTTGTGGCGGATTGCGGGTTGATATCAACTTAATTTATTGCTTGTATAAGTATTCTTTTAGATCAAATCCTTTCAAAATATCTTCAAAGAAATACGTTTTGAGAAAATAATAATCAATTAATATATTCCCACAAACAAATATGAACTATAAATAACATCTGAGAAACATAATTTAACTTATTCCCGTTCGCAAAATTTGATTTTTTGAAGAATTGCCGCGAACTGAATTTATTGCTCATATAAGTATTCTTTTAAATCAATAGTATAAAATCTTATCGAGGAACTTTTTTCTTAGATAGAAAGTTAAGAATTTTTTGTTCAATATAAAATTAGCGTATTTTTATTGGGGTTGGGCAGCGGGCAGTGGGTTGGTATTAACTTAATTTATTGCTTGTACAACTATTCTTTTAGACCAAATCCTTTCGAAAAATTATCAAATAAATTTTGAAAGATGAATAATCAATAAGTATATTCCTACAAACAAATAAGAACTATAAATAACATCTGTGAAACATAATTTGACTTGTTCCCGTTCGTAAAATTTGACTTTTTTGAAGAATTGCCGCGAACTGAATTTATTGCTCATATAAGTATTCTTTTAGATCAATAGTATAAAATCTTATCGAGGAACTTTTTTCTTAGATAGAAAGTTAAGAATTTTTTGTTCAATATAAAATTAGCGTATTTTTATTGGGGTTGGGCAGCGGACAGTGGGTTGGTATTAACTTAATTTATTGCTTGTACAACTATTCTTTTAGACCAAATCCTTTCGAAAAATTATCAAATAAATAAATTTTGAAAGGTGAATAATCAATAAATATATTCCCACAAACAAATAAGAACTATAAATAACATCTGAGAAATATAGATTAACTTTTTCCCCTTTGTAAAATTTGACTTTTTTAAAGAATTGTCGCGAATTGAATTTATTGCTCATATAAGTATTATTTTATACCAAAGGTATAAAATCTTATAGAACAACTTTTTCCCCAGTTAGAAAGTTAGAAATATATTCTCCACGCGATCTGCCAACAAAGACGATCCTGATGAAGCACCTGTCGCCATAGTCAGCTAAGTGCAGGTAAAGCCACGGTCCCAGCGGGCAGACTCCAAAGAGGATTATTCTCAGGAATTAAGGGCAAGGGAAAAAAGGAAAAAAACGGAAAATCACAAAGTGACCGTAACAAATTCCCGGAGGGCCGCAAATGCGTCACTACCGTCGGAAAGTAGAGGAACGAGGATTAGCAAAACTGGATTTTAGTAGGCGCAGTCATTCGAAAGCAGGATTAGTTTTGTAGTGCATAGACGATGTGTTTTGTGTATTTTGATGCCAGGAATTTATAGATAATATAAAACATGAGGGATTTCGAAATAAGAATATTTTTTGGATATGTTGAACAGAAGATAAAGAAAGATGGGGGAGGGATATGTTTTTCGGAACAATCTATCTAAAGGTCGCATCATTATTCTGAAATATTCTATTTGGACATGTTTTCCCTAAAAGGAATGTTTTTTTTTTAATTATCAATATACCGGCTGTCCCAAAAAATGAGTCATGATTTTAAAATTCGATAACTTGCAAACGGTGACAGATATTAAAAAATTCTTGCAGAAGGGTTATGTATGATGTCAGGATTTTTTTTACTGTGATTCTTTATTTTAGTTCGAATATCAAACAATAGATGGCGCCGGTAGCAATATGTGATTAGTCGAGATCCGATTTTTGCTACTTCGGGATCCATTCAATATATTTTCATCTCATTTTTCGCATTAAAGAAGAGAGATGCCAAAAAATCGAGCCTGGATTTAGCGGTTAATACATTCAGCGTCATCTATCGATGCGATTTGTAACTAAAACTGAGAATTGCAGCATTAAAACTCCTCACATCCTACATAACACACCTCCAAGAATTTTTTTAAATATTTGTCACCGTTTGCAAGTTATTGAATTTTAAATTTATCTGTCATTTTTGGAACACCTGGTATCATTGCTACGAAATAAGTCTTATATCATGTATATTCATTCTTGAAATGGAAGTGTCTGAATTCATTATTGAGTATCTTGGCAGAATTGGGAAAGTGTATTGTAAAATTTCAATAAAAGAATTTATAGGAAAATCGCAAAGTGACCGAAACTAATTGCCGGAGGCCGCGAATGCATCACTATTGTTGAATAATATAGGAACAAGGAATTAACAAAACTGGATTTTATTAGGCGAAACGCCTAAAAAAACACTAGTTTTGTAGAGCATAAATGATTTGTTTATTGTATTTTAATGATAAAAAATTGTAATTAATTTGGAATTAGAATATTTTTTGATATATTAAACAGTAGGTAAAGAAATATGGGGAGGGGAATACCTGGAAATGCTTTTCTCAACAATATATTTAAAGCCCACTTAATTATTCTGAAATATTCTGTTTGGACATGCCCTTTCAGAAAGGAATTATCAATATATCATTGCTACGAAAGACATCTTAACCCATGTATCATTGGAATGAAGCTGTCGGAATTCATTATTAAGTATTGTTGCAGAATTGAACATGTGACTTGTAAGATTTCCATAAAAATCTTTATACGAAAATCACGAAGTGAACAAAATTAATTGCCGGAGGCTGCAAATGCATCACAATGGATGAAGAGTATAGGAACAAGGATTAATAATACTGTATTTTGGCAGGCGGAACCATTTGCCTAAAAGAGGATTGGTTTTGTAGTGTATCGATAATTATTTTACTGTAATTTGATGATAAAAATGCATAGTAAGTATGAGAAAGATGATTTTTGAATAAGAATATAATTTAAAAAGTTATAGAAAAAATAGAAATATGCTGAAACGTTGTTTATAAATTATATCTAAACAACTCATAGTTACTATGATATGTTTCATTGGAGCACACCCTCTGAGGAATGAATCAACATTATCTAAGTGCAATTTAAGAAGTTTTATATCGTATGTTATTGAAGTGGAAGAGACCGATTTCATTACGGAGTTGGGTAAGAAAGTATTGCGTATATTGCGAATACCATTGAAAACTATAGGAACAAGGATTAATAAAACTGGTTTCTAGTACGTGTAGTCAATCCATTGTAGAATTATTTTTGTCCAGCGTAGAAAGTTTGTTTCGTGTATTTTTATGATAGGAATTTGTAGATAATATAAAAATGGAGATATCCATATAAGAATTCAATATGAAAAATGTAAACTGAAGGGGAAAAAATGAAATATATTTAAACGTCGCTTATAAAATCAAAAGAACCCATCGTTATTGTAATGTGTTTCATTAGATCATTTCCTCTGGGAAATGAATCCTCAATATCTCATTGCTACTTTAAAAAGTTTTATTTAGTATGTTATTTAAGTGGACGAAACGTATTTCATTACTGTGTTGAACAGGGTATTATTGTGCATGTTGAAAGTACTGTCGAAAAGTACAGGAACAACGATTAATGAAACTAGATTTTAGTAGGCGCAGTTGTAAAACATACAAGGTTTGTTTCGTGTATATTGATGATAGGAATTTGTAGATAATATAAGAAAGTTGTTTTTGTATAAAAGTTTAGTTTGTAAAATGTAAACAGGTGAAACATACAAGAAATATCTTGAATCGTTTTATGTATAGGTTATCTAAGGAATGTAGCTTTACTGTGAAATTTTTCATTAGAAAATCCCCTCTTGGAAATAAATCATCAATATTTCATTGCTATTTTGAAAAGTCTTGTATTGCATTTTATTGAAAAGAAAAAGACCGAACTTATTATTGAGTTGACCGGGATTGTATTGCGCATGTTATCAGAACCGTCGAAAAGTGTAGGAAAAAGGATTAACAAAATTGAATTTTAGTAGGCGCAGTCAATGAAATGTAGGATTATTTTTGTACTGCAAAGATGATTTGTTTCGTGTTTTTTATGACAAGATTTGCAGATAATAAAAGAAAGGCGATGTCTGCATAGAATATAGTTTGAAAAATGTAAACAGGTGAAACTATCTAGAAATATCTTGAAATGTTTTTTGTATAGTATAAAGTATTCATTATTATTATGAAATGTTTCATTAGAACATAAACTCATGAAAATAAATACTCAATATTCAATTGCTATTTAAAAACCTTATATAATATTTTTTTGAAGTGAAAGAGACCGTTTTCATTACTGAGTTGGCCGGGATAGTTTTATGGATGTTGTCACCACCGTCGAAAATTATAGGAAAAAGTATTAAGAAAACTTCATTTTGTAGGCGCAGCTATTCAAAAGTGGGATTAAATTTCAGTAAATAGATGGTATGATTCGTGTATTTTAATGCTAGAAATTTATAGATAATATAAAGGAAAAATATTTTATAATAACAATAGCTCTTTGGACTGTTAAACTAAAGGAAAAAAGAGGATTAAAATATCTTGAAATGATTTTCCAAATAATCTATATAAACAGCATAAAACTGGACATAAAGGAAAAGCACTATAACTTTGATAAATTTCACTGGAACGCAACCTCTGGGAATCATCATATTAATCATCATATCATGACTTAAAACAAGGTATAAACCATGAATTATTGAATCGACAAAGGCGGAATTTTAAATTAAGTGGCAAAATCATGAATGAGCTACGGAAATGTTTTAATCAATTACAGCGGAAACATACATTACTATGTGAATAATGGCTATAGTAATAGTGTACAAGAAAAGTGTTAAAGAAAAAACTTTTAAAGATGCTTAAGCTCATAAAGTAAAATTTTTGTTTTTTAAATTTTAAAACAAAAAAATATCATCCACACAGTCTTTAAAAAACCCACGGTTTCATATATGGACACTCTCTTAAATATCAACCAAAAATCGAGCGAATCTTTCCAGCACTTAAAAAATCTTTAAGCCCTATATTCTAGAAAAATATGCATTATGAAATTGCTTCATCGCTTTAGCAAATATTTCTCTTTTATAATAACACACTCATACTACAATACATATTAAAACACACATACACACATAAATAACGCCTGCATTCAACAGTTAAAGGTATATATAAATATTATACAGACATACAAACAACAATTACAATAAACCCAACTGGAGTGAAAAAATAGTCAGAGCCAGGAATTGAACCCGGGACCACAGTATACAAGACTGCTGCTCAGTGGTTAGAGCAGTAGTCTTGTATACTGTGGTCCCGGGTTCGATTCCTGGCTCTGACTAATTTTTCACTCCAGTTGGGTTTATTGTAATTGTTGTTTGTATGTCTGTATAATATTTATATATACATTTTCTTTTATGTTTTTCAAGTAAAGCTTTAGGGAGATAACCAAGCATTTTAAAACTCTCTCATGACGCTGTAGCGGCTATATTGGTTATATGATTCATTACGGATAGTCAAGGCGAACTCAACAAAGGTCGATATATTTTTTTAACATAACATTGACAACTGTAGTAAGTGGAAAAATCTATTAAATGATTCCAGGTAGCTTCTAAAACTGTGAAATTTGCTTTTGAATACGAACTGGCTATAATAAAGGATGTGCAGACAGAGATGAACGGCTGATTCTCAAAACTTGTGTTTTGTGAGTTCGCCTTTGATCTACACAACTTCGGATGCAATCGGATGCTACATAGCAGATTTTTATAGCACCGGATTCTGGAACCTCATTCGTTGGAACGTACTAGCACGTGATCAAAGATCCAGTTTCGTTTTCAATTTCCATTTCCTAACTTTTTTCGATTTTATAAGTCTAAAACAACCTTAGCAAGCAGTTTGTTAAAAATTTTGTTCTAAGATGGTTCAGGGGATTCGGGGGTTTTAACCCCTCATCTAATTTTTTACAAGATTTCCAACAGAAAATTTTAATAAAATTTTACTTTTATAACTTTGCTGGCAAAAGTTAAAAAATTGCTTTTCCTTATTTTGAAACATTTTTTTTTCAAAATTCCGGTGTGAGTTCATGATTACAGAAACGCAATTACTTGCCCCTGAAAGGGTTAAGACGTTTGAATATCCTAATTTCTTAAAGTAATGATCTCCACATATAGACACAGATTTTTGTGATTAAATAAGGCAAACATCACTTTATACAAATTCTGATAACATACCCCTGAGGCGTAATATCCTTTGAAAAAATGGAAAGTTTTTAATGGAAAATATTTAATTAAGTTCATTTTCTTAATGTTGAGGGAAAGAATATTTAGAAATTTTATAATATTTAGAAAAAAAATCAACCTATCTGTTTTAAAAAATGAAAACTATTTAACCCAATAA
The DNA here is from genome assembly GCA_963932465.1 of Maratus speciosus. Taxonomy (NCBI): domain Eukaryota; kingdom Metazoa; phylum Arthropoda; class Arachnida; order Araneae; family Salticidae; genus Maratus; species Maratus speciosus. The sequence goes on from OZ010793.1 coordinate 438,587,608, forward strand.
AGCCTAGCGTTGTCTCAGGACAACAGCATATCTGCGTAATCTCATAAAAATCTGCGACCAAAATCAAAAAATTAGAAAAGGGCAGCTTAGAAACCGACCTCTGCTATACTGTCAAGAAAATTATTTAAATTTATCGAAATGCAAACGAGAACCTTTTAATGAAATCTCCCATAGGTTTCAAATTAGCTTGTGAATGTCGCCACGTAACTAGTGTATTCTCTTAAAAACAGAGTAACTTTATACTGGAGTAGAGGCGTACGCACATCTCGCATCATCTGATTCGAAGTTCTTATTCAACCTATGGCAATACTCGTTTTGAGAAGTTCGATTAGATACGTTAGGGCTCATCGTGGCTGAGTGGTCTAGGCATCACACCGCTAATCGCTTGCGAGTGTAGGTGGTGCGGGTTAGAATCCCACTGGCTCCGGTGCACACTATTTGTGGAGTTTCCGGCTGTATTTCTCTGGTGTTGTAAATTTTCTTGCGTGTGCTATCTCGTCCCTGTATATATTGACGATGACTTATAAGCAGGCGCTTGACGCCAAGCAACAGGTCAGATGTATGCTAATAAAATGTTTAAAAAATGGATAGATACACTAGGCAAATAAAATAATATTAGATTGGCACTCCAAGTTTATATTTCCAGAGAATTCTCTCGGCCAATCAAAATTTACTTGATGTATTTTTCTACTTCGTTATTATAAAGGTACTCTTCTTAATTATTCCGATTGACTTCAAAATATGTGCTGAGCATGGTAATGGTGCTGTGGTTTAAATAAATGTATTTTAAGAACTTTAAGCTCATAAAGCCAACATTTTTCTCGAAATTTTAAAACAGGATGTTTAAAAGCTTTTATTAAACGTTACATCTGTCACTAATGATACTTAAACGACTAAAATAAAAAAGGAAGAAAAAGAAAACTTTTCATTTGACTTACAAAATTTTCAAACACCGTCTTAAGGAATCCCGCGGCGTCCACGCACGCATGCTTCCTTGAAAATGTACCAAAAACCCAGCGAGCATTTCCAGCACTCTAAAATCTTCAAGCCCCATTTTCAAGCAAAATAAGCATCTTAAAATTCCTCCATCTCTTTTGAAATTTTTCTCTTTTATGCTTTTCAAGAAAGGCTCTAGGGAGACAGCCAAGCATTTCTTCCTTACTCGCGCGACGCTGTAGCGGCCTGAGGTGAAACAGCCCTCAATTCACAGTAAATTACATTAACAGGAAAAATAAACCATTTTTTCAGAAAGGCTTAAAAACCTTTGCTGACAGCAAAACAGATAAATAAATAACAATATATGTGTTTCGCAGATTTTTTTTCCCCCTCCTTTTCAGTCTTTTTATTTGAAGAGGGATTTTCCCTTTTGAAATTTTAATGGATTTAGGATTAAGAAGCAATTTTTTTCCCTCTTTCGTCTCTTTTCAAAATTTGCAATCGCTGACAAAAATTACAATCTTTTTTCTGAGAAAATTTCTCCATTAAAGGCTTTGAAATTTTGTTTGATAGAGATTATGATGAAAGTACATGAATGTCGCTTTAGTTTTATTTTTAATAAATGCGCTTTATAGATTGATATAGAATTCTCGTTTTAAAAGAGATGAAAGACTCTTTTAATTTCATGAAGAAATTAAAAAGCATCATCTTTAAGAGTTTCATCATAGAAATAAAAGGTGTTTTAATTCTCCAGGAAGCCAAACTAAAATAGAGGTTTGTGAATTTTTGGAAATTAAATGTGCAGTTTTAGGAGCGAATTTTCAATACAGATATTATATGCAAACAAATGTCTTGTTTAGTTGTTTAGGAGTACAGTGGAATGTTTATTACTGTTGGGATAAGATAATTGGATTAAGAATAGAATGTCAAAATCATTAATGTGTATTTTCAATTTTAAGACTTCGGAAATTGAATTTTATGTCAGAATTATGGGATGTAACTTTTCTAACTTTGGATATAGAAACATTGAAACTATGTTTGTGGGACTCTATGCTTTAATGAAACAGGAAATATTATTTTTAAGTTTTATAAAGGGTTACTTACAGTTTTAAAACGTCGTAAAAGGATTGCGTTATCTAATATATAAAAATAAAAATTTGTTTGTCTGTCTATCTGTAATGCTATACAAGTCCACAGTTTGGAAGCCAGAATTGTGAAATGTTATGTACTGTACATGTGTATTAAAACACGGCCGAGGCAACTAAAGCAATCCGGAATCGAAATAATTTATAGTTATCTTTTAATTAATAAAAAACACCCAATTAACAGCAATTTCCTATCAAATTTAAACATCTTTCGTTACAGCAGCTGCCAACAATTAAAAATTCACAATAAAATCCCTTTTTATTTTTTTTTTACGTTCAACCCGTAATCGCGCGAGTTCTTTAATCAATTTGAGATATACATATTGCGTACGCCACGCCGCAGCACTAAAAACCTGTAGCGGGTGTTACGACAATTCTTTTACCTCACATGCAAATATTTAGAGATTTACATATTACGTACACCACTCTTCAATACTAAAATGCTCCAGCGGGTATTACGATAATTCATTTACCTCACATGCAAATAATTAGAGATTATTTAATTGCGCTTAATTATTACAATTTTTTTTTAAATAAAGGCAAACATCTTATCACAAGCATCAACAAAACTTTTTATTTTATGTATTATCTTTTTCCAAAGATATCGTTTTATCGTCCTCTGCCATAGTAACATGATAAATTAAATTTCATTAAAAAAAAATGCGCAGTAGTAGAAAAATATTTTACTAAATCGAATAATTAATTTTAATTTTGGTTTTAGAATTAAATTCATGAACTCTCGTGCATAGAACGGGTTAAACAGCTAGTTAATGGTGATGTTATACCATTGGTGTATTATCAAGAAGAATCTATTACACTAGCATGCAATACATCGGTTGCGTCATGTTTTTTAGCTTTTTAAAATTCATTCTTACGTATTTTTAGCACTGAATCCAAAAATGACCTTCATTTTAAAACATCACGTCAGGATTTTTTGGAAATAATAAAATTAAAAGTTAAAAAGTTAAAAAATATCGAAAATCTGGTACTATAAAATAGATGTGATGGTTGTGATTTTTAGCTTTTGATAAATGGTGCTTACATATTTTGAAGAGCTGAATTCGAAAATGACCTTCATTTTGTACCATCAAGTCAGGATTTTTTGGCAATTGAAAATTTTTAAAAGATCGAAATATTGTAAAAATCTGATACAATAAAATATAACTAAAACTTTTTTTTTTATTCACGATAATAATTCATTTTTTTTTTTTGGCTTATACTATGCATTTTTACAGCTGGACATGTAAATTATTGTGTATTTAAAATCTTGACAATTTTATACCATGTGTGTAAGTTTCTTTGGACCTGCTATGCTCTGCGTCTCGCTTTTCCTTTCATGTCTTTTTTTTTTTTTTTTTTTTTTTTTTTTGGGGGGGGGGGGGTCATCTCATCACATCATCTTTAGCCATTTAAATGGAAACACCACTACAATCTCGTAAAGGCCAGTTACGTCTGAGGTTGTTCCCAATCGTTACGGATATTTTATAGCATCTGATTTTTAACATCTTTTGACTTTTTAACTTTGAAATTCACAAATTCCAAAAAGTGCTGGCGTGATGGTTCAAAATGAAGGTCATTTTCAGATTAAGTACTAAAAAATACATAAAAATCAGTCATTAAAAGATAAAAAACACAACCATCGCAGGCTTGTGTTATTGTTTCATTTATGTACACTCGCAAAGAAACACTTCGTGAAAAACTTAAGAAGTACTGGAACACCCCTATGATTGAAAAAGATTTTTCTGCTATTGGAAGATTTTTTTCTTTTGACTAGAAAATTTCAGGAATTTTTGAGCTTAGGTTTTGGAATTTTCTGCGTTTTAAGTTAAAAGGGACCTGCGTAAAAATGCCGCTTCGTTAATAAATATTAAAGGCTAATTTATTGCAAAAATGGATTATTTTTTCCGTAAAAATTACAAAGATATCTTTTATCTAAAAAAATTAAATCCTTACTCGTATTGTTTTAAAACTTTTTTTAAAAGTACTGTCATTAGTAACGTTCAACAAATTTAATAAAAGGATTTTTTTAACGGTTTTCTTTGTAAATATACAATAAGTTCTATAATGTTTTTCAATTATGCAACAAAAAATTCGAATTTTGTCTGTTTGCGTTTTTGTTTCAAAATGAAAGAACTTGAGTGATATAATGCTGTTAAATAAAATTCGTTATATGGGGAGATTAAATAAAACTGAATCAATAGGAAAATGATATGACCCTTCCGAATTACACTGCAGGGAAATAACCCACAAGACAGTTTCCTCTAAATATCTCGCCTCTGCAATCATATGGAAGATGGCAACTATGTTGCAAAAGAATTTTTTTAATCATAAATTCAATAAAATTTTGATTTTTTTGAGGAGGTTTCTTTAAATTACCAGTTTATCTAGCACTCCTAACAACAAAATATGATAACTTAAAACAGCTGAGGTGATCTCAATTACATAACACCTTAATTTGATGTGGAACAAATTTAGCTCTAGATGATATCTGTACACAGGTGGAAACCATATTGATCATATGTAATCTCTAATGGGAATTTAATCAAATGCAATTTATTGCATACAAATGCAATGAATAATTCAGGAAATATAACCTTGCGAAGAGAAAAAAATGCTAAATAAGCACTGATATTCCACCTCACACACACACACACCCTCCATACGATATATTTTTTCCATTTATTTAAAGTACTTGGATTATTTCAGTACAATTTCGGAAGTATACTACAACCTATATACTACCTTACTATTCTTTAAATGTTTTATGAAAGATCAGAAAAATAGGTTTGATCAGCAAATTTCATTGTACAGTCGTGGAAAAAAAAATAAACACCCCCTACTAACTCCTCAACAAATTACCGTAGAAGAAAGTTACTGGTATCGAACGATTTGAAATAAAGTCTACTTTTAAATGATGTATATAAAATTTTCTTAGGGGGCCATCTACATATTAAAACGAACCATAACTTTGTTTTTCTCAATAGCAGTACACAATTCTGACAGCATAAATGAACTCTACACCATTTAATTAGCCTAAAAACAAATTTTTATGCAATTGGTACCATAAGTTTCCGAGAAAATAATTATTTTAAAACCAGAGTATTTTAAGGGCTGTATCCAAATTGAAGTTCGGTATTCGATTGTTGACCGAGAGAGCTCCCTTCTTGATCAAGGCACCTTAAGCAGTCAATTAAGCCTGATAGATTACAGGATAGGGTAAGAAATTTCAAAATATTTAGTCACTTCTATCATAGACGGCCCCTTAAAACATCATTTTGTCGTTTTTTAAGCATAATTTGAAAACTACTTGGAAGAAAAATGTGAAATTTTGGATTTCCATAAAGCAGGACTTAATAAATCTAAATCCATCAAAAAAATTGTAGGTTACAATTCATAATGTTTTCGAACATTAATTTCATAATTCATAATTCATATCATAAAATTATAAAAATTGCAAATTCAACGTATTTATGTTTGGGTATATTAGTATTATTGCTACACAAAAAATTAGCACATTAGGAACATAATTTCAGGAGATATAAATAAAAATATGAAAATATAATTTAAAATTAGAAGCACTCAATTTTGAATGTTTATAATTCAAAAACTTATTATTCAAATTACTTGAAATTTCGTGCCTAGGCATAGTTTGAACCGAAGATTTGAAATATCTGGTTAAAATTGGGTATTGCCATTGAAAAAAAAAAATGAATTTTGGATTCGTTTTAATAAGTAGATGGTCCCCTAAGAAAATTCTATATACATCATTTAAAAGTAGACTTTATTTCCAATCGTTCGGTACCAGTAACTTTCGTCTACGATAATTTGTTGAGGAGTTAGTAGGGGGTGTTTACTTTCTATTTTCCACGACTGTACCGTAATTATATACAGTATGCCCACTAATGTCCCTTGCCACCTTCTTATCTTCGGAACGGCTGCTGCTGTATTCATAAAAGTTATGTCTAGGTATAGTAAAGTAGCCAAGCGCTACTGAATGAAACCGCCTACGGCGCTACCTGGTAAAAAACTGTAGATTTAGCATTCGTATCTCGAAAACAGAAAGATATAAAAAAGTGATTTACAAAGCTGTAGAGCATCATCGATTTAGTAAGAAAAGACAGCTTGTGAACATTAATGCGAAGAATAGAACGGTTAAAACGCGCATTTGTTTTTTCGTGATTTCCTACACTGTGACGTCACGAAACTTGAACGGAAGGAGAAATTATTAGCTTTTGGGCAAATGTGCTCCCAAATGTGCATTGCATCTGACAGTGAGAAGGTTTAACACCACAAATAAAGGTATATTGCTATAAATAGTTGTTTTTTTCTTTTTAAGATCGTTTTGTCACGTCTCAGTGTAAGAAATCACGAAAAAAAAATGTGCGTCTTAACTGTTCTATTCTTCGCATTAATGTCCACAAGGTATCTTTTCATACTAAATCGATGCTTTACAACTTTGTAAATCACCTTTCCTCTACTTCTTTCCGTTTCCGAGATAGGCATGCTAACTCGGCATTCTTCCACCAGATGGCACTGTAGGCGGTTTCATTCAGTAGCTCATTGCTACTTTACTATACCTAAACACCATTTTTAATAATATATCATCAGCCATTCCGAAGTTAAGAGGGTGGAAAGGGACTTTAGTGGGCATACACTATAGGGGAGACTAGGAAGGGTTGACCATACGGGAGGCTTGACTCACCCATCACTTTTCATATTTAAAAAAAATTCAGAGTTTTGTCAATAGGTGTCAACCAAAGCTACTGGAATGCTAAAACAACAGCCTTTTTTTCATACAGATAATCAAAATAGGTTTGGGAAAAATCAATTCTAAGGCGTTTTCAAGCTAAAAGTTGTGTTTATTAGAACTATTTTGTAAACTTTTTTCAGATAAAATATATCATAGAAATTTAAGTAAGTAGGTTTTAAATAATGCAGAAATATCGAGCTTCCATTTCAGGCACAAAGATTGTACAGTAAATTAGGCTTAACATAACAATGTGCCATTCTTTAGAAAAGGTCTATGTAAGGAGGCTTGACCCAGTCAATATGAGGGAGGGGGGTTGACCAGATGCTCAAGACTCCCTTAATTAAGTGATTTTGGAAATCTTTTTATTATACACTGTGCATAAAGAAAGGTTAATGGTTATATATAAAAAATAATGTAAATTTATTCTGTAAAGCTACAGTAAAATCGGATGATGGAAAAGAAAATGTGTAAAACTGATTAAAGAAAGATGTCAAAAATTGCGATATTATCCACAGCAAGAAAAAAATTAATGAAATATACATGGGAAAGTTGATAGGAACTTTTTTTCATTTAAATATTACTTACAATAGGTAAATAGAAACAATAGAGAAAACTAGAAAGTATGAAAGCAGCAGGCTTAACCCTTTCAAGGGCAGTGATATGTTTATGAAACCACTTAATTTTAATTCCCAAAAGCCAGAATGGCACCAGAATTTTGCTCAAGTCTTTTCCGTTTAATATGTATGCGAAATAGAGCCCTTTTCTTATTTCTAAATAAATTATTTCATAAATTCTGGTGCCAATAATTTATTTCAACATCTTAGTATTGAAAGTACTAATTAACCACTGAAACGGTTAAAAGATGTTGATGATTAGTTAAGTGCTCATGCGGCTACGAAAGAACATAGCATTGATCAAAAAACTTTAGGAAGGTTTTGGAAAAACTTTCACCTGGATGAATACAGTGAGATGAAGCCAAACTATGTGGCAACTAGAGTTGCTTGGTCGAGTTTCACAAAAAGTAGGACAAGGAGACAAAAAAAGCTTATAGTGTCTCCTAAATCCGGACATAATAATACATGAAACCCTATGAAAACAGAACCTTTCTGTAACGGACCCTAGCAGTCAAAATGACCGCTAAGGTCGTTCTACTGTTAAAATATGAGATATATAATTTAATTCGAATTAATTACACATCTTACATGCTATTGAACTTAGTCCCCGTCAGAGAAAATATAATATTATAAAACAGTTTTCCGTTTGTGTTTATAATATTATTTTATTATAAATAATTTTTATAAAATATTTTTTTGTCAATAAATTGCTGCCCCTACAAAAGCCTCATTTGGACTTTTGAACCTAATAAAAAAAAGAATGAATGTCACTATTATTGATGGTGAAAATTGGAGTTTTACATATTTTCTTAAGATTCCTGATTATAGTTTTTATCATTCGAAGAATCTAATTGAATTAGAACAAATTAGAAATGTAACATAGATAACTTAGTTATCCTAAAAATAAAATATGATAAAATAGTTTTTCATCTATTTTATAATAATATAATATATTATAAGAGTTTTATAGTATACTTTTTTGTTACGTGAAGAAATTGTTGGCAACACAAAATCTTCATTTCGACGTCTCAGTCTAATAAAAAAAAAAGATTGAGTTGCATTATTATTTACGGTGAAAACTGATGTTTTAAACATTCACTTAACTTTCCTGATTATCTTTTTTTATCATCTGAAGAGTGTAATTGAATTAGAACTAATTACAGATCTGATATACCTAACTAAATTCCCATCAAAATGAACATAACATCTTCAGAATCTTCTTGTTATTTTCTCGCTTTTATCATGACGATCACGTTTCTCCTAGTCCTCTAAGCCCTGAGCAGAGTACAAAAAATAAAAAAAATAAAATCTTAACATTACAAAATCTTTGCATCTCTTCACAAAATATAAAAATAGTTCCAAACGGGATTTGACAGCTTAAGTGAGGGGCAGAGAAAAAGTTGAAAGAGTTCTTTACTTTTGTAGCAGTCTTCTTTTCCTGAGGCCATATCTGCTTTTTCAATGCCTAATGGCGCTTTCATTTGTTGTCTTTTAACATTAGAGGGAGAATGTGGATTTGTCTTATTGTATGGAATGAGGCTGTTTAGTGTTATTTGGTGCATAGTCTTCTGATGTGGCTACCAAAACCTTTTTACTGCCATTGCTGTTGTTGTAAAATGTTCAATATGTTGTCTTCCTAATCGATTGTATTTTCCATTACTTAAGATTAATGTTATTTTATTTCAAGAGCCGGATATGCTTAAAAGGAAAGAGTTAGAAAAAGAAAATCATACATCTCAATTGAAAAAAAAAAATAGAAGGAGAAAACACTGAAACAGCACATAAAATTTTTCAGCGAAATTGCAGTTTACTTTTCATCTAAAGAATGGGTTTTTTGTTTGTTTTACTTAAATATAAAATATGACTTGATGGTATACAGATTAGACATTTGGTCATATTTTACATTGATGTTTACTTTTGAAAATATACATTTAATTGCTGCCAAAAACAAATTCTACATCTAAGTAATTTATGTTAGTAAAAGACGTTTTTTGTAAAAATAGTACTTTTTATTAATGTAAATCTTAAAAAAAAAAAAAAAAAAAAAAAAAAAAAAAAAAAAAAAACATTACTGTTCAATAAATCAGAATAAAAAGTGCATTAAAATATACTACTTTTACATTAATAAAAACTCTTCTTAAATATGGTACATTTTGAACAAAATATTTGACTAATGAGAAGTAATACTTTATAATAAGGAAGAAAATCAGTGAAATGTGAATGTAGGACACATGATGTTATGGAATTTAACATTAAATATTTTACTGATTTACTATAAATATACATTAAATATACGTGTCATTTTCCTTTATAACTAAATGGCTAAAATATTAATAATTCAATAAATGAAATATGGTACCCGTACAGTGTATACTCAACGTAAATATTGAACAAAATACAAGGGTAAAATGTAGCAACATTTATTAACACGTTCACCCGGCGCGGTGGGTCACACTTGACTGTCTCAGAGCTGACAAGTCTCCGGCTTTGTGGCTACCAATATTTTAATACAGGAAATGTTGTTTTATCTAATTAGAACAATTGGGCGATTTAAAGGAGCAACATTTTCTCTAAAATAAGAGTGGTGTGAAAAAGCCGGAGACTTGACAACTCTGAGACAGTCGAGTGTGACCCACCGCGCCGGCGTGAACGTGTTAAACCCGAAAAAAATTAGTGGTCTATGAATGCCGCACAATGTTATGAAATTTAACGTTTATGGAATTTTCTATGTATAAACTAGAAATAACTTACGCAATTGCTGTTTTCTCTTCTTCTAAAGAATGGGTTTATTGTTTGTTTTACTTAAATATAAAATGTGAATTGGTGTATATAGATTAGACATTTGGTCATATTTTATATTTATGTATAGAAAATATGCATTTAATTGCTGCCAAAAACAAATTCTACATTTAAATAATTTATGTTAGTAAAAGACTTTTTTGTAAAAAAAATAGTACTTTTTATTAATGTAAATGAAAAAAAAATATTGCTGTTCCATAAACCAGAAAAAAAAATGCAAAAAAAAAAAAAAATGTACTGCTTTTACATTAATAAAAACTTTTCCTAAGCATTGTCGATTTTGAACGAAATATTTGACTAATGAGAAGGAATACTTTATAGTGAGGAAGAAAATGAGTGGAATGTGAACGTAGGGTACATGATGTTATGGAATTGAACATGAGACAATTGACTGATTGACTATCAATAAAAAGTGCATTAAAATATACTACTTTTACATTAATAAAAACTCTTCTTAAATATGGTACATTTTGAACAAAATATATTTGACTAATGAGAAGTAATACTTTATAATAAGGAAGAAGATCAGTGAAATGTGAAAAATATACTTTAATTAATATAAGCAAAAAATTCTTTAAAAATATGCATTAAATATACCTATAATTTTGCTTTTATAATTGTCTGAGCGAAGCGAAGGCTAATACTCAGCGAAATATTACTGTCCGGACACTTTACTACTACGATGGATATTAACGCCATGTCCTACTAAAAAAAAAGCCTAATAAAAACCTTTCGTCAAGCATAACTCAAAAAATATTTGTCGGATTTCGTTTCTGATTGCACCAGAAGGTACCTATGAGGGTCGCCTACTGAATGCACCTACTATGAAAAATAAGTTCCAAACCGTTTAAAAATTATATAGAAAAAACTCTTAAAAAAGCACAGTTTATCTGCATGCGTCACAGAAATTTGGTGTGCGTCACTTTCACCGGTTGATGTTTTCGTAGACAACTGGTTTGAACACATGGAGCAAATTAGAAAAAATACGCACGCAGTAATATTGAATAGATCAGTTTCAACCACGTGATCACAAACCTTGCAACAACCCGTGGCAACCAGTTTTGGTGGGCAAACAAATAATAATACAGTAAACAAATAATAATAATTCCGTACCACGGTAACCGTTTTTAGCCTGTTGTATAAAATCTGGCATGTTGTATGACATACAATTGTGGATGATTAAAACAAAAGACATGAGTGTTTATTGATCCGGGAGGTTATCTTTCTCTGGATGTCTGTCTGTCTATCATACAGCATGCAATTTTCTTGTAAAGGATGATATAATTATGCAGTAAAACCTCCATAACGGACACCTCTATTTAGCGGGCATTTTTTCGATTACCAACCCTTAAATAACTGTACATTTTTTACTCTCAGTAGCGGACACCTCCAAATAGAGGACAAATTCTGTCCTCCCGAGGTGTTCGCTATTCAGAAGTTTTACTGGTAAAACCTCCATAGCGGACACACCCGATTAGCGGATACCTCTATTTAGCGGACATTTTTTCGATTACCAACTCTTAAATAACTGTACATGTTTTACTCTCAGTAGCGGTCACCTCTAAATAGAGGACAAATTCTGCATTCTCGGTGTGTCCGCTATATTACTACCGAGGTTTTACTGTATATAATATTGATAATTATTTTACAGGGCCGCACAAAAGAATAAGAATATATGAAACGAATATAAACTAAATTCGGGATTCGTAGATCGCTGATGGTAATGTAATTTTAGGATGTTGTTACAGTCATCCGCAGCATGTTTTTAGAGTTTCGTTCATCTAACGAAACCCTACCTGTCTCACTCCTTTGTCTGTCTGTTTTTCCGTCTGTCACAGAGCCCGTTCTCAGAAACTATATATGTCGGAGACTTGAAAATTTGCATACTTATAGCTGAACACCACACATCAAACGGAAAATAATAAAGTTTTGAAAAAGTCTAATATTTAACCCTCTGGGCTCTAACTTCTGTATTTTAAGCAATTTTTCTAACTCAGTCCCTAATTTAATTAAGTTGGAGACATGAAATTTTGCATACTTATAGCTGAACATCTCACATCAAACGACAAATAATAAAATTTTGAAAAAGGCTTAATATTTAACCCTTTGGGCTCTAACTTGTGTATTTAAAGCAATTTTTCTAACTCAGCCCCTAATTAAGTTGGAGACATGAAAGTTTGCATACTTATAGCTGAACACTTGCGATAATACGATAAATCATAAAATTTTGAAAAAGTCATATTTAACCCTCCGGTCTCTAACTTCTGTATTTTAAACAATTTTTCTAACTCAGCCCCTAATTAAGTTGGAGACATGACATTTTGCCATTTTGCATACTTATAGCTGAACACCTCACATCAAACGACAAATAATAAAATTTTGAAAAAGTCTATTATTTAACCCTCTGAGCTCTAACTTGTGTATTTTAAGCAATTTTTCTAACTCAGCCCTTAATTAAGTTGGAGACATGAAATTTTGCATACTTATAGCTGAACACCTCACATCAAACAGCAAATAATAAAATTTTGAAAAAGTCTAATATTTAACTCTCTGAGCTCTAACTTGTGTATTTAAAGCAATTTTTCTAACTCAGCCCCTAATTATGTTGGAAACAAAAAATTGCATACATATAGCTGAACACCTCACATCAAACGACAAATAATAAAATTTTGAAAAAGTATAATATTTAACCTCTAATATTTTGTCTCGCACAGTTTTTAAATTTAAACTGTTTTGCAATACTATTTTTTGTTCATTTTGCATAATAAGTGTAATGTGACGTAATTTGTTCTATTTCAGATTTCTAACGCATGTTAATGAATTTATTTTACAATATCCTTTCTCTTTTAAAATTCATATGTAAATATAGTTTTTATGGCGTAATTTCCAATAAGTGCCTGCTTTTTATACCTAATTATTTAATTTCAATTTGAAGGTTTTTTCTGTTTATAATAGTAACGTGTAAATATTTTTTTTTTAATTTGAAAAAACATTATTGTTTGCGCTGTTTATACAGTTGGCAACAGTTTAAATTAATACCATTTTCTAAAATATGTAAAAAAATATCTGTCAAAATGCTGAATATTTGAATTTAAAATAGAAATAAAACCTCAAAAAATGAGTCAAATTAAAAAAAAAATTAATGAAATCTGCAGACCGGGATCTTCTATTCAATAAAATGATTAAATTCCCATGTATAGCTTTTGCTCTTATAATTTTTTTTTAATGGAGCGATTTTGTCCAACTTTAGCATTAAATATCTCTTAAAATAATTCTTCGATTTGAAAACTGTGTGCATTAGTGTGTTGATCAAACATTTCGCTATAATACCACCGATTTTCATATATTTGTATGCAATAGTTTTCTTAGTATTAACGTAGAAAGACCTCCGTTCACAAAAAATTCAAAACCGGCGGCGGCGGCGGCGGCGGCGGCGGTGACAGCGTTACTTACTTTTATAGAATAAAGAGATATATAAAAATGAAAACTTGTCTATCTGTCTGTTTGTAATTCTATAAAAAATCCGCAATTTGGAAGCCAAAATTGTGAAGAGATACGTACATGTGTATTAAAACATGGCCTAGACAACTAAAGTAATTCGGAATCGAAATAACTTATAGTTAATTTTTAATTAATAAAAAACCGCCAATTTAACAGCAATTTCTTATCAAATTTAAACATTTTTCGTTATAGCAGTTGCCAACAATTAAAAAACACAATAAAATTATTACTACAACAATTAATTTTCTACTGCAAGATTTCCACGTGAAAAATGAAAATGAAATAAATAGTTTGCCGAATTTAAAAAAAAGGTGAATATTAGGTCATAACTTTTCTATTGCAAGATATGCACGTGAAATATGAAAATGAAGTAAAAGGTTTGACGAATTTAAATGAAAGTGAATATAACTTCATAACTTTTCTATTTCAAGGTTTCCACGTGAAAGAGGAAAATATTATGTCATATTGGAAATATAAAGGGCATGGTGGATATAGTATAGCGTCATATGAGTGTTAAAAATGTATTGAAGCATGATAAAATCCCGATTAGGGAAATATTGGCGTATTTTAACATTATTGCTCCAATTATAAATTGAAATGAGTTCATTTATAGCTGTATTCTTTTGCGTCAGTTATATACATTTATACATTTTTATATAGTCTTTTCATATGATTCATTCAACAACATTTCGACTGCTTTTTTTAATGTTTGTTTTGTGTTGTATGTTAAATTTTGAAATTGATTTTTCAGAACAAACATCCTTCAAATTTTGGGCAACGCCGGCACTTTAGTTTGTAACAGATAAATGGCTTTTGTATCTGTACATCTAATGCTAATATTATAAAGCGTTATAATATTATAAAGTGTATAATATTATTAATGCTTGTACGTTTGTGAGGTGTTATCTCTGAAACTACATGGCCAACTTAAAAAAATGTTGGTGGCCATCTCTGCTCCGAAAAAAAGACTATTTTATGTCAGTATAAGAACCTACATCGCTGCAGGAGCAAAAAAGTTCTAAAATTGTGATTTCTGCGATATTGATTGTGTTAGAAACTTTAAATTTGGTGCGGTAGTTACTTTTAAGATGTGAATACTCGTAATGAATGCTCTCTAAAAGGTTCAATTTGACGGATAAACGTAAAAATTTCTAGAAAGGTTCTAAACTATGATTTATTTGGAATACTGAAATTTTTGGGATACTGTTGGGGTTAGAAACTAGAACTTTGGCATGGTAGTAATTAATAAGATGTAAATGCTCGTTGTAGAATGAATTCTAAAAAATAGAAAGACTAAACAAAGCGAAAAAAGATCTAAAAATGATCTAAGTAACGAAGAACATGGAACTGTTAGGAATATAAACATGAAAATTGACATGGCTGTATTTATCATGACGTAAATTCTTGCAATAGAACAATTTCTAAAAATGTCGCTATATAAAACAGTGCAGAAACAAAAAACTTTCAAAAATTTTCTATTTCTCTGTTACTGCTGAGCCCAAAATCTTGAAATTTTGCTTCGGGTTAGTTTTAAAATATACAATTGTCTCTATGAATGGTTTCTAAAAAATTTAAAATTTAGAAAGATGAAATTAACGGAAAGCGATCTCAATTACCATTAATTTGGAATTATTAGGTACAGCAATTTTAAATATTTCATAATACTGCATTTCCTCCGCAAAACATGCGATTTAAATGCAACAAAACTGATAGATACCCACCTAGCATTAAATTAATTGTGTAAATATTGAATAAAGACCTGTATGAAACAGTGAGTAGGTTGCCCGAAAGTACTTGATAAAGTGTTCCTTCTCTAGGCTTTTCTCTCTCTCGCCAAGGCCACTAACAGAGGGAAGTGCCGTTTTAAATGTGATATGAATTTTTTATCCGATTCATTTTTCTAGACATTTTATCATAAGGTCATATTCTCAATTATCATTAGTAGATTTTTTATATATTAACTTATTCTGGTGAAATTTTGTAATCGGGTTCATATTGGCGTATGTTAGCTTGCATGATTTGCTGAATAAATATGTATGGATTTGTAAATTACTTCAAATGACACTTTGACAGCTCAAAAGTTATGCAGACGATATATTCAGATCTTGTGTCATACTTTATGTTGTAATCATTGCCGATTTCTTTTATTTAATACATGCTAAATACAGCTCAACTTGTGCAGAATATGATAATATGATTGAAAACAAAACAATACAGCGTATGTAGTGGCCAGCATACACTCATCATTTAAATCCGATCGAGCATATCTAAAACACACTCTAACGAAGCATTGCATGCCACTTTTGATGTATTCGGTACTTTGATACTATATTAGATTTTGAGAAGAGAATTTCTTAAATGTTGTCGACAACCTCATTGCATCCGTGGAAAACAGATATTGTACAATATTAATTATTCCGGGGGAGCACACGCCATATAAAGTATAGTCCATTCTTTTTAAACATCATATATTTGTCATTTAACCCCCTCACTGACAAGCCCGTGTTTATACGTTCACTAAGCTCCGGGTTTCACTGCAATACAAGCAATATTTAAAGTAATACAATTCTATTGATTTAATGTATTTTTAATACATTGAACAATGATTAATACTTTCAAGGATTGCATTCATATTCGTTATTAAGTTTTTTTATAAAATGTTCAAAGAATCATTTTTTTTTAGCATTTAAAACAGAATGCAGAGAAAACAACATTACAATTTTGCCCTTTTCCAAGACAGTCGGAGGGTTAAAGTTACTCAAATTGGTGCGGAGCGTCTGATTATGCTCTTGACATCATTTTATACAGTTAAAATTCCGATATAAGTAAATTAGTGTTTCATTTTCTATTTTACTTTTAATATATTGCGTACTTTCAATTTTGTATCCATGCATGGCTGTCTTGAATGGTTTTTTCCCATTTTTTTAAACAGTGTATACGAATTTATGTATAAGATTTTGTAATTCTACAATTCGTTTATTTTCATCATTTCAATTTTTCGCAGTATATGGACAATTAAAGATAACATCTCATTTTCTTTGCTTCGACATGTTATTATTAAATCTATGTTCTCAGTAATATCGCTCAGACTAATCCCTCTGAGGGAAGTCCTAGTTTTGCTTTTATAAGTTACTAAAATGGTATTAATTGAATGAACGAAATGGTGCATGTATATTCAAATCAAGCTCATCGTAAATATGGTTAATTTTAAACGAAATATAAGACTAAAGTGTAACAACATTTTTTAATAAAAATCAGCATTCTATGGTATGTCCACACGTTGTTATGAAATTTAAAGTTTATGAAATATTCTAGCTATTAATACAAATCATTTAAGTATTAATATTTTTATAATTATTGTAAAAGAAGAAGTTCCTTAAAATTTATACATAAAATATAGATACAGCTTTAACACAATAATTGATTAGAATGTCAATATTTAAATAAAACAAATTAGAAACTGCACGTCAAACGTGGCAAATTAAGTGCGTTCGTACTATAACTAGTTTTATAAAAAAAAAATTGCACCGCATATTGCACTGAATGTATATTTTAGTGCACTTCATAAGTGCATATCAATTTCATTCTGTTCGAAAGGCTGTAACATCATTGAAATGCACTTGAAATATATTTTTTTCCATCGGCCGTAATATAACGGAAAACTTTTGACTGTCCCTGTAATTAAACTATGCATTCGATTTTCATAAAAATTGAAATGGCTCGACAAATTTTGCAACAATTATATATTTAAAATTTCAGACCATTCTGTTCGGTAGTTTTTGCCTTGTTATATGCGGACAGACAGACAGGCCAAACGACGACTAGTGGTGCTACGTATTTATATAGTTACAAACGCACCTAAAATAAATTCATTAGGCTCATGCATTTTTGTATTTTACCCGTAAATTTTATTTAATTTTACAACGAAATGCCTAATTTTACAATTATTTCATCCTTGAAATTGAGTAAAGTATGAATATACAGTAGAGCGCCGATTATCCTAACAAGTCGGGACCAACCCTAGTTCGGATAAGCAAAATTTCGGATAAATGGACAGACAGTTTAAAGGATTTTCCTGACTATACTAGAATCTTCACATTTTATCCACGCTGCGGACTGACAGCACAGAATGCTGGCTGTTGGCATGTTTAAAGATTGATTTTTCTCTTTAATTTTTGTTGTTGTTGTTGTTTACTTTTTTATATCATTTACTGAACTCCAGAGATTATAATTTAAGCAAAAAAGCGTTCGATTGTTGCATGCTTCAAAGAAGAAATTCTTTTCAATGCTGCCATGTCTCGAATTCTTGTTAGTTGAATAGGATCAGCGTTGTTCTGACGTTCGAGCCATTTCATAGCTGTTTCCAAGCATTTAAAGGCTTCGTTATGTGATGATCCTGGGTCATTTTCAGAGCATTCGTTTTCATTTTCTTCAATTTCTTTTTCGTCTTGAATCTCATCCTTAATCTCATCATCATTTAAAATCTGATATATCCAGGTCTAATAGGGTGTTTGGATAATTGGAAGTTCATTTAAAAAAAAAATAAAAATAAAATAACAGAAACAGGCTGTTCGGATAATTGGAAGTCCGGTTAATTGGAGTTCCGATAATCGGCGCTCTACTCTAAATGAATTTAAATACTTAAATTTCGTTCTACCTCTTTCTAACTGCCTGATTGTCAGGGCAGTTATTGTAGGGTGACCAATAAGGACAAAAAGGTATAAAAGCCGTCTGTCAATGAATCAACACGTAACATACTAAAAAAGTGAATTGAAAAAACATAGAGAGGAAGCTCAGGGAGGGAAAATCTGAGCGGTTGTTCAAATATTTTCTATAGAGTGTCCTGGAGGCACTCCAGTTTGTTATGTTATCTTAGATGTTCCGTGCTAAATTTGGAATATATTTTTCCACATATCAACAGCTTTAATTATGAACATTATGCTGTATATATAAATGCATATATAGTTAATTAATTATTAGTCAAGTAAAAATCTTTAGGTGTTTTCTACTCCATCTTTTTATTGTTATTACACAGCCAGTATAAAGAAATGTTGCTTTTCCCACTAGCAAAGTTTTCAAACTGTAAGGCGATGAATTTGAAGAAAAGGGTAACATTTTTCATTTAAGAGTTTACTATCTTGTAGTATGACAACTGGCTTCGTAAAGAATTTTCCAAGATGACACCTCATCCACTTTTCGCTTAGTAATAAACGTCATACTAAACGTCAGTCGTCTGTATTAATCGGTGTCCTTCAGTTTGTAAGCGTGAAAACTTTTATACGAATAGAAGTTGATAACTTTTCTCTATGAGTTCAATATCAAGGAGTTGTTTATGTTATCTGTCAGTTACAAATACAAATTATCTGTCTTTCTATATATTTCTGAGAAAAAGCAATGTATGTAAGAAAAAGGTAAAGAATATATATATAATATATTCTATAATATATATTAATATATATATATATAATATATTCTTTGCCTTTTTCTTAACTCATTTTATTTGATGTTACATAAGTAGCGTTCAACTAGAAATAATCTCTATTCAATGTTACAGTAATATGGCGATACATGTTTGAAGGAAATACAGTGAAACCTCCCTGTGCGACCACCTTTATTAAACGACCACTTCCCTGAAAGACCATTTTTTCTTGGAACGAAATTTATTCCCATAGGCTCAATACTAATTTTACCTCCATTCAGTGACCATCCCTGTTGAACTCCCTCCATTAGCATTTCTTTGAAGAAAATGAAACAAATTCCGTTTTTTTCTGGTCGCTTCAACAAGGTTTTATTAGAAAAATATTCCGGAGAGCGTATTATTCATCGAATTTCTAAACTAGGTATAGATATTTTATTATTATTATTCCAGTAACTTTTAAGTGTTTAAACACTTTTGTGCCTTTTTAGGCAATGAATTTAACTCTGATGACAAATTAAGAATGACGGTCAATAAGCTACCCTTCCGTATTATGTCAGGAAACTCTCAAAGAAATAGATAAATTAATGAAATCGTCATTATTTGTTCCCTTCCAAAAAAAAAAAATTGCACTTATTTACTGAACTTCGAAAGGACTTGGAAATAAAAATTATAAAAGATAAAACCATAAAATCAAAGCAAACATCAATGTTTTCATTTTTTAAACTCTATAGTAATTAACTTATGCGATTAACTTTTATTTTGATACTTAAATTTTCTTATTTTTTCCAAATGTGAAAAATGAATTTTAGTAACATTAATTGTTACCCTTTTTCAACAATTAAAATTTAGATTTAAACATGACCTCCATTAAGAGACCACCTCTCGGAGCTACCAATTTTTATTGGAACAGAATGTGGTCGCTTTAGGGAGGTTTTACTGTATATATAGTGTAACAATCAAATTTCTCTAATTTTGTAATATATGTACAACATTTTCCCAAATATGCCTTAAAGTAATATAGTATTGTGTAAATAATGGATGCTAACATTAGTAATTTGTTTCAAAAATTTACTTACTTTCAATATATTGATAAAATATTAGACCATACTGATCAAATATTTGAACAAAGTTTCGTCATTTTCAGATACTCACTGTTTTGTTGCAGCATATTTCTATGGTCTCTGAGTTTGCTGTATTATAGGGAAGAATTTGCTAGTTACCATATGCAATTATTTATCTTTCGGAGTATATGTGTGTGATTATGCCTTTAGTTGTGTTATACTTCATAAATGTACTCAAATATGAATGCGAATATTAATCTATGTGACACATGTAAACTGTTGCATAAGACAAACTAGCCACTACCTAATACTTCTTGCTTTATTTAACCTACTCCATTAAACTAAATACATTTCCCCTTTCGTTCAACAGGGATGGTTGCGTGATACGATAAAGCCTTGCGGCAACATCATATATTCAAATTTAGAAGGTTTCTTTGTTCAGGGATAACTCCCTGAGATGCTTGGACTATCTTTAGACAAAGTTCCAGAGAATTTACGTACCTTCCACTGACTTGTACTCAATAATTTCTGACAGGTTTACATTCGTCGAAGCATAAATTTCGCGAGGAATCACCTCAAGTATGCATTCAATCCATTTTCGGGAAGTCTAGAGTAAACACTTGGAGGGCACTTCCTTCTGTTAGTAAGAGGCCCTCTTCCTCGCTGCTCTAGAGTCACTAATTAATGTTTGCTTAAATGCAGCTAAGTGAATTGTGACCTGAGGCAGCATACGGTTGATTCCGAATGTAATCATAATGATAGCCGGGAGTGTTTTACAGAGCAGGGGTCGCTCTGTGCGAGACTTATGATTCGATATCTTATTTTGGAGATTTCCCTCAAACGCATGTTCGATTACATGGGTATTTGGAAAATAAGGATATCGATTGGGTACGCGGTGTTTAAGGGTTTATTCAGGAGCATGTATGAGAAGCATACATTGTAATTAAATGGAATTTATGAGGGTTTTTGAAATGCGTTTGTTCATTAATTAAATTAGATGTTGGAATTAGATTTTAAGTGGTCTTGAAATCGATTTTGTCTCGAAATCTCAAATGAGATTTTATCATGCGATATTTGATGTGATTTAAAGCTTACTCTTTCTTAAAGGAAGGAATTATGAATTTCGGATTCATGAATCAATTTGAAATGCAGGATGACCTTTCATTGAATTAAGATTAAAGAATAATTTAAACATCTAATATTGAAAGTATTCTAAAATATATTTAATTATACATATTATGTTTATATGCATATTTTATTCAATATATTGTGATCAGAATATTCTTTAATTAATCATATGAAGTAAATCAACAAATCGAGATGCATCTATTAATTAACCTTATTGGAGAAAAGGGTATTCAAGTGATTTATTAATCAATATTAAGTAATAATATTTATTAATTAATGATATAGAAATTAGTGTAAGATTGTCTTATAGGAGAAATATAACTAAGAGTTTCATATAACTGTTTTAAAATCAGTTATTTTCTGTTGAGTATTAATTTATAGAATTGAAAATATTAATTTCTGAATGATATTGGACTACAATCTATTATTATACAAGGTCCCAAAAGATTGAAAGTTAGAGATACCTGTTGGAGATATATTAAGCAATGTAAATTCCAAATGAGTTCAAAATAATTAGGAATTAGGATCATGTGGAGGAAATTGTCCTGCCATCAATTTTCAAAACGTTACACCTTTAAAACTTTTATACGGTCCCATGGTCTTAAAAGTTATATTTAGAAATTTTGCTTCTATACATTGACAAATACAATAATAAAAGTTCCATTCTTCTACGACCAAAACACGCCGAGTTAAGATATTTTTAATTTTATGATATTTTGGGGTATATTCAAGCACTAACTGACTATTTACTAGTGTTCGGTATCTTCTAAATTTCATAAGGTTTAAAATATCACAATTTGGTAAATTTTGATTGGAAAAGAATAGAATTTTTACTGTTGTGCATGTCAGAAGATGAGTAACATTCTTTTCTAAATATAATTTATAGGACACATAGGTCAATATCATAAAATACGAAAATTGCAGTCCGTACAATAAAATTTCTATTTAATTTTACATAATGCAATTTTTTTTTTTTTTTACATTCTAATGAAAAATATTCTTAGAAATATTTTCAAGATATATAATATTCATAATAATACAAAAATAAAGCAATTAAAAGACTTAAAATTTCAGATTGTCATTTTCCTGGCATGTCACACTGTGATGTGTGCGAAGCAAAAGGCTTTCTGCTTTCATGTACAAATGTCTTTTTCTGTTTTTTCTTTTTTATTTCTAATTAATAATTATACCTTATATAACAGATATACAACACATTATGTAACACATATACGTGGAAGGTAACAAGTTCTGTATTTTACAAATAATTTTCCATAATTAAAATATGATTGTCACTTAAAATGAATGTCATTGTCCTGGCCTGCTCATTTTAGTTCTTTATGAGGTATAAAGATGTCGCTGCAGAGTAATTCTTCTTGTTCTTGACATAGTTCAAATCACAAGTAGTAAAATCATTGCTGCCAGCAAGATCTTTTAGATATTTCTTTGAAAATAATGTGTTTAAAGGCTTTGTAAAAATTGAGGAGACTTTTATTATGTCATTTTCCTGGCTTCTATAAATTACAAATAAAACTGAAGATAACACTAAATTTGAGTTACTATAGAGGAAACATGTTCTTTTAAACAAAATTAAAATGTTAGATCTTAAAACAAACAAACAAACAAACAAAAAAAAAACAAGAATGTAAAAAATGTTTTAGAATGAAATTGTCATTATCCTGGCATACATATGCTGAGAAAATGACACATAATTTTAATTACATAAAAATCAACTTAAGCTCTTCAAACTATATACATATAAACTCCTTTATTCAGCTGTTCAACTAACACACACACACACACATATATATATATATATATATATATATATATATATATATATATATGTATTTTTTTTTTTTTTTTTTTTTTTTTTTTTAATCAGAAGCTTTGAAAAGATTTAAATTTTCAAAATTTTCCTTTTCAAAATCTCATATTTTGTGATATTCACCCACATAAACTGCAAACATTTTTTTAAATAGTAACGTTTTGAAAATTAGCGGCAGGACTATTTTATGAACATAATATTAATTTCTGTCTTATTTTGAATACTTTTCAATTTACATTGCCTGCATGTCTCCAACGGTTTAAGATTTATTATAATATCCCTTTTAATATTTTTGGGATATTCTGCTAATTAAAACTTCCATTCAAAAGGAACATAAAAAAAATATGGAATATCTAGTACACTATATTTTACTATGATAAACATATTTTGAAAACTTTTTTAATTTACATTGCCTTCATATCTCCAGCAGTTTAAGAATTAATGTCCATTTTTATATTTTTGGGACATTCTGATAATTAAATCTTCCATTCAAAAAGAACATAAAACTACAAATATGGAATATGTAACATACTATATTTTATCATGAAAAATATATTTTGTTCTTCTTCTCATTTTTTAGTTCTTTAATTTTTTAACATGGGTGACATTTTGTATGTTATGGAATATTTTTCCAATCATACTAAAATTATTACTTCTGCACAAACATTTACACGGTTCAATAAGCAAACGTACTTGCAGAAAGAATAGATATAGTCTTGAGCTCTGGCCACAAAAAATTCGATAAGAACAGTATAATAAGTTTTATTTTAAAGAATTGAATGTTTGTTACGTATTATTAAGTGTTTAAAATACTGTTTTATAAATTCATTTTCAAAACTCAGTTTTAATCTGAAGGAAATTAAAATGTGTCAGAACTATTTTATGGTTCGTACGCATTAAAGAATTCAGGTAATTTTAGGTGTTTTCGTACCAGAAATTTGGTAAAGTACTTTTCGCTATATCTGAATATAGATTTCTTTTTTCGTTAATTAAGGCAAATATTATTTTACAAAAATTCTGATAAAAGGTGCTTAAAAGTCCTTGAAGCGTACGAACCCTGTATTTTATTAAAATAAATCTACTTTTTACACGACAGCAAGAAGGGTCATGTGTTTGAAGCGTATCTGGGTATGTGGATTACTTTATACCCTCGAAACATCCCAACAGCTGGATGGATTTTAATGAATGAGGTCTTTATCGATTCCTCTTAACCGTCCGATGGCTATAGGCTAGATTTTGTTTTTATAAATTCAAAATGGCGGTAGAGCAGAAAAATAAAATTTACGCACCATATTGAGTAGCATGTCATTGGATAGGTCTTTCAAAATGAAGACGATGTTTCATTGACTATTTTACAGTCAGAAGCTCCGTTTAAATATTAAACAACCTGGAAGTTGTGTAGGTAGAATCTCTAGCTTTACTGCAACTCTAACCATCATAGACATCTATAGCCCTCATCAAAACAGTGTTTATAGATAGAAACTAACAATTAAACATAACTTAAAAGTGATCAATGCAAGTAAATAAAAAAATAGGTAAATAATATTAAAAAAGTCCCAGATTGATGAGAAATAATTAATTAGTTCACTTTTTACGCAGTCGGGTTTTTGGATTTTTTAATTTTACTTTTTACTTGTTTAATCTTTTCTTTATTGTCCAAAAACATCCATGTGGTAAAAATTTACTGTTTTTCATTTTTGCAACATTAACATTATTTTATCCAATGCAATAGTAATAGTACTCCTGTACACATTAATAAATAGTGATTTAGAATTATTTAGAATTTTGATTTTAGTGATCATATAGAAATAGTGATTTACATTACAGAATCGTTACGAGTTTTTTGAATAGTTAAAAATCAATATTTTGCACTTTTTTATTATTTCATCGGGATAATAGTGGGTAATTTTTAAATATGGAGAAAAAATTAAATATTTAAAAACACAAAAATTTTTATGAGATATTTTAAATTAATACACTTAGAACATATTATTATCATGAGCAACAAAAATGTGATGTATGAATTAAAAATGCTATATTATTAGAAAATGTCTTCTTCTCTAGATGATGAAAGAATATGAAAATGAATAATCTATTATCATTTTTTCTCGAAATGTCTCTTACGAATTTGAAATTATTTGAAATTTTAACTCAGCGAACTTTGCATCGGCAGTTTCTTTTATTGAAGTGACCACATGTCTTTTATTTGCCTTTTATTTAAAACTTTCCATCTGAAATAGGAAATTTATGCTTTCGCAATACATGCTTCCATATTTCATAGTGTGTACAGTCGTGGAAAAAAAAAAGTAAACGCCCCCTACTAACTCCTCAACAAATTATCGCAGACAAAAGTTACTGGTACTTTATTTCTTAAGTAGACTTTATTTCTAACCGTTCGATACCAGTAACTTTCTTCTACGATAATTTGTTGAGGAGTTATTAGGGGGTGTTTACTTTTTTTTCCACGACTGTACATGGAAGAATGCGTAAAAGAATTATTCCTATACAGATTAAATATCATTATTTAATTTTTCTAACCAAAAAAAAAAAGCAAAACACGAACTAATCTTGATTTAAAATCTATATTCCACATTCTTCTTTCTACCTGAAAACTGACGAAGAGGTAAAAACAAATAAAGGATCCGAGCAATAATGTTTTGATTTTTTTTTTTTTTTTCAGGAAATTTAAAATTGAGAATCACTTTCTGAAATTTAACAATCGTTAAATAGCTCTCCTGCTGTACATCAACGAACATTAGCCACGGTACATTTATAATCAGTTATTTAGAATATTCATATCCATTAATTTTTTTAATCACCTAAGCATTTCTAATACAGCCAATGTCGAAAGTTTCGTTTATTGATGCGATGTCTATTATTTGCTTTTTACTTAAAACTTCCCATGTAAAATATAAAAATTACGAAAGTATGCATTCGCAATGTATGCTTCCGATTTCGAATGGGTGTTTCCATATATCGTGAGTATGTATAAATTCTAATTTTTCCTATACAGATTAAATATATTTCATTAATTATTCTAAACAATTAGAAAAAAAGGAAGACATGAGGTAATTTTCATTTCAAATCTGTATTGCTCATTCTTTTTTCCGTCTGAAAACGAATGAAGGAGCAAAAACAAAACAAAATAAATAAATAAATAAATAAATAAATAATAAAAATAAATGATTTAAATAATAGTGTTTTGATTTTTCCAGAAAATTTAAAACTGAGAATCGCTTTCTAAAATTTAACAATTGTTAAATAGTTCTCCTGTTGTACACTAACGAAAATTAGCCACGGCACATTTATTATCATGTATCCAGAAAATTCTTATCCACTTATTTTTGAAATCACCTAAGCACTTCTAATACAGCCAATGTCGAAAGTAGTATTACAAATTTGATGCAGTGATCAAAGATTTCTCTTTAAATCAGTGAATCGTATGCTTTTAAAATACCCTAAAGTTAAAACGGATAAAACACGAGAAATATAACATGGCATATGTATATATATCAACAGGATGCTTTAACATTACACACGGCACAAAGGATCGGTCAGATACACGGAGCGCCCTTTAAATCCAAAAGCTTACTGTATACCTGATTTCGTAATCAGTCGCATGATCAGATACGAAACCATCCGAGCCCGTTGGCGACAACCAATCACCGGAATGAACTGATTCGAGCATCAAAATACTCCTGTTACAAATGAATCATTCTGGAATTGATGAATCGGCGAGATCTATCTGCGACAGAGAGAAGCGGCGCTGATCACATAATCGATGATGTAATAGATTATTTTCATTACCGTAAAAGAACACTCGGGAGTCACCGTGATAAATGCGGCGACAGATAGACGTGAAAAGAAAGGAGCGCGAGATTACGCCCACAGTAAAAATGACGAGAGAGAAAAAAAGAACGACGATCGAAACCTGTTGAATGCCGCCTGTGAAGGACATCTGTAGGACATGGAGAGTAGTTATTCACTGACAAAATGGAATAAGAAATATGGTTCCCAGCTGAGAGAATCAGTGATGCAGAGAATGCAAGGAGAGTCTGACTAAGAAATGCTTTTTCATGAAAAAAAAAAGATCATTGACCAATGACAGGCTCTGAAGTAATCGTTTATTTTTACGGAAAAATATTCTGCTATCGCAGCAAAATAAAGCTGTTTATGTCCAGTAAAACGAAAAATAAAAAAAAAGATAATGCTGAATATATGAACGAAGAATTTATTGTTCGTGCTAAATCTTTCGATAAGGTAACGCAGCAGTATCTTTTTCTTTGATGAAATTGCTACTTTGTTAATAGTGGTATTTAAGAAATGGAAATGGGCAATCATTATTCAAAGAAAAAGAAAATGAGATATTTCAAATAACTTTTGATAAACAAAAAATAAACCATTCGTTTTGATGAATTTCTCATTGATATGATTAAAAATACATATTTTGCCTTAAGATATATTGAAAAAATATTCAAATAACCATGAAAAAAATATTATATTTATGCAGTGCAAGCCATTTTCACACGGATATTCATTTAGTTGGTTTAAAATATATGTTCTCTATTTTTAACGCAAATTAGTAATCAAAACGCAAAGTTTCACAATTCAATTCCTAATATTAATTTTAAGCCTATTGCTGTCATATCGCCTGATAAGAATCATAGTAACACAGGTCTGAAATTCATCATCAGTGCCCGCTTAAGACTTAGAATTAGGGGAAGCCCGATGTCACACAGGGTGCCCCCTATTACTCTACCATTTGCTACCAATTGAAATATCCCCATCAAAATTTCGAGTAAATATTACTTTTAACATTAAACTAAAACTAACAACCTATATACATATAAAAAAGTACTTTATTATATATATAATTATACATAACCAATTAATTTTGCAAGTGACAACTATGCGAGCAAATATGGAACTACAGTTGAGAATATTTGAACTTCAAAATATCTATTAAAACTTACAAATCGTAGCATAATAAAAAAAAATCATAAGGAAAAAATAATGCATTTTTTACCTTGATTGAATTTTTTTTTTATCTAAAAGCTAGTTTTCAAAGATAAATTTGGGGGATCTTTTGCATTTCAGTGGGGGAATGCAAAACTTTGCTTTCCCCATGACTTCCTCTAACTTCCCCTAACCTTGAATTATGGCTTCCCCTAACACAGGCCGGTCTTATTTCATAAACAGGCCCTGCTCATCATAGGAGAAAATTTCTTTTAAAATTGCACCACGTTATGCTTTAGAATCAGAGAGGGTACGAAAAAGTACCGGTGAATGTTCAAAAATGTCTAAATGAAGCATAGATCCTAATCTTTAATAAATTAATGGTGGATTGAAATTAGCATGAGTATTTTAATATAACTAGCAATATTCTACTTTAGAGAACGGCATGTTCCTTTCTTAGCGATTTGAATGCTGTGAGGGGACCGGGAAGAGCATTTATGGCTACAGACTTGGTATCAATCATCGGAGCAATTCGTCTTAGCAGTCAACGCAAGAGGTATCAAGATCGAACCCGTTTCAAGTTTAGATGTCCGTAGTGAATCAGATTCTTCTTTTAAGAAAGGTTTATTTCTGATTTCCCTTTGTTTTCAAAGGTATAGGTTAGGTTAAATGTTTAAAAAAAACATTTATGAAAATTTTCACATGCATAAAAATAGTTTTAATTTGTTTCATATATTTAAATAAAATACGATACTATATTAGATTAGCAACGTTTCTATAATTTGTTTTGAAATGCGTACAAAATGGGGGAAAATTACAGCATGTATAAAAAAAAAAGTTTAAGAGTGAAATGTACATTAAAAAAAGCAATGTATAAATAGATTCAGGCTTTCCAACTATCTCTGCAACAAATCAGGATTTACATAAAAAAAAGAGTGAATTAAGGTTCTTTAAGAATGCATTTTGCTAAAAGGAAAAGATAATTTGCCCTCATCTTTATTTATTTTACTTCAAACGTATTTTTCATTTATTTTATTTTTTATTTTTTTATAAGATTAAATGATGATGTTTTAAACTTCTTTTTGTTTTCTTTGAAGTATTGTTGTATTTAATTAAACTCTCATGACGATCAAAAGTAAAATAAAAATGAACACAGATTCATTAGATAAATACATTAGAATATTTTATAGAGAATGGTGTATTTTCTAAGAGATAAATCAGTTTAGCAATTCGATTAGTCTTTCAAATGGATTTCTATTGTACGAATTAAAATAAATAAAAGAAATTAATTTTTTTTTCTAAAAGTCCTCATTAAAACAGCTCTACATGTATTACCCTCACTTTAAAATATCTAAAATATAAATTCACTAAATCAGCATTTACATTCACAAATTTTAAAGTATAGATGCTTATTAAAAGACTTTTTTTCTTTTTAATTTTCAGTATATATACCGCACTGTAAAAAACTACGTAGCCTTACTCCATAGAATTGGCACATGCTGGTCCACATGCTTCCTCCAATTTTGTGGAGTAAATTATAATGGTGTAATTTGAACTCATATAACTGGTGTAACATTACATATTAGTGTAACGTAACACCAGGTATATCAGTTAAATTACTCAATAAAATGTAGGCAGTAAGGCTATCACCAATTTTATGGCGCAACTTTATACAATTTCTTTATATTGCATGCGTTAAAAACCACCTTAACTTTCAATTCACCGAATGAATATTTAGTTAGAAACTGGATTTTTTTTTTTTAATCATCTCTGCCTATGTCCTTAAAAATAATGTTTACATTATTGTTAATAATTATTATTAATTACGCCGCTTCTTTTGAAGTAATCGCACTTTTTGACCTTTCAATATCAGAAGACACATTCTTTACATTTTGAACACTCAAATATTAAAGTAATAAACAGAATACGAAAGTATCACTACTTTTAAAATGCAATTTTCCAATCTGCAAGCAGATTCCTTACAAATTCTGACTTGCAAGCTGTCCCTATTATGTATGCTCTAGTAAGGTTGGAAACCGTGGATGTTACTTCAAAATATATTAGACGTCGCCATGTTTTGTTTTCTATTTGTAATATACCTTTGATTTTCAAAATTTTCGCATGCTTTGTCTGATAATATTTCGCCAAGTCTTCTGGCAATGTGTATTGATGTTCGTTATTGAGTGCGGAATACCTGCTAAATCAGTAAGTTCATTTTACATTGATAATGCTGGAATGAGATGCCTGACATTGAGAAACAAAATTTATTTCAACAAATGTTAAAATTCTAGTGCTCAATCCACCTTGAGTAAATAATTGAAATTCATATAAAAATCAGAAATATATGTACTGAAATATTTGTAGGTGCATACACAAAACATAAAGTTATTTGAAATACATTAGACATATCTTAACTATACTTTTAAAACCATTAAAATTCTTAAACGATTTCACCTATCACACGGCCGTCATCAATGGTTATTTAAATGGTATTATTTTTATTTGCGCTTATTCAAAAATCTTC
The DNA here is from genome assembly GCA_963932465.1 of Maratus speciosus. Classification (NCBI taxonomy): domain Eukaryota; kingdom Metazoa; phylum Arthropoda; class Arachnida; order Araneae; family Salticidae; genus Maratus; species Maratus speciosus. Next base: position 438,618,266 of record OZ010793.1, read on the forward strand.
TGGAACAGAATAAAAATAACATTATTAAACCTTTTTCCCCCTACGGTTCTTTTAAATTGCCATTAATATAACTTTATAAAATTCATTTAATACATCGATTAGTAGCAATACAGTTTAGAATGAGTTATATATACATTACTTTACCTTGTTCCAAAAGCATTATTGATTGCACAAAACAAAAATATTTTTAAAAGGGTGATTTCTTTGGCCTTTGCATCTTTTCCGATTTCTTTACTTTGAAAGATTGGGGGGGAGGGGGAGAGTTCCAGTTAGTCTATATTTCTATTGTAAGAACATTATTTTTGTACATTTCCTAATTCTAGAAATTACTAAAAAAATATTTTAAATAAAGATTTCAGTGGAGTTATAAATGTTGCACAAATCCCTATAAATTCAAAATTAATTAATCATTTTTAATTGGCAAAATTATTCTAAAATGTGTTAAATGATTGTGTAGATCTTCTAATATAGTTTCAAAAATTCACAAAAATTGCTTTAGAAGATGAAATTTTCATGAGTTCATAATTTGGGACATAAAAAGGTTAAATAACTACTGATGACGGTCATGTGATGGCTGAAGACGTTTTGGATTTTTAATGATTTTAAGGTATATTTAAGATATTTCTAATGTATTTTAAATACGTTTATGTTATGTGTATGCACCTGCAAGTAATTTTGTACATTTATTTGTGTTTTTTTTACATGAATTTTAAAATTTATTTCTCATTTAAAAAAATAAGCAGTTCTTAAAAATATATATGCACAAAGTTATATAACAAAATATAATTTTATAATACAATAGCTTCTCCAACTTTCCTGGATAATCATATTTATCTTTCTAAATTATTCTCTACTTTATGGTTTTTTTAAGCTATGATTTGCATGTTTTCATTTTTACAAAAAAAAAAATATTAATGCTTTCTTTTAACTTACACTTCTGTTGTATGAGACAGTCAAAAGTTGTTACTCGTTTTTCGGCCCTTTCCTGTTGATATACAGCTTTGAAATTTAGAATATATATGTATTTCTGAAGGCAATACATGAATTGGACACTGATTGTTTTAAATTCGATCCCTAATAGGGACAACGGGGATGCAAATTTAAAAAAAATTAAGAAATCATCTTTTCTCATAAACTAATGGAAATAAAATTTTGAAACTTGACATGACTATAGTATAACTAAAATTAGTAAACACATTTCTTGGAGTTTCTCAAAATTCCAGCTCTAAACTCTCCTAAAGGACCCCCTTTTCTCCACATGGGGTGGGTGATTACTACCCCAATTGCCCTCCGTTTTCGAAAGACGTAGCTAAAATACTACTTAGTGTTAAACTAACACTACTAGGGTTAAAATACTTAAACTTAATGGTTACTTAATTATAGATTGATTCCCTATGGAAAAATCAGTATTAGCTTCAACAATGAGTATTAGTTCAAAAGTACTAATGGCAGGATTATCACCATAGCGACAAATTTTGGCCAACTTCGTGAAATATTGCCAAATTTGACAGTACATTAATATATATATATATATATATGTATATGTATATATATATTATATATTATATATTTCAGTGAATTTTAATAAACACACACACACACACACACACACACACATATATATATATATATATATTTTTTTTTACATTTATATTATTATGATTCTCTTTTTTTTTTAATACTGCCAACGTGTAAAAAGATCCTTAAAAAACAGGCTTTAGGAAAACAAATGGTATCTATTTTATTATAATTATGTATTCAATTTTAATATTTTGGCTGTTCCTTCTGTTATTCCTTTCTGCATGCTTTTCAAAATCATTCATCATACCCTTGAGAATTTATTCCTGCGCCATTCAACAAGTTTTTTTTAGTTTTCATCTTGATTCCGTATCAAGATATATATTTTCTACTTTCCACTTTATATTTTTCTACTTTTTCAGTATGTTTAATTTAATGTAAAATGGAAGAATATTCCAGTGTAAGCCGTTATAGCATATGCAAATGCTTCTTGTTTTGTTATGCAGAAAAATAAGAAATATAAATAGTAAAATGAAAATGAAGGGTTTTTAAATCTCTTTTATTAAGATAAATTTATCATCCGAGTATTAAATTTAAGGTAAAAAACGAATATAACCATAAGTTTTAGTATTAAAATATGCAACAGAATTTTAATACAAAAAATAAGATTTATAATTTTTTCTACTTTGTATATTTATCATTGTAATAGATTTAAAAAAATGTTTGAATGCAGTAAAGTTAAAATATTTTAATACAATTGTTTAAATATACAAACAACGTGATATTTAAATATTAAAGAAAGTCTGTTTGTATTACTTTATATTGTAGATTCACTGTTAAAAAATAAGAAAACAGCTCAAATTGAAACATTATGTGACACAAAAAGGATATTTTTCTTGATATGGTTAGCGAAGTATGAAATATTAAATCTGAGACATAAATAAAGCTTTTTTATTAAGTTAAATTTATCACTGATATGTCACATAATAAATGTCAAATGATAAATATCAAATTTTCCATTTTTGAGTTATTTTTAAAAATATACATTACTCTTTTCTGTAACAATACGTTTACAACGAGTAGAGTAAATTAATAATACATATTTATATATAAGATTCTCGTTTAAAATATAAACATAATAATAAGAGATAAATGTTAATAAATAGTAATAAATAACAATAATTATTATATAAATAACGACAATTTTATTTTATGAAACAAATGTTGTATATTTTTTCTTACTCTTTTATCGGTTAAAGACCAAATACTTTATCTGCTACAGTTACATCATCAATTTGAAAAAAAAAAAAAAAAGTTATTTTCAATGAAGTCGCCCACTTCATCAAAGTCGCCCACTTCAAAGATATTTTTAATAATTAATAAATAATAATTGTAGGTTCCGTTTATTACCTCACTATAATTAAAGCGTATTTCAAAAATGTGGCAATATTATAAATAGAGAGTTAAATTTTTGCGAACTACACATATCTTCGAAATAAAAAAATACAAAATTTAGTTCCCGGGCGTCACTTTGAAGAAGGGGTAACTAGTTTTACAGATTTAATTCCGTCTAGTTCTACGCGAGTACAGCTAGCTAGAAGGAAATAAAATTTTGCTGTATGGATTTAATACTTTGAGTGAGCTGAACTAGTTTTGAAGATCTTTAAATCTAATTTCGCATTTTATAGGTATTAACAAAATTAAAAATAAAAATAAAATCCACTTTTTAATAAAATTGTTTAATTTAGTAATATTAAAAAATATATGTTTTATTTAATTAATCATAACGTTTATATAGCCTCATTATGATTAAAATCTGTTACAAAAATTGTGGTAATATTATAAATATGAATGATAACAGAGCGATAATTTTTTCGCGAATAACATGTCTTCTATACAATAAATAGGAAATTTAGTTCTCGGGCGTTAACACTTTGCAGGAGGTGAAACTAGTTTTACAGGTTTAATTCCGCCTAGTTCTACGTGAGTTTTGCAGATTTTTAAATCTAATTTCGCATTTTACAGGTGTTAATAAAATTTAAAAAATCCATTTTTTAAATATAATTGTTTACATTTAATATATTAAAGGATATGTTTAATTGATTAATCATAAGCTGAGGATGTACCGTTTATATTGCCTCATTATCCTTAAAATGTATTACAAAAATTGTGGTAATATTATAAATATGAATCATAGCACAGAGATTTTTTTCGTTGCGAACTAGACAAGACATGTCTTCTAAGTCATAAAGTATGAAATTTAGTTCCCGTGGGTTAAAACTTTACAGTAGGTGAAACTAGTTTTACGGTTTTTTTGCTGTCTGGATTTAATACTTTACGCGAAAGGAACTAATTTTGAAAGATTTTAAATCTAATTTCGCATTTATTGGTGTTAAACCAATTTTAAAATAAAAATGAAATTCATTTTTCAAATAAAATTGCTTACATTAAATACATAAATTACATGTTTTAATTAATAATTCATAACACCAAGTACCGTTTATATCGCTTCATTATCATTAAAATGTATTAAAAAAATTATGGTAATGTTATAAATATGAATGACAATAGAAAGATAAGGTTTTGAGAACTACACTTCTCTTCCAAATAAATAAAAAATTCGAGATTTTGTTTCCGGGAGTTAACACTTTGCAGAAGGTGAAACTAGTTTTACAGGTTTAACTCCGCCTAGTTCTGCGCGAGTACCGCTGGAAGAAAATTAAATTTTGCTGTCTGGGTTTAATACTGCACTTGAGTTGAACTATTTTTGTAGATTTTTAAATCTAATTTCGTATTTTGTAGGTTTTGACAAAATTAAAAATAAAAATAAAATCCATGTTTTTTTAATTGCTCCACTTAGTAATATTAATAAATATATGTTTTATTTAATTAATTATGACAGGGGTTACCGTTTATATAGACTCAATATGATTAAAATCTATTACAAACGTTGTGGTAATAATATAAATATGAATGATAACAGAGGGATAATTTTTTTGCCAAAGAGACATGTCTTCTAAACAATTAAATAGGAAATTTAGTTCTCGGCGTTAACCCTTTGTAGAAGGTGAAACTAGTTTTAAAGGTTTAATTCCGCCTAGTTCTATGCGAGTACAGTAGGAAGAAAATGGAATGTTGCTATCTGGATTTAATACTTTACGTGTGCTGAACTAGTTTTGTAGATTTTTAAATTTAATTTCGCATTTTATAGGTACTAACAAAATTAAAAATAAAAATAAAATCCATTTTTAAAAAATAAAATTGCTCCACTTAGTAATATTAAATAAAATATGTTTTATTTAATTAATTAGAACAGGGGTTACCGTTTATATAGCCTCATTATGATTAAAATCTATCAAAAACGTTGTGGTAATATTATGAATATGAATGATAACAGAGCGATAATTTTTTTGCGAAATAGACATGTCTTCTAAACAATTAAATGTGAAATGCTGTTCCCGGGCGTTAAAATTTTGGAGAACGTGAAACTAGTTTTACAAATTTAATTCCGTCTAGTTTTACGTGAGTTTTGCAGATCTTTAAATCTAATTTCTCATTTTATAGGAATTAATAACATTAAGAAAATAATTAAAATCCATTTTTTAAATAAAATTGTTTACATTCAATATAATAAAGGATAGGATTTAATTCATTAATCATAAGCTGAGGAACCGTTTATATTGCCTCATTATCTTTAAAATGTATTACGAAAATTGTTAGAGTATTATACTTACGCGAGTAGAGTTAATTTTGCTGCCTGTATTTAATATGTTACGTTACTTGAACTAGTTTTGCAGGTTTTTAAATATAATTTCCTATTTTATAGGTATTAATAAAATTAAAAAGAAAAAGAAAATCCATTTTTTAATAAAATAGCTTACCTTAAACCTAATAGCTTACCTAACACATTAAAAGATATGTGTTTAAAATAATTAGACATAACCGGCGGTACCGTTTATATATATTCCATTCTCATTCAAATCTATTACAAAAATTGTGGTAATATTATAAAAATGAGTGATAACAGAGCGATAATTTTTTTGTGAAATATACATGCCTTTTAAACAGATAGGAAATTTAATTCCTGGGCGTTAACACTCTGCAGAAGGTGAAACTAGTTTTACAGGTTTAATTCCGCCTTCTTCTAAGCAAGTTTAGATAGAAGAAAGCGGAATTTAGCTGTTTTGATTTAATGCTTTATGTGAGTTAAACTAGTTCTCTATGTTTTTAATCTGATTTCACATTTTATAGATAATTATAAAATTAAAATTAAAATCCATCTTAAAAATAAAATTGCTGTCTAATTTGGCTGTATTTAATATGTTACGTTACTTGAACTAGTTTTGCATGTTTTTAAATATATTTTCCTATTTTATAGGTATTAATAAAATTAAAAATAAAAATAAAATCAATTTTTTAATAAAATAGCTTACCTTAAATATATTAAAAGATATGTGTTTAAAATAATTAGACGTAACCGGAGGTACCGTTTATATATCTCCATTATCATTCAAATCTATTACAAAAATTGTGGTAATATTATAAAAATGAACGATAACAGAGCGATAATATTTTTTGTGAAATATACATGTCTTTTAAACAGATAGGAAATTTAGTTCCTGGGCTTTAACACTTTGCAGAAGGTGAAACTAGTTTTACAGGTTTAATTCCGCGTTCTTCTAAGCGAGTTTAGGTAGAAGAAAGCGGAATTTAGCTGTTTGGGTTTAATGCTTTATGTGTGTTAAACTAGTTTTCCATGTTTTTAATCTGATTTCACATTTTATAGATAATAATGAAATTAAAATTAAATTCCATCTTGAAAATAAAATTGCTGTCAAGTTTTGCACATTCTTAAATCTATTTCGCCTTTTACAGGTATTAATAAAATTAAAAAGAAATAAAAATAAAGAAATAAAAAAATCCATTCTTTAAATAAATTTGTTTACATTCAATATATTAAGTGATATGTTTTAATTAATTAATGATAATCTGACCGTTTATATTGCCTCATTATTCTTAAAATGTATTACAAAAATTGTGGGAATATTATACTTACGGGAGTACAGTTAATTTTACTGTCTGTATTTAATACACTGTAAAAAAAATCTGTGAAGTTACTAAAGTTTTTCTAGGAAACTTGGATTCCTAGAACTTTTCATGTAACGGCAACAACAAAATTTCATGTAACAGACACACTTTTGCGCCGAAAATCAAAAAATCTGTAAGGTTACTAAGAATTTTTTGGAAACTGGGATTCCGAGAACTTTTCATGTAACTGCAGCCAGGGTTACAAATAAAAGTTTAGTAAGATTACTGAAATTTTAGCAGATTCATTTGTAAAGTTACAGATTTTTGTAGCTTTACAAAAACTAGTTTTGTAGATTTGCAGCTTTTTTCGTACAGTTACAGGTGAAAGTTTAGTAAGCATGTAACTTTACATCTGTAGAACTACAGATTTTTTTTTACAGTGTAGGTTACGTTATTTGAACTAGTTTTGCAGGTTTTTAAATATAATTTCCTATACTTACAGTTATTGATAAAATAAAAAATAAAAATAAATCCATTTTTTAATAAAATAGCTTACCTTAAATATATTAAAAGATATATGTTTTAAATAATTAGACATAACCGGAGGTATATCTCCATTATCATTCAAATCTAAACAAATAGGAAATTTAGTTCCTGGGCGTTAACACTTTGCAGAAGGTGAAACTAGTTTTACAGGTTTAATTCCGCCTTCTTCTAAGTGAGTTTAGGTAGAAGAGAGCGAAATTTAGCTGTTTGGATTTAATGCTTTATGTGAGTTAAACTAATTTTCCATGTTTTTAATCTGATTTCACCTTTTAGAGATAATAATAAAATTAAAATTAAAATCCATCTTAAAAATAAAATTGCTGTCTAATTTGGCAGATTCTTAAATCCGTTTTGCATTTTATAGGTATTAATAAAATTAAAAATAAAAATGAAATCTATTTTTTAAATAAAATTGTTTACATTCGGTATGTTAAAGGATATATTTCAAAATTAATAAATATAGAAAAACTATATTTCAATTTGAGCGACAGATTCACCTTAATAAAATAAATGAGAAAATGAATATTAAATTCACATATATATCTTTAATTTTTACTTAATAGGTGCTAAAATACAAAATGTTTTAACATTTTGTATTTTAGCATCTATTAAGTAAAAATTAAAGATATATATTGTGAATTTAATATTCATTTTCTCAGATATATTTCAAGTAATTAATCATAAGCTGATGTACCGTTTATCGTTACCGTTACCTTAATATCCTTAAAATGCATTACAAAAAATTGTGGGAATATTATATTTACCCGGGTACAGTCAGTTTTGGTGTCTGAATTTAATATGTTACGTTAGTTGAGCTAGTTTTGCAGATTTTAAATATAATTTCCTATTTTATAGGTATTAATAAAATTAAAAATTAAAATAAAATCCATTTTTTAATAAAATTGCTTACCTTAAATATATTAAAATATATATGTTTCAAATACTTAGACATAACCGGAGGTACCGTTTATATATCTTCATTATCATTAAAATCAATAAAAATTTTTTTGGCAATATTAAAAATGTGATTGATAACAAAGCAATAATTTTTTTGAGAAATAGACATGTCTTTTAAATAATTAAATAGAAATTTTAGTTCTCGGGTGTTAACACTTTGCAGAAGGTGAAACTAGTTTTACAGGTTTAAATCCGCCTAGATCTAGGTGGGTACAGCTAGGAGAAAACGGAGTTTTGCTATCTTGATTTAATGCTTTACGTGAGTTAAACTAGTTTTCCATATTTTTAGTCAGATTTCACATTTTATAGGTAATAATAAAACTAAAATTTAAATTCATGTGAAAATTAAAATTGCTGACCTTAAATATATTAAAAGTTATGTGCTTTAATTAATTATTCACGAGACTGTGACATACTTTAAAGAGCTTCATTAAAATGTCCTATTGAAACAGTTGAGCACATTATAAATGTATTATTATTATTTTTTTTAAAATTATACCAGTTTAAGTGTTGAAATGCAAAATTTATTTCCCTGGTGCTAACACTTTTCAGAAGGTGTAGACTGGTTAAATTTTGCTAGATTTAACTGGAGTACACTGTAAAAGAAAGAAAAAAAAACCAACAACAACAACAAAAAAAACATATAAGATTACAAAGAATTTTCTAGAAAACTGGGATGCCTAGAACTTTTAATGTAACTGCACAAAACAATTTATGTTACAGATTCATGTTTACATTGTAAAAAAAGAAGCCTGGTTACTAAGAATTTTCTAGGAAGCTGGGATGCCTAGAACTTTTTATGTAACTGCAACAAAAAACTAGTATGTTGTGGCTATCACAAAACTTTCTTCTATATAAATCACATAAACAGCACTAATTGATATCAAGGTATACCTGAATCTGAACTTCGCTGAAAATCCAAGCATTAGTTCTTGAGGTAGAGCTATTGCGGAAATAGCAAATATGCAGCATAGCAGCGCCACCTGTTGAGCGATTTATACGAAAATGTATAAAATATCAACTCATTTCAAAGACTAGCTGAATCTGAAGTTTGATGAAAATTCGTGCATTAGTTTTGGAGATTGAGCTATTGCGGAAATCGTGAAAAATGCTGCATAGCAGTGCCACCTGTTGAGCGATTTACACCAAAAACTAATCAGCACCATTTTATATCAGGATCTAACGGAGTATAAATTTTTACTAAATTTCGTCTATTAGTTCTTCAGATAGAGCGCCCGCGAAATTTGTGTCACATACAGCCGGACAGACGGACATACAGGGAGAGTCGCAGACTCACAGACAGACATTTTGTAAAAACATGTTTTTCGGAATCTCTTATCCCTAAAACGTATAAATACGTCAATGAAAATTCGTGCATTAGCTCTTGTGATAGACCTATAGTGGAACTTTTGAAAAATGCAGCAATAGCAGCGCCACCTTTTGAGCGATTTGCACCAAAACATAAACAGCAATAATTCATACCAAGGTATACCTGAATCTGAAGTTTGATGAAAATTCGTGCATTAGTTTTGGAGATTGAGCTATTGCGGAAATCGTGAAAAATGCTGCATAGCAGTGCCACCTGTTGAGCGATTTACACCAAAAACTAATCAGCACCATTTTATATCAGGATCTAACGGAGTATAAATTTTTACTAAATTTCGTCTATTAGTTCTTCAGATAGAGCGCCCACGAAATTTGTGTCACATACAGCCTGACAGACGGACATGCACGGAAAGTCGCAGACTCACAGACAGACATTTTGTAAAAACATGTTTTTCGGAATCTCTTATCCCTAAAACGTATAAATACGTAAATGAAAATTCGTGCATTAGCTCTTGTGATAGAGCTATAGTGGAAATTTTGAAAAATGCAGCAATAGTAGCACCACCTATGGAGCGATTTGCACCAAAACATAAACAGCAATAATTCATACCAAGGTATACCTGAATCTGAAGTTTGATGAAAATTCGTGCATTAGTTTTGGAGATTGAGCTATTGTGGAAATCGTGAAAAATGCTGCATAGCAGCGCCACCTGTTGAGCGATTTACACCAAAAACTAATCAGCACCATTTTATATCAGGATCTAACGGACTATAAATTTTTACTAAATTTCGTCTATTAGTTCTTCAGATAGAGCGCCCACGAAATTTGTGTCACATGCAGCCTGACAGACGGACATACAGGGAGAGTCGCAGACTCACAGACAGACATTTTGTAAAAACATGTTTTTCGGAATCTCTTATCCCTAAAACGTATAAATACGTCAATGAAAATTCGTACATTAGCTCTTGTGATAGAGCTATAGTGGAAATTTTGAAAAATGCAGCAATAGCAGCGCCACCTGTGGAGCGATTTGCACCAAAACATAAACAGCAATAATTCATACCAAGGTATACATGAATCTGAAGTTTGATGAAAATTCGTGCATTAGTTTTGGAGATTGAGCTATTCTGGAAATCGTGAAAAATGCTGCATAGCAGCGCCACCTGTTGAGCGATTTACACCAAAACTAATCTGCCCCAATTTATATCAGGGACTAACTGAATATAAATTTTTATTAAATTCTGTGCATTAGTTCTGGAGATAGAGCACCACAAATGTTGTATCACATACATACAGACAGACTCACAGACTCACAGAGAGATATTTTCTAAAAACATTTCTTTTTAATCTGTGACCCCTAAAACGTGTAAATCCATCGAAAACCGAAAGTCGAAAATTTTCACGAATCCAATACTTTATTCTTGTAAAGATAGAAGAAAGTAAAAAATCATGTAATTATCCCGGGTTACTGATAAAATTTTAGTAAGCATACAGATTTTCGTAGATTTATAAAAACTAGTTTTGTAGATTTACATCTTTTTATTGTACAGTGTACAGATAAAATTTTAGTACGCATACAGATTTCTGTAGCTTTAGACAAAGTTAGTAGTTTTATAGATATACAAAAACTAGTTTTGTAGATTTACATCTTTTTACAAGAAGTACAAGAAGTATTTGTTAATTATAGTTGTCTGACTGTAATTCTTTACTTTTATTTAACTTTTTTCATAGATTTTTTTTCAAACTAATGCGTATTGTATAGGACTTTTGGAAAAATAAATAAATAAGAATTGTTTATTTAGTATTAATTTCCACGGGGAATAACATCCGCTCTGTAATTTTCCAGAGTACCGTTTTTAAAGGAAGGTACTCAAAAACATTTAATGGGAAAAGGTAATGTTAAATTATGCAATAATTCTTAACTTAAACATATTAAAAAATGTATACATTAACATATATAAAAATCTCCGCATTTAGAGAAAATTTTGTTTTGAATAATATCAAACAGTATTTTAAGAAAATCTGTTTGACTCTTTAAATACATAAAGAAAATCTCTGTGGATTTTATCAGTATTTGGGATAATAAATAAATAATAAAAATAATAATTGGTTTTTAGGGAATAGCATCCGATCTGCAACGTCTTCAAGTAGTTTTATAAATGATTATATACAGGAATGCGGGTTTGTAACCTCTATGTAAATACATCTACTTTAAGCTTTAGTTAAAGTGTAGATAAAAATGTGATTTATTATTATTTGGAGTAGCAATATTACATAGATTTATAAAGTTACACATATATTTGAAACTAGCTAAAGTTTTCCGGAATTTTAAGAATGTTTGTTTTGAAAAACCAATTTCAAAATGTAACATACAACTACAACATAAAAAATACCAATATAAAAATGTATAAATGTATATAACAGACGCAAAATAATACAGCTATAAGTGAACTTATTTCCATTCATCAATGGATCAATAATGTTAAAATACATCAATATTCCCATAACCGAGTTTTCATCATGCTTCAATACATTTTTTCACACTTATATGACGCTATCCTACATTCATCACGTCCTTTATATTTCCAATATGAAGTAATATTCCATTTTTTTTATTCCTCAGATTAATTAAATAATTATAGCTTTTCACATGGAAATCATAAAACAGAAAAATTATGACGTAACATTCACTTTTGTTTTTAATTTGTCAAATTATTTATTTTATTTTAATTTTTCACGTGGAAATCTTGCAGTAGAAAAAGTTATGATGTAATATTCCATTTTCTTAGATTCGTCAAACCATTTTTTTCATTTTTTCACGTGGAAATCTTGCAGTAGAAAAAGTTATGATGTAATATTCCATTTTCTTAGATTCGTCAAACCATTTTTTTTCATTTTTTCACGTGGAAATCTTGCAATTGAAAAATAATTGTTGTGGTAAGAATTTTATTGTGGATTTTAAATTGTTGGCAACAGCTATAACGAAAAATGTTTAAATTTGATTGGAAATTGCTGTTAAATTTGTGGGGTTTTTTAAATTTAAATTTAACTATAAGTTATTTCGATTCCGGATTACTTTAGTTGCCTCGGTCGTGTCTTAATACACATGTACATTACATTACTACACGTACGTAACATTACACAATTCTGGCTTCCAAACTGTGGATTTGTATAGCGTTACAGACAGACAGACAAATTTTCATTTTTATATATTCGATTTAAATAAATTAGATACTTACATTAGCACAGATGAAATATCATCTACAGAGCTAGGTTTAATTAAAATATTATTGGAATACCTTTTGTAAAGTATACGGCATTTTAAATCCATTAAGGGAACCTCAGTGCATTTTATATGTATTTAAAAATTAATATATGGAAAAATGAGTCCATTTTGAGTATTAATTTCCATCGGGAATAACATCCACTCTAGACATTCTGGGAGTAGCGCTTTGAAGAAAGATACTTAGAAACGTTTTTTGAGTTAATTAAAAAATAATCCATTCTTGAGTATTAGTTTCCATGGGGAGTAATATCCGATCTAAAACGTCCGAGAACAGCGTACTTTAAAGGAAAATAGAAAATATACCTCTTATATGTTAAAAAATAACGAGAAAGTTGTGGAAAAATATTAAAGCTGCCGTTTATAAGACTTTAATATTAAAATTTAACGTAAAAAAAAATTATTTCGTAATTTTTTAAGAAAAAAATAATTCTTTTAGAAAAGATAAGTTAAAAATCCCCTTATTTTAGACATATTATTCTAAAAATAGTTAAATACATACGCAAAAATCTGTAATTATTTTTAGAATCTTTTTTATTCCTTCTTTTTTTATAAAATATGTTGATGGTTTTATTGCTAAAAAACTATGAGAATAACAACGATTTATCACTGTACTTAAAAACTATTAATGTATTCGATTTTTTATACATTATAATACATGATATGGAAACATGTTATTTCTTCGATTCATTTTCTGTATTTAAAATAAAAAGCAAAAACTAATATATTCCAATTTCGAGATTTCGAAATAAAGATCTAATTTTACATATTGAGAATCATATGAATATTAAGGGTACATAGTACTTTAAAAATTCCGAAGACATATATATATAAAATATCTATAAAAAATTAAAAATTGTAAAATAATATAAAAAAATTATTATAGATTGGATGGGTGGGTAGATGTTAGAGTACGGAGGAGGGTGATGTTGTCTGGATAATACGCAATGGTTAATTAAAAAAAAAAAAATGGGGCTTTTGCATTATCACTATATTTTTAATACGTATTTTATAAGGATGTTGATTTGATATTTTATATGTAATTGGTGACTTTCATATATATTTAGCTTAATTAAAATTTTATCTAATTTACAATAATTTATTATTAAATTTTAATTTACTCAGGACAATGTCATATTAATTACTAATAGTATGCCATTTTTATAGTGATTAATATGAATATAAGTATATTTAATATACCTAAAGTTATACTGTATGTATTAAAATTGGGTAATTATTTTTATTATTATTCCTCTATTCTTTTTAATAATGATCTATTTTCACTTTGTGTTACAAAATTTATTATCGGTTTAATGTGTTTGAATGTCCCACATTCATACTTTTTGGATTTTTATGGCTGTATGAAAATAATCCACACACTATATTTGAGATTTTTAGGTAATGGGAATTTAAGTATCTGATAATCTTCTATATACTTCCATATGTTTTTTATTTCCTGTTCATTTTATAAATATCTTATATTTAATAGTTATTATTAACGATTTTTATATTATTTTATTATATATTTATATTAATTATTATTGAATTTATTTTATAGCATATAGCTATATGCTATATATTATCAATGTTATAGAATTATTTAAATTCTTAGTGTAGTTTAAATGAGTAAGAAAATAGAATATTTTGAATGCTTTTTTTTTTTAATTTTATTAACAATAGTTTAAAAAAAAAATTTGTGCATAATGATATAGTGTGGTTTATATTACGTTTATAATTATCTATATATAAGGATTTGTTTGGTTTTGCAGTTGATATATTTTTTTACATTCATAGGCTTTCATTTGTTCATCTTGTGACATTTGAATAATAAAAATACTACTAGATGGCAGCATTTGTCTTTTCATGATAAGTTATAAATTTTGTCTTTTGCAGCTTCTTTTCAGTAGTAATTTCTTACACCAGGTGGTTATTTTCGCTAAATTTTGACGATATTGTTAAATAGTAAGTTAAATGTATTTTAACTAAAATGTAACTAAAATGTATTTTAGTTATTTTAAATAATGTAATCACTTTCTATTTATTTTATTTTATATTATATTAATTGCATTTATCACGATATTTCAAAATGTATTAACTGCATCCTTTGGTATCAATTACTGTGATTTCTTAACTGTTTTATTCACCTTAATCTTTACGTTATTATGGTAGCCATGTGCGAGTGGATATTTTGAAAAAAAGAACTGAAATATTAATCGGTAGGTTGTGTAATATTTCTATTTTATATGCTATAGATATTTAAATTGGTTTTATAGAATTTTCCATTTTATATTATTTGATACTATTCTGTTTTCATTTTGAATCTATTCACTTGATTATAATGGTTGTTCGGGCACAGAGAAAAAAAAAATTTTTTTAGCTTTAGCTTTTTTTTTTTCTCACAGAAAACAACCATCTTGCTTATATAATTGAATTCTGTGCCCTTGAAAACGTAATTCAATATATAAGCTTTTCCATTATTTGTCGGTGTCCACTTTCTTCTTTTTTCTTCCATAATAATTCTTATAATAAATTATTTGGCACTTTATTTTATACTTACAGCTTTAATTCACAATATTACGGTTTTTGATGGTGGTAGGTTATGTTTAATTAATGGTTATATATATATATATATATATATATATATAGATAGATAGATAGATAGATAGATAGATAGATAGATAGTATTGAAAGTATATAAATAGATAAACATATATATATAGATAGATAGATAGATAGATATATTAAGAGCTCAAATGATAAAAGTGGTATGTGAGAAAAAAAAAAAAAAAAGAACGTTGATCATACCATTGGAGACAATCAATGATTCTCTACCACCTGTTAAATTACTATTTGAAAAAAGAAATTAATGCTTACAGAGATTTTAATTGATAAAGGAGTCATTTGAAAATAAACGCAAATAAAGATTTGGAACTTTAAACCTTATTTTCTCAAAACGAAGATTGTGTCCCTTATAACCTTTATCGTATGAGCTCTTCATATATGTATATTTGTTTTCACTTATTTTCATTCGTAAAATTTTCTATATATTGTGCAACATATGACAATTAATATCTCGCATTATTATCCGAATAAAAATTAGTTTACACAAAATTCTGCAGTAGAACCAAATATCCATTTCAAACTTATAAGTGACTTTATGTAAAATGATAAATTATGAAATTGTCCTATTTTTACTCTAATAAGTACTTTTCCGTTATACCACTATTATTGTCGCCAAGGGTAATAGTTTGCGTTAAATAAACAAGAGTAATAACATTATTGGGGCGAACGTGATCAATTAAATTTTAAAACATTTCAAAATTGCTGACTTTCACGAAGTATTTTATTATATCAATACAAATATGTAATTAAAATAAAATAAAAAATAAAAATATGCAATAAAATAAGAAATAAATCTCAGTTTTAATATAAGGCATCAAATTGTAGATGCCTTTTAGCATTTCACTAAAGATTTTTTTTAAATAAAGATATTGCCGCATGAAATCTATGAGATAGATTATATTAGCATTAGTATACATTTTGGCATGGTGTTGATATAACGAAAAAGTATCTTCTGAAACAGTTACATGGAAGTTTGTATTTTTTTTTCCATTATTCGACAAACCACAAGCTAAAACCAAAATATTTGCAAATAAATTTAATTAATTTTAAATTTAATAAAAGGTATAAAACAAAATAAAAATATCAAGTGTTTTTGTGGAATTTTTAATTTTAGCTGTTTCAGAACTCCGTGTTATATCTACTTTTATCGTGCAGATCATCTAAAAATGCATATATGGTCACAGTTAATTGGAGAACTTTCTCAGAAAAATGTCTGTTAAGCACAAGATTCATCAATAAAATAAATCCTTAAAAGTTTGAATTTGTACCGTTTTTCGAAAGTAAAACTTTGTTTATATGGAAGATTATTCAGTACTAATGTCAGATTTTCATTATTTCAGTTAAAAAAAAAAAAAAAAAAAAAAAAAAAAAAAAAAAAAAAAAAAAAACTATAAATGTAACGCGAAGTTATGTTTGTTAAATACAAAATTCTTTTAAATATTGGTCCTAAATATGTAGCCAAGAATATAGACTTAAATTTACGGCAAGCACCTGCAATGTAGCAATGTTTCGGATTAAATTAAATAGCTATTTTAAACAGAAATAATATTGAAAGATGATTTGATAAATACGTTTTTCTAAATGAAAACTGCAACTTCGAAATCAAACATTTATCTTCAGTTCGTACCAGAATTAAACTTGAAATAACTAAGCACGGTTGTTTTCATTAAATCTCCAAGTTCATGGAACACTATTTGAAGAATCTGATGCCTTAACATGTAATAAATGTTTCTGGTTCTCTGAGATCCTCAGCTTTTGCTCTTTAATAACGCTACCTGTGAAAAGTTCCAAGAATAGAAATGAGAAAGATTGCATCGCCAGTGGAGTTTAATAATGTAAGCACAGTTGACGAGACTACGCCTTCAGACTCTGCTTGCGATCATTAGAGAAAATAAAGCTTTGTTTGTTGCGATGGAAATGACGGGTTCTATTTTTAAAGGCAAGTGCATGTTCTTTGAAAGAAATTTTGAAAAATATTATGGGACGTTTTCTGTGATAGATATTTCAATTTATTTAAAAAACAAGTAATATAAAAATTTTGTTTTTAAAGTCAATTCCTACTTAGGGCATCAAAGAAAAATATAATATAATCCCTTAAGCTAATATTAGTTTTTGTTGCATTAAAATATCTCAATTTGTTGATTTTCTATAAGCAAGTAAACCATATTGGTTTACAATGGAAGTCTATGGGAATTTGGCAAAATATTAGAGATATCGCCAAGTTGGTGACAAACTGGGCGTTATTTGGCGACAGAACAGGGTCCCCCCTATGTTAACCCCCCTTATAGATATGAAGATGCACTAAATGCTGTTCAATAACCAATGTCCTCCATTTTGTCTCCCATATGAAACTAACATTAATTAATCAAAATTTAATTAATGAATTAATATTTGAAAAAACTGTATTAGCATCAAATGTCATCCAATACAAGTTTAAAAAAATTTATTTCAACTTGATAGGATGAATAATAAGCATTTTATTAACGATTGAAAATTTGAACAAGGTATATAAATATAGGGAGAGTGTGAACTAATAGTAAGAATTGAATAAATAACAATATGAGTGTCAAATAAATATGTACATAACACTAGATTTCTGTGGTAAAATAATTCATGTTATTGATTGCGTTGTGTATGCGAGAAACACGACGGAATTTATCTATCTATAAAATTTATACAGCAAAGTTTCGTAGGAAAATTAGTGTTAACTATAAATGTATGTTCCTTTCGCTTTAATCACAAAAAAAAAAAAAAAAAAAAAAAAAAAAAAAAAAAAAAAAACCATAAAAAATAAGACCATAATTATGAAATATTATGACTAAATAAACTTAAAATAAACCTATCATAACATTAAGCCTACTCCTTGTATATTACACATACACAGTGATAGGAATTGAGTGTTAATGAATTTCTTGATAGCAAAATTACAAGCATTTATATGTTTATTTTATAAAATTAACTTTCTAACTAATAACGTACTTTAAAGAACTCAAACATCATCAAGGTAGATTATTTTTCTATTTAATGACCTGTATATACTTTCAGGGCATTCAAAGGACTGAAAAATTAGTGAACTAAATTCTTAACTTTAACCAATTATTAACCAAAACATCTCTGCAATTAAGCGTTACAAATTTCTTAAAACGAATTTCATAACTAACGAATTAACGCAACAGCGTATGATATGAATGTATTTTTTCTATTTTTTTTTTTCCGCAAAAATGAAAATAATTATTTTTTCTAATAAATTCGGTAAATAATGGCATAAAATCTTGGAATTTGAAAATAAAAATTATCTTTCATAGTTTTGAAATGTCTCTAATTTCAATTGAGTCGATAAAGATTGTGCCAAGATGACTCAATCAACAGCATTGGAGAGAGAGACGTTTCTTAATGTAAATGGAATGTTTGCGAAAATATAATTAGAATCTTTTCCTAGCTACACACCATTGCGAAAAATATGCCTTTATCGTCAGAAAATATGGATTTCAGGTATTTAAAGAGTCATTTCCGAAAAGAAAAAAAAAAGAAAGAAAAAACAAGTGACCGCAAATTTTGGAAGTAATTTCGAACAGTTTTTAGAACGTATTAATCAGTTTTTTTTTTTTTTTTTTTTTTTTTTTTTTTGCACGAAATATCTGTTTATCGGACTATATTACATCTGAAGTAAAAAGTTTCAGATGCGTCTCAGAATTAATACATGAAAGAGTAACAAAAGAATGCTTTTTTTTAGTTATTAACTTAAAATATGGAGCACACTAACATGAAAATTTTTGCTTTTAAACTAATAGCATCTGAAAACAATATTTTGTGTCGATACTGGATTCTGAACATTAAAATTATTCGGAAACGTTTTCGAAAATTACAGGCAGCAAAAGAAACTTTTATTTCAAAAGACTCTTTTTAATATCGTATATCTGTTGAATTCTGACGTTTCTAAAAATAAATTAACGTTTTTCGGTATCTTAGATAACTCTGAAAAAGTTATATTATAAAGTCATACATTAATTAACAAAACAATGTTTCGTTTACACTGTTAATTTAAAATGTTTGTCTATTGAACATGCTTTTACAACTTGAAATTTTTTTCTTTTAAATTGATAGCATCCGCAACAACAATATTTCGTTTCGATACCGAGTTGTGAAAACAGATAAAAATACTAAATCTTATTCGGAAATATTTTCGAAAATTACAGTCAGCAAAAGAAACATTTGTTTCAGAAATGTTTCTTAAATCTTACATATCTGTTGATTTCTGACATTTCTGAAAATAAAGAAAAGCTTTTCGAAATCGTGCATACCACAGAAAAAATCATATTATATTTTCGTAAACATTAGTGACAGATGAAGAAACATTTATCTTTTCTTACTATGCATATATTAACTAACAGCTTTAATGAACAGCAATAGTGAATTTTAAAAATGTGTGTGTTGTATTTAACTGTTTTACTTGAACGATACTAATATAGAAATTTGCATGATATATTTCTTATTGTTATATTCTACATTTATGTATTATTCCATTATGATAACTTATGCTAAGCTGAAAAAAAAAACCTTTGATTTTTCGTGATCATTTTGTAGAAGACATAAAATTAAATAATTGACATGTATTTTATAGATTAAACGGTCATGTTCGATTTAGGTACACATTGGCCAATCCACTATATTTTTAAAACTATCCGATAGATGGCGTTACTAGCTGGGCTATGTGTGTCTTATCACATCTTGTTTCACCAATAACAATGTCAGCAGCAGAAAAAACCGAAGCTAACGAAAAAGACAGGCTACCGTGGTGCATTCCACATATCTTTTTTACAGACCGCACCTCGAGACCGCTGGAATGACGTCATACTCTTTTCGTACACCTGCATTGGTGCATTCGAGCATCACGTGATTCCCGCAGTCTATAAAAAAAGATATACCTAAAGCACAGCGGTAGCCTTTCTTTTTGGTTAGCCTCGCGAAAAAACAATCAAATGAATGCCACTGAAAATGGTTTTTTTTTTTTTTTAACATACATTGCTTTTACATTATTATGTAGACATTATTAT
This sequence comes from Maratus speciosus, assembly GCA_963932465.1. NCBI lineage: Eukaryota > Metazoa > Arthropoda > Arachnida > Araneae > Salticidae > Maratus > Maratus speciosus. Next base: position 438,638,601 of record OZ010793.1, read on the forward strand.
TTTAGAAATAATAAATGAAATATATGTAATTTTAAATTAAAGATATATGCTTTTTTATGGCAGAAAAAAGCTTATTATAATAAAATAATTAATATAATGAATGTTTCTTTTAATTGAATCAATTTCTGATATTTACGTAAACATATTTTAAATAATTCGAGCTTGCAAACTGTGAAATACAGAAACAACAAAACATCATATTTATTGCTTCGATTACAATCCTGTCTAAAGCAAATAATTTTAAAATACAATATTGTTACGTACAGAGAAGAAATACAGCCGAATAATCATATTTAAGAACCCACTTTGTTACCTTATTCTTATACTACAGAGCTCATTTGTTTTACTTCAAACAACAAAAACAACAAGTATTTATACATATTATAATGATGGGACTAATGCATGTAATATTTTCATCCGATCAATTCCTAACGATAATGTAGCGTATGCATTGCATATTATTTTGCGATTCATTAGCATTGATTAATTCTGAGTTAACTGTAAAATTATTCGTAATATTGTAATAGAAACCTCTTTATAAGAAAAAAAAAGTTTTAATTTTTAAATATAAATATTTAAATGAATAATTTTTCAAAGTGGAATATATATTGTCTAAAAGTTAAAGATAGCTCAAATTGTTTTTAATAAATTTATTTCTTCTATTATAATTTATACTTGAGTACAGTGAAGCTCAGAAATGTAGTACAAGAACAAATGAAAATATAAGCATGCTTAATAGCTTAGAGCTTACTTTGTTTTTTGATTTTGTAACTATATCGAATATTTAATTAATTTTATTTATAATAAAAATGAGAACAAAAGCATTTTACATGCATAAAAATGTAATATATTTTATTTTTAGATTCTTTAAAATAGAAAAAAAAAATTGAATTATTCTGGTTTAACTGCATAATTGTTTGTTTCATTTTTGAAAGGAGAAACATATTTAGAAATAATATAAGAAAATTTGAGATATTTTTAAAGTTTTCAAACTACATTTTGAATTTAAATAATACACTTAATGCAATAATAAAGGAATTTTGAAGTGCAAAACTTGTTGTATAAAAAAAAACCCTCACAATATTTTTAATAATGTTATATATATATATATATATATATATATATATATATATACACATAATATTCAACTCTTCTTGGAACAATAACGAGGTAAATATAACCCATTTGATTTTAATAATGCTTAAGCAGTTACCAAGGTTACTCACCAAGACTTTCTTGAAAATCATTATAGAACAAAAGTTTTGTTTACACTGTACATAATAATGTTTTCTGGGTTTCAAGATTTTTCCAAAACAGATTATTTTCAATGTTGAGTACATTTTCGAAATGCAACTTGCATTTTTATAATGTAAACTTTGATTCATTTAAAGAAAATATGATTTCTATGTACATCATTAGCGAATTTTCTACGTATACAACAGGAGTGGAATCTTGTTGAACTTACGCGTGGAATCAAGTAAAATTCTAGAAAATATTGTAGACAGGAAATTTCTTTCGTTAACTGCTTGTTATCTGTTTGAAAAACTAAATATAGGAAGGGAAAGTATTCGACATGTAGGTAACAGGGAGTTTTTGAAATATATAGATAATGTAAAATAAGAAAACAAAAAGAAACGAAATATTTTTTTTGGCTAATAATCTACAAAAATTTATTGCGATCGTTAATTTACACTTATTGATTAAAAATGGATTCCTTTCTAAAAGAATTTATGATACTTTTCATTTAATTTATCGTTACTATTTTTTTTTTAATTTTTAACACTTTCCAACGAAGTTGAAAAGTGTTTATGAATTCAGTTTGTCTGTGCGTTTTTCTGTCTGTCTCTGTGTGATCTAAATCGTGTAAAAAAAAGTCCGATTGCCATTAAATTCATATATGTCATTGGGATTCACTATCGAATCTTCAGTATTGTAAATAAAGTGCGGAGCATTTACGGTTTATTTACAGGGACACTCAAAATAATTCCGTTACATTACAGTCTATGGGGGGAAATAATTTTCAGTGTATATTAATGATATTACACTATTTTAAACATAGTGAAATTTAAATATATCACTGAAGTATAATAAACGGCATTTCTTGTAGAATATGGTGTGTATAGAATTTTTAGTTCATTTGATTCTCACTATTTTAAACATAGTGAAATTTAAATATATCACTGAAGTATAATAAATAGCATTTCTTGTAGAATATGGTGTGTATAGAATTTTTAGTTCATTTGATTGCCTAAGAATCAAATGAACTAAAAATTCTATACACGCCATATTCTACAAGAAATGCCGTTTATTATATTTCAGTGATATATTTAAATTTCACTATGTTTAAAATAGTGTAATATCATTAATATACACTGAAAATTATTTCCTCCCATAGACTGTAATGTAACGGAATTATTTTGAGTGTCCCGGTAAATGAACCGTAAAATATATCACTGAAGTATAATAAATGGCATTTCATCAAATGAACTAAAAATTCTATACACACCATATTATACAAGAAATGCCATTTATTATACTTCAGTGATATATTTAAATTTTACTATGTTTAAAATAGTGTAATATCATTAATATACACTGAAAATTATTTCCCCCCATAGACTGTAATGTAACGGAATTATTTTGAGTGTCCCGGTAAATGAACCGTAAAATATATCACTGAAGTATAATAAATGGCCTTTCTTGTAGAATATGGTGTGTATAGAATTTTTAGTTCATTTACAGGGACACACAAAAGAATTTGGCTACAGACGAAATTTAACAATAAAATGAACTGTTGAGGCGCTGGAACAATAATTTCTAGAAGCACGTTTTCAGTTGTAATAAGCTTTTTAAATTTAATATATTTTTTTAAATGTTATTTGGAATGTATAAATTCTATAAATCATACACAAAAGTTCACAAATACATGTCGTTTATTCACGAAAATTATGAATGAAAAATTTCAACTGTCTATTTGTTTAACTGAATTAATTTTAACGTATTAGAAGTAAATTTCCAACTGGGCGAAAAATGTCCGGACCAGGATTCGAACCCGGGACCTCCTGGCTGAAGCCGCCAGTGCTCTGCCATCTGAGCTATCCCGGACGATTCTGGCCGAACTTTTTCACCCAGCTAACCTTGATGATTACAGCATCTGGTCTGAAACCTGGTTCAGCTCAACAGAATAAATCTGAGGTAAAGGAACTCCAGAAATCGCTGGATAGGAAATTACACTAGATTAATATTAACGCATTTTTCTAATTGGAATAATTGTGTTAATATTAATCTAGTGTAATTTTAACGTATTTTGTAGTATGCAAACAAATCTATAGATCATACACAGGGCTGCAGAAAAAATGTGTTTTCCCCTGAACTATTGATACTGATAGCAAAAATCGGGTTTTTAAATGTGGTATCCGTTTTTAAAATTGTTTATTTAGACATCATATTTCACCTTAATTAACTGTGAGGTTTCGTTATACTATTCTGAATGTGTTGGAAAGTGTTTCATAATAAATGCTGTTTGCGTGATTATTCTTTCTTGTTTTTTAATGAAGACTGATTTTTGAAATTAGGTAGCTTTTGTGATACATTACCAAAAAATGAATATCATATAAAAAAAGAAAAGCGTGTTTTTGATTGTAATGATAGCATCTTTACCAGTTTTGCATAAGATACGCAAATAAACAATCCAATAAATCTAAATCAGCCGATAATCAGTCATCTACGATTGTTGCGACATTTACAGAAAATTAAAAAATACCACTTAAATATTTCTTAACAAAATTTAAAAGAAAAATCTAATATTTTGCAGTGTGTGACATTTCCAACAAAATTTGTTATTTCTATTTTATTTTTACCATTTTAATGAACTGTAATCTAAATAAACTAGTCGGATCTGGCAATTCTTAAACTTTCTTCTATCTCATACATGTTAATATTTTAAAATTCGTTCTCACAGAGACAAAATTAAATGGCAATCTATGTCCATCATGAGGAATCTAAAGACGTGAAATTCCGTGCATTAGTTCTTGAGATAAAGCTATCGCTAAAATCTTGTAAATCCTGCAAAATGTAGCATAGAAGCGCTACCTATTGGGCTATTAACACCAAAACCAAGTTAGAAACAACTTGTATTAACGTCTAGCTGAAACAAGGTATACCCGAATCTGCAGTTAGAGGAAAATTCTGGCGTTAGTTCTTGAGATAGAGCTATTTCGGAAATTGTAAAAAATGCAAGATAGCTCCACGTGTTGGCCGATTTACACCAGAAGATAATTAGCACCAATATTTATCAAGGCATACCTGAATCTGATGTTTGAGGAAAATTCGTGCATTAGTTCTTGAGATAGAAAGAGCTATTGCGGTGATCGGGAAAAAAGTACAGCATGGCAGCGCTGTTTGGTGATTTCAAAGAAACGTAAACAGCACCAATTTATATCCAGAAGTTATATTTGATGAAAATCCGTGCAATAATTCTAGGAATTTAATTGCGAAAATTGGGGAAAATGCAGCATAGCAGACCTCCTGGTCGATTTACACCGAAAACTAATCAAAGACCCCTTGGGGGGGGCGGGGGGGTAAGGGGATAGGTCCGCTTAGGGCCTGTATCCCTCGTGCTGATAATTGACCGTCATAAATACAACCAACCAACAACCAACCAACCGAGAACTAATCAGCACCAATTTGTATCAAGGACTAATTGAATATAATTTTTTATAAAATTCTGTGTATTAGCTCTTGAAATAGAGCACCCACAACATTTGTGAACATACAGACAGATAGACTCACAGACGGAAATTTTGTAAAAACCTGTTTTTGTAGGATTTTTGACCCCTTAAACTTGTAAATTCTTTTAAAAAACCAGAAGTTAAATATTTTCACGATTCCAATATTTTCTTCTTGTAAAGATAGAAGAAAGTAAAAATAATGGTTAAAACATTTTTGTAAATTAAGCACACCTTTTTACACAATCAAAAATAGCCCTCTAGACCTTTGCGCTTTAATTTTGAAGACAGATTTTTACACACTGTAAAAATTTGTTTTGGTGGGTTCTTCTACAACTTCAAATGTGTTTCATTAGTTTTGATATAGTTTTCAAACTGCACGTACAGACTTTTTTGTTAAATTGTACTTCGAGCATTACATAAATTAAGGTTGTTCTCAATTCTAAAAGATAAACTTTCTGACATAAGTTTTAATTCATTTTCATTCGAAAATGCATGAAACTAGCTGGTGTTGTTGTTCAGAAACTATGTCATTGAGCTGTTTTTTCCGTTTTTTTTGCAAACGCAATAGATCTTTCAGAAAATAATGTCGAAGTGGACGTTTTCTGTGATCCGGATTTCCGCGCGAAGGAAGAAACAGACACAAGACCGGGCGAAAAACGAGTTTGTCACATGATCGAAATTCCTTATAACTCAATAGGTAATCGATGGTTAAAAAAATGGAAAAAACAGTTCAATTCCAAAACGCTTCCATGGCCAGGCTTTCCAAATTTATACCTTTCCGTTAAAAAATGAATTTGTAAATGTGTCAAAACATTTTGCGCTTGTTGAGCAGAGCAGTTAAGAACAGCCTTAATTTACAAATATGTTTTTAAAAACTAAATCTTATTTACAAGAAAGCATGATACATGTAACTTATTATTTTTAAAGTGCAGCAGGATTAAGTTACAGTTTTTGATAATGTGCAGGCCTTTTACTTTTTTTTTTTTTTTTTTTTTTTTTTTTAAATTTCTAAAGTTTATTTCAGGTATTTTTATGTAATTAAAAAGTCATTTGAGTTATATATATTTTTTTAATATAAAGTAATTTTAAAGTTATTTAAAATATTCAATATTTCACGAACACATGGTCTATTTGTATAAAAATAACAATAAAGAAAAATTCGCTGAAGACATGAAATTTTTTTTGAAAATTTCGCTTTAATGTGTGTTAATTACTGATATTAAAAGCAGATATTCATTCAAATATTCATTTATACTTTTCTATGAAACATATTCAACAAATAATATTCTGCAATTATTTTGGGAAATATATAAAAGTCATAATAAAGCAAGTTAAATTCAAAATATTGAATATTTCACTAACACGTAATCATTAAAATGGAAACCCATTTGTATAAGAATACAATACAGCAAATTTCGTCGAAGAATCTCACAACATTATTTTAATTTTTTTTTAATTCACCTTAATTTCTTTTAAGAGCTTACATTAAAAGCAGATATCAAATATTCATTTATGCTTTTCTATGAAACATGTTCAACATCTGATATTCAGCAATTATTTTGTGAAGGATAAAAGTCGCAATAAAGAAATGCAAATTCAAAATATTGAATATTTTACCAACACGTGGTCTTTAAAACGAAAGTACAGCACAATACAAAGCCAAGTATACAATAAATGAAAATTCGCCGAAGAATCTCGTCATATACTTTTTATTCTCTTAAATTTTAAAACTTTTCCCTTAATGACTGTTAAAGATTAATATTACTCCTTTCGAGGGCGGTGTCCTTAAAAAAGGACACCTAACTTTAATTCCAAAACTGACAAACGGCACCAAGAATATTTAATTAAATTTTCCTTTTATAATGTACGTGAAAATAAACAAGTTCGTATTTTCTAATAAATTCGTTTATAAATTCTGTTGTCAGTCCAGTATTTCGTCAGTTTAAAAACAGAATTACTCCGTGCCGGAAAGGGTTAAAAGCAGATATCAAATATTCATTTAAACCTTTATGAGAAATATATTCAGCATGTGATATTCAGTAATTATTTTGTGAAATATAAAAGTCACAATAAAGCAATCTATGTTCAAAATATTTAATATTTCATAAACACGTGGTCTTTAAAATGGATATCCAATTGTACAAGAATAAAATAAAATAGGATTCGATGAAGATTCTCGTGACATGCGATTCAGTCTCTTCAAAGAAAATCAGACGCATTCTGCTCCAGACAGTGACAAAAAAAAAGAAAATTGTCTAAACATTTGAAAATGCTTCCTATAAAAATCTCCCAAAGTGCAGAAGAGAAGGAGCGTCTCTTCTCCCTAATCGATGCCTTCAACCGATTATTTTCATTACGATTGCTATAAAAACTTTCACTGGGCAGCTCCATGATGGATGTTGCCAAAGTACGGAATGAAAAGAAGCAATCGCGCGTGAAGATGATATCTAGGATCCAGCCTCGAAACCACCATATATCATGAAAATGGACAGACCTGTTGATTGCTTCTAGGATAGTGATGGAGCCCGAATTCTTGCAATCCATATATCAGCGATGCTGCAAATCCTAGGAGACGCAGACTGTGCTCTATACAGAGCATTTAGATTTATTGGTAGATGAGAATCAGACTCAGCATTATTTTTCTTCTTCTCTCCCTCCACCCCCGTTCAACTACCGCATTCATTTGGAGCAAAATTTTATTTTTCCTTGTTGCTTCCGCTTTGGTTGTTTATTTGTTTATTTATAGACGTACGGATTTAGGTTTATTCTAGTTGAAGTGATTTATAAACGATCGATGAGAGTTTATATACTTTATTCGTGTTTTTTGAGGTAAATCTGTTGTATATTTCCTTGCACCATGGGAAGAATGAGTTTTGGAGATTTTTAGAATTCTCTTGCTTCGGTGTCATAGATATTTTCAGGCAATACACCAGAGCACAGCAGAAATGGATTACATTTGGGATGTACATGCGTTTTATCAGATTACTGTATTGGAAATGCATTACAATTTCCCGTAAATCATCCATCAGATCGAACTATGAGTTGCCATTCATCTTTTCTTGCAAATAAATATTTCAAGTTTCGCTGTAAAAGTATAGATTTAACCGATTGAAAGATTTCCTTTTAAAATATCACATGTTCATTGAACGAGTTAATGCATCTGGATTATTGTAAAGTACATTTCGAATAAAATATTGCACTAAAGGGACGATATGTTTTATTTTAAATATTAAATACAACAAGTCGGAAATTGTACGTCAGACGTGGCAAATGAGGTGCGCTCGTACTATAACTAGTTTTATAAATATTCAGATCTTGGTGCAATAGCTGTTGCACTCTTATACACAAATACATGGATACAAAATTTATTACGATTCTATATATTGAATTCAGTAATAAGGAAATAATATGACTCCATTTTAAATAGGACGTAATCACCATGGTAACCTAGAATCATTATCATGGGATATGATTGAATTATTTACGTATGATAGGATTCAATAGAATGAAGAAAACTTTTATTAATATCTTTTTAAGTTTTGATTTGATTTTCATAAAATTTGAAATGACTCGACAAATTCTGCAGCGATTATATATATTAAATTTAAAACCATTCGGTTGGGTAGTTTTTACGCTGTTACATGCGGACAGACGGACAGATAGACGAACGGACCTGACGACGGCTATGGGTGCTACGTATTTATATAATAACGAACGCAACTAAAAATAAAGATAAAATGTCTGTGTACTTGATTTCTATGAAAATGAATAATACCAATACCGCTAATTTTACTGTTAATTAAATATCACGATACATTGTATAATAAAACAATATTAAACCGATTTATTCACGGTTGGAATAATTACTTATTTTTTCTTTTACAGATTGAAAACAACAAAAAAATAGGCCATTCCATTTATATTTTTCTTTATTACGAAAACTCTTTCCATAAAATTAATAACCACGAACATTTCCACGAATTTCCGCGAAGAATTTGAAAAGTGAATGTAGCGACTAATGCACGGTATAAAAGTAGACGTAATAGCACACATATTGAAGAAAGCTGATTTAATATTTCGAAATATGAAGGGAATAGCCTGAGAAAAACTAAAGAAAAAGATAAAACGCAATTTGTTCTTTTTTATTTTGTTTTATTTTTAACTTTTAATATTAAAACTAAAGTTCTATTTTCTTTATTCAAAATAGTTAAATTATATTTTTATGTTAGTAATTAACGTATATTTCCTTCTTTTTTTTTTCTTTTTTTTTTCTTTCTTTTTTTCGTTTTTTTTTTCTTTTTTTTTCTTTTTTTTTTTTTTCTTTTTTTGCATTGCTTTTCGGTTTTTGTATTTAATAGCACATACCTGACTGGATTATTTCTCTTGCTTAAACTGCTTGAAAATATTTTTATTTATTTATTCATACATTTATTTTTAATAGAAATTATTTTTCAAACTTTCCTTTTCAAATATTTTATACGGTTTTACCTTTCAATTTAACATTTCTTTGTAATTCTTATCATACACAGCGTTCGGTAATAAACATTAACAACAACAACAACAAAGCAAATGCTTCAAATAAATCTACTAGCAGATATCATGTATATGTTTAGGTAATTTAACTTAAAATAAGTTTAAAAGGGTAATTTTTTTTTCATTAAAAGTTTAAAAAGAATATGTATATTAATGGTAAAATAAAAAAATATATATGTAATTAAAGGTAGGAAATAGTGTAAAGGAAAAGCAATATTAAAAGTAATCTTAAAAAATATTAAAAATATTTGAAAGTGAACATAAAGTAAATATATTAAAAGATAAAAAATAAATAAATAATAGAAAAAAGTATTATAAGAAGTATTCTAACAAAAAACTTCGTTTTAATCTTTTTCCTACTTTCTGTCCTATATTGTAGAATTCTAAAAAGTACTATTTACCCTACGCCTAGTTATTACAGCCTTTCATTTTAGTTGTTTCTACCCCATGTATTTATGTTCTGACAGCCGTTGAAATTTTTTTCCATTGTTTACCACTAAAATGATACTTTTTTTGGTTAAGATTGTTTTGATTATTATCTTTTTTAATAATTTCCGTTATTTTATTACTAACTTTTACGTTCCTCCATTATTATTATTATCCACAAAATTCAATATAAAGCACAAAATATAAATAATCTTAAGTGATGCCACTGGAAATAATATGAATAGACCTTATTTATTTTTACAGAACACATTAAAGGTAAATGTAAAGAAAGAAAGATAAAATCAGTAAAAAACTAAAAAATTTAAAAGAAAGAAAAGTATTGCAAAAACAATTAAAGATAGTAGAAAAAAAGGATTAAAATTAAAGTGAAAAAAAAAACTATTTAAAAATAATTAAAGAAGAAAAAAAACATTTAAAGATAAATTAGTAAAAGTAAAAAGTAGTAAAAATAATCCAAGTTATTCTGTTTTGAGGATTCGATAATTGAGGGTCGACTCACATTTTGAATCCTAGAAATAACTATTACTACTTTTCTGGTTATTAAAGCTTTTTTATTTTTAATTTACACTTAAAATTCTTAATTTCTGATAAATAATAAAACGTTTTCCTTTGCTGAAATTATTTGCGAAATTTTATTTTGCTAACTTTTATCCTTCTCTTTTCTAATACTTTACATCGCTTTGTTATTAATTTATGCGTACCTCCCTTTTTCTTATTATCAGCAACGCACCGTATAAAGTATTAACAAAACCGCACTTGAAGTTATATATTGGCAAATAATATGAATAGGTCTTATTTATTTTGAAAGAAAAAAATTACCAGAGTAATTTTTAGGGCTACGAAATATTAGGCTCCAGTAAATAATTCATGTTATTTCAGCCGATACTTTTGTATGTGAGAGAAGAAAAAGAAATCTTTAGCTGTGTGCGTGAGTATTAAATTATAATATTGGAAATGCATTACCGTTTTCACAAAATAATTCGTAGCAGACGATATTTCAAATATGTTTATTATCGATGCAGCTTTTGTGTATTAAGTTATTTATTTTTCAAAGAACTTACCATGCTTAAATTTTGTTTTTGCGCTTAAATTTTTAAAATGCATTATTTTAGAGAAATCATGATGAAAGAAAATATATTTAAATTTTTGATAACCGAATGCGACATGGAAATGGTTTAAAGTTATGTTCGAGAGAAAATGAAACAGAATGAGAAAACAAAAAATTCTGATGTACTCCGGTTAAACGTAACGAAATAATTTATCATGTTTTCATAAACAAAAGTTTTGTTTCACAAAATCTTTTTGACAGTCAAAAATTAGTAAAGAGGAAAAAGTACGCATAATCTATACAAAAAACTGCGTTAAAGCATTAAAAAGATATTTTCAATAATAGGAGAATTGTAGCGGTACTTTATTTCGAGTTTTAATTTTACACATATGCACACATTTACGTTAATTTATAATATTTACGAATAGAAAATTTTATTTCACAAAAAGTCTTCCATCATTAAAAATTAGCAAAAACAAATATACATATATTTATATCATAAAATTACTCTAAATATTAGAAAAATTGTTTAAAAAAATAAGAAAGTTATAGAATTTATCTATCACACACATGCGCAAATTCACATACCTGTACGATAATACCCATGCGTATGCACATGCGCAGATACTCATTATATAAAACTTTTAAACTTATTTTTCTGTTTATAAAAAAATTACATACACAAACGCACACGTGCGCTCAAACATACATACAGTGGCTTGAGTATGACTTCTGCATTAAAACAAACGATAAATATTTGTTTCAAATCTGAATTTGTAATGAATTTCTTAAATCTAATGTAAAACCATAGAAAGAACAACTTGTTTCTAAACTAAAACATGTGTAAAAATTATAGTAATTACTGGACACTTACAATGTTACTTATGTTGTAACGGACAATAGCAGCATTACTAATATGACTCGATATTTTCTTGTGTGTATAATTATCATGTAAACACCCCTTTTAGTATACATTTCAGAGGAGATCTACATGTATTGCTTTATAGTTGAATTGAGAAATTATAAATATGAAGAAACATGTTATAATTTGTTATCCGTAATCATGTTATAATTTGTACATATTTTGTATATTTGTACATTTGTATAGTTTGTTATAATTTTTTTCCCCAATTCTGAAACAAAATTCCTTTGCATACAGTAAAACCTCCCTAAAGCGACCACGTTCCTTTCCAATAAAAATTGGTCGCTCCGAGAGGTGGTCTCTTAATGGGGGTCATGTTTAAATCTAGATTTTAATTGATGGAAAAAGGTAACAGTATTACAAAATTTATTTTTCACATTAGGAAAAAATATGAAAATTTAAATATCAAAACAAAAGTTAATTACATAAGTTAATTAGTGTTGAGTTTAAAAAATGAATAGATTGACGTTTGCTTTGATTTTACGGTTTTATCTTCTATAACTTTTATTTTCAAGTCCTTTCAAAGTTCAGTAAAAAAATGCAATTTGTATTACGGGAACAAATTATGACGATTCCATTAATTTATCTATTTCTTTGAGAGTTTCCTGACAGAATACGGCAGAGGAATTTTTTGACCGTCATCCTTAATTTGTCTTTAGAGTTAAATTCATTGCCTAGAAAGGCGCAAAGGTGTTTAAACACTTAAAAGTTACCGGAATAAATAAAAATTCTAAACTTAGTTTTAGAAGTTTGATGAATAATGCGCTCTCCGGAATTATTATTTTATTAAAACCTTCTTCCAGCGACCAGGAAAAAACGGAATTTGTTTCTTTTTCTTCAAAGAAATGGGTCGCTCATAGAGGAAGTTCAACTGGGATGGTCTCTGAATAGAAGTAAAATTAGTATTGAGCCTATGGGACTAAATTTCGTTCCATGAAAATATGGTCGTTCAGGGAGGTGGTCGCTTAATAGAGGTGGTCGCACAGGGAGGTTTCACTGTATTTAAAATAGCATATTCGTGACAGGGATTCAAATTTTACTACCTAATTATTTATTACATGTTAATTATTTATCATTATAATTAAAATACAATTCCAAATTTATGACCTAAAACCTTATGATAATTACCTTTATCCATTGATTTACTGAATAAAACCGTAATAAAAAATTAAATAAAAACTACTTTAACAATTATTATTTAAAAAATAATTATTTTATTTTATTTTATTTCTTGTTTTAAAACATTATGATATTTAATTTCACTTTGTATAATTATTAATGTTGAAAGAACTAGTGACATCATGAAAAATAACATTTAAAAATTCGTCATCAATTTCATTTGCAGTTAGAAATAATACACCTCAAACATTAAAATTGCTAGTCCTATAGCGTTCTCTGTTTAATTATCTTTTATAATTACAACTGCTTCTCTAACGTCCGCTATTATCAATTTCAACTAACTCTCTCCAAAAAGTAAAAATTTCCTCCACGATTTCAAGGTTTATATCCTGGCAAAGAAGCTAGGTTAAGAAAATATTCCCCAGTCAGCCAAACACCTCACCACTAATCGTGCTGACAACGCCCGGAGTTAAGGTGTTACTATGGCAACCGATGCAGCTGATGGTGACGAATGACCCTAGGGACTCGCCACTGGACACGCCACTGGCAAAACCCGACACTCTCTGGGGGGAACACTTCCCTCCTCTGCCATTGACCTCCGTCTGCCTCCCCCTTTCGGATGGAATAAGATTCTTACAGGAACTAAGGCTCAGGATTAGGTTGCTGTATCTTGGAAGAGTGAAATTAGTGTGATTGGTGTTGGAAGGATGAATTCGTTTACAGCTTTGGAATATTTTAAAAGACAGTTTGGTGTCAAATTTGCGTTACCAGATGGCGCTGCAAGAAGAAAAATATGTGGCTTGAAAATTTGACAGAAAGACGTGGATAATGGATTTTGACAAAGATTTATTAATGGATTTAAAATCTGATTTAAATAATAATTCTCTTAAGAATTGTTTTAGAGAATATTAATGATGTTTTAAGTCTGAAATATCTTAAGGTATTAAATACAATTAGGCTTTGCATTTTTACGTAAAATTATTTGTCATGATACTTTATAACAGAAACCTTTATTTATTTTTTGAGGGGGGGGGGGGGGGGGGGGTATTCTCCCCCCCCCCTTTTTTTTTTAGAATCGCTGCATTAGTTTAGTTAAAATTTTGGCATTAGAACTGATAAAAAAATGCGGCGAACAAAATAAATGTATAGTAAAAAAGAAAAGAAACCAAGAAAAATATTTAATTTTGTTCCTCTGTTAATTTTATTCTAATTAAATTGCTACAAAAGCAATGCAAACATATTCAGTATTTAACCCTTATCGGTCCTATGTCACTACCTATATGACATCGAAACTAGCATCTCTTACACAAATTTTAGGCAGCTGGCACCACATTTTTTTTTTTTTTTTTTTTTTTTTTTTTTTGTAGAAACACTTTTACTTGTACGTTCATAAGATGCAACAGAAAAATATACTAAACAATTTATTTTTAAAATATAGTGGTGCCAAATAGAATATAAAAATAGAATATGTATAAAAAGCTAGTGTTCGATAAAGTTTAAGGTTTCGGATATCTTTAAATCAGACATTAACATAAATATTTACAGTAATTTTTAACCAATTTAATCCATGTAATTTTTATTTAATTCTATGTATTTCTTTGGAACATATAGATATAATTAGTTTTCCCTGCAGTTACTTTGATTTTATTATCATCAGAATAAAAATTATATAATGATTATCGTTAAATAAGTTTAGCAAAAATGTTCTTGATCATGCTGGTAGAAGATTTCAGATCAAAAGTAAAGTAATAAAAATTACCACGATTCACTGACAATGGGAGAAAAGGAGGTCGAAAATATCGAAAATAGAAGAAAAAATTGTATCAATGTTACTTTCCTTCCTATTGGATTGCTTGAAAAGCAGTGTGAACAAAATCGATATTTAAGGCTCACTGATATGCTTCTTTTACTTAGTTATATTAGAATTTACAGTAGATTTTAACCAAATTAATGATATATATATTTTAATTGTATATATTTTATATCAAAGTACATACATTAATATTTTTTAACACTTCCTAACATAGTTGAAAAGTGTTTTTGAATTAGATTTCTCTGTCTGCCTATCCGTATGTATTCGAGTAAATATTGACGGATATGCAATGCATGTAATTTTTAAATATTAATGAGAATTACTATAAAATGCCCGTTATTGAAAATAAAACGTAGCATTTAAATTCATTTTCAGGAACACACAAAGGAATTCCGTTACAGACACAGTTCCGTTACAGTTTAGAGGGAAAATTGTTTGCGGTGCATTTTATTAAAATTTCTTATTTAGATATTTCATTGTGTACAAAATATGAAA
This sequence comes from Maratus speciosus, assembly GCA_963932465.1. Lineage (NCBI taxonomy): Eukaryota > Metazoa > Arthropoda > Arachnida > Araneae > Salticidae > Maratus > Maratus speciosus. The sequence continues at coordinate 438,653,708 of OZ010793.1, forward strand.
TTTTTTACAATACTCACAAGGGAACCCCTTTTGGTGTTGCTCGCACCTAGCATCGAGACCTGGTGCGTTTTGTAGCCCTATACATAAAAGTAAGAGAGCCGAAAAAATTTCTCTGTTAAAATAATATTTTATATATCTTTTTATACATTTAATTTTTTATTATTACATATTTATTTGTTTATTTCACGCCAAAATTGAGTTAAGTCGCCAAATATGGAGATACAATTTTTCCGTCCGCTTTATCCAAAGAGAAAATGTACAGAACATATTACTAGAATTATATCAGATTGCGATTTTTTGTAAAATAAACAAATATTAGGTTTTTATTTTTTTTTTCTATGCAGAGGATAAATATATAAGTAATAAATATAATTCTATAAAAGCTTCGAAGATCATTGGAAACTATTTTTTAGCGAAATACAAAATAAGCAACCTATTTTCTTTTGAAATCGAAGGAAATAAAGTTTCGAATGTTTAAAATGAAATGTTGCTGTATTAAATGGTCCTTCGGTAAAAGTAATCATAAAGTAAATTAATATTTTTACACAATTTAGAAAAATTACTGTGGCGAAATAAGTCGGACATTGCAATTTTTAGCTATTACAAATTCAGCTATGACATTTGGCTAGGGTTGCCGGAAAGCTCTACTTTTGAAAATAAACGCCAACTGTTTCCCCGCCAAAAATATGAATGTAAAGTTGCAATTTTTCAAAATCAAATTCGTGAGTTTTTGAAGGAATTTTCAAACTTTTTTCAATATTTTATACTTATTATTAACCAATTTTTATTTTTAAATGCTTTTCTTAAAAAAAAAAAAAAAAAAAAAAAAAAAAAAAAAATCAATGTTAATAGTCCGATAAGTGGTCTCAAAAATTGCATTTTCAGAAAGTTGTGCTGCTGTATAATCAAGAAATATTATTTTAACAGAAAAAATTTATCGATTCTCGAACTTCATAATATAGGGCTTTAAAATGCACCAGGTCTCAATGCTAGATGCGAGCAACACCAAAAGTGGTTCCCTTGCCAGTTAGCGTTGGAAAGTGTTTAATAATCTATTTCTTACCCATGGGTTTTTGTCCTTTTTTTAGAGTTATTACGATTTTCTTATTGTTAAACTGAAAAGTATCAATCTCATTTGTCAGAAAATTTGAATTACTTGTTTTTAAATTTGTGTTAATAAAATAAATTCTTACAAGTAATAAAGTAATGCTATAAATAATTTAATGAAAGTAATAATGTAATTTACATTAGTTTGTGGCTTAGAACAGAAAGACCACTTCCGTTTATTTCGTATTACTTAACTTATTTTGGTAGAGATAGCACAAGTATGGGATAAATCTCACCCCAAATTGTCTCACTTTATATTTTTGGCTATACGCACACGCGCCTATTTAGGTAGCGTTACCGCACGCATGGGATAAACCTCACACCAAATTGTCTCACTTTACATTTTTGTCTATGCGCACATGCGCCTATTTTGGTAGCGTTAGCTCACGCATGGGATAAATCTCACCCTAAATTGTCTCACTTTATAATTTTGGCTATACGCACACACGCCTATTTTGGTAGCGTTAGCACATGCATTGGATAAATCTCACCCCAAATTGTCTCACTTTATATTTTTGGCTATACGCACACGCGGCTATTTTGGTAGTGTTAGCGCACGCATGGGATAAACCTCACACCAAATTGTCTCACTTTATATTTTTGTCTATACGCACATGCGCCTATTTTGGTAGCGTTAGCTTACGCATGGGATAAATCTCACCCTAAATTGTCTCACTTTATAATTTTGGCTATACGCACACACGCCTATTTTGGTAGCGTTAACACAAGTATGGGATAAATCTCACCCCAAATTGTCTCACTTTATATTTTTGCCTATACGCACATGCGCCTATTTTGGTAGCGTTAGCTTACGCATGGGATAAATCTCACCCTAAATTGTCTCACTTTATAATTTTGGCTATACGCACACGCGCCTATTTTGGTAGCGTTAGCACAAGTATGGGATAAATTTCACCCCAAATTGTCTCACTTTATATTTTTGGCTATACGCACACGCGCCTATTTAGGTAGCGTTACCGCACGCATGGGATAAACCTCACACCAAATTGTCTCACTTTACATTTTTGTCTATGCGCACATGCGCCTATTTTGGTAGCGTTAGCTCACGCATGGGATAAATCTCACCCCAAATTGTCTCACTTTATAATTTTGGCTATACGCACACTCGCCTATTTTGGTAGCGTTAGCACATGCATGGGATAAATCTCACCCCAAATTGCCTCACTTTATATTTTTGATAAATACGTTTTAAAAACAAATCTGCTGCTGTATATTGTAAAATGCATAAGTGGTATTTCTTTTTCGAGAAAATAATCATACTATTAAAAATTATTTACTGATTTTGTAACAGTTCCTGAAAAAATAATTTTTTTTTTTTTTTTTTTTTTTTTTAGAAAATATGCTATACATTTGCAAAAGGTTTATTTCACACCTTAAAGCATGAATTATTTCACAAAATTTATATGAATTACATTTAATACCCTTTTATCAATATATACAAATAGATTTTTTGTTACTCTTGCATTTAAATTATTTGAGTGTGTGTTATTCATTAAGAAATGGACGTATCAAAATTAAGCGTTCGCACACGTGCGGGATTATTCACTCCCAAGAAGTATCTTTCTCCCCTCTTAGAAAAAAAGGAAACGTACATTCCTTCACCCACACTCCTCGACTTTAACATTTAAATGTACAAAGCAGGTCAGAAGCGCCCTCAAAAAATTTCTCCCTTTTTTCAAAGAAAAAAAATGATTGGGGTGAGATTAACCCCGGCGTGTGTAAGTGCGAGTTAACAGCTCTAAAAAATACACTTGAGTTAATATTAGCGTTACATTTATTTACTACATTTTACTGCTACGTTATTTGCAATCAGTGTGCAATCCATAACTCACTGGTTGAGTCATTATCACATTCATTTCACGTAAAGTTATAAAATATTCTACGTTTAGATCCGTTCATGAGACCTCTCAATTAATTTATTAATTTTTATGTAGACATTGTCATCATATTCGCATGTGAAGAGATATACTATGATTACTGAATAGTCACGTCTTTGAATGTTTCACAGAAAGCTGCGTTTTTCATGCCAATAGTTCACCCAGACCTCAAACTTTGTTAAACGATTTCTGCAGTTCCAGTTTTTGCAATCTTTATTCAAATAAAATGAATATTAGTAAGAAAAGTAAATACTTTTATATGGTTGAAAATAGTTTTTTTATGATACAGATGCGTTATTTTTATCGTAATTTTCGTTTTTATTCTAAATGATTCAAAAAGGGTTCATATGTAAATTTGTACTGTACGGATCAGAACCAGTCCTTCGAGATTAAAGAGTAGGTACTATTTAAATAAATTTATTTCAGTAAAGGGGAACTTACATATTCATTTACAAATCTTTTTTAACCTTTTGTCGAAAGTCGAAGATTACGTAAACTATTGTGTTTATGTGTAATCTATTTTTTATATAAATTTTGCGATATATTTTAGTGAAATATCGCAATTATCTTTGAGAATTTTTTTCATAGTTATCGTTAGTTTAACATTAAAACAAAACATTTTTTGAGAATCTGGAATGTTTCTCTTTATTGCCTTTAACTAAATTTTTTACAAAACAAACTAGATCTGCATACGAAAGCCATATGGGTAAATCAGCATCTTTTTGCCTCGCTCTTCTTTTTTCACCGTTATAATTGCTACGGGAGGCGCCATTAAACTCCTCTTTTCGCCTCTTGGCCATAGACAAGGATTAACCCAATGACATAAAACAGGAAGAAGGTCATTCTTGTGAATGACCGCTGGGGATCAACAGTTAGGAAGATAAAAATAATATAAAGTCTCCTATTTCTTTTCCATCTTCCCTTGGATTTAATCTTTCAAAGAAGGTGGGATGTAAAAAAGAAATGTTTAGAACGACACCAAACTAAATGTTGGTTGAATAGAAAGATATAAAAATATCTAGTTTATATATGGTTGTTAAAAATAATAACGGTTATTAAAATTAAAATTTTAATGGCTTAAGAGTGTTCGGGGCACAAAAACCTTAAAATTTTCTAAAAAAAAAAAAAAAAAAAGATTATTGCATTAAAAATTTCTCTGTTTTTTTTTTTTCCCTGCTTAAAATGAGGTTTAACATCATGTTTCTATCTTAATTGGAATAGGAAATATTTTTTCGTTTCGATTTGTTTTCAAAATCTAGTTTTCAAGCACTGTTTGTCGTGGAAACGACTTCTTGTGAAAATGCGTTTCTCTTCATGATGAGTTTTTTCCCCATTTCTCGTATTAAAATTGTTATAAGTCAACAGCCCTTAAAGATAAATGATTTAAACTTAGAAAATGTCTTTTTCAATTGTTTTACTTTAATTTTGACTTAGGAAATTTTAAAATGATATTTACTTTTAAAAATATGATTTAAGTTACATCATTTTTTTTTTATTTTTATATTAAATATTTTTAATTTTTATTTAAATTAATATATTTCTTTTTAAATGATGAATCAAAATAAAAAAATATATGTTTCTATTTATTTCAATGTGAAAAATTGAAAATCTACAAATAATATTTCGAGTTATAACAATTTTAAATTACACCACTTTTTTAATAAATTTTATATTTATTTATTTTATCATGTGACACTGTTTACAAATGATATGGTTAATCATAACAAAAAATTTCAAAATTCTAAGTCAATAAATAACAATTATTTTAAAATGTGTCCCGGACCCCCTTATTGTTATTTTTTTGTGTGTATTCGTTTCATATTACACGAAGGTTGTGAGTACGATTCCTTTCACAAATTTCATTTAGTAAATGACGATTGTCTTCTTATGCCATTCGACTTTAAATATAACTAAACAGTAACTTCAGAATAAAACTTTCTCAACTTGATAACAAAAGCAATCTTAAAATAAACTACTTATGAATGATAAAATTGATCTTAATTATATTATATAAAATTACATAAATGATTCAATACTGAAAAGATTATTAAACAATTAAAAAGATGTTAAAAATCGACACTTTCAGTTAATACCAAGTCATCATCAGGATTTTAAAATTTAAACAATTCTTATGGACGGTAGTTGTCCATATCTTACTCCCAAAACCTTCGCTTGAAACCCGGATGTACGTTTTCAAACGAAGGTTTTGTAAGTCATGGACAACCAGCGTTCATAAAAAGTGTTTAAATTTTAAAATACTGATGAAGTCTTGTTATTATTTGAAAGTACTCAATTTTTAATATCTTTTTAATTGTTTAATCATCTTTTAAGTATTGAATCATTTATGTAATTTTAAATTAAAAGCAATCTTGGTTAAAAAAATTGCAAAAATTAATTTTTTTCTTATAGCAAAGCTGTTCAATCTTTCCGTAAGCGCGGACACAACTCAACTGCTGGTTAGCCCTTTATCTACAATCGGTAGTTATAAGTAGCATTAAAATAACTTGTTATAAAATTAATTTAATGCATCGATTAGTAGTAATACAGTTTTGAATGAGTTATAGATGCATTACTTTATCTTGTTCCAAAAACATTATTGGTTACATAAGACAAAAATATTTTTAAAAGGATGAATTCTTTTGCGTTTGCATCTTTTCGGTTTTCTTGGCTGGGGGTGGGGGGGTGTTCAATTCTGAAACATTTCTATATTTCTATTGTAAGAACATTATAATTGTACATTTCATAATTCTACAAAATACTAAGGAAAATATTTAAAATAAAAGATTGGAGTGGGGTTATAAATATTGCAAAAAATCCCTATAAATTCAAATTTAATTAATCCTTCTAAATACTTCAATCCTTCTAAAATTCTTCTAAAATTTATTAAATGATTATGTAAATCTTCTAATGTAGTTTTAAAAATTAAGGAAAAATGCTTTAAAAGACAAAATGTTCATGAATTCACAATTCAGTACATAAAGGGTTAACAGTGAGAGGCTCCATTATCAAGTGCCAGGAAACATTTAATAACATTCTGCCACTATAATAGAGATAGCACTAAACACAGATCTCATACGACGCACATATACCTAGTGTAAGCAAAAAATAAATAAACTAGAAAACAGGAATTCTGCTTTTTCAGAATTTAGTGTCGCCCCTGATAAAATAAAAAATGTATATATAAATAGTGCAAAACATATTTCAAATTTTAAGACTTATAGCACAAGCTTTTATTTTATGCAAAATGACGTCATTCGCATCCACTTAAGGATTCTACATTTACGATCCACTTTTAAACATCTACAGTAAGGTAGGCATAGGACGCCACTATTGTGGAATAATACACGAATGCAGCAAAAAGCTGCCGTCATTAAAGAAACTCGAGGGAAAAGAGAAAAAAAAAACGGCTGTCTAATGATTCATAGGCCCTCATTTATTTGTAACATTAATATATACAAGTTGGAACCCGTCGAAATTCGACGAACTAAAATGTTAGAAAGGAACTGTCAGATCGAATTTATAATAAATCTACAAAAATAATTACAATAAAAAATTCATCTTACATTAGTTGTCTAATTCTTAAAACAAATAATATTTTAAACCTAAAATTGCCAAAATATTATTTCCACAAACTTCAACTGCTGAAATTATTGAAAAATTAAACTGTATTAGAATACGTAATCAAGATTAGTAATTATGATGAAGTTATCGTTTGAGGCTCTTATGTATGTTTGTTACAGAATGAAAATTCAGTAAAAAGGATTTCGCTTTGTCACATCATAAAACATTACCCATAAAATCTAAATTGTACGTTATTTTCAAATTCCCATAATTTACATACGCAGCATTCAAATTCACAATTTCAAAATATTTTAACGCGCAATAGTTTATTAATGAATGTATTTCCAAACTTAAAGTCACGTTTGTCCGATACAACTTTTCATGTGAACATTCGCACAAACTTTAAGTTCTAATCTCAATACCCGCGGAAAAAAAAAAAAAAAAAAAAAAAAAAAAAAAAAAAAAAATCAGAAATTTGCCTTTAGTTGTCATAGTTTATATAAAAAAAAAAAAAATCGTTTTGTTTTAAATATGACATCATTTTTACTCACTGAATCATTTTGCCTAGCGTCTCAAACTCGATATCAGTGTAATGTAAAATTATTGAAATGTAACGTATTTTTGCGTGTTTTGTTTAATGTCTGACGTCATTTTCTGATAAAAAATTATAAAAAATAAGTTACTTTTATTTGTAATGTGAAAATGGCATCAATAAAAATATAATTAATAAAAATAATAAACCATGACTATTTTCCCTTTACTTTCAATATAAGTGTTGCCACTATTACAAAATTTATATTAAAAACTACAAAAAAATTAATATCTCAAAAATAAATTGAGATACAACTTTTAAACAAATTGCATTTAAAAGCACATTTTTTTCCCTTTACGAAAGTGTAAAAATTGAGAATGTCCAATGTGTAGAAGTTTAAAAATTTGCAGTAGAGAAAATTGCAAAACCAAAATTTCATTTCAAATTTCAAAGTGTTGCCATTCGCAGAATGACGTATGCGTTACGCACAGATATGTTTGTCCTTTATAATATAGATACTTAAAATTAAATACAGTTTTTAATAGCTCCATGTTTTAACGGAAATCATTCGTTTATATTTTTTCAAAATAGCACGTAATTTAATTACATTTTCTTTCGGTTGTTATGAAAAAAATGGCAACAAAAATATATAATTAATATTTTACATCTATTTTTCCTTTATTTTCTACAGTAATGGAGTACTTCCGTTGCCAATATTAAGCAAATGGCTTCAAAAACTACAAAATAATAATAATAATAATAATATTTCAAAAATAAATGGAGATACAGTTTTCAAACAAATTGCATTTAAAAGTACCTTTTACTCTCAATACAACGGTATAAAAATTGAAAATGTGTGATGCTTAGAAGTTAAAAAAATTATTATAGAGTATTTAATCGTGCTGCTTTCTTTTACGGCTGGCTTCTGTAAGGTAACGTTATTTTTTGGACGACACAATATAAGCTGGGAGAAAGAAATAGCATACCGTACCGGGGGCTAATAAATAGACAAACCTACGGTGCAGGGCTCCTTTAGAAAATAAATTGGAGGGGAAAAAAACGAATACATATGTAAATTTAAAATTTAATTTTTCATAGAAGAGTCTACTTCGAACAGTTTTGTAGAGTGAGGAGCCAAAATCTTTAATACCATATATAATAAAAATCATCATTTAAAACAGATTTTTATTATTTTTTTTAAATTCAGTGGCAGGCGGCATTACAAAAGGCGCAAAGAAAGTCTTCAAAGGGCGCCATGGTACTTGCGGGCGCAGCGTTGGACAGCCCTGACTTATAGTATGTATACAAAGATTATCCTCTTCTGTCCCTGGGTCCCATGCAGGGACATCGGTTCTTTTCCTTATAAAAACGAAAATGTCCGATTTTTTTTACATTTTCACATGACTTCATAACAGCTGAATGTTTTTTGCGTTCAAAGCAAACGAATAAATGTCAGCATCTAAGCTGATTCCATCATAAAATAAATGTTATTTTCATCTGAGTTTACAAAACATTTAAAAATGCCCAAAAGACAGTATGACCAAGAAAGTGAGAAATTTTCATAAGTATTTAACTTAAATCTTTTTCAATTAAGAAATTTGACTATTTGTAGATTATTTACTTGTTTAAAGCTCTCAAATTTGTGATTGCGTTAATTTAGTTTAATGGTTATTAAATAGATGTTTTTAAGCGAGTTTGTAGTTTTAGATCCATATTTTGTACCTAAATTACTAAGCGCCTAAAGGTTCAATTTCAGAAAAGATATTTTTTCTGTCATTTACGATGTCATTTTGTTTGGGAAAAACCAACGAATAAGCATTTGTATTATTATTTCAGCTTCGAAACTGAAGAGGTTAAAGAAAATGGGCGGTAAAACGTTATATTTATAGAACATAATAATATTTATAGAATAATTTAAATACTGGCATTTGTTAATTTGTTCATATGTATTTATAAAAATTAATGAAATAGTTCGTAGTTTTTATATAAATTTATATTATGCTTTTTTGTTATTAGGGGTTACTTATATTTTACAACTTTAATTATTACACATAACGTTTAAATGATAACTTTTCATATGTAAACTAATTACTATTGTATTTTAAAAACAACAAAGTCATAATTATTTTACTAATTATAATTGTATTGGCTTTGTATATATTTGTAATGCATACACTCTCAAAAATAATTTACTTAAAAATGAGAACTTCCATGTACTCGTATTTTTTTAAGTACAATTGTTTCAAAAAGAAGTACATTGTTAAAAACAATCTACTTAAAAATGAGCATTTCTATGTACTCATATTGTTTAAGTACAATTGCTTCAAAAAGGAGTATTAATCTACTTAAAAATGGAAATTTCTTTGTACTCGATTTTTTTAAGTACAATTAAGAAACGAGTACATGATATTTTGAAGTTGTATATACTTATATTTGATTTATAAATGTATGCAGAAATGAATACATATATTTTGTATTTTAAAGTCTTAATATTCATGTTTAAATCCTATGTGCTCAAAAATATGAGTTTTCTGATAGACCCTTTTCTTATACCGAATTGACAGTAGGAATTTCCAACTTTTATTTAAAGATATTTCTATCTTTGTTATAATTTTTAATTTATAATACACACTTTTCAAATTTATTTATAATTTCATTTGAAATGTTACAGAAGAAAATTTAGTTTAAAAATTGTTTTATTAGAAATTAGAATATTTAAGAAAGGGAAAATTCATCTCTGCTGTTAGCGATCTTTCGTCGCTGATTCATAAAAGGTGTCATTTGGAAACAGCTGGTAACTGCTCTTATAGCACAGTCAGTACAATACTGATCTCCCACCTAGAGGACTCGGGTGCAAATCACGGGGCGGCTCATACACAAAATTTCAAGAATTAAAATAGTAAATTCGTTGTCCTTTACTCCAAAATTTGTAGTTCTTCGCAATTAAAAATGGTAATTTGTCGGTTCTCTGTAATTTCGCTTCCCCCCCCCCCCCCCTTATAGTGTATGTGTGTTTCTATACATACTTATTTTCGAGTCTCTGTATGTACTAAAAAAAATGAGTACATGCGTTTTTCAAATTTAAGAGTTAAGTACTCGGAGCTATTTTAAGATCGGGAAGTGCTCAATGATTAGTACAATTTACTTATTTTTAAGAATAGTGTTTTAACAGTGTAATAAATATGTTTTTTGAATTGTCTGCGCAGTAACAACTTTCTTTTCGGACATTGAGATTCCGGGGACATAAACTTTCATGTTGGTCTTAGTTTGTGCTTTGTTCTCGGACATATTATGAGCAGCAAAATGCAAAAATTCTTGCTTTTATTCGAGAAATACAAAGTGCGTCTAAACAGTTCGGTAAATGGAAGCGCAAAACAAATAAAGCAAATCATGGAAACAAAATACCTTTAATCTCCCTCAAAGTAAAGTCGGTTGGCCACATTAACTGAATTACTGTGGACTTCGAGAACTTTTCGTAATATCATCGTATTTCATATAAAGAAAAAATATTAAATTTAAAAAATCAAAAAACCCGACTGGGTAAAAAGCGAAATAATTAATTATTTCTCATCAATGTAAAACTATTTTTTATATTACTTACCTATTTTTTCATTTACTTGTATTGATGACTTTTAAGTTCTGTTTAATTGTTAGTTCCTATCTATAAACACTGTTTTGATGAGGCCTATAGATGTCTATGATGGTTAGAGTTGCAGTAAAGCTAGAGATCCTACCTACACAAATTCCAGGTTGTGTAATATTTAAACGGGCATTCTGACTGTAAAATAGTCAATGAAACGTCGTCTTCATTTTGAAAGACCTATACAATGATATGCCACTCAATATGGTGCGTAATTTTTTTCGTCTCTACCGCCATTTTGTATTTTACGGCTGCCATTTTGAATTTATAAAAACAAAACCTATCCTATAATTATCGGACGTTTAAGACGAATTGATAGAGACCTCATTCATTAAAATCCATCCAGCCGTTGGGATGTTTCGAGGGTATAAAGAAATCCACATACCCAGATACGCGTGAAACACATAACCCTTCTTGGCAGGCGGGTAACAAGGTAAATATGTTGAAAATTTTGTTAAAATATTTTTTTGTATTGTTAAAGTTAGTCCAAAAGTGTGAGCTCAACTTGATGGAGACATTCAGTATTTTTGAGGTAAATGGATTTCGATCGTTATTTCTCGTACAAAAATAGTTTCTCGTAATTTTTTTTCTAAGCCAGATTTTAAAAAATGATCCATCTTATTTGAAGTATCCAGTATTTATAAATAACTGAAGCCTTTTTTAGTTTTTTAAATTCTTACCATTCCTCAACTTTTTATGAGTATAAAAAAGCTTATTTCATAAAATGATTTGTTGAAAGCATTATAAAAATATTTCTTTTGGCATATCAATAGAGAATTCAAGTTTTCTTAGTGTCTCTTTATTAAACTCTTTATTACCACTTTTGATATTTTAATCTATTTATAAAAATGATGTTTAAAAATGATCCATCTTCTTTGAAGCATCCAGTATTTATAAATATGTGAAGCATTATTTAGTGTTTTTTTAAAAAAGTCTAACCATTCTTCAATTTTGTATAACTTTTTATGAGTATAAAAAAGCTCATTTCATAAAATGATTTCCTGAAAACGTTATAAAAATATTTTTTTTGGCATATAAATAGAGAATTTAAGTTTTCTTAGCGTCTCTTTATAAAACTCCTTATTACCACTTTTGATACTTTCATTTATTTTTTTAAGTACTGAATTACACTTTTTGAATTATTTAATTTTAATTTACGTAATTCATTTAGTTTTATTATAATGATCTCGCCTTTTGTATATTTGTTTTAATAATTAAGTGCAGAATAATGTCTTTAACTTACGTAGAATATTGCATTTAACTAATTTACTGTTAAGACATTTACAACATTTTCAAAATCGGAGAAAAAGCATGTTTTCCAGAAATAATATTTATTCGAATTACTGAAATATTTTTCAATATGTTTAGTTTGCACTTTTTAGATTGCCTATTTTTTGACTGGAAACTATTCTTATAATTGTATTAGTAGCGTTATTTCGAAAAAAAAAACAATTATCATCGTAAATTTATCTTGGGCCTGTAGATATTTGCAACAAAAATTATTGTTTGGAAATATCATTGCAACAAACATACAAAAATAGTAGCCAGTGCCCCCCCCCCCCTCTTCATTTTCTTGCACAAATATTAAGTAGCTATTTTCAGAATAATTATAAACTTATTCTGAGTATGTTTTCTAAAAGGTTTTTGATAGACAAATTCAAAATATTAACAAGTCGGAAATTGTACGTCAAACGTAGCAAATGAGATACGTTTGTACAATAACTAGTTTTATAAATATTCAGATCTTGGTCCAATAGCTGTTTCACTCTTATGCAAAAATGAGTGAATACAAAATTTATTACGATTATATATATATATTAAATTCAGTAATACGGAAATAATAGGACTCCATCTTAAATAGGACGTAATCACCATGGCAACATAGAATCATTACCTGTCATGGGATATAATTGAAGAGCTGAGTGGAAGAACATGTTATGCTACATTTTCTTAAAAATGATTTTATCTTTTGGGCGAAGGTATTCTATCACATGGTAAAGCTAAAATACCAAAGTTCTATTTAGCCTTGAAGATTTAAGACGTTATTCATTAATATTTAATATTTAAATATTTAATAATCTAAATAATATTAATATTTTTTAATATTTAAAAATTAAATATGAATAATTTTTTTTGATAGAGTTTAGTACCACACCTGTTAATATTTTAAACACATGGTATCAAACAGAGAATAAACCATTAAAATTGAGAACAAAAACATTTACATCAAATTTCTTCAAATGTAATTTTTGTTACTTAGCATGTTCTTCCACTTAGCTCTTCAATTACATATTATAGGATTTAATAGAATGAAGAAAAGTTTTGCTAATATCTTTTTTAATTTTTAATTCGGTTGGTTGGTTGTGTTTATGACGGCCAGTTATCAACACGAGGGATATAGGCCCTAAGGGGGGGGGGGTCTTTCTAAGGGAACCTAACCCGTATTAACGCTTGGAAATCCAAGGTTCGAAGAAAACCACGAAAACTCCGAACGATTAGGCCGACGGGCGCGATTGGGTTCGAATCCAGCACATCCCATCTACCAGCTTCGAGAGAAGAACCTCTCGGCCACTGGTGGGGGCTAATTTTTAATTCGATTTTCATAAAATTTGAAATAACTCGACAAAACTCTGCAACGATTACATATAGTACATTTCAAATCATTCTGTTGGGTAGTTTTTGCTCTGTTATATGCGAGCAGACAGACAAACAGATAGACCTGCGGATCAGACGACGAATATAAGTGTATTTATATAACAACGAACGCACCTAAATAATATATTTTAAAAAACCCATTAAATCAATATATTTTTATTGCTTTGAAATTGCATACCTTAAAAATTTAGATTACAATTTGAGCCTTTTTCTTTTCTTTCAGGATCAATAATATGAAAGGAATATTTTAGAGTAACATTCGAGATAAATGTTAAAGGAAAATTTGCTTCGAATTACTATCTTTTTTCCTATCATTGAAAGAAAAATTGCAGCTATATTCTCTTTTTCCTAGCGAAAGGGGATTAACCAGAAGACATAAAACAGGAAAAAGGACATTTTACTGAAGTATCACTGGGGATCAACAGCTAGGCTGATAGAAAATCTACAAGGCAATTTTTTTTGTTGTTGTCGTCGTTGTTGGCTTTTCACAGACGCTTTCAGGATTAAACATAAAACAGTACCCTTTCAGTGCAAAAATATGATATACGTTTCAAAAATATTAACGATTAAGGGGACGGAAGATGCTAATTTTTTTTTCTTTTTTTAGAGATATAAAATTTTGTGAAAATATACATTTCATTACAGAGCACCTTAAAAAAAAATCCAATCTTATTATAAAAATTATTATATATTTTAAGACTTTATGAAAAAAATAAATTTTAAAAATAAATTTTAAAATGCGCCTTGCGTCATAATTTTTGAGATATTTCCTCGATTTTGCATTTTAATCCCTTAAAACTGCCTTACAAAGAAATCTGAGAGTCGATTTTTAATCCTTTGAATAGTTGACTTTTTAAAGATTTTTTTCTGAATTCCATATCGATTTTCATCAAAATTTTGCCTTTTAATAAGTTAAAAATCAAATTTAATTATCTTAGTGAAGCCGGATTTTAAAATGCATACACATTTTTTTTGGAAGAAATATCAGGATTCTTCCTTATCAATTTCATGAATTTTCATCAAAAATTAAGACGAATGGAGCATTTCAAAAATCTAAAAACGTAGAAAAATCAGTTTTGAGAAAAAGAGATTTAAAGTACAGTAGAGCACCGATTATCCGAAGAAGTCGGGACCGACCCTAGTTCGGATAAGAAAAAGTTCTTATAAATGGACAGACAATTTAAGAGATGTTTCTGACTATACTAAAACCTTCACACGCTATCTAAGCTTAGGACTGGCAGCACCAGTTAATGCTAGCATGTTTAAAAATTGTTTTTTTTTCTTTTTTCTTTTTTTGTTTACATTTAGTTAACATCATTGAATTTTTTTCTCTCTTTTTATCATTTTCTGAACACCAGAGATTATAATTTGAGCAGAAAAGCTTTTGATTGTTGCTTGCTTCAACGAAGACATTCTTTTCAATGCTGCCATATTTCTAATTCTTTTTAAATACATTAGTTCAATAGGATCAACGTTCTTATGCCGTTCGAGTCATTTCATAGCTGTTTCCAAACATTCAAAGGTATCGTTATGTGACGGACCTGGGTTATTTTCAGAGCATTCGTTTTCATTTTCTACAGTTTCTTTTTCATCATGAATCTCATCCTCAATCTCATCATCATTTAAAATCTGATATTCAGGGTCATATACAGTCGTGGAAAAAAAAAAGTAAACACCCCCTACTAACTCCTCAACAAATTATCGTAGAAGAAAGTTACTGGTACCGAACGATTGATAATAAAGTCTACTTTTAAATGATGTATATAAAATTTCCTTAGGGGGCCATCTACATATTAAAACGAATCCAAATTTAATTTTTTTCAATAGCAATACCAAATTTTAACGAGGTATTTCAAATCTCCGGTTCAAACTATGCCTAGACATTTCAAGGCATTTGAATGATAAGTTTTTGAATTATAAACATTCAAAATTTAGTGCTTTTAATGTTAAATTACATTTTCATATTTTTATTTATATCCCCTGAAATTATACTCCTAATGTGCTAATTTTTTGTGTAGCAATAATACAAATATACCCAAACATAAATACGCTGAATTAGCAATTTTTATAATTTTATGATATGAATTATGAATTATGAAATTAATATTCGAAAAAATTACGAATTGCAACCTACATTTTTTTTTTTTTTTTTGATGGATTTAGATTTATTAAGTCCTGCTTTATGGAAATCCAAAATTTTACTTTTTTCTTCCAAGTAGTTTTCAAATTATGCTTAAAAAACGGCAAAATGATGGTTTAAGGGGCATAGAAGTGAGTAGATATTTTGAAATTTCTTCTGCTGTCCTGTAATCTAACAGGCTTCATTGATCACTGAAGGTGCCTGGATAAAGAAGGTGGCTCTCTCGGTTAACAATCGAGTACGGAACTTCAATTTGGATACAGCTCTAAAAATACGCTAGTTTTAAAATATTTAATTTCTCTGAAACTTATGGTACGAATTGCATAAAAATTTGTTTTTAGGCTAATTGCAGGGTTAGAGTTCATTTATGCTGTCAGAATTGTGTACTGCTATTGAAAAAAAAAAGTTATGGTTTGTTTTAATGTATAGATGGCCCCTAAGAAAATTTTATATACATAAATTAAAAGTAGACTTTATTTCCGATCATTCGGTACCAGTAACTTTCTTCTACGATAATTTGTTGAGTGGTTAGTAGGGAGTGTTTGCTTTTTTTTCCACGACTGTACTTCATTATTTAAACATTCTTTAATTTCATTTCCCTCATAGTTTAGGATTCTTCACATCTCCTTTATTGTTTTACATTCTCCATTTTCTGATCGTTTATCAGTTCTCTCTTTATTTAAAATTTTATTCCAAGCCAATGGATAATTCGAAGTTTTTTTTTCTTTTTTTGGGGGGGGGGGGGGGGATAGTCTGTTCGGATAACTGGAAGTTCGGTTTAAAAATAATTGGGTGAGAAATAGGCTGTTCAGATAATTGGAAGTTCGGTTAATTGGAGTTCCGATAACCGGCGCTCTACTGTATATTAAAGGGTCGAAAAATTGTGTTTGTGTATACAAAATTCAAACGCTTCTAACTTTGCGAAAAATAATCTCATATGCATGCGGTTTTTCGCAAATAGCTCAGAACAAACTGGAGAATAGTAATATGTGCAAAAATAATTTCCGATTTTTGCTCAAATAAAGGTCCACGGTTCCCATAAAAGATGGAGTAAATAATTTGGCAATAAAGCGAAATTGATGACAGTAATTATTATAGTAAGAAAATAATTGTTTTATATAATTAAGTTTGACGTTTTAAAAAATATATATTCCGTGTGATATTAAATAAACCCGCAGTATTAAGATAGATTTATTATTATTATTATTATTGAGATTAAGTTTTGTACTGTTGTCACCGTTGGCTTTTCACTGACGCTTTCAGGATTAAACATAAAACAGTACTCTTTCCGTAAAAAAATAGGGTATACATTTCAAAAATATTAACGATTAAAAGATAGAGTAAAAAATTTTGTAGTAATAAAGCGAAGTTGCTGACAGCAATTATTATAGTGAGCAAACAATTGTTTCATATATTTAAATGAGAAGTTTTTTTTTTGTTTTTTTTAATAAGAAAAGAACATTCTGTGTGAAATCAATTAAATCCGCATTATTAGAGGCTGTACTTATATAACGTTATCAAATTTTTGTCAATTTTGGACTCCCCACCCCCACCTCTTACAATATCGTAGGTTATCATTCCTCGATTCCCCCCCCCCCCCCACTAAAGATATCGCTATCAGTGATTATAAATTATTTTTATTTTTACTACCCCTTTCTTTTTATACGTTTGCATTGATATACAGATATAGTTACACATTTATGATTCGCATACTTTTCTAATTTAATAAAATATCACTGTCAAATATAAGACAAATTTATATCAAATAACACTTTAAACCCGTACTTACTATTTAAAAGTATTTAATAACTTTTTGTTATATGATGCATTGAAAACTAATATTGTCTTCTTGTACTAGCTCCCTGCACGGGGGTAAACATAAATTCTTATAAACAAAACAGGTGGAGAACAGTCTTCCTATTTTTTACTAATAAAAATAACAAGCATCAATTCGATCCTGGTTCCTCTACCATAGATTTTTTTTTTCACGTATGGCAGAAGAATATTAATGCCGAACATTGGGATATTTCATATTTTGGAATGAAATGATTTTACAGTGTTGCCAGATGGGGGGCTTTTTTGTCCCCAGATTGTTGATTGTCACCGCTTTTTTTGCAACAGAAATATTCGCCCTATTTAAAAATACATTAAACATTCTGAAAAATTAGCGAATTATACGACTTAAAAAAAAGTGGTGACAGTCAAATAATCTGAATTAAAAAAGCCCCCAATCTGGCAACACTGTGATTTTATAATCATTTAATGTTTTTAATCACAACTTTGTATTTTCATAAAAATAGATAACGGAATAAAAGAAAAATATAACAAGTGTAAAGAAAAAGTTACCAAAAACGCAATTAACCGCTTCGCTACTGAGTATTAATGCAGTATTATTAAATACTTCTGAATTACTTCTGCTCCCATTTGACTTCAGAGCAAGATTTTTATTTTATTGGCATTAATTCGAATCTTTGATTTCGAAACATATCATTCTGATTTCGAAATTTCTATTATGTTCGAGTACCATTAATAAAATGGGACAAAATGGAGGTCCCCATTTGGAGACCCAAGGACCGCAGAGGTTAAAAGACAAGCAGCCCTTCCCCCTACAGATATCTTACGATATCATGGGCCAGACCCCCCCCCCCCATCTCCCTAAATTTATAACGTTACATATACTAGGGGATCGTACCCGGGCTTCCGGGTTACAGAATATAGGTGAAAACCAATTTTTTTTATTGAAAAGTAATATTTATTTTTACATGCAATATATTTTTTAGATTGTACACTAAAAATGAAAAGCGTTTTTCATGTGAAAAATAAGAATTATACAATCAAATAAACTTTTGAAATTTACCAAAAGTGATCTTTTTTCGTATTAGCCGCATGCTAAGAGTTAAAAGCTAATGCCCAACATTTTTCTGCTTACGGCATCCTTTTATTTTCTGATAATTTCAGAGCTTTAAGCGCGTAGTTCAATTACGTGTCTGTTAAATTTGTGTTTTATTTATATTACATTATTTATTTAATCATAAAGGAAGTTTTATTTTTGTTTACGGAATATTAGTTGTAAGAAAATGAACTCTTTATGTTGTTTTAAGGGCAAACGGACTAATCTTCCTTAATCGAGTTCCACACGATAGAGATAAATTTAAAAATTAACCTGTGATACCCGCAATCACTCTTTTAAAAAAATGGTGTTTTAATTTGATCATTTTAAAAACATTTTAATTCAAAACGTGAAGTCACGATTGACAGCAAAATATTTGCATGTGAACAGTCGATCTTTTAACTCGAGATTCTAATCTCAGTGCCGGAGAGTAAAAATTGACTTAATTTATGTTTTTTTACGCATTTGTGTAAAAAGTTTAGTTTTATCTAAGAAAATCATCGTTTCTTTTAAATATGACGTCATTTTCACTTACTTAAGCATTTCACTTATAGTGTCTGAAACTTAGTACACACACAAAAGGAAAATAAATTTGGAAACTTTATGAGGAAAATGCGTGTTTTCAAAAGCAGTATGTAATTTTCCGTTCAAAATATTATGTCGCTAATGGGATTTTGCGCCATTAAACCCTATACAACAATTTTTATTAACATTTTTGAATTTTCATGAGAATAAGGATAAATGAACCTCATTAATTCTCTCTTCTCTGCAATAATGAAAGCTATCTTATTACCATCATTTTGGAGAAGTTTCATAGAATACTTTTCAAATTAAAATATAACAATGAGATATTAAAAGAAACAGCTAGTGCAGGCACATATACAAATGAACAGCTTTCAGTTAAAAAAAATATATATAGTCAATTTGGTTCAGCAGAAAGATCAGGGCAGATGACTAAAAAATAATTCTTGTGTTTTAAATATACGAGGTGGAACCCGCCGAATTTCGACGAAAAAAATATGTTTACAAAGGAACTGTTGCATCAAATTTATAATACATCAACAACAATAATTAGAATAAAAAATCCATCTTACACTTGTTAATTTAACTCTCCAAAGACATATTTTAACCTAAGATTAACAAAATACTTTTTTCATAAACTTCAACTGTTAAAATTATTGAAAAATTAAACTTAATTCATATACGTCATCAGTAAAATATAATCAAGATAAGTAATTTTGATTAAGTTATTAATTGATGCTTAGTATTACGGAATGAAAAATCCGCAAAAAGGAGTTCACCTTGGCATAATCATAGAATTTTTCTACCTTTACATCTAAACCAAATCAAGTCATTTTCCACGTTTCACATCCATATTAACCATTTAAAAACATTTTAATGCGCAATAGGTTATTAATAAATATATTTTCAAGCTTGAAGTCACGTTTGTCAACCATTACAACTTTTCATGTTAAAATTCCCACTCGTGATTTGAGGTCTTAATCTCTGTACCTGCGCGTAAAAATTCCAGAAATTTATAACTTTTCGACGTATTCAAGGGCATATATCTCGTTTTATCAAATAAAATTATCGTTTACTTTTAAATATGACGTCATTTTCAGTCGCTGAAATATTTTGCCTATTGACTCAAACTCAATATCAGCGAAATGAAAAAAATAGTGAAATATAACAGCATCATCAGGGAAATTGTGTCTTTTTTAAAGCGTAACGTCATTTTCTGTTCAAATTTTTAAAAATATATTTTTAATTGTAATGAGAAAATGGCATCACTAAGAATATAATCAATAAAGATAACTAATCCACTTTTAATAGAAATGAAGTACTTCAGTTGCCACGATTAGAAAATTGGTATTAAAAACTATAAAAAAATTAATATCTCAAAAACAAATTGAGATACAGCTTTCAAACAAATTGCATTTAAAAGCGCATTTTTTTCTGCATACGACGGTGTAAACATTTAAAATTTGGGATGTTTAGAAGTTTAAAAATTTGCAGTAGCAAAAATTGTAAAAGCGAAATTTCATTTCAAATTTCAAAGTGTTGCCATTCGCAGAATGACGTATGCGTTACGCACAGATATGTTTGTCCTTTATAATATAGATAGATTATATAGAATTATGAAAAATTAAATTAAGCAACTTATGTTATTTTGATAAAATTAAAGTAACATGTCTTAAAGACTAGCAATAAAATTTTATTAGTCGAGAGAATTTTGGACAAAAACTTGGGGAACCTGATGTTATTTTAAACCCCTAATTATTGCCAAGATCTTCTGTGATTGCTTGTCTAACTCGGCAAAGCGAATACATCCAAGAGAGAATCATCAAGTTCTGTAATATAAATTGCTATTTTTCGGGTAAAGAGCACTGCATGCTCACTGCATGTTACTGTTCTTCCATAATGGCACTCTAAACGTTTGTAAAACATTGCGTTTTATCGGTGTGTGATTTCGATTAAGTTATTTTCAAAGATAAAGCATTTTCACCTGTGAAGAATTTCAAAGCAGCTGGGGTGAAAATGACGCACTTCTACAAAACATATTTTAGTTCTAAGAATTAAAATTCACGCTTTTTTTTAAATAAAATGACGTCAATTGCATCCACTAAATCATCCCACTTTTACGACCCCGTCTTAAACAACATCTATAGAACGGTATGCAAATGACATCATTATCTCGGAATAATACATAAACCGAGCAGAAAGCAATGACGTCATTTAGGAAGCTAGGCAAAACAATCTCGGGTATATAATGATTTATATATGACATCATTTTTTTGTTTATAATAGCTCCACGTTTTATCAGATGTCATTCATTTATATTTTTTTCAAAATTCGGAAAATGTAATTACACACGGATTGATAAAATTGCATTCTTTCAGATTTTTGATACGAATTAAGTAAATGCGAAGAAAATAAGTCGCAAATATTCTTTAAAATGTATTTTGGTAAAGATAAAGTGTTGTATCGTTTGTAAAGTTAAATTGCAATGAACTAAAAATCATTTAATTTAATATATAAAAGTGAAAAATTGTCTCTCTGTCTGTAATGCTATACAAATCCACAGTTTAGAAGCCAGGATTGTGAAATGTTATGTACGTGTGTGTTAAAACACGGCCGAGGCAACTAAAGAAATCCGGAATCGAAATAATTTATTGTTAATTTTTAATTAATAAAAAACCACCAATTTTTCAGCAATTTCCTATCAAATTTAAACATTTTTCGTTATAGCAGCTGCCAAAAATTAAAAATTCATAATAAAATTCTTACCACAACAATTACCTTTTTATTGCAAGACGCATTGCATACTACGTACGCCACGCTGAAAAAAAGCTACTAAAAAGCTGTAGCGGGTATAACAATAATTCTTTTACCTCGCATGCAAATAATTAGAGATATGCATATTACGTACGCCACGCTGATTAAATTTCATTAAAAAAAGGCACAGTAGTGGAAAAATATTTTACTAAATCGAATAGTTATTTTTTATTTTAGTTTTGGAATTAAATTCATGAACTCGCGTGCATAAAACGGGTTAAACAGCTAGTTGATAAATAAAAAAGAAATAAAGCCGAAAGTTATCCGGTTTTATAACAAACGATATTCTTAACATAGAACGTATTTAATTTCAATTTTTTTTTCAGTTTTTATGAAAAAATGGCAACAAAAAGATACAGTAATCTATTATTTTATTATTTTCCCTTTACTTTCAAAGAAATGAAGTACTTCAGTTGCCACGATTACAAAAAAAGTAATAAAAACTACAAAAAAACTAATATCTTAAAATTAAATTGAGATACAGCTTTCAAACAAATTGCATTTAAAAGAGCATTTTTTTCCTTATACGATGGTGTAAAAATTTAAAATGTGCAATGTTTAGAAGTTTAAAAATTTGCAGTAGAGAAAATTGCAAAACCAAAATTTTATTTCAAATTTCAAAGTGTTGCCATTCGCAAAATGACGTATGCGTTACGCACAGATATGTTTGTCCTTTATAATATAGATATGCACAGTTCCTTAAAATTGATTTCTTTCTTCTTGAGATTAATTTTTTTACTGTTGTCGCCTTTGGTTTTTTAATAACCCTTTCAGTATTAAGCATAAAACAGTACTCTCTCAGTGCAAAAAATATCCTTCTATATATAAAAAAAAGTTTTGATTTGGAAATGGACCAATGAAAATCTGCGTAGATATTCCGGGTAGATCGGATCATCCAATTTGAGTGCTTAAGCATGGCCTTTCATCGTTAATATTAAAAAAACTGTTGCATATGAAAATATGAAAATCGGTTGTATTATAGAGAAATGTTTGATAAACACGCTGATGCAGACAGTTTTCAAATCGAAGAATTATTTAAAGAGATATTTAATGCTAAAGTTGGACAAAATCGTTCCGTTAAAAAAGTTTTATTGGAGCAAAAACTATACATGAGAATTTAATCATTTTTAGATCATTTTATGCGTTATAAGTTCCCGGTGTGCAGATTGCATTTATTTTTCTTATTTGACTCACTTTTTGAGGTTTTATTTCTATTCTAAATTCAAATTTTCAGCATTTCGAGAGATATTTTTAAAAAATTTTAGAAAATGTCATTAATTTAAACTGTTGTCAATTGTATAAACAGCACAAACAATGTTTACTACAAATAAAGCATTTATTTACACGTAACTATTATAAACAGAAAAAAAACTTTAAAATTAGAATTAAATGATTACATTTTAAAAGCAGGAAAATTACGTCATAAGAACCACACTTGAATTTTAAAAGAGAAACGAAATCTTAAAATAAAAAAATCCTTAATATGCGCTAAAACTTGTAAATGGAGGAAATTACGTCATATTTAAAATGGCCAAAAAAGATGGCAAAACAATTTAAACTGAAAAATATATTTGCTCGAGATATTTTGAGATAATCTTTTCAACTATTATCGTGAATTCGAAGACAGCACAAATAATATTTTTTTCTAACAACAAAAGTATTTTCGTGTGAATATTAATAAGAGAAATAAAACTTTGGTGTAAATTACGTCAGATTCGAAACGATACATTTAAAAGGAATTATTTAAAAGAACTATCTTATAGCGCTGTTAAAAAAAATACCTGGAGACAATGACACTGTTTACTTAATTCATTTTATATTGGCTTATTTTCAAATGTTTAACTAATTTTTTTAATTAAATACGAAAACAGCCATTGTATCTCTTAACAGCAGCAGATTTGGTCTTAAAAATCCCCAATCCAAAGAAAACGAATGGAAACCCGATTACAGAGGGATCGCTACTGTTTTTTTTTTGTTTTTTTTTCGTTGTTTTTTTTTTTTAATTTTAATTCAATATTTTCAAGCCGATCAAATTAGCGCGCTTTTTTGATTTTGGTGTGCCTGAACGGGGGTTGGCGAGCGTTGCTCGTAGGGGACAGAGCCCCCTAGTTGTATAAATTAAAACAATATTTAAAATATTAACATATGGAATATATAATGTAGTAATAAAATAAAATTGATGACAATTGTTATATAACGAATCATAGTCAGCAACTGATTTTTTTATTGAATTAAGTCAGAAGTTTTTTGTAAGAAAAAAATATTTTGCGTAAAAAAATACACCGGCAGTGTTAAGAAACAGGCAAAAACTTTAATATTTGACTACAATTACAAGTATTTGTAAAACTATAGATTACAAAAAACAGTAACAACAAAAATACAAACCATATATGTGGCAGACGGAGTAGTAAAATATAATAAGCAAATCTGTTAAAACAGTAGTTTGTTAAATAAAGTTATTTAGTTAGATGATAGAATATTCGAAAGCTAATTTTTTGTTGTTCCGTTTTATTATTCTCTATTGAAATTTTTCTAGCAAAATTTGTTGTATTAGAAAAATTTTAATAGCTAGTTATATACATGAAATAGCAAAACATAACATTGGTAAATTCTTTCTTCTATATATGTATATATGTGTGTGTGTTTTATTAGATGAATGGCTGTAGTTCCACCCATTTATATTACACAATTTTTATTGTTGATGATTATATCATAATTGCATTTAACAGAGACTAAAGACGGAATAAAGTTTTTTAAAAACGGTACAATCGAACAATGTAGATGGTGTTCTAGATTAACTACTTACAGAGAAACTTAACATGGAATTTAAAGGTCGTTCGACATGTGAGGCAAACAGAACCATGAGAGAAAATTGTTTAAGTGTGGTTGCTTCACATTAAAAGGAAAAGTTACACTGAGAGTAAATGAGATACTTGAAAGTTTAACAATGTATAAAAGTAGATAATAAAAAAAAAAGTAAAGATAAAATAATTTCATTAGATCCGTAAAAGGTAGGCGAAAAGCTACCGAGGGAAAACCCCATCATAAAAAAAAAGACTTTTATATTTTAATTTTAAAATATAGAAATGCTAAATAGATAGCAGATTAATATTATATTTTTTAACTAAATAAGGACAGGATAGACAAAGAAAGCGGCTAAATGTAACTAAAATCGGATTCAAGTGTAGAATGCATCTTATTTCTAGTATAGAATGTGTCAATATCGTTTTAATAGAAATAAAAAAACCGTTTCTCTGAAATTATTCAACACGTTCTTATCACGGTTAAAAATTATAGTCAATAAAAAATCGTTTTAGTGAAACTATTCAGAAGATGTTCTTATCACGGATGACAATTATAGTCAACATTTAATTATATTAATTTAAGGAGGAAAATATACAAGAGGGGGTACTTCAAAATAAAGTGTAACAGAACAAATAATTTAATCTTAATATTTCTTACAAAATATCCTTTTAAAGAATATCCTTTTTTTTTTTTTTTTTTTTTTTTTTAGATATGCATATATAATTTCAATTTCACGAAATTATAACAATTAATTTCTTTAGTAACATAACTTTTATTTATTCGTGTTTTGTCGTATTCAAAAACAAGCAAAGAGATTTTAAACATTAAAATATCAAAGAAACACATGAAAATAGCAGAAATATCGACAATAAATTAGAAACAGAAAAACTTAAACAAAACTTAAACAGCATTTACTTAACTTAAAGGACATTTCAGAGATCCTAAGTACAACAGGCCAACAACAGCCCTGTCAAGACTTAACCAGAAGCAGAATATATAAGTTAATTTCGAAGATACAAAAATTATATGCCCCTTAAAGAATTATCATGATTTAATAATCCGTGAATCAATAGAAATTATTACTAAAGAAAATATGGTTTGTAATGACGCTTTATCTTACAACATACCCAGAATTTAGCTCAGTTTCTTAAAGAATCATAAAACAAGTAATATTCCACTTCCCTCTATATCCATATTTTATTTTTCCCAATGTTTTCCGGATCTAAAAATTGACATTCACTTTCACTTCTTTCGACACTAACTACGTGAAAATAAAAAAAAAATGAGGCTTTAATAACAGTATTTTTGTATTACCTGACGAAGGCTGTGTTTATAGATGAAAGTACTAAGAAGTATTAAAGTAATTTAACCTATTTTTAAATAGTTTTTATCATCTTTTAAGTATTTTGCGCATAGTGTAATTTTAACTTAAACTAATGAATACCACTAGAAATTGACATAGTTAATGATTTTAATTCATTAAGTTTGTGACGAAATTACATTGAAAGATATACTAAAATATAAAGATAAACGTGATGTAAAAAGAGTTTATTAAATTTTCAACCTTCTGTGTCTTTTACTTAATTTTTTATAGTTATATTTTGAAACATCGCTTCTCTGAAATGCACTACGTTCAGAAAAAAATCAGTGTAATCTTAAGTTATAAAAGAAAAAGAAAAGACCAAATAAATTCTCATTTGAGATACCCCCTACTAACCTAATTTGGACTTTTTTGGTTAACAAGTATATGTAATTTCATTGCTATATTCAGAAAAAAAAACTCCATTTTAATTACCTTAAAATATAAAATACTACTACTAATAAAAGAACTAATTGCCAATTTTTTTTTTAATCAAACAAATAAGTTTTTTTCTTCTATGAAAAGTCATAAAAATCCCTTAAAAATAAAATTTCAAAAATTCTGTGAATTGTAATCAAGAGTTGCATTCTTCTTTATTTTCCAATAAATGAGTATATATGTAAAATATTAGGAAATTATGTTAATTCTGCATGATTACCAACATAAATTTGCAGATATTGTGGATAAAAATTGCAGGCAATTTAAATTGCTTTATTTAATTTTTTTTTTAAAGTTTAATTACATTAAGTTGTAAAAATTAATCAATAAACATTTGATCGATTTTTTTTTATCAAAATGATTAATTTCTTCTTTGAGATACCTCATAAAAATACTTTTATAATAGTATCTCAAAATTCTTTGCACTATAACCAATATTTGCAATCTTTTTTTCTTTTAGTAACAATTCCTTTATCATTTTAATATCTCGAGGCAACAATATTTTTTCTGGCTTACTAATTTATATTTCTATACAAAAAATAATAAAGTTGTTGAAAGAAACATGGTTGATTTTTTAGCTTCTTTATTTATGTTTTTAACATAATGCAATTTACAACAATAATTAAAAAAAAAGACCTTTCTTAAATACACGGATTTCTATTGAGAATAAAACTTAAAGGTAACTTTCTCGCTAATTTTGAAAAAAAAAAAAAGTTTAATAGTAATCTGTATGTAAAATCAAAGAACTATATATTAAAACAAAATGTAATCTAACAAAAAAATTCACATTTAAGATGCCTAGTAACATGTAATCAAACAAATAATCTTACTTTTAAGAAACCCCGTAAAATGCAATCAAACAAATAATTTAAGATATCTGACAAAATCCTTTTAAAATGGAAATTCAAAAGTCTCTGAAATTTAACCAAGAATTGCACTCTTCTTTCTTTTAGCAGCAATGCGTATATCTTTTCAATATCATGAAATTATGATAATTCTGCTTGCTTACTATCCTAAATTTAATTTACTCGTGTCTTCGTCGTCTTCAATTCTTTTCTTCTATGAAACAAAACAAAAATTTCCTCAAAAATAGTTTTCTTTTGTATATTTTATTCCCTTCTTTCTCATTTCACATCAGCGCTTCAAAGTTTCAAAAATATCCTATTACTTTTGAAGAACGAGGGGGGGAATTTTTAGGATATTTTTTTTTCTTTCATTTTTTTAAATTTTTACTTCGTATAAAATGATCATTATAACGAACAGTTCTCTTTCTCTTTTTTTCCTGTAAAGCTGCAAATTCCAGGAGGGATCTGAGGATTATAATGGTTGCACTTAGGCATAGCTGAGACATTGCTTGCAAGTCCAATTGTAGAACTTCTTTTTTCCCCAGCAAATTTACCTTCGCGTCTAGAGTTTTTAAAATAACAGGTCTCTAGCATAAATGCTTTGCGGATAAAATTACAAAAATTCTTGAATGGAATTACATTAGATAGTATTACAACCTTCATAAATGTGTAGGGGAAAAGAGAAAAATTTCAAACCTCAAAATTGTAAGGACTGTATATGCAGATAAAGTTAAAGTAAAATAAAAGTAAATTGCGTCATAAAGTATTTTTCATTGTTTTATCTAAAAAAAAATTAAAATTAAAGGAAAGCATTCAAAAGATAAAAGAATTTATTTTTCAAGCTGCAAAGAATATTTGATTTTCATATTCAAGGAAAGAACATTACATCGAAATTGTATCCGAAATTGAAGTCCCAAATATTAAGTAAAATGTAATTTTTATGCTTATTTGTTTATTTATTTTTATTTTTAAAATGTTTGTTTGACAACAATTTGAATTGGCAATTTATTTTTGTTGTTATTGTTTCTTTTGTTAAATATTACCCCGCTGTCTTATTTCTGGCGAAATAAGCTAATAATACAACTCCGATTCAAAAAATTAGAATAATGAAAAGAAATACGGTCAAGGGAAATGAAAATCGAATTTATCAAATAAATAATCAACAATATCAAATATAAAGTACTATAATATGAATCTGCATATTTTGCAGATTATAAAAATGTAAACACATTACAATGAAATAGAAAATATATTTAAATCAGCTAACAACAAAAAATTCAAAATATTAGAATACTTTCTAACATGGTTCAAAAAATTAGAATAATGAAAATATATTGAACATAATTTAAACTCTAAGTATTTTTACTTGCTAATCAGTACTTTGTTGCATCACCCTTAGCTTTAATGACAGCTCTTAAACGTTCTGGCATGTTTTTAACTAAAGGTTCACAATGTTTTTTACCAAATTCGCCCATATGCTCTTTATACTAGAAATAAGTTCTTTTTTGTCTCTAGGCGCAACTTCTTCAAGTCGTTTCTTCATAATTCCCCACAAATTCTCGATAGGATTTAGATCGGGTGAGTTTGCAGGCCAAGGGAGTACAGGTATGTCCTTATCTTTGAGCCATTTAGTTGTTGATTTGGAAGTGTGGGGAGAAGCTAAATCTTGCTGAAACAAGAAATCGTCATCACATAAATCCTCAGCTGAAGGAATCATGAAATGTTCAAGAATTTCTTTATAGACTTCTGAATTGACTGTTGTGGAAACAATACACAACCTGCCTGGGCCTTCAGCAGTCATGCAGCCCCATACCATAACAGAGGTCGCAAATTTAACCGAACGTTTTAAACATTCTTTCTTATAAGCTTCATGTTTGAGTCTCCAGACACGTATACCTTGATTTCCGTGAGACACACAAAACACACTTCCATCGCTGAAAAGTATCTTTTTCCAATCGTCGTGATCCCAAAATAGCCTTTGTTTACACCATTTAACCCTAGCAGCCCTTTGCTTAGATGATAAGAATGGCTTTATCTTAGGCACACGTGATCTAAAACCTAATTTGCGAAGTCGTCGTAGTGTTGTAGATTTGGAGACATTTATACCCATTTCTTTCCATTTTCTATGCACATATCTCACACTCCGAAAACGATGTTTCTTCACAATCTTTTTCAATTGCCTTTCATCTCTTCTTGAAGTTACTGGCTTTCGACCACTTTTAAAGTGTTTATTTTGGAAACACTTATTATAAGAATATTCTCTCAAAACTCTACTCACACTTGCTTGAGAGCATTTCACTTCTTTTGCTATAAAAAGTTGTGTTTTTCCTATTTCGTGCAAGTACACAATACGATATTTCACAGCCTCAGATAAATCGCTCTTTCGTCCCATATTAAGCAAATACTACGCTACAATCAAATGCCAAACGACTTTTCATTTTCAACGGAGCACATTTTATAGTCCCACAGATGTTAATCCCGCTGCCGTTCTCTCAACTTATAAGAAAAATTTGAATATTCTAATTTTTTGAACCATGCTATCGAGGTATTCTATTTCTTTGAATTATTCTAATATTTTTTAAATAGTTAATTATTAATATATCAGATAAAAATAAATATTTATGTTATATTTATAAATGCTCTGAAGATAATTAGATAATTTTAATATATTTTTTTCCTGGACGCAGTATGCAAATTGACGCGTTAGCAACATCAAACTCATTCTTTTTTACATTATTCTAATTTTTTGAATCGGAGTTGTATAAAATGGCCAAAAGAAATAATAGTAATGTGTTTGAGCATGATTGCACATAAGGCAGTTATAGGAGAAAACTCGTTAACTTTATTTTCACAAATATTTAAATTTTTAGCTTATAAAAGGGGAAAAATAGATTTTTCAATTTAAATTAAAGCAGTATACTTAAGAATATTACTTTTTAATAAAAATCAATTGCAAGTATTTCAGTTACATTTTTTTGTTAAAAATAATGAATTTACAAAAGTAGACATTGATAATTTTTTCTTCAGTCCTTGGTGAGTGTAGTTCGAATTTTTCCTGTAAACGTGAAATGGTGACGGTGTGTAGAATTCTATCAAAATTTTCAGATGGAATTTTTTGCTTTGTTTAATCCCAGGAAAACAGTACAAATTCTTCCATTAATCCAAGAAAAACTAAAATGCGGAGAAAGAATACTAGGCGAAGATTTCTAATCTGAAATAGTGGCGCTGCAACACTCTTTTGAAACTCTAAGAAGCGTTTGTAACTTGTTATACTTGTCATCCAACTAAAGTTACTTAAAATACTTTTACTATCACAAAATGTTTTGAATTATAAGTAAAATTAATTAGAATCGTTAAAATATTTATAAAATTTAAGGTAAAAAGAAAATTTAAGATGCTACTTTGATAGTTCGGCTGGTTTAAAGCTTATGGGGACCAGAACTGAAGCAGTTCTGTTTATAGATTTGTGACAGTGGATGAGACGTGGCTACATTACCATGATCCCGAATCCAAGCGACAGTAGTCACGTCTCATTCACTGTCACACCCACCCCTTTCAAGCTAGGTGCGACCTCTCACACCAAAAACGAGAAAAACATATGTTAATATAGCAGCTACAGTTCTGAAATTGAGCATAAGATATCTAAGATATCAGGCTTCAATATTCCACATCAACCATCGCAATACAAATATTTTATACACACTCGGGACAATAATTACTGAACCACCCTCGTATGCTGCTGGAAGATTTAACAGAGTTTAAATATTATAAAAAGATACGTTTCAGCTATGTAAATAACTGAAAATTCATGGTTTTTGAGTTATGCTTTTATCATATTTAATAAGTGATATGAAAGTACAGTAAACATCCTCTAATCCGGCACGTTCGGGACTTGAAGCATGCCGGATTACGAAATTTTCCTGATTAGAGGATAAATGTCGGAAAAAACGTGTAGAAGTTAGAATTAAACAAAAAATAACAGTAAAACACGTTTTTTGTTCCTTAAACAGATTGAATAGGATAAACAACCACTCAATAATGTAAAGTACAACATGAATATACCGGGTGTCCCAAAAAGGACTGACTGATTTTAAAATTCAATAACTTGCAAACGGTGACAGATATTTAAAAAATTCTTGCAGGAGGGTTATGCATAAGGTCAAAAGTTTTATTACAGTGATTTTCGATTTTAGTTCGAATTACAAACAATAGATGGCACTGTAAGCAATAGTCGCTAAATACAGGCTCGATTTCTGGTCCTTTCTCTTGTTCCATGCAGAAAAAGGAGATGGAAATGTATTATCCGGGCCACGAAGTACCAAAAATCGAGCCTGAATTCAGCATCTATTGATCGCAGCGCCATCTATTGTTTGTAATTCGAACTAAAATTGAAAATCACTGTAAAAAAACTTTTGACCTTATGCATAACCCTCCTGCAAGAATTTTTTAAATATCTGTCACCGTTTGCAAGTTATTGAATTTTAAAATCAGTCAGTCCTTTTTGGTACACCCGGTATGTACACAACTATAAAATAAAAACTTTCACTGTAGGTCTACAGAGTAGGCCTAATTGTAGAAGCCATCTTAAACAAATCTCGAATATCAGGTTGTTTTGCAATAGTCTTCTCTCCTCTCATTTTAGGAAGTCATTTTTTATGATGTGGAGTAAGAGGTGGTGACCCTACTCACATGCCGGATATACTATGTCCGGCACAATGTCTATCAATCGCGCATTTCAAAGTTTTCTATGTTTTTTTCTATATAAAAGCGTATATACTCCGAAAATTCATCAAAATTATTTTGTTTATCTTTCGCAGAAATAAAACAAACGTTTGAATCTAATGACCCACATTCATTATTTATTATTTGATGACTGATATAAAATTCCCGTTTCAAGTTGAGCAATCTTTTCTGAAATGGAAAAAGTATTTTATTCTGATGATAAAAAAAATATTTTTCATTTCAACAGTTTCGCAAATTACCCACAGAAATTTTTTTTTCTCACCCCAGTTCCACCAGACTATTATAAACATCAGGTGTGATTGAATAAGAAATACTATTTTTTTTTTCGAAAGTCGTGCCGGATTACCCAGCGTGCCGGACCATAGGATGCCGGATTAGAGGAAGTTTACTGTATTTAATTATTTATATGAGATGTAAATTTCCAACTGGGCGAAAAATGTTCGTACCATGATTCGAACCAGGGATTTTTTGGCTGAAGCTGGCAATGCTGTGCCATCTGAGCTATCCTGACAAATCTGCTGAATCTAACTCACCCAACTAAACTTATAGATTATAGTAATGATTATTTACTATTTAATTTTTTATGATTGTTATACAAGTAGAATTGTTCTTATTTAAGCGTTTAAAAAATAAAGAAAAAAATCAGGATGTTTCTCAGGCTGAATAATATCTAAAATTTTATGTTTAATCCAACATTTTCATTTCCTTTAGCCTTCCTATAAAAATAAATATTAACGCTCTGAATTATTTCTCTTTTTCATATTTCTTCCTTATGAATTCCTCCTCAATTTTGAGCTATGGTAATCTCTGTTTTCATTATGTTAATCCAGCTTTACACAGACACAATTAGATGCCGCTGAAAGGATTAATACAGTTAAAAGGTCATAAAAAGATACGTTTCAGCTATGTTAATAACTGGAAATTCATGATTTTTGAGTTAGATTCTTATCGTATTTAATAAATGATATGAAAATATTTATTTACTATCTAATTTTGATTGTCTAAATGATTGCTATACAAACAAAACTAGCCTTATTTGAACATTTAAAACAAAATAAATAAAATCAGGATATTTCAAAGACAGCGTAATATCTAAAATTTTATGTTTCATCCAATATTTTCATTTCCTTTAGCCTGCCTATAAAAACAAATATTAACGCTCTGAATTATTTCACTTTTTTATATTTCTTCCTTATGAATTCCTCTTCAATTTTCAGCTATGCTAATCTCTGTTTTCAACGTGTTATCCCAGCTTTACACAGACACAATTAACATGCCGCTGAAAAGGTTAATACAGTTAAAAAAATATAAAAAGATACATTTCAGCTATGTTAATAACTGGAAATTCATGATTTTTGAGTTATACTCTTATCGTATTTAATACATGATATGAAAATATTTATTTATTATCTAATTTTTAATGATTGCTATACAAACAGAACTGGTCTTATTTGAACATTTAAGAAAAAATAAAGAAAATATCAGGATGTTCCCAAGACTGCATAATATCTAAAATTTTATGTTTTATTCAACATTTTCATTTCCTTTAGCCTGCCTATAAAAACAAATATTAACGCTCTGAATTATTTCACTTTTTCATATTTCTTCCTTATGAATTCCTCTTCAATTTTCAGCTATGGTAATCTCCAAACTTCGAAAGAATAATAATTTATTCCTCACCCTTGCTTCAATTGTTTTCGAAAAATCCATACATACAAGCGGGACGTTAGCTCAACATTCGGAAAGAGGCACAATTTATTTCCTCGACCGAAATGAGTTACATAAATACACGAAAAGGAGAAAAACAATTCAAACGTGAAGTGCTCTGAAAATTCATATATTTATATTATTCTTAATATTGCCTAGTGCTGTAAGATATAAAGAAGTGTAAGCTTTTCTTATTTCCTGTAAAAAGAACAACAAAAAAAAAAAGGTCATTTGATAAAACGATATTCGTTGCGAATACATTTTATTAACAGAAGCGCAGCTTAAGTCTAAATTTTATTTCTACCGTGGTATCTCATAATACTTTCTGTACCAGTGGAACTATAATTTTCACTTTTCAAATAAAAAAAAGGGCGACACAAATAAAGCAAAATACGCTGGAAACAGGTTCTATTCTTTGTTGACATTTCTTGGGGAATAAAAGTTATTTTTGATATCAGCAGCCCAGAAGCAATTGTCATAGCTGTCATATTTTACCTCCTTAATTTCCCTGTCGCATAACTCAAGATAAAAAAAAAATAGAAATATAAAAAAAAGAGAGGTCGTTATGTACGTTATTATCATTGTTTCCTTCCTAGCTTTGGAAATAGGGGGAGAGCTATCCCAGGGGTTGTGCACTCAATCCAGTGAAAGTTGCGAATTGGGAATTCCATTTATTAGATTTAGTATACGATTGCATCGGCACGGTATGGTTTTTTATTGAGGTACTATATAGCGTGAAGTATATGCTTTTAAAGCACGTAGGAATAAAAATGTTTTGTTTTCGGAAAGGTATTGCCAAGAATAATTTTAAATGGACGGAGTTTGGAATGATATTGCTTCCCGAAGAGTTAATTAAAGTGATTTATTGTTGTTCCCTTGAGATCCGAAAATGAAGTTATAAACTGCGAGTTTAGAAACAATAAAAATTGATTAGGTTCTAAAAGAGGTCATTTCTTAATGAACATGCATTTTTTATGATGATTAATTTAAGATCATACATTTTTTTAAATTACCGAAAAATATGTTCATGCGAAAAAACGGACTTTGATTAAAAAGAAATAAATCAAATTTTAAAATCAATATTTTCGGGCTAAATTTTTTTTTTTTTTATCAATAATTGTAGGATCAAAATCGTGACATATATGTATTTCTACTATCGCACACACATTCGCTTCTAAATGTCGCATAATGTTGGTCTTTATTCCATCGAAAAAGACAAAACTATAGATAGCATTCAATAGAGCTTATTTGAGGCGCTAGACCTAGTCATAAATATACAAAAATCGATTTTTCGCCACTTACAGTTTTAATGCTTTATTAACTAAAGATGGATTTTTTTTTTAAATGTAGAAATAGATGATTCAATGTAAGTAAAATAATAATAATAATAATAAGTATCATACTGCAATGAATTTGTTTTGCATGCACTATCTTATAAAGTGAAAACATGGACGCTTACAAAATGGGTGGTACAAAGATTTCGAACACACAATGAAGTGTGCAATGATGTATGTTAGACATAACTAGAGGAGACAGAAAAACAATAACCTGGATAAGAAGCCAACCAAAAGATTTTGATATCCGTGAGAGAAATAAACTGGAAATGGCCTGAGCACATTGCCAGATGACAAGACAATAGATGGAGTACAAACAATCTACAGTGACATCCCAGAAATATAAAACGACCAAAACGACGACCTAAAGTTCTTACCTGAGCGACGAAGTCGGGAACGTGGCTGAGTTAATTGGATGACCAAAGCACTAGACAGCAAACAATGGAAAAATTTGGAAGAGACCTACATCGTCTGCTTCTTTCAACGTTTTTATTAATTAATTTAGTTATTTGAAATCACATTTCGTAAGATTATGAATGGCAAGAATAAAAATCGTCTGCATGAACCTTTGATGACCATTTAATTTCGATAGGCCACTGGCCACCAGGGTCACCAGACCTCACCCCGTTAGATTTTTTTATGTAGGATTATCTCGAAGATAGGGTTTTCCAGAGAAGTCCTGCAAACATGAATTAAAACAAATCATAAATTAACACGCTCACGCCGGCGTGCATCACTGGTGGGTCACGCTTGACTGCCCCATCGGGCGGCGTGCATCACCAGTGGGTGAAGCTTGACTGTCGCATCGGGCGGCGTGCATCTCCGGTGGGTCACACTCCACTGTTAAATAGAAGGCGTGCACTACAGGTGGGCCACACTTGAATATTCGAAAATTCAGTAGTAAAAATAATTCAATATTTTAAACCTTATACATTCACGAAGGGAAACGAGAATTCTCGTTTTCATTCAAAAGATATCATTGACTAAGGGCGTGGCTTCTACCTTACAGAAAATGCATTTATATCATGTTGTTCACATTTCTTTAGATTCGAAGACATTTTATACTGAATTCGTACACAAGTCTATAAAATCATGTCTCTAATTAATTTGCTTACTCCTGATGAACTTTCTGACATTCACAATCAATTCTGCTTGTTATATTCGAGTTAAATTTAATAAATATGAGAGGGGCATATCTTTACATACAGTGTCTGAATAAGCGAAAGCACCGCGCCGCCTCACAGCGAAACACATGAATATCGGCGCTGTCGTAAACGTGTTAAATAAAAATAAATCATAACATCCAGCAATTTATTGAAAACGGTTTTGTTCTTGTTGATAATGATGACATCAAAATTATCTTTAAGTGTTTTAAAATAAAAAGAAGGTCAAATTATAAAAACAAATAATGCTTAATGATAAAAAAAATATATTTTTTTTTTTACCCCGTGTCTAGGTATAACCCCTTACAAATTTTATTTTCTATATTGATTTTTCAATATATTTTATAACAATACCTTCTCATATGGTTTAAATACAGGCTTAATTATTAAAAGATGGTTTGTAAGTTATTATTAATGTCTCCTTCTTAGCTTTGTATTTAGGTGTAGAGCAGTTCTAAGAGTTGTGCATTCTATCCTCTGAAGTTTAAAAATGCAAAACTTTTTTCGGATATGATTATATAGGCATATTAGGATTTTTTATTGAAGTGTCAAGATTAATATAGCGTGAAGTATTTACTTTTAAATCACGTATGAATAAATTGGTTTTTTTTATGAAAGTATTGCTGAAAATATTGGTAAACGGCACAAATTATTGAGACAATGTTCAAGAGATAAATATCGGTATTTGATTTACCGAGAGCACACGCGCAGGAGACGGCGTACCCTGAGCGCGTTCTGTTTTAACATTCATCACCAATATTTGAACAAGGCGTTACAACCCGAACTTTCCGGGTTACAGAATATAGGTGCAAACCATACATATGTTTTTTTTCTTTTTCATTGAAAACTTTAATAGATTTTTTACATTTAATATCTATATTTTAGATTTTTCAATAACAGTACCAATAATCATTTTTTATATTACCAGTTACGTATTCAATTAAAATTTTGAAATTTATTAAAAGCGATACTTTTGTATTGGCCTCGCGCAAAAAATTAACAGTCGGAGGAATCACCTAAGGTTGCTAGTCTTTTTTACCCGACTGAAAAGAAGGGTTATGTGTTTCACGCATATCTGTGTATGTGGATTTCTTTATAGCCTCAAAACATCCCAACGACTGGATGGATTTTAACGAATGAGGTCCCTATCAATTCGTCTTAACCGTCCGATAGTTATAGGCTAGATTTTGTTTTTATAAACGCAAAATGGCGGCCCTAAAATACAAAATGGTGGTAGAGACGAAAAAAATATTTTACGCACCCTATTGAGTGACATATCATTGGATAGGTTTTTTTAAAATGAAGACGATGTTTCATTGACT
The DNA here is from genome assembly GCA_963932465.1 of Maratus speciosus. Lineage (NCBI taxonomy): Eukaryota > Metazoa > Arthropoda > Arachnida > Araneae > Salticidae > Maratus > Maratus speciosus. Next base: position 438,691,184 of record OZ010793.1, read on the forward strand.
ATTTTACAGTCGGAATCTCTGTTTAAATATTACACAACCTGGAAGTTGTGTAGGTAGGATCTCTAGCTTTACTGCAACTCTAACCTTCATAGACATCTATGGCCTCATCAAAACAGTGTTTCTAAATAGGAACTAACAAATAAACATAACTTAAATGTCATCAATACAAGTAAATAAAAAAAAAATAGGTAAGCAATATAAAAAATAGTTTCACATTGTTGAGAAATAATTAATTAGGTCGCTTTTTACACAGTCGGGTTTTTTGATTTTTTAAATTTAATTAATAACTTCAGTGTTGCAAGCGTGGTTCGTATACAATAAATGTCTTAAATTTGTGTTTTATTATTATTATTATTATTTTAATTTATGGATTAATAAAGTTTAAATGTCATTATGGAATATAAACCAAAAACAGATGCTAAACAATTTTATTTATATTAAATTAAAGACGAACATCTTTATCTTTTGTAATCGTCTCTCTGCAGGGATAGAAATCGATTTTAAAAAATCATTCTTGAAAAGTATTTTTAAAACATTAAAAATTGAATAAATTGCGATACAGTTTTTAAGCAAATTGCGATATATTTTTCAAACAAATTGCATTTGAAAGTAATTTTTTTTCTTTATTTGAAAGTTTAAAAATTGAAAATATTTAGAAATTAAAAAAATCGCAAAAAAGTAAATAAAGATTAAATTAAATCATCTGCTATTGCCATTCGTAAATGACGCTAGCGTTACACAAATATACGTTTGTCGTTTATAAAAAATCATTCTTGAGAATCATTTAAAAAAGTCATTCTTAAAAATTATTTTTAAAACATTAAAAATTTAATAAAGTGCGATACAGTTTTTAAACAAATTGCGGTGTATTTTTCAAACAAATTGCATTCGAAAGTAATTTTCTTTCTTTATTCGAAGGTTTAAAAAAAATATTTAGAAATTTAAAAAATCGCAAAATTGTAAATAAAAATTAAATTAAATCATCTGCTATTGTCATTCGTAAAATGACGCCAGCGTTACGCAAAGATACGTTTGTCCTTTATAATACAGTATTCTAGAAGAAGGGCCTACGCTACAAATTTTGAAAAATTGATTTTTTTTTGTTAAAAAGGACCTACGTGGAATGATTGATATTTTCCTACTGTTACAAATTGCAATTTCATAGTATTCAGGGTGATCAATTTAAAAGTGTACCCATTTGTTTTTCGTATATCCACGTCTATAATATATGTAGCAAGACTTTCAACATCATTAATTTATGTCTATATTTAATGTACGGGTATCGCTTTTTTCGCTTTTTAAATGCGAAAACTCGTTTTTTTATACGTAAATTCGCGTGAACATCGTTAAATGATTTTAGTAAATCGTCTGCTTCTTTCAACTTTTTTATTATTTTTATTTTTGAAAACTCATTTCGTAAGATTATTAATGGCAACAATAAAAATCGTCTGCATGAACCTTACCGTTTAATGTTGATAAGCCCCTGGCCACCAAGATCACCAGACCTTATTGCTTTAGATTTTTTTTATTTATTTTTTTTTTTTTTATGTGGGGCTCTCTCAAAGATAGGGTTTTCCAGAGAAGTCCTGCAAACATCAATGAATTAAAACAAATCATAACTGAAGAAATCTCGTCAATAAAACAACAATCTTGCGAAGTGTGTCAAAAAGCTTGGTTAAGCGTGTTCATGTTTGCATTCAAAATGGCGGCGAACATTTTCAACATTTTCTGCAAGGAATTATTATGTAAAATATTTGAATTAAATTATGTTTTTCAAAAATAAAATTATCACAGGATTAAGTTCAGATGGGTGACAAAATAATACGAACACCCATGACACCAATGGATTACAAATTGCAACTCTTCCATAAATGTTCTAAGCATGAAATTCCCTTTGGACAATTCTTGCGGAAATGGGATTCTGGAGGTGACTATTTATATCTGAGATCATCTGGGATAAAGATTGCCTACGCTTTCGGACAGCTATGCTGGTCAACTCTCTTTTATCCGTTTCAGAAAGCTTTCTTTTCCGTCCACTGTTGTACTTCGCAGACGACACTTTACCGCATTTCGTTTACGCTGTCATAACGGCTGACATACCTTTCACGCCTCAAATGATTGGCTGTTTCCGTCACGAAGCAACCAGCGCACCGCATTCGAACAATCATTCCTTTTTCGAACTCTGACAAGTCAGTTATTATTGAGTTCTCAAGAACGTATGATAAGTGTATGCAACACCCATGACTGATGTTGAACGACTGATACCCTACCTTTCATAACCACTAGGTGGCAGAATTGAGTGCAAAGTGACATGAGCGTTCTGCTTCTTTGAAATGGACCATGCCTATTTCATGGGTGTTCGTATTATTTTGTCACCCATCTGTAACATTGTGCGTCCCCATTTCTGTTTTACCTCGCAAATAAAGTTGTAACAGTCCAACAGTGTTGGAAAGTGTCTCCCACAATTAAAAAAGGTTCAAACAATATGTTAGAATAGTTGCCACATCCATCAGATTTAATGGTAATAAGAAAAACGAACGGGTACTCCTTTAAATTGATCGCCCTGTACTCGTACAATTTTGTTTACTTTAAATAAAAAAATAAATTATAAATAATGTTATTACTTTCCTTACTGCACCGAACTAGTTTTTTTTTTCTTTTTACTTGTCCATGTTTAGCATGAATACAAATGTGAACATTAAGATCGCAAGAAGGACCTATGTTGTACTAGGTACTCATGACATCGCTAATCAACGACATTAATAGTTTTTTCCTCTCATTTGTGTAAAATTTTAAATTTGTAACATTGTCCTTTTTCCCAGACACAAATTCATTTTATGAAAAGTAATCTTTGACTTATTATTTTATTAGGGAATTTATAACAAATGTTTGCGATTTAAAAAAGCGACAATATTTATTTGAAATTATTGGTGGAAAAAAAAAAAAAAAAAAAAAAAAAAAAAAAAACGTATGAATATGGGTATGTCATAATCTGCGCTTGAGTTCTCGGGGAAAATAAAACTAGCAGGAATCAGAAATTCTGATTTTTCAGAATTTAGTGTCACACCCGGCGAAAAAAAAAATATATAAATATATATAGTACAAATCGCATTTCAGTTTTAAGACTTAAAATACACGCTTTTTTTTTAATATATAAAATGACATCATGTGCATCCGCTGAAGAATTCCCCATTTACGACCCAGTCTTAAACAACATCTGTAGAAAAGTATGCATAGGACGTCACTATCGTGGGATACACAAAACCAGCAAAAAGCGATGTCGTCATTCAAGAAACTCGACAAAAAAATCGGGTATCTAATGATTCATATGCCTTCATTTGTTTGTAACATTAATATAAATAGTGAAAATTAAATATAGTTTGTAATAGTTCCATGTTTTATCAGAAATCATTCATTTATATTTCTTCAAAATTCTGAAAATGATATTACATATGGATTAATAAAATTGCAATATTTATGCTTTTTGATAGGAATTAAGGAAATGTGGAGAAAAAAAAACTCTCAAATATTCTTAAAAAAACATTTTTATAGCAGACGATATTCTTGGCATATCACGTATTTTAATGGCAATATTTTTTCCGTTATTATGAGAAAATGGCAACAAAAAGATACAGTAATCTAATATTTTCCCATTTTTGTCTACAGAAATGGAGTACTTCGGTTACCATTAGAGAAAGCACATTAAAAACAACAAAAAAATTAATATCTCAAAAGTAAATTGAGATGCAGTTTCCAAACAAATCGCATTTAAAAGTACTTTTTCCCCCTATAATACGATGTAAAAATTGAAAATGTGCGATGTTCAGAGATTTGAAAAATTGCAGCAGATTATCAGTATTTAACCGTATTTTGATACACCTGCTCCCTTTTACGGGTGGCTTATGGTTAGGTGTAACGTTATTTTTTACTGACGACACTTTAATTGTTGTCAGAAAGAAATAGCATACCGGAGTTTCATGAATAAAATCTTTATTATAAAGCACAGGCGTATCCCTAACTCTATGACATTGCACTTATCTGAAAATTAACACTAAATAAAATCACAAAAGCATGGCCTTCATCATACATATATTTGCTTTAAAATACAGCATCAGTTCAGTCTTTACTCCATCGAATAGAACAAAATTGTGCTTTCAAATAGATTTGAATAAGATGAATTGTTAATTGATGATTGATGAAGTGTTAATAATAATTTGAATTGTTTAAGATGCCTAACTTTTTCTACGATTTTTTTTACAAAATAATTTTTTTTAAAGCTTGTAATTTAAAGCCGTAATTATTATGTGTTCTTCATGAGCATTTTAATCATTATTTTCTTCCTAGCTTTGGAATTAATTGAAGGACTGTCCCAGGAGTGGGGCACTCAATCCAGTGAAGTTGCGAATTGGGGATTCCATTTATTATTAGATTACGGATTTGATTGCATCGGCACGGTATAGTTTTTTATTGAGATACTATATAGCGTAAAATATATGTTTTTAATTCCCGTGGGAATAAAATGTTTTGTTTTCGTTAAGGTATTGCCGGGAATAATTTAAAATGGGAGGGGTTCAGGATGATATTGTTTCTCAAAGAGTTAATTAAAGGAGACCTAAATCTGCAGTCATAAATTTCCGACATAATAAAAGAAACAGATAAAAATATAAAATAGAAGAGAAATAATCAAATTTAATTTTAGATCAAAATGCGGCTGTTTTTTTTTTTTTTTTTTTTTTTTTTTTTTTTTTTTTTTTTTTTTTTACGGAAAAGTACTTTTTACTATTAATTAAATATGATGCACTGTTTCCAGGAACCGAAATACATAAATATATATGTTAACATCTTAACTGCACTCGGGCAAAAAGAATTTGCTATCTTCGATACTAAAATCTTTTGGATAACACTTAATTTTAACTATAATATTTGGTTTGTTAAATGGCATACCTTTTTTGATTGTACATTTTAGATAAAAAAAAGTGATGCCGGAACCTTATTTTTAATTCACTGTGTCAAAAACAACAACAACAACAAAAAAAAAACAGTTAAGGAGTTAAGTAACTCTCTTTATTTTTAGACTTTTAAACTCTATGTTATAAAGCACACACGTGTCTTTGTGGGAACAACGCTAAGCTCAAAATGAACTCTAGATATCACGACTTGTACATAACTTCCATTGCACATACATTGGCGTATAAATTAGCATCAAGTAGAATTAAATTTGCTTCAAATAGACTCTGCTTTTAAAAAATGTGACTTTATTTACCGATTTCTTATGAGATTTAAAAATATTTACGCATGTAATTTTAAAAGATTGTAAGATCGTTATTTAGGTTATTAAGATGCTTTCCAAACCAGGTTTGGAAATAAGGGTAGAGCTGATCCCGGGGTTGTACGAATCGACTGAAGTTGCTTACTGGGGGAGTCCCATTTATTAGATTTCCCATACTGTTGCATCGACATGGTATGATTTTTTTTTATTGAGGTACAATGTATCGTGAAGTTTTAATCGCGTAGAAATATAAATGTTGTTTTCTTAAAGCTATTTTTGAGAGCACTAGTCTGCAAAATTTTAGGTTGTATCATGCTTTTTAGCTTTTGATAATTGATTCTTATGTATTTTGTAACAATAAATCTGAAAATGACTTTTATTTTTGACTATCATGTTAGGGTTTTTTTCGTAAATCGTAAATTTCAAAGTTAAAAAGTGAAAAAAAATAGCAAAAAACTGATACTATAAAATAGATGGCTAGGTTTTTTACCTTTTGATAATTGATTGTTATGTATTTTGATGCACTACATCCGAAAATGGCCTTCATTTTCGTACAATCACGTCAGGAGTTTCTGCAAATCGC